>CM051629.1:0-1200000 GCA_028020825.1 Podargus strigoides | reverse complement strand
TCTCTGTTGTGCACTGTGACTGTATATAGTTGCACACAAGTCTTTGCACCCACACAAATATTTTCAGGTCTCTGCATCCACACAAGTATTTTCTGTAGTAAGTGCAGGCAGTGCACCGTGTCCTGGATGTATCTCCTGATCTTTGCATGTTACTTATTTACAAACATTGACTTCTAAACCCACACATCCCTGCACTGTCTCTTGTCTTGGGGGTCTCCTCCACTGGCAGTGCATGCAGGAGAGGAACTGGGATTTATTAGTTTCAAGGGACTTTGCAAGATTGTGTTGGGTATTTAGATGCATGCATTGAGTATCTGAAAACTGCCCTGGGTAATTACAGGGAGGTCGATGGGGGCCTCTGTGGTAGCAGTTTTGGAAGGGACCAACTCAGAGTGTCAGGAGAACACAGACCCTGTGAGCTGCTGTGTCCTGTGGTACCCAGGCAGAGATATCTTGTTCTCTGTCAGTTTTGAAACAAATTAATGCCTCAGGCAAGGAGTACGGTAGAAAGCAAATTGATTTGAGTTTAAGTGAACTGTTTTTTATAGGGATTTTGGGTATACATCTTCTGGCAAAACACTGTTTAGATGAAAAGTGCCATTTCTGATTCTATTCTTTCTGAAGTGGATTCATGTAAAGAAAAGTCTTCATTATCATGTGAGTTAGTAATAGCTTTTCCTCTTTCAGTCAGGCTGGGCTGAAGTGTATAATAATGCTGTTACATGGGAACGATTTTCCCTAGGAAGGACAAATCAGATATTTTCCTATTTATATCATTTTGTTATGTGTGAGCTTCAAGGTGCTGTAAGGTGTCAGTAATTCCAAATGAGCTTGTTAGTGAGAATACTCTGACCTGTTTTATGTGCTGGTGCAATGAGTAGGGAAGAAAGCCCTGGGTTGCTCTGTGCTGGGAAGGGGGGTATTGAACACGGCTGAGTCGGGGCCGCTTCCCGCAGCGCTGCCTGGGGGCTCGTGGGCAGGGGAGGGGAAAGACTGAAGTCTGGGCTTTATCCCTGGCTGCTGCTTGCACCAAAGCCCTGAGGTTAATACTAATAAATAATAATTATTATAACAACATATTACTGTTATTCTATACTATTATAATAATATCTGCTAGAGCAGCAGTAACTCCAGCCTTCCCTCCATCCTTCACCCCTTAGTGAAGCCTTCTCGGAGGCTGTCTCTGGCTGTGTTTCCCCTCCTGACCACAGCAATGCTGAACACCCAACTGGAAACATCCAAGTTGTTTTTTCTTACTAGAGAACCTTCTTTCCCTTTAATTGCAATGATGGAGAGAGACGGCTGCTTGCGAGGCAGCGTTTTAAGCACTGACACTGATGAGGCAAAGCAGGACAGAAAACCACCCTGGAAGGTAAATGTAGGAGAAGAAAAGGTCTTTTGGAGACACTTTCTCTGAAGTGCATCCTTTTGCTGCAACACAATCAGCCAGGAGAAACTTATGATCAAAGTGTGTGTGTGAGAAGACAGTGAAAGTAAAATGGGAGATGAAATAAGTTAGGGACTGTGGGAGAAGGAGTGATGAAGGGCTCTGAAGTTGGATGAAACCAGCAAAGCAAAGTCACTAAGGGAAATGTATAGATGAAACAAGCAGCTACCACGGGGAAAAAAAGGGCTCACTGGCGAATGTTTGGGGGAAAACCAGGACAGGCAAATTTTAGACTTGTTTAAATAAAAGCAGGCACATGAAAGTAGTATGTAAAACCTGCAGAAACTCAAGGAGGATATAGGAAAAAAATAGTGATTAACTGTAAATGGTAAATGAGCAAGAGCATGACGTGGTAGACGGAGCTGAGCCACTGAGCATCAGCATCAACAGACAAGCGTAATGCATGGAGGAGACAAAAACCATGGGGCTGAATTCAGCCCCTTAGGGACAAGTATTTGGGAATGAACAGGACCTCCCAGGACAGCAAGGGACAGCTCCAAAACTGGTGGAGTGGCTTTGGTTTGGGAGGATATCCACCAGTGCAGCATGTACTGTGTTATAATAACCTGTCTATGCAGGTGCAGCAAGCGCCCGGTCTGGCAAAGTGAACTCAGTTTTACACATGAGTAAGAGGTGTAAACGCTGAGTAACCAGTGAGAATGATCCTCAGCCTGGGACTGTTGCATAAGGTGATGAAATGCCTTTCTAAGCTAATCCAATCTTATTTCAAAATCGTATAAAGATATCATTGAAATGGACACAGAAACCAGTGACTGAAAATCTTGGGTGTGTTCTGTCCTGTCAATGAAGAAGGCTTGTAGCTGTTTATCATCTTTTTATACTGAAAAAAAAAGTCATTGTGGGAAATGCAATTAGGAGAGAGTGCAAATTAAAGAGAAATTTTGGTCAAACGTTTTGAAATCTGTGTCCCATTTTGGTGACTAGCTGTGGGTATTCATTGTGCTGGGACACCGCTGGCACGTTGGCTGCTCTGCTCCTGCACCCCTGTTCCCTCTCACAAGGGTCCCCGTGGAGCTCACAGCCCACAGGGGCTGGGGAAGGGCAGCACGTCCCTTCCTCATACTTGGGTGGTCTCAAAATGTTTCCTTACTGCTTTGGGTAAGATTAACCCACAGGCTTAAAATTTGCATTTGGGAACCTTTTCGTATCTTTTTTTTTATCCTTGGTGAGGGTAGCTATTGATTTGAGACTGAGCAATATTTTTAAAAAGGATTCAAGGGGCTAATCAAACAGGAGGGAGCTTTGCTGTGATATATCAACCTATAATCTGTAAATCAATGCAAAACTTTATTTAATGGTTGGAAAACTAAATGCACTCAATCTAATTAACTCTGTAAGCTGTAAAATATATTTATGAGAATTAAATTTTAATATGTATTGCCTGAAGGCAAGAAAAAGTTGCTTCTCTCTTAAAGACTGCCTCTCCTGTTTGTTTGCCCCCCAACCCAAAAGTAATTTGGGGGGGAAGGAAGAACAGAGTGGAGGTGGCTTTTGTTAGGAGACTCCCTCTGGTTCCAGCATTCCTCTCCACCTTAGCATTACGTAGCTCTCAGGAGGATGGTTTGTGCTATCTCCCTCCTGAATTAAAGACCCTGACTTTTCAGGAAAATGCATTTAAATGTGTGCATCTTCTTTCTTACACCTGCAGTCACTGCCTCCTGGTTCTGCCCATCTCTGTGGTATCAGAGCAGCTCCTTGACCTCTTCTCAGCTTTCTCCTCAGCCTTTCCAGCCTGCACCAGCCGGTCCCAGTGCGTGGGGTGGCACTCGCAACCAGGGCACTTCAGCTGTGCCATGGCATCTTTTGACCCATCTGCCCATGCCTGCCCTGCAGCATGGCTCTGCCAGCCATGTTCAAGCCTCAGCCAGGGCTGGAGCATCGTTGCACAGCAGCAGGGCAGGCTCAGCCGCCCCTGTAACACTGGGGTCAAGGCTGGAGGGGAGCCCCACAAAGCTGCTAATTTTTCCTCCGTTGTCACTTGCTCTCATGCATGAATTCCTGTTCTTGTTTGACCCTGCTCGTTTTGTGTTTGGTGGGATTACTCAAGATACTTCTTCTTTGTTAGAAAATACTCCAGTGAATTTGGACTTGATGACCTGAGAGGTCTCTTTCAACCAAGGCTGTTTCCCTGATTCTATTCTGTGAATTCCTTCAGTGCTTTGAGATCCATAAATAAGAAGCATTGCTCAACAACACAATTATTTTACTGTCTGAGTTTCAGAGGAAAAGCTTCATTAGCCAAAAAAAAAAAAAAATATTAAAAAAATACACGAATTGATGTAGTTACTGTAAAATACAGAGTGTGTCAGGCAAAGGTCCCAGCGTTTCAGAATCAGCTTTTCCTTTTGAGTGTGTGCACTGCAGATGAGCGAGGATGGGAGCGATGCTGCAATGCTTTCTGGGCTGAGCTGCTCTTCTGAGCCCTGGGAGTCGTTAGTCCCTGATTTTCTCTGGGTCTTGGCTTCAGGCTGAGCCGTGCCTCACGGTGCATAATGCTCACAAGTACGTGTGTTTATATAATACACAGCCCTAATGTATTTATAGGGTTTTGTCACTGTACAGTCAAGCATCTGTTCTCAACTGTGACATAATTTATCCTTCGATGGAGATCTGGGTGGGTTTGTTCTGAATCAGTGAGCAGATAGCCAAGATCTCAGGCACATTGTGTGCCAATGTGTTTTCAAGGTGTTACCTTTGGGGAGTGCAGCAGCCTCTGGAAATCCCAGCACAGTGTGCCTGCTCTGTTTGCTGGGCACCAGCTGCAGCCATGTCTGCCCAAAGGAAATTACATTTCATGTCCTGGAAACGCAGTGTGGGAGCCTCTTTCTAAATGGTTTCTTATTCTTTATTCTGCTTTCTTCCCATAACTGCACCATTCCATGGCTAGGTGAGACACGTGTCAGGTGCTGCAGAAACTCCCACCCTTGCCATTTGTCACTACAGGGCAGCCCCTTTGCAGGAGAGCGCTCAGGGAGTTGCTTTTGCTTTGAAAACAGTTGGATCCGTTTTCTTAATTAAGAGAAGCCTTCAGCCATGCCAGGTCCTGATGCTGGGGACCTGCACTCAGCAGTTCACACCTCTCGGGCTGTGTTTCCACAGGCAGTGCCTTTGGAGAGCCAGGGCTGGGCTGGGAGGGGTGGCAACAAGCTCTGCTTGACATCAGAGAAGCAGCAAAAGGCAGCCTGGATTTTGTCTCGATGCAGAGACCAGCAGCTCCTGGAATCTGGAGGTGAAAAAAATGGAGCAGGGGCAAGTCATGCTGTTTAGCTGCAATTTGTGGCAAGTGGCTCATTGTGCCTTTGCTTTGGTTCTCCATTTCCTATCCAGGTAGGTGGTAGAAATGCAGGATAAATGAGGTCTGTGCATGGGTAATAGACAGAATGTGTCATCCAAGGTAATAAAAAAACCCCAGCTTGGATACAATGTGCTAAAGGACAAGGCACACGATTGTGCCTGTCTGTTAATACCAGTCTTCTATGTTGGCACCAGCCTTACTCTGTGGAGGGGTGTCTCAGGGAGCTGTGGATGGGCCCTGATGCAGAAGCCATCAGTGATTCAGGATCTGCTGAGGTTCCAATCAGAAGTGGTTTGACTTCAGTATGAGCACTGGCTGGTCTTTCAGACCGAAGGGAATGGGAAGGTCCCAGCAAGCAGCTTGGCCTTAAGGAGGATCTGGCAAGAGCCAGACATCTGCCTGGCCCCAGACCCTTCCCCTGTGCCAGCCAGGAACGGTGGGACCTGGGGAAAGGGGGAAAAAAATAAAGCTTGGGAGGGACTTTTTATAAGGGCCTGTAATGACAGGACAAGGGGTAATGGGTGGGAGCTGAGAGAGGGTAGATTTAGACTAGATATAAGGAAGAAGTTCTGTACCCTGGGGGTGGTGAGGCATTGGAACAGGTTGCCCAAGGAAGCTGTGCATGCTCTGTCCCTGGCAGTGTTCAAAGCCAGGTAGGATAGAGCCTTGAGCAACCTGACCTAGTGGGGGGTGTCCCTGCCATGGCAGGGGGGTTGGAATGAGATGATCTTTGAGGTCCCTTCCAACCCAAACCATCCCATGATTCTATGACCTGCCACTGGCCGGCACCTCTGCCCTGCTGTAAAGCAAACCAGCAAAAACTTCTCCCCGTTTCCCTTTGCCTCACCAGCTCTTCAGCCTCAGCGTCCTCACATGATTTATGGGGAGCTGCTCTGCAGGGTGATCCCTTGAGCACGAACGAGTCAGACAGCGCCTGTCCCAATGAGCGTCAGCGGGAAACACATCGCACGAGTGTGGGATGGCAGAAGCACTTTCATAACCAGTGCCTTCCTTTTTCCATTGCACAGCATCCGTGTTGATCAAGTAGAGGTCATGGTGGGGTTGCTACTTCCAGGGAGGAAAAGAATGAGCGTTCTGCAGCTCTGCAGTGATCAGATGCTCAGTTGGCCGTTCCATGGTGGCTCGCCCAGGGTGGTGTTTTTCTGGTTGGTTTAAAACAGATAGGGATGACCTGTCTCAGGTTTGCATTTTGGAGGAAGAAAACGACTCCTCCTTTTCTCAGTTACAGACTAAAAAAAAAATAGGAAAATGCTCACAAGGAGTGAAAAATAACATGGCCACAATTTTCAGGGAGAAGCCGATGAGAAAGGCCTCCCAGATCTGTGAATCCATCCGTTCCCTTCAGCAGTGCCAGAAATCTGTAGCACATGTTCTTTTTTTAGCAGTTTCACTGCTTCATCTACTGCTGGCTGTGACTACCAGAGACCTACCTGTCTGTTGGATGCTGGAAGTGAGGGAGCATAAATTTCCCACAATGAGACCTGGGAAAAACATTACCTTCTTCAGGCTTTGCTGTGCTGCTTTTTTTTTTTTGGTTTGTTTGGTGGGTTGTGAGTTTTTTTCCCTTCATCTTGATCTGCTTTGAAAACCTCCATGATAACATACTACCTTCTCCCAGTTGTTAAGGCACTGAATTTTTCAGGCTGCCCACCTTGCCCAGGCCTGTCAGTGCTGAGCAGCCACTTCTCCTTCCAGATTCCTGTTCCTTGTTTGAAGAGTTGTCTAAAGCATTCAGCTGGGGGAAAATGTGCAGTTCTTTGCAATCCTCTGAGCTCCCTGAGCTGAATCTCTCATCTCCGTTATCCACCTCAGGTTGCTTTTGGATTTTCTTTGAGTTTTGCAATTAAATATATATCAAAAGCCTCTTCTTACTCTGACGTATCTCAAAACTCGTGTGTTTGAGCCTTCCTGCTTTCCCTGGCACAGGTGGAGGAGTTAAGGCACTGGTGTTGTAAATCCACTCAGCAGTTGGCTTTGCAGGCGTTACATTATGAATGTTCTGCAGCAGGGAGAGCATCTTCTGCCTTTCTCAGCACCAGGGACCCGCTCTGCACACCGGCGTAAGGGGTGAGGAGTGTTGGGTAGGGACTTAAACACGCCAGCCACAGCCCTGCTCCTGTGGGATTTGTCCCTGGGATAAACAAGGTGAAAGAGGCTGATGGATGGACAGAGCAGAGTGAGAAGCTCAGGGAGCTCTGCATCTCTTTCCAACCAACTGGCTGCTTGCTGGTCTCCCTCTGTCCCCCCCAGGAAGATCTCCCATTCCCCCATTCCAGGGTAGCAGTGTCCTGGGCTGTGCGTGCTGTTAGTTTTTCAAATCACATCTCTATTTTTGCTTCCCTTTCCCCTGCCTACAGCAGGATCTCAGTTGGGCACAGCCACCGGTTTTCTTTGCCTCCCGTAGGGCAGAGTAAGCAAACACTGATATAATCATAGCTGTGGGTTTGGCTCAGTCGAGCAGCTGAGCACACGTTTAATTTTGTGTGATTCCTTGCGGTGAACTTCAGTGTGATTCCTGTGTGCTTAAACCCTGGTTTCTCAAGGTGCTTCAAGTGAGTCTAATTACTTTGGGTATTAGTTGTGTTTCTGGTACTTCAGTGGTAATTTTTGAAAGAATAATTCAGTCACCATATGAACAGAATCATTTTGCCAGCTTAATAATTTGTGTATATTTGAATTATTTTAACATTTCTACTTAAGCTAAATCTGGGCTGGAAATGCCTGAAGCTGAAGCTGGCATCTAGTGGTGCTTATGGGGCCAAGGGAACCTCGTGCATCGATGGGTTTTGAGGGAGTTTGTAGTGTGAGATTGTAATAAAGGAGGCTTATTGGGTTATTAAATTTATTGAGCAGAGAGAATTGGCACCAAATGGAGGGTTTTGGCAACTCACCTTGCTAACTTTTTTATTCCTTTGTTTGTACAAGAGCAAATTATGTGTTTGCAAATGCATCTGATTTCTTACCCTGCAGTGAGGATTTAGGGACAGATTGTCCCTGATCCATGGATCTGGTCAGGGAGCCGTGCATTCAGATCCTGAGGAGCACGAGGTGTTGAATTTATGCAGTTTTTTTGTTTCCCATGAGACAGGACGTTATGTTAAGGCAGAGCGTGGTGCAGGTCACAGTCATGATGCAAGTTTGTGGACAGCAAAAGCTGACTTGCACGTTCTTTATATTGAAACCATAAAACTTTATGATGAGCATCAGCTCACTTCCATTGCTGTGTCCTGAAGCACGTGAGATACCAGGTGAGATCTGAGCCCACCCTGGGGTGTCCCAGGACCTGTTACTGGGTTTGAGGACCTATGACTGGGTTTACCCTAGGGCTACAGCAGCCCAGTGGTGATGCTTACACCTTTAACCAAGGGGTTTTTTTTGTGAATAAAATCTCTGCCTGATGTGGGCTCGGTGGGTGCCCCTGTGCTGGGTTCAGCAGCGTGAATGCTGCTGTCCCTTCCCTGCTCGGGCCACTGGCAGCTTTGAACACACCGTGCAGACCAGGACACCTGGGCTACAGCCTTCTTTCAGCCTGGTTTGCTGGGAATAACCCAGCTTTTATGGCTTTAGTTCTAAGTGCTTTTTTTTTTTTTTTGTTTAAAAAATGTGCGTTAGTGATAAGTAGATTGCTCTCATTTTCTCCTAATGATAGAGTACAATAATATTGTTAATTTTGCTTTCTCATTTAGGCAACATCATTTTGAAATCAGATCTGAAAACATCTTTCTCTTTGCCTTTGAACCTTTATTTTCCCTTCCCTTTGATACCTGGTTTTTATTAACTGTATCATTTAATTATGTGTAAGGCCTTTTCCAACAGAAAAGGAGTGTTTTCACAGCAGCTTTGTCTTGTTCTGTAAAAGAAGTGTGATTTTTCTCTTCTCAAAGCTTAATTCAGCATTTTAACTGCCTAGTGCCTCATGAGCTCTGCATACAGCTCTAGTTTAATAATATAGACATCTGTGTACCTCCAGGCCTGTTGATGCTGCTCGGATAAGGGCTGTGTTCCTGGCTCCCTCCTCACAGTGCTGGGTGTGAGACAGATCAGCTGTGTCTCCCTCTCCACACTCTGAAGTGACAGGGTTTTGTCACAGATCCCGTATTTCACCTTGTTTGCTGAACAAACCTGTGTTAGTGACTAGTAAAGGTGGCAAATTGATGGCTCTGGAAAGATGGTGTGAGAGATGGAATGAATCTCTGAAGAGTTCTTGGGCGGGAGGTTTGACACTGCCCTGCAAGGGGGGATCAGCTCCTGCCTCCCCCCCCAAGTGCCATTGGGTCAGGAGCAGGGCTGGGATGTGACTTGTCAGTTGTCACCAAGCTCTTTTGAGGATGAAGGGTCAGTGCCAGTGTCAGCCCCCTGGGGTGACTGGGGCCAGGGTGCCACTGCTCCTGCAGTTAATGAATACTCCAGGGTCCTGTGGCCACTAAAACCAGAAGATATATAATCATTTACTTAATGGGAATTACTTCCATGGCACTTGGGCCACCTGGCAATGGATGTGGCAGAGGAGATGACTGTAGCTGCAGGCAGCTGGTAGAGGGAGGTGGCAGCAGCAGATAATTGGAGAGGGGATGTGATTTTGTTTGCACATGGTGTGGATTTGGAGCAAGGGCTCCTGAACACATGGAGGACACCAGGGACTGCCCAGGCCCTGTGGGGCTCACTGGGTTCCTGTGACAGGAGCCACCCAGACAGCCCCAACAGCCTGGAAGTCAAGTGCTCCTTCCTCCAGCAGTCCTGGTGAACACTACAGGCTCGGGAGTGTGAAGTGATGCTGTGCGGAGGAGAGGGCAGGAGGGTCTGACAGCTCCCTTCTCCATCAGTGCAAAAGGTGGAAGAGGCATTGTTTAAAGCATCTGCTTCGGTATTTCTGAAGCTGTTGCTGGATTCGTTCCAGATGAATCTAAATTGGAAGGTGTTGCAAGTGCCAGATGGAGCAAGGATATGTAACAGAGCAATATGAAAGGCTTGGAAATACAGGCAATATCTTTAAAGACAAACCCACAAAAAGAAAAGCTGAACAGACCTTGAGGGGAAGAAACCACAGACCTGGTTCTCAGTGGGAAAGAGGGACATAAAAGGAGCCACAACAAAGAACACAGGCAGCTATAAAGCAGGTTGGAACATTTTCAGCACCCTTTTTTGGTCTAAATATGGCTGGTTTACTGTTGAACATTTTTGTTCTATTATGTCCTATTAATACTGCTGCAGCTTTGAATAGGAAGAGTGAGAACCAAATTCATCTTTCTGCCTCAGCCATGGCCCTGGCCTGGGAAGCTCTGCTCCTCATCCTCTGCCCATGCACCACGAGCTGTTCCTCCCTGCTTGTTCCAAACCAGCTGGCTCAGGGACTCGAGCATCTCTCCAGTATTTCACCTAGGGCTCCAACTGCTGGGCTGGCAATTTCTCTTTGAGAACTGGTGTTTGGATAGAATTCCTTATGAGAACATGCAAGCAATTGTCTTGTTGGATGACAAGAAAAGTGCAATTTCTGTGAAGGACCATCCTTGTTCCTTGTTAGCTATTGTGGATTGAACCTGTGAATGCATGTCATAGCTGGGGGTACGCGCGTTCCCACCCCGAGATGAGCACAGGCCATGATAGTGTGTTTATAAATAGCAACTTCTTGGGGATCTTGGTTGGGTTCATCAAAATGAGAGAAACTCAAGCTGCATCTCATCCTTATCCTTGGCTACCACTGATGCCACCTCCTACGACGCTCCTGCATAAAGCCATTTCTGCTGGAACTGAGGTCCTTTGTATTTGAGGTGGCATAAACCATATTTCTGAGAGGCAGTTTATTTTAAAAAAGAAAAATAAAAAGCAGGAAGCAAATAAAAGCTGCTGCTTGAAGGGTACAATGGGGCTCGTTCTGAAGTGGTCTTTTCACATTGCCACACTTACTGCAGAGGGTTTTTTAAAAACAAATTATTTTTTGTTCCTTTTTGACTGTATATGTAGGGGCATGCCACAATTTCATTAAATTATTAATGCAAAGGATGAGAAAGGCCCGTGTGAATAGCTGAAGTGCATCACTTACTTGTTTTTTATTCTTTCCAGTCTTGTACAGAAACACATTTGGCAGAGAAGCTGTATGAATAGCTCATAACTCTCAGGGCAGTCAGTCTCTCGTGGCAAGGCACTGGGGGTGTGTCTCCCCGTCGGCTGGCTGGAGGCAGAGCTGAGCACCCGCGGTGCTGGCGGGAGCCTTGCTGGGTCCTGCTGGGACAGGTCTCCTTCCTCCATGTGCAGGAGAGGGGTTTCTGACCTGGGCATCACCAGCAGCTTGCTCGTGGTGGGATGTTCAGGCGATGGTCCTGGACCTGAGAGCTCGAGGAGGGATCTGCCCTGGAGCAGGAAGGGCTGAGGCCTCATGGAAATGTCGGATTTTCAGTCTCGGAATGGACCTTAGCACAGGTTGGTGACCACCTACAGCACAAATTTCAGAAAGGGAAAGTATGTTCAGATTTTCAGCAATTTTTAGCTTCTCTCTGCTGGGCAGAAGTGGATCAAAAAAGTGTGTGGCCACCAGACAAATGTCCCAGCAGAGACCTGCGGTGTGCCAGGTCCTTCCTTCCAACCTTACTGAGGTTTCCTTGTCCTTTTCAAATACCAAACTTCAGATGAATTTTAGGGTGTACTTTGTTGATTGAAGTTCAGTGATGAAGCAAATGCCATTTGAGATGGTACTGTACACTCTGCTAATGAGTTTTGCATTTCTTTGAGATGAACAAGGTGGTCTCATCTCATCGGCGTTGCTTCCATGCATATGTTTTGGGCAGCATCCACAGGGCTTGTTATCCAAGAGCAGGAGAATACTTCATAGCAATGTTTAAGATGATGGTTACTGTGACAGATAAATCTGATTTTTAGCAAGTGCAGTAGATTTACATTAAAATCCTGAATTGGGTACTTCAGGGCACATCAGTTCAGAATTTGGCTCTAATTCGATATTCATCCTGCATGAAAGTCATTAAGAGTAATTATGTCTAGGAACAGTTTTCATGGGGCTATTCTAATTTTCCATGAGTGTCCTTTCTGGGGAAAAAAACTCCTTCTGAAATATATTGAGGCTGTTTTTCACCTGAATAATTATTATGTGCTGCATTCCTCTTTGGTATTACCATAGAAATCATGGTGCTGTCACAGAGACTACATTTTCATTTTCACTTTCTTTTTATATTGTATGTAATACTGTGTCCAATATTTGCACATGAATTTGTCAGAACCACCAAGGGCATAAACCTGTGGTGATTCAGGCAATAATTGCAAAACTTGGTATTGTGGCTGCATTTACAGGGAGCAAAGAGCAACACGATGCCCTGCCATGCTGCTCGGGGGTGTCAGCAGTGTTGGTGCAGTGATGGGCTTTGGCCACGGGCACGACACAGCCATTATCAGTTCATGGGTGGTTTTAACTCCATCTCCAGTGTTCTTCTTGATCGAAAATTATTATGGTCTGACCAGCAGGTGGAAGCAGAGAAAAAAATCTCTCAAAGGCTCTTGTGTGTTTCCATGCTGTTCACAGAGAAGCTGTTTTCTTCTGAAATTGCACACCATTAGGGGATACAAAGTACTGTATAATTTGGGTGAGTCTTGCATCTGGTCCATAACAGCCTGATCTGTGGGATTTCTGAAACCGCTTCCTCTGGTGCTGATCATTACCAGTGGGGTTTTTTTGTTTCATTTTCCCCTACTTTTATGCATCATGAGCAACAGGAAAGCAACTTTGTGCTTAGACCCTATGCTTTACATTGCTTTCTATTAAACTGAGTTGCTGTTTCTGTGAAATATAAAATAACTTGGTTAAGGATCTGGCACAATGTTAGATATATTTAATATTCAGTTGAGTCGACTGTGGTAAGAAAGGCTTGGGCTTTTGAGGGTGTGCAGGGACTGGGGTATCTGGACTGGACTTTGAGTCATGGTCTTGGTGTGTGGTTGGTCAGAACTGGAAATTCATCTCTGTAGCCTCTGCTGCCTTCCCTTAAGCTTGTTTGAGAGTTAAATTTTGACACTCTAATTTGTATGTCAGGTACTTGGTGATGTCTCATAGATCTGTGAATCTCATAAATTATGCATGTGTGTAGGTATTAGTTATTTAAATCATGATGGGCAGTTGTAAAGCACTGCTTATCTTCAGTTCAGGAGCAGTGATAACTTCCCACTGTTCTGAATCAGTCCAACTTGATAACGCAACCTAAATATGTGTCATGATTCTTTTCCCCATGGAATGGTTTAATTCCTTTGTAATGTCAGTAGATTTTAGCTTTATAATTTCCAAGTATTGGCAGTGTTTGCAGAGAGGGGGGAGGAAAAACATTACGAAGAGAAATAAATACAAAAATGTAATGCTGTATGCATGATAGAGTGCATTTCAGCTTTAACATGTCATATAATCAATCAGCCATTTCATCTACTGATGTCTGTCTGTGCTCAAACACTTCAAAGGGGAGTATCAATGTGAGACCTAGGAAGAGAATAAAGAACCCAAACTGGGGATCAGATCATTGGTTTAATGGGCCTTTCTGTCTGTCTCAGTGTATAATGCTCCTTGCTTGAGAATTTGGGAACAGGAGATGACAGACTTCCCGGCGTTCAGTCTGCGGTGAAGGAAGCTCTGTGTATATTTTGTGAGAGAAATGCAGTTTACATCAGTGGTCCAGGGAAAGAGCCAGCGTTAACTGATGGGCACAAGCAGGAAGGCAGTGACCCTTGCTGGTTAAGCTGGAGTAAAGTATCAGGTCACAGATCCTACCATTCTCATTAATGGCCATAAAAGCCTCTCTGAAATCTGGATGGGGTATTTTTTCCTAGTGAATGGTGAAGCCTTTTGTTATTCTTAAAATATTTACAGATTTTTATTATTATTTTATATAGGAAAAAAGTTTCTAACCTTGTTAGTATCATCTGAGGCATGACAGAGCTCTACTAACAGTGGTTCTTGCTCTCTTAATAAGAGTCATCTTCATATCAATCCTCACTTTATGAATTGTAATAGAGCTGCTGTAACAGTAGTAATTGGTGAAATTAGTTTGGATGGTTGCATTAATATTCATGCATTTCTGCAACAGCACTGAGCTAATTAGTATCTCTTCCTTCTTTATTATGGTGGCAAAATGGGACAGAATAAATCTCAGAGGTTAACTTCTGCCTTGAACGTGGTCACAAGCCTGAGAACTGCTGGTGTGTCTGGGCAGGGCTGTCCGTGGGAGCCCCACCAGCTCCTGGCTGTGAGGAGGATGTGGAAGTTTGCTTCTGGGGAAACACTGAAGTCACGCTGTTGGCTGTAATTATTCCGCAGTAAGCAGGAGAGAGGGCTGGGAATCTGTGGGGAATACTCCTCTGCATTGGCCTACATATGGAGTAGGTGGTCTGAAAGAATTATGGTTTTTTTTCATCTCTAATTTCCATAGTCCTAGAAGATACCAATGAAATTTTCCTGCCTGGTTTAATAAGCTTTGCTGCAATTTTTTGTTTGTTTGTTTTTAACTTCTCATTGAGCACCGTAAAATGAACACAGTGAAGTTGCTGCCCCTTGTCAGGGGACAACAGAAAGGGGACAGAGTCATGCCT
Organism: Podargus strigoides; assembly: GCA_028020825.1. Classification (NCBI taxonomy): domain Eukaryota; kingdom Metazoa; phylum Chordata; class Aves; order Caprimulgiformes; family Podargidae; genus Podargus; species Podargus strigoides. The sequence goes on along the minus strand of CM051629.1, from coordinate 1,185,640 downwards.
TACCCTTACTGCATTATTTAGGATTTTGTTGCTTTGTTTCAGTGTGTTTTGTTAATGTATCTGGAGGTGAGGAGCTCTGAAGCTGAGGGTGTGGGAACACATCGCTGAGTAAGAGTGGCGTGTTGTACCTGTAGGTCCCCAGGGATGGTTCAGATGGTCCCCCTTGAGGAACCCATGTGATAGTGTCTCATCTCATTAGTGAGCCCCAAAGCACCGGTGCTGTTCTGCGAGGCCAGGACAGCCCCTCCATGTCCTTGGCACGGCTTGGAACACACTCCCCTCTGTCACATCCACCTCCCTGATGGCTGGGGTTGTGTCTGGGGCACCTCCAGGAGGCTGTAGGGGCACAGAGAAACTCACCAAGAGATCTGCAGGACTCTTGCCATCTTATAAAGGAAACAAATAGTTGACAGGGATGGTAAAAGAGCAAATACAGAGAATACCCCAATGTGTTTCTCCAACCTGGGAAAAAAATAGAAGGTAGCAGCAGAGGGGGAGGAAGGAAGTGATCCAAAGACCATTTGTCTCCTCTGCCATCCACCGTGCTGTGCCAGGCACCTTGCTTTAGCGTGCTAAATCACTTTGCCGTTTCCCTGTGGTTTGGATGCCGGAGCACAGCGAGCCCTCTCGTCCGTGCCTGCTGCGTGGAGTCAGACACGCTGCCCTGAGCTCGCAGGTGAGGGGGAAATGCAGTGCCAGATTGAGGGGGCTGCTTCTGGGAGTCTGGATCTCTGCACTAATTAATTTAAGCTCTGCTAGGACTGTTCTTGTTATGCAGTGCTCACTCTGCCTCTCCCCACTGTCCCATCCCACCCAGGGTGAGATGGGGAAGTCAGGACCAGGCTGGGGAAACGGCGTCCCCTGGGCTGTGCGAGCAGCCACAGGTACTGGGACTTGTATAACCACAGAGACAAGTCTTTAATATTCTTCCTTTTTTTTTGACACGAAGAGGAAGCTTTGTGCTTCACTCAACCTCTCTCACAAACAAATGAATAAATCAAATAAAGCCATAAATGATTCGAGCATTTCTCTTGAAAGCTTGAAAGGAAGAAATAAGGAGAAAATGCTATTAGTTCTATTTTTAAAGACTTGCGAGCTGCTAGGATACCATGGTGATGGAATTGGTGTGAGCACCTAGATAGAAACAAATCTCCTGCATGTCTGCAGTAATGTAAATGGACCAGGACAGTATGCAAAGGGAAAGTATTTCTGTTTATCTAGTTTCCCTTCAGCTTTCTGTTATTAAACATGGTGATTTCCAAGCTGTCAGTATGGATGTGAAAATCTTCTGGCATTTCTGGCTATGAAAAAGTCCACAGGAAAACAAAGCTCGCAGATAAAGCAGCTCCATGTGTTTATTTCCCAGCACGGGGAGTGCTGAGCGCTCAACCAGCAGCCCCAGTGCGTGGGGGCACTGGGCAGTGATGCAGGGGGAGCCCACTGGCTGCAAACCGTGCAGCCCCGGGGTCTGTGGGGCACCCGTACCAGCTGCAGCAAGGTCCTGCCCTGAGCCCACACGCATAATTACAGGAGCATCTAATTAGGAGGTGTTGTATTAATGGCACGTGGCTGCCAACCATTTTGAGCAGCTCCCCATCAGCTCCAGAGAATCACACACAAACCTGGTCAGCAGCTTGGGAAGCACCACAGAGGGGAGTTTGGGGGGATCACTGAAGTTTCTGAGCACAGGGAGGTGGCCAGCATCCTCGGTGGCTGCTGGGGTGTCCCAGGGCGCAGGGCAGTGCTGCTGCTGTCCCCCCACCCTCCCCGACTGACAGCTGCCATTCCCCAGCTATTGACAGTAATGTTCCTGCCATTTAGTGCCTGCCAGTGAACTGCCAGCTACCAGCAGTGCATAACTAACTCGGGATACTCCCAGAGCACTGTTATTCAGGAGAGGGGGGAAAAAAAAGAAAAGAGGCTTGAGTCACTCAGTTGTGACCATATGATGACTCTGTATACAAATTAGATGGATTCACATAGTGCTTATCTAAATTAGGTTGCCATTTTACAATGCTAATTTTCCTGTTGGTTGCTTGTGATACCAGAACACAGCATTTCAAAAATTCCTGTGCTTCTGGGCTCCAAAACTGTGGCGTGATGCAGTGCCTGAGCAAACTGCAGGGTTAGCACAACCTGCTGAGCCTCGGCAGCGAGCGCTGGCTTCAGCCTTTTGAACTGCTTGTAAGGTTGATAACTGTGACTGCAGTAATTAGTAGCAAGTCTACAGATCTTGATGAAGTATGCACAAGGGGCTTGTTCCTTTGCGCTGTTCTTTTACCCTCCAGAGGAACAAATAACTGGAGGGAAGGGAATTGGAAAAAAAAAAAGTAATGAAGAAGGAAATAAAACCCCTGTGCTCATTTCAAAAGCTGACGCCCAGGAATCTGATCGACGCTTGCAAGATCCAAGTGCAGAGAGGCAGCATTTAAAAAGCTACCAGCATCCTGATAAAAACACTGCTGGTGTGCCACCGAGTCAGAGCAGGAGGTGCAACAAAGGAACAGGAGTCATATGCTGAGCGTTTGAAAAACTCTCTGGATTTTTATTTGTCACTCATGTTTTCTCATGGCTTATCACACAGAAATAAGCCAGTTTGCTGCTTATCTGGGAAAGCTCACGTTGTGAGCACTGACACTTGGCTTTCATGGAGATGCTCTTTTCTTTCAAAATTCTCAAAATACTTTCAAGTGGAGAGTGAATACCCCGTCGCCTTTCCCTTCCCCATCCTCTCCCCTCTCTTCTTCCCCTCCTCTACCCCCCCCTCTCCCCTCATTTCGTGGAGCTGGGGCTGGAAAGGCCAATCCATTCCTGCAGCGAGCTCAACTGCTGTGATGGCTTTAGGCTTCTGTAAACATGGGGCATGGAGCTTGTCTAATTTCTGTCAGCCAGGATGATGTGCTGAGCGTTGCCCTGCTGCTCAGGGACTAATAACAAAATCACATCCCATCACCACCATCGAAATGAGCTCTTCTTCCTACGGACCTTCCGGCACTGCTTAATTTGTCCTGGTGATAGCTGATGAAGACCTGTTATATTCAGCTGTCCAAAGTGATCTGACACCCGACGTTTTGCATTAACTTTCTTTCAGAAATAGCTGTTCAACGAGAAGTAAAAAAATACAGTGGTTTAGGGTGTATAAACTGCACGTACATAAACATGAGGTGATCTCCAAAGCCATGATGCTCATTTTAATATGATAAATACAGACACATGATGGTTTGCAGAGCGCCATTCATTGCGGCGTTAATTTTGTGCATCAGATCTTCAAGCTGTGTAACGTGGTAGAACTCCATTGAATTTTCACCAGCTGAGGATGTGATGCTCTACGTACCATTTCTATTTCATAAAAGGGAAAAAATATGGTGTCATTTCATTCCTTCTTGCCTGCAGCTTTTCCTGTGCTCTACATCCATAGTTCCCTTCACGTGGTTCCTGAAAGTAACCAGACTGCTCTGCCCTGTTGGCTTGGTGCATGAGCACCTTGCAGGATCAAACCCTAAATAATGATGAGCATGAGGATTTTCAGCGTTAGCAGCCTGTTACATGGAGCAGGGATCTTGAAATACTTAGTGATTTCCAGAAATGGGTTCTGTACCTTTTCTCCTCGGAGCTGTTCAGGGTCAGAGGGATCTCTTTCATCTTGAGGAAGCTGGCTTGCCCTGTGCATGGATCTGCTAAAAAATCTTATGCAAAACTTCAAGACAACTGCCAGCAAAATCCCCACAATTGAAAGAGAGTCAAACATGGAAAGAAAGGTTACAAAAGTACAAGACTGCTCAGGGAGCCCATTAGTTTGGTCTCAGAGAGCTTAAAGCCAACTTGTAGGCACATTGATGAACCAGCCAAGAAGCCCATCCAGCACCAGAGAGCTCAAGTTGTCAGTTTGTTGAAGAAAAAGGGTGTTCCAGATTTTGATGCATGGGTCCTCCTGGTGTCAGTTGAATTTCCAGAGTTCCTGGGTCTCTCCTGCTAAAGGAATTGTAGGAAGAAAACTACCAAGTTTGTTCTGAAACTATTTCAGTATCTGGGTAAAAGTGGCTTTATTTGCACTTGTTTTTCTTTTCCTTTCGTTTTGAAGTATAAACAAGCACCTATATGCACCTGTGACAGCGTATAACAGGTCAGATCTATTGTGACAATTCTGCTGTCAGGGGAGAAAACAAACCAGACCTAATTTCCTTCAGGCATGCACTTTGCATAGGCATTTTCTTTGATTAACAATTGCATGTAATATCCTGTACATTGAATACTGACAGCAATTTACACCAAATTTACACACATGAAACTTCAAAAGGACACTTGGTAGAGAATTGTGATCCTTTTTTAATGGCTGAAAGTTATGTTACTGATGGACTAACACTGGCTAGTTCAGCAGAGGTAAGAGAAAGGCAGATGAGGACTAGGAAAGGTTGGTTTATTCAGCATGTTTCTATTCTGGCAAATTGCTGCCCTCAATTGTATGTATTGCCTTCTTTAAAAGAGAAACTTTAAGTAATTGAAAGTTTGTATTTGGTTCAAGGAAAATCATACTTAATGAGGCTGTTAAAGAGGATGAATGATGATAAAAATAATCGCATGAAGAACATAGGAGATGGCTGCAGTTTTCTGTAATCCTTTAAGCGACTCAGTTTACCAGCATTCCTTTAACTGGAGGGATTAGTTCCTGTCTCTGATGTTTTGCCATATGAGAGATGAGGCAGAGCTTTCTGTCCCATCACCCAGCACGTCACCAGCCACACTGGTTCTGCTTCGTGGCAGTCGGAGCAAGGGCATCCTGCTGAGGCACAACAAAGGCTGAGAAAGGAGCCCTGTGTGGGGCTGCGTTGCACAGGGTGAGACCCTGGCCCAGGGTGCCCAGAGAAGCTGTGGCTGCCCCCTCCCTGGCAGTGTTCCAGGCCAGGTTGGATGGGGCTTGGAGCAACCTGGGCTGGTGGGAGGTGTCCCTGCCCATGGCAGGGGGTTGGAACCAGATGAGCTTTGAGGTCCCTTCACACCCAAACCACTCTGTGATTCTGTGATATGATTCGTATGGTAATATCTCAAAGTGATTTTCCAGTTGGAGGTGAAACGAGCTAGAAATTTATAATTTCCCATGAGAAGGAATGCAAAATAAATAGATTGATAGTTAAAAAGAGAAATAAATAAGAGGTCATTGAAGAAGAATAAAATTCTGCTGGGTTATGGTGGCCAAATTGCAGCACAGCTGCTGCAAGGAGGTGGCCTAATGGCAAGGGGCTTCTCCTGCTGTGCCACAGCCTGGCTGGTCCCAGTGACCTGGGGGAGTTTTGGGGTCTCTGTGGGTTGGGGGCCATGGTGTTGCTGAAATCACCTCATACTCAGGCTGTGGGGGCTGGCATCTACCTGGCTCTGCCACCAGCCCCTCCACTGCTGCAGGGACCTGGGTAAAACTGATCCTCCTCTCCCTCTGTTTTGGCAGTATTGCTTGTCAGGCTCCATGACTGAAGCCGTGTAGCTCCTTTGGGATGTTTCTTGTTGCACCAAGTTCACTGGAGGCTCCTTTCCCTGCCTCTGCTCTGGGCTTGCTGCACTGCGAGGGAAGGGGTTGGTGGTCCCTGTGGTGTGGTTTTCATCAGGGCACGAAAAGCCAGAGCTGTGAGAGACCTTTAAAAAAATATATTTCTCTATCTGCTTGCTTCTGCATGTGTCTAATAACACGGCCCTTAGAAAGCAATTTGGATTAATTAGAATGTCCGGGCACTTTGGTGATAAAGACATGCCGAGTAATTATCCAGTGTCCAGAATAATCTATCAAGCTTGTGAAGTTTAAGTCTGAAAATTATTCTCCCCTAAGTATTTGTCTTTCTAGCTGTATTTCTGTTATTAAATTTGTTTTCCCACAAGTTAGATAAGAAGGAATGTAATTATTTAGCTGGCAAGCTTAATGTTGAGGTGAAGAAAACCAGTGGAGGTAAAAGTGTGATTGCCTTGAGTTTTCCTGTAATAATACATAAATATTTATGTGTATGTAGAATTACACGGTGATGATGCACTTTGTAAAAGGCCAGAGATGAAATACAAGGGAATAAAAGGTATAGATATTCATTGAAATTTCCCTGTGCCTTATAATTCTTGTATATGCAGTCGAAGAAATGTCAAATGCAGATTTCTCCCATAATTATAATCCGTTCTCACTTCTTGCTGCATTTCCTCGCTCTGCTTTATGCCTCAAGGCTGTGTCCTGAAGGACCTTGTTCACTTTCCTATGCTCAGAGGACACAACAGGCTGTTTTACTCATGATAATGTTTATTTTGGATTAAAGAAAACATAAAATGAGAGGCAGTGTGATTATAGTGGCACGATGTCCCTGGTGAGACCCACGCCCCAGGTCAGCGCAGTGTCCCTGTGGAAGTGCCTCTGAAGCTTTCCAAAGGAATATGAACTGCTGCCCAGGACTGTTTTATTTCCAAGGAGCAGATTTTCAACCTTGTGGATGCTGGGGGGGGGGGGGACACAGAGCATTTTGTACTGCCTGAGTGCCTGTCTGGGTGGTCCCTGACTCCTGCTCTGCCGTGGGTGATGAGTGGGTGAAGTCTTGGGTGGCAAGCGAGAGGAAATGGGTGCAAACACCAGTCAGGCAGGGGAAGCAGGCATCACCAGCTGGGTGGGAGTGCAAGGGTCTGACACTGAGAAGAAGCTCCTGGGAGAGTGGTGACTGCAGAGGTCTGTGGGTTGGTCTCACCTTGCGGGGAGGAGGATGGGTTGGGGGGAGAGGCTGATGTGCTCAGGGCAGACAGCTCTGCTGGGCAGTGGGACCCAAAGGGTTGGGGATGAGTTTGAAGATGACAAGTTTAAGGAAGACCAATCCAGGGAGCAGTCCAGTGAGAATTTCCAAGGAAGCTCAGGGTAAAGCTCTTGGGGCCAGGGAGGAGAAAAGCTGGATGGGGATGTGCTCAGATGCTGGGAGAGGACAGATTCCCAAGGAAAGGATTGCAGTCCCCATGGTCAGATCTGATTTCCTACCTGATACCCATGCCTGGGCTTTCCTGACTCTGCTGTTTGGGTTATGGAGCAGCAGGGATACCGTGGTGTGGTGCACTGGAGGGACGTGGGGCTCACAGCAGGGCATTGCTGGTGGCTGCAGCCCATGTGTGGGGGCTGCTGGGGTCTGCTGGGACCAGGACCTGCTCTCCACTTCCCACCCACCTGCCTCTTCCAGCCCCACCAGCCAGATCCCACTCCAGCTGTTGGGTCTGTAAAGCTCCCAGACTGTGAAAGCTGAAAACTGGACACCAGTGCAAGCTTGCTTGAAACCAGCATCTTTCATCTGGTTCCATTGCAGAGCTCCTAAATAGCTGTCACGTTTCAGTGGAAGGTGTGGGGACTGCCATCACGCTTGTATCATCTCATGCCATTTGTAGTTCCTAGTCCCAGGTTAGTCCTGGCTGCAGTTTATGTAGCTCATCTGTCTACAGTGGAACCTTTTTACATTAAATTTCTCTTGCTGTGGGTTAGCAGCAAGATCTTTCCTCTAGTGGAGCTGTCATTACTGCAGCAGGTGGTCGGTTTTAACAGAGAGCTTGATAACTTCTAATAGAGAGATACAAATAGTTCATCCAGGGTTTTGTTACACAAACTCCAGTATCCTAGGCTGCTGCCTGAGCTCTAATGAACACATCTGAGCAGAAGGCCTGGAAGTGGTACTCTTAAATGGAGGCTTTGCTCCAGGCATCGGAGATTCAGAATGCATTTGTATCATATCTTTACTAAAACTGTACAAATACTGTTCTACACAGTCTTTGGAAGGGATTCGAGATAAAAATACGTAGTTGTGTTCTTCCCGACACAGCGTTCTTCACTTGGTGTAGGAAACAGTTCTTTGCTGTAGGTACTGACTGCCACTGAAACTCACGTACTCTGAAACGCTCTTCTCTCTTTCAAAATGTAAAAGGCAGCAAGTTGTGTGGATAAAAAAAAATAAAAAGGAAAAAAAGAAAAGAAGCACCAAGTCAGATTCTGTCCTTGAGTTCATTTTGTCCCAGCTTGTCTCCAGCAGTTGTAACATCAGTCTGTGACAGGAAGGAAAACTACCACTGCACATGCAGACGTGGGATAGTCTGCTGTGTGTGTTCAGCCTCATCCTCATTGCTGCCACCGAGGATCAGACAGGTGTGTGACACTCAGGACGTCAGTCAGTGGCTGTGACACGTTTCCTCACCCCCCCGTGCCCGGTGCCGAGCGCTCCCCGCAGCTCGGGTGTGAGAGCCGTGGGCTTAGAGGGAACTGGTGCTCCTTGACGTCAGTGGCAGTGCTTGCAGGAGTGATGCTCTTCCTGTGAGCAGTGAGCTGACGCTGTGGTGTGGGGAGGCAGATCAGCAATGAGGATTAATTTTACAGCTCTGGATTCGTCGTGCCGGGTGTCGTTACTTAACTCAGTGGTTTCACCCTGAACATCACCTGCAGTCAGGGCAGAACAGAGTAAAAAACCTGTCAAAGCACACAGGTATGAACGGCCAGAACTGAGGCAAGAGGTTCAAACTGGAGTTTACACATACTCTTTTTTAACCCACACTTTTACTCTTGCCTCAACTTTTTAATAATGTGCCAAACCAAACCAAAACAGTCTCAGCTTAAACAAAACCAATTCGACAACCACAGTGTGTGAGCACCTTGAAAAGGTTGCTTTCTGTAGTATTTGACATGTTTTTAAAATGCCAGAATGCTTCTAATATTATGTGGAAGGAAATAAGGAAAGATGTGAGCTCCAGAAATCCTGTTTAAAGTGCCATTTTCCTCCTTGAAATGCAGCTGATACCCCCATGGGTTTTTATAGAGGATCTAGGGGAGGGGGCTGGGGGAACCTCCCTCTGCAAGACTCTCTGTTAAGATCAAGACCACTTGGAGTTGTTTTTATGAGTTTAGATTCTTAATTTTGCAATATCTGCTCAGTGGAAGTCATTCACAGACACTCAGTTTTGCTCATCATGATACTCAGCTGCTTGCTGAAAGTTTAACTCCACGATGAAATTGTAAAGAGGCACTTAATAGAGATAAATGTGTGTTGACAGATCTGCGATGTGTTATTCTCTAAAGACAAGGAGGCCATAGGCTTTATTCTCCAGGACTATAAGGCACTTTGCTATATTGAAAATTTAGGAATAAACATTCAAATCACAGCCTTATTTTCCACAGCATGAACACGGATGCTCGTCTAGAAATGCAATTATGAGAGATGCTCACATACTCACTCGCCAGCTTTCGTTCACTCTAATAACTCGGCTTTGAAGGATGATTGTTTCACATTGTACCACACTGCAATTTGTTTCCACTATGGTGGGTTTGGGTGGCTCTGTTTGTGTATTACTTTCAGAAAGCCATGTTATGCTGTTGAGCTTTTCTATATTTCAGCCTGTCTGCTGAATAAGTCTTTACTGTTGTTGTCTCTATTGGGCTACTTTCAAAATCAATGAGATTTATACTTGCAGATTAAAAACCTTTTAAAATATGCATAGACAGTATAAAGTTCAATTATATGTTTGAGATGAATGGAGCAATGTGTACACATAAATAAAACATAAAAGCTGCTTTGCTGTGTTTATCTTCTGGTTCTGATTTATTTTCAAAATAATTAGAATTTGTGAGTCCATATTTGGATGTGTGAGCTCCAATCACTGCAAGCATATTTATACTTATATATGTATACACGCTCGGTGTACATACATCACTTCTCTGTCTGTTCCCAGTGACTGACTTCTCAGTTTTTGGAAATGCAGACAGTGTATGGGAATGGTACATGGGAAAGGACAAGAACAATCTGCCTCCTGCTGTGATGTCCCATCACTGAGGGCAGGGCACACACAGACTCTGCTTCTCTGCTCCACACCTCTTTGAATGGTCAAAATGACCCTTCTGAGAATGCCTTGCTTGGTGTACATCTGCATGCTGTAGGAAGTAGGCTTCAGTCCTCAAGGGACTGGCATTATTTTTTGGCATCTGGACGATCTTGAAGCGTGTTTTCAGACCTTGTAAGAGGCAGCTGTGCCTTCTGTCTCCCTCTGCTTCACTGTGCAAGTCTTGAAGTCTTGATGTCAGCCTCACCAACAGGGGAGAGGCAGCACCCTCTCCCATTCCCAAGGGCCTAATGGGACAGAGAACCATCAGTCTCACTCTTAGCCATGTGGTACAGATATGGTTGCATTTTTGACACATCTGTGGCATTTAATGGACAGACTTTGGTTTCTTCCCTTTGCAATACCATTGCCTGTTGGATCTGCTGGAAATATTACTTATGCTTTCTTGGGCTGCACTAGAAGTAACCCAAAAAGTAGGTTCTGTCTTAGCACAAACTCAAAGAATACATTATATGCCTCTCTTAAACTTGTTCCTTCTCTCTCTTTCATACAATATCTTAGCAATTATGTTTTAGACATTGTGATGTGCCATGGGATAAAGTGTGACAGAATATCAGTGTATGTTATTTGTAGGCTGAATTTAAATCACAGCATGAGGTTGAAAAGACTACTGCTGCATAAGCAGCTTTGTTGTCTTGTATGATTACAAAAACGTGGCCATTAGAAAGGTTATAGGGTCCCCATACTCCCATCACCTTATGTGAGTTCAGCTAAAAATTGTCTTGAAGTACAAGTTCATAATAGGAAAGATCCTTTGATGCTTTGTTAAGATTTCAAATTACTTCTAGCAGAGTGCTATCTGTTATTTTAATGCTGCTCTCAAGCTTTCATTCTATCAGGGCTGGAGTTAAAATATGAAGAGCTGTGCATTCTTGCATGGCAATGGATGGGCAATCACCACTGATATTTTAACTGATGTATCCTAGGAGGAATATTCTAGTTAATACTGTAAAATCAGTGAATATGCACTAGTATATATAAATGTGCTGTGCTGGTCATATCTCATCCACAGGATCTGCAAACCAGTTAGTGACTATTTTCCTTGCTAGTTTATGAGCAAGCCAGTTAAAACTCTTGAGTTAAATATTTCCCTTAAAAACATCGGGTGCTGAAGTTTCAGAGTAGTACATATTCCTTTGTCTTTAGTATCAATAATCTCTCTGTTGCAGTGAGTAAGTATTTGTGTTTGCAGATGGGAGCTGTGAGAGGCTCCCTACACCTGGATGTGTCCATTGTGTCACCTGGGGGAAACTTTGGCTTCTGCCTGCACATGTCTGTAGGTCAGGAATTTGTATGCACAAATTGGGCAAGTGGGTATCTAAAAATCTTCTGTTTCAATGTAAACTCAAACACTGATTTCTGGTCATTTCTTTGCAATTTTTTTTCAAGGAATGTTTTGAAACACAAGAAGTCCCAAGGTATGACAATTTAATGGAAAAATTAACAATTTGGATAATAACAATTATCTTGTAAACACAAACAATACCTGCGAACAAAGAGCACCTATTTTTGTGTTGTTGTGGGTGTGCTGCAACACAGCAGCTAAGAAATGTTAAAGAAAATGATGTCTTTTGATACACACTGGAACATATTTTTGTCTCTTAAAGGAGTGGCCTTCAATATGTATGAAGCTTTTGTGTCCAAGCTGCAGCATAGATGGAGATTTTTATTTAGGTAATCCTCTAAAGGACACAAAGTGAAAGAACAGCTGAATTCCACTTGGGCCTCACCTATTTCTAAAACAATGTGCAATATTGACAGTGGTGTTGAAATCTCGTTCTGCCTTCCTCAGAGGTGTTCTATTTTTGTCGTAGCGGTACAGTGGGAGCTGTGCTTTCTGGCACAGCTTGGTCCAAAGGTCTGAATGAATTATTTTTAAATATCAGAAACATTTTGAATTGGTTCATAGACCCTGCTCAAAGGAGCTTGATTATAAAGAATGTTCTTTGCCCATGGAAATGGTTATTAGACTGTTAACTGTAAAAAAGGGACTTACTGGAGCTTTAAATCTCCACATGTTCAGCAAAGTAGGTTATACCTATATAGAATCATAGACTTATTTTGGTTGGAAATGACCTAAGATCATCCAGTCCACCTGTTACCCCAGCACTGCCCAGTCCCCACTGCCCCATGTCCCTCAGCACCACATCTACACAGCTCTGAAATCCCTCCAGGGATGGGGACTTGCTGCTCTGTGCCTTTGCTTCTTCATTTGCAGTAGGTCTTTGAGCAGTTCTTTGGTGGCTACGTTTCCTATGAAGGTAATGTAGGTGGTCTTGCCTTAGGAACAAAAACCCGGAATTGCAGCCCGTGCTTTATACCACCCACTTCACTCTTGTACTTCTTCCTACTGGACGATAGATAAGCATGACTGATATGACTTGTGTTTTTCTATTTTATTAATTCAAGTGTTTTTACTGTCTTCTGGAGGTGTGGAAGAGCTGGGACCAGCTCACTGGTGCAGTGGGAGCAGGTTAAAGTTCCTGCAGGCCCAGGGAATGGGAAAACCTTTCACTGAGAGGAAGGCAGTTGTCAAGGAAGAGGTTTTTTAAAAATTTAATTCATAGATGTGTAGGAGAAGAGGTTCATTTAAATGGACTCCCAGCACAAGAATTTGTAGATTGTGGCCACTTGGAATACATTTAGTGAGACACAGGTCTCTGGCTCCATGTGCCTGAGCACCCTAATGCACAGATCAGACAAATGAAAGTGCTATCAATGAAACTAAATAAAACTTCTTAATCCGCAGCATGTGAACTTGTTGAGAGAGGTGTTACGTCCTCATTTATTACAAGGACAGTATTATTTACAGCCTTACAAGGAGATAAGATGCTTACTTTTGTGCTAAGACTAATTTTCATTAAAATTGTGGAGCCTGGTTTCAAATCATTTATCCAAGCATCTTTTACCATTTAAAAGCTAAGAGTTCACCTCCTAATTTGCAGCCCTAAGAGCCCAAGCTGTGCCATAAGCTCACTGTTGTCACAGGTAGACCTAATTCTAGGCACAGGTCATCAAGATGAAATATAGGGATATTTCATATTTATGGACACCTCTCATTTTGCTATGTGTTTATAATTTTTTTTTGTTCCTGCTTTCTGTCTGAGATGATAAAGTGCTCCCATGAGCCATGTGGACGGTACTAATTGCTGTAATTATTGTTCCCTTAATTGCTACAATTATTTATTCTGGAGTAATTCATATGAGTACTTTCTTATTCCAGAAAAGGGAGCAAGAGAGACCTTGTAGCTATGGACAACACTCCCAGCTTGCCTGTATTATTCAGGATGGCTTTCCACCTTAGCACTATGACAGTTTTGCTGGGGATGAATGTTGATTTATGTGCCTGGAAATGAGCTCTTTCATTTACTTTTTTCAGGTTTGAAATGAATTTTAAAAAATTAAATGCATTGAATTAGAAAGCCAGTTATTTGAGAAAACCCAAGTAGCATTGGAGGTGTTTGTTTCAGTAATGGATTGCATCCATTACAATATTGGTAATCAAGGAGCTGTGAATTTTAAAAGGTCTTATTAAGCAGAACCATAGCTCTGGAAGCACGACAGTTCTCTGCATTGCTCCGTGCTGTCGGGACGTCAGACCAGTGGTGCATCACTCTCCCAACAGCTCTGTTAAGGTCTATTACTGTACTGTTCAATTACAGTAAGTCCTTTAATAGAACTGGCCTTCCCTCTTAATTTCCACCCAACAATCTGCATGGAGCTTCTAATGTTTATTCATTATGTATTGAAACTGAAGTCTGTGCTGCACAGCAAGACAGTTCAGTGAAATGAAATTACCAATAACTTCTCCCTGAAGTTCCCCGTCTTTTGTCAGCTCATTGCCCTTCTTTACACTGCTTTATTCTCCTATCACTTTCACTCTTGAACTGTCTGATACTGAGAGGTCCACACAGCAGTGACCCCATCTGGTTTTTCATTGACAATTTGACAAGAACGCCAGTAGTTCTCCATAAGTATGGAATTTTGCCATCCCACTTGAAAACTCTCACAAAACAAAAACAAACAACTTACATGAGGCTTGGGAGCTCTCACATAGGTCCTCAACTGCAGATGCTGAGCACTTTGAAAATGTCTACTTAAAAATGCTTTAGAAAATGGGATTTACTCTGATTGACATGTTACTTGTCCTTGTGGTCTATGAAGTCAAGTTGAGAGAAGACCCATTCACCTATTGGCTGAAGTCCTTAGTATGGAACAAGTAGTGTGAGATGGAGCTCACCCAGCATGGTGAGGTTTAGTGGAGTGGGCCAATGTGGATATAGGCAAAATTCATGTCCATGAATCATTTATTGGGTTTATTTTCTATAGTGTTCCTTTTTTTTTTTTTCTCTTGAATTCTGTTTTATTAAATGCACTTCTCCTCCAGGCTCAGCTTCTCGTTTGTGTTTGATGTTGTTTATATTTGTATTTCTGTACCTTATGAATTATCTGTCCAGTTCCCTTGTAGGTTATTGTCTTGATCTCTAATGCATCGTTAGGAATTCACTGTGGGATAATGGAAGATAGGTGGTGATGTGGGTAAACAGGACCTTGTTTGAACACTGTGGCTTTAGTTGGTAAACAGAGTGCGAGAACCTGAGGTGAACTATAAATAGATTAATGGTTTTGAAAATTTTCTGGTACACAAATGCCCTTCTTCAGATGTGCTGCCTTTGCTCACTGCTCAGAAGAATTTGCTCGTGGTGTAGCTTTTGCATCCAGACACATGTAAACCCCTTATAGACTACAGCAGATATGTACAGAAACACTTTCTGTTGCTCTTAAAATTGATTTACATGAAAACTTACTTTTTGTTAATTGTTTTGCCTTGTTTTCTCATTGTCAACATTTGATTGTCATGTTTGTTTTCATATGCACCTTTCAGGACAGAAATAGGGCACACGCTGCTAGACTGACACCTCCAGAAAATCTACCTAAAGCTACTGATTTAGCAGTGTTTATTTTTTTAGAAAGGCTGATGAGGAGGAGAACACAAGGTGGGGATAGTGTTTGTTACACCTGCCCTCGTGTCAGTTAGCTGTTGGGCATGCCATGAGGCCACCAACTGCTGTAGGGCAGGTGAGACCCGCGGCTGCTGCACCACCCCCTGGGTGTCAGCTCCTGAGAGATGGAGTGCACTCAAATTACCCCTCCAGCCAAATGGAAATCAGCAGGAAGATTCATTCTTATTATTTTTACAAGCTTTGAGTCATAATCAGATCTTATTTTGTATCTCGGGTAACTTTTTCTTCCTGTTCGGAGCAAAGTGAAAAGGAAGAAAGTGGTAGAGGAGTTTTGCCCAGAGAAAACAGCTACTTAGAAACTTCAAATAATTTTGATTCAAGGCAATGAAAACAATTATATGCTGTTCACAGGATGCTGAAGCTGTTTGTCAGGCAATTTGAGATGGAAATGGTGAACAAAGAGTAGTTGTACTAACTGATGATTAAATCCTGACATGATAAATTTCTACATGAATAAAATCCGAGACCTAAACAGATTCGAGATTGTTAGTCATCCATCAGCTCACACCAAAGAGTTTTGCAGCCAAGTGAAAAGTCTTCAGGCATCTTATTTTGTAAAGTTAAGTTGTTGGCAGGATTTTGCAATTTGTGTAGACTGACACTGCACTGCCAAATAAGATGAGTTCTAGAGCCTTTATCAAAGTTGGGTAGGTTTTTTCCCCTATTCTCAGGAAATCATATCAATAAAACTTAATAGGAAGTTGAAAGTGAAAATGCAGCAAACTGTGAACTTAATTTTACCCTGGTGGGAGCTCATTAATATCTCAACAGGTATACTCATGCATTATCTTAATTGCACATGGTCCTTAGGAAAATTGCCTTTTCTGAAGTTTTCTGACTGCTGTCATTGGGTGAGTTGGGTTCAGGTGCACCATTTTATTAATCTTTTAATAAGTTACTGAGGAGATGTTGCCTAACTCAATCACATGTGAAGTAGTGTAGCAGCAATAATTATTTTTATGGTTGCACTGATTTACGAGGTTCTGGGCCGTGCGAGGGTTTGCAGGCAGAGTGTGGCAGAGGTGATGGGGGTGGGCAGTGAGCCCAGGGCTCCTGGCAGTTATTGCAGCTTCACAGAGAGATGGTTTGTCTCCTGGAAATGGGTCTCTTGCGTGTCCCAGCTGAGACACTTGGCAATTAGCAAGGAGCTTGCTACCTTCTGTTGCTTTGCTTGAAAGGAAGGGTCTGTGGAACAGTGAGAGGAGGAGGAGGAGGATACGGGGTGAGACAATAATGCAAAATAAGTTTGAAATGAAGAAATAGAACATGAAGTTTGTGTTTCAGTTGCTTTTTACTCTGAAATATGCAGTTCCAGACCTGATGTTAGAAGATGTTTGATGTTGCAAAGAGTCTTAGGAGATGGTTTGAGAGATGTGTTGATCCTGGGTGTGTTTTCTGCTGTGGCTTTTGGTGCAGCTCCTCACAAACAGGCTCTGCTTTCCCAGCAATACAACTGGGATCCAGAGAGAGCTTTTCGTTAACAGAAGAAAATGAAATAAATGAAGAATAATGTTCAATGTTAAAAATAAATTAACATTAATTAATCACTGACTAATGCAATGTTCCCAGCATTAATCATTCGCTCTTACTGTAATCAGAACATCAGCCAGGCAAGCGACATGTAGAACTCCCCAGTGTGATGTTTGCCAGAGTGCTGTAAACACAGAGACTGCCTTCAGGAAAATCTGCATCCCACCTCCCAACACCTCTGTGTCCTTCAGGCAGCTCCAGCCATGTCCTGTCGTGGTGGGGGAGGCTGAGGCAGGATGCCTCTCCTGCAGCCGCTGCTTGCCGTGCAGCACGTGTAGGAGGACCATGGGCTTATCTTACTCACAGCCTTGCTGTGTAAGGACCAGGGGGGATTTATCCCCTCCAATTTATGGATCACAACTCTTCTGCCAAGATGTTAGAGCCATTTGAAAAGCAGACTGTAATTCCCTGGAGCTTTTTGATGTTTCAAACATGTTTCAGAAGAGAAAATAGAAAAATGTGATGGAAGAGAAAGCTTGCTGCTTTAAACTGAAGATCTGAATGTGAGATGCCAACGACAAATAGCAGATTCTACTAAAATGAAAGAAAATAAGAGACAGGAAATATTTATCTGGTTAATTAAAAAAGCCACCACCTCATTTAAAGGGCTCTGTGCTGTGCTCCTGACGTGGTGTCATTGTACTGCTTGCTGGGTTTGTTGGCAGCCCAGTTGTTCCCATGGCAGCAGGACGTGATGTCTCAAACTGGACCCTCACAGGACCAAAAGCAGAAGGAGTATGGCTTAAGAGTGATACGTTTAAAAACTTGTGAAAATGAGGACAGCTATAGTGCAAACCTTTTTATTTGGGTGCTACCTATTTAGTGACTAAGTTAATTTGGATGAAGTGGGTAAACTTGCAATATTCCATGTGGTTTGAGCATGGCACAGGGCAGCCAGTACTGTCGGGTGGCTTTTGTTTGCAAGCCTGAAGCGTATCAGCAGCGTTCAAACCAAGACATAAAGAAGGCTGGCAGTGACTGGTACATCTGAGAGGACACGGAGGGGATGCAGTAGGACTACATTTAAGATTGTCTTTAGTCTCAGGCATCTCTAGCATCGTACTGCAGCTTGTTCTGCCTTTTGCTTATACATCTTGTGTCTGAGTGCATGGAAGATGTGTGGGAAGGGAAAACATCTTTCCTAGGTGTGACGTGCTCTGCCATATTGGAGAAAGTTGAACTCTAATTGCTGCAGTCTATATTGTGTCCATTTAAGAACTTTTCTCCCTCTATTCAGACAAAATCTTATGAAAATTCTACTCCTCATACATAAAATGTTTGTTGCTTTTAGATGCCCTGCAAGAAACATTGGTGTAACACCACAATATATGCTTTTTATATCACAAGTGACTGAAACAACCAGAAGTGATTAATATTTTATGAACAGAAGAAAAAGACTAAAAAAACCCCCAAAATCTTCTAAGTAATACAAGCAATGGAGTAAATTCTGCAGAAGCTTTGCTTTTTGTAAACGTGCAGAATACGCTCCTTTTGGTTTTTAGTTGAAAAGGCAGTTGTTGGCAAGTTGGAATACAAGCACCTGCCACAGATGAAAAGTCATATTTCATCCTTTTCTTTATTTATAATTAAAAAAAAACAACCCAGCACTCAAATATCTGAGTACAGCTCTGTGTGTGGGACTGTATGTTGTGTACCTGATGCTGTCTAATTAATAAGGGGTGAACAGCACCCATAAAGTCAGCCTGGTTAACTGTTCCACTTGAAGTAATACCATCCAAGAACAGATGAATTAAGCTGGTAAGCAGCTGAGCAAGCTCCGTTAGCTGCTTTGTGCAAATGAGAAGAGAGCGATCCTAAAATGTCACCAATCATTTATCACAACAGCAATTGTTGGCACAGACAAATTAGGGATTTCAATTATTTTTGATGGCCAGGGTGCCCAGTGTTTTCTGTGCAACCACAGTAGCTGGTGTTAGCTGAAAGTCATCCCTAAGGTAGATTAAAAATAAAGAACCCTGATAAATTGGTTTAATCAATCCATTTGTCTATGAGAGTGGTCCCCAAGCTTTGCTGGCCCCTAGGCGAAATCCTGAGCAAGTAAATCATGTACCAGTGGTCAGCACCACGCTGTGCTCTTCCTGGCAGCCTCAATTTTAACTTTTTTAATTTTCTGTGACTGCAGCACTGGAGGGTCTTGCTGACAATGTGCTGTCCACAAGCCACAGATCTAAAATAAAGCTGGTAAAGCTTTGTAGATGACTGCTGCCTTGCATTAAAAACCTAAAACATCCCAGCTCTCAGCCTGATTAGCCACCTCTCTGGTTGTGTACAGTGCCTGGCCCCTTTCCAGCACGCTCCCAGCACATGGGTCACACTGGTGTGGGGCTTTGAGCAAGGGCCACGAGCTGGGTTTCACTAGAGGCTGGTGCTGAGTGGAGCTAAACAAATCCTAAATAAGTCATGTGCTATGGTTTGTTATGGTCTGTAATAAAACAGGGGCTATCACTTTTACAAACAGGAGCGTGCCTCAGCAAATGTTGGAGTATATTTAATAATTTTGTATAAATTCACTTATCTGCTGGGTCTTCAGCAGGGATTTTGCTTTGCAGCTCTGCACTCGCTCTGCTGCAGTTGTTCCTGTACATACAGATGTAGACACAGAGTGTGTGGGGTGGAAATGCTGCCGCTGCTCTCCTCTGCTGCTGACCTCTGTGGGAAGCCAAGGCGCCGAGCCCTGTGCAGCATTGAGCCTGGGGAAATGCAGTGTTTATTCTTCTGAGAAGAGAGGAGAGCTAATAAATACTTGTAGGGCTGCTGTGCAGAGACAGAATATGAGAATGCAGAAGATGCTTGTACTGAGGCATGAAATACTGACCTTTCTGCAGTCTAGAAGTCTCAAATCATTATATATGATCATGTTTGTGTATATTGCAGATCTTTTTTTTTCCCTCCTTGGCATCTCAAGTGAGAATTATGGCAGGCTCCTTAATTTAAGGGACAGTCCCAGACTGTTACTCAAACAATTGCATAATGCATTTGGGGATTAACATACTGTCAGCTTGATAACTGCTTAGGGACCTTTGTTATCAAGGAGAAAATAGCCCTGAACGATATTCTGGTGTCTGTGTTATAGCAAGGAACTGTCAGTCTCCTCCACACTCTGCCATGAGAAGGAAAAGCAAGAGCAGGCAGAGGTTTGGGACAGAGCTGAATCATGACCAGGTTGCTTTGTGGGACAGAGATGTCCGTGCTCAGCTGTCTTCACGACTGTTCTTCACCAAAGAATCAAAAATAAACATCCTTCTGTTTAAATCTGGAGTCACACTTTAATGTTTAAGAGCTTCTTCATCTTCCAAAACCCAGTGAAGGGTCCTCCTGGCTTTCAGCCAGCGCTGACAGGTATAGATTTAAACTCGGTTGCATTCAGGATCCTGAAATAACCTGGTACCAGTCAAACCAGAATGCCAATAAAAAGGACATAGTGAGAAAAATGGTTTGTGTGTGCTGTATTTGATTAAGATTGCCTGAAAGGAAGAAATTATGAACGTGCAGATATACAGTTGTTTTCAGTTGATTGATGATTTTTTCAGTGTAACTTGAAGTCAATGAAAGATTGTTCCTTTGACCTGTACGCTGTAAAGGAACATGGTGGAGAAGTGCAGGTGGATACAAGGAAGATGAACTGAGGCTCAGCTGAAGATAACTGTTTTGGCTAACTGCTGCAAGAAGTGCAATGAGTGTATGAATATGTGTATTTATCAGAAATTATTTTTTTCTACAGATCCCACAAATCAGTTATGCCTCAACTGCACCAGAGTTGAGTGATGACAGGCGCTATGATTTCTTCTCACGTGTGGTTCCTCCAGATTCCTTCCAAGCACAAGCAATGGTGGACATTGTGAAAGCTTTGGGATGGAATTATGTATCCACTTTGGCATCTGAAGGGAATTATGGAGAAAAAGGAGTCGAGTCCTTCATGCAAATTTCCAGAGAGGCAGGTAGGCAACGCCCGTCCTCCCTCCAGCAAACGCTATAGAAGTGATTAATGTTATTTTGTACCCAATGTTACATTATTTTTCTAGAACATCTATTTGATTCTAAAGGTGCTCCAGTTCTTTGCAATGCCTCTGTAATGGCTCTTAGATACTCCTAAATTGCTTATGGAGTTTCAGAGAGTTTGAAACCATAGTGGTTTTCAGTCATTTCTGGAGAAAATAGAAAACCCTGAGCCTTGCCAAGCTCTTACTACTCCACTGGACAGCATTCTATTATGTTGACACGGGTAGGAGACACATTTTAAAATGCTGAGCTTTTCTTTCTCCACAGCTAGAAATTGTGTGAAGACTGCTTGTTACCAGGCACTGACTTGTGTTGTACTATTGCTGTTCACCTTTCAGATTTGTACTGCTTTTCTTTAGCATTTCTCTTGACCAATTCAGTTGAGAAAATTCATAATCCTTTACTCGAAGGCTCCATGTTTACTGGCCTGGGATATGGGGCTGACAATCTCGGAGGTGTGGGGTGAGGAACGTCGGACCTTTCGTGTGATGCATCACGTTTGTCTTGTTCCTGGTTTCATTTAGTGGTGTCCCAAGAAGGCCAAACTGTGTTGGACCATGTCATTGTCAATGAGAGCTGTTCCAAGAGGACAGGGAGATGATGTGTCTTGTGCTGGCTCAGGCTTGTGGTATTGAGTCCAACATTCATAATGTGGTTGACAGAAATCTCAAATTTCACTGCTTGTTTTCCTGTTCTGGTACCAAACACAGAGCAGTCTTCTCTTGAAGGTGTGACTGCATGACAATGTACCCAACCCCTTATCCCAGAAACTTATTCTTCAGGGTAAATAGTCCTAAATTTCCCCAGAGATACCAGAACGTGGGAGGACTTTAGATGGCACTTCAGGGAATGGAGGTATAAATCCCTGGCAGGCTGATTTGCAATCCAGAATCACAATGCAGTGGTGTAATGCAATCCAGAGCTCCCTGAAGTACATCAGGCACCAGCCAGAGTGGTGAGGGCATGGAGGGACAAGACTAGGACGGGACAGGGGCTGCTCTGCAGCGTACAGCAGAGGTTTCCCTCGCCTTGGTTGTTGCAAAGCTGGTTCCACAGCCACGCTCCACTTCTGCAAACTGCCTGTGTTGCTGCGAGGTGGAGGGTCCGCTCGCTCCCCAGGTGCCACCAGGCAGCTGAGGGGTCGCTCTGGGCAGTGTCACCCAAGGACCCAGCGGGGAGGGTGGCTGTGCTTAAAGGAAAGGGGCTTTAGAGAGGGGAATCCGGAATTGTTTCATTATGTTGCTGTCACAGAAGGAACCTATATTTGCATAAATTTGTCTGTTCGCTCAAATGCATATTTATGTGGTATTAAAGAAAATGGGTTTGGATTTAATACTGCAAGAAGTGACAAATGCCAGTGTTCATTATAATTTAAAATTGACTTTATTTGCAAATACTCACTGTTGCAAAATCATACCAGCAATGTGTTCTCTATGTCAAGGACAAACTCTATCTGAATAATACTGTATCATTCTATAGACCTGCTGTAGAATGCAATTAATTATAGGAGCTGGTCATGTAGCCAACATGGAATTCAACAGAATTCATAAAAAATCAAGCATCAGACTAAGCAAATACCCTTCTTAAAACAGCTTTGCATGCAGGGTGACATAGCTCATGCCTACAAGATGAAGACTCTACCAGTGTCTTATGTTTTTAGTGCACAAACTTCCTTCCATGCAGGCAGCCTGTCTCACCTGGAGCCTGGGATAATCCCAGCCCGCGCTGCCGCCGGTTCCGCAGCCGCTCCCGCTGCTTAGGGCTGCGCTGGCTCGGGGCGTGTGATGCAGATAGAGCTTAGGTGAGGTTCTGAGGGGATTTAATTCCTGTCAACAACTTCCCTGGCTTTGTAACACCCTTGGAAGTGTAAGAAGATCCTGTTGTCTAGATATTTATTGGAGCACCCCCTGGGTCCTGACCTCGGTCCCCTGTGGGGAAGCGGCACCTTGTCCCCTGGCTGTGGGGATCAGTTGTGACCTCTCCCAGGTGTGCTCTGGGGACATGCTGTGGAGTGGGGGGTGCAGCAGTTTTGGGGTTGCTTTCCTGATGTCTGCTATGTGGCTGTATCTCCTTGGGGGTATTTTATGCAAACGAAGCAATTAACGAGGCTGTCAGGTGATTGCTGTGATGTCAGGGTTGGAAAGAGCCTCCAGAGGAAGCAATAAGCAGCAATAATTTTACTGCCCCGTGGCTGTGGTGTGGTTAGTGGCTCCTTGATGTACCTATTTAAAAACATCTCGGTGGCCAGGAGCCGTGTGTCTGAGCGCCTGACGTGAGCAGTGCCACGGTGGGACAGAAGGCTTTGGTCCTGTTCAGGGTCTGGGTGCTGTGTGGATCAGCACCGTGCAGCAAGGTCTGCAGAAACACCAGGTCTGTGTGCGGGCAGGCTGTTCCCCTGCTCTCAAACCAAGAAGCCCAGTGTGCAGGTAAATAAGTGGAATAAGTAGCAGCACAACAGGCTCTGCATTCTGGTGCAAATGGGGGAATGCAGTGGGTGCAGATGCAGCTCCAGGTTTTTGTAGCCCTGGCTCCTTCGTGCTGCCTGGGATTGGAGAGACGATGCAGGGCTGGCTGCAGTTTGCTGTTTGAGAGCTTTGCTGGCTGCAGGGATGTCAGAGCTGGTGTGAATCCTGCCCCCCGTGACCCCTTTTAATGAGCAGAAAAGCAGCTGGGAGAAGTGGCAGAGCAGGGGTCCTTGTGTCACTCCTCCCCTTAGGATCACACACGTCTGCCAGGAGCAGGAGCAGCCCCAAAGCAGAGGTGATGAGTCAAAGCCTGAGACACACAGGCTGTAAGCTGTCATGATCAGCTCTGGGACAATTGCCTTGTGTCTCATAATCAGTGCAGTTTGGCAGAAAAGAAGATGTAGTCCATAGGTACCATCACGTTTATTATCTTTGGCCTCCAATCTGTAGCAGCTAATTATCCAAAACTCAGTGTTTCATCCAAACTTGTTTCTGGTTCAGCCAAGATCTTAGGAATTGTGAGGACGAGTCGAAAGTGCTGACCTCGCTTAGTTTTCAGATATGCTTTAGCATATAAAGACTTCGCTTGATCCTCTGAGTTAATTGTTCTTCACAAAGTGACTTATTATGAGTACTTCAGGAGAGTTTGAATCACAGAATGTCAGGGATTGGAAGGGACCTCAAGAGATCATCCAGTCCAGTCCCCCTGCCAGAGCAGGAACACCTAGGTCAGGTCACACAGGGACATGTCCAGGTGGGTTTGAATGTCTCCAGAGAAGGAGACTCCACAACCTCTCTGGGCAGCCTGTGCCAGTGTTCTGCCACCCTCACTGTGAAGTAGTTCTTCCTCATATTCATGTGGAACCTCCTATGTCATTTTGTGGCAGGAGATGAAGATTTGAAACATGCTCTGCAGTCTGTGGGATTAATAAATCAGGGGAATGATCTAATTATGGGAAATCTAGAGGACAATTTCAGATTATTAATGAAACTACTGAATACTTGAATTTCAAAGATTAATCCATCTTTGATTTTTTTTTTTTAAAGATTAATCTGTACTAGAAGGTTAATTGCTATCTGTAAGGAATATATACATTGAAGTCATTAGCCACTTGAATGCCTCCTAACAGATGAATGAAAGATCTAGTATGCATTTATTCATCTTTTCCTCTCCAAAAATCACCCGTTTTCACAGATGAGTACACAGGCTGCTTTGCTCATGGAGGCTTTGGTGGTCACTCCCTGGGCTGCAGCCCAGCTCCACAAAGCTGTACCTCTGCTACCTCTGCCTCTTTCCTCTGCCCTCCTGTAGCTCCCTTGTCCAGCTCCATCTCAGGAATACATATTTCTGCTCAGCAGGGCTGATTCTGAGCACAGTTCTGCCTGTTGGCATGAACTAGACCTGTTGTATTGTACAGAGCAGGGTGTCAGTAATAGTGTCTTAATCTACAAATTAAGACTTAATTAGTGTAGATGATGATTCCCCAACCATTTGGAAGTACTGGAGAAGAAAAATTCTGGAAAAGCATGTCTTTATTTCCTCTGTATACTGAAGACCAGAAAAAGAAGGATTAAAGCTCTTGTGCCAGTGTGCTGTTATAATTCCACACGCTGAAGTTTCTTCTGAGGACTTTTCATTGCGGTGTCATCGCCGTGACAGAACAAAAAAGGCAGAATAAACTTTAATCCAGTTTAACATTGGAAGCACAACACTCGTGACAGTCTCTTTATCTTCTTTTCTTTTTTTTTTTTTTTTTGCTGAAGTCCTTTTTTAAATATTCATTTCTTCAGTTCTTCTGTCTCGGGGAGCCTCGAGTGCCACGCAGCCACGGGTTAGGTGAGGCTGAGAGCATCTGTGTGCAGCTGGGATGGTGCAGATGCTTGTGCTGCAGGAGCTGAAGTTCCCCCAGAAACAGAGGAGACATCAACACCTATTCACTGTCAGGGGAAAGAGGAGACCCCTGAAATGATGAATCCTTCGCCTTTCCCTCTTCAGGAGAAGTTTTTGCCAGCAGTGCTACTGAGCAGTATTAGCTGCACACAGTTACATACCTCCCACTGGAAATGTTTTCTATGGGTTTGTTAGTGGTAGCAAGGACTGCTTCAAACCTCCTTCGCCGCCTAAATGTGAAAACATGAGAGCTTTTCCTCCAGCCATGGCATTTGTTTTCTATCCTGACTTGTGTTTCTAAAAAGATCTGAATCTTTTGATTTGGTTGTTTGGTGATCTGAATCATCTCATGATAGCTTCTGTGAAATCCTCAACATGGTACATCATCATATGGTGCTCTAATTCTGTACTTATCTTCTGTGGAAGCTGACACTGTTAACAGCCCAGAGCTGCTCTGTCATCCCTCAGTGATTCACACAGCATTTTTGTAGGCTCCTGTAGGTCTGTTCAACTGTCTGCTCTGATCCTGAATCTGCATTTTTGTAATAGAACTTAATTTTTATGCTGTCTGCTGGGAATTCCATTAGCACAAATTAGTGCTGGATAACATGAGAGAGTTACATCATTGCTACAAGGGAGTTGTACAACTGTCTGTTTTAAGAAGGGAGAGGAGAATATTCTGTCTGTGTATCTCAAATAGAGTACTGATTCCTACTGCCAGGTAGAAAACCCTGATCTTTTTTTTTTTTTGTCTTATATTCTGATATTAATGAAACAACTCCCTATTTTTTTTCCCTGTGATCCATTAAAGCCCTACTGAATGGGTTTAGAATAGTCATTACAAGGAGTAGCCACTTTACAACATAGCCCAAGGTTAAAAGAAACCCAAAAATGAGAAAGAAAGGTGCAAAAAGTTACTGACATCACTGTGACGCAGTGTGATGGGGGAAGATGATTGCACTGACTGTGTTAATAAATAACAAATGCTTATGAATTATTAGTGAAGCTTTGCACTATGTACTGGCAAGAGGTGACATCACACATCACCCAGTGACGACCAAAATTTCTGATCTATGATTTCTATTCTTTGTGGCAGCTAACAGAACCCAGCTTTTAACAGAGTCGCTGTTCAGATATTCACTGGAATGAGTCATTGTTCTGGCAGGAGATGGACCAAGGTGTACCTGTGCTGTGATGCCCATTTATTTATTTAGCAGCCTGTGTTCATGGGATTGTAACCCACAGGGCAGGATTTCAGTTAGAGTGAACAGCTCAGCTTACGTGATGACAAATTGTTCTATAAATGTGCTTGTGAAGTGCAATCCAAAAACTGTCCGAGGAAAATCAGATGTTGTCGAGCTGGCATTTTGCATGTGTGAAGTGCTGGGGTCTGAACCCCAAGCCCTGAGTTAAGGCTGACATATGGGTGGTCCCCATGGCCCTTTAAGAGGAGGGGATGAGTTTGCCTTTTGGCTTTCCTCCAAGGTGTGGCTGACCTTGCAGGGAAAGCCCTTGGGTGAACAAGCCCCAGGTGCCCCCATTGGGTCAATGAGTGCCAGGGGTCCTGCTTTGGGCATAAAAGCTGGGACCACTTGCAGGAAGGGTGCAGTGTCTGTCTGTGAGGTGGATGCACTTTGGAGAGTTTCCCTGTTGGGGAAGGACCTCCTGGCTCTCCCTGCACCTGGGCCCCAGTCAGGTTTGGCACTTACAAACATGGGCTTTGTGGGGGAACAATATGGGGGTGCTTCTATCCTATATGGTCAGCCTATTGACTTGGTTGTCTCCCATCTCTTCTATGGGAGACTTTGTGTCTTTGTTCCATCTATTATTGGTCGTGCTGTGTCGTTCCTGGGGTTGATGTCTGTTATGTGTGATCTGTTTGACTTGTTTGTACCCCCAGCAATCCCCCATATACTGACTTCTCTACATACAGTAGGATCTGGTTACTGGATTGTTTTTCTGCTGGCTGCATCCTTTGCCCTAGGCCTAGTGATTGTCAAAACAATGTGTCATCTCAGGTGCTGTCACTTCAGGGAACAGCAGCTCCTGGGAGGTCACAGACCCTGGTGCTTTGATGGAGTCTGAGGGTGTAGAGCATGGTTGGAGGTTTATGGAGTTTTCCCAGTGAATTACTGGTCCTGCAGACTGCTCTTTTTGGTGCTTTTCTGCCAGGTGGGTGGCTCAGTGTCTGCAGGAGGGGATGGAGGTCCTGGGGTGGATGGAGAGGCAGCAGGGTGGGGCTGCTCCTTTGTCTTTGGTTGTGATAAATAATTATACTTCCTGATGGGAATGGCCTTTGTTTTGGCCATTTGCTCCTGCGCCTGTTCTCTGGATCAAATATAGCAAAAATGAATATATCAACCACTAATGAACTCATTTATAGCTGAGTACTTCAAATGGTTCCCATTTTTTTCCTATTTTTCTCAAATATTTATGCATCTGTTCCTTTTGGTGTTCACTGATGTTATGTTGAATAACAAGGTTATGAAATCTATTATTTTTCTTCCTGTGTTTTGTCAAATAACACACTTTTTGTCACTTCAGAATGCCAAATTGCTCTCTAAAGTTGTACCACCTTGTGTTGTGTGCTGCAGTCTGTCAGGTTTCATAGTTTTAATAGGATTTTCTTTTAATTGTAACTGATCTAGTAGGAGATGCACTAGACCTGATCCACAGGGGTGCATTTGGAGTTTGATGGTGGACTTCTGATAGTGGAGAAGATAAAGCAAAGTGCTTCTCTGCAAAGTAAATCTGTTTCTCTGTGTGTGCTCTGTGGCTTTTTTTAGTAACTGCCATGAGAAGTGATGTTGCTTAGAGGGGTGACTGGGTGATGTCCTTAAGGTGATGGATGGACTTCTGACTTCCCTGTGATATTGGGTAAAACTCATTAGGTGCCTGGCTTAGATGTTGAGAAATGCTGCAGGCCCTGGCCTGTATTTTTAGGTTATCAAAACACTGTGCATGCAATCTTGATCTCTTCAGAGAGGCATCTTCCTAAGAAAGAGATAACAGATGTCCTGAGTTGGCTGGCACTGTTCCCTGCGCAGTAACGAAGAGTGACGAGATCTGAGTTGCCCTTTTGGAACATCTATTTCTCTCTATTGACTACACAGGGAGTGCAGGCACCAGATATAAAAACCCATAGCATTAAAGAATTTGAATTTAAAAAAACCCCAACAATTGGATTTATGTGCTGTATGTAGTTTCCTATCTTCTGCCATCATTTGAAGGTACCTGGTGTAGATTGATACGGTTCTTAAGGTCTTATTCAGGAGAGCAGTGGAACTGATGGGCATTCAGAGCACGTGGTTTGGGGACGTACCCCATGGCACCGCAGTGCCAGGAGCCCGTCTGCCCGGGCAGCATTACAGTGCTGCAGAGGTCTGAGTAATTCCTCCGTCTCAGGCTCATGAAAAAACACTGTAACAGAGTTTGGGGAGAAGGAAGGAGGTAAAGATATGACATTATTATTACCTTTGTGTCTGCTTATGTTGAATCACAGAGCAGTTCCATGCTGAGGCATGGAGAACTTGTCTTGGTGAGGTTTCCTGGATAGCTGCGACAGGTTGCTGTCACCATTACAGCATGAGCCACTCTAGTGATAAATATCTGCCTTTTTGTGGCATTTATGGACCATTTGGAGATTGCATTTCAAGGAAAGAATAAAATTGAAGTGGGAAATTCTTGTTACTAAGCAAATAACTGCCAGCATCCCTTAAAAATGTTACCCCAAATTCAATTAAACATTGCTTTCATGGTTATGTGGAATGCATCATGTGGATCCGCTGAAAACAAATGATTGGTTAAGTCCTCATTATTTCATAGCAGAGAAATGTATTGCTGAGCCTCTCTTTTTACCAGTGAAGTTGGACACCCCCAGGAACACTCCTGCATTTTGCAGTGTGCAGGGCCCGTGATGCAGAAGGGAAGAAGTTGGTTTGGTACGGATTCTGTAAGTTATCCATCCCAATTCAGGAAAAAAGAAATCTATAGGTGAGGAAGATTTGCCACAGAGAGTGGGCTAGAACATCACGTTTCACCAAAAGTAATGATTTCTGACAAAGAACTGACTGATTGTGAAAACTTGAAACTCCTGGAAGATAAGACAGAAATCCTTTCCCATGTCCCTTACTTTTCCTGCTGGCAGGCAGTGGAACCAGCCAGCCTAGCTGACTGCATCTGAGTGCCTTTGCTCTTCACACCGCTTTTTTCTGCCTCCCAGCCTACCCAGGGGGAGAGTTGGAGCCTGTGAATCCTGGCTCCCATTCTGCCTCCGCCCACAGTGCCTATTCCAGTGCGTGGCGCGAAGCCGCTTGTCAGTTTTCCTGGAGGAATAAAATGGATTTCATAAAACCCTTCTGCAGAGGAAGCCCCTGCTGTCATCTTGACTTTCCCCATGGAAAATAGAAATATTGTGATTACACCGAGATTTTCCCACGGGATATGTCTGTTCCGCAAAGGAGGATGAATTTGTTGGAACGTCATTTGGGACCAGCTCTAAATGCGTTTCTGCGTCTGAAGGGTAATATATAATCGAATGCAGTAAGTTATTCCAGTTTCTGTCACTGAAATCCTGCATCCCAGGAGGAAATACAAAATAT
This sequence comes from Podargus strigoides, assembly GCA_028020825.1. Classification (NCBI taxonomy): domain Eukaryota; kingdom Metazoa; phylum Chordata; class Aves; order Caprimulgiformes; family Podargidae; genus Podargus; species Podargus strigoides. The sequence continues at coordinate 1,156,236 of CM051629.1, read as the reverse complement.
TGCCTCGTCTTGTACCTTCCATACTTCACAGTCCCTTTTCACTTGGTGTTAATGCAAAGAACAGCTTTCATAGCCATGGGGGAGTAGCAGCACATAAATAATTCTGCAATGCCTCTTCCATCACGCGCCCTCCCCTGCCTTCTTCATTCCTTATCCTTCCTCAGACAACAGAGGATGACAAACGTCCTGAACCCTTCACACTCGTGGAAGATGGCTTTCATGCATTGCTCGTGATCTTCCAGGCATGCAAAGATATTCCCTGCTCTGTCTCCAAAGCTGTCTCAGCCTTCCTCAGCCCAGCCTCCTTGTGTAGAAAAAAAGGTCAGTGAGAGGAGAAAGTGACTCTAACTGGGTGTGTGTACCCTGCTTTGCAAAGTCACAGCAGGTAGGAAATTATGATCAGTGGAGTTTGTACTCTTCATGTTCTTAGGAAAGTTATTTATCAAGGCAGGGTTTGAAATACCCAGTCTATTTGTTCCATGAGATGCCTGAGCTGAAAATACGAACTGCAATGTGGCATTTGAAGTGGTTTACACATATAGCCAGGATGTTGGGAAGATACACAGAGTTTATGTTGCAGGCTGTTCTGTTTCCTTTCCCTTTGGTCTGTCAAGATTCATATGTTTCCAATCCATAAGGAATCAGGAGGCCATCTAGCTTGCTCTCATAGTGGAGGTTATTGGCATTATTTCAAGACTTCACCAAAGTTCATCATTTAAAGAGCCACCTCACGGTGACATTCTCCCTCCCTCTTTCCAGGCAGGTGCCTCAGTGGGTCCTGTATCACACGGTGCTGCAGGTATTTACATCAGCACACGGAACCTGACACGTCAGCAGCAAATCACTGTGCTTTCAGTAGTCCCTGTTCACATCATTTTTAGCCTGTTAATAACAAAAAGTTGGTAAAAAAGCAAATTATTCAATTATTTTATCATCAAAAGAAGACTTAACGTGTTTCATTGTATAAACACAGAGATGAAACAGATCAGACTTTGGGTAACAGAAATGCAACACAACCATGCAGAGATATTACCTTGAAATGTGAACTGGATTTTATGCCGACGCTGGGTGCTGCAGTACTCAGTGATGCTGTCTCCTTACAATAAACAGCACCACTCCACTGGGCTGCTCTTTGTTTGGGAGAGCCCAAGTATGACAGAGAGAGCAGGCATCCATAGTTTGGATTTGTTTTTAAAATAACACATTCTGCTGAAGGTTTGACAGCGATTGTCTGTGCAGCCTGTGAACTGTGTAGGTCCCTTGGGGGTCCAGCTCCTCTGGGCCTCCTCTCCATGAGCTTGTTGTCTTCCTTTAGGCAAAAGCAGCCTGATGTAGGATTTAAAAGAGCCAATGAGCCATTCTGATCCACTGTTCCCCATTTCTGGGCGTCAGCTCGGGCGGGTTGGCACACCCTGGTGCTGCTCGGGGGACTGACTGCCGTGTTCTTACGGTGATGGAGTTAGGTGAGCTGCTTCTCTGGGTAACAGCACGTTCCTGCTGACAGGCTGCCTCTGGGTTGAGGGAACGTGACTTCCTGTGAAAAATAAAAAGTAGAAGTGTTTCAGGTAGCTGCTGTAGAGTGGAATACTTTATCCAGATGTGAGAAGTCTGGGAGTGGCTATCTCAGCTACGATCGAGAAAATTCTCTCTTTAAGCACAAGTTAGAGATCAATTATAGTTTCATCCCCTGAATGTATTTTGTTTCTTCCCTTAATTTCACTAATCCATATATATAATCAACCCTTTAATTATCTCCCAGTTTATCTCATATCTATATTTTGTTCCTTTTCCAGCTTAATATTTTCTCCCCTCGAATTGCTTTGTTCACTTTCTTTGCAAGTGTCCCCGATGTGTTCCTTTGGTCCCATGCCTGTTCTGCTTGTTCAGGACCCCCCCAAGACAGGACTGATGTCCAGGCTGAGCAGAGCAGACCTCCTGCCCCTCCGTTGGGCCAGCAGCCCAGAGGACAAGCAGGTCTCCTCTTGCTGTCTCTGCCTAGGGCGGGTCAAAAGTAGTTCTCTTCAGCTGGTGGGATTCTGGCTCTGCTGTAAAATGTCTTCTCTACCTAACCCCCTGCATCATGGCACTGGTGATGCTACTGCATCACTGAACAGACCATTTCAAGGCAAGTGGGACCAAGCCCAGTGTACTCTCAAGTCATGGCTGTACTCAGTTATGACTATTTCTAATGACTCCACTTCCTCAGGCCCATGTTGAGCTGTGTTGATCAGAGCTTTCTAGGAGAGGTGTCCTCTGGTTAAGTTCTTCACCTGCGAGTCAGGAAGCTGGTTGTGATCTTGCAATGCAGTAATCCCAAATATAGCAGCTTTTCTGCTTAAAGAATGAAGGATTTCACTTAAATGATCATGTTTTAAGAAGAGCGCAGGGTGCAGATGTGAAACAGCAGGAAGCTTTTTTCCACAGCTTTTCATTGACTTTTCATTGCTGTTTATATATTTCTTTTAAAGCCAATTTTATATTCAGGCAAAAGAAAGTCTAGACAGATTGTCTAAAAACTTTTATTGGCTAATTAAGATTATACTGCTGGTGTATCACTGCTGGATAACGTGGACGCCGGTTAAGAAATGGCCTTCATTTTTGCAGCAAGTCCCTTTTGCCAAGCTTTCTTTTATTATTCCTTGGGAGGGCTTTTTTCATATCTGACCATTTCAATGTCAAAATGAAATGCCACTTGAAAGCTTATGTTTGGACATCTCAATCAATATTAAGGAACTGGAATGTCTTGTTTTTTTTCCCAGGGTACTAAGCATTTCTGGTTTCCATTCAGATGGATTGGAGATGCAATCGCTCTGTGTACAGAAATCAGTCCAGCCTTAAAAAGTTATGTCTCAAGGTTGTGGCCTCAGCATTCATATATGGTGGGAGACCAAGAACCATGAAAAATACAGCTCTGGTGCTGTCATGCAGTAACCTGGTGACATGTCTTATCAGAGGCAAAATCCCAGGAGTCATGGTCCCAGAGGTAATACTCTTCACTCTGATAAATAACTCATTGCTGGTCTGAGCTGGCTGGTTTATCAAAGGAGAGCATTTGTCTGGAGGCTGGGATGAGGCATGTTTCCTTTGGACACTTGTGTGTCAAAATTGGTCTTATTCTGCCAGCTGAAACTGAGTGATAAGAGCAGTGTCCTGTCTACCCCAAGCCAGGATGAACTGGAGCTTGGGTATTCCCAGCTTCAAGGTTTTACCTCTTAGTGCTTCCCTGAACCAGTTCATTTCTTGTGTTCCTCATTTTTAGGAAAGCACAGAATATTCACTGCAGCCAGAACTCCTCTCAAACCTCCAATTGCTGTAATCAAATAACTTTTATTTATTAACATCAGGAGGGAAGACAGAGAAGCAGCATCACAATACTGCAGCCAGAGTGTACGGTACACAAGCTGTTCCTGGAAATAAACAACTTTGAAAAATCTCTCAGACAGTATAGCCCCTCTCTAGGTCCTTCACACGTAGATGCCCTATCATGCCACCACTCCATAAGATGCACTAAAAAAGCAATTAGCACTTTGGAGTGCTTTGCAAAATTTTATTAGTCTTCTGCCTCTTGAGGCTCTGGCAAACAGTGCTGTTTCACTCGAGGTTTCTTTGATGCAGCATTTTTTTCCTCAGTCTTTTCCAAGAACAAATACAGGAGCTGGAGTTAGGGTGCAGACAACCCAACAATTTACAATCCTGCTTCCTGAGAACTTCAGAACTCATTAAAGGCACCACCTCTTTTTAAAGCCACCCCATGATCTTTCTGTGCTTCCCTCTTCTTCCCTTCCTTCCATTTGTGTTACTGCCTCTGAGACTCTGGATTAAAGGCAGCAGGAAATTTGGTGTCCAAAAAAGTCCTGCATTTAACTTGAGAACAAATACATCTTCTAGGCCATCTTGGCCATTTCCTCAGCTTCCACTGGGAAACAGGGAAAAATCATTGGTACTCTAGGATTTAAAAAAAAACCACACACAAAATGAACCAACAAACAAAACCCAGTTGCTTGCAGTGGGAGAGACTGTGCAATTGCTGTCGCTTGGGACTGTCCCAAAACTCTCTTTTATAGAAATTCTGCTTTGGAGGGGTGTAAGTCATTTATTTATGTATTTATCTTTCTCCAAGGGCTAATTCTCTATTGAAGGGCCTTATTATTTGTGCAAGGCCCTTGGTGATGCTGAGTTGAAATGCCCAGAGCTCTGAGGGTCACCCAACCTGATCAGAAGCAAAATGAACCCTCTGGAGTGCACACACAGCGCTCAGTGGGGTTATGAATCACTTAATTAATAAGCATGGCTTGCACAAGTAACCTGCTGGCCACTGGTTGCCTCCTGCCTGCATGGAGGCAGCCACTGACACTTCCCACCAGAGCTTCAGACTTGAATTTTGCCACTTTATTGATGCTGAGCAGGACAGTGTGTGATGCTAAGGGTGTCTGCTCCGTGGGAAAGGGAGCAAAGTGTGGCCCTGAGTAAAGCAGTGACTGAATCCAAAGATAATCATCTTCCTGAGTTTTGGTGGAATATATTTCATTGTATTAATCTCTGACATCTGGGCATTCCAGAGCTCCATGAGTGCTCCTGCTCAGCCACACACCCTGCAGCCAGCACAGAGCTGCACCCACCCTCAGCAGAGGCAACTCTGCTCCCGGTTTCAACCCTGCATTGCACATAAACAAAGCAAGATAGCATCGTGTTTTGTAGCTGCTGGTTTATTTTCCTGAGAAATTTCAACCTTCTCCCTAGCATGAAAAAGAAAACACGTTCTTTTTATCATTTTTCAAATTCAAGCAGGTTTGAAAGCAAAACCTATGCAGTTTTGTCAGCTTCAGAAAGGCTTTCTCAAAGCAGAATGCTATTGATTAAGCTCTAATGACATCTTTTTCTTAAAAAGGAGCCAAGAATCGTAAGCATTAAAGGTAGGAAAGATGTAATTTGGATGTCATTAGTACTTAAGCTGCTTTTCTCTGTAGTACATGAATGTGCACAGGTGTGTTAGCAGCTGGGTTTGAATATAGGATTTTTCCTGCCCCATCCTACATCAGAAATGGTTGAAAATGCCTGGTATTGACAGTGTATTTGGATATGTCCTTTGCTCATCTAAGCAGTTGTGTCATGAATTGATGTCCATCCAAGAGGAGCTCTTTCTCTCTTTTTTAACCAGCCAATCTATATATATAATGTTGCTTGTGATGGTAAATCCATATAAGAAAATCCTTTCCTAGCGAAGGTCCTGATCCTGCTGTCGACAGCACACAAAGGCTGCATCCATGGGCTGTCAGCAGCAGAGGGGATGTGCTTGTTGTGTGGGACAGAGAGGATGGCTGTGGTTCACAAATGGTGCATGTCTGGGCCTTGTCCCTAGAATGGGTGCTGTGGAATGGATGGAAAGAGGAATATATTCACAATTTTGCCTAGCAGTGTTTATTACTGAAACACAGATGGGTACCAATTTCTTCAAGGTTAACAGGTATGCTTCATCTGTAGGTTTGTTTACTGTGTTACAGCATATTGTTGAGTGCTGAATTACAGGGAAGAGCTTTACCAGGGAATTAGCCTAGCAAAAGTCTGGTTGACAGCTCCAAATGTGCGAATAAAGTCACATAAAGGAAACCAAAGATGGGGAGACAGGATCAGAAAAGTGCAAAATCTTAAATATTCAAAGGCAAAGTATATGAGAATGACCTGATGAGACAGAGTCACATTATTTTAACCAAGAGCCATATTTAGAACAGCCTGGGAGAACATTTTCTGGATAGCTAAGTCTGCCTAAGTGAGAAAAATGAATTACCCTCTCCACTTCTGCTTTTCATGATCCAATGCATGGATCTGGGGAAATGGGTTTAGAGCAAAGATCAGCGCTGTCATTACATCAATGTGACTTACTGTGAAGTGTTGGGCACTGGCTGGAGACAGAAAGGTTGCCAGGCTAAATTAATTAGAGGAAAAGCATGAAGAGTAATTGGCAGTCACTGCTTGTAGATGTGGTCACTGGCATTCTAGCACATAAGGAAGTCTGTGATTGTCAAAGCATATATCGTACTTGGGCAAAACATCTCTCAGTTCTGTGAATAGCTGTTGAACTTGATTAAAGATGGCTTTATGAATAAAGGATACTGTGGGTCGTTGAAATAATATATTTCCATTTGGAAACTGCAGCAGCCGACACCAAGTCAGTAAAGGTAATAAGTTATGGTGTCTCAAAGATTAACAGAAAAGCAGCCTGCACATCTCTTACAAATGGGTAAGGTTTTAGTCTATCTGTTACTTTAAAAGGCAAATTAATTAGATTGCAGAATGTAGTATCTGCCATGGAAAGAGGGTGGGTGTGATACTGCCCAGCTGCACCTGCAGCCCCAGCACTTCACCAGGAGCCACACAAAGTGCAGATGTTCTGTGCTGTGGGTGCAGGTCTGTTGGTGATACGCCTTCCTACAATGTGAACAGTCCTTACAGCAGGAGCCCAGGTGTGATCAGACCCTGCCTGTTGGGCTGTAGCCCCTAGTTTTGTATGTGCAGTTGATGGAAGAAAAAGCCAGATATCCCTGGTTGTTGGAGTTCAGGGTATTTTGAGGGGGTAGGAGCAATTGGGAAGACTGATTGTGTTCCAGGCCAGCTGCAAGTTGCATATTCCTGGGACAATCTTCCTGCTTGTGTGTTGGGAGGCTCACAGGAGCACGCACATGCAGCAGAGTAAGGCCAGTGTCACCAGGAATAAATCCATCCTGCCTTAATAAGTCTTGTGTCCCGTGGGCACGCAATTTGCCATACCATCAGCACCCCAGTCAATTGGTTGTGGCAAAGTAGACAAAAAGGGGTGTCCTGGTTCCCAGGCACAGCCCCCAGCCATGAGCAGCCCCCAGTCAGTGGGAGATCCCATCAAGGCAGGGACTCACAGGTGTATCCCACACCACTCATCATGCTCCTTACAAAAGGAGGGAGCTCACTGAGGGTGCAGTTCCTCTTCCTGGGGCTTCTCCCTCCTGTCCTTCTGCTCCTGCTGCTGGCCCCAAGGACCAGGGTGAGCAGGTCCTTCTATGTTTTATGTTGGTTGTTGTATCAGTTTTGTTATTTTGTTAAATCTGTTTCTGCTTCACCCCATGGGGCTTCTCCCTGTTTTCCCCAGTTCCCCCTCTCCCCTGCGGAGGGAGCATGGGGTGGTGGAACAACTGCTGCAGTTTACCCCAGGTACTGGCTAAACACAGACAGGGGATACGTTAGTGAAGGGATGGAGGAGATGATAGATGGTGATGTATGAAGCTCTCAGGGTGGATTTTATGCAGAGCAGTGCATGGTATTACCTCCCATCGCTCTTGCCAGACACAGTTTCTTAAAATAGTTTAAACAGAGTTTTAGGAAGAGAGAAAGTGTCCTCAAAGGCTCCTTTGTGCCAAAACCCGGGATAATACAGAGATGCTTGAGGAGGAAAGGTAGGTGTGATCTGGGGCTTCCCTTCTTCACTGGGAGGTGATGGGGCCAGATCCTTAGCAGAGAGAGAGGCTGAAGCTAAAGCAAACTGGAAATGAAGCAAGTGATGAGCTTGTTCAGTGAGTGAGGCAGGTTAGTTAATGATGGCCTCTTGCTTTAACTGGAGGGGGCTGAGTGAGGAGTAATGCTGACACAGTGGTAGTGGCCCCTCTTCTGTACCATTTCCAGATCATCACTAACGGGCATTTGTCACGCCGTGGTTTTCTTTCTCTTCTTGTTCCTCCTGGAACGACAACCTGCAGCACAGCCATCGACCTCATGGTCCTTTTACTGTGGGTTGTTTGCTGTGAATAGAACTCATTCTGTTGTAGTGCTGGCTCTTCCTCAGCCAACAGAAACAAATATTCTTATATGCTGACTGTCCTTGAGGCAGACCCAATGCTTCCCAGAATAGACTCAAATAAACATGGCTGCTGAGAATATGAATAACAGCTCTTAAGGCCTCATTAGTGACATTCTGGAATAGTGACTTTATTTGCACAACTGTGAGGAACTGTGGCAGTCAAAAATCAACATCTGAACTCAGATCTCTGTTAGAAAGCTCTTACTATTTTTGATATAAACACACCCATGTGGAAGAAAGCAATGCCTTCCCTTCCAGTCATACATGTATTTTTTTAATCCTTTCAAATGTAAGGAGGGAAGAATTAACACCATTTAAGATGAAGTGATTCTTCTTCCCTCCCCACTGAAGTCATCAGTGCACCATTTGCAGTGTCTTCAGTTTGCAGTGTCAGACTCGGGGTTTCTCATCTTGCTTCTCAGGCTCCAGCATCACACAGCCTCAGATGGTGTGGGTGGCTGTGTGTGTGCACATAGAGAGATGTGTGTGACCTCATTCACGACTTAACACATCACTGGTCTGTGCTGGGAATGGGTCCGAGTGTGTCTGTATTAGAGGTGGAGAAATGAGATGTGAGGGAGCTAAGTGGTTCTCTCAGGATGTCTCTGAGAGCATTTGGCTGACACTGAGTTTGAGTGTCAGCTGCTGGGTGTGCAGTGTGCTCCCCTGGGGCAGTGGTGCCCTCCGGGCTGGCGTGCCCTGCACCCCGAGTGGTGTGAGCACGGGGAGCTGCACGCTGCTGCACCCTGGTGACTTACTGTGAGGTGTTCTTATATGGCTCTTGCACATCTGAGCAACTGAGCTGTGGTCCAGGGGCATATCTCTCTGTGTTCAGGGCAAAATTCCAGCTCTTGGATCTGTTTGAGAGATTTCTAATCCTATTACGGTGGAATGGTGGAAGTTTCCTTTATGAATCTTTAAACATCCTTATCAAGTTTAAATGTCTCATTGCTTTGGCAGCTGATGTTTTTCTTGAGAAATTAACTCTTCTATACAAATGCCACACTTGCAGTGAGATAAGCCATTTGATTCTGTCAGTTCATTTTCTGAGCTTCCAGCCCCAAATCAAACACATTTAAAGGGAAGCTCTTTGGCCATCAGTTAAGATGCTATGCATTCATTTCCATATTGTCTAAGTAAAATATTATTGTACCATTCTCCTTTGCACTGATGTATCCTTTTCAATAATTTTTATGTAAGCATTCAAGGACTCCTGTTTTCCACAGAGATAACACAAGGAAATGCGTTGGCAGCAAAACAGAACTTGGTCAAATATGGAAATATATTAACAGGAAAAGGGCCAAGATTAAAATGGGGTGTTTGGGTTTTTCATGCCCCCTCCTCTGAACTTCGTAGAGGTTGTTTCTCTTTTGTTATAACTAAATCTTTCATCTCCATTGATAGAAACCTTCTGTGCTGGTTAAAAAGCTGTGATCACAGGGAGGAGGATTCCAACACTGGGAATAACGTGCTGCTGATGAAATGTAGCTGTGTGATTGCTCCTGATATATAGTGGGTTTTCACTTGTTCTCCATGTGAACACTTCAGTGTGTGGCTCTCACAGGGAACTGTGGTACAAACCCAAACCACCTCAAGAGGATGTTTGTGTTAGGGTTTGGGCTGCAGTGTTGCCCTGCCCTGTGTGGAATGGGAAACCCGTGCACACAGGGGTGTTTGTCCTGAGCTGCTGTGCCTGGGTGTCTGTGCTGTGGGATGGGAAGGAGCCTGGTCAGGGGAGGGAAGGGATGCAATTGTTCAGTGTCAGCCAAACCCCAGGGTTGCTTACAGAGACATAATCCTCCCCAGAGAAGTACAAGTGTGTTGAGAGAGCGCATTACAGTTAAACTTGATTATAGAGAGCAGCTCAGGATTTCTGATAAAATTATTAATCTAATTTTTGTCATATTTTTTTTATTCTCTATTTGCTGTTACAACCATCCCACATTACTTTCAAGCTAGTGGTGAGGCTGAGAAGGCTGATTAAATTGCAAAGCAGACTTTTAAATGAAAGGATCCATATCTAGCTACACTCATTATCAGTTCCAAGAAATTAAATCTACCATAAATGATGTACTCTAAAACAAATCAAATAGGCATTGAAAAGACAAAGGGCAGAGTGGCCATGCAGATTGCATCTTGGTGGAAGGAAGCAGCGATCGAAAAAGGTCTGGGTTTTATCTGGTTCTGCCCTAAGGTCTCCAGCTTTCTCTCCAACCACTTGCAGCTTTGCACAGTGCGTCCATGGGGCTGAATCCTTGTGTTTGCCTTGAATATTGTGCAAGTCACATGATAATGCACAGTTTGTCTCAAGGAACTGAAAATGCTGTTTTTCTGTAAGCTCTTTTAATACTGCCTGTTGCATAAGACACTCTAACGCTTATGTTAGGCTGTACAGATTGCTGTTCCCCTCTGCAGACTTATGTATTCATTATTCCTTCAAGGATGTGAATGAAAAAAAAACCTCTAGACGTTCACCTTTGCTCTGCCTGCACCCAGACATAAACAGCATCATCAGGGTGGAGGTGTTCCTCAACAGGCTGAGGTGAAAACCACTGCAGAGATGGTCTGTGCAGTGATGCATGGTGGCTTCCCATCCTCTGTTTTGCCTCAAAATTTGTGTTTGTGGGTATACATAGAAGAGTCTCTCTCTACATTTATATTTTTAATATATATTTATGTATATTTTTAGATATTTGTAGTTTTATTATGTATTATACATATTTATATATATATATATCATATCTTTTAGTATGTATCTCTAGTTATAGGATGTATCTTCAGGCTGATCAGTGCTCATCTGTGTTCCTTAAACCTCATACAGATCAATGGTGTTATTGCCCCAGAGGGGAGTGCAAGGGGGGGGGTGGTTGCTGCAGAGCATGGGGTGCAGGGTGGGAGAGCTGGCCAGGAGTGCCCGTGGAGCCAAGGTGGTTGTGACACCCAGTGCTGCTCTCTGTCCCCTGTTACGTTTCTCTGTTGGAAGGAGCAGTGGCCACTGTGGTGTTCCTGTAAGCACAAACAAACCCCCCAAACACCTTATTTTTCCCTGTGAATAATGCATGAAGCAAAAGAGGAGCCTTTTGGGGAGCTCAGCTGGTTGGTCCCCTCACTGAGCGCAGGTCGGGGTGGCAGAGGCGAGGGGAGGTGTCACAGGCTGGGGATGGAAACAAAGCTGATGAGATAGGATGGGGGATGCCTGCGGACATGAAAGGCAGCAGGTTGAGTAGGTGCCTGTTACTGTGCTGCCGTAACCAATTTGTTTGGGATGTGAAATCTTTAGAGAGCTGCTGAGTAAGGCTGTACGTGAGCAGGGACAATATGCTGTTGCTCTGTCGAAATTACGTACCCACTGGCCTCACTCGCGTGCAGACCCCCTGGCTGGTTCAGCCTGCTGCCTGGCAGGCTGCCTGCAACAGATGTTTCCCTTATGTTTAAAATAATTAAAACAAAGCAAAACAACAACAAAAAAAAGGCAACTCCCCCAACCTCTACTTCGTTATTTTTGAAATGACACACGTCATGTTGCTCAGAACATCCCTGGGCTTGCTCCGACCCCCAGCCACAGCGTGAGGTCAAACATCCAGCACTGGAGCTGGGTCTGCAGCTCTGCAATGGGTACCTCCAGGGTGCTGGCCAAGGTTTCTGCAGAATATTCCAAGGCTGATCAAGGTCCAAAGAAGTCAGTGAAATTTTTCACCACAGTTTCAATCTCCCTGAGGGTAACATCAGAGAGAGGTAAGTTTACTTCATGTTTAGGCTTCTAAATGGTTTCTGCTAATGGCTTTGAGATGTTTTGGAAGAGGCTGCAGGGCAGTGAAGGCGGTGGTGGTGTTCAGTGGGGCCGCAGGACACACGATGTGGTCACACAGAGCGGGTCTGCGCACCATCCCTGCCGAGCCTCGCCTTGCCGTGTATTCCAGAGCTGGTCCATATGGCTGTGTAACCAGATTTTATTTTGAGTTGGAAGTTTTAGTTAGCCCTAATTCACACATTTATAAAAAGGATATCGTTTTTACTGTAAGTTCATTTTTCAGGCAAAAATGACGTGAATGTGGAGCTTCGCCTTATCTCAGTGCATATTGATGAAAAAGTTTCGCTTTGCTCTGCCTGATCTGGAATTTTAAATTAGCCTGAAGGGAAACTCAAGGCAGGAAATTTTTATGCTCTTTACATGAAAGGAAAGATGAGAGTTATTCTGAAAACTTTCCACATTCTCAGTTAAGTCTTGCTGCCTCTGGTACCTAGGTTGCCATTTTTGTCTTTTGATCAGCTGGACTGCCTAACCCAAGAACTCACAGTAATTTCAGTTCAGTTCACGATTTTTCAAGTTCTAACTTATGTCCCAACGGCCAAGGGTTTTCTCTGGTTGTTTGCTTGTTTGGGTTTTTTAACCTTCATTTTTTGAGCAAAAGAAAAAGTACAAGAGGATATTTTCCAATACAAGAACTTTCAGACTCCGTAGTTGGCTTAATTGTCCTCTGGGTTTGTGAAGTCTTCAGAAAAGTCCTTTAGGGGCAATCCTAAATTCTCTCCTTGCATGGCTGAGCCATAAAAACAGCTTCTTTCTGCTTCCTTCATTTTCTAGGGTTTTTCTTTTCATGTCTCTTATGAATAGTTTGAATTAGTACAGGGGTAAAAAAGAAGGGTAAATGGTCTTATTGTGTTATTTTTTTTAAAATTAGTCCTGAACTTCATTTTCATTTCTCACTCTATTTTTTGTATGTATGTGGTTTCTGATTATCAGACAAAGATAACTCTGCCATAACAGCTTCTCATAATGATTTAAACAAAGAAAAAGTGGTTAAATTAAAAGCACAAGATTCTAAAAATTTGTTTTTGCATGTGTCTTACAGTTTGTAAACATGCTTTGGAGTCAAGCTGGCAATAAAAATGACAGTGCAGGGAAATCTAAGGAGTGGTCCTATGAGACATTGAACTCATTAACCCAAGCTTATAAAGCATTTAAGCACCAAACAGTGCTATTAACTTGGTGGGCCTGCTCGCTGATTTACTGTGATGAGCAGGCTTTGGGGGCTTGCCCTCTTGGGTCTTATTATTGACACCTTTGTCTATAAAGCCCTGCCCATACCCCTGGGAGAAATCAGTCAGTGTGCTGCTCACTCACTTCATGTTCCCCAGCTGCACTCCATGCAGTGTGTGCTAAATCCTTACTGTCCGTGACGGTTTTGACCCAGTCAGATCTGCAAACAAGATGCAAAAATTGAGAAGTAATTGTTTTCGTCATTATCTTGAGCTCTTATAATGTTTCATTTCAAAAGTGCTTATTTTCCTCCAAAACTGGAGCAGAAGTCTTTTCTTTCCTGCTGTGTGCTTCTGCCCCGGGGCTGCCCTCAGCCGCTGGGGACGTGGTGGCTCGTGGTGCTGATGGAAGTGGCTGTGTTCTGGCCAGCAACTGCAGTTTGGGGAAATACTAGTGTTTGGGGTAAATACTAGTGGTTTAGGTAAAGTTGTACCTGAGGAGTGGGCATGTTCTAGGGTTCAAGAAACTGATATATTTGGAAAAGAACTCTGGGAACAGTCAGGTTTTTACACCAGGAATTGATGTATGAAATAGAAAACAGGCAACTCTTACCTGGAACAAAGAGTGTTCCTTAACATATATTTTTATTTATGGTATACATATATATATGTATAACTTTGTAGCTTTACATAATCTCGTTCTGGCTGGTGTTAATTGACTTAGTCATGCTTACAGAATGCTAAAAAGATTTGCCATTGGGAATTTCTCTTCAGTTTTGAGTCAACAGTCGTTTCACAGGATTTTGTTTTAGTTAGTGACTTATTAAAATAAACAAGATTGCTGACAGGGAGAAATGTTTTCTCTGCAAGTATTAAAAGAAAGGCTGGGAGATGCCAAGGTGAGAAGACAGAGATGAACAGAGATGGATGAATGTTCCTGCAGTGGAATGTGTGTACACGTTGTTTTGGCAAGCGTACCCTCTTGTGATGTTTGTTTCTAAATTGGTTTCTCCCCTTTGGTTTCTCTCTTCCCAAAGAGCAGTGGTTTGGTGATGGAAAGTAATATTTTTCTTCTGTTCTCTTAATTCTTTGACACTGCTCAGCCATAGTTTGATATTTGGTGCCATTGCTTGTTCCCCCAGTGATGAAATACATTTATTGACTACAGCCTCAAGGTTTGTAATAAATCAGGGTATATGCAGGATACCAGTTTTTAAGCTCCTCAGTAATTTGTTTTTCAAGGTTTGTTTTGCTGCTGTCTTACCTCTTGGGTAGTTAGTTGCATGGCCAGTTTTTATTTCTTGGTTCATTTGAGAAAAGCCTTTTCCTTAATGCCTATAAACACATTAACTTCTGAACTTACGAAATGCCCACTGGATCGTGAACCGAATATCAATAACTTGGATACAGGCAGTGCTGGAAGGAGTGAGCTGCAGGCTCGTCATTCGAAGCTGCTGCTTGTAAGTCTGTAGCTTTATCTCCTGTGACATTTTAATTTCTCTTCTGCTTTTGGAGCATGGACAGCAAAAGGGATACAGATGACTGGAGCAGGCTTTGAGGGACACCCCTGTGGGTCATCCATGGGGAGATGACCTTCATTATGATGTGTCTTGTTTTTATTTCAAATGGCTCTTGGTCTCCCAGGAAGGTCCTGTAGCCCCAGACTGCCCCTCTGCTGTGGTCCTGCTGCTGATCTCCACTTTTTTCCACTCTTTTAAGAGAGAGACCATTGAAATGCTGGTCCACGAGCACAGCTTCAGATCTGCAGGTCGTTAGAGGACGGCTTGTTCAGACAAAGCCACACTGAGCTGATGTCAGGAGATGATGCCCGGTGCTTGAGAAGTAATATAGTTGGGGTCACAGTTGCAAGGCTTAAAATGAGTACGGATAATGAGCGTGGGCGGCGAGCTGCACACGACGGGCTCATTGCCAAGATCTTGCTAGTCTTATGCCTGCAATTTGGGATAATTTCTCGGTAGTACATTACTCTCCTACCAGGGCTGCAGAATCCCATTTGTCCTGGCTCTGCTCGGCCAGTGGGAGCATCCAGCACATCAAGGATGTGCTCCCTTGATCTGGCCCTCTACGGCCAAAGAGGAGCCTTCACCTTGTTTGTGTTCTCAGCATGATGCAGCACCCGTCCTGCATCACTATGGAAATGGGGGTCTGTGGGAAGGATGTTGCAAAATAAAGCTGTGAAAATGACTGTTTTGCAAACAGCATGTTCTAGGATTGCCAGCTGAGTTACATCTACATCTTTTGTACCTTTTTAAAAATCAGATGTGAGTCAACCAAATAACCAAATGTATTCTATTTATTACACTGATTTGAAGCATGGGCCTAAAAGTGATGGGAAATGGCAGGCAGGTGAAGCTGTTATTGAATTTTATGGAAAGGGGCAGTGAGGCAGCCAGAAAGAAAACCAAGAGGTCTGTCATTTTGCAGGATTAATTTATGACAATCAGAGGGTAACAGAATAATTGGCTTGAAATTATTTTTGTGCATCTGTCTCCTTATCTTCCCATGTTGTGTCCTTGTTCTGAATTGATAAACATTGACAGGGACTGAGAGAGAAGTTTGTCTCCTACTTCCCATAGGTCAGTGATGGCTGACCCTGTAGTTTGAAGTTCTTCAATGGCACCTGAATGCAAAAGCAGAAAGATTGGTGCCTCAATATGAAATAATGACACTATTTTTCACTGTTGTGTCCTTCTGTTGAAAGAAAAGAGTAGATCTGTGAATTTGGCTTGGAGACATCTGGAACATTTGTTCATGTTTGATTTTCATAGCTCAAGCAGCACAATAACCAGGTAAACTTCATAGATTTGTTTGTGTTCTACAAAACTAGTGAAAGGCAGTGTGTGTGTTCTGCAATAGAACTATTATTACGTAGGTCAGCTGGGGTCTGCATCTGTATCACAAGTGACATTGCCACAGGAAAATCAACACAAAATAAGAGAAGCTTTGAATAAGAATATCATAGGTACCAACTCTGTTGAATCCAGAAACCATTCTTTAGGCACTCTGTTTTCCTCACCTCCAGACTCTCTACCAAATAATGGTGGTAAAAATACCAATTGTCGTTCACCTGAAACAAATAGGTGTGTTCCTGTTCCTTTCTCCATAAATTGTTTTGGTTTTTTTCCATAGATCTAACAATCTTGAGTTCAGTGTTGTTCATCCTGACTTGCCATGGAAACAGGAGATCCCTGAGTTATACCTCTAGCACATCTCCAGACTAAACTGGCTGACAGGGTTTGAACTGGTCACCACTTTTAAGACAACTGGAGAAACTTAATGCAAAATCATGAGTGTTTTGCTATTTAATTTTGAATTATCTTTCTGCCAAATAAAGGAAGAAAAGGCCAGACTGAAAATCTGTCTGTAGACAATACAGTGGAGCAAAGATGAAATCCTCCCATGAAATGAGCAGGCATAAGTGGCCATCCACAGTGAAAACTAAGTGAAGTTAACCCATCAAACCATTCCAATAGCACTGGACTGCCTCCTAGGAGTCATTTTTAGCTGTAAGCAGGAGTGCTATAAAGTCACTTGAGCTCATATTCCAGCTGGCAGACAAAAATCCAAATACATTTACTACAATTTGGAAGTTACAGGCAGTGCCACTGACTTCTTTAACCTTTTCACCTTAGACAAATGCACGATAAATTGAATGTGACTCAACACTCATCATTCAGGCACTGAGCTAGCCTGGAGCCAGAGAGCTGTGGTAGGTGGGGCTTTGGGATTTACTTATTTTAATTAATTTATCTTTTAAAAAAAAAAAAAACCACAACAAAACAACAGAACTTTTACAATTTTATCCAAGGATTATTGTTTTTGCTGGATGTAAGAATGGAGAAAACCTTCTGTAGCAGTCACTTTTGAAATGATGACAAGAAAGCGCTGTCAGTATTGATTGTCATTCCTTCCTTACCTTTCCCTTGGCATAGCAGTAGAATGCAGGTGCTGAATTTCTCAAAGCAAAGCTCTCCTTTGCGTTGCAGCTTTCCTTTCACCAGAGCAGCTTACTGCAGTTGTTTCTTGGAAGTACTTACAGGGAGTACATCCAGTTGAGTTACAGCAAAGAGAACAAAGATTGATGGCAGGCTGGTTTAATGTAGCTCTTACCAACAATTTGCTGAGATTAGGAGGTTGTTTCGTTGGACATCTATCACTGGAAGCTTGGGGACTGCTCTCTGAAGTCATTTTGAATTGGCAAGTAACAGATAGCTTGCTTTGATAGCTCTTTTATGTGCAGGTACAGCCAAATGGAAATCAGCCGCAAAGGGGACCGGCTCTCTTTATTATTATTTCTGAATTTCTTTAGCATTGTGTGTTCTGCATCGCTGCCTCCTGGCCCACATGTGGCAGTGTGAGGGCAATGCTGTGGGGCAAAGGCAGCGATCCCTGGGGCTCCTGAAGGTGGTGGAGAAACCAGCGCTGGGCTGCGGTCTGCAGCAGCACTCCGTTGTGTCTGGCTTCCACCTGAGCACTGGAAGAGTCTCTGGGTGTCATTCTGACCAAAGGGAGCTTCTGTTTGCAAAGGATTATGAATTGTAGGAGGAAAGGTATGAAAGGCAGCAAATGAACTGGGAGACACTCGTGAGATATCACCTGTCTCGAAAGGTATCGATTGGTACATGGTTGTGCCCAGCCAGCTTTGAGGCAAAGCTACAGCCTCAAACAAGTCGTGTTTGTACTTTTTTTTCTCCTGCACATTGTTGTCTCTCTCCATTTTTTTTCCTATCTAGTTTTGATAGAAATTTCAAGCTATTCTGAGTGTCTGGTAGAAAAAAAAAAAAAAGCATCAAACAATCTGTTGTTTTAAAGCAGATATTGTATCACCTGCTTTTGAAATCTGATTATATTAATAAATATCAAACCCACTCAAAAGGTAGAACTGATAAAGACAAATGATTAAGCACGTGTAAAAGCTGTGATCCATTTGCTGAGGGGTTGCAAACAGCATCCCCTGCAGCAGTGCCCACTGTTGTTTGTTGGCCACCAGCACCAGCCAGTATCAGCAGCTCATTTGCACTAACAGAAATTGTTTGTTGTTCTGCTCCTTCCATTTCTGCATTTTGCCTTGTTTGATCTTGTTCCTGCATCTTTTCTTTTGGCTTGTGCCAACGTACTCACTGAGCTGTGTGAAGAATCTGCTGTAGACTCAGCCAGGCACTATGCATGGCTCCCTTCCCCGCAGAGCCCTGTGCTTATCAGGGACAGCAGTTTCTCTGGACTGATGGCATCTCCTGGAACAGGCAGCTTACCTGCTTCCCTGAGCATCGCTCTGGGACTGGCTATGGGGTGGGTGAGGTTGTGGTGTAGCCCCCTTCCCTGCCAGGATCTGGAGAGGAGTCACCCTCTGCAGGCACGGGCTCACCCACTGTCTTTATATATAGTTGTATTTCAGCTGTCTTGAACAGCTTTAATTGTCAGGGGCTTCTTTCACTTCTCCCCAGTAAGTGCATATTAGAAAACAATCTTTGCCCCACGCTTATTTAGCAGAGATATTTTCCTTGGGTTTACATTTTATACTTGCTTTAGACTACATATCATGAGAGAGAGATGGTACAAAGTGCACTTATTCCTGCATCCTGTCATTAGACATTCAATATGCAAGTGCAGCTCTTTGCTCTGTTGTAGTTGTTAGTGATGTCTGCAGCTGTGGCAGGAAAACACAGAGCAGTGAACTCCTTATTTTGGTAGGTAAAAAGTGCTTCCATTTCTCCTTTGACCATTGGTGAAATGCTATTAGTAAGATTTTTTTAAAAACCTCATGATATTCATATGATGAATATTCATATGATGTAACTCCAGGAAGACTGCAGGATACTGTGCATTGATGTCCATAAATTTGTGTGGTGACTGGCTGCTCTGTAGCAGTGTGTGCTAAGAGGCAAGTGAGAAAACTGATCTAGGGTGTGCAGACGTGTTCCTAAAGCATTTCAGTAACCTCAGCCTCTCCCTGGGGCTTGGCAGAGTCTCACACTGTCACTGCAACCGGGCAGGACGTGGGCAGCAGTGGCACACGTTTGCAGAGCTGTCTTGAACTTGGCTCTGGACTGGGGATAGGATTTGGTTTCTACCCTCAAGCTACTTGGGTTTTGGATAAGAGATGCTGAAGTCATAAGCTCGAAGTTTACCTATGTATAGGGTGTGGATCAGGTCTGTGAAAGACAAAAGGAGCAGGGAAAAAAAAGGTGTCCGATAGCTAAAATAACATTTCCTCTCAATTAGAAACTATGAATTGTCTTTTTTTAAAAAAGCTTCTATTTGTGGGTGGATGAATTGGCTACTGGATGAATTCATTCAGAGGTCTCTGGACTTTCTCATGTTTCCAGTGCCAGGCTGCCTGACACACTTAGGGAAATATTCTTGTTGCTGTTTGCTATTGATTGATTTTTTTATCTCCTGGCAGCTCCTCTGCAGGGGAGGAGCTGTTGGGGTGGGGAGTAGGAAGGTGCCCGTGATGGATGCCTTAGCACAGAGGGGCAGGGACCTCCCCAGGATTTTCTGCAGTGGCAACAGATCAGGAGTGTTGCATTCAGGGGAGTGGGAGCCAGGGAGAGACTGATACAGCAATCCAGCTCGTGATGCAGATGGGTACCTCCTGTCTCAAATGTGGAAAGAGCGATAGGGATGGAGCAGGAGGGTCTGGCTGGATCCTGCAGGTGCCACTGCTGTGGCCCAGAGGCTCTCCTGAAGCTGCAGAAGTGCAGCCAGTGGTTTTTCTGCACAGGCAGAGGAAATCGTGCCACACGAGGTCTCATTGCAGATCAGATGGTCTGTCATGCTTATCCCCCTTCGTATGTACTTTGTAGTCTATGAGATAGAAAAGGGAGTGGCAGCTCATGTGAAGTCTTGAGCAGAGACGCTGTCCTGTGAAACGTGGCATCATCCAAGCTGCATGTGCGTGCCTCCTTTTCCCCCTTGTGTTCCTGTTCTCCGCTGCGGAGAGGGACAGAAGGAAAGGATCATAGAAATGTGTTCTCAGCTCACCTCAGAACATCTGAAACTAAATCACAGAATCATAGAATCATTTTGGTTGGAGAAGACCTGTAAGATGACGTCCAACCATTAACCCAGCACTGCCAGGTCACCACTAGAATCCTTTCCATTCTGCTTCAGTTCTGTGTAGGCACTTTGTCGTGAAGCTCAGCACCACACTAGGTTTTGCATGTCTCTCATTGTCATCGCAGGGTTTTGTAGACAGTTTTGTGACATTTATAACAGAGAATCCAATTTTTCTTTTCATCTGAATTAAAAGAAAAAAAGGCTTACTAAATACAACCGCCCTAAATTCAATCTCCCTGTCTGATACACTGCCAGACACCGGCGCTCATGGCTTTTGTGCAAAATCACTTTCCTTGTTGGTCTGGAAGGCATGCAGATACAAATGCTCCCTTCTGAATCCCTCCCATTCAGGCTGCATATTCACACACCGACGTGCCTTCCATTAAACCAGAAAGTCCTCCCACTGCCCTGCTTTTTTGTCCTTCAATTAGGAGAAGAAACAAGAAGCCTCCTGCCATCTGCAGCGTTTCATCTGAAGCAGACTGTTAGTATCTGAGGTGTAAGGGTTTTTTTGGTTTAAATGCTGACACGCCGTAGCCATAGTGGTGCCAATAGCAATAGTGTTATAAATAGTGTATGGATATACACTTGTTTATCTTCTTAAAGTGCATTTCCAATTCCGTCAGGGGGTGTAAGAGGGTTTAAGTAGCTTGTGTTTTGAATTCCAATACTGTCATGAGCTGCAATATCTTTTTAATGAACTTGAATGAAATTATTGAGGACAT
Organism: Podargus strigoides; assembly: GCA_028020825.1. Classification (NCBI taxonomy): domain Eukaryota; kingdom Metazoa; phylum Chordata; class Aves; order Caprimulgiformes; family Podargidae; genus Podargus; species Podargus strigoides. Next base: position 1,135,626 of record CM051629.1, on the reverse strand, counting down.
CTGATAAGTGAGATTTGATGGAGCTTTAGAACATGGTTTTATCAGGAGGTATGGAGAAATATGAGACTGAGTGTTGCAACATAATACCCTTCTGAGGCACCATTTTACTGACTTACAGGGAGTCGTTTGAACCATGGTGTTATGAATTCCATTTATAGATTTAAAAAGGAGTAAATATTTGAAGCACATTTCTACTGCAGGGTGGGTGGGAACTCATACTTTAGTCAAAGTTATCTCTGATGACAAAGCAGGGACATAAACCAGTGTAAAGGATTAAACCTCTCATGTCCTTTCCTTGTCCTAGCACGACACCACATCAAATTCATGAGGGTATCTTGTGCTTTGCAGAGTGACAGGGTCATAATGATGTGCAGGTTCAGAAATGGGGTTCTGAATGTTAGTTTTTCTTTTCCTGTTTTCAGCAGCATCCATGTGCTTTCTTACAAATGAAAGCATATTTTAAAACTATTTCATGCTGTGCCCCCAGCTCACAAGAGCTGCCTTGAAAGAAAGCCCTTATACTTATTTTAAAAAACTGTGGGAACATCCATTCATTGTATAGTTGAAACGTGACAAAAAAAGAGTTTTCTTTTTCAACACCGTCCTCTGCTACACAAGCTCAGTGCCCTGAAATAGAGATTGCATTAGTGCTCTCTAAACCCAGTCGGAGGACGTGGAAGTCTTTGAACTCTGCGTTTGCTGGGTAAAGCAATCAGTACATCATGTTTCTAAACTTCTGAATAAAGTTAAAATAATGGTAATAGAATGAAACAGGCTCTTTTGTAAGAGCCTGTGGGGAGGGAAAGGCTGGAATGTCAATGATCTTCAGAGATCATAGGGCAATTTTTAAAAATTATGTATTTGAGAATTATTTCCTTGACTTTGTCAAGGAGGTGGTCCTGTGCTGGCAGTGGGTGATGACTGCCATCTGACAGCCCCACCAAGTTCTGTGGCAGGATGGGGCGGGAAAATCTGCCCTGCGTTTGGTCATGGTCTCAGCAGTCAGTTTTCCAGTTGTCCTTTTGGAGAAGGTCTTCATGGACACACACCTGACAGGTGACAGGCAGCAGGAATGGTTACCTGGCCAGCCTATGGCTTTGGGGTTTGTCTGGCCAGTACATGGGGAAGACACAGTGGTTAACATGTGTAAAGCATACAGCAATTAATGAGTCACCTTAGACTCAAGGTCTGAATTTAGCTTTGGCTCCTGGACCTCATCTGTGAAAAACTGGAATACTTCTTTTCTTGTAGGAAATGAATATAGAATTTTTAATAAAGGAGTTCAGAATTAGATATTACTAGTTTGACATTTGAAAGACAAAGGCATCTAGTGACAGTGACCTTAACTCTAATAAAAGGCATATGCAAATCAGCCAGCACTAGTAATTAAGAGGACCTAGGCAGTGTAACTTTTTAAAGAAAAATACAAAATCTTGAATGAAAGGCTGAAGAAACTCCTCCACATTTGCTTCCAAGATCTCTAAATCAGGCACAGGATTTACCTGTGCTGCTGCATCAGCTGGAATTCTCTTTATCCATCAGATCAGTTTAGTACTTTGTGACTAGTACTGCTAAAAAAAAAATATCATCAAAGTCATTTCAGCTTTAACAGAAGTCCTTTTCTGGTGTAACAGAAATCAAGTTTGCATTTAAAAGCTTTACTGAGGTTCTCAGTGATACCAGTGCTCCTCTATCCTTCATCACTCTGAGCAAGCCCAGGGCACTCCTCTGAAGAACGTGAGTGGAGCATCTTTGTACCCCTCAGCCAGGTGTTTTCTGGTGAATTCGGAGCTCTCACAGGGTTCCTTTCTGACCACCTGCAGGAGAGGGGTTTAACCTGCTCACACAAGCAAAGAGCAGATTTCTAGCAGTGCCCCAGCAACTGCTTCCCATCACGTCATGCAGAGATGAGACCTTTGGTGGAGTGTCTGTGCCCATCTCACCTACAGCCTCTTTGAAAAGATATGAAATAAGTGTTTTCCTACATAGAGTAAGGGCTGTATTATTCTCTGGGAATTTACAGGGTGTTGAAGGTGGTGATGTGGTGCTGTTGCAGCCACTGGACAGCCCCAGTGTCCCCAGACCCCAGTACGTTGCCCACACCAGCATCCCTCAGCCAGCAGCTGGGACCAGGAGCTGCTCCCACAGACCTGGAGCAGCTCCCCTTCTGCTGCCAGCAGTTTTCAGGCTTTGTTTATTTCAGGTGTTTGGGAAATTACCATACAAATGATATCTCACTGAAAAGAAAAGCAGACAAATAGCTCTCTGGTCAATATTTTTCAAGGGTGTTTTCACACGTGCTTAGATTTTGGTGAGGCAGCTTGGAGGTGAAGGGTTTTGTCTGGTGTGAATGGCTTGTGTGTCCCAAGGACTCTCCAAGCAAGAGAAACCAAGAGCTCAGTGGTTATTTCTGCTTTTTCTGTGTTCCCCAGAAGGAGGAATTTGGGGATTGTTCATGCCCCATGCCACGGGGTTCCCTCCCTGACCCGTCAGAGCAGAGCTCCTTCTGCTCCCCGGGTTTGAAGAGAAATGATATTTTTGTAGATCCTTATTGGACATTTGCAACTGCTGTCTTGCCTTTACTACTCGCTTTCCCTTGCCCTTGTTTCTCCCCAGGTTTGATTTTTGCATCCCATCTCCACATGATAATCACCTGGCCTCTCTGTTCCTGCTTTTCAGTAGCAGCTTCTTCATTAATATTTGAAGCATATGATTTCTGCTTGTTATCAGCAATGTCCCAGGAGACAGCAAGAAAGACTGTGTAGGAGGGCATTTTAAAAGCTTATCTTTAAAACCATGGTGTTTTGTGATTTAAAAATTAAATATGGATTAAGAAATGGAGAAGCCACACTGTCTGGGGAATCAAGATTGGATGTGGAGGGAGAAAGAGCATGACTCAACAAACTGCTTAATGGCAATAAACTGAAGCTGTTGGTGTGGATGTGCAGCTCGAGTACAGTGGAACTGTTCGAAATATTTGACAGATATTACCCAAGTAACTATGCAGTCAGCTTAATTAAAAACATTTATTTCCCCGAAATAAGAAGGCTGTAGAACAAATGAAACCAAGCAGATTAAACAAGACTAGCTGAAATTATGTATATATTCTTCTTTTATCCCTTTTTTTTTATGCAGAGAGCATTACCTTGCTCTGAGAAAGGTGTTTCAGAGTAAGCTCATTGACTTTTGACAGGGGAAGCTCCCCCTCTGGAGGCAGGGCCAGCTCCTGGCCCCAAGCAGCATCTGGTAAGCAGCACAAAGAGTAAAATCAGGGCTCAGACTGTCGTTATTCCTGTTATTGTCACAGGCAGGTAGCAAAGGGCCTTCCAGGACAGCGCCTCGCAGTCCAGGTCGCTGCTGCACTGTGTACATCAAAACCTGATGCTTTCATACAGATGTGGTTAAAAGCTGTCAGCTGCTGCACATCGCTCAGTGAGATGTGCCAAAGGCAGAGTGCTCTGGTGGGGCTGGGTGGCTGTGCTGTCTGTGCAGCCTGGCACAGCCAGGGAGGTTACCACATCGTGTCCTTGCTGCCCTCAGAGATGTAAGTAAACTTCTTCTGGAAGTTTTAAAAATAAACAGAAATAATTGGGAATGAGAGGCAGTGGAGTGCTGCTGATGAATGGCTGAGTGAGTTCCCAGGCCTGAGACCACTGAAGCCATGGCACATCTAACAATTGCTAGTGCCTTACTTTGATGTGTTATCCCAGAAATGGATAAAATTATCTGGGTAGCAATCTGATGTAATTTATTCAGCAGTGACCTGTGCTTTGCTGAGGTGGCACCTCTTGAGTTCATCCCTCTTGGTAGTGCCAGGCTTGCCCTGGAAAACCCTGTGCTAGGTCCAACAGAGCGTGCTGGCGTAGGTCACAGAATCACAGAATGTCAGGGATTGGAAGGGACCTCAAGAGATCATCTAGTCCAGTCCCCCTGCCAGAGCAGGAACACCTAGGTCAGGTCACACAGGAACACATCCAGGTGGGTTTTGAATGGCTCCAGAGAAGGAGACTCCACAACCTCTCTGGGCAGCCTGTGCCAGTGCTCTGTCACCCTCACTGTGAAGAAGTTCTTCCTCACATTTATGTGGAACCTCCTATGTTCCAGCTTGTACCCATTGCCCCTTGTCCTATCATTGGATGTCACCCCAGCTCTGCAAGGCTGGAGGTGGCAGCTGCTTTCAGCTGGCAGCCAACACAACTCCTGCCTGCTCCTGTGGCCACTGCCTGCCTCTCTCAAAACAAGGGCCCTCTGTCCAGGTGAGAGGGTGATGTGTTCCTGCATGAGCGACGGGGCGGTTCGTGTGGTTTGCAGATGGCTATAATGGCTTACCTTGGTTTTGATGTACAAAGTTTGAGGGATATCTCCAAAGGTTATAAGGCAGAGATATGAGCCATGAAATGAACTGATAGGTGTGTCAGCTTCGGGAAGGAGAATTTTAAATAGAAAATTCAGTGCTCTCTATTCAAACAGATTTGATAGTAAAGCAGCTTTTCTGTGGTGTTAGCACAAACCTGAAGTGAGTAGGTAGGCATGAAATAAGAGAGAAATGTAATAAAATTGGTGAGCTGTCTCTTCAGTCATCGTTTTGTAATCAAGCGGATCAAGTTCTTCCAATATGCCAAAATATTGGGAAGAATGATAGATTTAAAACCTTTGAAACTGAGAGGTATTTGAAATGAATTTTCAATGTTAATTTCTCCTACATGTGGCAGCAGTTTGTGTCAAATAAAGATAACTTTGATCATCTTTCTGGTCACAAAATGCATTAGAAATAAAGAAAGTGAATGTTTTATGTGAAGTAAAAGTTAAAATCTCTTTTCTTAGGAGTTACATTGATTAACTGATTTTTAATTTATGTAGCACTCAGAACATCATTTAAATTCCTTTACACAAGTAGTGGGCCTAACAATTTCAAGAGAGGCAGCCTGGAGGGGTAGAGTTTGGTATGGTTTTGCACAGGAGAATTCAGTGATGCTGTCACATCCTGAAGCACAGGGATTTGCAATACAAGCAAAACTTCCTCTTCATACTAATTAGTTACACATGTATGTTTTCAGGTATCAAATTGAGCATTTTATCTCTTAAATTCCCATGAGATATAATAAATGACAATTGAAATAATGGGCTGCTCAGCAGCGTAGCTGTAGGTGCATATCATGAGATGTAGGTGGAAGAGTGTGAAATTTGATCTGCAAATAATATAAGAAAATTTAATTAAACTTAGACTGATATGATGAGTGTCCCAACATTAAGGGAAAGGGGCATATTCAGCATACTAATTTTTTCTCACCCCTTTATTTTGTGTGTCTCTCTGCTCTTCTGAAGTCCAGATTTGTTAATGGTTCCATATCAGGTTTCCACCAAAGGCTGGGCGATAAAACATTTTTGCAGCATAAAGATTGTTTAAATATTTATGTATTGATTTGAGGGTGTGACCTCATTGCTTGCTACCTTAAAGTACCAAAGATTAGAAGATACAAGTATTTGACCCCAAAGTTCTTGCTGTAAAGTAAATTTCCTTGCTTTTGTTCTTTCTTAGGGTCCTGGTACAGCATGTCCCACACTGTACCAGGCCTGGGGGCACACTTCACTGAATCAGGATGGCAGGAGACAGATCTCAGACAAACTTGACACTTAATACTTCTCCTGCTCACACAGTGAAAAAATATCTGTCGGAGTCTATAGGTTTGCACCAGTGCAAAGGCAACTGCTGGAAGAGGGTAGGAGTTCTTAATATTGATAGATGCCTATTGCAGTGCTGCTGCCCTCCTTCTGTGGGCTGTTCCCTACATTAGGGCAAGCTGTATGGGCTCTTGAGAACACACAGGACGAGGAGTAAATCGTGACAGACCGTTGGCACATTTAATTTAGGAAAATATGATCTTTTTTCCATTGCTTGACACTGGTGCTTAAGAAATGTTCTCTGGAAATGAAGTGTTACCCCAAACCCCTGAGAAGTTTGGCTTGTGTTTGCTACTATTTTTGTGTGCATTTTCACTTGGTTTCACTCATTTTAATAAGTCACATTCTGGAGCTGGCCAGGAGCAGGCTGTAAGAACATGCACTGTAACGTCCTCCCTGCCCTTCTCCCCTGGGACCCTTTCCCTTAGGTAGTTCAGCATCTCTCAGGATCCCTCCTCTGCAGCCCTAAAGGTACGTGTTTGATTCCCCTTACACTTGGGTTTGGGCTTTTAATTGTATGCAGCAAAAGGGAAAACAAAAGTCTTAATTCTCCTTTGCCCTTCCTCCTGTGCAGGAAAAGGATGTATTCCTCCAAACTGACCTGCCAAAGATACAGGTGTACTATTGCCATAACTCCATTTGTTGAAAGGAAAATGAATGCTTCGAAGATTCATAATGGTTTTGGCTGCCTTCTAGGGCAGTATAGGCTTTACTGGAGGAATGATTTCTGCAGCAGTCACTTTTCTTTCAGCTAAACACATTAGGTAGTATTGACAAATATTTCATACACCTCTTGAATTCAGCATCAAATTAAGAGAACCACATTGTCTTTAATGGGCTGTTCATTGAAAAGCCTCTTTAGCAAACAGTCAATGAAGAGCTTTGTGCTACAGTAACTCAGGTATAATTGTATTCATCCCATTCTCTGAGGTTCCTGTGTGAAGCAGATGCAAATGCCCATGGAGCAGTGGTGGTTCCCAGTTGCTGGGGTCAAGCACATTTTTTTTTCCTTATTAATTTTTCCGTGCTCCTAACCCTGCCCGCCCAGGTCCTTGCCCAGGTGGGACTGCAGGTGAATTGCAGAGATGAAATGCACTGGCTGGCCAGAGTCCAGGCCACTGTTACAAACTCCATTAAGGTTGTTCTTTGAGATATGGCAAACTTTCATCCGAGAGTGAATGTGTAAGTTCCAGGAGCCAGACCATGACTGCAGTTCAAAGCCCGTGGAGCAAAGCTTTGCTTTCCAAGGTAGAGACTGATCTTTGTGCCATGTCCTTTACGCATACTTCACAGCAGCTCTCACACCCCTACAGTTCACAGTGTCCTCAGGAGCTGCTGCAGCAGGTCAGCGTGGGGTGTGTGTGGCTCAGCACCCTGCACACCACCAGTCTGGGCCGGTGAAGAAAGCCCACACAGAGTGGAAAGGTGCCAGGAGGTACCTGAGCAGCATCCCAGCCCCCACCTGCATGCCAGGGTGACTGCTGTGGAGTCTTAGTTATTCAGTTTTAGAAAGGAAGTGTGTGAGCATTCCCCATTCACCTCTGTGTGCCAGCCACGACTTCACAGCCTGCTGTCACCTTCTCATCTCTCGAGCCATCTCAGTGCCAGGCAAGACTGCTCCTGGGGAGCAGGACACCCCCCTGCAGCAGTCTCCTTCCCCAGGCACCTCCTGCCCTTGACATTTTACAGCTGGGTACATATTCCAGGCTGCAGGCAGTGTGTGTGGCCCCAGAGTGCTCCCGACTTTCCCAGACTGCTGACTTTCACCTCCCTCCTGCCTTGGCTGAGGTCCCTTCTCAACGGGAGTCCCCAGAGCACCCGACTGCGACCCGGTCTGTCACCAGGATATACCTGCACCTGGCTCACAGGAGGTAAGGCACTGCTAGGATGAGATGTGGACTGCCTTCCAAAAGCTTGCTCCCGACTTCTGCGCCTTTTGCAATGGCTTGTTGCAGAACTCCATTAAATTGAGCTGGTTCTCCACGGGCAGGGTGGGCTTTGCAATGCTGCAGCAGTGATTTTATTGAACTATATTGCATTTTTAGTACTCATTTGAGAGAGGGTTATTAAAGCACAGTGCTGTACGTTAAGAACATTACTCCAATGTGAAGGAGATGAGGTTATGAGGAACACAAGGAAAGACCAAGGAATTTAAAGAGTTTTGCTTTTGTTCTTTATTTCCCTTGTTCAAGGCTGGAAACATATTCCATTTAAATAATTCTTAGCTTTGATGAATTTACACCTTGAGTCCCAGAAGGCAGTGGTCAGCATACAAACATGCAGTAATGACCTCTGTGTGTAAATCTTTTGAGAGAAAACAAGCTGCAGCAAGGCTGAGGACTGATCAGAAGCCCAGGCAGGACCCAACAGAAAAACTGTCTTTTGATATTTCAGCCACCCCAGCTCTCAGCTGCCAATCCAGTCACCAGAGATGGTTTGCTTTTGAAACTCTGCAGAATGCCTTGCTGATGTTTGCTTTTAACAGACGTGCCTGTGAATCAGAGCTTTATTCAGCTGTCACCAAACCCCTGTGAAACACGACCGTACATAACGTAATGCCAGTTTGCTATTGATACTTAATGAAATCTTCTCAGTAAAATTCGACCACAGGCAGTTTGCTTCTGTTATGACCTCTGTGTGAAAGGGACCTGTGATTGTGCAGAGCTGGGGGTTAGTACTGTGTGAGGAGCATCACTTAGAGTTTCAATTAAACATGGGAAGCAGCAAGTGGAGTATTGTGAGCTAATTAGAGCGGTTCCCCAGGAGAGGGCTGGGGGTGGTTGCTGAAGCACACAAGAATAGACCTTCATCCTGCTGGAATTCTATAGGAGAAATAAGCAGATCTCTTCTGCCTTCCTCTGGATGAGACAGAGGGAACTGGAGGTGAAAGGAAATGTTAGGGAAGACACCTTCTTTTCCTCTACCCCTCCACGTCCCCCAGCCTGTTGTCCTGCTTTGCTTTGGGTTTGTACCAAAGCATTAGTTGATCTTTCTAGCTAAGCTAAGTGAATGCCAATGTTTCTTTTGGGTGCTTACCTGCGTGGTTCTGTGCACTTCTTGTCCTCACTAGCTCAAAGCCCAGGAGTTCCTATCAGTTCCTTTTCGAGTACCTTATCTACCATGGAGCCTTTGCAAGCCCGACACTGGGCTCATGAAAGAGTTTTTTCTTGTTATAAATACTGGTCTCCTCTTGGGTGGAAAAATTAGAAAACAGGTTTTCTTCCAAAAGTATACTTAAAAGGTTTCTAATCCTCCCTCCCTTCCCGCCGAGACTTGTCGCTGTGTCATTGCCATTCTCTGGATTTCTCATTCTTTGAAGAACTGACACCTCTTTACTTGCTCTAACAGATATATAACAACCAAGAAAATGCCATTAACTGAGAGAAGGCTAAAATGCTGCCTTACCTCTCCAAGAAAAAATGAATTGGGAACATGAGAATGCTCCAAATTGTAGCTAGAAAAGCTTCATCATTAGAGATCATTCTGTGCTTGTGGTTTATAATGATTCACTGTCCAGAGGTGGCATCATTATTGCTAGGGGGGAACTATCCCTGCAAGAACAGCACAGCCCTGAGCAGTCTCCCAAATTACAGTGTGGAGCTCCAAGAGGCAGTCCAGCCAAACAAAACCATGTCATGGAGCACAGGCTCCTTTCGTGTGTGAAGGCTGCAGGAAATTGCTTTTTGCACGGGAGCCAGAGCAGCCTGGGGGGGTGTAGGCGAGAGCCTCGCACGCGGGGCTTGGGGAGGTGCGGAGGGGCTGAGCCCGGCTGCCCCCAGCCCTGCTGTGCCGGGGGGTGAGATGCAGCCAGCCAGGAGGTCCTCGTGGCAGTAGCAGCTCTGTTCTTCCATGCTCAGTGGGGCTGGGGGTTCCTCCGCAGCCGCAGGAAGGTTATGGTCAGCGATGGGCTCCCCTCCCTGCCAGTTCTGGGGATTTATGAACCAGCTGCAAGACCAAGATACTGAGCTGGGGTTTTGTGTTGAGCGTGGCTCTAATTTGTATCATTGCTTGGCTGTACATTATGCCTTTAAACATGGTATTTTGGGTGCTTTGTTTCTGCCTCTCCCCGCAGCCGGGGATTTCACCGCCTACAGTTGTTCCTACAGAAGTGGTGTTCTATGCAGTGTTCCGATATTATCCCTGAGAACTTTGCCTCTGCTATTTTTATGCACAGCACGGTAGGGCGGGTCTGAGTCTGACTGAGGCAGAGGGAGGGCTGTGTTAATTGTGGACCTGCACCACACGAGATCACGCCGTGTTTTGTGCCCCGGTGGCTGTCCATCCCACCGGGCTCAGATGTGCCCAGGACCTCCTCACAGACCTCTGGTGACATCCCCCTCACCCTAACTCTGGGGTCTGAGTTTGGAGTTTCTCTGTTTGACAGCAGGCTCTTGTTGGCAGTGGGAATATGGCAGATTGGAACACAGAGCGTGTCACTTAGCTGGGAACGTGCTTGTCCCAGCTCCAGCCCTGGGTCTTCGTCCTACTCTTCAGCGCGGCGGTTCTCACCCGTGAGAGGTTTCACAGGGCACTCTGACCCTGTGCCACTGCCATAGAGCTGTGACAACAAAAGGGTTTTAAAGGTTTGAAGCAGCAATGGCACTTTTATTTGATATTGCTTTTTTCTACATGGTTACACTGTATGGCTCCAATGCACGTTTTGTAGTAGGGCTTTACGAAGCCAATAAATCTCTTCTGCTGCAAATGCCCAGGCTGAGTGTGTCTCAAGCACCTTGGAGCATGGCAGTGTGAGCACAGGGGAGCACGGGAGGCTGTTGATCTAACAGGATATCCCCATTTTCTTTATTATCTCTTACAAATTGAGCTTTACTCAATCTTTGAAAATGATGATCTTATACCGTTCTTATAATTTAATTTGGTATTCCAGAGAGAGTCTTAATTTTTTGTATATTGCTGGAGTTTAACTGCTGTGATAAAGGACAATTTTTGAGGTGATAAAATGCACTGGCTGTGTCATTAAATATGCAGCAAAGCTATGACACAATAGAATTAAGCATTAATTAACAACGTACTGGAAATATTAATCTTCTGTATCAGTTTAGGTCTTCTGTTCTTTGGCTGTGATGAGGTCTAATGTGAAAAAACGAGACAATAACCAAGCTTAGAAAAGCCCAATTTTTTAAAATGATTCAGTAGAATCTTAATATCTAGAAAGTTTCTAAGTTAAAGCTGTTGCGTGTCCACAGGGATGCTTTCCCTTGGACAAACTGTCGCAGTTTCATGTTACAATATAATGTTATTATTGGTGCACATTTTATTTTTACAATTGAATTATGATACTATGGAGATGTAATTTACATTCTAGCCTATCTGCACATCCATGCAGTTGTAAACTTCTTTTACTGGCGTGCACAAGAACTTCATAACTCTTGGTAAGTAGGATGTTAATGATTTCTAGTAAAGAAACAAAAGCCTTTTCCAGAGCCTCAGAACTTTGATTTTGGACATAAGGACCCAACTGTCATTTCTGGATCTCATGGTTTTTGACTTTGAAGTCAAGTTTTTTGACTTAAAGTTCTTTTTTTCTTGAGGATTCTGCATGTTCTATGCTGATTTAGCCTTTTTTTATGTTCCTTGAAGTGTGCTAGCTGCATGCTCCTGAGTTTCCCACTCTATAGGTGTGTATTTGTTCTTTGTGGAGCTGTGGCTACATTAGCCCAGCAGAATGAAGTTCAAAGAGTTCCCTCTGAAAATGCCTGGATGTGTTTTAATTTGGGGAGTCAGAATAAATTAATTTCTTTTCATTTCTGGCTCACAGGAACTTTTTTAACAGTGAGCTAATTTCAATAGATTAGAGTTTCTTTATAGCACATCTGCCAGCACTGGTGCTGGTACGGATTACCCAGGGGCATCTCCTTTGGGCTGTGCCTCTCTGCTGGAAAGAGGACATGGATCAGTGCTAAAGCCCAACCTTTGCTGCTGGATTACTGCTTCAGAGCTTACAGGTGAAGGGTACTGATGGCCTCAGACCAGCTCCTGGTGAACTTTCTCACTTGATGGCAATATTAGAGGTTCAGTAACGTGGTCAGGATTCATTTGGCTGCCTTGGTTTATTGTGAATTTACAGGTTCAGGGATGGGACTGGAAATTTTCCTGTGCTAGATTAACTTTACTGAAAATCTTGTGTCTTGCAAGAGGCTGATGACAAGTCCTGTAAAGTGGACATTGAGGGGTTTATTCTTTTATTTAAAACAGTAAATGCGAATTCCCACATATAACAAAGAATCACCTTAAAGCCCCCTAATGCAGCTAATAAATTGTATATGCAGGGTATATAAGCATATGCCAAAACCCAGCACTGACATATATAAAATTTACCAAAAAAAGTTAAAAAATACTGTATGCCTTTGATGTTTGTTTTGTTTCTTCCTCAATTAATTCCTCTCCTTTGGGCTATCCCAAACTTATGTCAAACTCTGATTTATTTCCCCCTGTGAAATGTGGGATTCCTGCTCACTGGATTTGTTTTGCAGAGCTTTCAGTGCAGGACTTGGCTGAGCATCCCATGTCCCTTGGCAGGGCACCTTGGGACCAGGATGCCTCCCTGGCAGGTTTATTTCAGGGGTGATCAGGACTCCTCAGTGCTTGAGGGGTTGATATTTTTGTTGTTTAGTTAAAAAAATCCAGGTACCAACTGTACATTAACTGACTTTTTCCTGCAATTCCCAATTCACCTTCCTTAAAATCCCAGTTTTAGGGTGTTTTCTGTGCTAGAGTGCAGTGAGAAAGGTCTTTAAATCCCTGTCAGTGGAGGAGCTGCTGTGCTGAGCCATGCCATGCCATGCTGTGCCGTGCTATCCTATGCTGTGCTATGCCATGCCATGCCATGCCATGCCACCTCTCTGAAGCAGGGCACTGGGGGCAGGCTGCCCTCCAATGGGCCAGAAGGAAGAGGAGTTGAAGAAAATCCACAATCCTCCCCTGGCCAAGCCAAGGAATGGAGAGGGGGTCACAGTAGCTGCAGGCTCATCTTTCCTTCGGTACAAAACTGAACACATCAGACCTGGTAATTACTCTGAAGGCAGCCTGTGAGCGTGGGAAATCCACAGAGGGTGGGAGAAAAGGAAAAAGCAATCAGCTGCTTTCTTTCAAGAGAGAGCAGCTCGAGCCCATCGCTTTGTGTGCTGTTCCTCTAATTGTGGCAAACATCCAGGAGGCAGCTTTCAGCAGCTGCTGATGTTAAAGTAACGTATACAATTAATTGAGAGTTCCTTTTAATGATTAGCAATGGCAAACATAACTTTCTGAAGCAATGTTTTCAGTGTTGCTAAAAGTGATTCCCCCAAAAAGAGTATCTCTGCAGATAAATCACCTGAAAAGAGTGTTAAATTGTCTCTTTTGCTACCTGATAATCCAATTAAGTGGTGATAAGAAAAATAGCTCTTAGAGACTTTCAGGGAAGCAGAATAATGTACTTAGTGTTGTACCAGAATCAAAATATCACATAATCATGGGTATCCATGGATACTGGAGCAACACTTTGATTACGAGATACATCCATTACCCTTAAATACCGGAGTTAGGTGTTCAGTGCCCCGAACAATTTACTGCATGACTGCCTGAACTTGCACGCTGAATTCTCCTGGGGCTTTACCTTTCAGAGGCACAGCACAAAATCTGTCAGCAGGCAAGAGGAAGACAGCTATGATATTTTTAAGACTCTCTGTCTCCTCCAAGTTCCTGTGTGCTTTGCAACTGCTGCCGCCCAGATGGCTCAGCCTGTCCTCAGGCTGCCTGTGAACTGGAGCATGACGTGATGGGGCCCGATCTCTGTCCCACGCCTGTGACATATGAGTGGGATTCCCAGGAGAAAAAAAGTCATCTGATAATTTTTGACAGTGGTTGTGCTGTCGGGATTTGCTCCTCACCAAAGGGATGGGCTTGGTGTTGTGTCTCTGCAGCACCAGACCTTTCATCATGGCGAGATGAGCACGTTGGGTATTTCACAGCATAGAACCCACCATGAGGTTGAAGCCACAATTTCTCCAGCAGAGTTTTGCCATCTCTGTTTGTTTTGCAGAGCAGGAATAGGAACCCTGGAGAAAAACCTCCTCTGCCCAGCAGCTGTTGTGGGTCCTGAAGGCAGCCCAGGAGAGGGGAACGTGGGGCTCTTCCTCGTGTAGCCTGATCAATCGAAAAAATTGATCTATAAATTCTCTTTTTCAGCCTGGAGGCCAAACCAAAAAAAAAAAAAATCAGGTACTTTTAGATCCTTAATTGCCAGCATCCTGAGCAATACCTTAAGATAAATTTCATCTGTCTCCAGCATCACTTAATTAAAACTTCTCTGGAAGCATGCAAGAAAGTAGGGGCCGTCAGAAGGATCAAGGTGAAACTGAGAAAGGTTCTCATTGTGCAGAGATTAACTAGAAATGGCATTTCTTGAGACAGAAATTCTGCTGCAATGAATATTGTCAGTGACTTAATAAAGTTCAGAGGGATCTTCCATTGGAAATAAAATTCAGGGGGGGAAATTGTTTTTCACCAGCTAGGGAGAAAGGACCCGACTTCACTTTGCCTTTTTTTTTATTTATTTACCAAAAATCCCTCTGGAGGAGCTGTTAATTTTGGTTGAAATGCTGGCTTTTCCCTGTTTTCTCAGCGTGCTGCCAGTGGCTGCGGCGTGGGGAATTTTAATGTCGGGAACGGTCCCAAATGATCAGGTCAGTTTGCCAAAGTGGCACAAACCCCCGGAAAAAACAGAAGCTGTAAAACCAAATAATTTTCGAGTTATTGTTTGAGGGAATGGTGTGTGTTGTTGTTTTATCCCTTTCAGGGATGATTGTGCGTTTTCATGGCTTGCTTGCTGGACAAAGGCGCATCTGGGCAGGCTGAACCTACCAGGTCTGGTCCTGTCTTCCTGTCCTGGATTCGACGTTATTACAGAAACATTGGCTGGCAGCAGGGGAGGATGAAGGAGGTGCCAAAGTTAGGCTTCTATACATAGCCTGGAAGAGAAAAGATGTTTCGGGGGTAAAGCGGTGTAGAACTGACTGCTTCATGGTGGTTGTGACCGCCCTTCATACACTGAGTCCTGCGGAGCTCTAAAACGTTAAAGGAGTTACATCATTCTAGCAGTTCTGCAGGCAAATGTTTCTCGTATATATACTACAGTTGGCATCTCCTTTGTTCATCTCCAATATCCATTATCTTGATGATGGTCTTTGCATCTGGTTGCAGAATCTGTTCCCTGCTCTCTTCACTCCCTGCACAGAAATAGCCACAGCAAGCAACAGGAACCCTCTTTGTCACCAGCCAGTGTAGTGTGGTGCTGCTTTGGGACACATGCTGGGATGGTGGGGGGACTCTCTGTGACACCTGGACTGCAGACCCTGGCTGCTGGGGACGTGCAGAGCAGACCTTTCTCGGCCACAGGTTGCAGCCTGGGTTCAACTCCCAGACTGCCATTAATTGCCATAGCGGTTTGTAGCTAGTTGGAGCAGTTGCCACCTCTCCAGTCCGTCAAGGGTAATATATTGCTGCAGAAATCCTCTGGCAAAATCCATAATTTGCACCTTTCACATTTTTACCACTTAATTGCCTTGGATGTTTTTACCTTGGGAGCACTGTGAATTAGCTTGGCAGTTTAAATAACTGTGCATGTGTTTGCTATTGCAAGAAGAATGCAAGATGAGAATATGAAAGTTAAACTTACTCTGTATATGTCATTTGGACAACATACACCCCATTCTTTGGGCAGCTGTTATTGGTAGGGAATTTCAGGTTTTAATAGCTGTAGAACAAAATGAAACATTCTGTGTGAGTCAGAGGAAAACTTGGGGGTTATAATTCTGTTTCATTCTTTCTCAACCTTTCCTTTCCTCCAATTTATTTCTTCCCACTGAAAACAATCTTCTTGTCCCTGGAGTTTTGGATCAGGTAGTACCAACAGACCTGGCCTGACTTCAGGCAACCTCTGCCTCTCAGCTTCTCGGTGTCTAAAAGGAGAAATGATCCTGACCTACTTTGTAGAGTGCTCAGGGATCTGTAGCAGAGCCACATTTTGTGATTTTAAACCCCTGCATTTGGTCCTGGTGAGCGTTCAGGGGTTTGTACGTCTGCTTTGCCATGCTTGAGGAGGATGCTGTATCCTTTGGCAGGCAGACAGCATCTCTGTTAGTTCATTTTATGGTACTTTTAAGTCTGCATTTTAACACATATCTGTGAGTATCTCCTTTGTCATGCTGTCTTTTAATTAACCCATCCCCACTGCTGTTTCTTATTATGCATCCCTGATACTTTATTAATTAACACACTGTGCAGTATAGTGAGGAAGTTGGTATCCAAGATGCCATAAGAGATGAAAGTGTTTATCACTGAGAAACAAAATAATGAAGGCAATAGTGTATTTTCATCTGCCAACAATGACAAGCAGAATGTCACTGGAGATGTGATTG
Source organism: Podargus strigoides (assembly GCA_028020825.1). NCBI lineage: Eukaryota > Metazoa > Chordata > Aves > Caprimulgiformes > Podargidae > Podargus > Podargus strigoides. Next base: position 1,119,526 of record CM051629.1, on the reverse strand, counting down.
TTTTCATTGTTTTCTTCCCCACACCTCCCCCCATACCCCCCCCATCCCAAGCTAATTAACTGTAGTATGTGAACTGTGCTAAAACTGAGGTGGTTTTTTACCTGGATGTGTTTATCACTCTCACTGTGTTGATACTGTTGTTATTTCAATGTGACTGGTGCATTTATAAGTCCAGTTCACAGACTTTACCTTGAGGCCTCAGTCACTTGGGCAGCTCCATCCCATTTGGTGATGGGCATTTGACTGAGTAAGGGTTTTCTTGGACAATCTTTACTTTGCCAATATTTCAACTTCTTTGCTGTTCCTATTCCAGAGAGGTTGTTTCAGTGAAAGCGTTTTCCTTCAACTTGCAAAATTAAAAAGAACCTCAGCTCTTCACTGAGATGAAGTTTGTCTGATACATTGTCAGCATCACTTGCCCTTCAGCCTGCTGTTTTTCTGTAAGACAGTTCCAACTTGTTCAGGTGGTTGTTTGTATGCTCGTTGGGGTTTTTTAATCCCTTTGTACTGACTGGTTTATTTGTTTATTTTGCTTTTCTATGATACTTGTTTTTCCCATCTGTTTGATCCATGACCCTACCCCGGCACAGAGACCACGCATATCCCAGTGAGTGGTCTGTGCAAAAAAATAACTGTATGAATCCCTCAAAACACTTGAAATGAAGATTAAGTGCTCCATAAGTGCAGTGATCCACTTGGAGAGTTTCCCTTCCTCCCAGGCTCCCCTTCCAGCCATGTGTGTTCCCCACTGCCTTTCCTGTGCTCTCCAGTGACAGTGTCCTTTTCTTCTGTCTGCTTTCCCAAACAGGTGGGCTCTGCATTGCTCAGTCCCTGAAAATCCCCCAGGATCGCAAGGACAAGACCATCGACTTTGATAAAATCATCAAGCAGCTCCTGGAGACTCCCAACGCCAGGGCCATCGTTATCTTTGCCAATGATGAGGACATAAAGTAAGGATGGCTGAAGGAATTAACTCATTTGTACTTGATAGCTATGCAGAAAAGAGAAAGCAAGTAAGAATGTGAACAATGTGGAAATGTGTGTTGGCAAGAGCAGTGTGGGGATGTGGGGTAGCACCAGGCATGGAGGTGCTGCTGTTGGTGCCCTGCCCACGTAGTGCCCCAGGCTGTGCATTGCTGTAGTGAGGGACTGGAATGTTGATCAAGGTCTGGAAGCTTTTCCTGTCATAGGGTTACTCCTGCATTGGAAGGCAGACCTGACCTTACCTCTCAAAGGGGCATGAAGAAGATGCCCCTTGCTCTGGGCTCATACTACTGTGTATTATTCATTAATTCAGAGCCTATTTTATGGCCAGTGAGGGTTAGTAGTGATATAATGGCTTGGATGCTCAAGGGCAAACCACATCAGGTGCTCGAGGCTGAACCACGTACAGCTTGCTCATAAAATAATATAAAGAATATTTTAAAAGTGTGACTCTCATTTCTCACTTGCCCATGCTCCATATTCTCTCTCCAGAATTTTAAATTAGCTTAAAATTGTGCTGGCACTGTGAATTGCTGAGAGGCTCAGTTAAATGGAATGAGACACAAAGAAGTTAAGATCAAGTTTCAGTAAACTCCATGGCAAAGCTGTAAGTTTGAGTGGAATGGGTGTTTCAGTTGTAGGATAGAGGGTGAATTAGAAGAGGGGTCTGAACTGCTGCATGGATCGGGGTGTGATGTGGTGTGACATTCCTGAGCTCTGCTGCTACAGGACTGCGCTATTTCTGTTTGTTCTGCAGTTGCAACACACTGTTTTCCCCAAGCAATTATGTTTAAATGAAATTAATTTGAGAACAACATGTTCTTTCCTGCAGGCAAATCCTCGCGGCCGCTAAGAGGGCAGATCAAGTTGGTCACTTCCTGTGGGTGGGCTCGGACACGTGGGGCTCCAAGGTGAGCCCGCTGCTCCAGCAGGAGGATGTCGCTGAGGGGGCCATCACCATCCTGCCCAAGAGAGCCACCATCGAGGGTAAGAGCTCCCTTCTGCTCCCTGAAATGCCAGTGGGACAAAATGGGACAAAACTGCTCATCCATCATTAATTCTTGTATGTGTTGTGTGAATGAACGTGCCCAGACATGGTATGATACAGGGTGTATAAAGTACATAGAGGAAGCCTTCACCTCCTGCAATATTCCTGAATGTCTGTGTTCCTCAGCTGAAAACCACACGTTGTTTCTACACTTGAGGAGCTCCCAGCAGTTAGTTATTAACCACACCATGTCAGAGCTTACATTAAGCTGTGGTGTTATGGCAGGGCCTTTATTGCTTAAAAGAAAGTAAACCACAATGATCTTATCCTGTTTATACATAGGAAGAGAAAATCTTTTGCAATTTATGTATCAGCTCTGAAGTAGTGGGTAAGTTTTCTATTGAAGAAGTATAAATCCATTTTAAAATCAGCAGTTTCCATTTAAATTTAGCTTAAAGTTTATTTCAGTCAGATGAAGCACTACATTTATTTATACATATTGCTTGCATGCTTCACAAATACACTTACTTGTACATATGCATGTGTATATAAAAACTCTGGGAAACTCTTCTTAGGTAATCCCTTCATTTCTCGGTATTTCTTTGTGTTCTGAAGTGTTTGTTGTCTGATTCTTTGATTCAGATGTTGTCTGATTTCTTTGATTTCCACTCCCTTTTGTCTGTGTAGCTGCTTAACTATCCAAATGGCTTCCTCTTGGCAAACCAAACTTGCTGATGAGAGTCCAGGTTCTCTATAGTGTGAAAAGTTCTTTAGGAGGGAGACACTGAGTAAAGAAAACAAACTGGCACATGGCTTTGGGTCAGGCAGGGTCTCCAAAGAGTCCTGGAACATGTTACCCACATTAAAACAGGTTCTGGTGTCTTCATGTGCTGGAAAACCAAGTATTTGTGTTTGTTTTTACTGTGTCTACACTACCACCTCATTAGTTATTCTTCTCAGGTATACAATGTGCTTCATCCTTTTAGATTTTTTTAAACCCTGGAGGCATTTTCACATGTTATTTCTCCATAAATACGTAAAGTTGACAGACAATAAAGTGTTTTGTTTCTGAAAACCAGGATATTTTAATAATCTTTTCCTGCTGTCTGTATTCATCCCTGAGGGTTTCTGACACAGAAACACAAAGTCTGCCAACAGTACACAGAAATAAAAACTTTCCAAGTTTGTCTTAAAATATTTTCCTTCTGTACTGCACGTTAAACACATTGGACGTAATGGGAAACACAAGGTTTGCTTTTGGACACAATAAGTGATGACAGCAGAGAGGAAGGGTGCAGGTATAGAAAGTCAGTTAAATAACAGTTACAAATATCAGCTTATTTAGTGTATCTGCAAAAAATATGTCCATGGAGCCTGCAAATATCTTTTTATTCAGTGAATCTATTAGACTGTTGCCTAAAAGTTGGCTAATTGCAGTTTGCACTTGTAGTCCTGTAGATTGCATCATTACTTGGTTGTGATGCTTAAATGACATTTGCCCATATATATAATTGTGTTTATTCTTCAGGAGTGGGTGCTGTACAGGAGATAAAGTATTTTGAGGTCTGTGAGTTGCATGTTACCTTCTTGAAAGGGAAAAATACTCAGCCAACAGTAGGTCCTGGAGTTGGTATGGAAGGAGAGGCAGAGCAAAGCGTCCTGGAATAGCAAATGTTTCCTGGCTGCTCTGTGACTGCTCAGAAAGGTTCGGGCTGGTTCTTACCTTTTTTGGTCCTGTTCATCCATCCTTGGTTGCCGTCTGCATCTGCCATCTGCTTAGTCCTGGTAGGAGGAAGAGTAAAGGGGTGGCTGAGAGCGCAGAGCAAATTCCCATTGTTCTGAAGCACTTTTCAGAACTCAACATTTCCCCTTCCAGACTGATTCTGTTTGTTTCATTCACTAAGAGAAACATCCAGTGAAATCTGTTACTTACAGAAATAAGTAATCCTCAGGTGTTAGCATTTCTTTGCTTAGTGAGGCTGTTATCCATATGGATTGTCTGCCTTTCTTGCATTTATACTGCTGCATGTTGTTTTGTTTTTCTTTCTGTGGTAGTAATTTCATTTGGCTATGGATCCAGGAGAACTGGAAAGAGATGTTTTAATGTTATTTGTGTATCATCCAGCAATGGACATCTGCTTCCTAAAGTTCAGTAATACATTTCTTTTGATGAATACATAAAATAAATGAAATAAGAAGCCTTGATTTTCCCTATAAATTGATGGAAACAAACTAAATTAGCAGAATGGAACTCAATTTGTCCCAAAGGACCATGTCTGGAGCAGTGCCCCAGCCTAGCAGGCTCCTCGTTGTGCGGTGATGTGCAGCCACGCTGCCTCCTGCCCCTGCAGCTCATGGGCTCCCAGTCAAGGCAACAGTTAAGCACCAGCTTAATTCCCACTGGATTTGGTGAGAACTTCTGTAGTAAGGATGAATAATTGGTTTATTCCTCAAGAACATCTTCATTTTTTTCTTTCCTTTTATCACTTTGTTAAATAGTATTTGTAATATGTTAGAAAAAGATCCCTACCAAAGTTGTTGGGCAACAGAGAGCACTGCAGCTCCCATACCTTCACCTGAAATATGTGATGCTGCTTGCCCCTTCTCACCCTGCAGGGAAAAATGTTAGGCTAAGAAGCCAGGAGGTGTTGGATTGCATTGACAATTAATGTGCCTGCGTGTTCATGTGTGTGTGGTTCTCTCTGGGTTACCAGATTTGTGACATATGTGAAATTATTGGTTACATAAGTCATAAACCAAAGCAGTCATTATACAGAAAAAGATATTTTTCAAATAACATTTCCTCCCTAGCCATGACTCTTCAATTCAAAATACAGATGGGAAAGGCAGGTGTGTTGCTCTGTTTGCACCTACCTGCATATATGCCATGTGAAGTTCCTGTTTTTTAACAGTGGGAATATCCCAGCAGGCTCTGACTCCACAGAGAGTCCGAAGCACTCAGTTTATTGTAGAAACAGGTCCTGGATATGCAGTTATTTGTCTTGATACTTGATATCACTCTTGGGACAAAATTTCCTTTGCCATAGTCCCGTGGGGTGACTTAGGAAATCATTACATGAGCTGAATTCATTCATCTTAAGTCAGTCTTAATATAGCCCAATTGTATTTGATGTAATTATGCTGAAAGGGTAAAGCTGCATCTTATTTACATAATTGCAGGAGATGGTGAGCTAGAGGAAATGCACACTTAAATAGTAATCACTTGGTGAAAACTTGTGTTTGGAACAAGTTCCATAGCCAACTTAACTGAGTCTCAGTGAAGTTGAAAGGCTTTGTGAGGTTTTCAGGGGAAAAGAGCAGAATGTCTTTATTTCTAGAACAAGTATGGCAGCAGAATATTGTATTCTGGTTACTGGTACTTTGAACTCTTCCTAGGCAAGGTTGTGATGGTGTGTCCTCGTGCTCACAGAGGAGGACTAAAACTTCAGCCCAGTCCTGGGGCTCAGTGTGTGCTCAGAGGGACAAGCAGGGTGTGTTGCACTGCAGAAGTGTGAGTACCTGTGCTTGTGGATGTCCGAGTTTGCACTGGTGTGCCTTATTTTAAATAGTCTTTCCCTCAGAGTATATCCTTGTAACATTCTTGTGAAAAGGTGGAATATAACCACAGAGTGAGTGTTAGTGCTGGAAGGTGAGAAAAAATAAGCAGTTTAACCAACAGACAAAAGATGTACGTTTAATTGAAGTTTTAATGGGATGTATTAGGAGTAGTAGTAGTACTGTTATATTCATTTTACAGTAATACAGAAATGATTAACATCTGTGGCTCTGCCTGCATGTGACAGTCATTAAAACAGCAACTCAACAGAAAAAAACCTGCAGAAAATCTTCTCCAAAATGCATTTGGTGGGATTTTACCTACTGCTGCTTTGTTCTCCAGAGTCCCTTGTTCTTCTACGTTCTTCTGAACAGAAAGATGAACCTTGCACATGGTGGGGATTCCTGTATCAGTTTGGTGGTGAAGAGCAGAAAGAATCACAGGAAGGGGGAAGTGCCATGGAGAGGAACAAGTGTGAGCTGCAGGAGGATTTCGGGCAAGCAAAAGCAGCCTATTATGGAGTAACGATGCGATCAGGATCGTGGTGAAAGTGGGAGACGTTGAGGCAGGTATAGCAAGTTCCCAGGATTTCCAGTGCCAGAGGGAAATTGAAAACACAGTGCAAAATGAAAAGTAAGATTGAGACTTTGAAAAACAAGTGTTCCACTCTCTCAGTTCAGCTGAGCTGCTTGCCTTCAGACTAGCAAATTACTGCTCGTGCTTGTCTTTTCCTTAGGCAGTGATAGTCTAAGAGGAGGTTGTTCATTTGTCACATGTTTCATTTGAAGTCCCAGAAGCTTTGTAGACCATCCAAACCAGCAAGAAACAAAACACAGAACCGCTCCCCGGGTTCTCGGGGTCGGAACGAATTGCTCATGAGATTCAATAGACACTGTAGACCATCGCTGCAGCTGCAGACTTCCCCAGATGATGGCTGGGATGAACTGCAACTCTATTTCTTTGTAGATGGAAATGAACTTCTTCCACACTAATCTTTCTAATCACAAACTGACCTTTAAGTGTTCCACTGCCACTCTACCTCTTCATGTTTCAGTAGATTTAATAAACTTCAGAGCATTTCCTCCTCCTGTTATCACTACTGTACCCAAATCTAATTATATGTTTTAACTGCCTGGAGTAGCTCTCTTTATTACACCATATAGATGTATATAAGAATTATCTGGATGACCCTCTGATTAAAGATGATAATCCTACTGGTCCAGACATCAATTAAATTTCTCCCTGGCAGGCAGATTCAAAGTCAGGAGTTCCTAAATTCTTTTCCTGGAGGAAAAGCAGATCTTTCTGGCAGTGATAAGAAGATACCTGTGGCGTGAGGGGTGGAAAAGCCTGACCTTTTTGGAGCAGGTTTGTGCAGTACTTGCTGAATTCGATGTGGCATGAATGTCCAGAAGGTACTCAGGTCCAAGGAATTAAGTCAGGCAGATGGTCTTGGGTTTCAGAATAAGTGTCTTCCACCTTTTTGGTGTTTTCTTTCCCATTTTTTCTTCTAGTCGAAGCAATATCTACACTTCAGATTTTAAATGTCTTTCTATCAGTCTGTAGTATCTATTGAGATTAAAAATGGCTCTTTAAACTCCTGAAGGAGTGTGGCAGTAGGGAGCATGCATGATAGGTAAAACAATAACAGGATGTTGGCTGGACCTTCAAAAGGTGGCTACAACTCTGCATGGCAGCCCAGACAGTGTCACAGCTGAAAGGAGGAAATAAGCAGCTTTATTCCTGCCAAAATATTCCTATCATGCAATTCCAAGATTTATCCTTTCTCCACTGGCCCCGTGCAGCCCCTGAGTGAGGTGCTCCGACCTTGCCCAGGCATCACTGTTGAGGTGGCATCCCTGGGCTCCCCTCCAACCTCTTGGCAAGGATTAGCACAGGAAGAACTAACACCTGGTTAAGCCTTGGTTAATACTTGCTAGTATCTTGTTAAGCTTCACACATGAAGGAGTGAAAACCAGTGTTTTCAAGAGACAGTGGTAATTTTGGGTGCTCTTTTGTAATTCTGATACATTGTGGTTTGCAAGATCTGTAGAAAATACTGAACACCTTCTTTTTAGGAAATATGAATCACTCAAAAGGCCTGGAGACAGGACTAGAACAGAGGTAAGTGATTGCTGAAAATCACTGCTGTATTTTTAAGGAGTCCAAATGCCTCCAGTAGCTCTTACAAAGTTTAAAAAAAAAAAATAAATAAATTTCCATGAATTGAAAATGTCTCTCTGTTCAGGGATATCTTAGAAATTGTTTTCCTCTTACCCTCAACTGTAAAGAAGATGAACAACTATCTACTCATCACTTGCTTCTGTTGTTCCTGTGCCTCTTTTCTGTGTGAAAATGTTTGCATTGGGCTGTTAAACTGTGGGTCATGTTGTTAGCATCCATGCCACTGACAGCACTTCCAGGCATCTGCTTCTTCCTCTGAATTTTTTTCTTTCAAAACAATCTTTCTTATCTTTTTTACTTGTATGTGATCTGTTTTCATGGATACCAGCTCACAGTGAAATGAAACCAAGGAGAGGAGCAGCTGTAAGAGCAATACAGAGGCTGATTTATATATACATGTGTGTGTGTGTGTGTGTGTATATATATGATGTTAATTATTTTGAAAGTCTAGCAAAATGTTTTGCCAATGATGCAAAAACTATGCTTTATGGTCCGAGTTCAGAATTTGATGCACCTAAACAATGGGATTAAATGAGATTTAAGATGAATGCTTCAATTCCAGCAAGCCATGTATATGGCCGAGGTTTGCAGGCTCATGAAGCTCACAGCTATGAGGTTAAAGGACGGCTCAAACCCAGCACAAGGAAGTGCATAGCTATTGAAAAATAATAGAAGCGTTGCAAGTGCTGTAAACCAACACAACAGTCCTGGATGTTTTCCATTGCTTGTCTTCCAAAGAGATGGTGAACCATGTTTTTAATGTTTTGGGTTTATTCCCAGAGTCGATTTGCTTCTTCTTCTATTGGGGCAGCATTAGACCTGGAGAAAAACAATGGAAGAGTAGCGATTTAAGAAAAAAATAGGATGAAATTATACCCCACTGTTTAGTGGCTCTCAGATATTTTACCTTCACATCCCCAGTCTTGCAAAGCAAAGGAGCTCAGGGTTCCTTTTCCTCTGTGTTACAGTATGGAATTTTATGCAACATTAATAAATGCAGGCATGCTCTGCTGTGTCCAGCCACGGCTGTGTTTGCCTGGGATGTTCCTCTGGGAGAGACGTGCTCCCTGCAGCACTTCCCACCTCCTCCCTGAGCAGAACGGCCTTGCATCTTACAATAATATTTGTAAAATAATCAGGATTGGATTCTTTTTGTTTACAGCCTGCTTTAAGGTCCTTTACAGTGCTCTGTTGTTCTCAAGCTTTTTCTCTGTGTCCCCGGGGTACGAGCGTGTGCTTTTAGGAGCGGAAGTGGGATGGAAAGATCTGGCTTGGGGGTTGGTTCAGTGCAGGCTGTGGGGCTGCTGTGCTGTCTTGCTGTGTAGCAGAGGGATCACTGCAGCCCTGCTAAGGCAGAGCCCATGGATGCTGACAGCTGGAGGGGACACTTGTCCTAAGGGGAAAGACATCAGAGAAGTGGCATAGAGCATCACTCCTGGAATTCACTCATTCTTCCTGGTACCTCCCCGGAATTTTCCTCTTGTCTACTTGCCCTCACCCATCTGACCTGTTTTACTCTCTGAGCTGCTGGGAAGGCTCCAGCACCACGGGGTGTGTTCTCCCTCGCCCTTCCAGGCTGGCCAGTTGGGAGCAGTGGCACCAGCTTCATGATCATCACTCCCCTGCACAGCCCCAGAGCTGGAAGGGGCACGTGAGCATGCTCATCTCTGGTTTAAACAGTGTGCTTACAGCCCACAGCAATTGGGAAGTACCCTTCGAGGCTGTTTGTGTCAGTAGTTTGACAGAGCAGCTCTGGTTCGGACACTCTCTCTTGCAAGTAATGTTTGCATGAAGGATGATTTATATAAACATTTATTTGCACTTTTCCCCCCATGAGTAAATTGTCTTTAGCAGTTTTGGAGTTAAATGCTAAGGGTGTTGTGTGCTTATGTTAGTAAGTAAGGTATTATCTGTTAAGATAGGTTTATTTCATCCTATAAATTTTGCCAAAATGATGCTTTCAGATGACACTTCCTATTCCTTACAGAAAACCTGTCACTGACCACGCACAGGTGAAGGAAGACTTTACCTTTTTGTTCTGCTGTATCAGTCACTCACTGTTTAAAGTCGTTCTACCTGCAGACTTGGTAGGAACATATCTTACCCAGTGGTGATGAAGCCATTAATTGAATTTAAATTAATACCCTGGTTACCTGGGAACCCAAGGCACACTCACAGCTGTGAGGAGTTCATTGCAGATCGATTCCAGCCTGTTGAAAAGTCCCTCAGGAGTTAAGATTAGCTTTGATTTCTCCTGGCTTAGTGCTGAATCCCAGTGCCTCTTGCCTGTGCACATAGGGACTCATGGTGCAGGCGTGCAGCGTGCAAGGACAGACAGACAGACAGATGTGTGCCATGGGCTGGGCTGAGCACTGTGCCATGCCTCGCTTGTCTTCTGCCCTCTTCTGCAGGCTGCCAGTGTGAAGGAGCAGGATGAGAAGTGTGGAGCAGTGAGGCTCTGGGTTAACCACCGCGGCACGGCGGTGCCCAGGCTCCGGGATGGATCGGTGTGGTGATGCTGGAGGGTGAGGCTGACAGGGTCTGTTCCCCGACTGCCAGCACAACTTGTGCATCACTGTGGTGGTGCAGTAGCAATGCAGTGTTTGACTTGAAAGGGCTGCAATGAAGGCTCTGGGGAGAGGTTCAGTAAGTTGAAAGAGGCAGTAGCTTCAGGGTAGCATTGTTTTTTAAAACACAGATACATGGAGAAGTTAAACACAATTTTCATAAAGTTTCCAATTAATGTCATTTTTGCAGTTTCCTTTTAAATGAAAGCACTGCTCTCATTTTTTTTTTCCTTTTATTTAAGATTCCCTGTAAGTGTTTGTCCCTGAGAGCCACAGTCCTGGCTGCAGTCTGTGCTGCCTCAGACTTGGAGGAAATGCCCCGCAGCGCTCCAGAGCTGAGCTCCCGCGAGGCAGCGTGCCCACAAACCCCACGGACCTTCACAGCTCAGACTGTGCACTTCTGCATCACTTCAGGACAGCATTCTGCTCCAGTTACACATCTGGCTGCTTTGTGTTGCTCAGTTGTTGGAGTTCTCTCGGGGTTTCTGAGGCACTTTGAAGGTGTGATCTTTCTTTGAGTAACACCAAATATTGAAATGGGACTTGGGACAAACAATTTTTATTCCTTAATTTATATTCCAGGCCAGGTTGGACAGGGCTTAGGGCAACCTGCTCTGGTGGAAGGTGCCCATGGCAGGGGGGTTGGAACTAGATGATCTTAAAGGTCCCTTCCAACCCAAACCACTTTGATTCCACAATTAAAGGGAATTATCTGCCCCTGCTTGGTGCAAGACACAGCTCATAACAGCACCAGCAAGAAGTTTTATCACAGGTGGGGTTCGAACCAGTACCTTTTCAAATGGTGTTGCTGCTTCATAGCAAAGAAATTAGGTAGAAAGGTCTAATTGGACCATAAACAACCATTGTAAAATAAAGATTCAGGCAGCTTTCTCTTTGGCCCCTTGAAATGAAATAAATTACTCTCCCACCCCACAACAGCCCTGGTTTGCCCAAAATCGTGGCAGTTCTCTGAGGCGAGCCAGCTGTTAGTCAGCCAGTGGGTCTGTCTGTGTTTTGGGTATTGCTCCCAGGGCTTATGCTGGCATTTTCTCTTTGATGTTCATATTTAACTGTTATTTCAGGACACTGGAGGTTGTGTGGGTGGTTGTTTTGAGAGAGGGAGATGTGTACACAGGCATATACACAAATTGGAATGGTTGATGCTGGAAGAAGAGGCAATTCACAGAATAATATTTAGGTATTGATCACTGTTCAGATCTCCCATCACTGGTCTTTGTTTTGAAACACCCTGAATTGCATGTTCTGCAGGACAATTTTCCTCTCGGTGATGCGACACCGAACTTGTCGGAGCTGTCTGTTGGACACGTTTGGGCAGAGTATTTCCATCCAGAAAGGAAGGATTTCATTTTTAGAAAGCCTGCTATCTTTGTGTGCCAGCTCCTGATCCGCAGGGGATCTGGGGGGCACCTCCCAGCCTTCCTCTGCAGGTCTGCTCTGCGCGGGCGGCGGCGGCGGGTTCCGTGGCGAGAGCAGCTTCGCGGGGGAGTGTTCCCTCCTGCACACAGCAGGCAGCCATCTGCTGCTCTCCACCATCTTTGCACGGCAGCAGAGCCAAGGGCAGCCCAGGCTGACGACCAAACTTTCCCTGCTTGCGAGGGGTGTTGAGCAACACGCGGGTGGCAGCCAGCGTGCACGTGGAGGTGGCGAATGGCTGTTTCCTAGACACCCTCCTCCCCACATTAGGAGATCCTCCTGTTCTCTAGTGCGTTAATCCTTGCTTCTGTGCAGAGTTTCAAGCCTCATGTGTTGGTAGGAATTCATGTTCTGTCAGTAGAACTGGCAGGATTTCCAGGATCTGGGGATGATGAAGCTCCCAGGACCTCACCAGACCCTGCAGGAGTGAGCTCCTCCTGGGCTGCTGGAGCAGAGCTGACTCATGGAGAGTGATAAAAAAAATAATGGTTTAGTTTGGCATTCCGTTTAGGCATCGAAACAGAAGTCAGCAAAGATTTTCCCACCCTCTCCCACTCCCTTGGAGCAGCACTGGCACCAAAAGGATGTCAAGCCCAGCCCTCGTGTTGTGTCGCCTCCTTCGCCCAGCCCAGCCCACGCAGGGAGCCCCGAGCTGAGAGCGGGGGGATTTCATTGCTGAGAGAAAGAGCAGGAGAAGGGGATTGGGGAGGGGGGGGTGAGGTGTCCCCATAGTCCCTCTGAAGCATCATACCTTATGTCTGCCAGCACGGCAGGGTCCATATCTGGGGCTGCCTCTGTGGGGATGGGGAGGAGAGAGAAGAGCTCCCCTCTCCTCTTTGCGTGAGAGTTGCATCTCTCCTGGTACTTCTCACACTATAATTTAAGAGGTTAACACATTTTTTCTGACTCACAGGAAGTGCATTGGCAGAATGTTTGTTTTGCCATTTGTATTTCATGTATTTTTTGTGTCAAAAAGAAATTGGAGGAGCTTTCTGAAATGAACTGTTCTTGGTTTAGGTAAAAATAGCCATGAATGGTCCCAAATACCTAGTTTTAGAAATGCCATTCTGCAGGAGGGCTGAGAACCACAGATTGTTGCTAATGGAGCAGATAGCTTTCCATCTCTGATATACAGCTTGGGCAAAGCACTAAGAGTTTCCTCTGGTACGTGGTGTTCCCAGCCCAGTGCCTGGTGATCTGCCCATGGGTGCTGCAAAATAGGGGATGAAGAATGACCCTTATTTGAGCAGAAGGACCAATGGCCTTTCTTAATGCCTGTTCATGTCTGTGACAAATTCATCAGAAATGTCTATTACATCTCCTGTGCAATTCGTTCATGTGTGTTAAATCCTCTGCCAGGATAACTTTGAGTCTAATGGATTTGCAGTAACACATTATTTCCACTCTGCTTTGTTTAAGTTCGTACATCTCAACGTTCTTTATCTTATCAGCTTTTCCATTACTCTTTACAAATGCTAATAAGTAGTCTCTTGTTTAATATTTATCTTCCTCTTTGGGGTCAGTTTTTCTCTGTCTTTGAAAGAAATTGAAAGCAAAAGTTCCTAAATTCTCACAGGAAATTTTTTTCTCATGGTATTTCTGACGCTGTCAACCTAAAAAGTTTCTCTCTCTAGGCCACTTAAAATTAGTCTCTGAAATCCTCTATGACTTATTTATTCTTTCTCTTTATTAGCAAGCCAGAAAAGAAATACTACTTCTCAATCTCTCAAGCAAAGCAAAAATAAAAAGGCTTGAGGCTTTTATTAGAGTGGAATGCAAGTATGGCATCCCTGTTTGCAAGCAGCAAATTAATATGCCTGCATTATACATTTAAAATGTATTCAGTGTAAGCATTATGTGTTTGTTAGTGTCTGTGTTTTCCTGCATGAGTAGATATTGATTACAGTCCTAGTTCTCGCTGTGGGGATCTGGAGCATCCCTGGAAAGATCTCTGCAGGCTCCAGTGTCTCCACTGGGGCTCCCAGCACACCAACACAAGTGGGGTGTGTGATCCCAAAAGGGGCTGAGCTCAACTGGGTGAGACAGGTTCAGGCACAAAATGTGCTAATTTTAGGAATTGGACGGAAATTTGAAAGGGGTTTTTGTTTGTTTGATGGGTTGTTTTTTTTCTTTTTTGTGTTGTTAATGCTTGAATGATTACAGGCTTTTGAAAGTAATAGTTTGGGAAATAATACATATAATTTCCTTAAAGATGATACAATGAAAGCTAAAGAGCCCTCTTAACTCCTGCTAGGTTTGCAGATCTGCTTTGGGAATGTGTTTTTGGTTTGTTGACTGACTGCATGACAGCACTGTAATGACCAAAGGAAACAGAAATAATTTGGAAAAAACTCCTTGCTGTAATCATGTGTGCTGGCTCTTTAGTACAGTGAAGCAGGAGTCAATAGATCAATGGTCTTGGTCTCCTGGTAAGGGCAGATAAACACAAACCTCTTGTTTCCTAGTTAAAATATAATTGCAGGATGGGGAGGAACTATGTGTTTGCAAGTCAATCTGTTCCTCTGTGCAGCTGAAGGGAATGTGTCTTGAAAGTGCAGTTCAGTCCTGTTTCAATTACATGACATAATCCATCTGGAAAGAAAATGATCTAGAAAGAGAAAGCCCAGGCTCGGTGTCTGAGATTTCAGTGATCATTAAGCCCCTCTCAGGCTCCTGTCCACCCTCTGCTCTGCTGCTCCCTCCCTGCCTTGGGGCTGGTGGGGATCAGCTCTCCCCACTCCTGTACGTCAGGGCAGGTCATTGCTGAGCTGTTGGGGGGTGGTGGTTTGGGGGAGCAGCTCTCCCCACTCCTGTACGTCAGGGCAGGTCATTGCTGAGCTGTTGGGGGTGGTGGTTTGGAGGAGCAAGGGCCATGTGTCCCCTTCCACTGCTGGCCATGCCACCCCTCTGCTGCTGTTGCCCTGCAGCACCAGCTGCTTTTTGAAGAGTCAAAAGCCATTGTTCTCAGCCTACAGTTCATGTGCACAGGTAAGTGGGCCAAGAGCTCCCATCCATGCCTGGCACTCAGCTGCAGCCAGCCAAAGCTTTTTACACCTGTAGTCTCCCTGTTAACTCAGTTAGGACACAATTAATAATGTGATTAATCATGCAAGCTATTTAATAAAGAAAGGCCAGGGCAACTAAAGGTTTCTGCTAATCCAGTATGTAAAAATGCAGGAAAAAAGAGAAAAGACAAGCACCCCCCCTCAGACTGCTCTCTCAGCTCTGCCTGTGCTTCAGCAGGAGCCCATTGTGCCTGGTCCTGATGTAGCTCACCTGGCAAAAAGTAATTGTGTGAGAATTTGTAAGACTGAAGTATGCAGCAAGTGAGGGGCCTCAAATTGGTTATTACTACTGAAAAGAGTGGTGTAATTGCTTGTGAATAATCATTAAGCCTAATTAGAGTCAGTGTTTTGCTATTACACAGACAGTAGCCACCTGTAGTGCCTGGGCTTCAGGATATTCTCCAGGAGAAGGTGTGGTGCTGGTGTCTGCTCCCCACAGTGAGAAGATGGGGGTCTTGGCTTTCTTCCCGTGTGCTGTGGACGTGAGCATCCCCGATGCAGTAAGGTCCTGCAGACATTCCTGAAGTGAAGTTAAGCTTTTATTTCTCTTTCTCTCTCTAATTTCTTTCCTGGGGTACTTACAGTGGTTAACTTATGCAAAGTAGCCTTCAGTTACCCTTTTAAAGAGGAAATACTTTTAATCTTTGTTTTCAAGTGTAGTCTGTGTTTGTCAGTTTAATTACCACTGTACACAGCATAAATTCCCAGAGAAAAATGTCTTAGGATCTAATGGAAAGAGTTGGTAATGGCATCTGTTAGTTACTGATGTCCCTTCTGTTCCTCAATGTAGGTGTGCTGAGGCTGTTGCTAGAGATATTTGCATGGGAAGAGCCTGTTTGTTCCCTGGCTCCATCCCTGGGTTTGCAGAGTTTGTGGTTCTGTGGTGGCTGCAGCTTGCTGCTGTGTCAAGGACAAGGGGAAAATGACTGGGGTATTGTGGAGAGAAAGGGGCTGAAGATATTTTTGTGTTTTAGCATTGGTAGTAATGCACAGCTGAGGCATTGGGCTGAAGGGAAACAATCTGTGGGGTGGCTACTCCTGAGCAGGAGCTCTGAGTGGCTGCTGGCCCCTTCCCACGCTGGGGAGGTGATGGGCACTCGTGGTGTCTGTGGCTGGAGATGGCTTCTGAGGCTGCCCAGGTGCCAAAAGCAGTTACTTCAGTCAGAAACTAAGTAGTGAAATAGCATCTTTGCTAGGTTAGATGGTTTTTTGTTTGTTGGGGCTTTTTGTGTGGTTGAGTTTTGTTTTTTTCTGGGGATCTAGTGGGTTTATTACACAAAAGCCAGGAAGAAGTGAAGCTGGGTGCCTGGCCGATGGCGTGGGTTTGATGATGGCGTGGGGTTTCTGCCTGCTGAGGTGGCATCCGGCTCGCAGGGGCTGTGGACCACTTCTCTGCACTGGGGGTGTGTGAGCCAGGACACTGCAGACACCCAGCTCTGACTGACAGTAATTTTCAGTAACAGCTTCAGGTGTTTGTTTCTCACACTGTCAAAGCTCACATGAAGCAGTTCACGTACACGGGGCCCATACAAAGTTCAATACAATACTGCAGCAACTTTAATTTGTGGAATTAAATTGGTGTGCTTTATTTAAAAAAAAAAACCCTAAATCACACCTGAGCTTTTTCTTTACTGTCTCCTTAGAATTTAAATTATGTTTTTAGCTTTGGCAATTATTTAAAATGCTGATGTGTCAATCCCCAAAGAGAGAATACTTGTCTCGAGTATTGGCACTTGAAATTTTGGGAAGCCACACAGATGTTCATCTCCTCATTATGGAAATAATGTATTTGGTTGATGTGTTGGTATGAAGAGAGGGGAATACAAATTATCTTGCAACTTGAGAGCCATTTAAAAGTTTCCTTATGTTTCAACTGCCTTATTTATCTCCACTAAGGCATGTCTGTCAAGAGGTCCCCAAATCTGCCAGGCTTGGAGGTGCCTCTGGCTGGGGCTGGGAGATGCTGTTGGATATTTATCTCCTCAGAAGATCTGTGTGCCGCTCCTTGGGGACAAGTTTTGAGTTTCTAGGAGTGCAAGGATTGCTTGGGTGCACACTGGAAACAGAAAAATGAGGAGAGGGTCCGAGCCAGGAACTGGCTGAGGGCACTTGCCTGGTGGTCTGTAAGGCTGGCCAGGATGCTGAAGGGGATGCTGAACTGGGGGGTGGTGGTGTGTAGCTCTGCAAAATGGGAGAAATGGAGGTGACAAGGGGATGAGGAATGGATGGCTAGAGGATATTGTGCTCCTGAAATATTTAAATTGAATTGGAAAGCTTTTTTGCTTTCCCTAAAGCTGCAGATAATTCAGTGACAAGTACTCAGGGCGATGCAGCCGTTCCCATGTGGTGCCCCTCGAGGCCAGCCCCAGTGATTGTACCGTGTCCCCCAGCCTCAGAAATCATCCCCCTTACCTTTGTCTTTTCCCATACAAATCTGAGCACTCGTTCTGGAGAGGACCCTGTGGTTTGAGGGCATTGATGTGCACAGTTGGGGTGGGAGCTGAAACTTTGTGTTGGCAGCATCAGCGGAGAAGGCTGGAGAGAGGGAGGGAACAGTAATTCTATCACTCTGTCTTGCATCCTAGCATGCTCTGCCTGGATGGTGTTATTCAAGCTGCCTTATAATGAAGTCAGTTGTCAAAAACCAAGGAAGTAATTTATTTTTTTTAAAGAAAAGGAAAGGAAGAATGCAATGGAGTTTTCAGGTAACGTGGTTTTTAGGGTTGTTATCTCCAAGGGTGTTTGAAACAAGACTGGCAGTGTGTGTTGTATTCTCAACCAAGACATGGCTTTGCAGTGCACATCCAGTGACACAAACTGCCCCAGCACTGTGCACGGACGGTTGTGCCACTCTGTGCTGGCTCCTCCTGCCTGGGGCTCACCAGTGCCTGCCGTGTGTCCTGCTGAAACGATGGCCCTGCAGAATGGGCATCGGCAAACAGCGCTCGGGAGCAGTGGTGCTGCTTTCATCGAGCCACTGTTACCATGTCAACGGTAACAGAGGTGGCAGCTCTGGATGTCTGCTCTGGGGGGACTGTGTGTGAGTGTGGGTCTGCGAGCGTGTGTATAAATCTTTGGATGCACAAATTTAGGCATGCTGTAATTATTCCTGTTGACATGGTAACACTTCAGTGAGGCACAGGCAAACACATACGGTGAAAGAAAGGCAATAAACTGTGTGTGTTGAAGGAGTTGAGTGTGGTGTAAGGAAATAGCATTCACAAGGCAGTGAATCCTGCTGGGCCGTGCGTGGCCGAGGACAGGACAGCCCCCCACGGCAGCACCCAGGTACGTCCCTGCTCCCCCAAGGGAGGACAGCCTTGCATTTCCTTTCTC
Source organism: Podargus strigoides (assembly GCA_028020825.1). Classification (NCBI taxonomy): domain Eukaryota; kingdom Metazoa; phylum Chordata; class Aves; order Caprimulgiformes; family Podargidae; genus Podargus; species Podargus strigoides. Next base: position 1,101,412 of record CM051629.1, on the reverse strand, counting down.
GTGTGGTTTGCTGGGAAGGGGTGACAATGCAACTGAGAGGTGACTTGGTTTGTGCAAGCAGGGCACAGGGGGGTGCACTGACCACCGCTGGGGCTGTTTGTGGCGTCACGGCTCAGGATGTGGTCAGGTATGACAGGAGGGTGGAAAACTGCTCTTGTAACATCCCTGTGGGTCCTGCTCCTGGCTTGGCTGCTGAATTGGAGTGTGTGGGGTGGGGTGGGGTGTGGGGCCAGGCAGTGACCGCAGCCTCTGACCTTCCCTTTCAGTTCCTCTGGCGTGTTCATTACGTGGGCTGCTTGATTTTTATTTTCTGATCATTACTCATTTTAACCTGTTGAACACCTTCAGGGGTTACTCCAGTTGCTGCATTACACTCTAGAGGGATTTCTTTATTTTTATCCTCATTTTAAATTATGCAAGCAGATGACTTGAGTTTAAATGCTTTTAAGGGTACACAATGTGCATTTTGTCTGCTGCTGCTCTCAAAGGGAGGCAAACCACACTCATGTTCTGCATTTAAACCTTCTGTATCACTCTGATTTTACTGCTCTGCATTATTAAAACGCTCCATCTGTGGAGCAGCTCCTTCCATTTAGTCAAGAACAGTGCAAAGGAAGAACTCGGAAGACTGGTGGGAAGAAGACATCAATGCATACAAAGGGATCTAGTTAAAGAGTTAATTGCAAGTGAAAAACTGAAATAACGGCTCAGAATTTGAGGGCAAGTATTACCAGTAGAGAAGAATGATTTACCTCCTGATCCGTGTCCCTGGGTGACACTGTTTTAATTCTGCTTGAGTTTTACTGCTGCTTGGTGAGATTAATGCAGACGCTGATCTGTTTTTCAGCAAAGCAGAAAGCAGTAGATGATGTCAGGAAGATGAGGTATGCAAGTGAGAGGGAAAGCAAAGCAAGCTATTAACTAAGTTGCCTTGTGATAAGTATTAATAAGAAAAAAGCTTTTCACTCGTCTTCAGATATGAGGGAAAAGAGTAATCCATGGGTAAGGTCCTGGCAAGACAAATAATCCGTTTCCAGTACCTGGGTAGCAGGAAAGGATGCATTCCTGAGAGAGACATTCTGCCTCTGGATGTATTTTTAAATCTGTTCTGTTTGGCCTGATTCTGGTGATAATCTTCCCAGCAGATGCAGATCCTTGCTCGTGAGAGTAGGCTTCTGTGCGCCACGTTCCTCCCTTGGCAGGGACTCTGCACACTGCAATTCATAAAAAAATATTCATTCCAGCAGCAGGAGTGGTTTGAATAAGAAGTGGAGTGTTGAGCTGAAAGGAGAGCACGGTGTGCATTAACAACCCAGGTGACTTATACTGGTGTCAGCTTCGAAAGTCCCTCTGTGCCTGAAAATGCCAAAATCTTTTGTGTTATGGAGGCTGCAGCTGTTACGGGGCAGAAGATGAAGAGACTTTTGCTCCTCTTCCCCAAACCAGTCTCTCAGTGCTCTGAGATGTGGATTTGGTCTTTTTGTTGTTCATAAAGAAAACGGTGGGTCCCTCTGGGTTAGAACATCAGCTGCTGCTCAGGTAAGAGGAAGTGTCTGAGGCCATCCAGGAGATGATGGCAGCAGGAGAAACTGGGGCTGGGCTCCTGGACGTGTGTGTCCAGTGCCTGCTGCAACAGGAAAGTCTCCTCCTCAGCTGAGGCCTCTAGCTGGCATGGCCATAAAAACAGCAAACAAGAGAAATACATGGAGGGTTTTGTACTGTTTATATTGATATAAATGGGAGCTCTGTAAAAGTAAGAAGTGCCTGAGGGCAATAAAAGGTAGAATAATGAATAATAATATGCTTCTGTATTAACCTGTCTATTGCAGCACTGGGTAGGCACCACTGAGGTCGTGATCTCATTGCTGTGGCAGCTGTATAATTTTATGAAAGTGATAACAATGATGCTTAGCCAATACGTATCTATTTCTGTAATGGAAGCTTGATAGCTTAAACCCCCAGATTTGCCCTCGGTTTGGCAAGCTGAGTTTCCTTTGTATGGGCTTTGCCTCATATATTAAAAAAAAAAGTCAAATGTGACATCAACTAAAATATCCTTTTCCACTGTTCTTATTGGCAATTATTAAAAAAAAAACCACAAAGCATTTTTATAGCATGAAGTTAATAAAATCACTTCATACTATGGCCTTTTTATTGAGTAAGAAGGTCAAGAAAACATCTGTAGACTATCTTAAGAGCTCCATAATGCTGTAGTGGGTGGCTTGAGCAACATAATAAAATCTGAGAAAAGACTAACTGCCTTAAAATTGATCTTGCCACTCCACACCTAATGCTTTTGTCCCAGATTTAATACCACTAAATTAAACTATTTTGGCTTGAAGGATAAGAAAATCAGAAGATTATTTGAGCAGCTGCTTTCAACTCGCTTGGCACCAGTAGTTGTAGTAAGTGGTGATTTACTAGCTGGGTAAATAAATTTTATTTAACTTGCAATCATTAGTGTGGATGTACTTTGGACAAAACAGAGAAGAATAAAAATATCATAAACTGATAAAATCACTACTTGTAGGAAATTGGGTCAATATTGTAGTTGCTCACAAGCCCCATGGGCTGCGAATGAGAACACTTCAGGCACGTGAGAAATGCAGTAGGTCAACAACTTTGTGTTTTAATTAGGCTTCATTATTTTCCTTATTCAATAACCTCAGAGCCTGAAATAGATGCTTCGCAGTGTGTGCGAGGGGTCTGGTAAACAAGATGTGGCAGAAGTCTCTCTTGAACGATACCTGCTTCATTCTCACCAGTAGCACCTTTTCCCTGGGGGTCTCCATGATCCCCCCCTCCTGAGGCACTGGGAACATCCCTTGGCTGCTGCTGGTTTCACTGGTGTCAGTTGGATCCTCTGTTCATCATTTCCCAGGGGATTGCTCAATTTTCTGGTACCTCCCACGCACCACCTTCCTCATCTGCAGCCCTTCCTTTCCTGTCTCCGTGTGCCTGTCACCTTCCCCCTGATCCCTGCCTCCTCCTCCTCTGCCTCCCCATCCCTCCACCATGCAGCTGACCGCAGCAAAGCGTGCTGTTGGTCCTGGAGCCTGGTTTGTCCTGCAGAGCACAGCTGGTCCCCACCGCCCTCCCTGCCAGGGCAGCCGAGCACTGTGTGGCATCAAACAGAAGGAGAGATGTGAGATTAATGTTAGAAATAAATCACTTGGGGTTTTTCTGATGTCAGTCACTCCTGTCCTGATCGAAGGGGTGCTTAGGCAGGCACCACGAGGATCCCACTGAGCAAACCAGAAGTGCCCAGGTTTGATGGCATCACAGCCAGGTGACGCTCGTCCCTCCCCGTGCCTGGACTTCACAGCCCTCTGCAGTGCTTGGGACTGGGCTCCTTTCCCCTGCTCCCTTCCACCCTCCTCTCTTTTGTAATGTTAAGTCTGTGTCATCACTATGGAGTTAATTTATATATTAATCCTGGGGTGGAAAATAAATGAACCTATTAGGTAGTATCATCTCTCTATGTGTAAGAATAATGATTTAATCAAATCACAGTGATTTAAAGTAATAAGAGATTTATTTTAATTTGTAAAATCTCATAAAATAACTATCTCTTAGAGGTATTTGCTGAAAAAAGTAATTTTCTTAAGTATGATATATGGGGAACATTGGGAAATCGCTAAATCTTGTCACACAAGTGTAGTACTTGGCCATGTACAAGAGTAAGAAACGATTATTCCTACTTTTACATTTAAGCATTCAGCTTTTTTGATCGGGTCAACTAATTCCCTGAGCCCCTGAACCCAAAACTCTTATGTGTTAGCACTAGGCATGTAACTTGTCTTAATGTCTTCAGTTCAAAAAGATTTAGCTTAAGCAGAGGCTTAACTCTGTCGTTATTAGAGAGAACACATTTGCCTGTGTTGCAACTTCAGTGGCTTTGAATCACACTAATTCAAAAAAAGTATCTAAAATGAGATAGGGACATCATAAAGGCATGTGGCTCAGCCCCACCAGCTTTGGTAGGTCTGCAGGACAGCTTCGTGGCACATGGGCAGCAGAGACAGCCCTGACTGATACCAGATTTGAGACAGAATGTATGTTTTGTCTGTTTTTGAGGCAATTGAGCAGTGACTTTTTCCAGGAGTTAACAACTTACAGGTCAGTCAGAGTCTGGTGAGAAGGTACCTGCTGCTGCTGATGTTAATCCTCCTGTGGCTTCAGGGGTTCCTTCACTCTGTGCCAACTGGCAAAGGTGACACCTGCATTTTACAGTGTGTAACCAGGGGGTTTTGTCACATGTCACCAACAATGGAACACGTGGTGCAGAAGCTCCTCTTCACGGACCATTTTTCATCTGCCTCTCTGGGAGAGGAGCTGCCCCTCACCACACACCCCTGCCCAGGGGTTTGCAAACCTTTGGCCAGGCTCTGCTTTGTGGTGTGTTGTACCACCATCCTCCTAAGCAGGTGCTGGTGCCACGGGAGAGATGAAGAGCTGCTGTAGTCATGGCTGTTAAATAAACTCCTGTGGCACAAGTTCTTATGCATTAGCTCACAATATTCACATGACACTGATCTTTGCATAGATCCATCACAGCCTTATGATTAGTGTTCAAAATGCAGTAATATAGATATGGGAGTACTTTACTGTACAAACTGTTCTTTAATGGGAATTTAAACCCTGAAACAGGATGGCCATGGGATTTCCTGGAGCCTGCTGATGATGGCTGCGTGGCAGCAAATGGTCAGTGTTTGCTGAGAGCTGGATGTTTGAGTTCTGCTTTATGTATTAGCTGTGCCTTTAATGTAAAGTTTAAAAATAGTAAGATCTTTACATTGATCTTATTTTCTCTTAATTGAAAAGTATTTATTTTCCTCTAGATTTCTTTTTTTTAAAATTGCTTTAAAGTACATCGAGCACAATTACCCTTCTGAAAATAATGGGGGCAGGGGGATGAAATGGTAGTGATTTGTTGGCTCGAATTGCAGAATAACAAGTGTGGTGTGTATTCAGTTCAGCCACTGTATTTCAGGCAATCATCATAACTTCTCTGACAGTGTTCTCGGGAATGATATAGGGAAAAGTCAGAAAAAACCCATTCTAGCAGCAGTGAGATTCCACTGAGCATTTTTTACTGACTTTTAAATGGATGAAAATCTCATCCGCTGAGAACTGGCAGAGTTTGGTTCACTCTGGAGCTGCACAGGTTTGCAGCAGGTGATATGAAGCATTCTAGGTCGTCTTCTGTGGTGTATGATAGCCCAGCTGTGCACAGGTACTTTGTGTCAGAACTGTAAATATTTATCCCATAAAAACTGGTGCCTGTGAGCAGGCTCCTGGCCTTGCCCCTGCAGAGCAATGTGGGGCTTTCCACTTGGACCTGGCTATGGGGGGCTTTTCTTGGTCCAAAATATGCCGAGAAAGAGGGCAGTTGGCAAAGGTCCTCTGGGGTTTTGGCTGTGTGGGGCAGTAGTGCTGTGATCTGCCACGCAGCCAGAAACGAGTGGGTGCACAGGGCTGCCACCCGGTGAGGAATTAACAGACACCTTCCCTGCTGCTGAACTCGTCCCTCTGTCAGTCACCTGCTTGTCTTGATCAGTGGAAAACAATGGTAAAAAATGTACACTCTTTAATAGGGATCTATATTCCTTCTTGAGAATGCAGAGAGATCATTAAAACAGATCGATGAGAATGTTATTATTTGTTATTAAATCTGTAAAGGTTTAAAGTAATTCTTATGGAATTCTATTACAGTTTTATCAAGACTTATTGATTTTACCTTATTAAGTTATAGAGCACCTTTCCCAGAGGTCAGTTGGTTTGGCACACCAGTGAGGTACACTCTTGCTGGCCCTGAGCCATGTAGAGACTGCAGATCCTACGACTGAATATCCCCTTTGAGATGCTCTTTTGAGTAAAGTTAATGCACACAATTTACAGGAACACAGGTTTAGCTTGTCTGTACCTAAAATCTGAGAGTATTCTCTAAGTTTTTGTCTGACCCATCCGTGGGAATATTTTCCATTGGAAATGTCATCCCAGGAGTGCACAAATTGTGCTGTCCCTTCTGGAGGTGGTGCACAGAAGCACTTGTCAGTCACTAATTTGTCATTAATTAAGAACAGCTGTGGAAGGAGAGTTTTAATAAATTATTTCCCTTAAACTGGGAAACCCAGGTTAACTCCCTGCCTTAGCACAAATACAGCAGGGGGAGACTGAGGGGTCTCTGCCATCTCAGGTCAGCTCTTTTCCTGCAGCTTCCTGCAGTTTTATTCCGGAAAGTTTTCATTTGAAGCTGCAAAGGCCACGTTAGGGGCTGGACTCAAATATTCACTAGCAGTGAAATCCACCCCTGAGGTGTTCTCCTGTCCCCTCTTGGTGGTTTGCTTGCAGGTTTCCATGGTTTGGTTGCAGTCCAAAGTTCAGCTCAGTTGATGTGGCATGTGGCTTAGGGTCTGTCATCACTCTGAGCACCCTGGGATCTTTCTTGCATGAGAGACCTACACATATTTCCTAGCCAGGCTGCAGGTAAAATTTTAATTTGTGTTCAGTCTTTTTCTGGAAAACTCCACTAATTCTTTTTCTGGGTTGATTTTTGGGTATTATGTACATTGTGTCTTAGGAGCAGTGGGCTTTGGATGCGTGCTCTGAGTGGACTGAGAATTAGGAAAATATATATTATTGTTGGGTCAATAGTACACCAAGCTAATACAAGGAGACAGATTGACCTCTCTCCTCATCTTCTTTCTTATTTGAAAACATCTGTTTCCATGCTGTCTATTTTTGTCCCGTAGTGGATGGATTGCTATGCTAATTTAACGATGCCATATGTTTTTCCTCTGACTCAATTTCATTGTGAGAAGTGCCAGATTGAGTCGTTACCCACCTAGTTCAGTGAGCAAAATTGTTGGCTATGGTGAAAGGCACTTTTTTCTCTCTTTCAATGGAATATGTATTCACTGTCATTTCTAACTTCAAAAATCCAAAGGCAATTAATAATGTGATGTTCCTCTTAGTTGTGTTGAGCTCAGCCTAATATCAGGTGCACCATATCATTTATTTTCATCCCTTATTGGTATATATCTAATTCATGCTTTTTGCTCTTTTTTTCTATTAATCTCTGTTTTACATAGATCTTACCTAGCTTTATACCTCACAGTCAGCAGAGTAATTTACTTGCAAGATGCAGCTCATTAGATAAAACGGGCACCAGACATTCCTCCTTTCCATGGCCACCCTGAGTGGATGGAGAGGAGAACCTGTGCTGGGTGTTGAAGGAGATCTCAGCAGGGTATTTGTTTTTCAGTCTGCAGTCCTGTGCAGTGTGAGCAGGACTTCAGCTTTCTGCCTCTCTCCTTCTCCAGGGTTCGATGCCTATTTCACCTCCCGCACCCTGGAGAACAACAGAAGGAACGTGTGGTTTGCAGAGTACTGGGAGGAGAACTTCAACTGCAAGTTAACCATCAGCGGGTCAAAGAAGGAAGACACAGACCGTAAATGCACAGGTAATTCCTTCACTTGCCCCTCCTCATGCTGCTGGACACAGGTGCAGAGGGCTGACTGCGAGCTGACGTAAGGAAACTTGGCTGGAGACAGATTGGAAAAATAAATTGAATTTTTGTAGGTTGCAGAGAAAATGGAACAGCAGCATCAGCCTTGCAGGACAAGATGGAAAGAGTCAAAAATGCATTCTTCTGTTTCTTCCTTTTTCTGGCTGTCCATCAGCAGGAAAATCAACACTTTTCCATGAGACCCAGAAGTACTTTTGTTTGAGTGCAGGATGGCTTGAGGTTTCTTATTGGTTTATTTTAGATGGAGAATATTTCCCCCACTTGTGCCTTGTCACTCCTCTGCAAATCACAAATTGGCCACCCACTGTGCCAAAGCCCTGTCCGCTCACCGTCGTACCCTAACTGTGTGTCTCTGAATTTAACTTGGGAAGGAAATGCACCTGTAGGAAAATGTTAGCACAGAGTGAAATGTTTTATTTGTAAGTAGCATGAAGTTGTTGATCAGATTTTTGTTCTCACTAATGTTATTTAAGAAATCAGGGTTAAATGAATTTTTAGGAAATGCTCTGTCTGTGTTTGTGAGTGAGGTTCATGACCCTTAGAGGTCTTGTCTGTTATTCTCTGGTGGCTGACAGATTCACTCCTTTTCTCCTTCTGTGAGGTACTGCCCACCATTTGAAATACCATGTTTTCCAGGAATTCCTCTTTTGGGTCACGTGGAGATTCAAGGAATTATTTTTAGTGGCAGAGATGCCCAAGTGACAGAGGGGGCGATTTCATTTTTAACTCAGCACAACCATCTTAGTGATGCTTCAAGTGTTTGCCTGGAAAGTAAACCATGGGAGAGAGACATGTTCTTGGAGTTACTCAGAACTGACTGAGTGCTGCCAGATGATCCACAGGAACAACAGCAGCATTGCCAGAGTAATGATTTTGTGCTGGATTAAGGTATTGGATTGAGGGTGCTTCTCTAGAAAAGTATTTCTCAAACTCAAAAACGAAGGGAGTCTGCCCTCAAACTGCCAGGTGAGCCTGGGGGTGTGAATGTCTGTAGTGTTGGTTGGGGCATTTGCTCAAGGTCTAAAAAGCAGTGGATAGGCTGCAGCCAGAAGGGCTCTCCTGTGACACGGGTGGAGAAGCCAATAACGCCGTCCAGTGTCTGCCTTGCCCGTGCCTCCCTTTGCCTTTCCTGCCCTCTCCTTTTAATTTCTCACAGCAACAGTTTAAATGTGGTATGTTGAATAATTGCCTTGAATTTTGATCAAAGGAAATTAGTTCATAGGAGGATACATTCTGCTTTGATTGAAAATTGATGAAAACTTTCCCTGTTTCATATTCTCTGCTTTTGGGTTCAGTTCATGGGTGGGAGCAGAAGTGTTGTGCACAGAAACAGTGCAGTTACCAGTGGGAACCCACTGCTGTGAAATTTAGCATTCAGAATCTCCCCCAAAGGCTGGAATTGGACTAAAAGTTGCTAAAAGATCTTTAGGATCATTTCTCAAAGTGTCTGATCACTCTTATTGTTTATGCCATTATTGTATTACAGTTGCTCCTAGCCTGTGCTTTCTGATGTGAAGGTAAAAATGATGTTCTGCCTTCCCTTGGCACAGATTCAGCAGAAGCATTTGGTTTTGATGTCTAACTCACCCTGCCCAACTGAAATGCTGCATTATCCCTCGATATGGTACCTAATGACGTGCCCTGGCATCTTCCTTCCCTCTTCTACAAACTGAAGTAAATTGTGCATCAGAAAAAGCATTAGGTTTGAATGATATTGCTAGTGTGAGAGTCATAATGTCCCACTGATGCAATAATATTATGAATGATCATCATCATTATTTCAAAATTCGATCGGTAATTTGTAATGCAGCGAGGCACTAGGCACAGGCCAGCGGTTTCTGACAGTAACAGTGCTCCTGAGCACTGGTGGGAGGCTCCTGCTCCAAACCAAGGGGTTTTCTGAAATGTTTGCAGAACTTCTACATTAATGTCATTAGGCTTAGGGAGTTAGAATTAACAGGTGATAAACCAGGATTTCTGTGCATCTATTGTCATGAACCAGAGTGTTCATGAGGTTCAAAGTGATGACTGAAATCAAACATACTGAGTGCTGTGTGTTTAGTGTTGCATTCAGCTGCAGTGTGCCTGCAAGTCACTCTGCCAACAGCATCAGCCTGGCTGCCCATGGGTGCTCCCAGTTCCACCAGTCCCATCTCCAGCTGCGGGTGTAGAACATGCCCTGCCCCTCCAGCAGCTCCAAGGCTATCTGTGCTGGAAAGGGGTGGCCACCAAAGAGAAATTCAAGTCCTTTGGGTACCCAGAGGCATCTGCTGTTGCTCCTGTCCCACCTCCTGGCGGGTAACTCTGCCTAAAGAGGTAACTGCAGCACTGGACTGTTTTCACTTATTAAGCATAGCTTTTAATTCAGATAGCTTTATACTCAAGGAGACTTAATGAAATGATATAAGGGTGATGTCACCTTGGATGTCATTTATCAGAATGCAGATTACTCGGAGAGCTTTTCTAATTATCTGCAAGTATAATCAGTCGGAAGGTACAGCCCAGATGATGGCTCAGACAATGACTTGCTGTAAAGCAAATGCTGGGAGAAGGCTCCCTGCAAGATGAAGTGACAGAAATTCTGCAAAAGGGTTCATAAAAGAGGGCTGGTTGTGTTTAGAATTTAAATTGGAACACAACAAAATGCCTCAAATGGTCCCAGATTCACCTTCCTGGGCGGTGTGGAGGCAGGAGCAGTGTCTGGGCTGCCCTGAATCCTCCCCCTGCAGCGATGATGCTGGGAGGGTGGTTGCCCCATCAGCAGGATTTTACTGGGCAAAGATTTGGTGGCTCAGAGGGGCCAAATCCCTTTAAAAATGTAAGGAGTGTCCATCAGGGAAGGCTGTTCTAAGGATGGAGTTCTTCTCATCTGAAAATATTACAAGGAAGGATTAGAAGTCAGTGATGAACAGAGGTGTCTTGGGTAAATTAATAATTAACAAGGCAGTAAACTGGGTATATACACAGACACTTGCTGGGGAGAGAATACCTTGTGCTCTGACGTGCACCAGAGACTCGACACCAGGCTGGGGAATGTCCTGCCTTGTATCTTGGTGTGCTTTGGGTATGACTGCTGTTTAGGCAGGGAAGACAAGGTCAGAGTGGCATTTAGTAAAGGAGGAGGTTAAAGTAGCAAAGGAATAGTTGTAAAATATAAACATCTAGGATAACACAGCTGTGCCACGCTTCTGTCAGGATTTCCTGTAACTGCTTGTCTGTGAGGGGCTTTACCCTTGGGAAGGAAAGAAGCCTTGCAGGGTGGCTCTGAGAAACCCATCGTGAGCCCACAGTGCTGGAAGGCCAAGTTGGGATGCCCAGGATTTGCACAGCATCCCAAACATGGCCCTGCACTGTGTTCATGGAAAAGGAGGGGCGTGGGAAGAGAACCCAGGTAATTTTTGAAACTACTGAGTTATCTGTGGTTTGGTTTTTAAAGTGATACCAATAGCTGGAGGGGAAAAAGTAATATTTATTTATTTAGAGGATAAGGAAGTTAATAGCAATATCCCCTTTCTTCACCAGCAGACAAGATGGCTTGTACTACGGAGCCATATGCTAGGGAAAGAAAAATAATGAGAAACAAAAGCCGTGGCAAATAGCAGAGCCTGCGGATATCGGGATATTATTTATAACTTCACTACGAGGAGTGATCTAGTGCATTAATAGATTAGCAAAGTGCAATTTGGTATGGAAAGAAAAACAGTTTTCGAAATGCTATCAAAATTCCTCATCTCAGGAAAACATAAATTGTCTGAGATGTTTCAAGCGACTTAATGGCAGATGGCCAATATCTGAAGCATTTTTTAAAACAACTGCCAGGGGCCATGGTGTGTGTGAGTCACTTGGTATGAGATCAGCTTTATGGTGTTCATTAGGATGAATATCTATTGGACTTGAGGGTGTCAAAGGTCCTAACTGTTCACAGCACCACGTAAATCATGGCAGGAAGCGGGGCTAAATTTAGACTAATTCCCACTGGTGGTGTTGAGGGCTGTGGGTGCAGAGGGTGCTCCATCTCCAGCACTGCCCAAATTCGGGGTGCCAGGTTTGTACAAATGATACAGGGTGAAACTGGAGCTCTGTCAGAAACCTGCACCGCCAGCTGCTCCCAGTGCTTCTCAGCACCCTCTTCCTGGTCGGGATAAGGCTTGTGGCTGTCACTGGTCTGGGTCCTGCAGCAAGTATCAAGTATTCCTCAGAAATATGGGCATACCTTGAAGTGCCTTTCCATGGCTGCACAGGGGCTGAGCTGTGCTGGCAGCTCTGTTTAGTTATCAGTCAATTTTCTGGGCATCAAGATGATGTCTGTCCTGCTGCTCTGCTTCATAAAGCTGGGGAACCTTATTGTCTCTGTGCATAACACAAAGACAAGTTGGCTGACCTGTAAGCTCTGTGGTGGAGCAGCTAAGACTGGAGGTCCAGGCTTTGCCATCCCTCTTCCTGTTTTCTTTTACAGAAAAGGGTTTTTTTTAAAAAGTCAGCAGTATTTTTATATTTATTTTTTTTCCCCAAATCTTGGCCAATGATATTAGGTCTCTCTACCTGACCAAGTCCTTTTGATAATGCCCACTGTCATCATCTATAACAAGTCCTGCCTAGGCAGTCCTGCCTAAACTCTAGTCCAGTCCTAAGCAGTGGTTGGTCAAGGTGCTGACGTACAGAAACACTTAACATAAGGCTGGCTGTCATGAACCCTGTATACAAATTGTAAAATAATGTGCTTTAGTTGAAATGCTCAGCTGGGGTACCCTTCCTCAGCTGCTGCTGGACGCAGCAGGATTTACATGGCTGTGACTCGAGGCGGATTTTCGCCCAGGATTTTGTGCTGGTGATTGATGACATAGGCAGGAGCAAAAAAGCTTTCGGTTAGCTCTTGTTACAGAGATTGCTCTGTGCATTTTCTCCTCCAGGCTCCGAGGTATGGAATGTGTGTTAATGCATGAGTGTGAAAGTATATCATATTTCAGCACAGAAAGGGGGAAGACTAAAACTTCTCTTCTTTTGCTTGCCCTGCAAGCTACGAATGAGGTTAAAGGGCAGACCAGAATGGGAAATTTATCTTCTGTTACACCCCATGCTCTGATGCAGGTAAGAAGTGGCCTAGGTAGTTGTTTTCCTGCTTTGCCTCTTCTTCCCTTCTTTCCCAGGACATCTACATCATTCCTTGCTAGTGGGAGGCTGGTCTGTATTTTTGTGACATGTTTCCATTGACAACAACTGCTTTTTCTTTTCTTTCTGCTGGTGTCTCTCAAGTTGTCCATGATCTTGGTTATGGGCTCCCTCTCAAATTGCAATGTTCAAGAGGGGGAAAAAAACAATCCAAGATGCATCTCATGAATGAAACAATATGCTTTCTGATAAACTACTTTTACCCAGTCCAGCTCACCTTTGGTTGACTCCTCCAGCACCCCTGGGCCAATAGAGCTGTTGCTGTAGCTCAGAGACACTAAGATTTAGGTGAGGATGCATGGTTAGCCAATCTTTGACTGAAATTTGAAACTCAGGATTTCAGTTCTCTGTTCTTTTGCTGGATTGCATTACACCTTATTTTGTAAATACTCCAACAATCTTCAGATTGCCTCAACATATCAATGCTAGCACCTGTGAGAAAGGAAAGTTGGCTTTTTTTCCTGACAAATGTGCACAAGTTTAGGAGCAAACAGTGTTCTGCTTGCAAGTTGACTGGCTGTGTGCAACTCTTTCTAAAACAGGTATTTTCCATATAATATCAAATTATCCATGTATACATTGTAGTTTATTTCGAGAAGTTAATCTCATTTAGCACCATAGTACTTGAAAATATATATACCTGAAATTCCTTAAAGAGCCCTGCAGTGGTTTGTTCAACCAATGTTAAACCAACCTTGAAGAGTTTATTCTTAAGGTAAACCATTTTTATGGATTTCTAAACTCTATTACCTTTCTGAAATACATTTTACAATCACTTATGTTTCTAGATTGCCAAGGTGGTTTGCCAACAAAGCCCCATGATTCAGTGACCATCGTCATGCTAGTTTACATACTCCTCTGTATGCAAACTCTATCTTCACCCCGGTGCTGACATATAAAGATTGCTCCAATTTAGGCCGTCTGGTCTTTAAAAAGTGCTTCTTCTGTACATTTGCTTGATGACTGGCTCCACTGGCAATTGTTGCTGCAGGAAGCTTTCTCCATTTGCAGGTTAGCAATATAAAGCTGTGCAGGGTCTGTGATTTACATCGCTGTCGGCTAGCCTGGCGCTGATTTTTTTTTTTTTCGACTGTAGTACTTCAGCGTTGGAATATAAATGAGACCTATTACATGTGTTTTAATAGGGAAGTTGAATGCAGAGAAAACATCTTGGGTAAGAAAATTAGGTCAGTTTTCTAATCTAAAATGTATTTCCTTAGATACCCATACACACCTGAGAACAGAAACTGTTACGGTTGGGTTGAATCCGTGTAATTGAGAAAAAAAAATCATTGTCTGACAGATGGAAGTGGATGTAGTTTCACAAAACTCATTGTATCGAGGCTTTTTGTAAACTGCTGAATTATGGTGATCTTTACTATGCAATATTGTTATTCCTGGTATTGGAATAACACATTTTCAGTAGGACTATCTGCTGCACGATGCTCTTTTTGAGTTTAATAATTAGGAGTGAGGACCAGTTACAGAACAGGAGATTTTTTGCTCCCCTAGATGAGCAATAAATTGTAAGGCAGTGTAATGCAAAGTTTGATTAGGGAGTATTAGCTGATGAGGCATAGTTAAAGCTGACTACTTCTGCTTTCTGTGGGTTTTGGTGGTGTTACTGGAGCTGCTCAGTACAGCTGTATCTCTGTATCTGCTGTTGCAGATGTGTGACCGTGGGTCAAGTGTATACCAACTTAAGAAATAAAAGGCATTTCTAGTTAAAAAAAGCTTCCCTGCTTGTTACTGGCAGAGAACAGTTGGTCCGACTTCAAAATTTGTTGTGCAATCTGAAGTTCTCTCTCTCCATCAGTGCTGCAGGAGGCTGTAGAGCTCTGCTGATGCTGAAGGCTGCGGAGAAGAGTGGGGAGAGGTTTCTTTAGCTGTTAGAAATAAGGCAGAAATGGCATGCACCAGCACTGGGGAGGTGGGGGCTCTGCCCTTCCCACCGCGCTGCTGCCCTGACGCTGCCAGCTCACCAGAGCCTGAAGGAGATGATGTTTAGGCTGAAGGTTTAACCTAGGACAGAGGGATGCACGGAAGGAGCAGTAGAAACTTGAAAATTCATCTGCTTTCCCCAAGTAAATCCATGGGGATTGGATTGATGGTCTTGAGATAAAGGCTTTTGTCTCTAATGAGATCTTCCGAATTAGGATGGGCTGGAGAGATGACTGTAACCACGTAGCTGTATTATTGGATCTCGTATGTCTTTGTAAAAATGACAATGCCTGGATTGTATTGCAAAGAGGCCTGATTGTCATACTCTGCTTGTTCAAATTACAATATTTACTCTAGCATATTGTTAGTTTTTCTCAAGCTTTAGTACTCAGCTGCTTTCCAATAAGGAGCTTATTTGGAGGAGACTTCAGACTTTACACCTCCTGTGTGTACAGTAGTGTCTGTACTGAGTGAGTATCGAGGAGCAAGAGCTCTGGTCTTATTTTGGAGAGCCCTGGACGTATGTACTTGTCTATCAAAGATGGATCCATTTGTTTTGTGGTGCTGTGTGTGTTTGAGTGCCATGAGTACAGCCACTGCAGCTGCACAGGCTGAGCTCTGCACTGTGTGTAGCTGGAGGAGGCTTCAGTGTCATTATGAAATAGCATACATGGGCACTTACGCAGCAAAGGGCTGATAATTGTAGCTGTTGCATCATGGCTGTCTCTTTGCTCACAGGCATCAGGTTTCTAATGAAGCTCAATATGCTGGAGATGGATGAGGAGTATATATTTTTCTGTCGGCACTTAACCAGCTGCTGAATTCTAACTTGTACAAATAATAGCTGCTTGTTTGATACTGTGAGCATTCTGCAATCTTTAAATTAAATCTCTTGTTAATGATGACTATCACCGGGTCCTCAGCAGTACTATTATGTAAGCTCCTTTGATCCATTAGAAACTGCAGCGATGTCTGAATTCATGCAATGTAAGCCCCAACAAAGTGGGGTTTTGATGTCTGTCTGAATTACATGCCATAAAAATCGTCCTTGCAACGCTATTTATACCTCACAACATATCCACTACAGAATGTGATGACCAGCAATGAGTCCAGACACACCAACTGGAGGGGAGATGTTGACAAAATGTGATGTGAAAAGCGATGGTGGCAGCTCCCTTTCCATACGAGGAGGTGGCAACCATCACCTTCATGGAGATGCAAGAAGTGTGACCAGGAGTTCTTAAACTTGCATTTCATTCCTGTGTCATCTGAAGGAGACTGTGCAAGAGGACTCCTCTCTCTCTGTGTTCTCACTGCTCTGGGTTTGGGCTTTTATTCCTCTCTTTGTTGCAGTACTTTTCTCTTGCGAAGATTTGCCTGAAGCAAGAGACCGAGCTGCTCAGCCTCTCAGGAGTCGTGAAGATGAGCACTTGAGACTCTAGGAGGAAGTGAGGTTAAATTGTTTGTCATCACCTTCAAATAGATCTTTTGGAAGCAAAAAACGCTCGTGTCAATAAATTACTTTTGTGTTTCATCCTTCTCCTGACATCCCAAGGTACTCCATTTCAATTCTTGGTACAGAAGTGCATTCTCTTGAAATCACTTTGTGTGTGTGTGTCTGGTGTCAGCTGCTTTGCTGCTGAAGAAAATAATGTCGTTGCATGGCTCCTGAAGATCTCCAAGGGAAAAAAAGTTAGAACCAGCAATGTTTAAGGAACAAGGGCAGGTGAGAAGAACAGATTTGCACATCACAGTGCACGTGGGGTTTGTGTTTACCTTCTGTGCTTTTCGGTGTCTTCTGACAGTGGGAAGGGCTGCATGGTTGGCAGTTGCTTTGCAGGTTCCTTCCTAGTTCCAATTTGGCTGAACTTGAGTTGCAAAAGTCTCTTTAAAAGGCGACCCAAGCCGTGTTCATGTGAGGGGTAGCACACGCTTGTTCCAGTTGTGTGAACTCATGTGTGTTTGCTGGGTGGGTGTTTCATGTGACTCCATACCTGGACTTTACACAAATCATCGATTTTTAATACTCAACTAAAAGGCTGTTTTCAGTAGAGGAAAGCATTCTTGTCACTAGAAATTCTGTTAAGATTTTCAGAATTTATTATTTTCATACCTGGACACTGTTACCAATGCTCTTGGTTTTTTTAGTGTATTTTGCTCAGGTTTCACAGATATTTCACTACTAGAGGTTTTCTTTCCGCTGTGCATTTGGCCAGCTGTGCTTCTGGAACTTCATATGCCTAATCAGTATTGTTTGTGTGCAGCATTTCAATCCCAGATTCGCTTCCCTTGGCATGCATTGCTGTTGCATTGCTAATTTGGTTATGTAGCTGAGCTGAAACCACTTAAAAGCATTTTCCTTGTCAAGGCCTGGAAATGTAATAAGGTCTGTAATCAATGAGAGGGGAGTGAAATAATGAAAAGGACAGTACGTGGGTCTGCCCAGTCTGGGAGCTCTCTTACCCTGATGAATTATTTGCAGGATTTCAGTGTTTCCAGTGCAGCTGAGATTTAAAATTCCAGGGTTTTCGTAGAGGTTATCTCAAACATAACTCATGTGTTGAGTGGATCAGATGTCAGTGGTGCAGTTTGGTAATTAGGGAGAGAAACAAAAGGGGGGAAAGTGTAGATAATTAAATATGCTCATATTGGAGGATTGTATCTTTGCTTGTCTTCAGGCAAATCACTTGTGGAGCATTTAGACATTCTCTCTGCTTGTTCATAGTCTGGTCCTCCACCTCTCCACCCACAGAAGAGAAAGGATTGTTTGGGACTGATGGGTATTTGCTGACGTGGGTCAGCCCCTCTTTTGGGTGCCTCATCTTTCAACAGATTGAATATAGAAAATATCATGGAATCATGGAATTTTCAGGGTTGGAAGGGACCTCCAGAGATCATCTAGTCCAACTCCCCTGCTGCTGTAGTGCAGGAATCATAGAAAGTGGGATTTTTCCTGGGCCTTGTTGACTTGTTACAAGTTGATTGGAGTCATTGGGTGTTAACTGCACCCTCACTGTTGGATTGGGAAAAGTATTGTTGGACTGTATATAGTGTGTGTGTGTATACACACACTTCTGTATATATATATTTCATATATTTCTAAATAAATCCTGTATTTATGTAGATAGATTAATTAAATATATAATAACCATACTTTAAATATATGTTTAATACTTAAATATTTGTGTATATTATACACATTTATTGAGAGAGCATGATGTTTATGTATTTATAGACAAAGCTACCAGCACCAGAACTGTATAAACTTCCTAGATGAAGCCACCTTGAGGGTAGGAGAAGGAGTGAGACCTACAAGCAGAATTTACTGCAGACTGTGGGGATCCCTTCACCAAGTGTGACTCTCAGGAGGGGACTGCAGCTGGCCCAGTGCTGCTGTGGAGGGAGGAGGCTCAGGCTGTCTCTGGACAGCAGGGTCTGTGCAGGTAGAGCTGCTGTTCCTCAGCACAGGAGGGAGAGGGGTGCCACCAAGTTAGCTGAGCAGCACCCAGAAAACAGGCTCCTTGCCTCTGTTAAGTCATTAGTTCTCGCAGTCATTAACAGCTTCAATTCCTTTCCTTACTGGTATCAGCCAGCTAATTTAAATTCACTCATCCCTATTTCTAATTAAGGATGCTAACAAAAGACTTTTCCCCACTTGTATCCTCCAACTGAGCACTTGCTTCGATTGAAGGTCTCTAAAATATTTGCAAAGATGACTCTGAGGGCGGGTTTCCTGGAGCTCCTGGCAGTGCCCAGACCTGCAGGTACTGCAGGAGGGTGATCAAGACCGATGTGAGGTTAGAAAGAAGTGTGATGCTGCAGGTGGAACAAGTGGTCTGTGGTGTTGCCACCCTTGGAAAATAATAGATTGCACTTCTGCTGCTTTCAGGGATGCAGCTCAGACACTTCACAGGCAGTAATTACATTTCTTGAAACCCTGGTGAGAGAGGTAAATACAACCACAGTCTGCAGCTGGACAGATTGAGTCATGCAGGTGGTACTTGGCCAAGGTAAAACAAGAAGTTAGTGGACAATTTCAGAGAAAAACCCTAGATTAAATATTCCTGATTCTTAACCTGTTGTGCATTACTTGAAGCTCTGAAAACGCTGCTTGGTTTGCTGCTTAATTGCAGAGGCACCCAGTTACCTGTTCACACAGCCCTGAAAGGCAGTAGGCCACCTTATTGCCTGGTTTCAGAGCCACCTTCCCAGGTTACCAGCTTACATGTTCATGTCAAGCCTGAGAGGGAGATAATGGTTAAGGCACCAGCCTACCAGTTAAAATATTTAGGTTCACCTTTGTCACTGCTGTTGAGTTCTCGTGGCTCTGTGTGGTTTAATCTCTGTGTTCCAAGTTTCCATCTGCAAAGTGCCTCCCCTTTCTCTGCCTTCTCGTGCCTTGGTCTGATGGATGGGGATCTCTAGGGCAGAGGGTTTGGAGTTTCTGATAACTGGGCACTGCAGCCATCAAGGAATGACTTTCAAAGCACTGCTTTCCCCCTGTTGCCATCGGGATGACATTAAGTGTTTGGATTCCTGAAGTTCTCACCTGCTGAAATATTTTAAGGGCAATCAGTGGATTCTGAAGGATATCTGAGATGCTGCAGGTTGGGGAGAAGGGGAATGTGTAGCCCATGCCAACATCCTGAGCTTCCCGAGGCAGCGTTAATAGCAGGCGTGCTCGCTCAGTGCTCTGGAGCAGCCCTTCGGTTCCATCTGAAGTGATTCTTTCTTCCCTCAGTCTGGCTCTGTCTTTCAGTTAGAGTGGGATCTGCAACCCAACAAAACATCAGACTTTAAAATACCAGCTGTGCTTTGCTTTAAATGCTTTCTTCTTTCAAAGCCATGCTTTGGGAGCATGTGGAGTCTGGTGTTTTCTCTCTCTGAGATGGTCCCTGTAGGCTAGGGTGTCCAGTTTGTGGTTGTGGCAGCATTTGTTCCCCTGGGTTATGGTAGAATCACTTGCAAGAAGTGTTGGTGATTCTGCTGTCAAGAAAGAAGGTTTGGGTTTGGTTTCATTAGTAAGACAATAACTCAGGATGTTTTATTGTATTGACCAAGACATACAGCTCTTCAAACGTGCTCCAAGAGGATTCGTTTGCGTTTGATACTGGGAAGGTGCTGTTCCTCACTGCCCTTCCGTGTGTGTATGTGTGCGTGTGTTTGTTTTTGACGTGCAGGGCAGGAGAGAATTGGCAAAGACTCCCACTACGAGCAGGAGGGGAAGGTGCAGTTCGTGATCGACGCTGTGTACGCCATGGCACACGCGCTCCACCACATGAACAAGGACCTCTGCGCCGACTACCCGGGGGTCTGCCCCGAGATGGAGCACGCGGGAGGCAAGAAGCTGCTCAAGTACATACGCAGCGTTAACTTCAACGGTGAGCTGAGCCTCCTCCTGCAGTACCATATTTACCCCTGTGGCTTCTTCCATTTAATTTCACTTTATATTTTCTTTTTTTTTTCATTCAATACAGAGCAAGACTTTTTGTTTTAATGTTTTGCTAGAGTTTGTGGCAGAAGACCATGTTTGTTTAGTATCTATTTGAAAACACCAGGTTATAGCCAAGGCAAATAGGCTGCTACTGTCCAAAGACACAGATCACTGCTGCTGTTTGAGGATCCCTTCCAGAGGACTGATTTCCTACAGGAGACATAGCTGGGTAAAAG
This sequence comes from Podargus strigoides, assembly GCA_028020825.1. NCBI lineage: Eukaryota > Metazoa > Chordata > Aves > Caprimulgiformes > Podargidae > Podargus > Podargus strigoides. The sequence goes on along the minus strand of CM051629.1, from coordinate 1,081,100 downwards.
CCTGAGCTTGTCTCTGACTAAATATACCTGCTGAAACCCCAGAAGCTTGTTAGCATAACTCATAATTTTTTCTCTTTATTTACATTGTTTTGTGTACTTTGGGAAAACTAACTGGAAGAAATTCTGGTTCCCTGAGCCCAGTTTGGCTGCGTACACGAGGGAAGGGAGAGGACAGCTCGAGGGGCAGGTCTGCTTGCAGAGCCACAACTCAGTGGTTTAGAGTAGTTGCTCCAATCCTCGTTCCTCCAGCGAGACTTCTGAGGAGACAGAACATCCTGAGCGTGTGGATGGGAGAATTCTCTCTCTCTCTGCTCATCCTTTATCCGGCTGTGCTTCCCAAGTGTGGCAGCTGTAATTCCAGCCCTCTGTTTTGTACGGTGCAGTGGGCTTTCAGGTATTTTCCTCTTTGTTGCAGTGCATGAATATCAGCAAAATTTCCTTGCATCTGTATGTTTTACTCTAATTTTATTAGTTTCATTAGCAAACATTGGCCTGCAACCTGCCCAGAGGCACCAGAGCAGATCACTTACAGCAGGTAATGTTACAGCAGCCGCATGTTATTTCCCCTTCATAAACCTTGCTGATGTACTTACCAGAAAGTCTGGCTGCTCTTGCCCTATTTGTGTATAGGAGAGAGATCTGAGATTTAACCAGGCACCAAGGACCAGCACTCCAAATCCCTATTTAGGACAGATTTAGGGAAGTACTGCAAAAATACCCTTTGAGATGTGTGAGGCAGGCAGGGCTCTCGCTGCCTGGGCAGAGGGCTTTGCTAAGCTCCACATTCTCCTTGGGCAGCCTGGGGAGGTGTTCCCTGCTCCAGGCTACTAATAAACATTTTTATTAATAAACCCCACACATAACCAATGGGACCTGAGAGATTTAAAGGTAGGAACACAGATGGTAACTCATGGTCAAGCTTGGTCATTTGTGCCAAGGGTATTTTTCCTTCCTGTATAAATCATCTTGAAACAGCAAGGTGAATATGAGATTTTAATTTCTTTCCTTGAAGTAAGTGGTGTTAAGTACAGCCAGGAGCAAATTCTGAGATGAATGATCTGAGGAAATCTGGAGAGTTCTACTTTCCTCATTTTGGAAGGTTAATTATAAAGGACAAAGCTCCTGTGGAAGTAGTACAGCATTCATGTGCAGTGTTGTACAGGGACTTGGGCCATTTTAGTACTGGAAAGCAGCTCACACACAGTCACCTTCTAACAGTTCTTGCCCAAAAAGATGGTGAACAGTCATCTAGTTATTTTAATAGAGCTAAGAAATAATTTATATGAAATTGGATGTCTGGCTAGTGTTTCCTACTGTCCTGCTCCAAGAATTGGTTTGCACCAACTTCTGTTTCCTTGTTTGTGTTTGCTTGGTCAGACTCCTCAAAGATGACTTTTTCCCCTTCCATGTGTGATCCATTTACATGGCCATATGGTGTTTTTCTTTGCTTATACACATGGAACTCATGTCGAGCACAGGGACTGAAGTAGTGGTTTGTTTTTTAGCATGGGAAGAAGAATGGTGGCAAAACTGAGATAGCTTTAAACCTTTTTAATGTCTATTTGCTATCTGGGCATAGGCATTTTCCATGGGAAAAGAACCAGTTCCTTTTCAGGTTCATTATCCAGAGGCAGAGTTTAGCTTTTTCTTGTAATACTCGTAGTGCATAACCACACGTGTTTATGTGCCGAGGCTCCGTGTTCAGCTGCGACCCTCCCGGGGCTCATTCCTCCAGCTAGGGAAAGATGCTCTGAAGCCAGTTTCTTCTCAGTATTCTATAAAAGTAAATTCTCAGAATTGCTGTGGATTGGTTCCTTCTTCCCCGTGGCACAGGATAAACAACCATCATCTAACTCACCAAATGGAAGAGGCCAGACTGAAAAATGCAGAGGGATGAGGGAATGGAATAAGCAATGAGAGTGGCTTTGGCTGGTCTGGGTGGTGTATTTCTCTTGGCAAAGCCTGGGAGCTCCTGGGTCACGGGTGCTGGTGCCTATGTGTTCCCTGGCCATTGTGTTGTGGCTGGGAGGGCAGGGACAGAGGAGTCCCTGCTGAGGAGACACAAGCTGCTGGGCTTGTGTCAGCTCTCTTAGCTTTAGCCTTGATCTTAACCTGCCCTTCCCCGAGTCACCGGTGCAGCCAGGAGGTTAGAGTTGGAATGCAATATTTAGTTTATGTGTAAAATCCTGTTCTCCAGGTATCCTACTTAAAAAAACAAGAAGTAGAGCAGTGGGAGTGCTTAGTCCAAACTGTGTGCCAGAGAGAAAAACGTAGCCCATTTTCAAGCATCTTGAGCCTGTGAGCTTGGGATCCTCTTTGCATGTAATAGATGTCCTCGTCACCATGCAGTTGAAATCATTCTGTCTGTGCCTGCTTTTGGAGTCTTTCCTTCCTTGCAGAGGTAGTGGCATTTATGCAGAAAGAGCTCCAGCAACATTTTAATGAAGACTGGATTTGTACTAGGAGCTCACTATGAATTTTGATCTCGTCACACTACCTTGAGAACAAAAAGGCCCAAAATATGGAAAACTTTAAACCCCAGGTGCTCATGCAGTGAGAGTCTGAAAATCTCAAAATGCAAAGTGGTTGTATTTTTCCCAGTGAAAATGAAAAAAAGCAAAAGATTCTGTTTGTACGAGCCCTTCAGGTCCTCGAACTGCAGTGAATGTGAGATGAATGATGAACACCCACCTTGGCTGGTTCCACCTGGCCAGCACCATGTCCTCCTGTTAATTCAGTTCTCATCTTATAGTGGTGAACAGATTGAAATCCTACAAATTCAGTCAGATTGTGCCTTTTTTTTCTGACTGCTTCCTGCAGGTGAAAGGGTGTCATGTACTCTGTGTCTGTGAGGTGAGAAGGCAGCTGAATTGTTGGGATCTGAAGATTAATTAAATTGTCATAGCCTCTGAATGAGCTAGAAGCCAATACTCAGTTTCTGAAGTGCTTGCTGGGGCTGAGCAAAATTCCTGTAGATCTTAATAGAATGGAAAATAAATCCTAAACTATCAAAAACCACTGAAACAACCCTGTGTTTTAATAATTGGAAGATCAAGAAGTCAAATAACAAATAGGATCACTTTTGAAAATACTGTTTCTTGTCTGTAGTGAGGTTGTTTGTACATTCCTTTTTGTTGTTTCTGTAAGTGCACAAAGGAACTTGAACTGCAAGTGGAGACTGAAATGCTGCAGCAATTTGAAACAGGACTGAGGGGTCCCTGCAGACCAATGGTACAAAAAGAGCACCAAAGTTTGCACCAGGGCCCACACAGAGGTTAAAGGAGGCTTGTACTTCCTAAGCACATCCTTGGCTGGGAGTCCAGTTACTTCAGCTTCAAAGTCAGGAAATGGAATGTTTATGACCTGAGATGATCAGTTCTTTGTGTTTCTATAGAGATTCATCTTCCCTACAGATCCCAGCCTTTTCACAGCTTTTTTTCTGTATGATTTCAATGCAGAAATGGTGATGTACCTGAAAATAGCAAGAGGTGTTTCCTACTGGCTATCAACTACCCATATCCATTCATGAGGCTGATGTCCCAAGGGACTGTGCCTTTAGGGGCCTCTGGAGGTGACCCAGCAGACAATGCTGTGTCATGCCATGTTGCTGTGTGGTCTGCAGCCTGTAGCATCAAGGTGTATCCACTGATCTCAAGGATTAATTTAAATGTCAGGGTTTAAAAGCTGTCTGCATGCAGCTGGGCAAAGCGACAATTGGCAGGAACCTACAAAAAGTTTTCTTGCTCCTGCAAAACACAATAAATGGTGCATTTTGGAGTGACAGTTCCTGATATGCTCCCACTTCAGGACTTCTTAGGTCCATAACAGCACCTTCACGTTGGCCTTCTACTTATCAACCCTGCTGTGCACTGCCTGCCCCTCGAGCAGGGACCGGGTCCTGCCAGCACCGCCTGCAAAGCAGGATGTGGGCACTTCACAGATGTCTGGGTTGCATTCTGGGAGCCTCATTTGAGCTCCTACCCTTTGAATTGTACTTTTTTGTCAGCTCTGAAAAAAAACCCGAGCTTAACTACTAATATACAGCCTTTTAAGAGTCGTGATGAGCTAAATCCCATTTGCCATTTGTGCTGACTTTCTGAAGAAGCCTAGGAATTACAGCCATTTCTCCTCATTCACTTTAAATGTTTGCACTGGAAATGTATTCTGGCTACATTAATCTGTAATGACAATTAAATATCTGCCTAGTGCTCGTAAGGAACCAGGGAGGGGAGATTTCAGTGGAAGATTTCCTGTACCAGCCTTTGAACGGAGTCTGTATCTGATCTCAGAGGACTGTAGGATAGACAGGAAACAATTTATGCTAGAATGGAAACTATGCTAATTCACTCCTCCAAGTCTTTTTTCACTCACTGGAATTCAATGAAGAATAGGAATCATGAAGAAAACCATAATCTTAAAGTTCAATGCTACAACAGGAGAGATTTTTCATTGCTTTAGGGGGAAAAAAAGTCACGCAGGAGGAGGAAGCTTTGAATGCAGATATGCTGGAGTATTGTCATAATCTTCAATCTTGACACAATATTACTCTACCCTACTGAAACCTATTTTAATATGTCTTGAAATAAATGTCACCCCTGAAGTTTTCACCTAGACACCTGAGGAAAGGCAGTGCTGCTTGGTATGCTCATCTCAGAAAGGGTTCCCACCTCGTGCCATGGTAATTAGAGTGCAGATGTTCTGATTGAGGATCAGGAATAGTCTGTCCCATCTCTCTGCAATCCCCCAGGCAGCAGCCTGGCTTTGCTCAGCACCAGGCACAAATCAAGGGTGGTGGGAGTATCCTTGCCTTGCTGCTTGCTCTGCACTTCCTTACCCATGTTAGTCGCCTCAGTATATGGCAAATAAAGTTAATTCAGGATCCTGTCCCTGAACTGTTCCTGGCTGAGATACTTTTCAGGCTGTGTCAGTGTCATAGAGCCTAGATAAGGGAGTACACAAGGAACAGCCTTCCTATAGCTTGGTCTGTTCTTTTCCATCCCAACTGCATGCTGATTATGGCAATAAGAACATATTGTGGAGGAGGAAACTATTTCTGGATGCTAGTCAAGATTCACTAGACCTGGGCTGACTTCTGACAGCAGTATCTCTCAGAAGCAGATGGAACATTTTCTGGGGGGAAAAAAAATCATTTAGAGACTCCATTCACAGGAGTGATTTTCACTGCAGAACTCCCTGAGGAAAGAGATGGGAGGGAGCCTGGAGGGCAGGATGAAAAGCCTTCTGATATTTCTTGCTTTGTGCAAAGGTAGAGTGAAGTAAGGCTGGTCTAGTTGTGCTTTGTTTTATTTTTAGTCGGTAGGTTTGGGCCGTGATAATCTCTGGAGGAGGGCTGGGGTGGTGCCCCTGTGTCCTGAAGTACCAGTTTGAGATGGCTGGGTGATGGGTGCCCTTTGCCTGAGACACACTGCCAGTCTGAAAGCTCTCAGCTGTGACTAAATAAAACAGATATTGTAAAGCTTTAGCGTTGGTTGGATTGTGTCTTGTTTCCTTCCCCCAGGCAGTGCTGGCACTCCAGTGATGTTCAACAAAAACGGTGATGCCCCAGGGCGCTACGACATCTTCCAGTACCACACCACCAACACCAGCACCCCAGGCTACCGCCTCATCGGCCAGTGGACAGACGATCTACAGCTCAACGTGAGTCTGCTTTATTCTTTGCTTACTCTTTTTTTTTTGGTCAGGTATAGTCCCTAAATGCTTTTTTTTCATCCTGCAAAAATGAAAAATAAAACTTTACTATTATTTGCAGCTACATAATGGGTTTGGGGTTTTTTGCATGTTATCTTCTTTTCCTCTTTGTCCTACAACCTTTTCTCTGTACTCTGAGTGCCAAAGCTCCTCAGATTAATACACACATTAGGTGATCATGCAAATTTTATTACTTTTGTGTGTCTGCAGTCCCTAGTTGCCAGCTTGGAAAATGAAGCAGTAACTCGTTGTAGTTTGAAAGCAATGGGCTTTCATTTGCAGAGGCTCTTCAGTTTTTCTAGTTTTAGGAAAGCTGAAACTAAATGTTTTTTGAGTGACTCACTTTTCCGGTGTTACTTTTAAGCACGTAGCAAAGAGATCCATATGAATGAGATGGCCTTTTTGTAATGATGTCTAAAGAAAAACAAGCACGTAAGAGCAGGTGATCAAAGACCCCCAAGGCACTCTCATGTTCCCCAGATATGAAAAAAACGTGGCTGTTGGCTGAGGAAGCTGCAGAGTCTCGCGTCACCTTCGTCCATGCGAGGATGGTCTGTGACAGGTCTCTGGAGACCTGGGTTCAGGCTTCCTGCTTGACTTTGTGCAAGTTGCTTGAGCCTCAGGTTCATGGAGAAGTGGTGTCAGTTTGGCCTCACGGTTGTTTGACTCCTTGTAGATTGTTATTAGAGCACACAATGTTTTCAGTTCAGTTTGACTGCTCTCCAGCAGCAGAGCCTGAAGAAAATCAAGGTGTTGCTGAAGTGACTTGCCAGTTGCTACAAAAGGGCTTTCTTCTTTCAGCCAAAGTTCCCATCTGAGGTTATGAGGAAGATCTGAGCTACTGCTCCAGCAGTGCAGCCCTTCAGCTGGGATGCAAGCTCTGAGCTACCCAGGCAGCTTCAGACATCGCTGTTTGGAGTGTAACCAAATGCACGACCCTTTCTCTTTCTATTTTTAATGTTTTCATGTCTTTTTTTTAAATGCAGTGATTCATGTGGATTACCAAGGATCCAGTCTCTGAGACTGACCACAATATTTTGCCCTTCTTGAACTGTGACTCACTTGGATGTGCTGTATGCTATTTCAGTGTTTCTCAACTTTTATAATCTATTTAAGGAAAACTATATTAACTTTCAATTTATAGTTCTTTTAGCAAAAATATTAATATTTTATTAAGTAAATCCTTCTCTATATAAAATACACATCCGGATTCATTAAAATTTAAAGCTAAATTAGTGGAGCTTGATTTGTATTCCTGTTGTTGTGTTAAACATTTCAATAACAAGCACACTTTCCTCACCCTCACATCCTCATGGCTACAGGATTGTATCAGTACTCGAGCTTCTCTCATAACTTCCTTTCTACTCACTTCTGGGTCCAAGTTTCTCTTTGTGTTTTCTTACAATACTGAAGAAAATAGTGGAGTGTAGAGAAATAAAAGATTTCCTAAAATAACCAACCAAAACAGTAGCTACTATTAAATATATCCCAGGAAAAACTACCAAAGGCTACAATTTGGCTTCGGTAATTGTAAGACTTCAGGATGTGTTTCCCCAGTTCTTATTTCTTTAGTACCAACACAAGAGGGGAAGCAAAAGGATGTTTGGTGAGAGTGCTAGTTTTAATTTAGAAAACACTGAAGTGATGCTTTGTTTTCCAAGAGACTTGTCATCTTGGGCAGTCTGACTTAGTTCTGTGTGTCTGAATTGCCTCAGTTACAAAGAGAAAAGCTGCTCTGCCCTGTTATGCAGACCTTAATGGTAAGGACACTCCGGATCTCAAAGGCAGTAGGTAAATAAGTGCCGAAGACCATCACAGGTGAGTAAATATTTTCTTCTTTACCATTGTCCTCATTCAAAGAAGGAGCAAGAACATTTTGCCATTTTCTTTCCCTGGAAGCAGTGCCACTGTTCAGCCTGTCATCACTCTGATCTGCAGTGGTGTCCATCACCTCCCCAGTCACAGGGTTTTGGAGTGAGAGACAGAAAGGGGGGAATGAGGATCATTAATCTTGATAGCTGTACCAGCTTCTTTCATGTAAAATTACAGAATAACTTCTCTTTGCATTTCTCTTTCTGTTGTGTTGGACAGTAGATAGACTGAAGAGATCCTTAACAACACGTTTGCACGTCTTAAAATGTGCTGTATGGGTTTCTATTGTTTTGTTGTCATGAGTTAACAAACCTGGGTTTACTGAGACTGTATTTCCCTTGATCCTGATTGCTTCTCCACACCTTTGTATCACCTTTGCTGTTCCCTGTCTGGCAGAAATGGTCAGTAGAGGCAGGTGTCTGCTCCCTGCATGCCCAGGAGCCAGGCTCTGCCCTCCCTTCAGCGTGTTCACCTGTGAAGTGTCTCCCTGGAGTGCAGTTGACTCACCTTGGACTTACATTTCTGTTAATGAGGTCAGAATTCAGTCGATAACCAAGGAATGTTTTACAGCTCTTTATTGCAGCAATCATGGGATGTAATGTAGTTTTTTACATAAGGACAGTATAATCACTCAATTTTCCTCTCTTGATGTTGGGCAACCTAGCACAGCTTTGCCCAGTACTCACTGCACCATTTAGTAACAATTTTGGCTGTATTTCACACACATCTACACAAGGATAAAATGAACAGATGTCTAATTTTAAATGGCTTGGCCAGTATTCCATGTAAAACTGTGGTGGTGCTTTGTTGTCCCCGCAGTGAAGTTGTGATTACAGGATGCCCACCCCCCTGCCATAAGGGGTCATGGGAGAGCACCTCCTGCCCCTCTCTCTTTTATGAAGATTATGTCAAGCTCTGTCAGCCCCCTTTTGCCCCCATGTGCAGATTTAGTATGCAGTATTTATAGTTCACACCCTCATGCAGTTTGAAATGCTTTGTCCTGAATGTTAGGATCGGGAATTTGGCCAGCTGCATCCCCACTGAAATCCAGTGTCATCCCCACCCCCCCTCCTGTTGAACAGCAAAGATACAGCTAGTGCAATTAGGCAATAAAACTGTTGACCACAGTAATATTAGCATCTGAAAACAGGCCTGTGTTTTACTGTGCTAGTGTTGAGGGTACACTCATGTACTACAAGGCAGTTGCATCGTTATGAGAACTATTTTGACAGCATTGAGCTTTAACGATGTGTTTCAAAAGCCAGAAGGGCTAGTGGAGAAAAGGAGGAATTCTGCCGTGGGGAAAAGGTGTGTGATGTACCAGCTGCTTTGTGGTCAGTTTGCTTTTCAAATGGGTAACATTTTGGTTGTTTTTTGTTTGTTTGTTTGGTTTAATGTAGCAATAACGAGATCTCTAACGCTTGTGCTGTTCAAGCAGTAGGAAATGGTGAGGGTGACTGTGGGTTAAGCATGAAGGCAGAGTGGCCAGGAGACACAAGTTCTACTTTCATGCCTTATGTTTCACATTGGATTTTAGAAAGATAATTAATTCTCCATGCTCTGTTTTACCCCATGTGTACCAGAGATCCAATAACAATAGATGTCTTCTTGACATGTGTGCCTTTACTTGGTGTCTGTAAAACGTTCTGAGATTGCTCAATAGGAGGCACTATAGGAGTGCAAGGAACTGGCTGGCTTCTATGAATGCAGCTTCCAGTGCTTTGAGATGCCTGAAAAGAACAGCAACACATCTCTCCTGAAGGAACTGATGTGCCTGAAGGAGAAGGAAATGGATCACTCCTAGAGGAACTGCAGGTTCTCGTGGGAAATTTGGTGATATTGCTTCTCTTTCGCTATATAGAGTTAACTCAGCAGGTCCCAGGTTTATTATGTTTTCACATCCAAACCTCTGCAGGCATCCCTGAACTGTCAAACCCCAAAAATAAAGGAAACAACCCCTGTGAAATTGTTGAATCTTATTTTTCCAGGGATTTGTCTTCCACATACCCTATCAAAGCAGCATTCTCCATCACGTTGCCTGTGGCTCCTTCCCTTAGTTGTCTCCACGATTTCCCTGCAGTGCCTGAACACCTTCCCACACCCCTGTATCGTTTGCTGTGGAGGCAGCAGCACATATCGTGGCTGTCTTTGAATTACATGTATGCCAACTGCTTGGCTGACTGGCCAAACCAAAAGGGTGAGAGAGATGCTCAGTGTTGGTGGATCTTTCTTCTGACTGTCCATTGGTTTTACCAGTCCTGCAGACACATCCTTCAGAAATCCCCACTTGTAGTTAAATGTGCTTCAAATTAGCCAGTGAGTTCAAAAGTCATTGCAAAGGATGTTGGTACAGATGGGTGGGCAGACAGAATGTGGATATGTTCCACTTCCCTCAAATTATCTTTTAAAATGACAGCAAAATTTAGAAATTTCCAAGATCTATGCAGAATGAAAAGTAAAGTAAAGCTAGTCTTGCTGTTAATAATTTTTGTTAAAAATGTGATTGACACAGAGGTGTTGCCCAGTAAGTAGACTGCTCTTGGATTTGAACAAGTAGGCATCCTAGTTCCATCTCTTGTATCACTGAAGTAAGTGCAGACTTGCATTTGACCAAAAAGCTGGAGTTTTGGTGTTTTCTTCCATCTTTGCCCTGTTCTCCTATTTCATACTGATAAGCTTTTGGGGGTCATTAAAAGACTGAGCTCATTTGAAGTGTTCAGCTTGACTGGCTTAGTCCTGGTTTGGGTGTGTTGTCACTGCCAAGGCTGAGCCCTGAGCAGGCTGGAGAGAGGTGTACAGACACCAGCTGCTTTCTGTGATCTAGCCACGAGTGAGTAGTTGGGTATTGAGATGCTGCTTGATGCAGCAGAGGTCTTGGCAGAATACCTGGAAGGAAGGTCTCCGTGAGGGAAGTGCTGTCACCTCCGTTGTGTGGTGGAGCACCCAGCTGAGGTGTGGTGGTCATCTTGTACCACCCCTCTGCAACTTGCAGCCTGGTGACAGATGTGAAGCCCCGTTTCACCTTCATCTTGGTGAGTAGTGAGATGGTTACAGGAGACTTATTTATCTGCCATTAGAGAGGGATATCTTAGAGCAAACTAATGATTGGAGTTTTTTCCAGTTTGATTGTCTAATTAATGCTGTGCTTCTAGCCTATTAGTGTCCACATAGGGTGCATCATGTTGTTTTAATTGCATTGGCATCTCCAACTTGTCAAGTGTGCTCTTCCAGCTCGATGTTATGGCTCGTAAAGGTGCCACTGGGCACTCGGGTGCTGATCAGACACTGCAGCACATTTTCAGGATGACTGAAGAAGGCGTATCCTTGACTGATACAGAGCAATAATGGAAAACACAATGTCCTGTCCATTATTGCACTGTAGAGATTTCAAGTAGCTCTTGCTTGACACATGTTTCACTTCCAAAGCATCAGACAGGGTTAACTGTAAGCTCCAGATAAAATTAAAACATCTCTCTAATTAATTAGCTTGCAAACAGAATACTGTGTGCAGAGATAAACAACAACAAAAAATCTCTATTGTTTTATAGATGTGCCCTTGAATTGTAAGTTGTTTAGGCACGTGAAGCAGCGTAGAGCTTGGAACATGACTGCCAGGTCAGTGGGGTCTCTTCCATGCAGTGCTGGGAAGACTGGCAGCTTCACAATTCCTTCTGCTCTGAGGAATTCCCTCCAGCAGTAAGTGATGCATTGCTGCAGTCCTTCTGAACAAGTGCTTAGAAGATAAATAGTATTGATAATTATCAATATGTCTCCATAAACACATACGTTACATAGATCTAATGCCCCTTATTAATCCTGTCTCGTGTTACATGGTGTGAAGGAATTGACTGTGCACTTACTAATAACTCCCTCCTCCTTGGGGAAATAGCTGTATTGTGTTGTTTTCTTCACTGTAAATTCAGGCCAGTATTTTAAAGGAGCATGAAAAACGGGGAAAGAAAAGGCTTGCTTTAAAGCAAGTAACACTCCTGTACCTCTGGGTCTCTGGTCTGAGAGCAGAGTGCATGTAGCTGCAGGGTCAGCTTTCACCCCGTGGAGGTTGGGGAGCCCTGGTAGCCCTGCCACCAGGGAGGGAGAGTTTCAAAGCAAGTCATTGTCAAAGAGGATGTGACTTCCATGCTGCAATTTTTTTTACCCACTAATAGGGATATATTCCATAACTTTGTAATTGTGCAATTTATGCACATCCTGAACACCTACTGAATATTTGGGTTCAGACTAATCGACTTACATGCCATAAACAGCTCTGTTAGAGAAGCTGGAAATAAGTGCTGTGAAGGGCAAGCTAATGAAAAGAGGAATTAAATGTGTAACCTTCTGGCAAGAGACCTATAGGTACCTGGGTTTTTCTGGTAAAATATTCAGAATGGCAATTTAGATCCAAGAGGGTATTCAGCAAAGTTTGATGCTCAGGAGTATTCTGCCAACAGATGGTATTTTTCTATAATAATGTGTTCAAGCTTATTTCTGTTCACTGGGTTTTTTGGGGGTTTTGTTGGGTTTCTGATTCTGATGTTGGGATTCTGATTCTGGGTTTTATTTGTTTTTTCTTGGAAGTAGAGCATGTTCACAGCAGATGGATATTTTTCAGAATATTTTGTAGCAAAAGGTAAATCTTTCTGGAGTATGTGCAAATTTCGGTTTATTGGAAGCCTGGGATCTCCCCAGGGTCTGGAAGAAGAGGAGTAAAAGGGCACGTACCTGGCCAATTAAGGGGTTTGCTTCAAATAGCAAGGGATGAGGGAATTTCACCACAATGGCCACAGAGTTATTCTGAGGATTTTTAGAGACTTTTAAAAGAACATATTTGACCTAGAAAATTTCAGCTTAAACAAGTTCACCTTAGTGAAGTTGTGTGTAACTGAAAGCACAACAACTGATAACATTATCAGTTCTAACTCCTATGTGCATGTAATGTATAATTGCAAACTCTTTATTTGCAGATATACATTTACAAAGCATGTGTTTACATACCTTTATATGTGTATATATGGGTGGATGGCTGTATATACATGCACAGACCTTTCTAGTATATAGTCCTCAAGATTTCTGTTGGTTTGCAACATCTGAGTAAGCTCAAAATCGTGGTTCAAAGATTACATCAAGACAGATAAAAATTGGTATCAATTTCCTTTCTCATTTTGGTTATTGTCACATAAATTGGCCCTTGTAGTGTCATTTCCTACTCCTGTTGCAGACTGTAATGAGTAGCTGGTACAAAGATAATGCATCTATATTACAGACTGGAGCCTGAAATCTTGTGAGCTGCTGGGCTGACAGGAGTTATGCATTATTCAGGTGTGAGACAGTCTCATTAAACAAATTCAGCAAATGAGGTCAGGATGTTATTGAAAATTAAGGTTTTTTAAGTATTAAGCAAGATTAGTATGTTTTGTTTCCATATGTCAGTGCAGAACCTTGCGCTTTCAGCTGATGCGGCCACTTGTTGTAAATTACCACCCTTTACATGTTAATGAAATTGGCTAAAGCCTGGGATTTAATTAGCTGTGTGTTTCAGCACATTGGCCTTTGTGGAGATGTAGCTGTATCCAGAACTAACTGGGTTTCTGAGAGCTGCAAAAATGATTTATTTTAACCACTGCTGCCTCATTGACATTTTTTAAAAGTAACTTAATCTGGGCTGTTTCTTTCCCATGGAAATCCTGCTCAGCCTGTGCTGCTCCTGGTGAACTGCAGCTGCTGCCAGCGCTGCTCCTGCCTGGGGCCAGCTCCAAGTGTGGTGGCATTCCTTGTCTTCTCAGGGCACTCTTTGGAGATGTCATTCTGCCCCAAAACAACTAGTTTCGTGTTACATGAAAATGTTCTGGTTGCACTGGGGGGGGTTAGATTGGATATTAGGGAACATTTCTTCACTGAAAGGGTTTTCAGGCACTGGCCCAGCTGCCCAGGGCAGTGGGGGGGTCCCCATCCCTGGAGGGATTTCAGACACATGTAGATGAGGTGCTGAGGGACACGGGGCAGTGGGGACTGGGCAGTGCTGGGGTAACAGTTGTACTGGATATCTATATCTGTCTGGTTCTATAATTCTATGATTTATACCCTATGGAGATGAGGCAAACCCTCTCCCCTGTGGCACTGACACTCTGCACCTTTTGCTCCCCTGACCCTGCTCCTCTGTCTCCAGTGTGGCATCAGTCACCAGGTGATGCATGGTGAGTCCTGCCCGTGGGGCCACGTGTGCCTGGCACTCTGGGAATGATCTCCCAGCACAAACACTGCTCAGTGCAGAGTCCTTCCAAAAGGGTCTGCAGCCCCTTTGCAAACCCTTCACTGAGCACTCCTGAGCTCAGTCTCCATTATGCCATCAGCCAGGTTGTATGTGGTCCAGTTAGAAATGTAAAGGTGAATAATTACATCAGCATCACTGAATCACATCCCAGTTACATGTTTTGGCTAGCAAGTTAGCATGCCTAACATGTCAATAGCTCCAACATATCCTATAATAATAGGCATTGTTTATTTTGTTCTGTCATTAGATTCTGCAATCTTTCATTGCTCATGTCAAGCATGACCAGTATGAACACCTTTAATTATCTTAACTTGCAGAATAAACTTTCAGCCAACTGGAAGGGAATTTTTCAAGCCACTGGCTCACAGAATGACCAGATGTGAACTCCTGAGGCCTCCGTGGGGTCTCCAAAACACGTGCTAAAGGGCAGCAGGGCTGAAGTCACGTAGGTGCTGCTCACAAGCTGTGATTGCAGCCTGGCTTGGTAAGTGCTCTTGGCATCCAACCCGTGCGGTTCGTGGGACTGCAGAGGGTTTCAGTGCATTAGGTTTAGAAACAGCTGCTGTAAACTTTTATTCCAATAGGGGCACAACCTCGAAATACGTGATGGTAACCATGTGACTCAAGTGGCACTTCTGTACCACAGAAAAGAGCTAAACAACTCATTGCAAATCATCAGTAAACGCAGGTAATCCCATTGGTACCTGTGCTTTCTTTGAAAGAGTCTCAGGTAGTGCATGTTGGCATCCAGAGAATCTCAGAGTGTGTCTCTAAGTGCCTTTCAGTACTTTCATGCCAAACATTTAGTGTGTGATGCCAAATTAAACCAGAAAATCCTGTGGGCAGCATGATGCTGCCTGCATTAACATCCACACACGTGCAGTGCATAGCTGAGGGCTATGTGACACTGGCAAACTGCTGGAATGTGTCCTGTGGTAGCTGGTACCCAGGTGGGAGTCCTGTGTGATTGCCCTGCAGTGAGGGCTTGTATGGAGGGAGTCAGGAACCCTGCCAGGGCAGTGTCTTTTGCTATGGGGAAAATCACTTGGAGAATTCAAGTGTTGGGATGTTTGGATAAGGTTGGGTGTGAGTAGCCTAACGGAACCATGCAGGAGAACAAGTACCCATGGCTGCCAGTCACTGCCATCTGCAGAATTAGCAAGTCATCCACAAGAAAAGAGCCAGCCCAGTGTGGACCCCTTTCCTCTCTGTAACTTGCCAAACTTGAAAAATCATCAAAACTGTATTTTTTTTAAAAAAAGAAAGGTTATTGGGTGAGTTGAGCTTTCTATATAGATTTTTGCTATATAAAAATAGGAAGGCAATAGCTAAATCTTACACCTCCCTCTGAAAACTAGCTGAAACTTGGAATTAAAGACGTGAAATGTCATCACCTCTTTGTTATTGACCCATTTTGCAGAGGCAGTAATGCATACCATGTGAGCTGGCCTACCTTAGGCAAAGCAAAGTGAATTAAGCTATATCAGCTTTTGGCAACTCTGAGCATTGGTATCATTTTCCTCCAGGTCTGAGAATGTCACAAGGTAAAATGTTTGTAGGGATATAAATGCTAAGAGAAGCCAGGCTGACGGAATGTCTAAGATGTGTTACACGTCTTTCCAAAGCTAGGAATAAAAACAGAAAGGCAAGGAGCTCATAAAAGCTTTAATGAAAAAAAAAATAGGTAGCAGAAGACTTGGTGACCTCAGAATTTGCTGCTTCTTGTGGTGCTCTCTCAAATAACCATGTGCCTGTAGGCAGGCAGACTTCTGCTCTGGGATTGAGCAACATGAGAAATAGATGGTGAAAAAAAAAATCACTGTGTTTTTAAAATGGGTGATGTTTTTGCTCCCACACATCACTTCTTAAATCCTTTTTTTGCAAGTCTAGTATATCTTTGTCAAATATATTCAAGAGCAAATACTTACCTTGGATATTTTATGGATAATCAATGGGTGTGGTTGCTTTTGGCAGGAGTAATAATGCCAGTTTTTGAGTTATTGAGAGTGTAACGTTCTCTTTTTTAATACCTGAAAACAGAAAAATGCTTGTCAGTGACAGGTATGTTTGTTGTGCTTGGAGAAGTTCACCCAGTGGCGCAGAGAACACCACATAGGTGTGTGCAATGGAGCTGTGTTTCTGCTCCCCAGGCAGGTAGTGTTCCACCGCCCCAGGAGCAGAGAGAGGACACAACAGCTTGTCCAACAGCAAATACTGTCAGGTGATCCCGTAGAAAACCTGGGTGTCTAGTTAGATCCACTGTTGTATTTAGCTGTGGTTTTGCCAAACTTGTCCATCCTTCTCCCCCCTTGTCTCAGTCCAGCAGGACCCCTCCAGGTCCCCCCACTGGCTCTGACCACGCGTTAGAGCGGCTTCCGTTGCCCTCACAGTCACAGGTGTGGGAGGGTGGCTTGCTCTGTGGGTGCTCTCGTCCTTGCTCTGTGGGTGCTCTCGTCCTTGCTCTGTGGGTGCTCTCGTCCTTGCTCTGTGGGTGCTCTCGTCCTTACTCTGTGGGTGCTCTCACCCTTGCCCTGGGAAATAAAGTCCGATGGAAAATACTATCTCTGTTTAAGTCCTTGGCTTGCAGGCTGAAGGTACAGGGAGGTGCAAGGCAAGGCTGTGCCTGGAACAGAGGGAGGCTCTTAAGATGTATCAGCAAAACAGTGAGTGAATTTCTGCTTCTAGATCAAATATATTTAAGTTTTGTCTTTTCCTTTGCAAGGTAAGTGTAATCTTTTGTCCTGGAGGCAGTGGGGGCAGCATGGATGCTCATGTCCAGTGAGCTTGGCAGGGCACCAACCCAGGCACTCGTCACGTCTCTTTCTTTGGCATCTCCTTTCTTACCCACTTTGTATTTCCTCTTGCAGTTTTTCTGGTGTGGCGGGAGGGTGTTTTGGGGGCATCCTTTCCATGTGCAAAAACTGGAAGTCTGAGTGGTGAGTGGGATTATGGGATTGGGGCTTTTCCTGCCCCAGATTTTAGTTGGACAGATCCTCAGCAGGTGTGGGCTGGCAAATGCCAGTCACAGCAGTAGTCCTGTGGCAATTAACAGCAGCCAAAGGCTTGCTCGCTGATCTCCATTTTTATTTATCAAATTCACATGTAAAATTTTTTAAGGTATTTTATTAACAGGTATGGGAACTATTGGCTTAAAGCTGTTGTTGTAGGTCCAAAACATAATCCATCTGGGTTTTGTAAAATGAAATTTTGCTGCCATACAGATGCAAGTAGCAAGGACAGCAGAATAGAAATTATGATGTTTGCATAATATCGCTCTTGTTTGCTTTAGATTGCAGAAAGAAATCCCGTGAAGGGCATTTAAAAGCTCTGCACACATCAGGACCATGTGAGCAGTCCTTAGAGTTTCCAACATTTAAGCAAAGCATAAAGGTTCCTGACAGAGTACATGTACTGAGTGGGTCAAAAAAAATCAGTTTTTAAATGTCCCTGAGTACCGATTTCCGTAGAAAATCGACGTGGTTTGCAGCAAGACCATAATATCAGATACAGTGTGTGCATTTTAGTGTGTCTCAAGCTAATCATACACATGATAGGCAATAATGGGCCCAAATAAACAGCTGAAAAGGGTCTTTAGCCTGCTCTTAAAACTTTAGGGGAAGCCTTTATTTGCTTTGTTTTCCTTTTTTATTGGTTTCTTCTTCCACTAATCTGACAATGCCCATTTTATATGAAAATGCTGTGTCAAATGATTCCTATGAAACAACCATGTTTACTTGTCAATTGTCCCTTTTAGTGGCATGGAGGATATGTATTTGTCTGTTAGAAGCAGAATCCGAGCATCTGGCTCCCAGTGGTAACCATAACTGGGATGTAGTTCTGTTCCCGCAATGCCTGTCCATTGGACAGGCTGGCAAAGGGCAGTGGGGGCTTAAACCTCTTTGCAAGAGCAGAGCTTGGGTCCCTTTTCCTTTAAAAATACAACTGGAGAAGGTGGTAGAGGCTTTGCTCCTCTATCACCATTACATGAGGTTTGAGTTGATTCAGGATGTGGGATCTGTACACATGGTCCCCCCCTCACCTGGGGCCAGTCTTTTGTTGTTAGCAACTTAGATATCAAATCCATGGATCTTCACTCTCAGCCCGTGTTGCTGGGTTTTTCCATGCTGTTTCAGTCTACCTGCTGTGCCGTGCCAGTTCTGTACACACCAAACCAGTGCCCAGCCCAGCTTTCGGAGCAGAAGCCAGGCCAGCATTGGCCCTTGGCCAACGTCCCTTGCAGCACCTGCCCATCACAACCACATCCCTTCCCTCTTCCTCTCTCCGCTCAGTTTCAGCGTGACGTGGCTGTGGCGCTGGTGGAAGAGTGGCCCCAAGTGATGTATGATTCAAGTCCCATCAGCCAACCCTCATTTTCTGTGCACCACCTACATCTCTTTTAGGGACCGACTGACTGAGTGCAACCTGAGCAGGATAATTTAATAATGCTGCAGCAATCCAATTAGAGCCTGAATGAGTTAGGTACTGAGTTTCACTCCGAATTTTGTATTTCTTTCATCCTGCTTCCCCAGCCTGTGTGTCATTATGCCATGCATGCTAGAAATGATGAGAAAATTACTGTACCATTGATGCTGATTCTTTAAAAAGGGAAAACCGGGACCAAATAATTTGAGTAGCAAATACTGGTCTTTGAATCAGCTGGGGAATTAGTAGGATAAATAAACTAAAGCATTTAGAGTTGGCAGGCACTTCAAGATAAATGCTATCCAAATTACACACATGCCATTTGGTACATCTCTAGTTATTACCCTTTCCATTCTGAAAGTAGTAGATCAGATTTGGCAGATGTATGTATTCTTCACAATCATACATAACAGGAAAAAAAAAAAAAAAAAGAAGTTATTAGCCCATATGCAGAGATAAATAAACATAAAGGGCTAATACTTTTCTTGAAACTTGAGTAAGGTCAACTCATGGCTATACCATGAAAAATAACTCAGAAAAGGAGTTTTCAGGAGGAAAGCAGAATTCCTGGATGTGCTTCTAGACATCGCGCTGTCATCCAGCCTTGTTATTCAGGACTTAGACTTGCCAATTGCTGAGCGTTTTGATCATGTTAGAAACAAACACGTGAGTATTTGATTTTGTTTCCTTAAATGCATGAGCAATTGCTTTGCCCTAATGCTGGGCTATACTGTAGGTGCTTTGGACTGGGAGTTTCTCATCATCCTGCACAACGAAACCCTTCAGTCTCAGTGCTGGAGGATGCACAGGCAGCAAGTGCAGAACTCACAGATACAGGGGAAGTTCTGGTGGGCATTCTCTGCAAACTGTGTGCTGATGGCTTTGGCCTCTCAGCTCCCTGTGCTGGGGCTTTATTACACCTGATAGTGTCCTTCGTCCTGTTAATCATGTGTTGCTGCATTCATGTACCATTCTGAGAGGTCTGGATGGACAACAGTATGGGAGTCAGCAAGGCCATCTTAGCCTTCTCTGTCAGGAGTTGTACAAAAGGGAGCCTTGTCTATTTACTGTACACCTCGTGACATCTAAGTTTCTTATGTAAATTTGAGTTGCAGCTGGGGTATATGTGAAATAAGATACATGCAAACATATCCACCCAGCCTAAAAAGCAGAAAAAATAAATGAAATACCTTTGGTTGAAGGGAACTTTAAGGCTCTTTTCACCAGAAGAGTGACATCTTGAACAGTTTTTCCTATATAAGTATGTAACTGGGCCACCTCACTTTGAAATGAAACCTTTCATCTTCTCCCTCTTTGTTTTGTGTGGCAGTGGATATGAAGCCTGTTGTGATCAGACCACTCCTACAGAGATCCTGGTGTTTGATGTGGGCAGGATGTGGTGCTTCATCTCCCTGATAACAGATGCTGAGTGCTGGGCAGACCTGGAGCAGGTTACATGGCAGTGCTGTGGTCATTTGGGCAGTGACCTGTTGTTGGTGTGAAGGAGCATGGTCCTCACTGCAGATTTTGTTCATCAGAGGTTCCAGGCTTCATTTTCAGCCAGCTTGTGCCAAAAAGCATTAAATGCTTAAGAGAAGGGTGTCCAGGCTATTTCCATAGCTTTCATTGCCCCAGTTAGTAGCCAGACAAGCTGTAAATTGTTTCTCTAATCAAGTAGAATTTTATCTCCTTATATATGATAAGAGAAGCATCAGGAGCTGGCAAAGGTTGTGAGCAGTGAGCTGAGTGGGTGTCTTTCAGGCTGAAATGGTGGCTGCTGAGCTCTGCCAGTGACACCTCCTCTGAGCTTTGCCAAGTGACACAGCAGCCCTGCTCCAAACACACAGCTCCTGAAAAGGGCTTGGTATTGTTTAATGCACTGCTTCACATAAATTCCTCTGAACATACGTAGGCATGTCTGCTCTAAATACCTCTGAGTTGAAATCCTAATCCCTGCTCAGAGGCTGTGCAGCTATTGGCCAGGAAGAAATGCACCCACCTCTCTTCAGGAGTGTAATCTGTACCCAGACTTAACTGGTTTTGACCCACATCCTCCAGTTAGGTTTTTTGAGACCTGTAGCTGGCAGATAAATCATTTTAAAGAAGTGAAATGAGCTCCTGCCATTAATGTGCAGTGGATATTGATCACACCTGCACCGTTCTCCTGATGCCTCCTCTGAAGACGCAGTTGCTGAGGGTTGGAGTGACACTGGATCTGGCACTAAGGGACATTCTTTGGGGAAAAGTCACGTAAGAGGGGAATGGCAGGAGTTTTCTCAGCCTTGAGACTGAGGGTTTTTGTGTGCTCCAGAGTGAAGCACACACATATCTTGCTCTCTGCACAACACAGTTTTCATTTTGGTTTGTTCGGGGATTCTCGTTTGGCCCGTTAGTTAAATGACATCTGTGAGCTAACAGAAATATCAAAGGATGAAGGAAGGTGATCTCACAGAATATCTAGCTCTGTAGTCTGAACCAAAGGAAGAGTCCTGACTTGGCAAGTTTGTTTGTGAAGGTGAATTGAACAGGCTGTGTAAAAGGTGTTTCTGCAGAGCTGTTCTTTGGAGTGCTGCATGTGACATGGTGCTTATCATCTCACCTGTACAATCAGCCCTCAGACACCGCTGGGAATGGAGGCTATTGTGTTGCTTATTAGTAAAAGATGCCTGATGCTTTCAGTCCTGTCTGTCACTGCCAATCTGAAATCACTGAGCTTTCCTTTCTACAGATATCTCTGAGGAGAATATTTTTCGAAACATTTGCAAAAAATGTTGTCAGAAGTACCTACCTGCTTCTGAGATTCAGCCTAGCAATCAATTACAGGTTTTCTGAATGGTGCTGAAGTGCTGCTCTGAACTGAGGGTGTGTGCAGACCTTCATGGCAAGGAGCTGCCTTTGGGTACAGCCCCAATATTCCATCTTCATCAGGCCAAGCTAGAGGACTTTGACAAAACACTCTTCCCAGGTACTCAGCAGAGTTCCTTTTGGCAAGTCTTGGGAAGCATCCTAGTGAGCGTGGTCCTGGCTCAGGTGGGTGCCAGAAATGCAGGAACTGAGCCAGGAAAGAGCTGAAGCTTGCTGGGATAAGTGGGGAAAGGCACCTGCTAAAGAGGATTCGCAGGACTCCTGACACCAGCCAGTTTAAGATCACTTGTCTGTGGTCCATACAGCAGGGACCAGCAGCTGAACCAAAAGAGGCTGTTAGTTTTCATAATCCCTGCACCACATCAGTATTTCTGTTGTTGGTTGAAGGGAAAAAAATACCTGCAGCAGCATGAGCAGTGGTAGACAAGGGCTGGCTGTATTGATTCCCAAAGGAATACGTGGTATTCTGAGGTGGAGCCCAGTGCCTGGGAATGTCAGTGTTGCTGCCCATGTGGGAGATGTTCTTTGCCACATGTGAAATGCTAAGGACACTATCTATGAGCTTGGCCTATTCTGTGACAGATGGAAGGCCACTATTAGATGTGCTGGGAAGGAAACACTGTCTGTGTTGCAAAGGGCAGCAGCAGGAACCCCCAAAGCCCTCTCTTTGGCTGGGGCTGATTACAGATATTCTCATTCTAAGCCACTTAGGGATGAAAAATTGTCTTAGATTACGTTTGCTTTCAGAAGATGGATTTGCTCTAACAACCTAAATAGGTAAGGATTGTACATTATAAATCCACATTTAGACCTGCATGATTCTTTTTAATTAAAAAAATAAAATAAAAATGCAGGGGATGCAGGATGAGTACTGAAGATGCATGGTCCATCCCCTGCCATTAGTGAGAAGACAACAAAAAGCTGTAGCCAGATATAAAAGCATTAAAATAATTAATTCTCTGTATTATTGTGTGTCAACAGAAATGTATAATAATAAGCATTTTTGCAAAAATTGTAGATTAAGCGTTTTTCTCTACATCAGCGTTGTGCTCAAAATGTCCTTGCTTTAATGTAGAACAAATAGCCTTTGGGTCTCATTAAAGATGCCATTACAAGTGCTCAGTGTAACTTGCTTCTGGTGTCCTTGATTGGTAGGAAATTATGACAAATATTACATGAAAGGAAAAGTAAGATCAGGAAAGGAAAGAGAAAAATAAATGAGGTTTATATGTAGGTTAAGAACTGCTTATTATGAGATCACCGAGGAGGAGTTACAGTGTAGGAACAAGAGTGATGGTTTTAGTTGAAGTTTAAATTGTAATTAATTTAATGTGTTAAATGAAATGTTGTGCAGATGCTGTGCAGGTATTTATACCTGTACCCAAATACCAACTGTCCTTTACTCTTGGTGGCAAGAACCAGTGCCAGGGGAATTCTTACCTGTGACAGGTAACGTCCAGCTGAACATTCAGTGTGAGAGGAGCAGAGTGGGATGGAGCCTCTCCTCAATGCACCTGCCACTGTGAAAGGTGGTAAAGGGAAATTAGTGATTTGTTACTAGAGAAAAATGCAGGTGGATGTCTGACCTCCTGTAGCTGGGTTTACGCCTCCACCAGTTACCAGTGGAACACTGGGGATGCCAACCAGGGGTGGACCTGGCAGCATCCCTGTGTCTCTCGGCACCGTGTGTGGTGCCAGGCATCTCGCCCACGGAGCACCCCCATCCTCCTGTGGGAGGACCCGAGCCTACAGCCCTGTGGCTTACTACAGCTCTAAGGGAAGTTATTCCCTGCACGTGTTCCTGCAGCACTTTGCACTGTGGGATCCTTGCCCCGGTGCAAGGGGGCAAGGCTGGGGCTTCCCGGGAGCTGTCACAGCATTAATGAGAGGAAAACACCGGAGCTGTGCGGTTCCTGGGTGAAACTGATCCTGGGGGCAGTTTGCTCATTAACAGAGATCTGAACCAGCAGGGGTGGAGATGCAGGGATGCTGTCACAGTTTCTTGGTAGTGTTTCTGATTGGTGCTGACAGTGAAAAACAGCCAGTTTTTTGGCTGGAAGACTTTGAGAAGTGATGAGTTTCCATCACCTGCAATTAGAAAGCTGGGATTTGCTTGCCCTGTGTGTGTTTCTGGGCAGGACCCAGGATGTTAAGCTTCTGTTTATAAAGAAGAGGAATTGGAGGGGTTGAAGGTAATTAATACAGCAAAGCAGGAAAACTTTGGGAGATTTTGCTTTTCCTCTAAAGGAGCTTTCTTTTGAAGTGTCCCAAGACACCTAAAAACATGTGCTGGCACAAACTGCGTCATCCCTGGTGTCGGGGGAAGGCAGCTCCGGGCTGATGCTCCCTTCCTCTGGAACAGCACTGGAAATGGGGAGGAAAAACAGGTGAGACAAGGCAGGGGTGAGGTGCTGAGCTCAGGACCAGTTCTGGATGCTCTGTGGGAGCAGGGGTGTGTGGGCTCTGCCCCAGCACCTCCCCAGAGCTGGTGTGCAGCCACTGTGGAAACAACCATTCTGTTGAAATAGAGGGTTTGTGTTTTCCTGGGCTGTTTTGCACTATCCTGAAAGCACATCAAGCCTGCACTGCTCAGAGCAGAGCGATTTGTTCCTCACAAGCAAAAACCGTGGGGATTTGTTGCCTCTGTCACCCTGTAGGCTTTGCACTCGTGTGAAGGCTTTTCTGTCAATCCCCTGCAGGCAGTGAAATTAAAGGGAGTTACAGGATGAGGTGAAGCACCTTATTTGCAGTGTCTGGGCAAGTCACTGGAGTAGCTTTGCATCTTCCTCTGGTTTGGCTTGTCTTTGCTGTTGTCTATTGAAGGGATTTCAGCTGATATTTTGCAGAAGGCTGTGTGGACTATGTGTTATTGACATATTCTCAGCTGAAAACCATTACCATGTTAAAGCCTTGGATTTAGAAACTAATTACAAGACGTTAATAGCTAAGCCCTAAGAGCTAAGTCATGCAAATATTGCTATCTGTAAAGTTGAATATACAAAACCTGTTTGAACTGCTGACTTAGTAACTGGAGTCTAAAAGCAATCTGTAAAGGTGACAATAAATCTGAGCACAATCCTCCACAATTGTTTTCTAATGTCTCTGTGAAATTAATGGCACAGTTATGAAAGTCCTATCAGGGAATGTGGCTATTTTTTTCCCCGAGTAGGTTAATTATCACTAATGTAATTATTTTTGTACTGATTTTTATTTTAATCAAACATTGCGTGAAACAGTTTAGTTCAGAACAAATAGCTTATTGCAAAAATGTTTGTGGTAGTGAGAAAAAAAGCAGTGATGTTTAAATTATGCACATCTATCGAGTTACTTTATTCATTAAAATGAGCAATTATGTCCGGCCTTATGAGGCAGACTAAGCATTTCTTGTTAATGTTTGTTCTGTAGTGAACATAATGAGAATTTATATTGGAAGTGGAGCCCATCCTTCTAGCCTGAGGCATTTATGGACTGGGCGAGTCGTAGGAGCTGGGAGAGCTTGGGGGAAAAAGAGTGAGAGTTAACCTCTAGCCAAGAAGGATGCTGCACTGCTCGGTGTCATGGGGGAGGAGCTGTTTCTTCTCTTTTTTGTGGTTTTTGTTTGTTTGCTTACTTTGGGGTTTTGTTTATTCCCCTCCATACTGTGGTGGGAGGACAAAGCATAGTGTCCCACTGTGCCATGGATGCTACTGGATCCAAGCACCATGGAGCACGGCCAGCTTTTGACGTTCTTTTTTCATCTTTTTTTTTTTTATCTCCTACAATGCACCAGTTGTGGGGTTCTTTTCCCACTTATCAGATCACATCATCAGTGGATGAACTATAATAATATCAGTCTGCACGTTATCCTGTTGGAGACATGCCAGTTAACATGATGGTGAGTGGATGATGGGTAGATACGTGGCTTTTCACAACATGAGACACGTGTCTGCAGTGCCTAGTGCAGCCCAGGCTTTGCATCCTTCCCAAATTTGACAGAATTGTCACAGAGGAGTTCATTGTGTCCCTCAAGTGCTAAGTTCAAGATGCAGGATTGCTGGATAGCAGCGAGTACTGAGTGTCTGGCTACACCTGTAAGTGGTGGAGGTTGGGAAAATCCCTGATCCTCTGGGTGCTATTTCTGCATGTGACTGAAATGGAAGGTTCTACATAAAAACAAGGTTTGTGTTAATTGTAAGAGTGTTTTCTCATGATTTACAAAATTGTTTACTTCTTTCTAGGTTAGGATTAGCATTTTCAGATAATCATTTTCTGATTATGGGATAAGAGTTTATTATATTTCCTTATAGAAATGCATAATTTGTAAGTATATAGCACTCTTCTACCATGGATCTCAAATATTTTGTAGGTGTTTGTTATAAGTACAATATTTTTAGCACCTCCAGGTGGGGAAATGGAAGAAAAAAATAAATACATGAAGTGCTTTGGCCAAGTTGATCAGGCACAATTGTTAGGTCCTAAAGCAGTCAAAGACACAGATGAGCACTTTATTGCTTTTGTTTGCATTCCTGAAAAGAGTTACAAAAGAAGAATTTATTTCAAAGACAAAAAATGTTTCAAAAATATTCTTTTCTGAGTGGGAAAATGTCTCCAGCTTGACTCAGCTTCTCATCGCCCAGCGCCAGGCTCTGGTGCCGGGTGGTTTATCTGACAGGCAGGTTTTGTCATTAATTTTCTGGCCAGAAGCAGCAGAACGCTGCAGATCTTTGAGCCCAGTGGTACAGAGTTATCACAGTGTCATCCCAGGAAACCAGAAAAAGGACTTTCCATAATTTTACCTGATCTTCTATTTATCTCTTTGCACACAGGATCTGTGCAGAGTAAAGTACCTTTAGGCTGTCCCAGCAATGCCATGGAGTGTGTTTGAGAATATGGAAATTCCTCCTTTTACAGTCGTTTGGTGGTGGGAGGGGTGTGATAACACATTAATAATTCTGTGTGTTATTAGCATGCAGGAAATCCCTGAGAACCCTTTCATCACTGGGTGAGAATCCATGCAGTTAGGATGCCTCTCTCATTTCATATCAGTGCATGCTGTAAAAAGTAACTTCCATGTTTAATTATTATGATAGAAAATGGAGGTTCCAGGCTGGATTGATGTGCCTCACCTTCTAGCTCTAGAGGTAAGTTATAGTTACCCCATTTCAGTCTGCTTTTTAGAAGAGCAAGATACAGATCAGTAATTAAGAAGAGTAAAAGGTGCACGCTGTCGGTCACTTGGTTCCTTATGGAATTATCATGGAAACTTTCCCACCTGCTTTATGGGTCAGGAACTGTGGCCCTGGTTCTCTTTTCTCGCCATCCCTTTGGTTCTCTTTCCCACCAATGTCTTTTGTCACGCCTCTGCAGCAAGTTACACTTGCACGTGCCAGCTCACTCCAGCTCTCTTGAGGCATGCACGCAATCTAGGAAACAACTGCGGGTTTGTCAAGGGCTTGCTAGCCTTTGCTCGCTGGAGCAGTGACAGTCAGGCACAGAAATGCATTTCCTGGCTCCTATAAAGAGCTCCCAGTAAGACCAAACTACCATTTACCAGTGTAATTAGAGTCTGTATCCTCCTGTATCACCAGTATTCCTTTGGCTGCTGTAAGCTGCGTGCCTTCAGCTCAGTGCAGTATGAAAGGAGAGTTCATGGATCTCTTTATTTTCAGAGTAAGTTCTGAATATTGAAGGTTCTTCATTAAGTTTCTCAAGCAGCGGCAGACCTCTAAAATATCTGTTATTGAGGGATTATTTTTATAACATTCACAGCAGAGACTCTTGGGAGTATAGTATTTGAGCAGTGTGTGACTTTAGGTGTTTGGGTTTTTTTCAAATACACGGAATGATGATGATACAGGATCTATTTTGAATTAAATTAGGAAAGTGCAACTTAATCCTTCAATTTAAGACTTGCCAACCCCAGTCTTCCTGTGTACATTAATCATCAAGGCAGATGATTTAAGAAACTCATCTTAGAATTTTTTGCTTGTGGGGAAAACAGTGGAGCTGTGAGCATTTCAGTAACCTCAAAGAAAAATATATAGCTGAAATTTTGTTTTTAATAACACTTATTCACATCTATCCCAGGAGACCAGATTTTATGTTTGGAAAAGCCATACATGCACACACACAGAGATGTTGGAGCCACTGAAATCTTGCTGGGCAGCTGAGCTGGTAATTGGTTCAATTAATTAGTGCTGGGAATGTCGGGACCTTCCCAGTGGTTCCAGTCTGGACTATTTCAGGGGAGCTCCAGTGGCAAACCTCCTCTTTTCTTGGAAACTGGTTAGTGACTTTAGTCTGGAATATTTTTAAATGATTTGTGAGTCTCATTTTCTGCAGTACTTTGGAGCCTTTGTGCACATACTTAGGAGTTCATGTTTCTTAAGACTGCAGAACAAGTGACACTTTCCATTTATTTAATGTGATCTTTTATAATTTACATTCCCAGAAGTATGTATGATATTTCAAAAGCAGAATGTGACTTCAAAATGAAATGCTAATTACTGCATTTTTCATTGATGACTATTTTCTTTGTCCTTCATATTTCCTACATTGCTCATATTGCAGATCTTGCCATGTTCTCTCTGATTCCATCCCCTATAGAAGGCACATTTCCACCTCATTTAAAATACTAACCTGGTCAGTAGTGGTCCCAAGAAGGAAGATCTCTTGCTCTGGTCTCAGTAAGAAGCCTTAAGCTCTAGATGGATGGAAAGCAGGTTTGTGAATGTAACTCCTGCCCTCCCTGAAGCCACTGCAGCTTTCTTATGAATGTTCACGAAACAAGGAAGAGGTTTACACTCCACTGTTTTATCTGATGTTGTGTGTCATTTCCACCAGAATTCACTACTAATAGAAGTGAACAATGAAGACAATAAATACAGTTGTGCATTACAGTCCCATGTGAAGACACTAACGTGTGTGGGTCCTGGTGTATTTCCAGGAGTCTGCCACACATAATGTTTATCCATTTGTTTTCTCTCTGTTGTGGGTTCCCCCTCGGTCCTGCCCCTTCCATCCCCACCCCAGATGTCTGACAGTAATGTCTAACTAACCAGCCTCTCTCTGTTTCACATGTCTTGTAGATCGATGAAATGCAGTGGGGCAAAGGAGTGCGTGAAGTCCCGTCCTCAGTCTGCAGCCTGCCTTGTAAGCCAGGAGAGAGGAAGAAGATGGTGAAGGGGATGCCCTGCTGCTGGCACTGTGAGCTCTGTGACGGCTATCAGTACCAGGCTGACGAGGTGACCTGTCTGCTCTGCTCATACAACGAGCGGCCCAACGAGAACCGGACGGGATGTCGCTCAATACCCATCGTCAAGCTGGAGTGGCACTCACCCTGGGCTGTCATACCTGTCTTCTTGGCCATGCTGGGAATTATTGCCACCATTTTTGTCATGGCAACGTTCATCAGATATAACGACACTCCCATTGTCCGGGCTTCGGGGAGGGAACTCAGCTACGTGCTGTTGACAGGGATTTTTCTGTGCTACATAATCACCTTTCTGATGATCGCCAAACCAGACGTTGCCGTGTGCTCCTTCCGGCGTATCTTCCTGGGCCTGGGGATGTGCATCAGCTACGCAGCCCTGTTAACTAAAACAAACCGTATCTACCGCATATTTGAACAGGGCAAAAAGTCAGTGACAGCACCCAGGCTTATCAGCCCCACGTCGCAGCTGGCGATCACCTCGAGTTTGATATCTGTTCAGCTTCTAGGTGTCTTTATTTGGTTTGCAGTTGACCCACCCAACATCATCATAGATTATGATGAGCAGAAAACTATGAACCCTGATCAAGCCAGAGGAGTTCTCAAATGTGACATTACGGATCTACAAATCATTTGTTCCTTGGGTTATAGCATTCTTCTAATGGTTACGTGTACTGTGTATGCCATCAAGACTCGGGGTGTCCCAGAGAATTTTAATGAAGCTAAACCCATTGGATTCACTATGTACACTACCTGTATAGTATGGCTTGCCTTCATTCCAATATTTTTTGGCACTGCCCAGTCAGCCGAAAAGGTAGGTGAAAATGAACCAACGTCCATCTGATCTGTCAGGATTCATTGCAGTGAGAAACTACCTACTGATGTTCAGCTGTATGTAGATTTAAAATGAGCTATCCAGTCAGCTCATTACTGAGACATTTGCAATATACAGCACTATTTTCCTTCCCCATTTGGCCGGTGGGCTACTCGTTTGATAAACTGGCAAATGATGGATAGCCATCATGTTAGCCATTAGTTTTATTGTTGCATCCATTTCAATTGTGTCTTTTCAGTAGGATAAGTAGGAATTAGCTGTCATAATGTTCAGAACAAGGTATCTCTTAACTAAATCATTTTGAAAATAAGATGTAAGCAAAAAACCTGTCAAAAAATAGTCAAGTATACTCCTGCTTCTGGAGTTCAACACTGGGGGCGGTGCTTAGTCAGATGAGTGCTGTGCTTCACAAAGAGCAACCTCAGGGCACATTTACCCTGCAGAGTAAGTAGTCTGTCCTGAGCTGCAGCTGCTCAGACCAGGCTGGCACTGCATCCTGCATGGGTTGTTTTTAAACTACCCCAGGCAGACTTACCCTATAGCTCGTGGCAAGGGTGCAGCCAGAGTCCTGGGGTGAATGCTTAGTTGCTTCTCTTCATAAGTGAGGTTCACTTAAGCCCATGGAGTTCATTCACCAAAAGCCAGTTACTTAAGAAAAAGCATCCAAACATTAGGATCTAGTCCATTAGTTGGATTGTTACCAAAATTAATTATTGCAAAGCACCATCAGACTCGGCTGAAAGATTCTCATTGACTTTGTGAGACTACAGGTGCTGCAGAGGAGTCTGCAGGGTGTCTGTCACTGGGCTCGAGTGCAGGTCACTTCCATGCCGTGCTCACAGCTGCTCAGGCACTGGCACCTGAGGAAGGGAGCTGGGCAGCTTAGGGACATACATGATCAGAGCAGATGTGCATGGGAAAAGATGCAAAACTTGGCCAACCTTGGGCTTTGCTGCCCACAGAAATCAGGTGTAAAATGCCCTTCATACATCCAACCAGCTCTGCTGGGACCAGCAGCTAGCTGGGATCCTGACCCATGGGATGCAGCTGAACTGCTCTCAGACCCTCCCCAGCCCTGACCCCATCTCCTTCCCCACTGTACTCCAACTGCATCACTGACCTCACCTCAAATGCTCTCCCACAGATCTTGCATGGATTTAGTAGCATACTGTCCATTATCCCCACTCCTCCTCTGTGCAGGGAAGAGCTTTGACTTCTTGCTGCTTTTTTTCTTTTCTATCTTCGTTTAAGGTTTGGTCTTTAACACAAGACTCGGGAAGGCTCACTGCTGTGGATGAAATTAGGGCATCTTCTAAAGGAGTGAGCAGATTTCAGATCCCAGCTTTGGCTGCAAGTCCCTTCCATAGGAAGGTGCCTGCACCAGAGCTTTGCTCTCTGCAATTCAAGAGGTTCGTCCTACAGAGATCTGCAATTGTTTTGGCCTCGGTTCGCTGGTGGAAGAGGGGATTGCCCAGGAGGAAGCAGAGGTTAGGGAGGTTTTCACATGTCATCACACCTCTGCAATGGGCTTTACGTACAGCCATTGCATCTCCAAAGCGAATTAATTTCAGCTGGAAAGGAGGTCTGCCAAGTCTTACAAATGCTTCAAACACCTCTGCTCTCCCTGTCGAGGGAGATAAGAACCAGCCTAAGCAGCTTTAAACACAGTTGGGCCCGTTGGTACTGGTGGTCTGATGCAGGGAGCACAGGGAGGCTTTTGTGCTCCTGCCTGGAGTGCTGGGGGCCTGCAGGTGACCGAGCCAGAGCGCTTTAAATCGTTGTCTGCGTAGATATAACCAGGTGATAGAAAGACCCAAAGAATTTCAAAGGCTGCTGCCAGCATTGAAAATCATTTAGTAGCAAAAGCTTTTGGTTTGCATGTAGTCACAGCCCTGAATTACCCTCTGCTCCTTTGAAAACATAAGATTCTTGTACCAATCCATGTAGGACAGCAAAGGAGAGGATGATTAACTCGATTTCACGCAGAGCAGGGAAGAGGGTCCTGGGCAGAGTCACCAGCCCTTCGCTGTGCCCCAGCCCAGGGGACATCCCATCCCACACCTCGGCACTGCCAGTGACACCAGCTGCCTCTCCTGCTGCAGCCCCTGCGGCAAGGGGACCCTGGGGACAGGGGACAGCAGTGTCTGCTGGCTGCCACCGGCCGAGCCCCTCACGTGCTGCTGGTGACTGCAGTTCCCTGGGCTGAAAACTGGTGTTCTGTGCAACACACCCCTGGTGTGGCTGTACCTGTGCAAGGGGCTGCGTGCAGCGGGCGTGAGTGCACCCACGTGTGGGCACTGTGGGGGTTCCACGGGGCTCCCCGGCCCATGGGTGTCCGCCAGTGCCTGTCTGGTGGCTGTGCCACGGAACCGGAGTGCTACGCTGGGGCTTTGCCCCCTGCTCTGCACGGACATCAAGCTGCAGTGGCTTTGCTGCTTTGCTTGCTGTTCTGTCTCTCTTGGTTTTTTTGAGTGAGGGTGAGGGGATTGTACTTTTTGGTGATTGCTAGTGATTTCCTGTCAGATATTTTCTCTGGAAAATATTGTGCTTAAGCTCAGCCACACAGGTCTTTGCTGAAATGGAAATTGCCCCTGCTGAAAATCCATGCAACACAATCTTTTAAACTGAGAAATGGTGTTATATATAATGTTGTGATTTTCATTGTATGGATTTATTTTATTTTATCAATAAATACAAGCATAATGTTGCTTGGTAGAAAGCATATTGAAAATACCTACCTTGTTCAGTGTAGGAAATAGCAGCAGCAACAACAAAAAAAGAACTACAAGTATGCTGCAAGTAATTCATACAAGGCAGTGATTCAAGCAGTAGCATTGCAGCAGCCTGGAAGGAGGTGGTGTGGCTTGAGGAGCACTAGATAGCAGAGTCTGTGCTACAGGGTGGAGGTGAAACATTCAGTGTGTGGAAGTGGCACGTGGAAAAGGCAAATTCCTGACCTTTCTCCAGCTTGCATTTATCAGTTTCTTTGCTGTCTAAAAATGCAGAAAACACGTGGTCAGTTGTGACTGATGGGCTCACTTTGGCAGTGCAGCATCTCGTGTCCTAGTGGGGGTGGGATGTGGTTGTCCCTGCTGAGTGTCACCACTCGTTGAGTTCCTTCAGCTTTGGTGCAATGGCCATGGAGCTGTTGCTTCACACTTGGGAATCTTTGCTGTTGTCTGGGTACTGGGGGCTGCGTTTTATTCCTTCTCATTCGCCTCTGAGCAGCTCCTAACAATCAGAGCCACGGTGAGCTGAAGGGCCAGCGGGTTTTGGGGTGGAGGGCAGGGGCTGGGGGTGCCCACCCCCACCTGCTGCCTGGGTGCTGCTCGGATTGTTTGGAGAGGGGCTGTTGGGATGAAATGCTGCTTACACACTCCTGCTATAATTGTTTCTGACAACAGAACTATTTTAAATTCTCCGTGGATGTGTGGGTATCTCATCACGAACAAAGTGGCCTCAAAGAGCTGTTAAACCTGTCACAGGAGAGCTCGCTCCCTGGCAGTCAGCACGGAGTGGCACGTGAGAAGAGCAGGGATGGCTCGGTAAGGTCAGGGGGGGCATGGCTGGATGGATAAACCAGAGTGAGCCAGAACTGTAGAGCAGGGAGCGAGGGGACAGAGGGAGCGTGTCCTGCAGGGAGCTGTGCCTCGGGACCCCGGGCTGGCACCGCTGCCAGGGGTGCTACAGCCCCTGTGGTGGGGGTGCCATGTGAGCTCCTTCCAGGGGACATGGGTCTGGGACACCTCAAAGTCACGTCTTCTCATTTCTTTTCTTTTAATTTATTTGCATTGTTTTCCTTTTGGAGATGCTGTGAGAGGCAGCAGCATGGCAGGGCATGTGGTATGTTCTAATGCATCTTGGGAACAGCATTTCATAGGTGGCAGTAACAGTTTGTTTGTTTGTTTATCAGTCTCTCTCACAATGTAAATATTTTTAAAACTTGCACCACTGCGGGTTTCCAGGGGCAATGCTTTCATGGGAAAAGCAAAGAGAAGGGGAAAAAGCAGCTGAAGTTAAATCAATATGGTATGCAGAGTTCTTAGAATACTGATTTGCTTTTTCTGTGTATATTATTGTTAGGAGAAACAATATTTTCAGTACTTGTTATATTTTTTGCTTTAACCTTTGTCACATAATGTAGCTGTATTTCTGATTAAGTGAGTATTAAAAGACAGTGGAGGCAGGTAGATGTACACCTCCCAGAGCCATGTGGGGCATCCTCAGGCAGCGCCTTCAGCAGCCATACAGACAGAAACACCCCTTCTGTCTGTCTGTCTGTCCATGGGCTGGCTGTCAGTGCAGCCCCAGGGTCCCTCCTCACGGACACTCGGTGGCCGGTGGCACAGGCAGGTGGCACAGCCTCCACGCAGCCTGGCAGCACAGCCTACAGCAGCAGTGGCCTTCCTAAAGGTGCTTCACCCCTCTCCTCCTTGTGTGCAGGGCAATCTCCTACGAAGGCAGCTGAGATATAAAGCACGTCCCAAATTTGAAGTAAATTTTTGGAAATGACTATTTTTAAACAAAAATTCACGCCGGGAGGATGCGATAGGCAGCGATGTCCGCGCTGACTTTGGTGTGCTGCTGGTGTGCTGCAGAGGGTGACAGGGCAGGAGGAACTGCCTGTGGGTTTGTGTCCAACAGCCTTGCTTAGGGCAGGTGGTTTCTTGCCACTGTGTTCTCCCTTTCTCCTACCAATGCTCAGCTCTGATTATGAAGATCTATGAGATCACAAACTATTTTCTTCTCCTACACTTATTTAGCATCACCATATATATATATACTGATGCTTAAAGTACATTTCCTGGATCCCTAGAACACAATACTGACAAATTAGATCCCTTCAATGGCAAACCTGAACATCAGTCTGCTTTATGTAGCAGACACACCAGACCCCACCTGGGCCCTTGGCTTGCCCAAAGCCTGACACTGCTTTGCACTGCTGTACAAGCACGTGTGGCATTTTGCTCAGACTGATGGCATCCCCTATTCATAGAATCATAGAATGTATTGGGTTGGAAGGGACCCCCAAGGGTCATCTAGTCCAACCCCCTGCAGTGAGCAGGGACATCTTTACTCAGAGCCCCATCAAGCCTGACCTTGAATGTCTGCAGGTATGGGGCTTCCACCACCTCCCTGGGCAGCCTGTGCCAGTGATAAATTCCTGTGTGCAGAGGTGTGTATGGCTTCCCGTGAGCGTGCTCTTCCAAGTTTGAAGGAGGAATGCAATTTGGAACCTTGCCAGAGCTATAACTGTTAAATGATTAAAAGATCTCATTGTCTCCGCAGGTTTGAACTCCGTATCTGTACTCTTTAACTGTGTACAGATGTAGTTGTGTATGTTGAGTATTCCCCTAAGATCTTATTTTCTCAAATTATGTCATTGAACTAATATAGAGGGATATGTCATAATTATATTTTTATGTTTCACAGAGATTTTATTGCCTTGTAGCTGTGATTACTTTTATTTAGTAATTGCTAAGATTAAAATCATACATTTCTGGGTTTGTCTACAAGCCAGTAATAACTGTCAACATGCTTCTGAACATAGTCTCCAAATGGGATTTTTTTTTTTCTTGAAGTATTTTCAGGACTTTTTTTTCAAGTTAAAAAAGTTGTGATCCTGGCCTGGAGCGAGTGATGATGGTTTCTCAGCCAGTGTGCTCTTCCTGCTCGGGAGCTTTATTCGCCCTGGAATGCAGGGAGGTGGGGGAAAGCTGGCCATGCAGTCATTGTTCCCCATCAGCTTATTCCTGCTTCCAAATTGCACAAACCTTTCATTGTGGGGTTTTTTAAATGGTAATACAACCACTATAAAATTTGAAGTCCTTAATCCCATCTACTATTCCACCTTCCTTCCTGTTTCTCTGGGGTTTTATGCCTTTTTTATTCAAATCCATAAGCAGAGCAAGCCAGGTATATCTGGCAGCAATATTTTTACTTATTGTGTTGAATGTTACAAAATACTATAATTTGAAAATACGTCCAAAGTGGATTCTTATTCAGATTAAATAATGTCACATTAGCACTGTAGTATTTCAGTATATATTCTATTTTTTGGTGAAACTAAGTTACCCTTCAATTCTCTGTAACACAAATACTGATTAACCAGACAGGACACACATTTATTTTCTCCCCTGGGAAGGCTTGAGATGACAGTTGCTATAGCAACTCTACATATGTGGATTTTGGAGTTATGAGGATTTTAATGCAATATTTGCTGGAGTTTTATACTGTTGGATGGTGGAGAAAATCAGGCTTTGAGGCTCAAAGGGAATGTGACTGAATCTGCCATAATTTGGGGCTCACACAAGGACAGTCATGAACTGTGCCTTTCGCTTAAAGAAGCATTCTAGTAGTAGTACCCACATAAAACTCATTAAGCACAAATATTAATTTCTCTCATGGATATGCTTTCAGTTCACCCATCGCTTCATTATCTTAAGGATCTGCGTGTTCAGGTGCTGAAGTTCTTATTTTTATCCAGCCTCAGGACTGTACCCCTGAGAAAACCAGGAATATAATGGCCTGACCTTAGAGCTGTCCTGGGACAAGCCTAGGTGAAACACAGCTTCACTTAGCTGCAGTTAAGACCCTCCAGGCTGGAGCTGTAAGGTCAGGAGATCCTCCAAGAAAAGAGTGTACAGTGAAGGCCACTCTTGTGGAGTATTGGGCTGCTGACAGTGAGGACACAGTCTGTCATTTTAATAGAGAGAAAATTAAATTTTCTTTGAAATCTAGACGTTAAATAATCAGTGGATCTTTTTTTTGGTGATAACCTTTATTACGATAATTATCCTGGCAGCCTGTATTTTTATCAGGGTAAGAGCACTCCTGTAAAAGTATATAAAAAACCCTTCTGAATACCTTTAAGTGTCTATAGAGTTTCCAAGTTAATTTCTGTAGAACTAATCAAAAACCTGAAACATACAACTTCTTGGTAAAGTTCTCAGTAAGATTTATTTCAATTCCCTCCTGCATTCGTTTCGTGTTCCACGTGGAAAGGGATGCTGTGACCAGTCAAAAGGAAAACACCACAAGAGGCTTGTAAGGTGTTGCTGGTCCTAATGATTGAACCCTCCAAAAACCAGCAGTATCAGTATCTACATGCCCAGCATTGGAGCAGTGAGGACTACAGGAATTCCCAGTTCTGGAGTCCTTGAGCTTTTGCCACACGCTTGTTTCTCTGTCCCTGGTGCTTTGGTGGGAGGTGTCCCTGAACAAACAGGCACTCACAGACCCACACTTAGTGACTGCAGCTGGCTCCTGGCCTTCAGCAGCTGCTCTGCAGAGCTCCCACGGGAGAGGATGCAGTATCACAGCACTGACTGCTGCTTCCCAGTGGTTACTCATCACTTTGGGGATTAGATGGCCTCATCAGGAATCCCTGCCCCATCTCCTGCTGCTTTAAATATTTCCTGAAGTTTTGCTACTCTGTAAAGTGAGACTAAATAGTATATTAATACATGTTGCCATGAAACTTCTTGTAATTGCATTTCTGTGCTGGATAGAAAACAATGAGTGGTGGGAAAATATCTCTGTATATTTAAATGTGCTTTAAAAGCTTTAACTTTCACTTATTTCTGGACCTATATAATGATTCTGGATTTTTATCCATCACTAATTTGTATAATGTTCAGTCAAGCAAAGACTGGAGTGTTTCAGAAATGAATACAATGCTAACAGTAATAACAGTTCCTTGCATGCAGAGGAAACCTAAAGCATTTTACAAATAAGTTTAAAAGCTACAAGTGAGAAGCATTGTCTCTGCTGGTATGCAGCAATTTTAGCAGCACTTAGAAAATACAGTTGGAGGTGGGCAGATACTTGTGTTCTGTATGTGCTCTCAGGCTGTGTCCATCACTGGGGCATGCAGAGTGCCCTCCAAGGCTGCAATAGCCACATTAATAATGGCATCGTCAGGTGGGGAAGGGTGGGCCATTCAAACTGGGCAGAAGAGAGACACCCAGGATGTGGGAGCTGACCCCTGTGCTCATCAAAGAGGCATCTTTAATGACTGGAAGAATGAGGAAGTGTTGGTGAGAAATATATTCCAAAGTGCACAACCTACCCACAATGCTGCATCATATTCCCAAGTCAGGGCTCTTCCAGAAGAGGGATGTCTGCCTGCCCTTGGTCCTGTCTGGGAGATCTCCCATCCGAGCATCTGGCTGCCACCAGCACCTTCGAAGTTCAGCCAAGCCAGTAAAAGGCCTTAGGACTGTGAAAATTGCAGTTCTATGTTGTCTGTATTGTCAAGGCAGGTATTTAAAGGTAGGTGAGAGGAAAAACTGCATACTCCAGGTGAAATAAGAGGTGATTAGAGTAATTAGATGCCCCTCAGAAGACCATAAATTAATGGTGATTATGATTCTTAAAACAACAGGAGCGTAAGGCACATCTAACGTTGGTCTCTTTTACCAGGTTGCTGCATTGTAATGCTGCTTTAGTGTTAATATGTACTTTTGTAGTAAAATCTAATTGAAAACACTGAGCAGGCAGAGCCCAAGGCCACAATTCTGTTGCAGATAATTACATGAGGAGGGTCTCTGTTCCCAAGGAAGGGATGCCACCAGCCCTTAGCTGGGGGTGAGCAGTGCAGTCCGTGTGCCCGTGCTCATGCTGCAATAGCCTTACAGGAATGTACAGGAGAAGGCTAAAAGATAATTAACAATCAATTCATTTTGTGAAATTTTCAATTATTGAAGCAAGTATCATCATAATGCCACATTAAAATTTGTATGTGGCTGTCTCATAGCAGAGATGTATTCATTTAAGCAGAAATTACTTTAAGTTAGCAACCCCGTGGTAGCTGTGTGGTCTCTGGGGGACTCTTTGAAGCCTGCAAGCATGCTGCTTTGATGTCTGATGGAGAAAGTGAGGGATCTCTTCGCTGTGATAATTCTGGCCTTTTCCATTCCCTTCTGTGTTGGGGAGAGAGAAAAAAAACAGATTCAGAGCGTGCATTATAGAGGGAAATACACCCCCCACATCCAGACAGAGTCACCAGTGCTGTGACAGGGGCCACAGTGCTGCCAAATGCCCTGCTGTGCCCTGTGGCCTCCCTCTCCAGACCACGTAATCAGACCCAAAACGTGTAACTGAACGTCCCCTGCCCTGGCAGAGGAACTGCAGGTCTCTGGGAGCAGGGCATGGCAGGGCATGCTGCTGCAGGTCTGTCCTGGGGGAGGGAGGGATGGCCTGGGGCAAACCCATAGGTTAGGAAGTTTTCACTGGTGTCTGGGGAGAAGCATCCTTCTGCACAGCCTGAGCAGGCGGAGTGCTGCCCCCGTCACAGCTCCCCCGTGACCCTGCGGGCACACCACCTCTGCTCGAGGCACAGCTGTCAGCGTCCTGTGGCACACCGGAGCACTGAGGTGACTTCAGAGAGATGCCAAGGGCAGGTGTGGAGAAGGGTGTCCTCGTGCTCCGAGATTCCCAGTGCATCCTCAGCTGGCTCTGGCTAAAAAGCGACGTTTTTAAAGGGAGAAATGTGTGGGAGTTCAATGCAGAGTGTTGACATGTACTTCTTTGGTGCCTTATTTTTTTTTAGAAAATGTAGAACTGCCAGGAGAGTTTAACACATGAAAAGCAGTCTCTGCGTCCCCCCCAGCATTGCGTAAGGTTTCCATCCGCCGCGTACGCTGGCAACGCCTCGCCGCGGGATGATTGCGGTTCCATGAGTCCAGGAGCGCAATCACTTTGTTGATGAAACTTTTCTCTTTGCTTGCGTTTCGATATCTTTGCAATGTCAAACCCACCTGAGCTGACAACGTAATTTCTCCAGCAGAGCTGTTGCATCACCCGTGCCACGGGTGCTGGGGAGGGGTTTTCTGCTGGATCTCAGTGCTAGCGACAGCAAAAACTCAGCCTTGCCAACCCCTGTTCTGTAACACTGCTGCTGAGCAGAGCGAGTGGCCACGTGTACCTCAGGGCAGTGACGTGTATGAACGAGGGGTAACTGTGTAATTATAAAATAGCTCTTCAAAGTTAGTTTACGAGGAAGTAATCATAAAATGATCTCATTTGCTCCAAAGAGGGGAGGGGAAGTCTATTTGAATGTCTTTGCAGTTAGTTTCAATTTGTGATAATCTATTTTAATGGTTATTTTGAGTTTCCTGTGTATCTGAGGCTCGAGATAAGTACATTACAAAGATGATGTGGCTCCCCAGAGGTACTGATATACTCCTGCAACCCTGATTCTCTCCTAGCGTGCGTTTTTGTGGGCAGTCCTGTTCAGGGATCCAGGTGGGATGGGTTGGGGCTGTGTCGAAAGGTCATTCCATGTGCTGAACTCCATAGGATTGTTCCACAACAGGTGCCCAGAGGATGGTGTGCTTTGCTAGGTCTGTGTGATGCACAGTGCAGTTTGATTTTTGCTGCAGTAAACCTTGGTTCCCATTAATGCTCCTTTGTTTGAACAAGAGTTAATCATCCTTTCAGAAAAATCCTGTAGATCACGGCTAACATTGTACTCCAAATGCTAAGGACTGAAGGAGCATTTTGTGAGAGCAGATCACAACCAGTTTCTGAACCCCACGGGTATTGTAGAAACATAATAATGTTATTTTGAGAAAGAAATAATGGCTGCTGATTCTAAGCTCATCCAGGAACAAAAAGAGAACCATGAAGGGCTTATTCAATACAATGTAAGTTATGCAGATGTTTCTCAATTTTCTTGCTGAACTTGTATGCCAGAGTCAGGGTTTCACTTGATCAAGCCATTTCAGCAGAAAGAATGGGTCCTTAAGCACTTTTGTCATTGGAGATGAATGGGTTATGAAAGCAGCCTGCGACGGGGCACAGAATCAAGTACCCTTGTCAGTCCGACACGGAAGGTGCGTCCTTTATTGCCCATACTTGGGTCACACGTTCACAGCTCAATTTTCCTTCTCTTCATTTTAGAATAAACAGAAATAAAATGGAAGCAGAAAACAAACCCACTGGGAGAGTCAGCCCAGTGACTGCCATTGATTCGGCCGGAGTGAGCTGGTGGGCCGGGTGTCACAGAGCAGTGGCTTCCAACACGTAGTGCAATAGTATTGCCCTGCACCAAACCAGCGTGGGAAGAAGGGGAATTGTGGCTGCCCCCTCCCTGGCAGTGTTCCAGGCCAGGCTGGATGGGGCTTGGAACAACCTGGGCTGGTGGGAGGTGTCCCTGCCATGGCAGGGAGGTGGAACAAGATGAGCTTTAAGGTGCCTCACAATCCAAACCATTCTGTGAGTCTAAGAGAGAGCACATGGCTTTGAAGCTGATTTTTTTTTACTCAAGAGAATAAGGCTGAACTGACTTTTCCTCAAAATCAGTAAAAAATCCAAAGTTGCAGGGACTGGTAAGGAAATCTCCCCCACCACAGAGCAAAACCTCCGTTGATCATGGAGATGGTTGCAGTTTGCTCTGAATAAGATCCTCTAGCACAAAATGTCAGGTCCTCTGTGCGTACCAGTGAACTAAAGATAGCTGGACTGGCAGAGGAAGAAAACAGCAATGCTTAAAAAGTGCATTTTGAGTCTAGCAAGGCCAGTTTAATGCAAAGCAAAAAATAGGTTTCACTATATGTGAGAGATGAATGCAAAAATATTGACCTGAAGGATTTATTTGTTGTTTTAAATGCTTTAAGCAGGCATGTAATAATAATAAAAGTACAAACTATCATACTCAGTCAAAGAAATTGCCTTGTATTTTGTCTTTGAGGCATACACTTAGCAGAAGGTTAAAGAGAAACAACAATGAATTCTCATAGACTGAAGCAAAAATTTTGTGTCCCAAGTGTACCCTGTCAGAAGTGATTTAGGGCATGTTTATACTTCTGCAATTTGAAATAATGGCTTTTTAAAAATCTGTGTTCATGTTCATCAAAAACAAACAGAAAAGGATGGTGAGGCTCTCACAGCGAGCAGAGCTGGGGGCTCCTCACCCTGCTGTGCCAGTGCACAGTACCCTTGCTCCATGGGCTGTGGGGGTGTCAGGTGCTGTGGCAGGACCACAGCCACCAGCAGGTCACCTCCTGTGGTCCCCAGCCTGCTCACCCCAGAGCAGCTGAGCTGCCCCCACACCATCTAACCTGGTTGTGGAGGGACCAAGGAGCTCCTGCTCAATAGTGAGCACATCCAGAGTCCCCTCCGGTGCCTGGTACAGAGATGTCACCAGCTCCTGCACTGCCCTGACTTCCCAGGCAGCTTCAGAAATCTGTGATGTTGTTTGTATGGCAGAAAGCAGCTGAGAACTATTGTCAGAGGATCGATACCTTATGACAAATGAAAAGCCTCTCAAAGGGAAAGAGGTTAGTCTGCACCTGCCAAAACAAAGATGCCTACAAGCACAGACAAGAGGAGCTGCTCTGATTCATGGGTGAGGAGACAAATTGGAAGAGAAAAGGGAACCTAAGGGGAGAGATCAGAGAGAGATGATATTTTTGCTGTTTTTCCCTCCTGTTAAAGAAGGGGGCTTGCTGGGAAAGGCTCTGCTTGACGTGCCTGAGGGAAGTGCAGGGCTGGAGCTGCCCTGCTGCCTGTACCTGTGCCACTGCCATGGAGGGGTTGTGGGTGCAGGAGCCAGGTCTGGCCTTTGCCCCTGGCTGTGGCACAACCACCCCCACGGTCATTACCAGGTGAGTGGGATGCCCTGTCCTGGTCCCCAGGCACAGCCCCCAGCCATGAGCAGCCCCCAGTCAGTGGGAGATCCCATCCAGGCAGGGACTCACAGGTGTATCCCACACCACTCATCATGCTCCTTACAAAAGGAGGGAGCTCACTGAGGGTGCAGTTCCTCTTCCTGGGGCTCCTCTCTCCTGGCCTTCTGCTCCTGGTCCCCAAGGACCAGGCTGAGTAGAATGTTGTACACTTTATGTTGGTGAGTGTATCAGTTTTGTTATTTCATTCAGTCTGTTTCTACTTCAACCCATGGAGCTTCTCCCTTTGTCCCTGATTCCCCTCCTCAGCTGGGGAGGGGACGTGGGGTGGAACAACTGCTGCAGTTTAGCCCCAGGTACTGGCTAAACATAGGCACCTAACACAGAGAGGGGAAAAGAAAACCAAGGAAGACCTTTTCCTTCTGCAGTTTGGTGGTTTGGCATTGTTTCCATCTCAAACTTTGCCTTTGCTATCACTCGTGTGCCATTTCTGTGTTCTCTCAGCAGCAGAGACTGTAGATCCATGTTTTCTTAACTGCTATCCATTCTGCCTCTGTGAAACCTGGGGTTTAACCCTGCCCATGCCCCT
Source organism: Podargus strigoides (assembly GCA_028020825.1). Taxonomy (NCBI): domain Eukaryota; kingdom Metazoa; phylum Chordata; class Aves; order Caprimulgiformes; family Podargidae; genus Podargus; species Podargus strigoides. Next base: position 1,038,716 of record CM051629.1, on the reverse strand, counting down.
GAGTCAGATGGTTCCACCGATTAAATAATGTTCATGTTGTGTTTATAACAGCTAGAAAATAATGTATGTATTGTAAATGGAATGTCTCAAATGTTCACAAGGTCTTCATTGGTCTCGCAGTTAGAGGGGAGGCGTTTATCTAAAAGAATGCAGAAGGAGTAGGAGGACAAAATATGTGATGAACAATATGCTATCATCTTCCTCTTGTTCCCTGTGATTTACATTTTCAACATCAGAGCAACCTGTAATGTTTAATGGAGATAATTAAATATAATTTGAAGGCAAGATAGCTCTTTTTAGTAGCGGAACAGATCCTGCTAACAAACTTAACTAGCAACAATAATTCACCAGTAGTTGGGAGACTAAAATGCATTTAAAAGCTTAGCACTAGGTAGTGCTAGGTGATGCTAGCAGAAAGAAATGAAAATCAATTAGTTTAGCCAAGGTGCTTAAAACATGATTACAGCTGGAGAGAACGGCTCGTGAGAACTGGTATTAGGTGGTGGTTAAGATTTATTCTGGTACCTTAATTGGAAGACTAGGGAAGTTTAAAGCAGAAAGATCAAGTGATTTGGTTCTCCAGAACTTCAAAATCAATGTAGTTTTTGTGTCTGTTATTGACTGGAAGATGAAATCTGTTAACGACTGCAGGTAAGAAAGGAGGGGCAGGGTCTCGCAGTACCCCGTTGGTAATCCTGGGGGTACTGAGGCTGTCGGCCGCCTCAGCACGTCAGACACAGCCCTGCACCCCAGCCCAGGGTCAGCCCAGCTTGGGCCTGAGCAAGGACTGGCTTGGGAAAAACCAAACACATCTCTGGGCGTGAGCCCAGGCAGCGTCTGCAGAGCGCGGGTGCTGTGTCCCTGGGCCGGCACGGTAACGCTTAAGACAGCCTTTATTAATGGAAACTTCCCTGGGGGAGCAGGGCTGCCTCGCTTTGACTGCAGAGACACAGCAAAATTCCTCCTTTGGATGCTTTGTCCCTCCCCTGAGGCCCGGGGCTTGCATTCCCTGGCAGCAGGTGTAGTCCTGCACAAATTCAGCCTTGTCTTTACAAGCTTCCTTGTGGCTTCCTCACGCAGAGCGAAGGGAACTACTGGGTACTTCACATTTATGTCTTCATACCTAATAAGGGATAGAAGACAGTAAATAAATCTCAGTTAAGTATAAAATCAGGTATGCTGTGCAACTAGGAAGACAGCAGTAAAGAGGGCTTGGATTTTTAATGTATCCAAAATATATTTAATAAGGACAGGACAGAGTCTCTGGGCCATTAAGTGTAGCCAGGTCATGGATCACTTAAACATGTGAGCTGATTTGGCTTAAAACTCAGGTTTTTCTCATGCTATAATAATTCTGGATTGCTTTCTGTATCAGTACCCCAAATGAAACTGCCAATAAGGAGCTGTAAATAATTCACAGCGATTTGAAACGCTGTCTCTGAGGTATGACACATAGGAGTTAACTGGGAGTTGGTAAGGAGGACTTGTGAGCTGTCCTGCAGTGACACAGGATGTGATATCACCTCGTTAGGCCAGATTGGAAAATGGTTTGGATATTGCTGTAAGTTGTCAGTGCAGCATCAAACTTGAGATGGAGAGTCAGTATATTCTTACGATCAAATAAATGCAATGTTAGATAATTAAGAGAGGAAACTCTTTCCTCGTGCTCTGCGTTGCTATGGGTGGATACTGCCTGACAATAGAGGGATCATGGGATGACTGGGATTTGACCTTAAAATGACAGACTTTTTGTGATTAAATCTCATTTAAATGAGCACCTAAATCATCTTGTATTCTGGGGTTACCCACTCCCAGTTTATGGTAACAATGAACACCCATCTGCACGGCACAGAAACCCAAGGACTGATGAGCCACAGGGCGAGCGAGCTCCAGTTTATGAATTATGAGAGATTGAGCAGTTGCCATGGCAACAGTTTGTTCTAATTGTGATACATTAGCAGCAAGCAGAATTGGATGGCTCAAGACAGTTCATTAAATGCAAACTTGGACAGCTCCGAAGGGATAACAGAAAATGAACACCTACTGGTGCACACCTCTGGAACGTGAATGCTTTCTCTGAAAAGTTCCCAAAGCCTTTCTGTATTCCTGACGTGCCTTTCCCGGCCTCGCGGGTTTTCCTGTGGGATGTGGCAGGGTTTGTTCTGAGGTGAGGGTCAGGGCAGCCCCTTGGCCGCATCAGGGCAGCCGTGGAGGTGGGCTTGGAGCACGGAGCGACTGCGCGGGGCGAGGGGAGGATGGGGAATGGAAGGGGCTGGCACAGCCCTTCCTGTCTTCACAGGAGGATGTTCAAGTGTCCGAGAAAGCCCAGTCTGGTTCACAGAAAGGAAGGTGCTAAGGTGTTCTGGTGGGATCTAGGGGTTGTAGCCAGGGGGGGAACTATTTGGATTCATTGTTCGTACAGGCACAATTGGCTTGAGCTGTTGGTTCCATCCATGGAATGCATGGATGGAACCTTTGTGGGGCTTTGGATGCTGCCCACATCTGAAATCCCTTTCGGTTGGGTTTGTTGGGTTGGGGTTTTTTTTTTTGGGGGGGGAGTGTCCTGGTTCCCCAGGCACAGCCCCCAGCCATGAGCAGCCCCCAGTCAGTGGGAGATCCCATCCAGGCAGGGACTCACAGGTGTATCCCACACCACTCATCATGCTCCTTACAAAGGAGGGAGCTCACTGAGGGTGCAGTTCCTCTTCCTGGGGCTCCTCTCTCCTGGCCTTCTGCTGCTGCTGCTGGCCCCAAGGACCAGGGTGAGTAGAACCTTGTGCACTTTATGTGGGCTGTTGTATCAGTTTTGTTATTGCATTAAACCTGTTTCTATTTCAACCCATGGAGCTGCTCCCTTTTTACCCCATGCCCCTTCTCAGCTGGGGAGGGGGCACTGAGTGGTGGAACCACTGCTGCAGTTCAGCACCAGGTACTGGCTAAATGTAGGCATGTTGGTAATTAGAAGACACTTGCAGCAATAATAAATCTGTTTGTAAGTAGCAAAAGCAATATGTTAATGCTCTGTTTTAAATAATTACATTATAAGTTTTAAAGTCAGTGAATAGCTGTCTTGCTTTATATATATATATATATATTTGTCTGTGCTTTTTAATAACCAGTGTTCTACTCTAAAGGTCTTTAAAGAGAAATAATATTTGTAGGATTAGCCTTTTTCTTCCCCGCTCCTACTCTGACACCAGCTTGCACTTTGAATTCCCCTGAAGGTCTCCAAGCAGAGTTAGATCTTACTTTGTATGCAAATATGTAGAATATATTCTATGTATAGGCCTGGGTCAAGCTCCACTGACACTGGAAGATTCCCGTTGACTTTTCTGGGGTTTACAGCAGGGCCACAGTGATGAAGGAAAGCAGATGAGCATCATTAGCACGGGAAGGGGCAGGGCTGCTGGCATGGTTCTGTTCTTTGACGTGTTAGGTGAGCAAGGTGTTTTTTCTGGGACTGGTTTGAGGTTTTGCACACTCGTGTGGAAGAATACTTGGTAGAGACCTCCTTCCCTGTCAGCCAGGTGGAGTCTGCCCAGAGACAGAAGGTAAAGTAGGGACATGTACGTAGCATAGGTGCTCCCAGAGATGAATACCCTGGCAGAGGAGTCAGCAAGTGAGAAACTGGTAGAATTATGAGGAAATTGAACAATTTCTCCAGTAAATATTACCAGACCTGGTGATGCAGGTGAAGTAACTGTCCAGTAGTCGTGTAGCATGTTACTGCAGTCTGATTTGGGTGCAACCTCATAGAAATCTCTGTGAGAAATCAAAAGAGAGTATCACCAACAGGTATGGTCAGAAGTATGTAGTTATTAAAGGTACTACAGCCAGCTGTGAGGAGAGCAAGTCTGGCTCTTCTGAGAGGGCCAGAGGATTTTGGTTTGGAGGGGAGATGGTTTGGAGTGGGGGTTTTGTGGGCTTGGTGTGTGCGTAGATCAAAGAGGTTCCTTTGAGGAGAGTGTATCTGAGGGGAATCTATTAACTGACCGTCTCAGAAAAGGAGCAATTTTATTTCAGAGACTGTCTTCCAACTGGGTGAAAGTGACTGGCTATAAATAAAACATTCACATGGCTGGGCTGGGGGAGGCAAAATTGAAGGTGAAAGGACAGAAAAAAAATGTGAAGCTTGTCTGTAAAACACATCTTTTGCGTGGAGCCCGGCTGCCCACGAGGAGCACAGCATGGGCTGGAACACCACCTTGTTAAGACTCCAGCTTCACAGCCCAGGCAAACCAAGCCCGCACAGAGCAGGATGGGCACGGTGTGTGCACGTTGTCCGTCCCCGCTCCATCGCAGCCCCCAGCCAAGCTGGGAGAAACACCCTCCTGGGAGCTGCACCGTGCTGCCAGGCTGGCCCCTCTTGCCAGGGTGCTTTGAGGCTTGGATTTTTCCTTTTGCTTTTTTTTCCCTGCAGTATTAGCTTACTAGGCTACTGTGTGTGATTAGAAAACATTACAAATGCTCATATTTATTTTGGATTATAAATTTAATTTTGCAAGACCTGCATGCATTAAGTGAAAGGGCTGCTTGCCATGGTAATGTAAGGCTGACTGATTTACTGTGCAATAAAAATAAAGAAAATTGCAAAACCCAGAATGGTTAACAGCACATAGTGAGGAGAAAACCATTAGGGCATTTACGCCTCTCTTATTTCCAGGCTATGAATAATTTTGGCAATATTTTTCAGCGCTGTCAAGGCAAAGCAGCAGTTCCTATCAGCTGCATTCGCAGACATTTCATTGCCATGACAACCTCGTGCAGATACATGAGCTGCTGTCCATTGTCATCGTCAGTTGTGACCTGTGGCTTGACAAAGGAGCATGCCTGCATAACACAGCCCATGTTATCTCATTTGCCCACACAGATAATGGTAATCTAAGTGTAAAGAGCCAGCCTGTGAACTCAAGGGAGTCTCAGAAGCTCCTGCTGTCTCTGGATTTCCATCCTGCTTTTCCTTAGAGGACAGTTCTTCACGCTGTGAGGTGCTTCATACCTTGCCTTTCTCATGCAGCTTCCAAAGGGCTCCACGTAGCTCCACATGAAGGATGCAAGAGAAATGTTTGATCCTTCTAGCATGTGTATCCTGATAAGATATTGCAATGAGGTTGGAATATGTTTGCCTTGGCAGGTCTGGTTTCATCCTAAGCACACAGGATCCATGGGAAGGTGTACACTGTGGTGTGCCTGGAGCTTTTCAGTCCCTCTGTGCATCTGAGTGCCCGACATGCAGCACCTCTGAAGGGCCAGGACATTCCAAAAGCCCTAAGGCTGGGATCTGGGAGTCAGGTGGCCTGTGGGGAGGGGAGAACAAGCTGTATGCCCCAAAATACAAGATCACTAATCACTTTTTTTGGTGCTGTCGGTTGTGTGTTTAAATTGGCTGAAGAGAAGGCCAGTAGAAGCTTTGCTGAGTAAATGCATGCTTCGGTGCTGATAGGAAGCTTGCTCCCACCTGAGAAGACCTGCTTCTAGATAAATAGAAAGGTCATTCAGTTACATTTCCACATTTATTTGTGCTTTCTGCACAGAGAAAGAAACTGTGTAAGAAGATCTTCTATGGAGGCAAATCAAGAGGTAGCTCATCCACTCCAGGGGAGAAGTTGGGCATGTTGGTGCCCTGGTTGCTGTCTTCTCTGGCTGTAGGCAGGAGAGACCTGCAGCACTGTGCTTCTCTATTCTGATCACACGTAACCAACAGCTTGTATGTTCTTCCTAAGGGCTGCACTATTACAGCAATGCTAAAACAGGCGTATTTTGTTTATATACAGGTGTTGCTCTGCTGATGTGACATCTGTGTAACCATAACCCAAGCCAGGGATGTATAGACATAAACATTTTTGCTTCACCAGAAAAAGAAGTAACATTTAAGAAGAGATGAAAATGAATTTTCCTTGCCAATTATTATTCTGCAGCTTAAATTTTCAGAATTTGAGAAATTAGCATATGTTATTAGCATGCCCCAGTGGTTACTTGAGGCGATTTCTCATTTCAGTCACTCTGTGTTCCCCCGTGGACGCAGCCATCCGGGGGAGCTGCAGCTCCCGGGCCGTGCCCTCAGTCCAAAGTGATGCTCTGGGCTTCAGGCTCGGCCAGGTGCTCTCTTTCAGCAGGAGGTCAGGTAGCCTCAGGCAGCTGATGCTTTGCACATCTGTGTCTCTGTTTGGCCAGCCTTTGCCCCTGGTACCCCCTGTGATATGCAGGCACTGGGTTGTGGTGTGATTTTCTTGAGGGTTTCTCTGTGTGTTTAAGTGTTTGAGCTACGGTGATGAATGTTGGACAGAGCTTCACTGGCAGTGTAGGACAGGATCCGCTGTGGCCATGTGTAGATGCTTTTTCTTCATTTTCTCCAAACTGTGGGTTTTTTACTCCAGGGAAAGGCATCTCCAGTGGGGGAGGAGAGATGAACCTAAACATCACTTCAGGTTTTCCTGTCATGAGTAATAAATGCCAGCACCCTTTTGGTCTGACAGAACCCTCTTCTAAGGTCATTTAACTTCTTAGACTGGTGATCAGAAAGCTTTACCTTAATGTGCTATAAGCATAAGAATAAGCATCTAAAGTTTTTATTTTTAGAAAAGAACACTTTCTTTTTCTTTAACTGTTGATTAGCACCATGTATTCAGAATGACTGCAAAGTGAGGTTCTAGAAAGCTAGGCAGCTTCTCCCAGTGAAAGTTTCTTTGAAATTGTTTTATTATGCATGGCTATTTATGAGAGACATAATATTTTTAGTTCCCCATCTACTTGCTTGCTTATACACACATTAGCTTGCAGTTTGTTTGTCTTTTTAGAATCAATACCTTTCACTGGGTAGTCTCTCTTGCTTACTCCTCCATCTTAACATAAAAGGAATTGTCTGGAAATGGTTTGACCTAAGTTTGTTTTCTACTCTAGAATATGTGAATAATTTAAGAGCACCTGTGGGATAGCTTTGCCTCATGTTCACTCAGCAGCTATTTGGTGAGGAAAAATTGTAAGTAAGTGTGGTAAGGCTGTCAGGTCTGTGCTGTGATGAATAGTGTTGGATCCCCAAGATATTTCTGGGAAGTTCAGGGCCTCACAGGGGTGGTTTTTGCTGCACTGGCTTCCTCTGCCCTGCCCACATGTCTCTACCAGAGCGCTTTTTAATGCTGCCACAAAGTTTCTCTTGAAAACCGGGGACAGAAGACAGTGATTTTGGCAACTGCAAGTATTGTATTGCCTGACAAGTCAGTGCATGATCACACCTTCTCAAATCCCAAACTTCAGGGTGAGGCTGTGACTGTGCCTGGTTCTTGGCATCATCCTGGGTGTCCTCGGAGCCCTCGGGAGACGCCGCTCTCCCCGCAGCCCCAGGGCTGTACTGGGAGGCACTGGGCGTGTGTGGGCAGTGCACCTCGGGATGCAGAGACACTGCTGCAGCAGGCAGAGCATCCCTGCTTGATGTTCCTGCAGATCTCAAACCCAGTGCTGCAGGGTGGTGGGGTTGGTTTTTCTCCTTTTACATTGAATTATTCAGTAGTCGAAGTGAGTAAAATCAAAGATTTCTAGACTAGTGCCGTTTGGAATATAAGAAGGATAGCAAAATCTATTTCATTTGAACTCTAATCTCTGGTCATGTATAAAATGAATAAAATGCAATAAGTGTGGAGAAATATGATTTATAACAGCAGCTGAAGTCTGGCACTGAATACCCTCAAATGCCAAGATTGTATGTCAGTCAATTTAGCAGTGCAGTGGTGAAGGTGAGGAATGAAATGAAGGCTCTCTCCAATGATGTAATCTTTGGAAAAAATGACAGATGAAAAATTATTTCTAGCTGAAAAAAAGCTAAGTGCTCAGCCAGTGAGAGAGGGAAAAGCCATTATTTTAATAATAGAAGTTGGGGATGTACATTACTTCTGTTGCACTTTGTGTTTGTCTCTTTTAGTGATGTGTAAATTATTTTATAGTTATTATAACAAACATGAGTGTCAAGCAAGAGATATTAGACAGTCCTGAGGATTGATAATGGGATTTCTCGAGCTATTTGCTTCCGTCTGTGCTTGAAATGCAGCCAAACTCAGCTGTGCCTGAAATTTCCCATCCCCTGAAGGCCCTTCAGTGACCCAAGGGAATGATTTGGTGGGTCTCAGGACGCCCCTCCTGTGGGCAGACATCACAGCTGAGGTCCCTTGGGGGAAAGCTTCATCCTTTTCGTAAGTTCTTCCATCAGCTTATGGATGTATAATTAGTACAGAAGAAAAATGAGAGGAGAGGTGTAGCTGTTTCCCAGCTCTCCATCGCCAGTGTCCAGGGGTAAGGACCAGGAGGCACCTCTGTGGGTCACAGCCCTGCCCGCCCACCACCGCCCTCGGGGTCAGGAGGACACACGTTGCTGTCACCCCCCTGGGAACGGCAGCATGTGCTGCACGTCCAGAAGTGAAAACAAGAGCAAATGAATCTGAAAGGACATAGAACTTCATCTGATTTTAGTGGTGTGCCTCACCTCAAATGTCACTGTCCTTGCAAGGCTGTTTGCTGGCACCTTCTGTGCCGAGCTTCTGCTTCAAGGAGACAACAAAATTCAGGAATCCTCCTAAAGTCAGTGCCAGGGAGTCACCAATTCGAAACAACTTTAATCTTCTGGTGATTTAAGCCAGGGCCATCACTGTTCATTTCTTGGCTGAGCAACTCCCAAATGGTTCTAAGTAGTTCGCGGGCATCTTTATTGTCCCTGTAACTGGTACAGAAAGTAATGACTGTTCTTTTTTCTGGTGGATGTGGAATCTCTGCTGAATACAGGCTGTGCAAACCGTTTGACTTGTGGGATTGTCTTTGAAACTGCTTCCATTTCTCTGTTAGCCATTTGATACCCTTTGAAAGCAGCAACATGCTTTTCCATCCCTGCTCTGCCCCATTGTCTGAATAGTTTACTTTCCTTCGAGATAAGCCACTAGAGCTCCTCTCAAAGGCTGGAGAGACAAAATTCCTCCTCCTGCTGCATCTGCTTCATAACTCGCAGAGCAAGTGCTTTAACATTTGGTGTTTTGAATTATCATACAACTTACGGATATAATACATAAATATTTATTTTTTCTGCTGTATGCAAATTTCTTGCATAAGGAAGTCCCTATTATAAGGGAACAAGCCATATAAAATTTTTAAATATATTTGAGCTAAATTACATACATTTACTTCGTCTTCCCTCTGCAAGTTTGCCTGTGAAGTGCAAGCTGAAAAACTAGATGTGTTGGGTGCTCTCAAGCCATGAAAATTTCCGTTGGCCCTGGCAGTGTGACATGAGGAGGAGCAGTTTTGTATGTGGGCAGAGGGAATTGGAGATGAGTCCTTTCAGACCTGTTTGCTGCTGTTCTGCCTGCCTTTGCGTTTGGCCTCTGCGGGTGGTGATCTTTCAGAATATGACCCCAATTTCCCTTTGGTATGCTAAGCTTCCTGCTGCTAGGAGCATATTGAAACATAATTCATCACAGCCGTTACCTGCATAACTCTGGAGTGTGATGCTGCCATCGCCAAGCCAGTAACCACCAGGAGCGGCGACGTGCCGGCGTTTGTGAGCACGTCCGGGGGCTTATCAGCATTATCACACCCTCGCTCCTTCCCCCAGCCTGATACCCGTGCAGCAGTGTCTGTCATGTTTCACAGCTCTGGGCATGTTCTTCTCCCAGACCTCTGCACTTCGTCATGTGACTTAGAGCAACTTTTCAGAACATCACAGGCTGTCCTCAGGTGGCCAGAAATATCATCTCCAGCACCAAAGCTTGCGTTCTGCTGAGGCATTCTCATTTTGTTGGTGTAAACACTGACTCTGCAACTTCAGCCAGTTGTTCCATTGGGGTAGTTTCTAAGGGCTCTTTGGGTAAAGCAGAAAGATCTTTGCCTGCCTGCATGTATTTTTTGGAGCTGGTACGTGTCAGAGAGCAGACCATATCAGTAAGTCACATTGCATCGTTGTGGTTGATGGAGGTGCATGTTTTGCAGCAGGTTGAAAAGGTGGTTGAGGCTGTAAGTCGTGCAAAGCACACAGCATGTCCATGTCAGCTGTTGTACCCCTGGGCAGAGCTGGCCAGGGACAGCTTCAGTCTGCCACCACTGCCCAGCCCTAACGCCACCCACGTGCTGCATTTACTGGTCCCTCCCAGAACTAGAGCAGAACTGGGCAACAATGCACGGTTATTTCTAGTCCTGGAAGCCAACATTAACAGAAGCAATTCTTAGACTGAGTCCCTGTGTGTTTACTTGTCCAGGACAGCAGAGTATTGTCTTTAAGTGTCATACCTCCTGCTAACGGCCACTTTGCTTTGGTCCCCTTTGGAGATGAAGTTATGGAGCCATGGCCAATGAGGCAGTGTTGCAGTGTATGCAATGTGCAGGGCTTGGCTACTTTCCTGAAGACAGGGATGAAATTTTTTCTGCTTCAGCGCTGGCGATTCTTCAGTTCTGAATCTTTTCTGAGCTCCCCCCTCCTCTTAGTGGGAGTAATCCTCGTCTCCAGTTAAAGGCATGGCAGAAACTCACCCTGGCACACAGTGGTTTTGTGATGATCTCTTAGTCATTACTTCTGTAGTTTATATGAAACTCTAAATTTCTGTTTAGTAAGGATAAAAGCATGGAACACTGAAATCAAGTCATTTCATTATTAGCAAGGCAAAAAAAAGCCTTCAAAGGCACATGAATGTGTTGGAAGAAAGAGTTGTCTTAAACTGCCCTGACAAAAGATTAATTGAAAGGCAAACTGTTTCTCCGTGCCTGTGTGAGAAGGTTTCCTTCTGGGCTGACCGAGTGCTCACTGTCCCACTGGTGGGGGACAGGGCCAGTGGGGGGTGTCTGCCTGGGACTGGGGTCCTGAGCCCCTCTGGCTGTGGCAGAGCTCCCACCACAGGGGACATACACCTGCTGCTGTGCTGGGTTTCAGCACTGTGCTGACATGAGCTGCTGCTTTCCGAGGGCCAGCAGAGAGCTGATCACCTCTTGGAAGAGTGAGACGTGACTGATATTACTGAGTGTAACAGAAAAGTGATTTGGGGAGCTGCTTTCCAAACTTTAATCTTTACTTTCGTACCTCTGAGGGGGCTGTGATGTTACTCTGTGGGTACTTGCTGTTCCTGTGGAACTAGTTTTGTTTTTCCATTACACTGAAATATATCCATAAAGTTAACCTGCAGTTTTTCTGATCTGCCAGGTGTAATATTGTGAGAATTTCCAAAGGACACTAACTTAATAGACCGGCTGCTTTCACTGATGGAAGCTGTCCAGCCTCAGGTCTGCTGCAGCCAGCCAGGAAAACATTTCCTCTCAGGCACTCAGAGCTCCTTGTTGAGCTGTAGAACAAACATGGGTTTTAGCTGGAAAATAAATTCAGGGAAAAAAAAAAAAAAAAAGAAGAAAATGCCCTGAGGCTGCACACACGCCAGGGGCTGTGTCCCAGCTGCCATGTGTCCCCCTGTGCCGGGGACATGCAGCCTCTGCGCTGGGAGCAGCCCTCTCCTGGTCTTCACTGAGCCACCCTGGTGCTGCCAGCCTGCAAAACAACCAACCATTACAGGGAGGCTTTCTGAAACGAAAATCCCATCATTTCCTTCAGTGTCACCTTTCCTGTAATTACTAAGCAGGGAATTTATAATGAAATGGTAAGACTGGTTCTGTGACATTCCCATAGACGTTGCACAAAGGCTATTTGCCTGCCTTGCTATTTTGTACAGTAATAACTGCAATCAGCATAACTACTATGATTTGTTTATCAGATGTCCCTTGGGTAGCATCCGTTGTCATTTGTAAAACTTGGTGAGCGTCACGGTTCCCATTCCCTCGCCTGGCTCTCGAGCTGTGTTCCTGCAGCCCCGTTGGTGCCCACCTCCTGTGAGAAGTGCACACAGAGCAGTGCAACTGCACAAATAAGCAAAATCCTGTAAAACCTTACAAAGAAAGTAGGCATTACATCTTCACAAGGGATTTGTGTAGGTTCTAGAGTGTACTTGTTGAGCCGTGGAATTAACAGGTTGAAAAGTGGGGAGAAAAGAGCGTATTAAATAATCACCCACTCGTACCCTGGGGTGAAGAGTCCTGAGGAACTCACGTGTGTGCTCGTGTAGTTGGTGGCTGTGTGGTAGTGCCTGTGCACCAGGAGACCAGAGTGAAGGAGCACAGGGAACCCTGGTTTGACTGCATGGCACTGGACTGCTTGACATCGCAACCTTTAGTGTTTGTCACACGCGTGCCAGCACACACACTCTGTGCTGAGGTGGGGTTTGCCTATAAAATATTCAAATGATATAAAAATATGATGAGCTACTGACATGATGTGGATTATATTAATGCCATTAGGAGCAGTAGGTGAGAGCAGTGGATGAGTGGTGCAGTCACTGTCTCTCATCTATTAAGTGACCTCTTGCAACTGGAAATCTGTCTCCTGGATCAAGTGCCAGATGTTTGCCCCTTTTGTCCAAAATACTGGAGCCTGGTATCCACAGGAGGGTTTTTCTGTGGTGTTAGTTTTGGGTTTTTTTCCAAAATAATATTAGTTTAAAAGAAAGGGAAACCTCTTTCCCTGAGTGCTGCTAAAACCTTCTAATCTAGGAAAAGAGTTTGGGGTTTTTTTTTTTCCAAACTGCTCTATTCTCCAAAGGACACTGCTAAATGACAGCTTGAGCAGATTATGGTGCTTAAAAGGATGGGGATGGAGGCAGGGCTTCCAGGAGGAAGCCATCAGCAGATAAGCTTCAGGGCGGTGTGGCATTATCTGCAGTTGAACTGGTACCAGCCAAGTGAAGAGAGCAAGTGAATGTCTGCAGCAGCAGGAGCCCAGGATGTGCATGGGCTGCTGGAAAGCCTCTGTGGGGCATGCAAAGAGGATTACAGAGCCAGGTCAGTGCAGAGAGCTGCCAGGGCTGCTTCACACAGGATGTTGTATATTCCTCAGACAACAGAAGTGCACAATCCGTGTGGAAAGACATGGTTGCATGGATAAAGCTGCTGTTGCCTGAAACTTCCATAAATCAAGCTGTCTAAGGAAATGAGAATGGCTTTTGCTTTTACAGATGGTTTTTTTCCATCTGAGGGTGTGGTGCTGCCAAAAGGAGAGGGTCACCCAGGGGGACCTTCTGCCCTGCAGAGCCCACCCAGGGGCCGTGGCCACAGCACGTCCTCCCTGCCAAAGCCTCGCTCAGAGGGGCAGAAAGGGTCCCCTGAAGGATGCAAGCAGCTGCTGCCTCTTCAGTCTCTCCTGAATTCCAGGAGCTGTAGGGGTGCTTTGCAGGTGGAGATGTTTGTACAGGGAGATCTGCCTGGCCCCTGGCCACAGGCACCGTGAGAACGGCCGGGTTGCTCTGTGAGAAGTGGGGTGTCTGTAGCCCCTTGCAGCAGGTGGGGTGGCAAAAGGCCTTTGCTGGAGGCAGAATGGCAGTGGCTCTTCCCCAGCAAAGCCTATTTGAAGTCAAAGCACAAGAAGCACAGGTTTCACTGGCAAACAGATTTTCCTTTTTCTATTTGCCTTGAAAATGACATGGTACTTCAGTGGGTAGGGGCATTAGCCACTAAACTGTTTGAGAACACATTTATGCTCAAGTCTTTTTACTTTCCATATTTTTGCAAACATAATGCAGTGGGAGCTAATTTTAATTTTTATTAAAAAATGTTTCTCATTTCTTATATTTGCACAACATAATGTAGAGAATGAGAAGAAATCTTCAGATGACCTGGAAGAGTCTTCTGAGAGATTTATAAGCTGTCTCCTTCATATGTAAGAACATTTGTTTTAATTCCTGTAGAAAAGTGAGATAAATTGGTTTGTGATAACACACGTCCAAAAATATCTCAAGTTACCACTTTATTTCCATATTACAAAATAACACAATTCACTGCATAATTAGAGAGCTGAATTAGATAAAAGTAGCAGTTGCTCCTGATTAGACTGTGAATGCAAAGCATTGGCCTAAAAAAGGTATTTCTGACTCCTAAAGAGACTTTTCTAAGATCTGCAGCTATGAATTCAGTCATTATGGCCCAGCAGTTGGCAACGTATGCCCTGGGTTAGGGAAGATGATGCTACAGTGCTTTGCTACTTGAGAGTAATCCTAGCTCATGCAAAGCCATCCATTGATATAATTTGTTCTATAAAAACTGCTGGTTATTACATGTGTGTATTCAAGACCAGTCTAATTTTCTCTCAAGGTTTTGAAGGTAATTTTCATCATTTGCATGAATAAAGCCAGAATCTGGAAACCAGAGAAATCTAAAATTCAGATGGAAATCCTTTATGTAAAATAAATGATAAAATCTAGGTGCCTTTGCATGTGAATGATATCCTTAGGCTTGAGTTTTCTCCAATGCACTGCTTCAAAGTCTGATGGATTTGTAACAGCAGTGTGTTAAGCTTAACATTGAGTTAAAATCTATCAAAATTCAGTCTGCTTTAGAGGTAGGGAGAGAGATGTGAGTGAAGATGACCCTCCAGAATGACTTCTTCCTTACATCATAGCAAATGTGGCTTCAAACCCTCCGTGGGAGTGGGCTTGCAGAGACCAAGATGGCATTGTTTATAGAAAGCTTTGATTTCCACTGGCAATCCTTAGCTCAGTCCCAGTTCTTATTCATGTCAAGTTTGAGCCTCTCTCACTAAATCTGCATCTTAATTTCTTAATTTGATCTCAGGTTTGGAAACTACCAGGTTTCACCAGCCAGCTGTAACAGGCACGCATGAATTATTAGGCTCCCATTGTCAGCTAAATCTTATCCTTTGTATTTTAAGTCACCCATTTGCATTCATCTAAAATGCTTTCTGAGAGTTTATCAGAAGAAGTGAAATAAGAAATTGTCCCGGTTTGAAAGACAGGTGTCTGCTAAGGAAGGCAGGAGCCCCCCTTGGAACAGAGAGATACAACCCCCTCCCCTCCGAATTGTTATAGAATTGAAATTAAGGGGCTTTCAGGCAAAGATATGAGGAAAATGGGAATAACAGTTTTTACTAATGTATACAACAAAACTATAATACAGAGCAACTGGTTACAGGCCCGATAGAGTCAGGGATACAACCTGGCCCCCTGCCGGGCAGGGTGCTGGTACCAGTCCGATCCAGTGGCAGCTGCAGCTCTCTCCGAAATGGTCCTGTTAAAGCGGCGGTCCGTAGGAAAAGAAAAAGAAAAGTCTGAGCAATCCGATTTCGGTGGCAGCTGCAGTTCTCCTTTAGATGATCCCGTTGAAGCGGTGATCTTGTAGAAAAAAGAAAAACTGGTCCTCCTCTGAAAATCCGGCCGCGGTGCAGTCCCTGTCTTCTGGGGTTCCAGCGGGTAAGGCCCCTCGCTCTGCTCCAAACCCCAAAAGTTATCTCCGGCGGGAATATGCTTGGCTCCACCCCTCCCCCTCTGGCCGGAGCATCTCACAAAGAGATGGTAAGTCCTGGGGCAAGGCACTGATGGGCGCATTAACAGAAGAATAGTCCCGAGGGGCGAGGCAAGGAACACCGGCGCCAGGCCTCAACGGCTCATGGTAATAGAATACATTGCAACCCAGGACATTATCCACCCCTTATTCTATTACCATTTGCATCATCCCAAATCAATACCTTTCTTAAACTTTACACACACACACAGATATATATATATATATACAATGAAACTCTACACTGCGCACGTCTCACAGTCATGGATAGCCTGGGAGATACTGTCCATGGTTAGATCCACCCCTCGGTCTCGTGCCCACTTAAATCCTTTTGGGTCTTTGTAATAGCCATTTCGGAGGAAGTCTATTCCCAGGATACATGGGGCCTCCGGGCCAGTCACAATCGGATGTTTCTGCCACTCCTTCCCAGTCAGGCTCACCTCAGCTTCCAACAGGGTCAACTGCTGCGACCCCCCTGTCACCCCAGCAATAGACACAGATTCTGCCCCCACATGTCCCGATGGCATTAGGGTACATTGTGCTCCAGTGTCAACCAATGCTTCATATCTCTGTGGCTCTGATGTGCCAGGCCATCGGACCCACACTGTCCAAAAGACCCGATTCTCCCGTGCCTCTTCCTGGCTAGAGGCAGGGCCCCTCTAGGCCTGGTTATCATCCATTCCCTGGGCATACCTGCAAGATGTTTCTTCAAGGGGATCTGACATATCATCCTCCCTTCTGTAATACCTGGCAGCTCGGTCACGGGAGGCTGAGGCTACTTTCGCTTTAGCGGAACCCCCTCGGTTAGTGTTTTCCCTTTTGAGCTCACGAACCCGTGCTGCCAGGACAGAAGTGGGTTTCCCATCCCACCTTCTCATGTCTTCCCCACAGTCACACAGGAAGAACCACAGCTCAGATCGTGGGGTGTACCCTCTCTCTCTAGCTGGGGGACGTCGGGCTCTGGCTCTGGGGTTTATGACCTGCACTGGTGCCACACGAGAGCTGCTCCTCCTCACCTCCTTCATCACCTCCTCCCTAATCTCTTCCTTGAGGTCCCTAGCCACAGCAGCGACATGAGCTTTCATTGGGCCATTGACTAAACTCTCATAATATCTGAACCTGTTGGCAACAGAACCCACTGTCTCTTGGTTGTCATCAGCATTAATTGTTGCAATGAATGTGGCATACTGCTGTGGCCCCAGCTTTGCCAGGTTCCACAGCATCTGCCCTGTACACTTGACCTTGTCGGGGTCATTATCATGCTGTCCGTCCCTCCCAAAGAGTACCTCTAACACTGCCACTTCCCTCAGCTGTTGGATCGCTTCCTCAAGGGTCTTCCATTGCATTCTATGATGGTACTCCTGCATTCTCTCTCTGTGGACAAACCTTTCCCTCACACTCATTAAAAGCCGCTCCCAGAGAGAGAGGGGCCCCGGCTCCCTTACAAATACCTGGTCCACCCCTGAGTCTTGGGCCAAGGATCCCAAATACCTGGCTTCGCCACTATCCAGTTGTACGCCTTTACCCATAAGGTCCCAAACCCGAAGTAACCAAGTTGTAAAAGGCTCACGCCCCCGTCGCGCAATGTCTTTTCGCATATTACGGAGACTGTCGAATGACAGGGATTCGATGATAATTTCAGGCTCTGACTCCCCTGCGGGTTGTGAGGGCTCTGGCTCATCCCCATCATTAACTGGGCGTATTGATTTGGCCTTGCACTTCCTCCTCTGCACAGGGGCGACTGCTGCTGGCTGTGGCTGTCCTTGTGGTTCAGCTAGACCCTGCACAGTTGTAACATCTGTGGGTTTCACTGCTGCACTATCAGACTTTCCCTCTTTAGGACAAGGTTTCCCACTAGTTTGGGAGGTGTGTTCCCTCAGCATCTCACGTATTTCCTTCACCAGTACCCCTACCCAATTCGGCTGGTCCATTTGTGAGGTGGGCTGTTGGGCAATGCCAGGGCGTGGGACAGGGTCAGGCTGCGGGGCAGGATCTCTGGCCTCTGGGGCCGTGTCAGGTTCTGGGGCAGCATTCCTAGTCTCTGGGGTGGTTATCCACGTAGTTATCCAAGCCAGTCTCACTTTATCTCTGAAGGCCAAGCAGCCCATTAGCAGTAGGCCTATTAGCAGCAACACATGGATAATATCTAGGGGAAAACTAAACCCTTCGAAAGCTGATGGAGCAGACCCAAAGAACTGGTTGAATGGTTGGGAGAAAACTTCCCCTGGTGTTATTTCCTCACAGAAGGTATCATTATTAATGTAATCCCAGAAACATACGCTGAGCGTGTGATAGCCCTTTATCCATGTGCCCACATTCCACAGGAAATCAAAAAACCATGAACTCCTCACCTTACCAACCCACAGTGCAAGCTGGATAACAGCCGCAGTAGCCTTAGTCAGAGGGCCCATGTTTAGATAAGGGGCTGCAAAGGGGAAAAGCATAGCCACAACCACGTGCCACCCGAAGCAAGGCAAACTAGACCACATGGTGCTGCCTAACAAAGATCCCACGTTCATTGCACAAAAAATCAGGTTAGCCAGGAACTGTTATTCCTTTTTCACCCTTTTTCCTCAATGCCCTCAGGCCCCACGTTGGGCGCCAAAATCTGTCCCGGTTTGAAAGACAGGTGTCTGCTAAGGAAGGCAGGAGCCCCCCTTGGAACAGAGAGATACAACCCCCTCCCCTCCGAATTGTTATAGAATTGAAATTAAGGGGCTTTCAGGCAAAGATATGAGGAAAATGGGAATAACAGTTTTTACTAATGTATACAACAAAACTATAATACAGAGCAACTGGTTACAGGCCCGATAGAGTCAGGGATACAACCTGGCCCCCTGCCGGGCAGGGTGCTGGTACCAGTCCGATCCAGTGGCAGCTGCAGCTCTTTCCGAAATGGTCCTGTTAAAGCGGCGGTCCGTAGGAAAAGAAAAAGAAAAGTCTGAGCAATCCGATTTCGGTGGCAGCTGCAGTTCTCCTTTAGATGATCCCGTTGAAGCGGTGATCTTGTAGAAAAAAGAAAAACTGGTCCTCCTCTGAAAATCCGGCCGCGGTGCAGTCCCTGTCTTCTGGGGTTCCAGCGGGTAAGGCCCCTCGCTCTGCTCCAAACCCCAAAAGTTATCTCCGGCGGGAATATGCTTGGCTCCACCCCTCCCCCTCTGGCCGGAGCATCTCACAAAGAGATGGTAAGTCCTGGGGCAAGGCACTGATGGGCGCATTAACAGAAGAATAGTCCCGAGGGGCGAGGCAAGGAACACCGGCGCCAGGCCTCAACGGCTCATGGTAATAGAATACATTGCAACCCAGGACAGAAATGAAATAGTTTCATGTAAACTGCATTTTTATGTTTGACTGGTAAAACCACAAAGCAGAGATAAAATACATAAAACTAAGGCTCTGCATAATAAGCATATCTATTAGTTTCCCTTATCTTTATAAAGCTCCCATTTGTCAGGAGAAGCATTGCGTGTCACTCATCTTGCCTTGTTCTACAAAAGCTCTTTTCTCCCTTGCCTTTTATCTCCCGTTGGCATTTGCAGGGTGGGAAACGTCCCTGGCCTGGTGCTGCCAAAGACCCCATTGAGTAAATAATCATTTAACCTTCAACCCCATGAGAGCAGAAGGAAATAAAAATTAATACCAGGGTGCACCTAGATTAAAACCTAGAGTTACTGGTACTCTGCTGGTTTGCAGCTTTTGCAGTTGCAGCAGCCCAGGATTAAGGGGCGAATGTTGGGTCAAACCATCCCCAGGGTAAGTCACCTCCAAGTGAGGCCACATCCCCCCCAGTGTCACCCATGGAAAACCATGTAGGGAAGCTGCTGGTGGTGGCAGGTGGCTGTGGAGGTGCTCAAAACCACAAGCTCATCAAATGTTGTGTGTCCTGTTCCACAGGAGCTGGGCCAACAGGATCCTCTTCTTCTCTTGATGTGTACCACTGTCACTTGTTCTTACCTTCTTTCTGAAAAGAAAGTTAGCATTGCACATCCAACTCGTCAGCTCAATGTTCAGAAAATGCCACGTGTAGGTAACAAATACTTGTCCTGAGGACCCACTTGAAACCTTCTTGCTACATCGTGCTTTTGAAAGTAGCTCTTACTCAAAATGCATCTTCCCTTCTGCTTTTCTAGGACTTTTTGTTGCTGTCACACACGGTGTCTATGACACACGTGTCTATGAGTGCACTGATATAAAGTTACATTTGCTTAACTGACAAATTCATCAAAATTCCTATGGGGAGCTGTTGTTTTCCAGGAGAAGAAGTGGGATTTGGGTGGAAAAGATCTGTAATCAACCACAAATATGCTATTTCTGTCTATGGAACATAACCAACTAATTGTGTCTCATGCTGGCAATGCTGTGCCATTAGCTTTTATTTTCCTTTTTTTCTTTTTTTTTTTTAAATATTTTGCCCTGTGGTCCAAATTCTTGCTTTGTGTATAGGGGTTTTTATGTTCTCTAGGAAAGTGAACCGACAGTTAGTTGAAAAACACGACCATGCGTTTGTCACCATCTGGCCACTCAGACAGACTTGCTGTGAGTTCGGGTTCTTTGAGATAACTGCTGAACCAAACGCTGCTTTGAAGTACCGACACATCTTCTGTGAGTCTGTGACAGAGCTCTTCACTGCCATAGATCTTTTCTAACCTTGCAGCAGTGTAGATCTCGTTCAGCGTTACTGCTGAGGAGATATTCAGTACCTGTCAGGTTTAGTTACATATCTTGTACATAGAAACAGAGGTAATTCTTACTAAACAGCTGTTACAGAGCTGCATCCTTTGCAGACTGAACCAGAAGGACTGCAGACATTATTCAAGCAAGCTTTCTTCCCAAGCATTAGCAGAGAGATGTGTGGTCTGAATACAGAGCTGGGAACCAGACAGTCCTTAAGTGTAATGTAATCTGTCAAGGCTGCAGCCCAGAGCATCTTCCTGGCCTTTAGAGGGGTTGGTACCACAGCTCCTGTAACAATTGCAGGAGCTTTTTGTCGAGTAGAAATAACACTTGCCTAACTCAGCAAGGATGAAAGC
This sequence comes from Podargus strigoides, assembly GCA_028020825.1. NCBI lineage: Eukaryota > Metazoa > Chordata > Aves > Caprimulgiformes > Podargidae > Podargus > Podargus strigoides. The sequence continues at coordinate 1,018,326 of CM051629.1, read as the reverse complement.
TGGTAGTAAGTTACAAACACTTTGAATATAAGGAGGGTATCTTCCTGTTTATCCTTCAGCCCTTAAATGGTACATTTTATATTTCACTTCTAGCTATTAAATTTATTTAATGCATATTTAAGTCTGTGTTGTTTATATCAGTGCAATGCACTTGACCCTGATGGAGTTACAGCTGATTTATGTGAACATAACTGAAAGGAGGAGCAGCTCCAGGGGAGCAAATGCATTGCAAACTGTCTTTGCTTTTAAATATTCTTATAAGATAAATAGAAATAGTGCTTATGTACATAGACATAGAGGTGTAGAGTATATATCTGTAGTGTAACAACATTCAGCTGCAAGGTATAAGGTGAGGAACCACCAGCCAGGTAGTAACTCTGCAGCGAAGGGCAGCAGGCGACAACATGACCTGACTGCGAAAAATAAACATCGTGTTTCTCAGCAGTGCTATAAGGTAAACTCAGAAAATAATCCTCCAGTAAGGAGGCCTTCAGCAGAGCACCACACTCAGCTTGGAGCATCGCATCTCGGTGAAGCAGCAGGTCAACAGCAGTGTCCAGCTTCGGGGGAGACAGAAGGGCCTGAGGTCTTCCCAGTGGCTCCAGTTGGGAGAGATAACCCCCTTACCTGTCAAAGACCAAGGGACAATGTGGTACCATGCTGCTCTTTAACAGTCCTCCAAAAGACAGTAGCTATTTGAATATATAAGAGAAGGAAACAGAGCGTGGTGGCCACCTGCTCTCCCTGCCACCAGGAGAGGACAATTAACAGCTTCGTTCAGGTACAGACTGAATGTTTTGGAGACCTGAGTGCTCCACAAGAGTTTGGTTAGGAGGCTGTGAGACCTCTGTCAGGGCTGGGTTTAGGACATGGGTAGGCAGGGTGGTCTGTGAGTAGTTCTGGTGGGAATGGCTTCTTCTTGGGCAGGGGTTTAGGCAAGGTGACACCTTGGGCTCCCTCCCAGCCTCGAATGGTGTCACTTTTTACCATAAGAGATGGGTTATGTCCCAATGTCCTGACTTTGGCAAAATTTCTGACAGCATCAGTGTCATTTCCTTCTGATAATGAGTAAACAGAAACTGAGAAAGCACTTTGGTTTCTGCTCATCTGCATCTGTGTGGAGACACATCCGTGCACAGCACGTTTTTTATGTTTTCTGTAAGGCATTTTATTGCTTCCAATGGTGATCTTAATCACTATAATAGCAACTGCTATGTGGATACAACTAGCATGTCTGCAGACAGTCATGTTTTTCTAAATGTGGGAATTTGGAAATACCTGGGCAGAGTCAGCATTTTACTCTGCCATTATATTTATTCATGACGTTTTTCCATGAGAAATTCAGGGTGATTAGCACTGAATAGAAGAGGAAATAGGGTTCTGAAGAAATCGCCCTCGATGTGTAATGGTTTTCCCATCTATATGGATTTACTGTATATTTAATTTTTGAATAGGGTCTGCAGAGACTTTGCTCCTCTTCAGCTCTCTCACACCTGTACTGTGCTGTCTCTGTGCCTTCTAGCTGTGCCTAATCCTCTTCAGCTGGGAGAACTGTTCTAGTTTAGCTGTTAAGTGATGAAGTGCGTCCTCTGAAAAGATAATTAAAAAGAATAATAATTAAAAAAAAGCTTTTCTACCCCTGCATAGTGGCAGAGTATGGTTTGGAATCCTCGTGGTTTCTTTGACTACTCATGTCATGGCAGTACCTGTTCTCTCACTTGCACATATACTATTTTTTCATAATAAGCATAGCTGAACGTCACAAGCACACAAATCATTGTGTACTCTCTGCAAAGTTATTTCAATCAATTGTTGAGAGTTACAGTAAACCAAAACAAACCTCACCTTCCTCAAATTTTTTTTAAAAGTAAGATATTTTTTACTAACCTGTATTATTATAGTTCCTCTTCTATAACGTACAGTAGACCTAAATTTAAATTTGTACCAGCATAATTTCAGTCCAAATCTGATCTTCACTCTCTAAATAAACCAGCAGAAGCTCTGCTGTAAGCACACAGTAGAAGCTGTGCTGTTGAGGACACTGAGAGGTTCCAGCCCTGAGCCTCCAAAGAGGCTGTTGATGTATCAGGTAAGTGATGTGTGTTGGACCTCACAGTGGTTTGCTGTGCAAAGGTCTCAGCTCATGCCTCTTAGGTTGAAAACTCATTAAAAATTGCTTTTAAAAGGTTACTGAGTGTTTGAAATACTACAGCCTGCTTACCAGTCATCTTATTTGTAATAGCATCTCGTGTGTTGTGTCTCCTAGCTCTACATACAAACTACCACACTTACAATATCCATGAACTTAAGTGCTTCAGTGGCCCTGGGAATGCTTTACATGCCGAAGGTGTACATCATCATCTTCCACCCCGAGCTAAACGTCCAGAAACGGAAACGCAGCTTCAAGGCTGTGGTGACAGCAGCAACCATGTCGTCACGGCTCTCCCACAAACCCAGCGACCGGCCCAACGGCGAAGCCAAAACGGAGCTGTGTGAGAACGTGGACCCAAACAGTGAGTACTGCTGCTCTTCTCTTCCTTGGCTGGCTGGGGGATTTGGAGGCATTGGCCAACACCTGAGGTTTAGGGTCTTTGTATTATTTGGTCTTCTCAGTTAAAGATTTTTGATATCTCCCATATATTATTTTAAATTCTCTTGTTTGGGTTGTGCCAATTGGCAGCAACTCCTCACAAAACGTTTGGGGGCTGTGAGTAACTCCTCCTCCTTTCCCTCCTCTGAGTGAGAGATCAGCAGCATCCTTCAGTGCCAGACCCTTCAGCCTGTGTCAGACTCCAGCCTTCCTAACCCTGGCTGGTGCAGGGTGGATGGAGGGACAAGCACCAAACTCATTGGTAACTCTGCTAACCTGAGTTATAACCTGGTTTCTTTCAAAGTTTCCTTACAAAAATCTCCCAGTCCTTGAAGATTCCCTTTTAAGGATTTTATCCGGCCCTATAAAAGTGAATGCAAATCTTGCCACTGATTTAAAAGGAAAATGGATGGAAAAGATGCTTCCAGTTTCCTTAATGTGCATAGCATGGTATACTGCAGCACAAAATTACATACTGAGGCCATCAAATTTGATTTGCATTTGAATCTGGAGGGAGCTGAGGAAGGAGACAGCTGCACAACTTCGCAGCACACTGGAAAGGTTTAGGCATGTCTGCAGTTTTTGTGAAAAACAGATCTGAATCTGGAGGAATGCCCTTTCCTCGCCCATGATCCGTTCATCCATTTGCTGCTGAAATCCCTGCCACTTCTTGTCTATTAACTGCTGCCTGAATATCTGCCTCAAAGCAGAAACTCTGCTGTCAAAGCAAAGTGGAAACAGCCAGCAAATTATTGACACAGCACTTTTCCTCCCTTTATTCACCCCTTGAGTATTTTTCTCTGATGTCTTATCATGCAGGTATACGAAATGTATTCTAGGTAGAAAAACAAAATTTGTCTTGTCTGAACTGTGATTCTGACATAAGAGAGTAAGCAAATGCTTCTCATAAACTAAGGACTGCATTGTGCCTCCTCCAGTCACACTGAGCAGAGCCCCACTGCAAGAGGAAATAAATGTATTTCCCATGTTGGGGTATTGCCCAGCAAGAGTGAGAGCTGCAGAGTCCTCCATCAAGTCAAATTCCTGTCAGGTGATAGGGGTGAAGGAACCCCTCCCACTCTCCCCATCTCTAAACCTGCCCCTGGCTGTGATGCTGCTGAGTCCAGCTCTCCAGTGTGCAAACTCCAACCACTGCTGGAGGTGTTGAGGCAGCATTGTTCCTGGAGACAGGGGGGAGGAGGGAAGGGGGTTTAGAAAGAGCTGGGTAAGGGCAGGTGAGTTGCTGAGCTGCAGTTCTGCAAGGGCTGTTCTGCTCAAAGGGGTTGCAACTAGTTCTTCTTCCAGAAAAATCAAAATTTCTAAATTTCTACTCCAAGACTTGAACAACAGGAAAACTACGGAAGTTCTGACGATGAAATGTTCACTGTAGAAAGAGCAGTAGACCCCTTGTTGCTGTTCTCAGACTCCTGAGGATATTCCCTGCCTGGCCAAAGAACAGTCAGGTTTTTCCCTAGGAAGGAGACGTGTTTATTAAAAATAAATATTGCTCACTTAACCTGCAGCATTCCTGATAAAATACAATGTTTTTTCATCCAGGACTATAGAGTAGAATATACTTTATCAGACCAAATCCCCCTGCTTGCCAAGATCTGCCAGTTTCTGCCTTAAGCACCCACCCTGCAGTCCCAGTGCTGTTAACACCAATTTAAAGCTGGGGGAAAGTCCAGTGGGAGCAAAACTCTCACGACTTCACAATTGGTGTGTGTGAAGGGAGAACGCTTTCTGTGACCTCATTTGCTTACATGTAGGACTCTAAAGTGTATAAATTTGTCTGTTCAACCTAGCCAGTCAGGAAATGTGCAATAATATTAATTTATATGTCTTTCTTCAAGTACCAGGCTTTTAAAATTTTTATGGTTTGCAAAATACATTTTCTTTTAAATATTTTAATTATTTATATATATAGTACCATCTGTTCATATTATCAGCTGCACCTACTACTACTATTTCATTCCCTGGATAAGTGTGTGTTAACAAAAATTATTAGAAAATCAAATTAAATAAACTACTGCTGTACTTGAAGTATTTGGGTACATTTAGTCCCAACGTAGGCTGCTGCTACAGCTAATGGGAGCTCTCCTATAGCATTCAACAGGTTGTCAATCAGCCCCCTAATCAGGCAGCACTCAGCATGTATGTCTATACAGGTAATTCTAATTGACCAAAATCTAATATTTTGGTTTTGTCTTTAAACAAAATCTAATGTTTTGTTTAAAAAAAAATGTTTGCAGTTTTTAGGTGGAAAAATTGAAAACAATAGTAATGAGCTCAAAAAAAGCAGTGTCATCCAAGGAAAACTCTCCACATTTTCAATGAAATGTTGAAAGTGGTGCCCAAAAAAATAAATAAGGTTTTGATGTTTTCATAGCAATTTCACTGAGGAGAACAGGGATGGGAAGTCCTGGTTGTTAGATCTGTGCCAGGCTCCTCTGAAACTCACTACGTTAGGCTGAAAGTCAATGGATTGAAGGTGATTAAAGGATGAGTCTGAGACTCATCAGCCCTGTGCAAAGCTCGCCTAGATGGAGATCTGACTGAGCTACCAAGTGTTTGCTCCTGAGTGCAAAAGTACAGTTGGGTTTTCCAGTTTGATTTTCTATTGTATGTCCTGGTGCCGCTGCTGCTCATGGCTTGCTCAGGTATTGGAGACTGGAGTTGCCATTTCTACTGAAAATACCCAAATATTTCGTATCTCCTAAGAAATGATTAACACTGAGCCACCAGCATGGGATTCATGTACCTCCAAACATTGGGGAGTTTGGTCATTAAGCCCAAATTTATGGCCCTGTCCTATTTATATGCCCCATGTCCAGAGTCAAAACCAAAATCAAATTGTGGATACTTTTACAGAACAAAACCTCCCTGGTTTAGTGTTAACTTGAAATGAATGCCTGATGAGCTGAAGATGTGCATGTGAAACTGGAAGGCCTATAAATTACCTGAGAGGCTTCCTGAGAGCAGGTGGTCCTCAGCAGCAGCATGAGCAGCGTGTGGAGATGCTGCACACAGCTCTCAGGTGATCTGCGGGAATTTGGGCTGGGAAAAAATGTGCAGAGCACTTAGGAGAGCTGGGCTCAAGTGCTGAAATTTTAGTGTGAGTATAAAAGAAGAAACTGCATTAAAATGGGAGGAAAATGACTTGAAATGCAGTGGCCTTATATCCCACCTGTCAGGGGGAATAGGAACTCGCGGTGTCGCAGCTCTTTATTTAGGATATATGGGAAGCAAGAAGCGTCACAAGTTGAGCCCCCCAGCCATGCCCTGGGAGGGCTTTCATGCTGCATGTGATAGATTAAGGCCAAGCTTTTCAATCTAAAACTGCATTACTTAGGAAAACTCCCTTCATCATTCCAGTTTGTCACCTGGCACGTGCATGCTTGCATTCATCCAGCAGTTTTCCCCCACTAATACACATTTGTGGCAGATTGAGGTGAGCAGAACCCAGTGCACAGCAGCTTCCATCCGTGTAACGAGTTCATTCTGCTCTCATGTGTCTTTGGCCGAATTTCACACGGTTTGAGGAGACGTTTCTCATCAAGTCTGCAGTTGAACTGATAGCAAGTGCTTCTCCTCAGTTGTCTCCTTTGGTTTCTGCTGCAAGAGCACAAGAGCACGAGCACCTCCTGGCTCGGACAGATGTGCAGACACCGCTGTGCAAATGCTCCCATGCTGTGCCTGGTGTGTTTGTGTGTTCACTCATGTTCATCTCTACATCACTGGCATGATGTCACCTATTCCATCTTTCAAAGGAAAAATACTAAAATGGTCATCAATGATGCCAAGGCACCTGAGAGTGGCTGCATGGGGGCGGGGGGCTGGTGTATCTTCAGCTAAGCCAAAGTATTCTGGAGTTTGCTCAGGAGAGGGAAAAAAAAAAAAAATCCACCAACCTTGCTCTTCTCCGAGCAGCTGCTCCCATGTTCAGAGGTACCTGAACTTATGTGAACTGGTTCATTTATTTCTGACCCAGAGTTAATTTCGTACATTGGCGTCTCTCAGCTTTCCACTGTCACTGCTCTAATCTGGGCTCTTCAGTTGCATTAATGTCATGGCCTCCACGACAGGGCAAAATTTGAAGAGTTTATTGTGAACAGACGTAATATACATACCAATGTATTTACTTTTCCTGTAGACTGCATACCACCAGTAAGAAAGAGTGTTCAAAAATCTGTTACTTGGTACACTCTTCCACCTACTGTATAGCTTTTGCCTGCTTTCCAAAAAGGTAAGGACAAATCTAGCTTCTTATTACTTTATTCTCAAATGATGATGATGATGATTATATACATAAATAAATGAAGAATGTGCATTAGTGCAGCTGTGTTAAAACAAGTATTTAACTTAAAAATTGTTCACACACCCATTACCAAAAGCTCCCACGTGAAGGGCGTGCTTTGGAGTAGGAACACCCAGGACCTGGGTGGTTCAGTCCCTGGGCTGTGCCCCAGTGGAACAAGGGACTGGCAGTCTTCTGCTTCCCACCGGTGGAGGTGGGTCCCAGTAAAGCCTCTCGAGATATAGATATTTGATAACAGTTTTACAAAGGAACAAACAAATGATCCAAAGTTAATTCTGGCAATCAGATCTAACAACTAACAAAATGTTTTCTGAGTCATTTCTGGCAGCTTTACCAGCAGGGTTGCCTGGCAGCATAAAAATAATGTTTGTTAATGTGTGAGCAATCTTCTTTACTCTAAAATTATCAATGGATCCAAAAAAGCTTGGAAAATATTTTTTTTCACTGTGGGAGATCCCGGTGACCGTTCCTGAGTAGCCACAAGTGAACAATTTTTGAGGGCTTCCTTTTCTGAGTGTTGTGGCTGCCTACATGGTGATCTTGTGAGCTGGTTCTGTATTTGTAACTTCATCAGCCAGGAGTTACTGCTTTTCTAGTGAAATTGGAGGAATGAGAAAGTACTTGATAATGGAGACAAATAACTAACAGCCATTAATAAATGTTTCTCATATCTGCAATCCTGTGTGTATGCTCAGACAGCTTTTCCCACTCCTCTGGGGCTCTGCCCAGCTATGGAAGGTGCTGGCCACTAAAGTATTACTGCTAATCAGATGTGAAAGAGTGAAGTGTGACAATGTGAAGATGAAATTGCTAAAGGAAGGAGATGAGAAGGGGGGGGAGACAAAAGATATGCTAAATCTCAGGAGAAATCACTTTTTTTAAAATAAATTTTAAAATTTAAAGAATTAGGAGCTCATGCAGAGTTCTAAAAATTGTTTTTTTCCATGCAACATTACTGTATAATGTCAGGAGTTGCTAACTGCACACAAATAACTTTGTCATCCAAGTCCTATGAAAGCAACTGGCCATTTTTTTAAGCAGTTTTTAAAGTTTTTAAAGTTTGGGCCACACAAAGCTCTGAGAATTGCCACAGCCAAGGATGGTTTGGGCTTGTGGTGGTCTGCCCACCCCAGTGCTCTTCTGCATCATTTCTGTTTGCCATTTCTGCCCCGGGAGCGTTGCTCTGCTGGCTGGGCTCTGCTGTTGCTCTGCTTTGATTTGTTCTGCCAGGAATACAAAACAAACACCAGCAAGAAGCAATATCCTGTATTAAAAGCAAAGCAATGATATCAGGAAAACACCAACTTAGTTGTGAATTGACACTTGTTGTGCTAGTAACAGGTTTCTGTGTAGTATGAACACAGTGCTGAGGCCATTACATGACTGGATCAGTTTCTGCTGTGATGCAGGGCGGGGGGATGCATTTATAATGCTTTTAAATTGTTTCCTGGAATGACAAACAGGAGTTCTTTAGTGGTGAGACTGATGAAAATACAAAGCTTGAAAAACTCGATGTGGTATCTGGGTCAGGGAAAAATTTGTCCATCACCTGAGCAAGGCAAAAAACCATCAGATGCTTTTGTGGAGCTGTAGAGTCACGTTTGGAGTTTGCTGTGCTCTGGAGTCTGTCGTAGCACTTGTAAAAGCAGTCAAGGAGAGACTCAACAGAGAGTGTCTCCCTGCTTTTTTGATTGCATTATTAGTCCTGAGCATTGTTATTTGGGTTGTTTTCCACAACATGGTACTGGTGGTCCCTCAGCACTTAAAGCTGTTGTAGGAGGGGTGATGGTGAAACACTGCAGCTCACCAGCAGCCTTTTCTCATTTTCTCTTTTCTGCTGAACCTGGACTCGGTCTGGGCTGGACGCTGTGTGTGTCTGAACCACAGTGGTCCCCGTGCTTTGAAGAAGAAACATCAGTTGGTATGAGCTTTGCAAGCAGCAGCTCCCCTTTCCCCCTCAGCTCTGTGCCTGGCTGTGGGGGTGAAGGGCACGGCGAGGAGCAGCTGCCTGCTCAGCAGAAATGATGCTGAACTCCACTTTGCATTCCTCTGGAACTCCCCTGGGGTTTCCCCAGAGCTGATCCTGCTCCCTGCTTTGGGCTGTGAGTAGGTCTGCAGTACTGACTGAATTAAGTTGAAAATGCCACTCATGGTACCTCTGTGCAAGGGCAGGGCTGGCTTTTATTCCCAGCAGGTCGTCACCACCGAGGCTGTCACACACGACAGCCCTGCTTGGAGTGAGGGCAGCTGAGCACAGCCCGAGGCAGGGGCTCTCCTCCCAGGGCTTAGGCATGGAGTGCTGCTTCCAGAAGGTGTCCAGCTGCTTTACAAGTCATTTTTGGTTTGATCTGTATGCAGAGGGATTTCCGTGGTGTTTGAGATCATTTGTGAGGTATGTGCAGCCCCATGGTGTGTGAAGTCATTAAGTTTGTTCGTCATCTCTCTCCTAGAATATACATGCAATTACCTCAAGTGTGCTATAATGAAGCTGCTGTGATGTAAGTCATGGCATGGTTTTAAACTGATCTTAGCCTTATGTTGAAAGAGGTAAATAGTTCAAGTTAGCCTCTAGTGCCTCGAGTTAGACCCCCAGGGCCATCTACACCATCCAGTAGCAGCATCTCTGGGGTCTGGGCAACTCTTTGAAGGCTTTGGGTCCAAACTGTGGGATATTCTGTAGTTTCTCATGCCTTAGAGAGTATGATATAGAATAATAATTATTCTGTATCATTCTATAATTTTCTTGATTGAAGCGTAATTCTCTGTGTGTATCTGTGGTGATTTCACCCCAAGCTTTTTATATATTTTGTCACCTTGTGGAAAACAAACCCCTAGAAAATGTCAGTGCAGCACTGGGGATGGACTGGAGGAGCGGGTGAGCACAGCCAGCGTGAGGCACAGCTGAGTGTTCATTTGTCCCTGACATGAAATAACACTGTACAATGAGATAGATATCATTTTATGCTGACACAGATAGCAAACAGAGAATATATTTGTGCAGCAGGGGCCTGGGTTTGTTTGGGTGGTTTTGGGCCAGGAAGCAGCAGCAATCAAAAAAATGGCAGATAAGAAAACAGTCTTTCTCAGCATCTCTTATTGCAAATAGGCACCTCTTTCACACCCAACACCTCTGGAAAACATCACAGGGTTTTTTTCTCTTTGTTGGCTTCAGGAAAGGAACTGTGTGCATCCTTCAGTGGTGTATGGTGATACATTAAAGAGGAGAGTCCTCTTGTTCATGAAAATAGATATTTTGACTTTGGGGTGAGATTGTTGGTTTTGAACTCAGTCTGACATCAAGGAACAAAGGCATGGTTTTATTTTCTACCCTGAGTGCAAAAAAAAAAAAAGGGAGGTAATTAGGTTAATGGCTAAATGCATGTAAATGGTGATGAAACACAACAGCCACACGTGATAGGAAAGAAAGGAATTCCAGTCTTGGGATCTGATGTTTGACTTAGTTACTCCTCTGTAACTCAGAGCACTGAGTCTTACCTGGGAGAGGAGTCTGGCACTGCCTCTAGTGAGGTGTGTGTTCTCACTGCTCAGTGGAAAAAGAAAAAAACCCCATAGTTGCCATAGTTACACCACTTGTCAGAATGTTTCTCATGTCCTTGGAATAAAGAGCATTATATTAAATCTGTACTCTTGTTAATATTAGCTGTTAAACATTGCCAGGATATTTGAAACCAAGACTTTCTGCAGAAAAAAGTTCAATGTTGATTGCAGCAAAACAGTGCTGTTTATCCCTGCAGCTCGGGGTGTGATTGTCAGACACTGTGTTACAGAGCTGTACACCAGCAGTAAATCCCCAGGGGATTTAGCCTCTTGAAACTTCATGAACATTCTTGATTTTTCTGTTAAGATGTTTGTTACTTGCAGCTCTTTGCCAATGAGTCTGAGCAGGGCAGCTTGCGGAGGTGAGCAGTTCCTTTTGAGGCGAGGGACCACAGCCAGTTCTCTGGCATTGCAGTGGAGGCTGTGATTGCTGGGCACATGCATGCACCCTCCTTTGCTTTCCAGGGCAAACATTCCCAAATATCTGTGTAGACAAAGTGCACACGTTCTCCGTGGAAGAATGAGGAGTCAGCGCATCCTTCTAATGCCAAGAGACCTGTCGGTCAGTGGGCTGTTGTTCTGCTGTTTAAAGCTAGTGTGCCAAATTATAAAGCATTAGGGGAATACAGTTTGAAATGGTTTTTTACATGTGCAGCAGAGTCAGATGTTGAAAGAGTGTCTTTACTGCTCTCTGACCTTCGGGTGCTCACTCCTGCCATTGGGACTTTCTCGTACGAGGTTCATCTCCTTTGGGGCACTGAGAGTGTCGTGCTTCCAGTGGTGGATCTTGCCAGGAATGGCCCGTAGCCAACCATCCCTGTACTGCTTGTACGGTGTTGATCTTGCCAGTAGCATCACAGGGCTGGAGCTCTACACACCCCCTCTCTGGAGGCAGAGATTACAGAGTCTAAGTCTTGCAAGAAAAGCCACCCAGTGCCAGCTGAAGCAGGTCCCATGCAGCCAATGGGGCATCACCTGGGGATGCCAGGACACCTGAAGAGCAGAGGAGCCAACTGAAGTCCCCACTGTGTCACAGCAGGATGAAATGTGCTTTCCTGACAAAAGGTTTGGCAGAAGTTTCTTCTGGGATTGCACTGACTCGGGGACACAGAGACACCCCAGGAAGAAGGTGGTGGTGCACTGTCAGCACAAGCCAGAAGGATCCCTGTGCAGGGCTGGGCCCCAGGGGACGACGTGCTTCACAGAGGACACAGTCACTGCCCAGAGCAATGGGATGTGCTCAGCTATGTGAGAGGTCTCCATGACAAACCGTGCAAATACAGCTTTGCATCTCCCCAGAGGAGAGGAGGTGTGGAGGAAGAAGCAGTCACCTGCGGGATGTTGAAGTGTTTCCTCAGTCTTCTCTGTAGTTATTTTTCCTGGAAAGAACAAATGGAGCAATAAACATGACAGTATTATTTAAAATAAAGCTACGACCAGGTTCTCTCACACGAGGAGGTTGCATTGGGTGTGACCTTGTCACTCGTATCCGATGACAGCCCCCGGTCCTTCGGAGATGTCGTTCTTCTCCCCGTGGCCTGGTTCCCCGTCACGCAGAGCTCTGGTTGGCTCAGAAGTGACTGATGGGCTGAATGGGCCGTTTGTTGGACAACACCCAAATTCTGCATAAGTTTTCTCTCCAGGAGTCATCTTGGGTTTGGTTTTCTGTTGGAAAACAGTATGTGTTTCCCAACTGGGAGAAGTGCGGATCTGGTTCTGGCTCTGTGGGTGCCCGAGTTGTTCAGTTGCAAGAGGGTGATTTGTTTGAGCCCAGGGCCCAGCAAGGTGTTTGGTTTGCACTGCGCAGAGGTACAGCCACTGCCGTGAGGGGCTGCTTGGAGGGTAATGAGCTGCTTTGTGGGGAAAAAATGGGAGAGTAAATAATGGAATTGCTTGTAATTTGTTAAATGAGTAAACAGAAAATACCTTTGTAATCTGACCCAGTGTGAAACCCAGAGCTGAATACAGTTGGGGGAAAAAAAAGAAAATAATTGACATTCAACCCTGTGCTCCCATTGTTTGGCAACTGCACAGAATTTCAGTTTTCTTGATTTTTTGATTAAGTACAATGATTAATTAGAAAAACATTTCAATTCTTTGATTACTGAATGGGTAAACTAGCTGGATCTGGAGAGCTGTATTTACTGAGTGTGGGTGTAAGGAAGAAAATCACTGTGTGATTGCTTTCTAACGAGGTGTTTGCTTGCACGTGAGCCCGGGGAGCTGCGTGGAGAAGTGCCGGGGTGCTCCTGGGGCAGGGACTGGGTGGGCAGGGGGAGAACTCTTGGGTAGGGTGGGAGATGGGTTTGCTGGGTTTGTGTTGGACCTCAGGAGCTGGGGACAGGGGAATGGTACAGTGCATACAGGAGATAGCTCAGGAACAGAGTCAAGAGGTAGAGAGGAATCATTTCCTTAAGGCTCTGACTCCAGGACTCCTTTGGGATGCTTTAGATCACTCAGGTCAGAATTTTAATTATGGTTCCTGCGAACTGTTTCCACACTTGGCTCTAACAGCTCTTGGCAGAGCCCAGCCCTCCAGGTGAGATAACCAAAGCACTATTAATTGCCTTGTTTTAAGCAGGTGAAAATAATTTGCTGCTATTTGTTATCTTCCCAGTGCACAGCATTCAAAGGGAAACATTTCAAATGGAGTTTAAATCAGTAGCTCTGTGTACTGCTGGCTCCAGTTAAGGAGCAGTACGAAGTGGGTTTGTTCCTTCCCTGCCACAACCTCACACGGATTTGGGAACACATCTCCTAAGGTCCCGTGCCCGTTCCTCGCCCGCAGCCAGGCGCTGAGGGTCGGGTTGGTGTGGAGGTTCCCAGGGACTGTTCACTGGGACACAGCTCCCCTGCCTGCACCCCACCAGGGTTCTGCTCCCCACCCACCCCACGCTGCCCCGGCACAGCAGGCACTGCCCCCCTCTGCCTCTGCTTCAGCCTCTCTGCACTCCCACTGCCTGGAAGCAGGGATAAGATGTTCTGCTGTTTGTTCTTCCATCCCAGGGCTGCAGACACTTTCACCTGACCCCCAAGTTTTCATCTGCAAAGCGGACGAGTAGGAGAGAGGAGAACGATGCAGCCAAACGTGCTCCAGGTTGTTCTTCAGCAGTGCCATACTTTGATTTTAGCTTTTGTTTAGGAGGGTAGAACTAATCCTTTGCTCTTGCAATCTTATCACCTGACTCAAAATCTCAGTCTTGCAGTTACCTTGCAGACAAAAACATGATGATTTTTCTGGCCCTACTCAGTATGTGTCTGGCTCTGTTCTTTGACTCAAAGTCACATTTTCCTTTGCTGGCTGAGATGGGAAAATTAATATTGACAATAAGCTCAGAGTTTGTCTCGGAATGCACCTACCCTCAGAACACCTTGCCAAGTACTGAAAGGTGTGGCTGATAAAAATTATCTTTTATCCCAGACCTGAGGAGGCTGAAGGCAGTGTTTGTCACTGCAGGTAGTTCAGATCATCTTTCCAGCTTAACAAAAGGAGTTTATTGATGCTGACAGAGGTATCAGCATAAGCAGTTCAGAGGCAGAGAAATAAATGATGTGGTTTTGTTTGTTTACAGAGAACTATCACTTTCATCAGTAAATAGTCATAAATGATGAATGCTGTACCTCGCCATTGAAAGGGGGAGTGTGTGTCACACATCCCTTTTGTGCCTGTTTTTAGAGCTCTTAAGAATTAATGCAGGTACATATCCTTGGAATACTCTCTGTATGTTATTTTTATAATAACATTTGCATATAATATTTTTAAGGTATTCTAGAATATCTTTAGAAGGGGCCCTGGCCCCAGAGGTGGCAGTGGCAGGGGGTGTGGGGTGCACAGCTCTGACAGTGGAGGGCTTGGAGACCATGAGAAACACCCAAGTGCTCCCTGTGTCCAGGTGGAAGAATGCTATGGAAGCATTGTAAGAAAGCAATAACTTTCCACACTACTTTCTACTGTAAATGTTTGGGGCAGCAGTCCTGGCTCTGCTGAACTCAGGTGCTCTGCCCTTGACTCAGCCAGAGTCCAGTACTGCTCCTGTCTGTGGAGCTGGAACTGAACTGGGGAGCTCACCCTTACCCTGTCCTGAAACTGGAGAGCCTATGTATTGTGCTGCATTCTATAGGATTGCTCCTTACTTGTCTGAACAAACACAGCTGCTTAAATTTGCTGTCCACAGAGCAGTGTTAGGGAGGTGTAACAGTTACCCTGTGCCACCAGGCAAAGCTTCCAGCCACGTACAGCTCTATTCCTTCCCTCTTGTGCCAGAGTGTGGCTTTGAAGCCAGTGCATGAGCTGGAGTTCATTATTTATCTCGTACACTATATGAAAATATGCCCAACTTTCACATAAGCAGTTCAGTCTTCTAACAAGGTAAGTGCCATGTGCAATGGTGCGTGCTGACTTGGCAGAATAATCTTTACATCATTTTGTGGGGTTTAGGGTAATCAGTACAATAAGATTCTCATCCTTCCTGGGATTCATTGTGGGAAAGGCTGCTTCACTGAAATTAATGGGTATTATTCTACTCGAAATGAAGTCAGAGTTTTCCAGCCTCGTACTGCAGTGCAAACATCTGTCTAATGCCATCGCTTTCCCTGCCTTGTCTGGGCTTAGAGTTTCTTCATCCCTATCGAGATAAAAGTTCACCAGCAGATTGCTCTCAATCTCATGCATTTGCAGGATGACAAAGCAAACGCATGCTTTATCTGCTCAAACCCTCCCCAGCTATCTCAGGCTGTGAGAGTGTCGTGTCGCTGCCGCTTTGACCCGAGCTGATTTCTATCATTATGCCATTATCTCACCCAAGAACTGCTTTTATTATTCTTCCCATAGGATGCGTTCTCTGTTCTCACAAAAAGCGCATCATAAAAAACCTGATGAATTTAAGACATACGCCTCTGATAGCAGCTACTGCTTGAAAGCCTTATAAGCTAAAATGGACTTTTGTTTAAAGAAAAACCTGCTTCAAATCCCAGTGTGCCCTGGGGAACTGGCAAGGTCGTACTCTTGCTTCCTATTAAGTCCTTCTGGGAACTTCAAAGTACTCCCTGTTAAAAGAACCCATTACATTGGCTATTTGTAATTGTTACTTATGGCCCTGGCAGTACTCTCTAGGATATCTTGCCAGTCTCTGGGTTCAAGGCTCACTTCAAGTGTGGCTATGTCATTCACCTCACTAGCTCTGCACTCAAAGTTTGCTTAGGGGCTGCATGACAGGCAGGGTAAATATCTGTTTCTAAAGGGATAATAATAAGAGAGCCCTAAGGGTAAAATGTGGCCCTGGATAGAATATGAGGAATTTCGAAGTGGGAGCTGCGTGAAGTGACAGACATGTGAACGCTCTCTAGATAGAAATACACCTGCAGTGTTTGCCCAGCCCTGCTCGGAACAATACAGGGGCATGAATATGCATAAACCTAATTATTCTAATGATTTGAAGTAATGGGTTTGTTATTAATGGCATTCAGCATGCAGCAGAGGTGAACCAGGTGAAGCCAGGTTATCAAGAGTGTGTAAGGCAGCACTGAAGTGCCACATTGCTCAGGCTGGTTTTCTGATTGTGCTCTCTTGGCATTAATCACTTATTCAAGGTTTCTCAGCGCTGGTGCTCACCTTATGATCTCCCTCTGAGGCAGGAGCTTAGACACGTTATCAGTGCTCTGCAGGCTGGCAGCAAAGACATCTGAGTGGCACCCAGTGATGTCACCAGATAGCTTGGCTGGGGCCTGGCCGCCAGCCGCCCCGTTCGCATTGGCAGAGCTGAGCCACCAGAGTGATCTGGCCTTGTCTTCCCAAGTGAGTGTGTCTGCACATGGGGGGAGGCTCTCCTGGCTTTTTCTTTTGCAGCATTTGACAGTTTTGTGGCAACTCATTAGATTTCTAACCTTAGGCACTGTATTGTGTGTCTATGCTGGGGGAAAATGTGTCCACATGGCCCAACCTGACTTGTGATGATTTCAGCCAGCTCTGGGATTTTCTGCATTATTTGTTCTGCATTCATCCAATGAACCTCGTTGGTTGGGGTTTGTTCCAGTTACAGATCTGCAAGACTTTGTTATTACTCATACTCACCTACCAGTTGTCCTTAATTAGTTTGAAGAGATTGGCTTCAGAAAGCTTACTCCATGGATTCTTTTGTGAGATGTTTGCTTCATATGTATATTTGCAAGACTTTCATCTTCCTGACTACAGAGATGTTTGTCTTCCTCCCTGCTAGCAGGAATCTCCCCGATAACACGTTCCGTGTGCAGTAGCAGGACCAGCACCTCCACTGCGGACCGGTGGAGGGGGCAGTTCTCCAGGTTCACATCTCAGTGAAGCCAAACCAAATACCTAATCCCATGAGCTGCACTAGGAGAATGAATCAGGAGTCTGAGTGGAGCAGCCTCAGCCCACTCTCAAACCCAGCCCTGGGCAGATGTGCACCGGCACAGGGCATCCCTGACACAGCAGCAGTGCTGGTCACGCTCAGGCTGCTGCTCCTGCCACGGTCTCGTGGTCCTCACCCAGCTGAACTTGTCACCCAGAGGTATGGCAAAGCTCCTTTACATTACAAACAACGACTGTCGAGGTGCCAATGTGTCCGGACTCGCGCAATCCACCCGAAGAGGTGGCGGTTGCTAAGCGACGTGGCCCCGTTCTCTTTTTGTGCCATTTTAGTTCCTTCTCAGCTTTCTGTTCCCTGTCTGGGGCTGCTTAATTTGATCCTATTTGCAGTGACAATTTAGGGTCGTGTGCCTTGGATACCAATTCACACGAAACGTACCGATCATCACACTTGAAAATCACATTTGGTTTTGGAGCTGGTGAAACTGAAATGGAACCCAGGGTTTGTTTTCTGCTGGAGGGGCGTTCCCAAGCCCATGCTGTATCATCCCGATGCCCCTATCTCCCCCACGTGCCCTCCGGCCTCCTGCAGCACTCTTTGATGGCAGTTAATGGATTAATTACGCTGTTCACAGATTCAGCCTTTTCTAGAATTTTAACCAGCCTCAGGCTTCTTACTCCATGTGTTTCTGCTGCTGTTGTAACACACACAACAACCTTCTCCAACATCTGACCAAAGCATTGGTCAGGAGAAACTACTGATGGGTTCATCTGGAAATACAGCTATTGCCCTTATGCCTGTCAGGATTCTGTGGTGACATCACTCTCAATACTGGACAAAAATAAGAAAGAAAAGCAGTTTATGAAAGCAAAGCAGAGGGAGGAAATCTTATTAAGGAATTTAAAACATGTATAAAAAAGAAAGGTAAGGAAAGGACAAACTTAAAATATAACTGACACCACCCACTTTCATTCTGGTTTTGGTTTTCTAGCATTTCATGGAGATTACAGGCAGGTATTAGTAATGCATGCCATGATACACCATGTGGCAGAAGAGCAGCAAAAGGAGTATGAGTGATGGCTGTATAAACCTACAGTTCTATTGCAGAATTGTTTGTCTATTAATTTCCAAAGTGTGTTTGCTCTCTGTGAGCTGGCCTTGTCTCTCATTGTGTTGTTCTGTGTGATGTGCTCCTTCCAGCTCTCCCTCCCCCTGGTTCTTCAGTAACTGCTGAGGACATTCAATCCAGTTCCCCCACGTGGAGGGTCCAGAGGGCCGTGCCCATCAGGAGTGATGGAGCTGGGTTGTTCATTGCTCAGTCAACCCCAGTATTGTTCATCTTGGGGGTTAAACTGTTCTCACTGCTGTGTCTTTGTTGGCTCAGTTTTGACAGAACTTCGCAAAGAGAAAGAAGCCCTTCCTAGAGTGTTTGTCCCTGAGCAGGACAGGGTCCTCTGGCTGGCGTGTCCAGCACAGGGGAGCCTGAGCACGCGGGTGGGTGATGTGTGCCCGTGAGGAGCTGGAGAGCCAGGGAGATGGATGGCTGTGCCACCCAGAGCGATTGCCCCTGCCAGGGGCTCCAGCACAGGGCGGCAGCGTGAGCTGCAACAGGAGCCAAGGGAGCTGCTGTCCCCTCTGAACTTGTCACCAGGTTGCCATCAGGCCACTTTTGCACTAGAGAAATTAATAATCAGGAAACAGGAGCAGTCTCTTTAGCAGCTTCTTCCCTCCCTGCTGTCGTTTGTGATGTGCCAAACCTCTCTCCCGGGTGACGGGAACACCGCTGCTGTCGATGCTTGTCCTCAGCGCCCAGCCGCTAATGGTGGCTGCTTTCCTGAGAGTGACAGGGAGATACCACAGCTGAAGGTGATATAATTTATGAGAAGAGAAGGCTGTAAAGCAATTATGGAGGAACACACTTTTTACTAATGCTATATTTGTCATTTAATATATTTGTGTTCTGTTATTAAAACGTGAGGGTCTGTGTGCTAATCTGCACAACAGCTCAGAGACCAGCAGCTGCCCTCCCTCCAGCACATGCAATAAAGTGAGATATTTTTTTATACAGCTGTAGGCATTTATATACCAGATAAGTTGCCAATACACTACGGTAGGGAGCACAACAGGAGAGGTGTGAGAATGGGATAGAGCAATCTATTTACATTTAGATACCAAATTTAAAATTATATTATTTTCTCCAAGCTTCATTCCACTTGTTGGGTGTTGGGCAAGCATGTAGAATCATTTAGGACTGTTGCTTTCATCTCTTTCTCATGTATATTCCCCAATTTAAAGGCAACAGAGCATGTGGATAGCTCTGTCTTTCAGGCACAGAGCCGGAGGAGGAGCCACGTGCACCCATTTCCCTTTTAGATGGACTAGAAGCAGGATTTAATAATCAGCCTCCGCTTTGCCTGGCATGAATGGTACAGGTTTCTAAGCAAGAATTAAGCAAATGGAAGCAGGAGGTAAGCGTGCCCTGCCACAGCGGCTGCAGAGGAAATGAGAGCAGGCGTTCCAGACTCAGCCATCACGGTGTCAGCTCTTGCTCAGTGCTGGAAGTACTGAGATCATGTTTCATACATTTGATAGCTTGAGATGCCTGTGGGCTGTAATAAAATTCATTTTTTGCACTGTAAATCTTTTCTCTTTAAGCATGGAAGAGGTTACAAATGTGCATAAAATTGAAGGGAAAGTGATTAAATCTCACTCTGAGCAAGTATTGACAGATCTGCCTTGCTTTTGGATGCTGTGGGAGCTTCTTTCTTTGTGGCCCGTGCTCAAGATAATGAAAACCAGTCAAGTGATGAAACTTCTATATCCGAAGAGGATTTTTGCTTCTGTGTATTTGTTTTTAATACGTTGTTGGCACAGAGATGCAGTGATTTCAAACCTTACTTCTGGCAGGGGACAGATGTAGGCTATCACTGCCCCCCACTGCCTGTCGGGCAGGTGGGATAATAGCTGAAAAGGAGAGGGGTTTAATTAATTGTTGTGCTTTAAAGAAATGTTGTTTATCTTCCACGTGCAGATGTAGAGGTGGGCTTTGTCTCTGGAACACAGTGAGCATGAGCACATCCTTCCTGCGGGGCTGCTGCAGGCTGTGTGCCCGCGCCAAAGGGGGGCTCGGGAGGGTGGCATCTGCTCACGGGGAGTGGGGAAAGGCACAGCACGTAACTGAGAGGACAGCTCACAGCCCACGTGGAAGTGCTGGTTGTCAGGATCTTGTGTACAGTCGCATCCTTAAAACTGGTGGCATGCTGGGAAGTGCTGGGGGTTTGTGATGACCAGGGCACCCTCTTTATGCATCTGTCTGTCCGTCTGCAGGACGTGGAGCACACGTCCTGTCTCAGCTCATCTCGGGAGGCATTGCTCCTGATTGCTTTCAAATTGAGAATGCCCATAACAGCAGCAGACTAACAGCACTGTCAGCAGCACAAAGGAGATGTGAAAGTTGCACCTTCCATCCATCCAGTGCTGTGCCTTAGCAGGAGTGTGACACAACGCGTCACCCCCTGTGCATCCCCGCAGCAGACCTGCCCAGCCTGCTGCAAGTGTCACAGCCAGGCTGGGTACCACCACAACATGGGCAAAACAATTTCCATTGCAAGCAAAGTTAAGGCAAAACTTAACAACAGGAGCTGGCAAATCCTGTGCTGTCTCTGTGTGACAAGTGCATGGGATGTGGGTACCTGTGGCTGGACCTGACCCTGGAGACTGGTTCCAGAACAGTGGTCCTGTCTGGATATATGAAATTGTATTCTTCAGCTATTCCTCATACTAATTTTCTCTGCTGTTAACGTTGTCACTACTCACCAGTAATTAGCAGAAAAGGTCACTTGTCCCTGATGGCAATACGTAGCCTCTTTTTAAAGAGAAAGGTCCCTTTTTTCCAAACCAGTTAGACAATGCACCTGCTGCAAGAGCACGTTTATTTGCCAGCCTGCAGGCAGTCAATACCTAGGATGTTTTCTTTCTACCTCCTGTTCTGTATTTAAAACAGCCAGCAGCCCACACTCCTCCCACAGTTTGTTTGCCTTTCCCTTCGCCCTGGCCTCAGGAAGGGGGATGCTGTTGCTCTGTGTCTCTGAGCAGAAGGTGCAGCCCAGCGTTTCAGACTCTGCGTACCACAGCTATTGGCTTGCCTCCAATGCATCTAAGTCAATGGCCAGCTGAGGTTGACATAATTACGTGTGTATTAATTAACATGTGTATGTTGTTTGGAAGAGGACAATCTGTTTTCACTGTTGGAAAGCCGTCACCCATTAACACTAACAGCGCCCGTATCTGCTTCCATTTAAAGAACAGGGAATGCTGGTGTATCCTGGGTTAAAGCACAGTGAATTCGGGTAGTGCTGATGTTTCATTAGCGTTCCCCATTTTCATGTAAATTAATTTCTTTGAGGAAAGTCAAACCCAGACCTGGTGCTAATTGCTAATGATAATGATGAGCTGAGACTCAGTAGATTCATTATTGAGGTAGACTGCCTCTCTCCTGAAGTCTTCAGATCAAGCCTGGAGCACTTCTGGGAGCTGCACATCAGCTGAGGTCCAGGTCCTGGGGTCAGTGCAGGAAGAGAGCCATGAAATGCACCAGCTACCGAGCAGCAGACGTGATCTCCTCTGCCCTAACAGCCTTTAGAACCAGGGAAGATTGTCTTCCCTCTCCTAAAATAACCATGAAGCTTTTATTGATCATTTTATCTGAATTATGGATGGTGCTTTTGTCAACTACATTATTCTTGTGTAGCAGAGCACTGCCAAAGATAATTTTACTGTCTCAGGCTCGGATGCGTGGAGCCCATCTTTTCAGAAAGAGGTTACAGAAGTACACACTATCAACAGTATTTCTTGGCTGAATTCATTTGGCACTGGTGGTTCATTGTCATATTGAAAATGAGAAATGAGCTACTGTGGTTGGATTTGTGAGAAAACTCATCAAGCAAAATATCAGGTTTGCTGTGAAAGCTCGAGTAAAACTCCAGTAGAGAGGCTGACATGACATGAACCAGCACTGGAGAGTATCAAAATCTCCTCCTCTGTCATCAGAGCTCTGCTGCTCTTTGGAAATGGAGCACATAATGGGTGAAACTGAAGTATATCACAAAATAATACATGTAATTACTTTGCAACCTGTTTCATGATGATATTTTTTTGTCTAGCTACATTTTACCTGTTCAGCATTTAATAGCATAGCACAGTTTATTGAATATTTGCAGTCTAACCTTGAAGGATAATGAGTTTTGTCCTGCTATGTGTTGAACACCTTCATGTCCAAGAGAACTCAATGGGAAGTGAAGAGGATCAGCATTTTGTAGGATCAGTGCCTGACTGAACAGACAGCTCTGACTCTTGCAAGGGGTGTGGTGAAACGGCTGAATTAGGGTCTCAGAATAACACTGCAAAGTGCTGGAGTTACACGGGAGGGTCTTAAATGACAGTCTTGAAAATACCTAGGGGCAAAATTATTTCTTTGTCAGTAGAAAAGATAGTGAGCACCATGAAAACTCCTTACATTTGACTGCACTCTCATGCATTGTGCTCTCAAAATATCCAGAATTGCTGGTGGAGAGCCTGTCCTTGTTTGAGTATTTCTGAAAAGCAGGCCACCAGAGAAATTCCTGCTGGTCTCTGACCTGTGATGCTTTCTGGCTGTTGGGCACACCAAGGGGAAATACGCAGTGGCTGTGGGGAGCAGAGGGAGGTGTGTTATGTCCCCGAGGTGGGGGGACCCTTGGGGGACTGGCAGACCTCTCCCACCCCAGGCAGGCCAGTGGTGGAGGCAAAAAGAGCAGAAGTTTTCAGCAGTCCCAGCCTTGTCCCTCTTGGCTCAGATGTGCTCATATACCCAGTTTTTCTGTGCATGGTTGATGATGATTCACGTTTATGTATTTTGTTGAATCCAAGTTACTCCAGAAAACACAAGTGCTGAATATGAACAGTTGATAATAACGGCAGTGCGTGGTAATGTCAACCTTTAGAGAGTATCCATTAGCTCCAGCTGGTCTCAGAATATTGGATTTTAATCTTTACTGCAAGAGCATCCACTCTTCATACACTCGCTTTTTTTTGGGGTTGTTTGTTGAGTGAACGAGGGGGGAAAGGCCTTTCCTGTATTCACTGGCACAGAGCTCAGTATCAAATCTCATAAGCCTCGTAGTTACATCCTAGTTACAGAATTTGCATATAAATAGTGATGGTTTTGTTAACATGCCTGATGGAGAACATGCTATCAGTTGATATGGCCCTAAGTGCCAAAGTACCACAGAATATTTTGCTTTGAATTCAGCTGCAAATATTTGCAATTTTTACTGACAGAAGTGTGTAGCATCACTCACAAAGTAATTACTGACCGGTTTTATTTATTTCTGCTTGCAAACAGATTTAATTTGAAGGTCATAACGAGGAAAAATGGTACCTTGATCCCCACGTTGCAAAATTCTCAGAAGTCATAAAACTTGAATGACTATCCATGAGATAAAGCGAGTTTAGCCCAGGAGATTTAAGAAGTTGGAGAGAATTTTTCATTTAAAAAAAAAAAAGAAAACTTAATGGGATCTAGTTGTGGTGCCTCAGCAGTGAAGCCCTACAGACTGCAAGAGCAGAGTGAACCAGTCCCTGGTGGCTGTGTTGACAGTACTGGCCGGGGCTGGAGGCACCGTCCCGGCTGACCCCATCGCTCCCTGCCTGGGGCTGGGTCCGGGCTGCCCCGAGGGGGGTGGGAGCCACCAGCCCATCCCTGCCTGCGGCCGCCCCGGTCTGTGGGGCTCGCAGCCACGGGCGTTCTCACCCTCCTCCGCTTCTCTTCCAGGCCCTGCTGCAAAAAAGAAGTACGTGAGTTACAACAACCTGGTTATCTAGTGCGCTCCGCCGCGTGGGGCGGAGGACGGGCGAGGATTTTCACCCACCGCCGGCGCAGCCTGCCCCCGGGCGCGGGGTGCCCACCTCGGGGGGCCAGGGCACGGCGATGCTGCGGAGAGCGCGAGAGGAGCGCCCCGGGACACCCCCATCGCTCCCGGCCGCGTGCGCCGCCGGCGCTGCCCTCGGCCGGCCATGGACCCGCTCGGGCCGCGGGACGGGAGCACAGGCTGCCCGGGGCCAGTGCCGCCAGCTACAAGGACTTTAAGGGGCTAATTCTGTCTTTCTATGTACTTCCAGACTGCAAGTTTTTGAACTTTCTGTACAGTTTGTGAGGATTTTTGCATATTGCCATCCGCGTTGTTTTGAGTTCACTGTTTGTTTTTTGAATGCTGAGTTTCATTGAGCCCTGTTCTCTCAGACCTAGCGCATCAAAAAAAACAACACCTAAGGGTTAAAAAGACCTGTGTACATGACTTGTATGATTACTATTGTACCACTGCAATCCATACACGTTATTTTTTTTAACTAAACAGACAAACAAAAAGAGTTTAAAGACCAAAAACTGTGCTGGTGAGGTTAGTCATCCCCCCCTTCACAACTCTGATGGGCTGCAGAGGAAGCAGAAAGGATTTTTGCTGAGTTTTAGTAGAGGTCTTGATATTTGGAATGCATGCCAGTAATGTATTTTATGGTACATGTTAATAATTTATGTTTGATATTTGTATTTGTGTTCTATTTTGTTATTTTATTTAAGGTATATGACTATTTTGCAATAATTTCAAGAATTCTTATGGTATTTGGAGGAAAGAATATGGCTTTCACATGTCTTGAGGTTTTTTTCTTTGTTGATGCCCCACCATGATTGACCAGTGTGATAAGGACTTTAAAGAGCATGTATGTTTTATACTGTTTGTAATAAGTAATTTCGTTAATCTTGCTGCTTATGTGCCAATTTAGTGGAACCAATCTTTGCCGCAAACTCCTCCCTTCCTTTCCATTCTCTCGATCCTGTGATATTATCCAAGAATGTATCAATAAAGGATTTTGGTTAACTTTTTTTTATTTACTTCAATAAATATATTTTTTCAGTTGTTCCCTCCCCCTCCCCCCTTGTGACTAAAGTTTATTTCATGACACTGTCAGACGTGGACATCCAGAAGTGCAATGCAGATGTGCTTCAGGCTTTGTGCACGAAGAGTGGGTCTGGAAAAGGCCTTGGGGAGCTGGCTGCTAATTGCAAAAAGAAAAAAAAAAAAAAAAAAAGTTCCTTTTTAAGCACTGGGATCTCTAACAAGCCCCAAGAGCCAAGTTACAGTCACACAGGGGAAGCCCTCCTGTCTGTGTTTGATGGTCTCCAAAGCTGTCTTCAACTGTGGAGTCCTCTTTATGTCTCTGAAGGGTATTTCGTTCCACAGCACACCAGGAGTGCAATTAAATGAACAGCTCATCAAAGTCAATCTGCCAGGCAACTGCTGGGAGCTGGGGGGAAAAAAGGGACAGGTTTAGGCAAGAGGTGAAGGCAGCTCATTGCAATTGCAGCCCAGCACCTGCGTGCTGCCTCCAGCACACCAACAGCCTTCTGGGTGCACTGTGTGCATTACTTTGGAAAGTAGTTAGCCTCCCATTTTCTCGAGACAACTTGATCAATTACACTGATGAAGTTAATCAGCATCAAAAGAAAACATGACAGCTGCAGCATGGGCCACAGTGCATAGTGATGAAGACCTCCGTGTCAGACCTTGATTGACTCTTTATGCGTGCAAGCATGGGGGCTGGATAGATGTTTGCAAGGCCTTCTCGTTGTTGTTTTAATATTCATAAGTATAATAATGAATTACAACAGCCAGAAGGTGAAATTCCATCCAACTGGGGGCTTTGTTAGCAGGAAATGAATTATCAGCCCAACAAATAATGTCCATAAACATGGCAGAGCCAGCCTTGGGCTGAATAAGTATGCTACCATCAAACAGTGATTCTTGCTCAAAGACCCTGTTTTTTTCTGAATGGGAAAAAAATGGTTGGTTTGTTTGTTTTTCACTTTTTTTTGAAACAGCGGGGGGAATGAGGTGGAAGGGGGAAAAGGTGCTGTTGGGACTGAGTGATGTGGGGTTTGGTTTCTTTAATTTCTTCTCCCAGCTCATGTTGCATTGGATCCAACAAAGATTAAAACCTGAGCCTTTCATTTTCCTGCTTATTTTACACACACACACACACACACACACACACACACACAAAGTGTGTACAGCGACCCCGAGCCCCCGGTTCACTATGTACATTGTTCATTAAAGGTTATCTGGCTGATGCTACAGCCATCTGACTGCAGTCGGGGCTGAATTTCCTCTGAACATGGAGACTCAACATCAAAGTTCTCTACTCCTTTACCTCAGGTTAAAAACAGAGTCAGTCTTAAATGATTTATCCATCCTGAATGGCTTTCTGGTTTGATCACTGCCTGAAAAAGTGACTAAATTGAGGAGGCATGAAAACCCTGAACATTTTTTCGTGTCTCAGAGTACTACGTGGAGCAGGCTTGCTTTGGCTGTGCCCCTGCCTGGTGTGTCCCACAGCTGGCTGCTGGGTGAGGCTGCTGCAGACGGGGCCATGCAGTTACAGTTCCCCTGCTGGGACGCCTGTAAGTGCAGTGTGTGACCCACTGCTCCGTGCACATGCAGTAAAGACATCAGACCTGTACTCATACACCTGTATTACACCTAACTAGGATAAAGTACATCAATAGCTCTCTCTAGATGTATCTCCATAGATACATAACTGTGTTACATATATCAGCATAATTTATAACCCATATACAATCGTGCTGCTTGTAGTAAAATATTTATGGATTACTTTTGATATTTAATAACATAAGTGCAATGGTAAATGTTTGAATCACATCTGCCTCTCTGTATGAAGGCTCTGCAGTGAGTCACTGAGCAAGGCACTCCTTTAACAGCTTCTACAAGGTGAAGATGCTGCATTGTAGATCAGTGATCTTTTTTTTTAACTCCACGAGCTACACCATGCTATTACACCCACACAGCACAATTTCAAACAAAAAAATGAGCCCTTAGCTCCATGGAGAGCCCTTTATTTTACAATTGGATGTACTTCACATCAGTGCAGCGTTATCGTTGTTTTCATAGCACCTTCATCTCCTTACCCATTGACCACACATTGGTCCTGCGATACTGGTTTTGGTCCCTGTCAGTGTGGTTTTGCTGTGAACTGAACTGGTGCAGAAGTGGTGGCCCTTTGCGTTAAAGACTGCAAGTTTTATGTATGCTGTCCTGCAGAAACCACGTAAAACTAAAGCTGGCTCTAGCATGGGGACCTCAGGCTGGACAGAGTGGAGAGATCACTGCTTGAGGTCTGTGGAGTAAGAGGTGACCATGGGCTCTGCACCTCCAGGGGAAGTGTCCTTCAGCTGGGAGAGATCCAGCCACCCAAGCCACGGGAACTCCCTCCTAACCTCCCCGGGAGGGGCGGCAGAGCAGCCACTCACACACGTACTCACACTCCATCTCTGGTGTGCAATCCGAAGCACACACTCAAGGGAACATGTTTTTCACTTCTCATAGCGATGAACACACTCTGAAAAATGCCCACGTGATTTCGCAAGGAAAAAATCATGAAGAATGGGAATGATTTTTTTTGTTGCAATTTATTATTTAGCCTGAATCATACCCAAATTGTTTTGGTATGTTAATGCCAAGTTTATTGTTCATAAATATCATTGCAGAGTTAAGCTTTCTGGGCATGCTATGTGATAGATAATGACAATTATTTAGGCTGAGTCAGAGCTTAGTCTTCATTTGTGACATTAATTGCCTTTATATATAATTAAATGCACTATAATGCTCCATATACAGAATCTCTGCATCCATGAAAGTGCTAATCAAACATATTTATTAATTTCTAAGAGAGCTTTTTGTAAAGGCTTTGATACAGTTGAGTGTTTTTTGGTAAACAGTCTTTTTTGAGAAGATGTTTAGCAAAATATTTTGATAATTGCTTTTTGTGCCACAGGCATAATTAATATTATTTATAACAAATTAAGAAAAGCCAAAGGGTGATTTGCTGCTTCCATCCAGCTTGGTGGATCAGTTGCTTTGCCTCCCGTGGAGCTGGAATTACACCCCCAGCCGCCAGCATCCCTGGCCTTTCCCAAAACCACTTCAAAACCCACAGCTTTTGGGTACATTGGAAGTCTGTGTGCATGGAGCTGGAGCCCCAGAGGGTGTGGGCTGTGCCCTTGGGGTGTGTTTCTGTTACTCACCTTCAGCACACACCTGGGAGGAAAGAGATTTGAGCTGACACCTCCCACACCTGGGGCTGCCAACTTCAATTCCCCGTTTTAGTGTGAGCTTGCCAGTCATAGCAGCTTTATTTAATGCTTGCTGAGGGAAGGAAGAAAGGGGGGTCACGGGGGGCAAGTGGGAGTAGCTGCACTAGTGCAGACTCCCGAGGGCACATCGTGGGAGCCTGCTGGTGCACTCAGCTTCCGAGGAGGGACTCTGGCACCTCGGTGGCAATGTCTGCTAAGAGCAGTGCGTTTGCTCCTGCCAGCACTTTGGGAAAGCCCATCCGTGTGAATGCTTCCTGGTCACTGTGCAAGTCATCAAACCGTTAGGAATTCCCTGGGAAATGGTGGCATCCAGGGCTTGCCCTTCAGTGCACTCCCTGCTCTGCGGGTGCTGTCAGCCCTTCGCCTCGTGGACCTCTCCTTGCTGGGGTGTGCAGAGAGCCCTTGCTTTGTGTGTGTTAATCACCCTCCTCCTCCCCACCGGCCCCAGCAAAGGCTCCTTTGACTGCACGCTGCCTCTTGGCTTTGCTTGCTTTAAGCCCGGGTCAGTGATGTGCAGTGCTGTGCTGTGTGCCTGGCGAGTATCTACGGTCTGCCCTTCACGTGGGTGTCTGCAGGAGCAGTGTCACAACTCTTAGATGAGTTATTTTACCCTCTATCGTGGTCAGTAAACCCCAGAGCTCCAGCCAGGGCGTACTGCCTCAGCTGCTGTTGTCAACAGCTTGGGCACAGGAGTGCATTTATTTTCCATTTATTTTCCATGTCTGTTTGCCATTCGCTGTCTCAATATAGCCACCAAGCTTTGTGTTTGAATCACACATTTATTTTCAGTAACTGTTTTATTTTCAGTAACTGCTTTTATTTTTTACTGCCCAAGATGAGGACTCTCTCTTTTTTTCCCTTAAGAATGATCTCAACTTTATTTTTTTCTCCATTTTTTTTTTTTGGATGCCTGTAGTCTATTTGGCTGCATATCACATACTGAACCAAAAATAGTCCCTGTATAGAAAATGGACTTACAGGGAACAGCACCAGCTTTGCCTTCCTATTCCTGCTGGAACTCACGCGGAAGAGCTGGGCTGCATTTTGCATTGCTTAACAGAAGAGCTGATGAGCAGCACA
Source organism: Podargus strigoides (assembly GCA_028020825.1). Taxonomy (NCBI): domain Eukaryota; kingdom Metazoa; phylum Chordata; class Aves; order Caprimulgiformes; family Podargidae; genus Podargus; species Podargus strigoides. The sequence goes on along the minus strand of CM051629.1, from coordinate 989,251 downwards.
TGCCAATGCCTTTAATCCTCTCTTGGTCATCAGGACCAAGGAAAAAAGTCCCAATTTAGGATGCTAAGTGATGTAAGGAACCAGCCTTCAACAACAGCTGCTCAAGCGCTGCAGCCCCAGGTGTGCCATCCCTCCCCATTACTTTTAGTCCCACGCTCACACACTCCCTGAAATTCATGAAGCAAAAGGCCCAATTCTGCTTCTTGGGATAAGAAGAGAGAATAAGTATATGTTCCTGCAATCATTTTCACACCATGCAATGTGGGTTTAAGAGAACTTGACCAATGGCAGCAGGTAAGAAAAAAAAAAACAAACTATTTTTCAGTCTGGACGTACACAAGTGACGAGTGAGGTGAGTGGTGGAACAGACTTAGAGGTTTGGATGTCCATGGACAGATGGCTGAAAAGGATAATAATCTGCATATGGTACTGCTTGCATATGTCAAATCTGGTGGACCTTAAATATTCTGAAGCAATATAATGAAATTAAAAATGAGCCATTTCAGCAAGGATGCAAAACCCAGAAGTGCTTGAAATGCCTCAGGAAGTAACTGCTCTGATGGATGTTCAGAAACACCCATCCTTGTGGCAGGGGGCTGAGCTCCCACAGCAGGCTCCCTGCCTGGCCAGGGGATGATGCAGTGGCTGGCTCTGCCCCGCGGGGTGCCCTGTGGAGAGGTACAGGCACAGAGAGGCAGTGGCTGGGTTTTCTGACAGAAATGCCAGTTGTTGTGTCCCATATATAGAGAAAAGGTGTTTGTACCGATGGCACTGATGAAGGACAGCTTTTACCTGGGTGGCATAAAACTGCTCAGACACTGTGGCATGAACCCCTGTTCCCTCTTATCTCTTTATGTTGGTTTTATATCGTTTGGGTTTGACCAAATCTTGAGTAGATCTTAGCTTTATTCCATGGGTACAGGGAAATCGTTTTAAGTCAAAGCCTTCTGGAGATGAAGGAACTGCTCCCTGTAAAATCTTGCTGGATTCCAGCCAGTGCATGGTGGGACTGTTCTGCTCACACTGTGTGAAATCACCGTAGTACCAGCTCTTCCTGAGTCCCAATTCCCTTGCTTTGCATGGGTCTTACTGCTGCTCCACTGCCACTACACCATCAAACAGCAGCTTTACAAGGCTGGTTTTGACCCGGAGGCTCCCTGGTGCGGCAGCCGAGGGCACTGCCCCAGGCAAGCTCCATAAAAATAGGGGGGGAAACAGCATACATTACAAGGTGTAGCCAAGCCCTGGTTATGCTGTTAAGAATTATTACAACTGCAAAAGAAAAGAGAAAGCATCTCATCCCCTTTGGCAACTGCAGGTCAGATGATACCCTTTTGGAAGGGCTTCACGGGGGGATCCAAAATCCTACAGTCATAATTTCAGACCATCAAAACCCTGTGGCTGAGGAAGATGGTGGGTTCTGCCCCCTTCTGCCCACGGAGAGACAAATCCTGTCTTTGGCACCATCCTTTCTCAGGGTCTCTACAGCAGGAACCACCAGTAAAAATGGCACATGAAGTCACTGCAACTAACTGGTGTGTCCTGGTTCCCCAGGCACAGCCCCCAGTCAGTGGGAGATCCCATCAAGGCAGGGACTCACAGGTGTATCCCACACCACTCATCATGCTCCTTACAAAAGGAGGGAGCTCAGGGAGGGTGTGGTTCTTTTTCCTGATGCTCCTCCCTCCTGGCCTTCTGCTCCTGCTGCTGACCTCAAGGACCAGGGTGAGTAGAATGTTGTACACTTTATGTTGGTGAGTGTATCAGTTTTATTACTTCATTAGATCTGTTTCTACTTCACCTCATAGGGCTTCTCCCTTTTTTCCCAATTCTCCTTCTCAGCTGGGGAGGGGGCACTGAGTGGTAGAACAACTGCTGCAGTTTAACCCCAGGTAAAATGTAGACACAGTGTCAGACCGTGCTGCAGATGTGGGGACTCCTCTGGCCCCAGTGGGCTGCTTTGTGGCATAGGTGGAACAGGATGGGAAACCTGGCCTATAAAAGTAGGGTGCAACATCTGTCTGAGAGTAATTTCCCGGCTGTGGGAGCCAGAGATCCATGGTCATCAGCTTCAAGACTTAAACAGCTTTGCCTGTTCTTCTCTGTGTGCCAGGATGTGTCTTTAACTCTGCCAACCTCTCTCCCAGACCTCCACCATGAAGTGTATAACATAAAGGATGAGATGCTTCCCTACACAGCTCCCTCTTTGTTTTACAGGAGGCTGATATAAAAGCCTGCCTTTTGAAAATAATTCATAAAAATGATTCATACCCCTTTTTTGCCTGCATTATTATACTCATTTTATTCATTTTGTAGACAGCAAAATCATATAGTGATTATTAATGATTGTGATTCTACTCTGGCATTATTTAAAGCTAAAATGGTAAATGTTTACTTACAGCCAGCAGGAATTCTTCTAAGTACAGATCATTTATTTCAGGCCACTGTGGGACTCTGTCACAGATGAATTTGGGGTGAGGGCAGGAGGCGAGCGAGGCGGTGCACACCACCTCCCCACGCACAGAGGCATTGCTGCTCTCTGACTTTGGCCCCTCTGCTCACGAGCTGCAGAGATGGATCACGGTGCTGTCACCCTCCTGACAGGTTTTATTTGTGCACTTGGGCAGGTGTTGACAGTTTGAGCTCCAAAGCCCCAGGTTCAGTCCCTGCTGACAAAGATGCATCAAGAGTGGTGTTAAGCAAAGGGTTTGCTTTCCTTTCATCTTCCCTGATGCTGCTGCTAGCCTCCAAAGTTGGTAAAAATCTCCCTTAATCTCCAGGACAAAGCAGGAAAAGGGTATGTTTATATGGGGGTTCTGCCATTAAAACAACGGGATTGTGGCTGTGTTTTGCTTAAGACTCTCAGATTTGTAAGAATCAAGAGAACCATGAACTACTTACTGACAGCAAACCCCTCCCTGAAGGTGAGATGCAGCCAGGACCTCGCTGCAGACCGAGCACAGCGACCAGCTGTGGTTCCCAAAACGTTCCCCCGAGGCACATCTCCCCTGAGAGGCAGAGATAAAACACATTATATTCTTCCCACATTAATCAACAATAAATTAAAGGTCAATCATTAAAATCTGGGTTTTTTTAGGCCACTGCTTCTTAAAAAAATTATATATGTGTTGACTCCAGGTGCTGAAGATGTGTTAGTGAAAGAGGAGCCAAAGGACCCTTTGGGGTACATGTGGGTAGTGCTTAGAGGATGAATTTAAGCACTGCAATAATATGGAAAAGCATAAACACTTTTGCTCATAGATAAGTGGCTTAGTGTTAACTTTTATTCTGTTTATGAAATTTTAAGATAGCAGGGCCTTGAGGAAGGTTACCAACTAATTCCTATGAAAAGAGAACAGTGGAAGGTACAGAAGGCAAATGAAATCTTCCCTGCTCTCATGCCTAAGCTCAGGGAAGAACTTGCCACTCTTACACTTGGATGCAAAATATAGAAGTCCTCCAAAAGAGGACTTTACAGGTGTCGTGTCTAATTGCTTCCCATTCAGCTAGAACTCCTCATCTAGCCAAGCTGCTTTCATTAAAGAGCTGAGCTTCTCTTAAGGACTGCTTCAGCTACAGTAGAAAATGTATTTGTCTGTTGTCTTCCATTTACAAATATACAAAAAGTAAATAACTTACTGCAGTAACTTACCAAAATGTGACTTCTTGTCCCAGTTCCTTCTTCAGCAGTGGAATTAAATTTGTATGTAATTCATCTCATAGTACTTATAGGATGTGAATAACACATGGACTGTTGATGCTATTCAGCGAGCAAATGGGTTTTCTTGGCAGCCTAATGGCCTGTGCAAAATGTATTTGAGTAGCTTTAGCTATTTTTCTGAATCCATTAGCTGCTATGAAAATCTTTAGTTAACCTAATCTTATAACTCCATCCGTCATAAAATGCCACCTCCCCATCCCCTGGACTTCAGCACATCCTAGTTCTCACTTCCAACCCTCACCTCAAGAAATGTTTTCACCATTTTTCATTCCCTTTTCACTTGATGCACAGACAATGATGAAGACCATCCCTCAGTGCCTCTTTACAGCTCACATGCAGCTCTATGTTCTGCCAAATAACGATTTTCTTCCCTAATTCTTAACTATTGGAAGGGGTAAATCTCAACAGCTTGTCTGCATGACAGGAAGTCCTATAAAATTGATAACAGATGATTTGTGGAGTATTAATCAGCATGGGAAAGATCTTTGAATCCAGCCCAACAATGTGTCCCAACCTTCTAGTGCAGCTACCGGTACTCAAAGTGGTCCAGTAAGGACAGGCTCATACCAGTGGCTGGTTAGCTGCAATTCAGTTAGTGCTAAAGCATGGTAATTAGGCTATGGAGCATGAATCAGCCTTTCGTTCAAGGTCTGTTGGGCACTAATTGTGTTTGCTGCCATGTGATTGGCTTGGGATAGTTCTCTGTGCAATCTCAGGCATTGCCAAGGGGATGCAGCAGTGCAGGGTATGTCCCGTGGTGTGCAGGACCGGTGGGGTGTTCCCACAGTTCCCACTCTGAGGAACTTACTCTGAGTCTTAACATACAGGTATGAACATTAATGTGTATATACATTTTCTATAGATATATACACACAGTATATGCATTTTCTCTTTTGACAACTGCAGATTTCCCTTTTAAGCACTGGCTATTTAATTGCTGGAGGATGTGACCCAAGCAGCAATGTAACTGATAGGGACTGAGCCACCCTCTTGCACAGGTCCATCTCAGAGCTGCATTGGGACTGAAGGCAAATCTGAAATGTTCTAGAAGAATTCATGATCTCAATTTAATATCAGCTTTTAACTCTTCATTGTTTGTATCTAATAGTCTGAATGCAAACTGGAGATTTCTGATGGAACTTAAAGGTTTTTAGTAATTTTACCTAATCACAAAATGTTCTACCCAAATGCTTAGATTCAAAAAACTTTCACCTTTAAATTACTTCATCTGAGAGCTCCTAGTTTATTAGGTGGATAAATACTGTTACAACTTTTTGATGCATGTGGCTAGATTGTCAGCACTAGAGGACAAACTGTCTAAAGAAACCCACTCTACTTACAAGAAATATACAATTATATACAGTATACAATTTCGCTTTCAAAGAATGCACAGCTTGAATTCTTTTGAATCAAAACCTAGGTGACTACTTACTTTGTTGCTCACAGCTCCAAGACTTTTTTGGTCCATGTTTTTGGCTTTCTGATGGGCTCCATGACTGCACTTGTCAGGGACCTGTGCCAGCCCAGGAGGGAGCTCCGGGAGGATGCAGAGGAGCTGGCTGTGCTGACTGGAGTCTCCATCCTTGGAGATACTCAAAACCTCACTGGGCAAGGTCCCTGCTTTGCACGTGGGACTGGGCAGACTCCAGTCCTTTCCAGCCCCAGCCATTCTGCGAGCCCGTGAGTATGGACAGGGAAATACAATGCTTCTCCCTTCTTCCTGTGGGTCCCAGGAAGGTTTTAGCACACTCAGTGACATGCATGGCCCCAAACCACAATGACTGAATGTCTTTCCATCTGCCAAAATATCTTCTAAGCCATAGGCTTTGTCTGGTTTTATCGCAGGTTTATTGTCCCAGCCAAAGATTTATTAAATCCAGCAGTATGACAGCAGTTCTTTCTCCTAGTCACAAGCTTTTATCTTGTTGTTAAAAGTTTTAAACAGTATCTCACACAACAATGAACATCACATACATTTCAATGAGCCTCTTCAAGGAAGAACATGCAGTTAATCTGTGATGAATGTATCTCAATCTATTGCTTTTTAACTTATAAAAATGACTGTCTCCTGCTATATTAAATCATAAGATAAGAGAGGCTTGCCCTAACTTTTCAGTTGGTATAATCCTGTATGTGCTCTTTCACGTGTGGCTTTGGAGCAGATAAATTATGCTGCATGTGCCTTTCCCAGTGCCTAGCAAAGAGGGGTAGTGACTTGGTAAATGTTATTTGGCATCACAAGCCAGGCAGCAGAGCATTGCAAAGGAAGAGGGGGACTATTTCTGGCCTCTTCATGTCTTTTGGTTGATGCTTCCATACTTTTGTGGGTTCCCATCAATATAAGGATGAGTGGCCAGCATTACCCACAGCTGGGCTAATTCCTCTTAGCCATGCTCCATGCTCTAGGACCTTCCAGCAGGAACCTGGAGCAAAAGAACTTCAGAAAAAAACTGGAAATATGTAGTAAAGGGTAGGAAAACATGATAATCAGCAGTACTTTGGTAATGAAAACTTCAGATTCAAGTATTTTAACCAATCTGAAGTGCAGTGACACACTGCAGCCCACCCCTGTGTTCAGTCTAACAGGGACAATGCTCTGGCTCCTCTTCTATGGAAGTGTGGTTTGGGAAAGACCTTATTTTCTTCTCTGCAGCACAGTTCTTATGTTAGAAATATTCTGCAGCCTTTTCAAGGGGCTAATTACAACCTGAAAGGTATCTTTCTTCTTCTCAACTACAGGCCAGTGTCCATGTGACAGTACTGAGCACTGTTCACCATCCCCAGGACAGGGATCCAAACCACATCTGGAGTTTGATTTACAGGCACCATTCAGATGACAAGGTCGTCCAGATCTGTGTGTGACCAATGGCATTTATGGCACAGTTGGTAAGGAAAAGGGCTGCAGTCTTCAAGCTTTGTCTTTCATGGTTCAGAGGACAACACAGGTGTCATTTGCCTCTAAGGAGGACTGCATCAAACATCCTTCCTTGGGGAAGCTGTGCATGGAGTCACCTACCCAGTAATATCTGCCCGTAATGTCACACAGACACCACAAGGTAGACTCTGAGAGATTAAGAAAGCAAAACAGAGTGTAATTTAGGAATAAATTTAGAAAGGAGAAATTTTCAGAGGTAAATCAATTATTTTTCATCACTTTACCAGTGTGTGGTCCTTATCTTCTTCTCTGGGGATAAGCAGCACACTGAATAATGAAATAATCCATTAAATAATGTGTGTTTCCTCACACACACAAAGACTAAGCAAGGGTGACGTACAAAATGCAGACACTGGAGGGCAAGGATGTATACAGATTTATTGAGGAGGGCACAAGATGTTGGGCATAGCACCTGGGATAAGGGAAGCCACACTGATCCATCAGTCCGTGCCCCCATGTGTGACACATCACACTCAGAGACACCCATCACTGACGTCCCACCTCACCACTGGAACTCTCTCTTGATAGTTTTCTCAGCCTTGGTCTGTACCAACACACAGATCTGTGCCTGTCAGTGTGTACCACCACTGGCCCACAGGGTGCTGTGTATTTACTATCACCCTGAACATACACAGAACGCTGCACTGAAGGATGCTAGTACTGTGGAGCAATCACCCTGACCTTTGGAAGTGGCCAAAGGTTGGTTGTACAACCTCAGTTTGGCCCTTTGATACAGTATTAGACATCCTGGAACTTCAGTTAGATGTTAGCCTACTCTTTTTTCCCCAAGAGACTCTTGCAGGGCAGTATCACTTAATTAGCAACCTTCCCACATTTCATTCCAGTCACATCATTCAGCAGGAGCCCCAGGTCTTGTTTGCTGTGACCTACACAGAACCTTCTCTGAATATAACTATCCATATAATATAATTTTCTACCTAATGCTACTAAATAACTTGTGTACAATTATTACCTTCCTCTTCAGCATTTCACCAGGAGTTTCAGGGGTAGTTAGGTGGCTGAACTAGGATGAATTCCCCATATACACCTCCCAGCAGCTGTGGCATTACCAATCAAACAGCTGCAGTCTCTTCTGCAGGTACAGGGAGATTATTTTCTGAATTTCCATTTGTTGGGTTGGTTTCCCCTCCAGAGCTCCTCCACTCACAACGCAGAGACCACGCAGGAGCTGAAAAAACAGGGAAACTGGTTCCCCCCTTCCAGACAGAATAAAACTACGGGAAAGAGCCTCACAGCAATTAGCTGGAATGTCTTAACATGCTCCAATAGCCAGCAATTCCATTCATGAACTTTAACCTGTACTTCTATTATTTAGTACAGAAAAGGTTTTAAAATTAAAAACATATTTTCTCAGGAACTTTCCTGATACATTCCACATATCTGAAGTTGTTTTGCTTGAGCTGTAACAAAGTTTTAAGATGAATTGTCATTGCCTTCCAAAAGCTGACACAAATCATGAGTAAAAAAGTGAATTAATCCAATAAATTAGAAATCTTCCCCTTCATTTTCCAGTACAATATCAAGTGAATGATAGGAGTGTGAATGCTGCTGGGTTTATTGTACAGAAGCATAACTGAGGAGAGGGTGTACTTGTCTGAATAGTAGAAATCAGCATCAGTCCTAGAGCAAGTAACCTGCTGCTGGGAAAGCAGACAATGTTCCCAAGGGACTCCAGGGGACCCACACCCAGCCCAGCAGCTTCTTCCCCAATTTGAGTGGTGTTAGAAAGAAGACAGTGTCCTTTCCATTTCCCAAACTGGTTACCAGTATGCTCCTCTAAGCATCACTCCAACTGCAGGAAGAGATACTCAGGCATTTGTTCTCACCCCCACGAAGGTAATTTGGCAGAGTGTTTCCACCACATTATCTCGCTTAACACAATTATAACTTCAAAGCCAACTGCACTTCTTCAAATTCCACAGAGGCTGTTGTTATTTACAACTAAAAACCTCGGGTTTCATTCACAGGGAGAAAACGTGCTGGGAGGAAGATGTACCACGAGGAGATCACCTCAAGTCTGGGACTTTAAAGCCTGCTAGGGCTCATGGACAAACAAGACAAAAAGGCAGACAATTTGTCCCCAAGTATGCTCCTTCAAGGTGTTTGAGCTTACCTGCATGATCCTGCCCTGCAAAAAGAAATGTAAATGGGACAAGGGATTGATAGGGGAAGAAATGTATATTCTTGGCCCAGAAACTGCCCTGCATCTTTCCAGCCTGCTCTGCACAACTGGGAGAAGAGCCCTGAAATGTGTAACTCACCACAGGTCTCTCTGAATTACCACTGTCCCATGGGAGCACCGACTACACAGAAACTGGTTTGCACTTCACCTGCTGAACACAGCACCTGGCTGCTCCTACCTGCTTCATCCGCACCTTTGGGATGCCAGGGGTGTAAAGGGACATTGCTGGCCTGCAGAGCCCACCTGATGGAGGAGGACACTGTAACTGCTATGATAATAAATACCACATCCCTGCTCAGAGAGCATATGGCTCTTGTATCATAAATATTACAGAAGATATGTATTATTTGCAAAGATGTATGAATACTTTACACTCCCCAGGGAAATGGTGAGTTTCAGAGTGAGAATCCTCTCTGTACACAAAGGAGGAAAATACAGACTGAGGCGACAGCACAAAGTGAGGACAAAAAAACCTCACATCAGAAGGAAAAATGTTTTAATACATAAAATTACTCAACTTGGTGATTAAATGATTAACTTGCAGTTCCGGGGTTATGATACCTTCCTCCTCGGATTCTCAAGGCAGTTTCCTGCAGCTGTGTGGGTTTCTGGCTTGCTTTGCTTTGTTTTCCTTAAATATTTATGCTATTATGTTTTGTTTGTTTGGCTTTCCTTAAATATTTCAGCTGTAGCACTTCACTGGCATAAATATTTGTTTCATTTGTTTCATTTAGCTGAAAGACACCAACAGAACAAGGAACCGGGAGCTCCCCTGCACTTCCAGAGGAAGAGCAGCACTTGGCTCTGCCAAGGTGACAGCCTTTCGGAAAGGGTGCAGTTTGCTGGTGCACTATGATGAGCTATGCACTGACAGGGGTTACTTGTTTTAAAGACATTTTTCCTGATTTCCATTTCTTTTTTCCCTTTCCTCATCCCGCTGCAGATGCCACGTTAACCCCTTCCACACCTCCCTGCTGTGATGAAGGCAGTCCTTCACACCACACCACAACAGCTACCACAGGCTGAGAGCTGAGGATGAGATGGAAAGGAAGTTCCTCGGGTTCCTGGCGAGGAAGAGGAGGGACCCGTGCCAGGAGCAGCCCCCCCAAGCCCTGAGATGGCCACGGAGCCACTGGCACAGCCCAGCCAAAGAGGCCCCAGATGGATACAGCTTTAATGCCTGAAGTCTGCAAAGGTATCTTCCTTGCTCTCAAGCAAATAAAAAAGATATAGAGATAACTTATTCTATGTTTTCTTTAGAACTCTATCAATGATGGAATGCTCACCGGTGTACGCCCAGCAGTGCACGGTCAGCAGTCTGGCTCTGAGGCTGTTTGCTGTGGCAGAGAGCTCGGGCTGACACACTGGCACGTCCCCTGCTCCGTGCAGGCTGTCCCCCGAATGTTCAAACGAGGAAGAAGTCACATTTCTATTCCTGACACCTGCCATAGGGTTGAGGCACTGTAATTATTTCTCTCCTAACACCAGGTGTTACCCACATCATACGCAGTTTTGGAGGCTCGGTTACCAGCACACTCTGCAGTGTGTAAGTGTGTGTACAGTCTCAACATAGAATCCAAATAGAACATGTATTTTTTCCTTTGAGCTCAAGATGAATTAGCACAGAAATTATATGTCTCTGGACTACCTCATGTGTTCCTCTCAACAGAAATGGTTAAAATAAAGCTTTCTCCCCTCTCTAAGTGGATATACAATGTTTTTATCAGGATACTGATTTCACAAAACTAAAACCAGTGACATCTCAGGATAAAGTACTGATTAGTCTTAACAGTGCTACGAAAACATAAGAACAAGGGTTCTGATAAAGCACAGACATCTCCTACATCACCTCCTGGTGCCCAACCTCCGGAATAACCAGGTGGGACCCCAGCCCCATGTGCAGCCTACTCCTGCTCTGCCCAGCACTGGTCTGGCTTCAGAAGCATCTTCCCAATCAGAAATATTATTAGCACTTCAACACTGCTTTAATATATTAAGAGACTCTCAAGTGTACATTTCACATTTTCACTTCAGGGGCTGCATGAGTCCATGGGACCTCCAAAATCACAGCCCAGACATCTCACCATTTACAGCACATCAGGTCTGCAGTAAAGGCAAGTATAGTCTTACTAAAACATAATTCATACAAGACTCACTGGTTTTAGAAGTTCTTTAAAACACTTTTGGGCCTCAAGCCTCAAATATAAATTAGCAGGTGGGCTGTTAATGTATTTTTCCCTTTGGCAATGATGATGGATTTTTCACTTTAAAGATAAGACGTTGCCTGATAAAGCCAAATATTGACAGAGGAGATAAAAAAGGCTGTTATAATAACAGGCATAATGAAATGTTGTTTATAAAACTATAGCTGGGAACTGATACCTTGCCCTACTGTGGAATATTGATTCCCTAAAAAAAAAAAAAGAAAATTAGCTGTCTTCTGCCTGCTCTGTCTGCACCTGTACTTTATACCTGCAGTAGAAATAGCTAACTTCTAAAAACAAAGATCTCAAATTTTGTCACTTGCTGATTCTTTACAAAACCAACACAATCAGTCCTGTGCTGCAGGGCTGTGGTAAAACAGCTCAGAACTCCAAAGTGACCTCATACACATTTCATGGGCAAATTCTGCTCCTGCTAGCACGAGCCTGGAGCAACTCCACAGACCCCAGCAGCAGGTGAAAACAAGATCTGAGAGAGCAGGAAAAATAGGGTAGCAACGTTCCTACCTCCCACATTGACAAGTAGAAGCAGGAAGGAAAGAAAGAAATTTAAAAAAAAGATATTAGATGATAATATATCCAGTATTTGAACACCTTCAACTCTCCCTCAGTCTGCCTCTCCCTCTAAAATGTCTTGTATGTATAAATTAACATAATATATATAAAAATTACCTTAAACTCCACCATGTCTGGGCCTCAAACCATTAGAAAGCACAGTGGGAGAATGCCGACCTGTCCCCAAGGGGGGTCTGCAGCACTGTCCCCATCAGAGAGGGGCTTTGTGGATGCAGCTCACCTGCCCCCCATCTCCCCTGGCTCCCTTATTCAGACTTCCCTGGGACAGACACAACCCCCCTGGCTCAGCTGTTTTTCCATTCACAACCTTTAATCAGGTGTTCACCACGGTTCCTCAGTTTGGGGCAATAACTTTTCATTGCAAACACACATTTATTGGGCCCTTACATCCTTCAGACAGACTCTCCCCATCCCTGGTCTGATGGGACCAGACCTCCCTGTCAGAAAACCCAGAGCTGCCTCTATCCAGCACAGTTGGCTGGGGCATTTCTCATGTACAATGTGTTTTTCATCTCTGTACAGTTGTTAAGATTGATAGTGTGATTGCAGACATAAATTTGCCTTGTTCAACAAATCCAGAAAGCGACCATATGTTCCCACATGAGGCTGAACGTTCACATAGCTGTATTTTCCTTCATTTCCAAGACAGCACAAAACTTCTGCTTTCCATCCAAATCTGTTCTGTTTTCATCCAAGCCTGTTATGAACCCTTCCCTGCATATAGACTGTATTCAACAAATGGTGTGACATTAAAGCCTGACGTAGGGATCCTGTAAGGCCTGATTCATTATTAATCACAGGGGAAGACAAATGTTTCCAACCATATCACACCCACGGAGTAACAGTTCCCACCAGTATCTGCAGTGGTTCAGGCTGCTTCCTGGGCAGTTTAATCCTCTACACCCAGGAGAAAAAATTATGGCAATGCTGGTAAGTCATGAATAGGGATTAGTCTTCAAACAACTACTTAATTAATCAGCAGAAAAGGCTAACTAGTCATTAAAATTGTTCAGGATGCTCCTACTCTGTGCTGGTGTACAAAGATGTATCTGCTGCTACCAGTGGGAGACAACGTATGCAGAACAAAATTGTTTCAGTGCTATAAGGTGGATTACACAGTAAAACTTGGCCATTCTTAACTTGGAGATATGTAAAAACAAACTAACTGCTGAAGACATATGGAAATGGTGGAAGTCTAAAATATACCGTATATTTTTACCACTTTGATCTTCCCTGTCTCAAAATATCTGGCCACGTGGCTGCAATTATCTCCAGCATCTCCCACCTTCCACGAGCCCCATCTGCACGTTCAGGGAGTTCCCCGAGCTGCACACCCAACAAAGCACTGCAGCTCGGCCCAAGCAGCTGGAATGTTCCTGTCCTCCTGCTGTAAAGGTTTCTTTAAAGACAGTGAGTCACAGCAAGCCACACACCTCCTTTCTGAAACACACTTGGTGCCCATGCAGGCAGAGGGCAAACAGGGCTCTCACAGAGCACACAGAGCGAGCTGACGGCTGCTTGGCGAAGGCTGTGTGGAACTGGTACCATTACACAGAGCAGTTTTGGAATACATCTATTGCTGCTATCTGCCTTTCACACAAAAACCCTGTAACATTAAACACCGAGTCCATGGGAAGAAACTGTGGCATGGGATGGGACCAGGCTGCAAGGTGAAGCTACTTTTACACACCAAAAAATCTGCAGCTTCAGAAACCCCCACCCTGAGATGAGCAGAGACCCGAGGAGCCCCTTTTTAATGGGTATATATGTACACACACACAGGGGACTGGGAGCTACTGGGAGGGAGCTGGTAGTGCTGAACCAGAGCAGTGATCAGCAATAATTTTCAGACACTCCTAATGACATTTACATTAAGACTCGCTTTCAGCAGCGCCACGGAACAGGATTTAAGTACCAACAACAAATGTTCCCCGGCACATGGGAGCTGTGCTGAGAACCCAGCCCACACATAAGATAAATAACTGTAAATGCTGTGTCGATCTCTGCAGCAGTGAACAGATGACCCCGCTTCTCTGGGGGCTGCTGGATCTTTCTTTACAGAAACCAAATAGAAACTACATCTCTAAGATTATGCTCTAGCAGAGAACAGGCAATTAAAACAAGGCCACAGTGTTTGATTTTCAATATCTCATTTAAATCTTGTAACAAAGTTCAATTAATGGCCTCGGAAAAGTTTTCTAAAATTTACTGCTGCTTCACTGCAATACTTTTTATGACTTTTTCTACCGCTCAGCCTTTCTTCTTGCCTTTGAAATCAGGCAATATTATGGAAATATTATCTTTGTAATTGCGGGTAAAGTTGATTATATTATTGATTTCAGATAGCCTTCAAGCTTGAGACAAATTCCCACATCACTCTGGAGGTACAGAACAAAGATTTCCGATGTACTAAATTATTCAGAGCAGTCCTGCCTAAACAGAGGGGTGAGAAATGTCTCTGGGGAGCGGGGGTGGTGGCTGAGTGACCCGGGGGACAGCGGGAGCGGGGAGTCACCGGCTGAGCAGCGCCAGGACAACTGAGAATAAATGAATTTTAGTTCTTCTCCAGCCCCAGCCCTGCCCCAGCCTCTCACAGCAAACATCTCAAACACCTGACAGAATAAACACCATCGCCTCTCAGGCCTGATTTTGTTCAGCTGTTCCTAAAATACAACAACCTACACACACAAAAGATGGTACTTTGCTTCCTAGCAGTCACAGCACTTCTAAATCCAAGAACTTTCCTAGAAACAAGGGTTATTATTTTTTTCCAGATAAAGCTGAATGTCACCCATTACTGTAAGACCTCTGAACTACAAATCTCAGCCAAGGATGGTTTATGACCAACATTTAATAGTTGTTAAGAGAACATTCATTTGCTACTGGGGAGATACATAAACATAAATCAGTCACTGAGGTGCATTTAAAATACATTTCTCATCTCTGGCCCCAAGGCTGCAGCAGTCTTGGCTGGTGTCAGCACCTGGGCAGGGGAGCAGCACCACCTGAGCCCAGGAGGGGATCCCTCAGCCTCCCTGGGGAACCCATGTTGATGTTCAGTCGCTCTCACTGGAGAGGGCTTTTATCTGACATTTAAATGGAATCTCCTGCATTGCAGCCAGGAAAATTACAGGGACCTGGGTTTGCAATTCAGACTTTTCTCCAGTATACCCAGGCATGCAGGGCAGCACTTGGCTTGTTGGTGCACTCCAAAGTACTCTATCTGTGCCCAGATGTCATGTATAGACTCTATACAAAGGACCTCATGCCAGTAGCATCTCTCATCAGAGTCTGTGTGTACAGAGAGGCGAGTGCCACAGCCAAACATGCTGAAGGGATCTACCTACAATGACACCAAGCATGCACATCGGAGAGGACAAGTGGGAAAAAGGGGGTTTGTAGATTTTACCATGTCCCAGTGTTAGAGCTGCTGGCACAGACCGAGCTCCCGCACCGAGCGGGATCCAGGAACTGCAGCTGGTGCAGCCACAGTGTGAGAATCTATGCAAATCTAAGCTGTAATCTTTTATATTGATGGAAATTAAACTTTAATTCTTGCTGTGGATATAGGAGACTGAAATTCACTTGGGGGAAGAAATCTGGGGGTTTATTGTTGGCTCTGATTTCCAAGTTCCGCAGCACAGGGCATTTTAATGCTGCAGCTCCACTATGTGAAAATCAGGAATAACATTTTTCTCTCCAGGACTCTGCATTTACTCTCTGTTTCACAGAGAATATTACCTGATTTAGACTACAACGCTTTTAAAAACAACACCCAATTTTTAGGACCAAATTCTACCTGTGGATGTGGCTGCAGGGACCCAGCTCTGTGGTGGGAGTGGGCCAACACATGACTGAAACTCATTAGAGCTCACTGTAAATTATCTCATCAAGCACTTTCAGATTGGAAACCATCTCTCAGCACTGAGACACGATGCAGTGGCGAAAAACAGATCTCTTCAAAATGGGTTTTTATCATTATCAGGGTAACAATTGCCAGCAAGACCCCTGGCATGAGACGTGCATCAAATTTAAAACTACCTCAGATTGCTTCGTGCCCATCCTGGGGCAGAGTCCCAGACCTGCAGAGCTGCTGGCCACATCCCTGCTCTCATCAGCTCGTGCGTCTGAGTTTCAGTGGTTACCTGCTTCAGCAGAAGCAGTGAGGACCAGGGTGCTTTGGGTTTGGGTTTTTCTCTTTCTTTTCCTTGATTACTAAGCCAAAGCAAGTCGCATACACCAGGAAGAGCTTCTGCCATGTTCAAAGCAAGTACAGGGACTCCAAGCTCAAATTACTCTAATAATTTATTCTGGTTTGGAAATCCCTAAGGTTATTTGACAGAAAATGTATTTTAAGATGTTTGGCTCAAAAATGACAAAGTAACAGACAATACATGTTCGTTTTCTCCCCCAAGATGGTGATGAGATGTAACAAAATAAAGCAGCAGTCTCAGCAGCTCTTCCCTCCCCCAAAGAGCGACACTTAGGGTTTTATCTCAGCAGCACCACCAGAAATGCACTGCCATTTATCTTGAGGGGGTATTTCTGAAAGGGATTGTTTGCAGCTGGAGCTACAAGGCATGAAACAAACTGATAATGGAACTTTCTTTTGAGGCTTATTCTTTTCCAGTGGCATTTTTCTTTTTGCCTTTATGAGCTTCGTGGCAGCCAAGCAGTAATTTCCTTCCTGTGTTTTAGCACAAACAACAGATTAGCGTCACGTTGTTTGCTGCGAGGTTTTGCTTGCTGCTTGCATGAGTACTCGTTGGCGTTTGGTGTGTTCCAACTAAATAATGTGGTCATTCATAAAGATAAAAACCCAAAACATCTTCTTGGCACGCAGGAACGCGCTGCTAGCACGGGCCCTGAATACGGTGTAAAGCCACGGAGGCAGAGGTGAATAATGTAATTTGAAACTTGAATCACAAAACACATTGGCCAGGACTTTGTCTTCTATAAAAGACATAACACAGCCTTTGGCACTGCTAACGTGGTAATCCACTGCAGGCTCACACCCAAGAAAAATGTCATCTAAATTAACAACATAAATCACAAACAGTAAATTATTTAGTTTCAGATTAAATAGAATACAGAATGTAACCTCATAGAAAAAATGTCTTCAGTTTTTGCCCTTCTTCACATAATAATTATTATTTTTTCACATTTCTAGTAATATTACCACTGCTAGGAACCACAAGGAGACGTGTCGCATGGCAGTTCCTCCCCCATTTCTATTACATATCCCTCCAAGGTAAAGCTGTCTATTCTTCCTCTCCTCCTCAGTCATTTAAAAATCAACCTTTACAAGTAACTCCTCTATTTCCTCCAACGCCTCCAAAGCAAACACATCTTACACCATCTCTGGTTTCCATAGCTTGCTGAGCGTGCTTTGCACCCTCATCCTGAACAGATATTGCTCTTATAAAACATCTGCTTTAATATCTGTTGCCAGAGGCATTCCGGGGCCACGGTCAATGCCCTGTTGCTGTTCCCAGCTCATTGCCAGCATGGCCAGCCCTTGATGGCAGAATCTGCAGGGCAGGGACAGGCAGCCAGGGGTGGCAAAGCCAGGAGAGAGGCTGGAAAGGGCTCCTTGCATCAGCAGCAGGAACTACAGCTGCAGTTTCCATACCTAGAGCTCCTTTAAGTAAAAATAATGGCAGGAGAGTACTAACCTATAAGCACAATCATAGACAGGACACCATTAAGGGTGCACAGATCTCAGAAAAACTCTTCCTGCCTGTTGTACACTTTGCTTTGGCAAAAAACCCCTCAGCTTTTAGAGGCTGAGAGCCCCTCCTCTGTGCATTAGTGCTCAGCGGTTGTTAGCACTCCAAAGCAATACTGCCAATGCTATATCAAGTCATTCAAGTGACAGGAAATTTGAGCAGTTGATTTGGGAAATGGATATTTCATTAGAGGCACAACTCATGATAAATGAAAGTTTTCCTACCGCCGTCACTGGGAATACCAATGAGCTCTAAATCAAACTGCTCGAGGAGGGGGGTCCAGCAGTGCCGCTGCACAGCCACACAACACGAGCGTGGAAAGGGCTGGAGGCAGCAGACAGCTGTGCTGCATATGCTGAGGCTATAGGTGTCCCTGTATGGATATAGGTGTCCCTGTATGGATATAGGTGTCCCTGTATGGAGGCCTTCGGGCTGGCAGCAGCTGCCCCCAGGCCATCACACGGACAAGCTGGAACTCAAAAGCTGCTGCAGCACAACTTGAACGTGCTGTGGTTGGCAGCTTCCATTGCTGTGAGCAAAGCAGGGAGAGGCAAGGGCATGGAGCAGACTGCTGAGTATGAACCTGGAGCAGGAGTCACTGGGTGGGACTGAAATGGCCATCTTACAGAGCAAAACCAACAGGGCTTTGGGGGAGTTTGTGTCTGGCTGCTGTGGCTGCCCAAAAAACTGTCCAATGATCAAAGAGGCCCTTTCTGAAATCCTTCTGGTCCTAAAGGACCAACAACGTACACTTCCCCTCAGCAGTGCAAATTTCTCTTCTACAAAAAGACAACTCTGCCATTCAGTGTTAATGGCCCTACCCTCTGCAGTGCCTGCAGCGGGGCCGAGCGAGCCTTGAGAACACACGGGATGGACGAGGCCAACAGCCCCATCCCACAGCACATTCAAAGCTTTCCAGAGTGCCCTCTGAAGACAGTTCTCAAGGAAACAATGTCCCTGGTGCCTTTCTGGACATTTCATGCTTAAAACAAAGACGTAAGTTGTGACTCAGGTCTGTGAGTTATTGCCTAATGCCTGAGGAAAGATTAAGGTAAAGGTGCTGCTATTCATTAGCACGTCTTAAGCAAAGCAGAGCATCCCTGGAGTTACACTTTACCCCTCCCTCACACCCAGGGGTACGGTTTGTAAGACATCCGACCAACGAAACAGGGCAGAACAGCAACTTTCTGGCACACACGCTCTGCTGAGCCCTCCACACCCCGCTCCCCAGCGCTCCTGCCAGCTTTACTCCAGCACAGTTTGCTCACAGTGAACCCCCTTGCTGCAGTGAGCAATTAAGAAAATTGACTGATCTTCAGATTGCACTCTTAATATCTTCTGAGATACAGATAACTGAGCTTTGATCAATAGCCATGATATGACTGAAGCTGTGTTTCTGCAGTTGAACATGCTGTGTTCCTAATGCCTGAGATGCTTTGGTGGGTTTGATTGATCTGGAATAAAAGTAAAGCAAATGAACCACCATCTGTATGCAGTTGTTTGATGTATGTGGTTTTACTAAGTTGCAGAACAGCTCCTCAAAAATAGGGGTTTGGGGTTTTCTTTGCACACCAATACAAGATATCTATGTGGTAATTTGAAAAAATAAAGCAAAAAGCTGTTTTTAAAGACCACCATGAAAGTTTTTACACATATTCCACAAACTGTATATTTTAAAGATAAAGTACTAAAAATTTTCTTCTGAAGTAGATAATAAGAAATTAAAAATGAACATTTATCATTTTTCTCTGCATTAAAGTAAATAGCTGAAGAGGACTTTTCTGAAAATCTCAATAAAAACCAAGAGTGAGGATCAGAACACTCCATCCAACACCTCTGAGGGTGAGAGGAGCACCTCCAGTCACTCCAGTGGGCTGCAGAACTGGGCACTGCAGCAGACAGCACGTCCTACCCTCACAGTCCAACACCTGCACAACCAGAGTTGGGCTGTTTCTGCAGCTGCTATGAAATTGGAGTCTGGCCACTTTGGACATCCCCCTCAGTGTATTGGGCAGTTTTACAGAGGAAGGGAAGGAAAACTTTCAAAGTGATGCTTTAGTAATTCAGCGCCTTGCCCAAACTGATGGCATCGGTCAGGGTACAACGGTGTGCAGCAGGGACAAAGCTGCACTCCTCCCAGTGCTGTTTCTCAAGAAGTCACAGACTTCACTCCCACGTTTGTGTCCATCCCACACTGTGCTCGGGCCAGCACAGCCCCTGAGAACTGGCTGTGGAGCACAAGCACCCAGCTGGCTGCTGCTGCTCCTCTAGGGAAGCGCGTGCAGAAATCACACTGCACCTCTGTGCCCCCACTTCAAAGCAGCAAAAGGAAAAGTCTATACAATCCTTTGATTCCCCCCAAATGCCTGTCATTAGGGTTTGTGAAATGAGTGCTATTTCAGCTTTCACGCTGGAAATTCCCCTTCACAGGTCGCTGTCATTTTTGTCCCCTCGCCAGGCTCAGGTGTGGGGTGCAGAGCACTGAGGGCGCTGCTGCAGAGGACCCCATAACCCCCCAGGGAACTGCGCTGGGCTGAGGGTCACAACCATCAAACATTTCCAACCCTTAAACCGACACAATGGGACAAAAAAGCCGAGCCCAGTTGTGTTTCCTCGGCTGCACCGTCCGGGCAGCGGATGCGCCCTTCGCAGTGCAGATGTTGCCATGGCAACGCGCAAGGACCGCTTACCGATGCTCCAGCACACCATCACCAAAATCCAAACGTATCTGAGAGCAGTCCCTAAGCGTGTCTAAATTAAGTAGTGGCCAAATGACTTCCTCTGTCCCTCCCTGCCCTCCTGGGACGTGGTGCCTTACCAGCCTTTTCTTTGCTGCTGCTCAGTTTTATTTTATCCCCCATGTCTCTCTTCCCCATTGGTTTCCTACATGACCAGGGAAGAAGGAGCTGTCCCCAGGAGCCCCCTCCCTTGCTCCTCACAGCTGGCAGTTCTGCCACCTCACAGCACACTTTGGCACTCTCTTTTTTCAGGTCTGCTAATGACCTGGAGATCCAGCATCTTATTTCAAGTATGGCAGATGATCATGCCTATATTATCTTTAAAATATGTTGGCTTCACTAGTGGAAGTTGACCTGGGAGACCTTTATTCAAATGCTGCTGCAATGTATGGACCAAGTGACCCTTTGTGCCATGGTATTAAAACCCCCTGGCACTCACAAGAAGCCAAGATTGGGTTGCACATGGATCTCTCAGCCAAAGTTAGTCTGAAACGTGTGGCACATGTAAAGTTCAAGGATAATGAAAAGCTTACCTTGCCTGCAGGACTGCTCATCAGAAAAGGTACTTTGTGTGATTATACGGTGATGATTTCTTTCTAATTTTCATCTCCAATGTTATTTCGGTACAGCTCAAACCCAACACCCCTGAAAAACAAACAAAAAATAAAAAAAGCAAAGCCACAGGCCAAGCATCCTAATAACTGTAAATGAAGTCCCCTGTCCCCACATTCAGAGCCTATTGTATATGAGAATTATGGTATGACATGGAATCTAAAGCTGGTTTATGGTCAGAGACATGGCAGGTCACATCCAGCAGCAGACAGTTTACTTAGAGTATTAACATTGACCTTCCTAAGAAATACAGATGGAGTTCACCACGCTGATGACAGTCTTTTTCCCAGAAAGGTCACCCTGGGTTGTGTTTCCTAGCACAATTCCTAGGTCTGTCTCTTTGATCAAAACTGATCCTCTACACAGAGCTTATCTCTTTTGATATAAAAATAGTTTGTAGCTAGAAATTATGGACAAAAAGATGACCAAAAAGTGGAAAACTATCATTGGGGGATAAAAAAAATAATCTGATTAATTGCTTTCTGATCACTGTATACAAAGATCAGGATATGAGAATTACATTTTATTGAGCTTATTCCTTCCATATTCCTGCATAAAAGTTGGGTTTATCTTTTAATTGATCTACAGCACATTTACATACAAATCTAGAAGTTTGAGTTTGGGGAGATGGCTTTAAATGAGCAACTGAGGAGATACACTCTGCAGCTAGTCAGGGAAAGGGCAAGTCTTTAGAGGTGTTCTGAGTTTAAGTACACCTAAAGAAGGGGCTGCAGCCCCTATCCTGACCACAGCCCCTGCTGTGTGTGGGTTGCCAGCAGCTCTCTGCCCCCCTCCTCCTGCCTGCCCACGGCTCTGCACCAGGGTGTGCTGTCATTTTTCCTCTAATTAACCAGGCTTCTGTTTTAATTTCTGTTATTGCTTTACAGTTCTAGGAGGAATCAAATTATTAGTTAAGAAATACTTACCGGTGAAAGATAACGGAGCTTTGTGCTGCCTCCTCGGTGTGCCCATGCTGTACGGATGGCTGCTGAAATGAAATAAAGCAAAAGGGGATAAGAAACAGCTGCTGAGGCTTATGAAGATATTTCATGGCAAGATACAATACGCTTTTATGGCCCAAAGTACAATAAAATTATAATTCATTACTGGTTAGTTAAGTCTGGGGAGGACATGGAGGTAATTTCAAAATGGTACGAGTTACACATCGAACCTAATTGGATTAGGGGAAGACAGCGGAGATGAAACGAGCTTGAACCGATGTGAGCTCCAGGATCAGAGGCAAAACCAAGCAGAGACAGCACAGCTGAGGCCACTGACACAGCTCCTCATGTGCCCCCTGCGCTGAGGAGGTGCCAGTCCCTGGGCTGTGGGTGCAGAGGGGACCCCAGGGCTGGGGGCTGCCGGGACAGAGTGGTGGCAGCACGAATGCAGATCACACTGCACATTGCAGGGCAGGGTTGTTAGTGATTGTGCCCAAGAAATGACTAAAAGCTATGAAAACCTTGGGATTTGTCCCATCACTTCGTGTTGGGAGGGGCAGGGGGACAGCACAGCATCCCTCCCTGCATTAACCCCTCTGCCCCTCCCCAGGCACTTGGAGCACCCTCCCTGTGTCCCCCTGGGCTGCAGCAGAGTCACTTGGGGCAGCAGCTCCAGCAGCAAGTCTGAAAAATACATTTAAGGACAGGGGAGGCAGGGAAGGAGGGCTCTTTTTCTTTTTTCCAGTTCAAGAGCTACCTCTGAAGCAATCAAATGCCCTTTCAAAGTCTGAGGGTGCTGTGTTCCCAAGGATTAGCCCTGACCCTGGCACTGGCTCCTTCCTTTAGTGTTAAGCATCAGAAGGCTCTGCAGCTGAACCATGCACTGCAGAGCTTGGGGGGCCACTCTTTAGCAGAGGTCATTTGTTTCACTACTTTCATTTCCAAGATGCTCAATGAACCAACACCCATGCACACTTTCATTTAACACATTTTAAATACTTATGATAACATAAAAATACTTGAACTGCTTTGCAAATCTTGGTTGAAAACCATGGGCTCTGTCTGCAGTTGCCCCAGGTTTGTCTCACCCCACATCCCTGTCTCCATCCCAGGGCTGGTGCCCACTGCCAAGCGCTGCATCCCACAGTGCCAGGTGAATGTCAGGGGGTTTGGCTGCACCTCATGTGCTCTCAAGAAGCTGTTTGGGTTCAGGAGCTGTTAGGGATGGGCTCCCCTGCCTGTCCCCTCCAGCTTTAGGCACAGGCATGGCCAACACGAACGTTTTCCTCACCCACTCCACCATCGATGGCCAAGTGCCCCCAGGGACATGGGACAAAGCCCTCAAACCAGCTCCAGGCTGCCCACCCCCTGCTTTACACTCCGGGAAGACATTAAAGGCTCGCTCAGTCACAGCCACCTCCCACCTCTGCACTGAGTGAAGTTATCTAAATTACTGGGTAATGCTGCAGAAATGTTTTATTCATAACTCGCCTAATGCCTGGCACTTGTTTTTCTTTTTGTACTTATTTAATACACATTTAATTTAACTTATTTGAAAGCACTAACATATTTTCTAATTACCTGAAGTACTTAAATGCTTTCCAAGCTGTTAATAATCTCTCTTTTCTTTTTTTTTTAGCTATTAAGGGCTGACATGCCACCAGAGTAACATGTTACAGGGGCCGAGCATCCTTCCCACCTCTGCGGTGAGCAAGGACCTCTGATGCCAGACAACCCTGGAGCACTCACCTGCAGGTCCCGTGGGCACATGGGGTCCCCATCCCTCTGCCCCCACACTGTGGGCAGCAGCAGGCAGGGAAGCAGGCATAGCAAAGCCATGGAAGCCATTGGTGTCACCAGCCACATGGGCACAGGGAAGAGGGAACAAGACCAGGCACCTCGCACCAGCATCTTCACTAGTTCCTGTATTTATTATTCACTACTCTGCATTTTCTGGAAGGATGGCTGAATTTATTCACTGCTGCTGCTTTAATAACTCCACAATTCCTGTGGCAGTTTCATTACTTCCAACGTTCACTGGCACAATTTTTGCTGGGGTTTAAGAGTTTAATGCGATATTAAAATGTTAAAGGCTTTCCTCAGAGCTGATGACAGAAGAATTGGATGCAGTAGGTCAGGACACCTGTACAGACCCAACACATTGTACTGGCTGGGCAGGTGATGGTGGCTCAAAGCATCACTAACCTGTGCTGTTACCTGGGGGGCACAGAGGCAGGGGGAGCAAATAGCAGCAGAACTGAAGCTGCTGCACTGAAAGCCCTGAGCACTGTGAGCACTGGCCTGGGGGGTCAGGGCTGCTGCCCTTCCCTTATCCCGCCCTGTGACAGATGAAGGGTGTGCAGTGATGCAACGTGGCCCAGTGACACAGGTGGGTGACCACAGAACTGAGATGAGGAAGACATAACAAACTGCCAAGCAGGCACATTGCTTTATTCTTCACTAGGAAAAAAGCAAAAGGAAAATATTAGGGAGCTCAGAAACAGCAAGGACTGCACTAGCATCCCATAGACCTGAACTGGTCACCTCCTTAGCAAATGCTTTGCTTCTTGTTAGGGTTCTCTGCACATCCAAGCACAGAGTTACACACTGGTGTAGACACCCTTCCTATTAGCCTGTGTATAGGGCCAGCAGTATATTACTCCCATTTTATTTTGGTGTAATTTTGTTAAGGAGAATTACCTGAGCTATGTCCAGATCTGCTCACACGTTTATTTTCTGTCCTGGTTTCAAAGTACTCTTACAGCTGTACTGGGGGAAAGTGGTATTTTCACTAGATATGTTTGACAAAAAAAAAAAAAAAAGTATTAATTTATTCCTGGAGCAAAGATACTCACTAAGAAAATAATCACCTGTTATCAAACCAGAGAGAATTTTGTGGAAAAATATACTCAGGGTGTTGGGAAATCTGACTCATATTCTCAAATATCATCCTCTCCTTGCAAATCACTGTCAAAATAGTTGTAACGTTGTTGTTAGAGCAATCTTCACCAGATAGAGTGGTTTTAGGTGTTCTCCCTTAGCAGGTGAGTGAACGTTCAGTGTCTTGGAGAACAGCTCTGTGCTCAGCGGGTGAGGACACGGGAGGAAGGGAGGGAGGGAGGATGCCACCCAATGTAAAACACAGACAAGGAAGTAAAAGCAGCTTTGAGTCCTGGTGAGAAGAGATGTGCTTATGCAAAATTACCATTTCCTGAAACACAAGGAATTACTGCATCAAGGGGTTAATCAACACTGCCTGAACAAAGTGAAGGAACCCACCCCTCCTGCATTCTCTTCCCCACCACCCCCAGCTGGGTGCACACAGCCTGGAGAGTTTTCTTAAAGCCAGGGACAATCCCAGAGGCAGTTTCCTTCACACCAGTGTGCCACACTTCCAAGCACTGAGGATATTACAAAAACCACCCCAAACCAGCACTTCTTCCCATTCAGGCTGGAGCCAAAGCATGGAGACAGATCAATCTATTCACTCTAAAAAAATACAGCAATACATGAAAAATTCTCAAGGGCAGATGATCTAATTTTCTAATTAATCTGCTCGCTGGTCATTTGTGTAAGATGAGGTACAGAACCTGACCCCGTTATCTGTTTGACCCACCCACTTGAAGCTGGGCAAAACAGATGTTCTGGAAGAGCACATAACCTTGATGAGAAAACCACAAATTCACACTTTTTGCTTGGTGTGTTATTGCAGTGATTAGTCTCCTGCCTCACTAAGCCTGCAGGCTCCTCTGGGTCACCCTCCCACCCCCGGTCCTGCAGTGCCCACATACAGCACTGACTACAGACAAAAGGATGTTGCTTATCTAAGAACCAAACAGAACTGGTGCTTGGCTTCACGACAGGTGGACACCACTTATTTTTTCTGCTGTCATGAAGTTCTTTGCCATTAATTACTGGTTTGGAATACTGAGATTTCACCTCCATGTACACACCTTCATAGAAATAATTCCCTTGCTGTTCTGTTTGAATCCAGCCAACTCCTCCCTAAGGGTACTAACAAATCATTCCAATAACCATGATAACTTTGGTTAGGTGAGTGAATGCTGCACCTTCTCACAAAGGTTAAAACAAAAGTTATAAGATCAAGCACATTCAGGCCAGCAGTCATCCTCAGCATAATGCTGACCCAGTAACACAACCACATGACCTCAGAAGGAAATCATAACATGAAAATGAATTTTGCTTTCACCTTTCAATTGAATATGAGAATCACAGAACAGCCTTGGTTGTAAGAGACCTCTGAGATCATCAGGTCCAACCATTAACCCAGCACTGCCAATTCCCCACTACCCCGTGTCCCTCAGCACCACATCTACAAAAAAACTGAAGAGCAACACTTGTTCCACCAGAAGTTATAAAATAAGCCATCAGGCACACATCCACAATTATTTAAAAGCATGAGGGGGGGAATAAAAATAGCAAGTTAACTTGTTCTGAACATTTGACTCTGCTTTGGGACTCCTTGCTCTCATGGAGATTAAATATGGGACAGTGCACTTGTATAAATATGTGGAAAAAAACAGCCATTTCATGCTCAGCACAGCAAGATCTTTTCATAAGCATGATAACACCTTTGATTACTGCACACTCTGCATATTACTGTAAATACCTTATTTTAGCATGCATTAAGCACAGGAAGATTAGCTCCTGAGGACAGACCTGAAACAGAAGGCAGAATTAATTAAAATTTATTAAAACAGAGCTGTCTAGGAGATCTTCAAAGCAACACAATAACTTTAAACAGCAGAGGAATAGAAATGCTTTGGGAACAAAAACCTAAATGAATAGTACAGACAGTATTACCTTTTCCTGCCTTTGGAAATGTTGAGCTAGGAGGAGCGAGGAGATGCATGGGGTTCCACTCCCAGAGCAGCCACCTGGAGCATCTCCAGGTCTGCACCACCCACACCCCCTGCCAGGGCCATGCTGGGACACATGCCATCTAACTAATGTATGCATAAAGTGATAAGTGCAGCAAAGTAATGTTAAAAAAAAGGACAACATTGCAATTATATTGCACTTTCCACCCCATGACTTTTGGGTTTCCTCAGAATCAGATTAGGAGTTGAATGAAATCTAATTTAACTTCATTCAGGCCTTTCAGTAAATACTCAATTAACATTTGAAGCAAAACAGAACTAAGGTGTTAAAATGGGAGAAGAGTGCAAAAGTAAAATAAATCCACTTTGCGTAGCTTGCTGCGATTCATCTCTCTGCAATTAAATGCAACACCAGTTAACAGGCAGGTGGCCGGGCCAAAATCAGCATAAAAGAAAATCACTTCTTCTGTTTGTGTCATTTGTCTGCATTGGTAATCAGCAGAGAGGCAGAGCCCAGAGCAGGAGCCCTGCTGGGACACCATCTTTGCAGAGATCCATCACCTCCCTGTGAGTAACGGGGAAGGCTCCTGGGGAAGCAGGGATCCCCAGAGCCCTGTGGGTGTGCAACACGCGTGTGCAACGGGGCAGGGGAGATGCAGGCACAGAGGTGCTGATGGCAGCTTCCCACATGTATTTCCTATAATCACCAATACTCAGAGTCACAAAAAGCTAGAGAAGTGTTAGGTTTGGATTGCCAGCTCCTACAGCCCAGCAGCCTCACTCAGCAACCCGTGCTGGGGTGCCCAGCACCCCGCAGGAGCTGCTCCAGCAGGAAGGCAAGGGCTGTCCCCAGGCACCTGCTCCGGGGGTGCCACTGCCACAGGCGGGTGCCCCAGGACCCAGTGTCACTCCTGAGCAGAGCGATGGTGCAGGGAAGCACTAACCCCAGGCAACAACCCCTCAGATCAGCCAGCCTGCTGCTTGCTGCCACGGGATGTCACCAACCCTGAGCACCGCGGGTGGGAAAATTGTTTGCGCAGAGAGTTGGACTCCCCATAAAAAGGCAATAACAGTTGCTTGTGTTCATACTGCACCGGGGGCAGAGAGGGAGAAGGAAGGAGAGAAAATACCAAAGGGCTGGGACCAGTAACACAGAACAGCTGCTGGACCCCAGCACAGGTTTGGTCACTTACTGTGCCTTTGCTGCTCCCACTCCTGAGGTTTTCCTGCCTGTCACTTTGCTTTGTGACACTCCTCACGAGGGCACAAATAATGCTGATGTTTTTTTCTGTTCTGCCCCATTTACTATTTTTACTCTGAGTATTTCTTGTATAAATATGGGAGAGAAACAATGAGATTATTTTGCTAGTGACTTTGTAGAAGGGGAAGTAAGAAATCTGTGGCAGTTATGGCACCCAGTTATCTAATATCATGACAGAAAATTAAGCAGCAGCTTTAAATTCTATCCTGACTATTGTTTTAACCATTTTAGTGGATTTCTTTACTAAAACAGTAGGTTTTGATATTTAATATGAGCATGAGTATTTAAAATGTTCACTGAAAGTGAGATGACATCTCTTTTTAATATATTTGAATGCTAAATTAGTCATGTTTTAAAAGAAACAGAGGTAAGAGAATACTTTTGATGCTTTTAGGCTCAGCTGAGCAGATGAAAGTCTCCTCTCCCATACACACTGACCCAGACCTGAGAGCAGGCTCTGTTCCTCACAGGAGAAGCAAGCAGTGACCCCAAGGCACAGATCCAGCACCTGCCTCCATAGGCAGCCCCCACAGTGGGGAGGGTCCCATGGAAATCATTCAGCTGCAGGCTCCTGCAAGGCAGCCCATTTGTTGCTTTAGGCATGAGTAAGGAGCAAGGGAAAGGTGCCATTAATTATCTATGGAATTGGGAAACTTAATTGAAGTTTTAAATCATCCCAGCCCCTTGTACACAAGGGGAAAAAAATAAAATCTTTATCTGGAAATTTGTTAATTGCCTCCACAGAGCCCCCAGAGAGAGCAAACGTGACCAAGAGAGCAATGCAGTGATCCCTTGCACTGCTGGCACACGGCTGAGGGAGGGGAAGGCCAGGGCAGAGGTCCCCAGTGCACCCCAGGCTGCTGCTGTCCCCACTGCTGCCCCGGCTGTCTGTGACCAGGAGGTTTTCAGGCCATCCATCAGCCTTCTGCACCTTGAGGCTCACTGCCAAATCCTGAACCACCACCAGGAGATGGGTATGCATAAAGATTAAAGCTATTTAAATAGATTTGCACTGTCAGTTTTCTCATTTTGAGGGTACAGTTGAAAAGTACAAATTACCTGAAACTCACCTTTTCCCACAGGAATTTTTTTGGAAGAACAAAAATATTTGATAGATGAGAAACTACACTGGGGAAAATAAAAAGAAAAAAAGAACTGACAACTGCAGTGTTCACCTGGGCACACTGGGGGATGCCTTGGGTGCACTGGACCTGGACTGTTCTTCCTCTTGAAGAGGGACAAGGAGACACCCAAATACCTTCAGAAGTCTGGCTCTGAGCTTTGAACTGAATTCAATGGCCTTGTCACCAGCCATCTTCTGTTTCTCCCCACAATATTTATTCTCACCTGAGCTTGACAAGCGTTGTTCTTGGGCAGGAACAGTTTGGTAATTGGCCTTATAAATGGGAAGAACTCAACGCACTCTTGCTCTCATCTCTCTTAGCGACTTAATAACTGGAGATGACTGATGATCAGGTCCACCTCGAGACTGCAAGTAGAGTTTCTGTCATTGCAATCAGCCACAGAGCATTATTTAATAACAGCCTAGCTCCTGTCCCACACTCCAGCCAGGCCCCACGGCAAGAAGGGCTCCTGACTGCCAGTCCCTGGTGTCTGTGGCAGATCGTTGTCCCTCTGGATCCCCACGCTGGCTGCAGTGGCCTGAAGCAACACAAGCTTCCAGGAGAGAGGTAGGAAATGCACAGCACTAAGGGAAGGTTTATTCAGCACAGCTGAAGGGGACGGGGGCATGGGCAGGGAGGAGGGACACAGGGACACCCACAGGCATGCCACAGCCTGTCACCACCAGTGCCCACGGTGCTGTGCAGCCAAGCTGCACATGTCCTGTGCAGCACAAAACATGCACCGGACCAGAGACTCCTGTTTATTTCAGTGGGAGCAGGCGTGCACCAGGAACTGGTTCAAAGCTGCTCCTTGCTTTCTTTTAACCTTTTAATGTTTAATGAAGGCTGGGAACAATGAAGGTCACCCAAAAGCTTTGGCAATGCATAACTGTAATGCCCAAAGACAGCTCCAAAGCGTTTGGAGCCCTCCTCCCCGACAGGTATCGACAGCCTCAGATTGTATTGATGTTTTGGCTCAGGCTTTCCTTCTTCAGACTAATGGAGAGTCTGTATCTGAACCTCAACAACACACACCCTGCGAGGCAGCTGAGCCCGTAAATCCAGGTGCAATGCAGCACAGCGATGGCAGAGTGACCCCTGAAGTGCACAGCAGTGTAAAGCCTGTGGGTGGGACATCCTTCTGTCATGTTTCTGCCTTGGTCATGCCCAGCAAAGCACAGGCTGGGTGAATCACAGCGGCCAGTCATATTTCTTTAATAGAAAGTGAAGAGGTAAGAAGTTATAAAAAAATACCCCATCTTAAGAGGTACCAGGTGGTTACACAGGAACATGGGAGGTAAAGGGGCAGCACTGCCCAGCAGTGGATTTTACATGCACATCCAGATTTCCCTGTGCATCATACAGATGGTACAACAGCAAAAATGTTCATGTGCTAAAAAAAGTGCAGATCAACAACTGTAAAAAAATCCTTATTTCCTGAAAGTCAGGGTGCTCTGCCTCCATTCTCACTTTGAATTCACACCTCCATCCTTACTGACTCCTGATTTACCAATGTTCAGGATGATCACACATCACCACGTTAAAGCTTTCAAGCTGGATTCCCAGGGCTGGCTCAGCTACACTTAATGCAAAGCCACAAATAAAATGGATAGCTGAAATATCTGTAGGGTTCTTATTTTGCAGGTGGTCAGGAGAACAGCAGCTTGACACTGCCCTGCACCCATGGCCAGAGCAGGGATGCACACCAGAGCTGCTGCCTCATGGCTTGGTCCAATAACAGAGCTGCCCCAGCCCCTGTGCCAGCCAGAGCAGACCTCCACACATCATCCATGGGTCAGATCTGCTCCTGCCCTCCTCCTGTGTCTGTTTGGGCAGCCTTTATCAGGGTGAAAGCTGTCTCATCCCTCCAAGAGCCCCACCAGGTACAGTCATGCTCCATCTCTAACCCTCTCTTTGCTGTCTCTGCACAAATCTCAATACTTAGGTAAGAGTTCTGAAAGTTTCTTGCTTCAGTATTGATCTTCTCTCAGTGCCATTTTTCTCCTTATTTCCAGGTGGATTTGTATCTCTACCAGAGAGCTCTTCCCTCGGCAGAGAGCCTCACAAAGCCCCCGTGAAGCTGCACTCTCCATTACTTGATTAGCACCAGCACAAGATACTCAATTCCACTAGAAGTGTTCTGTGTTTGCATCTCATTAATGAACACTGAGGGATATAAAATAAGTACAGGAAATATTACAGATATATTTTTTCCTATGCT
The DNA here is from genome assembly GCA_028020825.1 of Podargus strigoides. Classification (NCBI taxonomy): domain Eukaryota; kingdom Metazoa; phylum Chordata; class Aves; order Caprimulgiformes; family Podargidae; genus Podargus; species Podargus strigoides. The sequence goes on along the minus strand of CM051629.1, from coordinate 958,127 downwards.
TTCCTACAAAAGTTTCATTTTTCACAACTACCACCACCATTGGACCAGGTCAGCCATGGCTTTATGTACCTGGACTTTCATCCTTTACCAAACTTCAGCCAAGACTCGGAGTAAAGCACTGGTTTTTGATACTCTCTCGTGACACTGTCCCAAGCAAACTGGCATCATGCACAATGGCCATGGCTGACATGCTAAACAAAGCTGAAATACTGGCTGCAAAACACCAGAGTATGAGGTGGTGCACAGTAAGTTATGCCCTAAAGCCTATTATTGCAATTACAGTTTCATTTGTATGTTGGGTGGGTTTTCACAGCAATTTCAGGGAAATTGCTTGAGGACAGAAAGTAAGATTAGTTCTTCTGCAGACTGAAAAACAACAGGAGTTTTGCTTCTACCTATAAATTTGATTTTCTTGATTGTACATGGTGTTAGAGTCTATCACAACATTCCTAGGAACTTTAAAAACAGTGAAAATTGGCTATTATTGAGCTTGGCTTTCAGACACACACCTGCACCCCACTGGCTGCTAAGTAACCCATCTGAAGTTGAGAACATTTGGAGAAAAACTTTTCAGTGTGCCTCCAAAGCAGCAGGTCAAATCCTTATGTCCTTCCACTGGAATTAACAGCTGGAAAACACTTTAAAGGCGACCTTCAGTTTCTTTGGGTTCCTGCTGCATTTGATCAGTTTTTGGTCACTATTAAATGCTGCTCAGTACTTAAACAGTATTTAAAAATGCATCATCCTGTAATTATCCCACATAATCCTCAGCTTTGGACTAAATCTGCAGAGAGACTTTGAGGAGTAGTAGTGGGAAGAGAGCAAGGGAGAACAAGGACTCCCCTGAATGCACTCAGTAGCTCACCTACAGCCAGCCATGGGAAAGAGGAACTGGCCACCACCTGGGACACCCCACAACTGATGGGAATGTAACTGAGCCTCATCAGCTATGGGCATGAATATAGCAAAACTGTTGTTCTAAATGTGAAAAAATACACTGTCCTAAAGATATAACACCTTACAGTATCTCCTCACATCTTGTCAAACACTGCAATAGGCTTCTGTTACAACTGCAGGTGAAATTCCATCATTCCTGCATAGACAACACCATGAAACTCCTTATTTTACACCAAGTGAAAGTGAATGTTTTTGCCTGTACCACTCATCCTGTCAGGCAGACAGGAAAGAGCAGCAGCTCCCTTGGCCCAACCCATAGAACACCTCACACAACTCCTCTGAGTTTGCAAGAACCTCTCATACGTTTTGGATGACACATCCCAGGACTGCCCCTGCCAGAGAGGCTTCTCAAAGCACAAATACAGCTCCCGTCTATTTTCTCTGACCTTAGTCAACGCTGCACTCCCCACCTGAAAGAAAACCTGTAAAATTCCTCTCTTCCTTCTCTTGTTCATCTCTGCCTGACATTCACTGCAGAAGTTCCCACCTTTAACAGATTTTTTTTTTTTTTTCCCCCCTTCCTTCAGCAGATCTCCACTGCTCCAAACAGAAGAAAACTCTGGTTCCAGCCATCTCACCCATTTCCCAGATACACATATCCTTGGCCACCAAACAATCATTTCAGTTGAATCTTCTCCCCCTGCCCCTGGTGTCACTCAAGGTGGAGAACACATGCTGACAGCAATTTACTACACAGCAACTTTCAACATCTCTGCATCGTAACGTCACAGCACGAAGCCACAGTTTCTCCCAGCATTGCATTCCCCACCCAGTGTTGTGCAAGAGAGTATGATGTGTAAGTCCCACTTCTCCTGACTGAGGCTGGAAGGCTAGAGGCTAAAATAAAACAGAAAAATAGCTTTTCTATCAGCTCACAGGAGCTGAAGATGATCTAAATACTACTCAATAGTCCTAAGAAAATAAATCTTCAGGAATCAAAGTCCAGAAGCAAACAGATTTATTCATGTCTCTAGACCCACTTCTTTCCCCCCTCCCAGTTGAAAAAAAAATCCAAACCTTTCACAAAAAGCTTTTAAAATCCAATCTGGGATTTGCTATTCTGCATTTTATGCAATATATATGGACTCAAGAAATTTTACAGAACAAAATGATTACCCTAAATTATTGATCAAAGGAAGCAAATACGTACAGTGGTCTTAAAATTACATTGGCTGCTGGGAGAAGAGAGTCCTCCTCTGTGATTGTACTGACAGTGTTCATGTATCATGATGAAGGCTCATTTCTAATTACGTGATCTTATTACACATTAAATATGAAAGCAGATTTTTCATTTTCATACAAAGTTTGAAACATTGCCTTAGAAGTGAACAAAGGAACTCAAATTTAGTAACAGAGAAAGATGATGTAAATATGCACATCCAAACAAGCCACTGCAGAACATCACCCATGTCTAATGCCTTTCATCCAAGGACTTCAAAGCACTTCAGACCCACTCATCAATTAAACTTATTTACGCATCACAGGGCAGGCGAAGCATGAAAGAGAAATGGAGGAATAAAAGAGCAGAGATGCCAACCAGCTGGCCAGGCACCCTTGTAGGGCAGGCAGCTCTCAAAACCAGCCCTGGCCAGCAATATTCCAGGGGATCACCTTCAAATGCACAGTCTTCAACAAGAGATAAGCCTTCCCCACACAACTGAGGCAGGTTCAGCAACACACTTGTGGAAGAGGTACCCATAAAGAGTCAGCTCTTTCACTACCCCTGGGACAACTCAGGTTACTGCTCAAGAGGCTGCTAGAACATCCCAAATATACCAGAACCAAGAGGAGCCCCATGGCTCCAACAGTCCCTGCTCACCTGCACAGCTCCCCACTCCCCTCCACTGCTCCCCAGCACGAGGGCTGGGCATCACTCATCCCTCTGGAAACTTCAGCAGCACCAGTGGGAACCTTCCATCCTAACACTGATGCCCTTCAGAAGCTCCACTGGGGCTGCCTCTGCAAATGAAAAGGAAGCAGAGCCCTATCGTGGTATGATCAGCAGCAGCTGCTCACTATTCATCAAAAGGATTTAGCTGTGAGTGAGCAGCATGTGTAATACAGCCTTAATTAGAGATGTGCATTCTCTGTAAAACCTGACACCAGAGCTGCTAACTCCTCTGGCAGAAACGCACCCACCACAGCAAGTTTGGCAGCACCTTATTTTAGAGGCAGGTACCTCAAAAAGGCAGGAGTTTTGATCATTTTCATGTCATTGTGGTTTTGCTACTCATTGAAATATGGTATCACCTACAAAAGGTGTAATGTGCAGTGCAGCTGCAATTCCCAATCCTGAAGTGAAAGCACAATGTTTCACTTATACTGATGAGTTTTCTTTCTCAGAATAACCCAGCCAGAGGTGCCTACCCCAGTGTGAGCAGGTGTCCCAGTGCACCATGTACAGCAGACTGAAAGGAAACAGCAGTTCTGATGAAAAAAAATGCCCCATCTTCCACCTCTCCCATAGATATATTAACAGCCTTCACCCAACCAGAAAACTCGAACAGTAATACGTGATTTATATTGGTCATAGACTAGAAATAGTAGATAGTACTAATGGCAACCAGCTAGTGAGCTCCCCTGGCTAACATTCCTACCGAGCTTTAGAGGACGAGAAGATGAACAAGTCAATTACAGCTTGCCCTGCTCCTCATCTTCCCCAAGTAATTGAAGATTCGGTATCATTTTTACTGAGTTATTTTTAATTGGTCTCATTTGCTGAAGTAAATTAGGTGTAGCATTGTCCTCAGTATGATGTATGCATCTGTGCAAATCAGAGAGAAAACGTGAGAAAAATTTAAAGCACTGCCATGGCAAAACAGCCAAAATCAGATAAATGCAATTAATTTCTAGCCTAGCCTTGAAAAATGATGATACTAATCTGTTTATTTGACTGTTAGTGATGGTTTCCATCAAGGTCAGGAGAAATTGCCCGATGAGTAAATGCCTGCTTGCACCTGACAACACCAAAGCTCTCCCTGGAGGGCAAGGTGTGAGAGCCCAGGAGCTCAGGCAGAGAGCAGTGGGTAGGGGGGCTGCTTTGCAAGGCTGAACAGTGAACACATCACTTGCAGGCCAGGTCTGCAGAGTCTGAGAGCTGCCAGCTGTCCTGGGAACCTCCTCTGCAGATGCAGACAGCATTAGGAGCCCAGCAGCAGGGATGTGAATGCTCCTCAGCATCCGGGTGCTGGTTAGTGCATGCCTGGCATGGGGCTGGCTGTCCCCTCCCCTCGCTCGGGCCACTCACACCTCTGTCCCCTCAGCCTCTCAACTCCACTTGTTCCCCCTTGAGAAACTTGCAAGGAGAGTCTGTAAAGGACACTGTAATTCCCACCCCTCAAAGCTGGGAACGTGGCTGCAGGGGCCTTGCCGGGGGGGAACATGCACCAACCTGCAGCTTCCATCGAATGAAACCCTGTGAGCTCCCTTCCCCAGCAACACCTGCACCAGAAACACTGCCACCAAACGCTGCTTGATGTCACCTGCAGAACCAGCTGTCCTGGCAGTAAGCAAGCCCATGGCGAGAGGGTTTTCTGCACCCACTCTTTTTGTCTTGTCCTTGTCCCAGGCAACATCTGACCCAGCACAGACACTTGCTCAGGGAGGGCATCAGCAGAATGCATTCCTCAGCACCCCCTCCCGCAGCCCACTGGGGCCAGGGGACTCCCCACATCTGCAGCACGGTCTGACACTGTGTCTACATTTAGCCAGTACCTGGGGCTGAGCTGCAGCAGTTGTTCTACCACCCAGTGCCCCCTCCCCAGCTGAGAAGGAAAACTGGGAAAAAAGGGAAAAGCCCCATGGGGTGAAGTAGAAACAGATTTAATGAAATAACAAAACTGATACAACAGCCCACATAAAGTGCACAAGGTTCTACTCACCCTGGTCCTTGGGGCCAGCAGCAGCAGCAGAAGGCCAGGAGGGAGAAGCCCCAGGAAGAGGAACTGCACCCTCAGTGAGCTCCCTCCTTTTGTAAGGAGCATGATGAGTGGTGTGGGATACACCTGTGAGTCCCTGCCTTGATGGGATCTCCCACTGACTGGGGGCTGCTCATGGCTGGGGGCTGTGCCTGGGAACCAGGACACTGCAATGTTGCTTTGAGGCAGGAGTGAAGAAGACACAGTGAGAGGAACCAGGAGGTGAGATATCCACTTGTCTCCTACCAAAACACTGTGTAGAAGAGTGAATCAATTGGCCAAGCCACGAACGGAGTTTAGAAGAGCCGTAACCATACTTCACTTGCTAAAGTCATATGTAATTAGCTGGTTTTAACTCAATTTACTGAGTAGAGAAAAAGGAAATGTATTTCCTTTGACTTTAAACCAGAGAAGAGCTGTGCAAATCCTGCAAATATTTGATTCACAAGAGCTGGAAGCAAAGCAAACAGGCTGCTGAGCCAGATGCCGTGGCCGGTGAGAACCCGGCGCCTTCTCCAGACAAGGTGTGAACCTGGATGAAGCTGCAGCTGTCATCTCATACTGTGAAAGTCTCTTGAACTTGGCCTGAGCTACAGCGAGCAGGAGAAATTGATGCAAGTTTAAAGGAAAATATTTGGCACTGTTTTTAGTCAGTCTGAGGACTGGCTATGCTCAGATTCCACAGAACAGATTCTCTTTGTCAGCTGAAAAGTGGTCTACCCAGTAAAGGGAAACCTGTAGCTCTCCCTCCTCCTCCCAGCCTCAATCCAGTGCCTGCATTACACTCCCCTGGCAATCCAGCTGTTGGGAGGGGGTGGCTGTGCAGCCAGGATGCTCCTGGGAATGGAGGCACTGCCCATGGGCTCCTGGCCTGGGGGTGGGACCTGGCCCCAAACATGCCCCATGTGCAAATCAACCCTTTTCAAGCACTCGGAGGGGAAAGAACCACAAATTTCCCCAACCTGTAAGGGACAAGGGGCCCTCCTGGATCTCAGGGCACACAAGCTGCTGTTGACCTGCCAAGGTGTTTTGCCAGTCACTAGGCCTGGCACAGAGGACACAGCCAGCAGTAGAACAAACCAGTAACCAGATTCTATTGCACATAAGGTGGTCAGTACATGGGTGATCACTGGGGGTACAAACAGATCACACACAGCAGACATCAACCCCAGCAATGATACAACACAGCCAATAATAGGTGGAACAAACAAAGAAACAGAGTCTCCCATGGCAGAGATGGGACACAGCCAAGCCAACAGACAGATAATATAGGAGAGAGGCAGCCACATATTGTTCTCACAGAGCCCACCTTCACAAGCACCAGACCTAACTGGGGCCCAGTTGCAGGGAGAGCCAGGAGGTCCTTCCCCAACAGGGAAACTCTCCAAAGTGCATCCACCTCACAGACAGACACTGCACCCTTCCTGCAAGTGGTCCCAGCTTTTATGCCCACAGCAGGGCACCTGGCACTCATTGACCCAATGGGGGCACCTGGGGATTGTTTACCCAAGGGCTTTCCCTGCAAGGCCGGCCGCACCTTGGAGGAAAGCCAAAAGGCAAACTCATCCCCTCCTTTTAAAGGACCATGGGGACCACCCATATGTCAACCTTAATTCAGGGCTCGGGGTTCAGACCCCAGCGCTTCACAAGGCTGCCCCTGCACTGTGACAGACACAAACTCACTTTCATTAGAGAATTTGTCACCACTGAAGTGATGTGCCTCAAAAAAAATTAACCCTTCTCACCTAGGCTTCAGGCTACAGATCTGGCAGGGGTGGGGGGCCTTTTGTCAGGGTGGCCCACGGGGAACACAGAAGGGCTCTGTCTGCTGGTGCCTGAACCTGAGACAGTCAAATGAAAAAGATAAAAACAGTTTGCAGAACATAAATAATTCTCCCCTCAAACTGCTTCTGCAGCCGTGCCTTGGCCAGCAGCAGCAGGAGATGGTGCAGCTCAGCCCAGGTGCTGAGCAGATCCTCAACAAAGCTGCAGGAACCCACGGCAAGTCACGTATCCCCCTTCTCACCACCCATTTCACCACTTCCTTTGCTTCTTTTACGGTGTTGGCTCAGGCTACACAGCTCTTCCATGCCTGTGTGACACGTGGATGGGTTTTCTCACTCCTGTGAGTTGTTGCAGAGAGAGTAAAGGCTGGGAAAAAGTAGGTCACTGAAGTACAGCCACTGTATCTGCTTTTATGCCTAAAATTGCTGTCTCTCCAGGACTGCCCCAGTTTACAGTCCTTCCTGTGGGGAGTTCACCTGCCCCAGTGGGATGAGGAGCATTGCTTGGTGGTGTCTGCACAGCACCATCACCTGTGGACAGAAGGGGATTTTCAAAACAGCCTCACCATGCATCAATATGATTCAAGAAAATAAAGCCAAGTCAAAGAGGGATTTCAGCATCAGCCCACAGCAAAAGGAGGGCCAAGGGGGGCAACCTTTTCTTCCGCAGGATTTCGCCTTCCTCCTGAGACAGCCCATCAGCTGCGGCCTGGGAAGCGAGCGGCGCCGGAGGGATCGCAGCCAATGGCCCTTCCTCTGCCTGGGAGAAACGTGCCTGCCTGGAAGGTGTTCCTGGGGAGGGGAGTCAGAGCAAGCAGATCATCTGGATAACAGAGCTCCTCCAGACCACCAAAAGTGAGCGCTTCCAGAAGTCTGCTCAACATGCAAACCGCCCCTCACCTTCTGCTGGGAACTGCACCACCCCGCACGGCGCCTTCCTTATCAAACCCTCTCATTAATTGATTACACCCTGGTGGCACTAATTTAATTCCTTAGAGAACAGCAGTGCATATATTGGGTAAGCAAGTTGCAATTCCTTTTTTTTCTTTGGGAAGAGAAAAAGCAGCTTCCTGGAGGTGAGAAATCCATTTCTGAGTAAGCACTTGTGGATGAGAGTGAGGGAAGTGCTGGGTGGTGCTGGAGCATCCCCTGCCCACAGCCATAGCCTGGGCACGCTCATGGCACACGTCCCACCCAGGGAAGGGCTTCATCTCTGCATCGGGGAATGGTAATGAGCCCACAGAGCACCTGATTTATACGGCAGCAGCCCAGGCTCCCACTGCAGGGACTGTCAGGAAACGTGTCAGGGACAGTGGGTTTTAATGAGCCCCACCACACGCCTTCACTAAATAAGAATGATTTCTATTTCTACAGGGCTGACAAGGCTCTCCCCTACCCAACGTCCCTTGGGGCTCCCGCGCTGTTCTCCCTAGATTAATTAAGGTCTGAACTCCGGGTTTTTGTCAATGTCTTGACTGAGGTTTATGGAGGTCCTTAGGGTTAATTTATAATCCCCTAAAGCATAAGTAAATATTTAAACTTCCCCCACTGGTGTAATTGAATGTTTTAATTCATGCCAGTAGACTGAGACAGGCAAATTCCTCCATTTCTGCTATTACTTATGAAATAAAATTAAAATAGAAATCATTCTTGTCACTTTGCCAGAGCATCTGTTATACTGAAATGCAGCTCCTTACATCCCTGAACCCCAGATGACAACTGCTTAGCAAAGGACCAGGTGAGTGTGGACTATTTTAGGTATTTCTAGCTAAATTCCCATCCACCAGCCCACAGGAGGCAGCAAAGGTGCTGCCTGGGACTGCCAGAGAGCCACAGCAGCGTGTGGGGAGCCACTGCCCAGGGCAGCTGGCAGGGGACATGGCCACATGTGTGTGCCTGGTCCAGTCAGTGAGGATTTGGGGTCTTACACATCCAGGAGAACCTATCAGTGTTGTTTAAATATTCATTTTTGCATTCTAGGCATTGAAAATCATTCTACATCACAACTCCTTCACGTGGCAGTGATTGCCCTTAAATAAGCACTGCTCACGGTTTCCTAAACCCAAAGTTTTAGATTTCTGGTACCGCAGGCAAAAGACAGAGACGTATTGAAAATTAAGGTACCTGAATAATTAACCCCTCTCCTGAGTCTTGGAGGCAATTTAATAAAGTGCTCTCGGGGACCCGGCTGACAGTGAATAATACCCGTTGTCACTGCGTCTACACAGGCTGCAGGAACAATTCCATGTGGCCATTACACCGCAGTGCTTAACTGTCTCTGTTCTGGGAGAGGGCCCTGACAGCCACTGCTAACAATCCTGCACGTGGGGCAGGAGAGGGATAACCCTGGAAGATGAGCATGGGCTTCCTCCTCCTCTGAGACAGAGCCCACATCCAGCCAAAGCACGTTGCTAAACCCACAGACCTTTGGATGCCTCATGTGGAACCACTTCAGGGATGACACGTTCTTCCCCCCTCTTCCCTGTGCCCATTGCTCAATGCCCCAGGAAGGCTGCAGAGGAGGGCTGGCACCCCCGGTGGCAGCGGGGAGCCGGGACCAGGGGTGCAGGCAGGAGGTCCCCAAGCAGCGCCCCGCTGTGCCAGCGTGGCTGTGCCAGCACACCAGCCCGATGAGCCCAGGCACTGGGCTGTGCCTCGGTCCAGCCAGCTTGGAGATGTGGCTGTGGAATAACAGCTCTGCCAGCCCCGGGGGAGGCGTTCTGCAGAGCTCCTCATTGTCCTGCGGAGTTTCATGGGAGTTTGGTTAATTATGCATGGACTTTTGATTGCAGATACAGTGTGGAAAGGAGCATACGAGCTGGGTGAATCCATTTGGCCTAAACAACGTCCATCTCCAGTCCCTGAGGTGGGGTTTTTTTGCCTGCAAATTACGGCAACGCAGAGAGAGAAATTTCCTTTTTGTGTTTATTTTGGGAATTGTTTTTCATACTGACAGCGCCTGCAGCGTGGGTTAGGGACAGAGGTAATACGGGCAGCTGGGAAACCACGGGTGCTGCTGCAGGGCTGGGGCTGGGACTCACCCCCGCTCGCTGCAGCAGCCATTCCCCCACACCACCCAACACACACCTCCAATCTCTCCAGCAAGAGCAACCGGGCACTGGGTGGCTGTCCCCTCATCCCTGCCCATCCCCGTGGTGGCAGAGAGGTCCCTGCAGAGGTTCCCAAGGGAGCTGTGCAGAACCCTCCAGTCCCTTCACATTGCAGGGAGATATTCCTGTTAATGACGTGAAGTGGATAATGGGGAGAACTGGCAGAAAATCTTTCCATGGCAGAGTAATAAATGCAGTGCGTGTATGAGGTGACAGCTGGGACTGCAAAGAATCGATGGATGCTGTAGTGAGGTTTGTGCTGGGATGATGGTGAGGAGTGGTTCTGAATGCCATGGCTGCCAAACCGAGCTCCTTCGGCCTCGGGAATGACAAACAGGGCCAGTTCTGCTCGGGGAAACACATCCACTGCTTCTCCCCGGGGTGTGCACTGCTGGGCACCGTGGTGGCAGGGAAGGGCCAGAGCTCTGCACGTGTGCACCTTCACCCGTGGAGCCACAGGTGATTTATTCAGACGCCAGAGCAGGAAATCCCTCGGCCACAGCACCGCAGCGCGGAAGGACAGCACGGCAGACACGGAGCTGCTGGTACAAAGTCAGTCAGCATCCTGAAACTCCTACTCCCAAATCAGTGCTTTGTACGTGGCTGCAGGAGTTCTCATCCCTCCCCAGGAATGCTGGTGCCCAGTGGGGGCCTCAGACAGCTGAGAACCTCTTTATGTCTAAATCAGGACAATTATTTAATTTGGACATTCAGGAGACACTGGGAGTACAGGGAAGAGGTGTAGGGGAGAGGAAGAGGAATAAATCACTGAGCACCAGTTAACCACATAAGCCCTTTATCAACAGCTTATTTAGGAGAGACAAACCCTACTGCTTCATCTCACTTGAAGAGAATCTGTTCTTCCTCTGTCCTGCGCTGTCCCCCCGGCGTGGGGGGATGCTGCTGCACATCTGCTGCTGTGGCCGCAGGCCCAGGCTGCACTAACTGCACAAGGATTTCGGCCAGCAAATACCACAAGTGTGGCACTCCTGCTCAGCACGTGCCACGTGGCGGTCCTGTAAGTCACCCCCGTTAAGCACCTGAACCCCAGCCAGGTGCACGTGACTGGTTACCTGCTGGGTAAGAAGTGCTGCTGTGGTTAACTAGGCTGGTGAAACAAGTCCACAGGGTGGGGGCTGTGCTAAGGACTGCTCCCAGGGAGGTGGGGGTTTCTGGAGTGCAGGTCCCATGGGGTTTCCTGATGCCACCAGCCCTGGGGACGGATGGACAGGCACATCTTCAGTGGGGGTCAGCACTGCCAACACCACCCGCAGCTTCTGCTCGGAAAGGAGCAGAGCCAGGTGACTTGCTCTCTCGTTTTACCAACAGTCACTAACGCTTCTCTACCATATAATGCGTTTCCATTACAGCATTAAGGATCTTTCTGACCCAAATATACGTCCTGAGAACAAAAATCACTGGAAGGAACACAGTACTTAATCTGCCTGGATTCCGCTCTCAGAAAGATAAATCTATTACAAATGTTATCCCTCTCCTTGTCTATTAATCCTAAAGGGAGCAGTGATTAAATACTTTTTCCAGCCCTCCAGCCCCTGACGTGGCAGTGACTCAGGGAGTTATAATTACTGTGTGGTGCATCTGGGACAGTGATGGACAATGCTCTGTTGTCACAACGAGCTGCTGCTGCTGCTCACTGGGCTGCGAGGGCAGGATCGTGTTCAGCGCCTTCCTTGGCTCTCTACCTGCATTACCAACACAAACAGTATTTCACAGCTTGGAGAAGGGTTAGGAGGGAAGCACAGTCCCAGACACACTTGCAAAGGCACCAGAAGGCTTTGAATTGCAGAGCAGAGAGAGGATACGGAGACACAAGCGATTCGAGACACAGCCCTGGTGTGAGGGAGCGGCTGTAAGGGAGATATGAACAAACTGAGAGCGTTTCTGAGAGCTCTCTGCTGCGACAGGACTGGATCCACAGTGGGGACTCCTGCGCAGGGGCCCACCCACTGCCCCCTCCTGCCTGGTCCCCTCCATCCCAAGGGTGCTATCACGGCTGGCGCAGAGGACATCGGTCCCGCCGGGTGAGCCGAGGGCAGAGCCGAGCCCCAGACTAACTGCAGACTTTCCTCCAGCTCCAGTGATTCCCTGGACAGCCAGTTACAGGGGCGGGGGTTAAGTCTATCAAATTAATTTTAATTACAATTCAAAGAAAGAAAAGCCACTTTAACATTTCTAATCAACAGGCATCTAATGAGGCATGGTGGTTCCTGCAGTCTGAACACAGTAGGAAATTTTCTAAGATAATTTCCTTCATTAATATTCAGCTAGAAGTGGATCATCGAATACTTTCCACAGTGGCATTGAGATAAAATATGTCAAAAGGAAAATTTTACATTCGACATGGACATTAAGCTTCATAAGTTTCATTCCATCTTACCAAAAAACCCATTTCTGCCTGAAATAAAACATTCCAGCCCAGATCTACAGGAATGATTGGTGGGTCTGTCTCAGGAAGAACAGAACCCATGCACTGCTGCTGGCAGAGCAAGTTGATTGCTTCCTTTTAAGCAGCACAGTGCTGCCCGAGTCCCAGCACAGCAGAGCATCACCAGTGACGCCCCAGCAGAGCTGCTGTGGATGTCTGCTGCTGGGAGTTTAATTTGCTGCCCTTTCCAGAACAAAGGACTACAGACACGAGGACTGAAATGCCAGAGTTACGTGTGGCTCTGCATCCTGGGTGAACAAGCAGGTTTTTCATCACTGGGACATTCAGGCGTGCATACTGAGAAAACATGTGTAGGTTATTTAACAGTCCAACCTGATACAAATAAATAAGGGCCTGTGCTAGTTTTTCTTTCAGGATTTCTGTAAACATCATTCTTCTTCCTTCTTCTTCTTCTTTCTCTAGCAAATTTTAAAGGTTATCCTCATAAAAGATGTTATTCCAAACAGCATCACACCACCAGAAATGGAAGGGAAAAGATGAAATCATGAATATTTGAGGACCTGTTTGCTGCAGATGCCTGTGTGGTTGGGCAGAGGAGGCTGCAGAAAGCAAGCAAGGGGCCAGGCTCCAAGTTTGTGGGCTCCTTTTGTGCTCTTCCTCAAGCCCTGCTCCCCCTTCCCCAGCGAGCAAGTAGAACTCCTCCTCCTCCACCACACATTTCCTTCTGGTGGGCAGGTTCTGCTCCCACTCCTACAGATCTCCCTGCAGCTCATGCACCAAGCTGTGACCTATTTCATTAGACTTCACTAGAAACTGCCCAGCACTTCTTTCCCATCCGTTCTCACCTGTGACATTAAAAACAACTATACCCCCCAAAATGAAATATTTGGGTGGACATTATTCCACCTTTGAGCAATTAAATCTCTAATAATAACACTCCCTACTCACCACGAAACATTCCATTGCTTACACTCTTGGAAATATGATGGGAAGTAGGATTCAAGTTTCATATTGTTAATGGATTAAATTAAATTACATTCACATGTTTCAAAGACACTTAGGTTAATTAAAGAATATATATTTTACCAAAAACTCATTTCACTGCCATGTAATTTCTTGCCACTTCCTTTTCCACTGTCACTGATTAATAAGATACTTGGGAATAAATAGAAGCACTCTCCCCGCTATAATTAGCCCGTCTGTCCCTCTGATTAGCTCACTCCTACTTTGTGGCAGGGAATTTGGAAATCCTAAATACTCCAGTCTGACATCATCATTCCCATCAGAGCAATGGAGAAGGCAGAGAAAAATGGAGGTTTGCTGGAAAAGAAAGGCATTGGCTGTATTTTAATGGGTGTTTGGAAAGTCCCCGAGGGAGTTTGGTTCACTGAGCTGGGAAAAGAAAGCCCAGAAGAAGGACTCGAGCCAGGGTAAGTTCTTCAGCCAAATATTGGCAGCATTATTAGTAGCAGTAGTAGTATTGGCAACAGTACTAGTAGTAGTAGTAGCAGTAGTAGTAGCAGCAATAGTTCAGTTCAGTGAAATGAGCTGTTAAAATAAATTCCCTGCTTTAGGAAATCCAAACAAACATTGCCTTTCAAACACGAAATATTCTGCAGATGTAAGAGTCCATTTATCGAACACTGAACAGGAAAATGGAGTTAAAATCTGAGATACTACCACAGCTTTCCATACGAACAATCACTCCACAGCCTGAACTGATGTCTACTGATAACATCAGTGACACAGAGCGGGGGTGCTCTGGTGAACCCAAGCAGGGAAGAGATCTCCTAGGCAGAGGTCACTCGGGGAAGTTTTACACCACCCAGGTGTAGGTATCATACAGTATTTGAGGTCATTTATGAGTAAGGACCATCGAGAAGCCCTAAGGCTCTTCACAGCACCCTGCTGGGGTTCCTGGATCAGTTAGAGGGTGGGGGTCACACACAGCTGGCAGGCGAGCCGGAGCCCCTTGCCTCTGTGTCACCTTCTGCACCTCTCACACGAAGCAGCTCTGACTGATGCCCTCCCTGCCCACTGCTCCCAGTATTTAGGCAAGTTTGGGTTACTGCATGAGCAGATGGAAGGGGAAGAGCAGAAGGAAAAGGTCAATTAACTTTGCAAATGAGAGGGAGGTTCTGCTGGGTAAGGAACGCACCTCCCTGGCTACGTCTGGGTAAAATATCAGGGGCTGGGAGAGCCTTGTGCAGAGCTGCCAGGCTCAGCCTGGAGGCAGGGCTGAGCTCCCTGGGTCACCAGACAAAGTGCTGTTTCCTTCCAGTGCTGCCACAGGAAAGGGAAAAACACTTGAAATTGGATTTTGTCCCTTTCTCCCTCTCAGGCACCAGTGCCAGTCATAAGGATGCTTCTTCAGCTAGAGTCTGGCAATAAAAACAATTAAGGGTCCCATCACATCTGTATTATTCCTGCTACTACAGCAAAGCCAACTGTCTCATCACAGGGGAGAGGGGTGGCGGGTGGTGGGCGCTCCTGCACTGGGTTTTGGGGTGCTGCAGGGGCACATATCCCCAGTCCTGGTGGCACTGGGCAGCACAGGGTGTGAGCAGGGTCATGACAAGGGACTCAGAGCCAGGAGCCTGGTCCCTGGACACAGCTGCTTTGGCTTCAGTTACTTCCAGAGACACCCAGATCTCTTTGGAAGAACCACACAGAAAGTCACCCCAAGTCCAAGGCGCAGAGGACCCCGTTATTCAAACTAACAGTGTGTTCCTGGGAACATACCCCACATCGTGCCCTGAAGGTCAGTCAGGCACTGCAGAGTGAGGAACACAGTGTAAAACATCCCAGCTGCCCTTTGCTGCAGGAGCCCCAGGGAGGTCACGGAGCAGCTTTCCCTGCTGCCCAAGCAGTGGGTTACCCACCTGATCAGAGGGCAAACAAATGCAGATGTGTGGAACTAAATAAAACATTGCCTGTGATCTCTGTGTCAACAAATTAGATAACTATGTTGGCAACTTGGCAAGCTTCACTTGTTTGCACTGGTAAATTAAGTTCACAAGCTTTGCAGTTGCAGGGGGATCTTTAATTTTTAACATTATTTTTCCAGGCTTCATTCTTGAAAGGGGATGGTACGGTGTTTGGGGGAGCTCAGCGCTGGAAAGGGCTCGGTGGAAAACATTCTGAGTCCATGGAAATGGTTCTCATGGGGAGATCTGGTGCCCAGCGCTGGGAGTGGAAGGTGATTTTGGCTGCTGGCTGTGCATTATTAATGGCAATAACTTTGGGACCTTAAGAATCAGTGTGTGATTGTCCCAGCCCAATGGAGAACACCAGAGCGAGAAACAGATTCTTAATTGCTGTTTATGAAATGCAGAAAGTCTCCTGAATGCAGAAAATTTCCTCAGGCAATTCCTCCCTTGCGGATCCACCTTTGTGTCCACACTCTGGTTAGTTCTGGAAGATTCTGAGAGGATAAACAGCGACTACAAAACCTGGGAGGGTGAATGTATCCGCCAGTCGACATCTCCTGCTGCACCCTCACGCCTCGAAGAACCAGGGGTCAGCCCATTCCATCTCTCGTGCTGACAGCTGGGATGGTGGTGGGGTCCTGGAAGGAAAAGAGCCACTGGTGTCAGTGCATGGCTTGCCACGGGAGGGGCTCCTCCACCAGTGAGGCATCCCTGCTGGAGCACTGCCCTCTGCCAGGCTGTCCCTGTGCTGAGCCACTGTCTTAAACCTCCCGTTTGCTCCTGGGCAGAACAATCACGTGAATTCAAGACAAAAACCCTTATGCTTTATAAAGTCTTTACCTTCCAGCTCTTCGGAGTGGTGCAGAGAACCAGCCCCTAAAATCAGCATTTCACACCCCCCAGCTGCAGCACTGGGGGTGCCTGAAGGTGCACCCCTGCCCCTGCCCCAGGACTGGAAGGAGAAGAGCCAGGAGGTAAAGGGCAGCCAAATCAGTCCTCAATTGCTGATGATCTCCGGGGTGTTAGGAAGCTGAGTGTTGGGTATTTTATCACACAATTGCTCCCACGATGCAAGGTTTAAGGAGCACTCCCCACCTTGGAGGCACAGCGGAGGGGAGGTGTTTGTTGAGCAGCAGTTCTCAATTACCCCTCTGTGACCTTGCAGGGATCTTTGATCATTGACAAGGAAGCCTGAGCTGACCAGTAAATAGAGCCCTGTGATAAGAAACTTGTTATTGGCCATGGATGACTGATGGAGAACTGCCAGTTATTTTTTACAACAGCTTTTACAATAGCTGGCAGAAGCATTTGGGGGCCTCATGGTGCTAGTGCCTGCATCTCCTGGGCAAGTGATCAGCAAAGCTCACAGGTAGATCAATCTTCCTGCTAATTGATAGCTACATGGCTCTGATGAGGTCAAGTCGTAAGGAGCACATGAATTATGTGCTCACCCACAATGAGAGGCTGTCACTCCTGCGGTATCACCTTGCCTGTCCTCCCCGAAACGACTTCCCTGACATCCTCCTCCAAGCAGCAATTCTCTCAGCAGGACCTCCTGGACACCCGCCCTGAAATGAATTGCTCAGGCAGTCAACAGCAGCCTCCCACAAACACTTACCCTCTCAAAGGCTCTCGTCATAAAACTTTATGATACCTTTTTCCCTACGATAATCCAGTATAAACATAATTTAATGGTACTAGGAGGAAAACAGCCACGGCTACAAAAACAACAGGCAGTGATTGTAAAGTCTCTTATCTCATATAATTTTCTTTCCTTTCGCTCCTTCTCTCTCCTTTGTTTTAAATGTGCATTACTTTGGTCATGCTGTCTCTGGATTATTACACACTCTCAATTATACTGCTATAAAGCCAGAAGGTTTTTTGTGGGTTTACTTTAAGCCTTTGAGGTGTGGGTTTTTTTCCTTGTGAATTCAATTCAACTGGCTTTAGGTTACATTTATACCTGCTAAACCACTCTGCCTGAGTTTGAAAAGGAAACTGTGTCCAAGAGAAATGTTGGAGACAACCCCACAACCAATTCACCTGAGACATGCCCATTCCTTCCCTGATCTGAAGGGATGGGGAAGGGATGCTTTGTTTACACAGCAGAAGGATTTCCTGTATGCACCCCCACAGGTTATTCATTCAGCATACAAGGTCCCATATAATTCCCCTAAAGCACACCAGGGGAATATTTACCCACTTTTTGTATGCCAGGACAACAGAAGCATCCTGCTGTTTCTCAGTGCCAGGTGAACTCATGCTTCCCTCTGGATGGACACTGGACATTCACGACCATGGCCGTGGGAGAAGGTCTCACCACACTCATCCTCCACTGCCTTCAGTCTCACAGTCCCTCAGCTCCCCTGTGAGCCCAGTAGCAGCTTCCTCCTGGCAGTGTAGGTGGAATAACCATGTCAGATCCCAACGAAAACAATATTAACTCCTTTAATTAAATTTACCAGCATTACTTATTTGAATGACACAAGCTGGTCTGAGCCACAACTATGAATATGTAATACTGGCAGCTGCACAAATACGGAACAAAATAAGCAAATAATTCATAACCTAACTACACAAAGATTTCTCAGTACTTGTTTGTTTTAATAAATGCAAACACATAGAAATATTTTTAAGCAAAGAGATTCTGCCAAGACTTTGTGTGGAAAACTTGGCACAGCTAGTTCAGGGGCTGCTCCAGGCTTAAAAAGAGATTTCAGGGATGAAAGAGTCCAGCAGAAACCCAAAGATAATCAAATGGGCAGTTTTGTCCCATTATGAGCTGAAATGTGTTTGGAAAGGGAAGCTGATATATCTGAGGGAAGAAGGAGTCACTATTTGGAATGATGTTGTTTTTCACAGGGGGCCTCCCCTGCCAGCAGAGCTGTGCATTCCTGCACAAAGCACAGGTCCTGTGCACAGGTTCAGAGGGATGTTTTCCTTTTTGCATAATTCATGCTAAATACACAAACATATAAATTGCTCCATTCCTCCCCTTACTTAAAATGAAGTGCAGTAATCTACATTCTAAATAAGATTAAGGTGCCACTATAAATCCCACTAATTCTCTTGCCAGAGCCTCACGGAGTGCTGGTGGGTTCCTGGGGCCAGGTACCCTCCCACAGCACCTCTGAGCCACCAGCCCAGCACTGCTTGGCCACTGCCCCAGGGCTGCAGGGCACCCTGATGGCCCTCCCTGGGGTCATGCTGGGGGCTGCAAGCCCTGCAGCAGCGCTGCATTTATTCTGCATCCCGGGAAAAGAGACGTGTCTGTGTCTCCCAAAACCGACAGTGGGCGAGGGGCAGCTGCAGGGGGGTGCTGGTGGTGCACGACGCCTCAGCAGACCCCCAACTGCACAAGGACGTGCAGGACCCTGCACTCAGAAGCTGCTCCCCACCAGCCCCTGCTGACAACACGTAGACATTAACCCTGCATATATAACTGCAGGAAAAATAGCAAGGTATACAGAAATATACAGGAACACTGACAGCATTTGAGAGTTCTATGTGAAAAAACTCTACCCTTCCTAAAATGGAAGGAAGAGAAGGACAGGACTGGACACAGGCATCTTTCCCCTCCACCAGATTCTTTTTCTCATACTGAATCTATACATTACAATAAAAGCCTCTTTCTTTAAGGAGCTCTAGAAAAGAATCTGTAAGAGGCAGGTTATGCACCAAGCATGTGATCACCTGGGTAGGTGTGCCAGGCAACCAGAAGACAAACAGAAATACCCTATTTTACAGGTGGGCTGGGAGAGAGAAGAAGCATCACCTGAGCCAACCCAATGTATTGTGTCTCCAGGACACATCCCCATCCAATTTCTATCGCTACAGAGCTCGACTTCCATTGCACAGAGCTGTCACCACCTGGCACCCAGGCACTCACCGCAGCGCAGTGCTCAGCTCTTCCTGGGGCCACTACAAAAGCCTCAGGGATCAGCAGAGCCCTGGGAACACACAGATAATAGCAAGCACAGCAGCACCTTGGCTCAAGCGATGCTCATGATCAGGTCTGTGTTTGAAAAGAATACAGCAAATTGTAATTCTGAAGCATTGCCTTGAATTTATGACCTTCCGTGCATTTAATCACTTACAAAGCATGGTATCATGGCATGTCTTATCACATTAGGCTGGTGCTGAACACAGCGAGATGCCACGTTGCACTGAGCAAGCTGGGACCAGAGTGGTGCAAAAGATTTTGCAGGTTAAAATATCCAGAGATGAGTTTCAGGAAGGCTTTCAGCAGGGCTGACATGCAAATTGCCTCCACAGCTTCACTTCCACCAGCTTGACAGGCTCTAATGGTTTCATTTAGGCTAAGAAGAATGAAAAAGTATCTGGTGAAGGGTGTGGAGTAGAGCCAGAGCTTTTTACTGACTGCTCCCTGATATTTGGTTATGCAGATGACGGGGGAGGACCCCATGCAGAACTGCCTGCCCTCCCTTCCTCTCCTGTGGAGACCAGAGGTGCATAAGTCACGTTAGAAACTGCTCTTGAGGGCATTGAATAGGAGCTACAAATTCAGTAAAATGGAGCTAATTTAAGAATTACTGAGGCCCAAAGGAATCTCTGCTAACAGACAACCTAATCCTGTACATAAAATAGGCTAGATAATTTCCCCTGTAACTCCTGCACGGAGCCCTGACACTTCAGGCTGTGTTTGTTCCTCCCGAGGGGCCGGGTGGGTGCCCCACGCCACAGCCCCAGGGGTGCCAGCAGCGCTCGCCCACCACCCCCTTGCAGGGTGGGCAGCCCCTGGGCTGGGCTGGCACTGGGCTAAACATATGGACCAGATGATGGTCGTAGGTCCCCCCCAGTGGGAACTCCTCTGTTCTTCTCTGCTTCGTTCTACAGCGTGCCACGGAGAGCTGCAAATCCCTGATCACAGCTCCAGTCGTGCACACTGGGCGTTCTCTGGGTGCAGATTAATTCTCACCCTGCAGGAACGACACAAACCGAGAGCACTGGTGGGAAATGGAAATCCCCAGCAAGGCTCTGCCCACTTATCAGGAGAGCACTCGGCGTCTCGGCAGTAGGACCGTGGCTGCAGAGGACACCTGGGGCTGCCTGCAGCTGCAGTGTGGGTTCCCAAGGGGGATTTACTCCTGAGATGGTATTCAGAGGCTGCAATTTTCATGGAGGCTGAAAATATTCACATTTAGAGGTCTCCTGTGGTTAACCAAACCATAACGAGTCCAGGGGGCTGTGCAGGACACAAGCAGAGGGTTGTAGGACAGCTCTGCAGCCAGCTTGGCCAAGAGTTGTCCCATTCCACGAGCAGAGCCTCCCCCCAGCACCGCTCCCCAGTGGCTGCGGGGTGCTGCCAGCTGCTGTACATATATTCACATGGAAAGTTTGCCACAGAAAATAACAACAACAAAAATTGTCTTTGCTGATGTTAAGGAAAGGCTTTGGCACCTGAAGCTCTTCGCTCCTCCTACTGTTTCCCTGCAGCAGTGCTGATAATCTCAGGGCCTCAACCAAATTAGTTTAAATCATCTATTTAAGGGTGAAGTTACTTTTTTACACTATTAATATACTCCTTGAGAAGTATCACCATGCAATAAGATCAGAATTAAGTGGAAATACAAATATTAATATGGACATTAATAGCTTGTCTACTTCTGTTCCATCCATTCCTCTTCATTGTCCCACTCTGGAGTGTAATTTTGTGCTGCCCTCTGGACTTGCACAGTGCAGTCTTGCACGAACAGTAATTGTAAAGCATTATAACAGTATTTAGGCATCTCACTTAATCTTCAATGGATCATATAATTTCAGTGAGAAGTGTGTGTCTAAAGTGCTCTGTTAGGTCCTGAGATCATGCTGGAAAAAAAACAGATGCCCATACTCTGTAAAGCAAGTGCCCATCTCCTGTCAGGTGTAAAGCTGCTGTAGTACACTGGAACTGAGGAATGATAATAGAAATAATGGTGTCCCAGCAGCAAATGTGTTCTTCAATGTTTATAAAATCCACAGGGGTTCTACAATGAACTCATGTAAATAGGTAGACAGTTTTATTATGGTTCTTTGTATTGCTACAATATATGCTTTTAGAGTCATAGATACTGAACTGGGCTGAAACTCAAGTATTCTGCTGGTCTTCTGAGGTTATCCTAGTCCCAAGAGGACTTAGTTTTTGTTAATCTTTTGTGGTCTTACAGAAAGAGCACAGCAAACATTGCTCATGGTTTTCACAGTCCCAAATAATCTGAATGATTTGGTTTATTTTTTTTTTCTTAACACTTTACTGAATTTTAAATGTATATAGGAATTTGCTGCTTCTGAACAGTACAGATTATTAATGTTATGTGTCTCCTGGTAATCTTGTTTTATAAGGTACACTTGTCTTCTTGTGTAGGGTACTACACGTACACACACAGAGCACCTGAACAGTGTCCCGTGAGAAACACCAACTTGAAGAGCAAAGAAATGCAGGTTAGTATCAGGAGAGGGCAATAACATTTGGCATCACAACCCTGGTTGAAGTGGCAGCCTAACAACAGAGCTCAGAGTATCTGTCCCCATTAATGACAGTTTCCTTCTGCTTACGTGTGCCTGATACTTGGTGTTTGGTTTTTGTGGGGAGAACTAGTTAAAGGGCAAAACCAGATTCTCTGTTTATCTGTTTAGCACTTATTAAGACAAACAAAAAACAGCAGAATTAAGTAATTTTTTTGCCTTGTGGATTAACCAGTCAGGAGTTTCTAGTAGAGTTCAACCAGACTTTTGTGATCATGCAATTTTCAGTCTTCATTACTGTAACCACAAAATCAGCCAGCATCCTGTTATGAATCTCATCTATAGTGAGGCGAAAGAGGACATTTTTCATGTTCCCAGGAGGGGGTTGAAAAAATGCATCTTTTCCATAAAAACAATGCAAAATCTGATTTTTTGTTCATCCTAAAACTGTTCCAATGTCTACACAGTAAAACAAAGCAAGCTGATCACATTATGTACCAGTTGTTGCTATGGAGTACTGCTGACATGATTAATTAGGTAGTCACTGAGCCAGAAAAAGGAGTGAAAATTAATCTGATTTTCTGGCCATTCCAGCATTTTGTCTTAAAGAGCCACAGATGAAATACTGACCAACCTTTCTGCTTCTGCTCCCGAACACGACAGTCCATTGTTTCAGCACTGCAAAACAATAAATAAAAAACAGGGAAAGATTTGTACTTCCACTTAATTACACATTAATGATATTTTTCACTGATAATCGACATGGATCTATGGATGCCTACTCACAGAGAGAATATCAAAGTGCAGGCCCCCAGTACAGACATGTCTGAACACGTGTGTATGTATATACACATTTAATGACACCCATACCCACTACAGCAAGGTTTGTTTTAACAGCAACATGGGCACTACTTCCCTCCACATCTGGGAGAGTATGGAAAAGTTTTAGTGAGAGTCAAATACCACTGAACACATTGTCATCTGCATTTAACTGATGATAATTTAATTAGCTGGAATAAAGACTGCCCTTGCTATGCTAAATTTGCACATGAGACTCCTGTGGCTGGCACACGAGACCCCAGCTCATTGAATTCCTTCAGCATCTGCAGCACAGCTTTACCATGCAGTATCTGTAAATGTGAATTGAAAATAACTGACAGGTAATTGATTTCAGTAAACTACCAGCAGGCTTGTGCCCTCATGGACTTCACTGAATTATTAAGCATTTGCTCAAAGTGCTGTTTGCTCAGATTTAGCAACTGCAAGAATTTTTCTTAATATTCACAGACTTTTATGACAAGAACATGAGTCACACCACCGAGCCCGAGATGTGACAGATGATGTCTGGAAGGGCAGACACACATTTAGCGTGGGCAATAGGATGCTGAGGGCCTCATGTCAGCTCCAGGACAGTGCTGAAAGAGGTGAGGGCACACTCAGGTGGGAAGCACAGAAGCTTCAGGAAATCAGTAGGACAAATTCTGGGTGGGATGAGCCAGACTCCACAGTCTGTGTCACCTCTGAGCAGGCACAAACTAGGTTTACTCAGTGCTCCCATAGGTAACTCATTCACTATAGTAAGCTTTCCCAACGTTACTGGCTTCATTATTATTTGTCCCTGCAAATCCCTGGGGAGGTTTGCGCAAGGGGAGGACAAATCCTAACAATCCTTTTTCACCAGACCCCATTTCCTGATGGTATTTCCAGCTCTTCCAGTCTCCCTCCTGGCCTGTTGCTGATGAGATGAAGGTAAACAAGAATGATAAATGATGCGAGGGAAGTGAGCCACCTGTTTTCAGCCTCGCAGGGCTGGTGGGCATCACAAACAGGAGCCTGCAGGGCAGCACTCGGTTCAGGTTGGATCTGAGGCCATCTGGATACTTGTGGGTTAGCAATTAAAACCTGTAAGTGAAACAGTTGAAAATATTATTCTTCAGCTTACTAAAGTTGTTTTTATTAAAGGCTAAGAGCAGAGATATGACAAATCTCCAGTGCAGAGCAAGCAGTGCTGCAAAGGGCCATGCTGGCCCAAAAAGCAGGCTAAAGGCATCTCCACAGCCTGAGAGGAGTTTCCTCCACCCGCAGGTAAGAGGCTGTGGCTGGATGAGCGATGTATGAGCACGCATGCCACCAGACATTCTGTGGGCAATAAGCAATTGGGAAGTACCTGTGAGACAGCTGCTGTTTACGTGCTTGTTTTAAGTTTAATTTTGGCAATTGTTGTGTTTTCCTTAATGACAGCAGTGGGAGCCATGGAACTGATGGAGAGCACTGACACTGCACTGCGGTCGCAGGCAGACGATGGGGATGCTCAGGATTCAGCAGCTTTCAAAATCTTTCCATATTTATGACAGATACCAGGGATTCACTTCACTTATGAACTTAACAATGATTAGACTTTATTATCCTCCACACAAACAAATATTATTAGGAACAAGTGAATTACACATAAAGGCATTCTTTGTGCATTTATTTACATATCCCAAGAAAGACTGTGTTCGTGTTGTATAATTCCGATCGCACGCTTCGCCGAGCATTAAAAAGGTTTACAGCTGCACGGCTGCCCCAGCCTGACAACTCTGACAGCTTCACTCCCAACAAACAAGGGAAGCTGCAGAGACACGAGGTGTGCGAGCAGCGTGGAACGCTTTCAAACGACTCTCCTGTCACAATAATCAGTTCTAGTCGCTGTTATCCCACATTGACATCTTTATTTCTGAGAGGCTCACATATGAACAAGCTCCTCATTTGTGCTGTACCAATCTGCAGGTACAAACTCCTGGTTCTGGATGTGTCAGCCTGAGATGGACTACCACACTGCTCCTTAAATAGCAACTTTTCTTGAAAATGAGCCCTGCAGAAGCACAGAGAGATCATACAGAACTTGTGGGCAAAGGAGGGTTTGGTCACACCATGCATGGGCTCAGAATTAGGGAAGGCACCTCCAAAGTCAGCTCTCCTGCCCTTAGCTGGTGGTTAAACACACAGAGAACCCCCCCCAAAACCAGCCTGGCCCTGCTTCAGTCCTCCAGGAACTTCAACAGCAGTTTTGCAGACATCACTAATGGTAGGATGGAGAAACCACAGCCAGAACCTGAACTCAGCCCCATCCTGACAGAGCACCACGAGGAGTGTGTCACCCAGGGGTGACACCCAGAGCTGTGCCTGCACTCAGGTTTGACCTGATCCAACAACCTTTTCCAGGAAACACGTCTGCATTTCTACTTCCTTCCAAAAAAGTGTGGGCAAGACCGTCAGCAATAGAGAGATGGAGAAAAAATAATGAATCTATTTACAAATCATGGTGTTTAATCATGTCTAATTAAGGGGAAAAAACAGAAAAAGGAGGAAAGCTACTCTCATGTTTGGCCCAGTGTTAAGAACATTAATGTCATGTCATTTAGTCAGCTGCTATTTCTAAATCTAATATTATTAACACAGCTGAAACCCCTGAAAGATGGGATTTGCTTTTAACAATTTTCCTCCACGATTTTAAGGTTAAATTCTTAGATTGTATCATGTGTTTCTATATTGAGGTGAGCAGAAATATACTGCCAGTTATTACATCAACAAATGGGTGGGACATCACGGAGCCACTACGTACACTCAACTAACTCAGAAAATATTGACAACCACTCATTTCACAAAGGATCAAAGTGGTATGGAGCCACAAGAGGAAAGGTACCAACTGACAGTATCCACTGACAGTATCCACTGCAGAGCCAGCACCCTTCTTCACCCTCAGCACATCTACAAGTGTCTCCTGAATCCTACCCATGCCCTCACTCCTCACTAGGGTCTGCTGAAACATCCATGCTTATGTCCATGTCCACATCCATGCCCATGTCCACACAGAGCAGCACCCAGCAGGGCCACCAGCCCTCTTCCTTCTCTGCTTGCTTCTCAGTCCTCACCATGCACCATTGTCTGTGTGACTCATACAATACAGACTGGAGAACACAAACTTTTAAACAGGAGAACAGAGAATGCCAAAGTATCAGTGTTTGCCTGAGCATCACTCAAACTTGAAAGATGTCTGTGATTTGTCAATATTTTTACAGATACCTAGTGATGGGTGTGAATCCAGTCCAGAGAATTCTGAGCCAGGGATAAACAAAGTTCTGGAACAAACAATGCAGATGACGATGAATTAATTCTACGACAGTCTGGCAGAACCTCAGAATTATTCAAATGTCGAGAACTGATGTAAATATTGCCAGCATGGTGCCCTCAGTGACTAATTAGATGAGTAACTGCTATTTGGTTTTTGGGGGGTTTCTTTTGAAAATGTTCCTAGTGTTTTTACTGGCAGGTAAAAACTGAACTTGCAAAGCAGCAAAGCCCAAGGAAAGCTGCACCAGAGAACAGTCTGTAACTGAAGTCAGGCTTGCTGTTGTCAATAATTTTCCCTCTTTTTTTTCCTGAAAATCAAAGGATTCTCTCATTTTCAGATCTTCAAATTATGGACAAAATGCAACAGAATTTGGTATTGTCAAACATGGCTTTTTTCTTCGGGCCATTACCAAACCAAAGAATCCGACAACATTCATTCCATGTTTTTTCATACAAAGATGATAGAGTATTGCTCATGTCTTAACATCTGATTTATTCTGTGTTCATTTACTTCTGGCTCGTAATGCCTGATTTATTCCTTTATTTATTAAGTTATCCCGATTTAGTCCTATGTCATCCAATCTGAAATTAACTAAAAAATTAAATATACACATAGATTTTTTCTCTGCATCAGGTAAGCAATAAACCACTATAATTTTGACCAGCAAGCGGAGAGATAAGACACGATGGAGGAGGTATGAATTTCTGTGCGAGGCTCATTGCTGGGTCAGGCACACATGCCATATTGCAGAGTATGTCAGAGGCAAACCAGGCTGGTAGTTATAGCAACCATATGCTTAGCTAGGACAGCACATTCAGGAGGACACAGGAGCTCACACACTGTTAGGAAAATAATAGTTCAGATCTTTAGTGAGAAAAAACAAACACTTTTTACCAGGTTCTGCCTTCACTGCTAGGGGAGACTTCAGAGCCTTCAGAGGGAGAACAGAACTGGTTGAACACCAGTGTCCAGCACTCTCATACCTGAACAACCTCTGTGGGAACTTACTTCAGGTTAAGGAAAAGCCCAGCCAAGAGACAACATCTACTGTGAGGCTGTTCCAGCTCTGCTTGTCTTCCCAAACTGTGCTCAAACTCTCACACCAAGTACATAAACCCACGTCTACTCACCCCCCTACCCCAGCAACACAAGTGAGGCTCCCCAGAGGTGAACAGCTCTCAGCTCACCACTCACCCACCCAGTGTGGGCTGCAGCTCAACACCCACCAGGTCTTTTCACCTCTTCCCCTTTGGTTCCTGTTGGAACAATGAAATCTTGGATATCCTTAATGGCCTCTTTCATGTTCCAGGAGGTCTTAAAGTCCTTACAGAAAAATAAACTTCCAGAAAAATGTATTCATCCCCAATAGCTGACAGAGCAAGTATAGTGTTTGCATGTAAGAGCCACAATGCCTGTTATTTAACACACTCTTGAAAAAAAGAAAACAACACAACAAAAACAAATGCTGGTGGGTTTTGTAAAAAAACCCAGAAAGTTTAAAGTAGATACGATTGAAATAGCAACAGCTCACATTGAGTATCATAATTACTGAACTTGAAATCATTGTTATTCCTGCAAGCCCCTGAGTTACTCAGTCTGTGCCCAAGAACAGTGCTGGAGGCAGCCAGCAGCGCTGCTCGTGTGCCGTCCCCACGGCGTGCCCAGGGGAAGCCATCCTGCTCCTCCTCAGGCTGGGCATCGTAGAGGACACTTCCCATCAGAGCTGTTGTGTGACACGCCAGCAGCCGTGTGGCTTCCACAGGGCAAGTCCTCAGGCTGCAGCTACATGGGAAAGCTCTTCCAAAGAAGCCAACACCGAGGTCTCAGCAAGAGCTTTCCCCACCTCAACGCCAGGCAAATTGTTTCCAAAACAACGCTTGTTCCAGTTGATAATTGCACAGAAAATGACCCCAACCCCA
The DNA here is from genome assembly GCA_028020825.1 of Podargus strigoides. Taxonomy (NCBI): domain Eukaryota; kingdom Metazoa; phylum Chordata; class Aves; order Caprimulgiformes; family Podargidae; genus Podargus; species Podargus strigoides. Next base: position 930,524 of record CM051629.1, on the reverse strand, counting down.
CACACTTCTCATGCACTCTCCCCCTCCCTGAGCCAAACCAGGCCAGCTGGTTGCTGGTTTGCTGCCTCGGAAGAACAGAAAGGAACAAGCAGAGGAGCTCCAGCTTTGCATTTCCCTGTAGGGCAAGCTCTGTAGCCACAGGAGCAGTTCACAGCAAACTGCTTGGCTATAATTAACAGCAGCAGTAAGACCTCAGAACCTGTTAGAAGAATTTTTATTGTCTTATCAATCACAATGGCCTAGCATGCTGTTTATATTCCTAATTAATAATGTCACACACATAGTGATGAATTTCCTTGGTCCACGTCAGTACATTCTCTGAGAGCCGTTTTCCCTCTGTTCTCCACCTTCCTGCAGAACTGTCCCCAAAACTGCACCTGCCCTCTGCCTATACACTGGGCTAAGGTTTTATAAATGTTTATTTCTTCTTAGTGGATATATTACCTCTGCAGACAAGTGAAGCCAGGAGTTATTATCTGCAGCAATATTTTGAATTAACTTTTACTGTGTTGCTTCCACTACCTCCCACCTTCAATCAAGACTGATGGGAATAAAAGGGTTGCTTCTGTTTCACTGGGTAATTTCTTCACACTCCTTTTTTCCCTTGCAGTACCATATGCTGCATGACAATGAAGCCTCCTAAAGTCTCATCTCAACAGGAAAACCCTGCAGCTGAGGTTTCCTGGTTTATTTTCAATGAATACACAGTTTCAAGGCTAATAAACAACCAAACAGTGTGAATATTCCTGAATATCTGGAAAGGCACAAGGGAACAGGGACATGAAATAGTCTCTTCCTACTTCAGGGTTATTTTGAGAGAAGATACACAGCTTTCTCCCCCAGATCTGCCCTGGCCTTAGGTCACATTCAGACAGTGAAAGTGATAGGGTTTGTATTTTTGGAAAAACCAACCCTACAGCCAAAGGGATTCCCTGCTGTGCTGCCGCGTGCCGTCACTTCCACTCCTCTCCTCTGCCTGTCTCCCGCAGAGCTCCAGGGTCTCACCCTCCCTTCTGATGGGGTCACACCACGGCTGTCACAGCCAGGGCTGGAACAGCGGGAAGGGCTCACACAGCCTGGCCATCCCCACACAGGTGGCACCTCCAGCGGCATGGGCAGCCCATGTCCCCTCTGTGCTGAGCCCTCACACCCCGACCCTACTGCTGCATCCCCTCCTCCTTCCCCCCTTCCCGTCACCCATACCCAGAGCATCATCCCACTCCTCCCCCCCGAGTGGACACCACAGAGCTGGCTGCTGCACCCCAGGGCTGCCCACCCTCCCTCAGCTCACTGACCTGCACACGTTTCCCAGGGCAGGAGGATGCTATCAGGGATTCCCAGAGTCTGACTGCTGTAATGAACACAGAAATTCCCTCTTCTTGGTCAGCTTTCAGATCTTCAGCAAAACACAGCAGGGACTTCAAATCCAAACACCCTTTCAGGATTGGGCTCTCAATTTATCAGTGCATTTACCCCAAAACTGCTAGCTGAAAATGGGAACAGGCACTGCACTGTTTGACAGGAGTTATTATGCATAACAGATTTGTTTATTTAGACATGCAAATCACACTCATGTTTATGTTGGCAAGAAAATAGGATGACCTCTTTTATTTAACGTACAGAATTCAGAGATTATTCAGAGTGACTGTAAAAAAAGCCTTGCAGAGAGACAGGCAAAAAAAGCAATAACTCCACAGCACGCAAAACTGCATCATCACTACTTGGAAAGATCTGGAAGGAATTAAATACAACAGGTTTGTAGTTACAAAAGTTGAAAATTATGCTTAGCAAAAATCATGGGGATGGTTTTACAGGGCAGAGGCATTCATATCTGAAGTGAGACTTTAATCTGTAAATAGAAACGCCACTAGCAATATTTCAGGCTGTGAAGACCTGTCTGCGGCTGCATTTGGGCAGTGAAAATGTAACTGATTTAAAAAATAACCAATTAGAAAATTCATCAGCTGTAAATACAATGTCTTATTATGTGTAAGTAAATTTTAAAAAGGAAACGTATCAGTAAAGCAGAAAGGAATAACTAATTTAAGTCTTCATTTCACCTAAACTCACTTAAAACCAAGAATGAAGAGCAAGAAAATCCTTAAAAACACATCCTGCCAGTGGAGCAGCAAACAGGATATTTGGATTTAATGCAGGTAATGGAGGGGGTTTCATTGGCCTCACTGAGCTGTGTTCCACCCTGACTCCAGTTGTCAGTTATGAAGCTTCCCAGCTTTCAGAAGTCTCTGCATTACTGTCCTGACCCCACAGGGAGCTTTGTGCCCCCCCGACTCCTGCTGCTCTCAGAGACCCCTGTGCAACAATTCTGCGTGCTGAGGGAGCACGAGGGGCATTGGGCCCCGTGTCCAGTGTGGAAACACACCGTGGGTCCCACCAAACACCCAGCGGGCACATCTGCTGGCACACGCTGGGGTGAGCTGTGGGAATGAGCCCCTGCAGGGGGATAAGGCAGAAAAACAAATCCCTGGGTGGGCTCTGAGCCCCCCAGCACCGGGCATGGCCTGGGCAGCCCCACGCTCCCGGCGTGTACGACCTCTCCATCACCGTTCCGAGGCGGAGACATCCACACAGGGAAAGCAGCTGGTGGAGGCATCTGTTTGCAGATTAGAGTGTCCAAAGAGTGATGCCAGGACTTTGGTTGAATCAATAGGCCAGATCAAACACTAACTGCATGACATCGGTCCCTGGCCAAGCCTGTGACTCTTGGCCTCACTCATTTGGGCTTTACAAAGCATGGCAGCTGAACTGGGGCTTTCACTGCCCAGCACTCCTCGTGTGTCCTCTGCAACGTGCCGTCACGAGACAACATGAGATTCTCAGTAACAGTCACAGAGTGCCCTGCGAGATGGCTCGGGGAGCAACGCTCAACACGCCGGCCCCTCTGTTGATGTGACTTTGTGCAGCCTGCCAGGGACGCTGGAAATGAAGCACCAGCCTCGGGTGATGTCAAGAGCAGAAATGTTGAGAACATATGGTTCTCAAAAACTGCTTGGAAAAAGCTCTGCCAGCTTTGGGACAAATGCTCATAGACCATCCAATGGAAAATGCTTTTTTGAAAAAAATTACTTATCAGTATCAGCCTCAAGGTAGCAGCAAGCTGTCCAGTCTGGACCCTCTGGCATCACTGCTGCTGGATGTTTGAAAGACCTGCTACTCCTCTGAACATCAGCTGGGTAAAGAAAGAGGATGGCTGTCTGGTCATGCAACACAAACAGTTCAGCTTTGCTCACACCAGCCTGAATTTTTAGTGACAATTTTGACAAGGCGAACTGACCGCCAGGCACAAAGCCTGAGGGAAGGTGGCAGGGCCCCTGTGGAACAGGACTGATGTGTCACATGCAGCCTGTGATGAGGCCTGCTGAGCTTGCTGCGTGATTCTGAATGGCTGCAAAAGGCAACTCGAACCTCAGGAAACAGATGCAGCCTTTGTTTTAATGCCTGCTTCCCCCCTCTGAATTCAGGTGTCTGGGTGGCTTTTCCCTTCTCCACATACAGTCACACACTGCTCTCCCTGCCACTCCTCCTGGGCAAATAAACCCCAATGGTTTCATGCAAAGCCCTTCCTAAGCTACAGACATCAACAATTTGCATTTGCATAGTACACACAAAACCACCTCGATCAGGAGATCTCTGCTCACACTAGGGCTTCTGCAGCTGGCCAGCACTGTCCTCAGCCCCTGGATTTCTGCCCCCCATCCTGCTCACCCCCATTTGTTGCCTGCTGTTCAACAGCGGGGAGCGGGGGTGGCCACTGTGGTTTGGTTCTCTGCCTCTGCAGCATCTGCAGAAGTGGTTAATGAGCTGTCACTAAGGCATCGTAGTGCTGAATCAGACAGAAAGGCACAGAGATCATCCTTCTCTTCCACACAAATCATGCACCATTCATTAGGTTTGTATCAATAAAATCAAAGCACATTAGAGGCACATTAAAGATGGCAAGAACACAGGGCAGCTCATGCTGGAGAAGAAGAGAAATATCCTTGCTGTATTGCTAGAAGCTCAGCCTAGCACCCTGCCTGCTAACTCCCCGCAGGCACTCACGCTTCTGGCAGCCAACACTCGTCCCTGTGCGTGCCACACGTGCATTTCACCAGCAGGGAAGTTCTCTAGTGACAAACCCTGCCAGTCATTGCAGAGGATTCAGCTTTGCTTCTAACAGATAACTCAAGAAATCCCTAATTATAAATCCCATTTGATTAGTGACTGGGGATGGCAATGACAATTTATCACAACAGAGCTGGGCTTGCACTGCTTTCTGGCCCAGGGGAATAACTAAAAACCTCATGAAAAGCTGAGCTGTGCAGAATTATCTCCAGGTTTTTGAGGTGGTCAGGTTAGGAATTCAAACTTCAAGCTGAACCTGCACCAGAACTTCACACCTTTCCCAGCTCATCAACCATCCCTCTTCTCACCCATCCCCACCTTTTCCTCTGGAATTCTGCCTTTATGCCATGTCAGTGCAGGTTAACTGGGAAGGAATCTGTTCCCTTAGGAGAAAGAATTCCTTTGACCTCTGCTCAGCTGGAGATGGATGAGACCATGCACCAAGGTGATCTGGGATCTCAACATGGCTGGACACTGTCTGTGTTGTAGCTTTGACCATCTGCTACGTGTCTGCTGTGAGGGAACATGCTCTTCCGTGACACAGCATCACTGGTGGAGCTGTGCCTGTTTCAGAGGGGATGTAATTTCCTAATGGATTTTGTCATTCTGTCTGTCAAATCTGGATGTGCAGAGACACCATTACAACATGACAAATTAGTCCAGCTTGAGTAAAAAGTAGTGGAACAAAAAAACAAATGTGGGCAATGAAATGTATTAAGTAAAGTAATTTTTGCTGTGCTGGGAAGAACTGACCTTAAAAACGGGATGCAGGCTGGGAAGCCAAAGTAAAACACAGGGTCAGACAGATTGCAAGGCTGCTGAAATTCAGCCAGAGAAAGTTTCAGAGATCTACAACTGAAAGGAAAACACATCCAAATCTGAAAGGAAGAACCAAAGAAAGCAGGGAGCAGTGGGAAGAAGCCAGCAGGAAAACAGTACAGTGAACACAGCAGAGAACAGAAAAAGCTTGTGGCTGCAAACAGACCCTGCTCTGAGCCCTGGAGCCCCTCTGGCTGCATCCACCCCCTCAGAGCAAAGCCCAGAGCACATCGAGTGCCCCCTGAGCCCACAGAGCAGCTCACGGGTCTGCGTTCCACACTCAGAGCTGCACAGATCACGCTGCAAACGCCTGGCCAGAAAGCACGTGGAAACACTGGGAACCAACTGTGAGCATCACATCTCTGCAGGCCTCTGCTTCGGCATCGTGTGCACATGCACATGAAGATTTTCCCTCTGCATTCTGATGTGTTCCCTTGAACCTGGCGAGAGCTCCACAGCGGCTGCTGGGGAAGTGTGAAAGTCTCTTGAAAAAATTGTTGTGTTCTTTTATTAACTACAAGCACTGAAAATACTTTGAGCAACTGTAAAGCTGCTGAGCTATCGTCTTACAAGATGTCACTACAAACCCATTCCTCTGCTAGCCTAAGCAGATATTTAGGCACCGTGCATCAACGTGTGCCCCGGACTTCGGGTGGGCTGCCCCACGTAAGAGACCAAGTCACAACGCTGGGACAAACGAGGCACCAGAGACCATCTCTGGGGGAAGGGAAGCAGCAAACAACCCAGGAAGAGCTGCACAGTTCCACAGACAGCAAGTTCCCCCTTAAAAAAGCAGATGGAGGAAAAAAATGATGCTGTCTTGGCCCCGTGAGTCACGCTCTGCATTCTTACTCCTTCTTCCCCAAACTGCTAATTAATGCTGGCCACCCTTTCTCTCACTGGACTTCTGCATTTCAAAGATTTTCTAAAAAAGGCAAAACTGCAGCATGCAGAGGTCTCCCGTGCTGGCCACGAGGTCCCTCTGCCTGCGGGACAGCTCGCCACAGCCACGGGCAGCACCCCAGCTCTCGTGGCACCCACGGCCAACCTGCCCAGCATCTCCCAGTGCAGCAGCTGCCGAGCCAGGGTGGGAGGGGGGGGGCAGGGGACCAGTCCTCAGTGCAATCAGAAGGAAAAACACAGAAGACAACTTGGGAAATGAGTTACAACAAAATTATTCAAGACTTACGACTTGAGAACCTCAGTGTGCTCAGTATCCGAGAGACGGCCGAGTCCCAGACCTACACGGAAGAGGCACTGCTGAGGATAGGCAGCTTTTAAAATCAAAGCTAAAAAGCATAACAAGGCACAGGGGACCAGAAACTAAACAAAACCAGGCTAGAAATAGGCACTCGCTTTTCCCAGGCAGGGGTATCTGCCATGGGAACCACTTAAAAGGAACACCGAGGGTTTGGGTTGCTTTGTGACTTTTTATCAAATCCCTTTAAGTTTCTGTCCAAAGAGAATTATAGTCTTGATTCAGAGATTCAGGAGAATTTTATAACTTAATTTGCAAGAGGTCAGCCTGGAGGCTGGAAGAAAGCTCTCCAGCCTGCACCCCACCACAGTGCACTGTCACTGCAGCCCGGGTCACTGCGGGAGCCACAGCCCACACCAAAACTGTCACTGCTGGGCTGCACGCACCCTCGGCTTGACCTGAACTGCAAAGGGTGTGCAGAACAGAGCTGGAGAGATGGCCACGGGGGCTTCCCACTGTCCCCATCTCTTCAGCATGGATGTCCCTGAAACTGCCCCCTTTAGGATAACTTTCACTTTCTTCATCACTTCATCTCAGACCAGCCGAGCTGCCTCTGCCAGTCCCACCAAACCTGCCCACGAACGAAGCTGTAACCGCTGCAGCAAGGCACTGCAATCCCCATTGCACCAAATGTATGAATAATGAAAGAAAAAGTCAAATATTCTGTAATAACATCAAACTAAATCTTCTGTCATAACTTCAATATTTAACATTGAAGTGGGGCTGACGACCATCACGTTGTAACTGGGTGGAGTACTCAGGTTAACCTCACAGGCAGGGAAAACTGCACAGTAACTGTTTCCTGTTTGAGAAATCAATCCATTGGATTTTTAAAAAAATATTTAGATTTCTATGAGCCTACAGTGGTATCTTTTATAAAGTGTTGCAAGATAACATTCACAAAACCAGAATTTTGGAAGCAATTTTCACCCGAGTTGTCACTTTCAATCAAAGGCAAGGAAACGTCTCTGCTAATCCTAAATTGGATTTTGAAACTGAGTAAACCCAAATTTGACAGATACATCAGTGTCACAATAATAGCAATAATCAAGTCAGTGGGCTTGTGTGTAACTAATGAATTTAAATGTATTCATTGTGGATTCCAGAACCTGCACAATGTAATGTTGTCCCCGTGTAAAATTAGCATGATTGAGGACTTTGCAATGTATCTATTGCTAGAGAGAGTAAACATTATGGTGCTCCTATTAGCAACTCATTAGTTTCTTATTGTAAGATAATTAAGGGCTAAGGACAGCTACAAGACCCGAGGAGGTGAGCAGCTGGGGAGGCTGAGGGTCAGACCTCACCCACAGGTTTCCCCAGGAAGGAGCTATGAACAGGAACAATAACATCAACAGCACCGAATAGAAACAAATATTCCATGGGATATCAAGTTTCAATGTGAAGCATCCCCAGCTTTCACCATTAACCCCCCCAACCCAGCTCTTTCACTCTATAGAACAATTTATGATCATGTGGACATCAATACCTGTTTGAAATGGTCCAGTGAACCAGGAAAAAAGTTACACCAACTTCCAGTTACCGTTTGTCTTGCTAGCTGTCAGTCAGAGGTGGCCCTGGCTGTGGGAGAGGTAATTATCTGAAAAGGAAATACAAGTGTTTGTGTAACACAAGTGTTTTATCCCAGAGGCACAAAGTCCCCCCATTCCCCCATCCATCAGGGAGCAGCACGTGGCAGCGCTGGGATCCAGGGATGCTCAGCCAGCAGAGCCTGGCGTGGTGCAAGGGTTGGGCAGTACCACCAAGTTCATCATGTGCCTCCCCTGAGTAAATCCAAATGCTGCTGTTAATTTATCGTGGTACAGTCCAAGACGTGGCATGAGCCTCACCATCAGTATCTGGATGGGTGCAGACGAGTGCTGGCTAAGAAGGGCTCATCCCACCTGGTTCAGCATCTGAACCTGCACATGGTCCGTGCCAAACAGAAAAAGGAATATTGCGGCTTCAGTGCTTCAATCAAATAAAACCTTTCATTCCACACGAGATCACTTTTTGTCTCCTCCATTTTCGGGTCAGTTAGCTGCCACCAGGCTCTCACTGCAAAGATATAAGGCAGTATTTAGGAAGAAAAGTGCCACTTCAAAGCATCAAGGCAAGAAGTTCCCTGCTGCCAATGTCAGCACCATGGCTTTAACAGTTTTTAAGAGTTGTTTCCATCAGTCTTGTGACTGGAATTCCATTTTTCATAGATTTCATGCTTTGCCAAGTTTCACACAGCCCTTCTCCCACGGCTGGCAGGGGACAGGCAGCCCGTCAGAGGGACAGACGGGCTGGGAAGGACAAACGTGCCCTGTCGAAGGCAGCCTCCCGTGGCACGTGGGATGGGATGTGCTGCAGGTGGGGAGGTGGGGAGGGCTGTCCCACCGACCCCTGGCCACTGCACACTGCCCCTGCTGGCACAGCGCTCCCAAAGCCTCCCCTCTGCAGCCGGGCTTTCAGCTGAACAAATATCTTCCTGGTTTCCAACTGATTTTCTGTAGTTCCTCGCACTTGGGTGGCCAGCCCACTGCCCCACCACGGCTAGCAGTGTTCAAAGGACAAGGAGCTGTCAGCTACACCTAAACCCCATTTCTTTTTTTGTGAAAACGGCTGCTCCAGGGGCTGTGGGAATCTGTCTCTGGGTATTCACCCCTTCTGGCAGGAGTATTAAGGCACATCTTTTCCCAGATCCTGCCCAGACCTCAGCTAGCCAGTCAGTATTAGAAAATGGCCTTACATTTTAAACTGCCAGAGCTCCATCTGTTTTCCTCCAAGCTCAGTTTCACCCATGTGAATTCAGCATCTGTGAGAAATGCATTCACAAACTCTCAGATGCAGCTCCTCCCATCACCACCCCAGCTGGGTTCAGTCCAGAACGCAGGGATGTAGGAATAAAATTCCTATTGACTTCAGGGGCTTTGGAGCAGACCTATTGATCCGTTCTCTCTCCCTGGGAATGCCCTGTTGACATTAAAAGAGCCAACTGTGCAGCAAAGTTTTACTCCATGTAACTAAGACAGAGAATCTAGCCGGGTACCTGAAAGCCAACACAGAAGTGTAACAGGACTTGGCTCGTTCAGCCAGGGATAAGAGGGCTCCAGGGGAAATGTTTGTTCTTTGCAAACAGGCCAGGGCTGAGCCCCGGGGCGGCAGAAGAGCCCTGTGACAATATTGGCTAAGGACGGGTAAATATGAATTGGCCTTCGGGAGGCTTGGGCTGGAAGCACAGATGTTTCCAACCAACTTGGCTCGGGAAAGCTTCTGGGAGTGAAGATGGCAATGTGTGCTTCATCAGTTGCTGATGGTGGTTAGGCAGCCTGACTGCCCACGGCACGGCACGGCACTCACACTGCCCCCTTCCCGGACCACCCACAGCCCATGAACGCTTCTCGGCCCCCCTCTGCCATCACGTTCAGAACCCCCAGCTCAGCCCCAGAGGGCTGACACTCCCTGCACAGCGAGCAGGTGCTGCCCTGGCTGTGCACACAGACACACCCACGGGCTGTCCGGAGGTGTGCACGTACCTGCCCCGTCACACTCACTGACTTGTATTTTGCATTTCCCTTATATGCACACACATACACATGCAATACAGAAAACCAAACCCAAACAGCCACACTGTCTGATACTTTCCCCTCTGTAACGGTTTTGTCTCGGCGCAGAGGGCAGAAGTGCAGCCCCTTACACTGCCTCCTGCCCAGCCCTGGGGGCACAGCCCAGCCCCACCGCAGCATCTCTCCCTCCGAGCCCCCAGGAGCACGCACGGAAGGGAGGATCACACATACACCTCACAACCCACGTAAGGTAAGGGTTCTAAAATGGGGAAAGCAGAAAGGCAAGTGGGAAGGAAACCATTTGCACCACGTTTCTGGCCACGCCAGATCACGTCTCATCGCCCCCAGCCCGCTGGCCAGGCAGCCCCTCCGCTCCCTTGGCCACTGCTCCACCTCCCAGCAGCATCTCAGCACTGACGGTTTCAGCTGTTCTCCTCTCTCCTGATTCATGGGCAGCAGATGGTGCAAATGACACCCCTTTTATTTTCTGGATGAATTCATACCACCCTGCCAAGATGCTGATTTTTGTTGCTAGTCGTTGTACGCTGTGTTACCAGCAATGAAGGCTGGCTTTGCTTTGAAACGGAGCACAACAGCAGTCACAGGTTAGAGTTGTAATGAACTGTTAGTTACTGCAGGTTAAAGTTAAGAGGTTTTACCAGCTATCTCTATTTTGACATCATCTTTTCACACAAGGGTTGCTGGTTTTGCTTGTAGGCACTCACCCCTGTGTTGATGCTGCACATTATACACAGCAACAACCCTCCTGAAGCTGATTTAGTCACCACTTTGGAAAATTAATCTTTGCCACAACCTTTCCCAGGATGGTAAATAAATCTCTCCTTGTCCCAACTTCTAATAAGTTAAACCGATGAAAGAACAGAGGAGCAGAAGACATCCCCCCTGTCACAGCTGCATTGCCCTCACTGGAGGGCACAGCCAGGCTGGAGTGGCCCACGGGCAGAGCAGAGCAGGATGATGCCCCAGGTCTCTCCTCCCTGTCCCTTCTGTTCATACATTCCAGATGGAGTTTCCCTCCTTGAAAAGAGCTTTGCACTTTTTACGCTTAATTTGTCGGCCACTCCAAACCCCCAAGTCCTTTTCTGTCCTTCCCACCTCCTCCCCGCACTGCTTCACACTTTACTTCATTGCATTTCAGCCTGGGGTTTTCAGAAATCCCTCACTCTTTCAAATCACTTTTTTATTTCAATCCTGTCCTCCAGAGTTCCTGTGATCCCTCCTTGCTCCATATCATCTGCTAATTTTACAAGTTCTCCATCATACAAATTAGGGAACAGACTCGAGAGCAAGCCAGGTCCCTTTGGGACTCTCACTTGAAAGGCTCCCCCAGATTCAGAGGCAAATAATGACAGCTCCCACTTCAAACAGCCCTGCGTGCATCTCACACCTAGACACCTCTAGCTTACCTAGAAATACAAACTGCAAAGTATACCATAACTATCTGCTCCCCTTTTAGCCACCAGGTCAGTTAATTAGACCAGCCTGATAAGCTTTTGGCAAATCCAGGATGGATGTTTTGTTGTGATTTTAGTCACCTCTTTCAGGTGTAATCGATTGGTTTTCATTAATTAATTTCAGAGCCTTTCCCAGAACTCGTTAGGCTTTTTAGTCAATAACACACTAGACTATTTTTTCTTTTATATTTAGGAGCTGTATTTGCATTTTGATAGTTCTGAGACCTCCTCCGAGCTCCACAAGCTGTTAAAAATAATTGTTCCTTGTTCAAAAATAGTTTTGATTAATTCTTTCTAATCCTAAGAATTTCCTCAGATCCTATGTCCTGTCCTATCTAGCAGATCCCAATAAACTCTTGCCTGTTTGTTCTCTGTTCTTGCTTCTTATTCTACATTCTGGTCAAAATTAACCAGGTTACCAGGGCATTTTAGACACTTCTCTGTCAAGTACTAGATCTGTATTTCCTCTATGTCCTTATTTCTAATGTATTTATAGCACTGCTTCCTCCTGCTTTTTATCTCGCTTGCTAAATGAAACACATTTTTTGCCTTAGGCTTTCCATTTTACCATTACATGCCTCTGCTGTGCCTTCACCTTCATTTCTTGTCAAGTGCCTGCTTTTGTACCACTTCTACAGATTTTCAAGATGTAAAGGAGCTCCTGATTCTGTCCTACCAATTTTTTCCCCACCACCCCTGCACAGGAGGATGCTCAGTTGCTGGGTGTTCATCATTTCTCTCTCAGAATCTTCCCTTCCACATCCCTTGGACCACCATCCTAAGGGACCTGACCTCCCACCTCTGCTGAGGTCACCTGCTGAGGTCACCTGCTGAGGGAAGGAGCAGTGCTGTTCCCCACACATGCAAGCCCAGAGTAGCCTTAGGCAGCAGGGACAGAGGTGGTACTCAGACTCACAGGTATTCGTATCTCATGAATGATGGCAGGGGTTATTTTGCTCCTAGGACCTTCTCTTTGCAGCAGAAAGCAGGAGGTCTTCCTGCATGGATCTGCTGGCCTCAGCACTGGCCAGGAGCGATGTACCAGGTGACACTAGGTGGCTTACACGAGCTGTGATTTTAGAATCAATCCAATGACTGTGGAAAGGGGAAAACTAGAATAAACATATGAGGGAAAAATCTGAAAGCCCCCAAGAGTGGCACAGTATTTATTTCCCACTAAAAGTCAATGACAGGCAGGTACTTCAACACCCTTCGCAGCTTGGAGAATCTCCTTCAGGCCCAGCACCAGTAAATACTTCTCCTCCTTCCCCCTCTGCTGGTACATTGAGAACAACAACTACCATCGATAAAGATAACTTGAAGCTTTGGGGTACTAATTCTGGATTATAAACTGACAGTTTCTCTTCCAAGCCCTACAAATCCCCTGGCAAAAAGTGAATCTCCCAAACTGAGGGCTCCAGATGATTTGCTGCTGGTACCTTCCTGCACTCTTTGATCATCTCCCTTCCCTGCATGGGCTGTCAAAGGCACAAGTGCTTCATCTTCTGAGATAAAGAACAATATACCCGAGAGTGATGAAGCAAGGTAAGAAGAAAAAGCACCTTGCAATTAAATATTTTAATAGACATTCTGAAGACGGTTTTGAAAGGATTTAAAATCAATGTTCACAATAGTATGTATCAAAGGGCCCCAGCTGAACAATGCCTATCACTTTTTCTGCTTAAGAATAAAGTGTAAAAATAACACCCTGTACCATTTCATACCAGCATCCCTTTTTGCTCCTCCAGACTAGGCAGACCTCCCTGAGCAGCTGTGCACAGCAGCTCCACAGCTCCCCCACATTCATGCCGACCAGTTGGTTTTTGGTGCCTTTGGTGACCCTTTCTCATGGTGTTACCTCCCAGGAACAGCCCTGACACCAGCCCTGGGTCTTTGGCTTCCTCCCAGCATGGCACTCCGAGCCCTTTTTGATTGAACAAGCTGGAATTAGGGAACCAAAGACAAAGGGAAGCAGAGCAGAAGGACTGAAGGCAATCCTAGCCCTATACATCACTCTCAGCACCTTCTGGCACACAACCACAGGGAAGTTTGGATATATATTGTTGACTTTCTTTGGATTTCAACAGAGAAGAGTTTCAGCAAGGAGCTCAAGGCCCTGCTTTGTGCCTGTGAACCCAACGTTACAACTCCTCCCTCCCACTGCATGGAGCACTCCCCAGAAGCAGTCCCAGTCCCTCCTGGGCACAGACCGACCCGGTGAGACAGCCAAGGTGTAGGCACACAGGCAGCACAACCACCTCAGTCTCCTCAATTGCTATTCAGGCCCCCTTTGTGCAGCATTACTAAACACAGACACAGCCCTTTGCTCAGCAGTGGATTTCAGCAGGCATGGGTGGCTAAGAAGTTACAAACACAGTCTTATAATTGATCAAAAACTAGTATTAAATGCAGACACTCTTGATACTGGTTAGACATGGGAGTAACAGTTCTCATCACTATAAATGAGCAGTTCAGTATACAGCCTTCTTTATAATTTCCCTCCAATTTTGATCTATATTTTTGTTCAAATTTAGGCAGACTTCTGTGGCAGAGCCATAGCTTCTGAAAACATCACTGCTGGCACCAGCACTGCCTGTCACGACTTCCAGGCTGTGCTGCACCAAACAGCACAGCCTCTGCAGCACGACCTACAGCAAAGTTCAACACCTCCGTGCAGCACACACCACACCACCAGCTCAGTACCTGAGACTAAGCAGGCTCTGGGTAAGAAAACACTGTTTCCATTACATTTGCCTTAAACCTACCTATTTATAATTAAGTTACTGATCCATGCATTGGTGTGAAATGACTCTACAACATAAGTGCAGCAATAACCTAGAACAAAATCTTTAAATAACAATTGTCAAGAGAGAAGATATATATAGAATACATCAAAATTAGTAATGTTCACCCATCTTTCAAACCAAGTTAAATGTGCCTGTTTCTTCTGGAAAAACTGTGTTATGCTCCTTGAACATTTTATTTTCATTCCATTGAAACTTTTGGCAGAAGTAAAATGTGCAATCAAACTAGGACAGTTTTGATCAGTTTTCAGACATTTATACATTAGAAGAGAGGAAATGCATTAAGATTCACACAGAAGTTCGTACCATTGACCACTGGGAAGGAAGCAATACAAACTAAGGGCAAGGTGTAATCAGAAACAACAGCTCAAGCACAAATCTTATTAAACAGATACTGTAGAACAGGCTTACAAAGAAAGGAAGAAGTCAGAGCTTTTGAGATATTTATACAAAGTGTGGACAGAGAATTATAATACAGCGTGCAGGGAGCAAGCTGTTGGAGCCACACACCATATGAGAGAACAAACCCAGTGCTGTGACTCACTGCTGAATGTCACACGCAGCCTGCACTGAGAGCAGCTGCCCTTGAAATCTGAAATATTCCTCTATGAATAAGCCTTACATGAGTACAGGCTGCCTTTCCTTAAAACAATCATAAAACACCCAACAAAATATTCTGACCCTGCGTACTCTCAGAAGAGTTTGGTATTTAGTGAGTCACAGAGTGACACCATTAACCCAGCACTGTCAGTTCACCACCGCCAGACCCTTGTGCTCCAGACCCTTCCCCAGCTCCAGTGCCCTTCTCTGGACACACCCAGTGTCCTTCTTGTAGTGAGGGGCCCAAAACTGAACACAGCATTCAAGGTGCAGCCTCACCAAAGCTGAGTACAGGGGCAAGTACCTCCCTACTCCTGCTGGTCACACCATTGCTGGTAGAGGCCAGGGTGCTGTTGGCCTTCTTGGCCACCTGAGCACACTGCTGGCTCATGTTCAGTCGTCTGTCGACCAACACCAAGTCCTTTTCCACTGGGCAGCTTTTCAGCCACTCTTCCCCAAGCCTGTAGCATTGCATGGGGTTGGTGTGAAGTTGGGGTGGAACAGATTCTCAATGTCTCACCCATCTCCAGCAGCAAAACTGACCCTTTGCAGTGAAAACTCCAGCACTCACATCACTTCAGCAGAACCAAACGCAAAAGAAGTGACTGAGTATTCAGCAATGTGGTACATGGATATTTTAAAAGATTCTGCATAAAGGATTGTAAAACCACCCCTTCCTTCAGACATGTTCAGGTGCAGATACAGGTGTCTTGTGCTGAGGGAGCATGGACAGCCTTAAGCCATTCCCACTGATCATATCAGGTACGCCCTGATTTTGACGCGTGGCTTCGGGGAGCTGACCACCCACGTTAACTCCCCTCGAACATCAGCTGAACTCCTCTGCCATGTCACAGACCAGCCACACTTAAGATTGTTTTAAACTATTGCTTTGTTTTTCTAATGAAGAAACAGCTCTCTCAAAATCCCAGCTCTGACTCCTAAGCAAATGATAGGAAACATCATCCCTTTCCTGTTCATGCTGCTCCGAGGGCAATAAAGCTGCTAAATGAGCTGTTATCCCAGCAGAGCAGCACTAGCACAGGGGCTGCCTGCTGTAACTCCTTTACATTCCTGAAGATGCCCACTCCTGGGTAATGTACAACTGCTTGCCTGACCATTGACAACCTACTGAGAATAAACAGTTCAAGTGACTTACCTGTCTCGTAGGAACAGCAGAAACTTCTGGTCACCACTGGCAGCAGGAGACCTAAAAGAAATAAACAGATTCAGCTGTTGAGAAGGCATATTAAACACGTTTTCCATGAGGAATTCTACAGGAAACTGAATGTTTCTTCATTGATGCTTACTGCACACTGCTTGGCATAGTTTTCAAACTATTTCATGCATCCAGTTCAGAATACTTCTGTGGCCAGACAGGAACATGTAGACAATCACAGCCATCACAGTTGCTCCTAAGGCAATTATTTATCTTAAATGTTTCCAAGCCTTTGTGAACAGATCTAACCTCATAAAGAAACCATTATCCTCCAGTTCCTCCACACACCGTATTTTCAGATTCATTGCTGACTCTACTGTATTTCCTTTTGGATCCCTTAAAGACATCTCATTTATCTTTATTGGATTTTCTTGTATTTGGTTTCAAAGTTAAGCCATGCCAGAGAAGTTAAGCTGTAGCAGGGAAGCAATCAGTGCATAAAATCTGAATCTTAAGAAAGGCTGTCCTGTCTTGCTGAAAATGCAGAATATTGCAAAAGAGAGATGCAAAAGAGGTGGCCTCAGCCAGGGCTATCTGTGTGTGCTGTCACAGGTGAATGAGCTGGAAAAGAGTGACTTGCACTTCAGAAATCGGACTCCTAAAAACTCATCAAGCTTTGCCAGGCTCCCAGGACTTAGACAAATACACAAATATAAATTAGGAAAAAAGAAGAGTGCTTGTTTTTGAAGCATCAGAACTGACAGCAAGTGCAGACAGGAACCATGGCCACGGTGCTCACTGTTTGGCTTCAAAAGACTAGAGGTGAGATCAAGGCTGGCAGAACAAAGATGTGGAATCACAACTGGAATTAGGGCTCCAGACCCTACTGTATGTAGGTAATAAGGAGATTAAAAGAGAAACGGAATTAAAATTTTGGTTTTTTATCTCCCAGATTATTTTCCAGCCATCTGACCACACCATGTGCTCTGGAATCAATACCTGTCCGTTTTCAGGGGACAGCAGTTTAAAATGCTTTGGTTTGACTGAATCAATTTGACAAGGGTCAAAGTCACAGGACAAAGCTCTGGCCAACAGGCAAGGTCTAATTAAATCCTATATTATCCCAAACTCGGAGCCCACATCCCTACCACCACCCTCCAAACTCCCCTAAGTTACTTGCCCTTTGTTGTTATTGCACCTTTAAATTTGCTCACACACACAAAGGTCTTTAACTCAGTCTGAGGTCTACAGAGCTTCATGGAGACTCCAAGTGAAGCCAAACAGGATCAAATGCATTAAAAAAGCACAAGCCATTTTTTACCATTGCTCTCTTCTCCTCATGCTTTCCCTCTGCTCAGTACTCTTGGCCATGTCCTTTACAATTTTGGATGCCATCCTACAATAAGCTTCATCTCCACCTTTGACTCATCTTGCAGCTCACCAGAAGTGCTCTCTGTAGATGCTGGCACAAAAACCTCACTTCAACTGCAGCAAGTGCAAAAAACATTCATTCATCAAACTTTTTGAACCCTATGAGGAGCCCTATGTATGAATAACACAAACTGACTCAGTCCAAAGAATTTACCACGCATAAAATGAATAGATTTGGTTGTGCTAAATCAAGTATTAGTATTGCTTGTGCATCTCTGCTGTTAGTGCAGCCCCAGATTTGCAGAGCAGTGAATCAAATGAAGCCAGGGAAATCACCCATGGTTTGCATTTGGATCTGCAAACAAGCTGCAGCGCACAATTCCGCTCTGCCACCTTCCCTGCCCAGGCAGATCCATCAGAGGAACAACTGGGAGGTGCTGGCTGCTCCCCTCTCTCCCTCAGCTGTAAATCTCTTTTGTGAATTATGAAAGACTTCACATTTAAAAGACCCAATTAGAAAATGTGGATGTTCAAGGTATTAGTGCTGTTTACCTAAAACTGATTAAATAGTGGAGCAAATAACTCCATCATTTGTCCCAAGGGTGTAAATATAAACACTGCCAAATGTTTGTTTTTACTTCTACCATTTGATTAAAGTAACATTTCTCATAAACAGCACTTTAGGGAATATGGATTAAGTTGCAGGGGTTTGAATCTTCCATGATATATAGATGTTATTTGACGTTTATCTTTATTGGGCTTCAAATATGCTACAGTAAAGGAAAAAAAAAAAGGGGGGGTAAAACTTCCATTAAATGAGTTACAGACACAGCTGCTTTAGCAGGAGATTGCAAAATTATGCAGTTATTTCACATGCTGCTTTTCAGAGTGCACTTTAACCTGTGCTGTGGCACTCCCAGGGGAAAGGCAAAGGACCAAAATTCCAGATGAAAAAATCCCCAAAGGAGACATGCCATCACCCTGCATTCTAAAGCCCTTCAGGGTGGTCTTCTTGATGGCTCACACATTTTAGCAGCTCTTTTGATTCCATCATATTCATTTTCAGACTATTCCAATCTCAGTTGTACTTGTAAATCAGAATAGCGAGAATAACTTCACTGAAACGACAGTGTAACCACAACTGACTGCAGCTGGAGGACCTGGCTGCAGGGTTCTTTGCCAATTATTTGTCTAATCTACTACCTGTGATCTCTTTGTGAGCTATGAACCCATCCCCTACTACATACAGCTGCAATTTGTTATAACTGATACTGGATTTTGTTGTCACGGTTTCAATTTACACTTTGATATCAGCAGGAGAGATCAAGGATGTCTTCTTCCCTGACCAGCATCTCAATTTTCTGGGTTACAAAACTGTCTCACAGAACTGAAGAACTCACTTATGTTGCCCTGGTTTCAGCAGAACTGGGCAAGGAAAAGGTATTTTGGAATCACTGATCATTCTGTTAAAAACAGAAAAAAGTGAGGAAAAAAGCTTAACTAAAATAAATGTTAACGTACTGATGAACCAAAGTTCAAATATTTGGCTTGGGCTAAATATATATTTTTTATCTCTTGGCAATGTTCAGTCTTACACCTATCAATGTAACACTGAACATTTTCAGAAGGAAAAAGGCAGCTGAAGAGAAATTTCTAAATAAGACACCAATAAATCTAAGCAAAATAATACCATTTTAAAACCTCCATCTGCTGTATAATTCAACATGAACGTATTTTTCTAATTGTGCTGGGATTAAATTTATGTTTCTGTTGAAAACGTTTTGTGGGAAAATGTTCTCCTGTCCCAAACTGAAATACTAGAACAAATACTAACAAGTTCTCACCCAATCCTAATCTCTAACGTCCTCCTTCAATTTCATGTTCTCCTTCTTGATGCCCTTTGGAATTTCACTTCCACGCATTGAAGTGGCTGAACTGAGGCTCCTTGAGTACAGTCTTGATCCAAACAGAAAGGCAGGCAGAAGAAACAGCTCCCACCAGGAAAACTATTTCTGTTTCAAAGCCATATTCTACTTTTCAGTCAACATATTTTAGAATTGCAATTTTTCATCAAGAGCTTGCAATAACATAATATTTTGCGTTTCCCTCTTTGGTTTAACACCAGGGAAATCCATGAGCGTGCAGGAGCTGTGTGCACTGTGCTTCCCTGAGTCTGCCCTTCTTTTGTTCCTGGTGACCTGTTTCCAAAGAAATCAGTATCTGAAGGAAGTGAAAATGGTTACTTAGGAAAAAAGGAAACCCAAATAGTTTGGGTTTCTAGGAGTTCCACAGGGACTTCTGCAAGTAGAGGGGCAGGTTCTGACATCAAGAGTTACTTCTGTTGACCCCAGTCAGAACCTCAAACATTACCCCACTGTTTCATGGACATTAAAGAACCAGAATTGAGATTGCTTTAAAAAGGAAATTTAGCAAGGCCAGAAGGAAAGTGTGATATGCATCTCCCAGCCACTGAGCTAATCTTGGGTTTCAGAGCACCATTTAAGCTGTCTGAGGGAAATAATTGAGTGGAAATCTGTTTTAAGTACTGAGCTTTGATTTTATCTAGGAATACAGATAATCAATCTCTGCTCTGAAGGCGGTGGATTACAAAATGTACCAGAGCAAATTGGAATTTTATTGGCTCAGAAATAAACATGAAGGGGCAAGCGTGGAGATGACCTTGTGGTGGATGGATGGCAGTGAGGAGGAAAGGCAGCTGGCATTTGCTTCAATTATCCCATGCATCTTCTCAAGGAGGAATCCCAGTTTCCAAAATGCAAACCATCTGCCCTGGGGCTGAACCCAGGGGATGGGCTCTGGGCACTGAGAAGGGGCAGCTGGTGGCCACTGCCCGGAGACCTGTACGTGCTGCATGTACAGGAGCTGTCTGTACAGGAGCAGCATGGACTGTACGTACAGTTCTCTACTTGTGAACTTTATATTCAAATCTGTCTAATATTAAAAAGGCTTTTGAAAATCTATCCCCTCCTCAAATAATTTCAAAGCCAGAGAGGGTTTTTTGTGAAATAGCTTTTTCCTTCCTTTTCAATGTAATACAATATGTTTTTCAAGAGCCAACGAGTTGTCAGTTCCTATGTTATGATAATCTTCTCAAGCATCCAATTTCATTCGGCTTTTTCCCTTCATGCTGTCGCTCACATTCTAGCCTGTCACAAAAGAAAATGTCTGAATACATTAATTACAACTTGTTAGACCTCCGTACAGTTAATGCTATTGAGGAAATCAAATCACTTGGAAAATAAAGAGAAACAGTTGCTGGTATTGCAGAATTTTTATGCGTTGCATTTCAAGGCTGCAGCTTTGCAAGACAACAAAAATTATTATTATTATAGAGAATGAGAAAATCAAATACAACTTGATCCTCAACCCTTGGAATGTTTTCTGAATGCTTTACAATATATATTTTCTATCCTGGAAAGAGCAGTTGAACTCTTTTCCCATATTACCTTCATTTACGGTATAATTACAAATGCCAGTTCTGAAATTATAGTATAAAAACTTTCTGAAGCTAGGAAGAGATCCAATTCCAAGTCCCCACTCACACAAACATCACATTTGACAGTGATTGTTCCATTAAGATGAATAAAATATAATTCTGTTGGGTCTGAGAAGAGGAACAAGTTACCCTGGGATCAGTAAAGGGAGGTATTCCTATGGTTGCCTTCAGGAAGGTTTGTCAGCCTGACTCCTATGGCTCTGCAGAGCAGCAGAGCTAGATTTTTAACTGTGAAAATCACACTTAGAGTTAAGCACACGCATAACTATTATTCCTATACACAAAGAAATAATTTTTGTAGTCTGAGACCCTAAACCAACAGCAATAGATTGGATCGTTGTTCAGCACAAGGCACAAAGTACTGTCTGCCCATCAGGTTTCCATGGCAGTAAAAACTAGCTCACACCAAGTTCTATATGTGGCTCACCTAGAGAGGCAGCTTGGCAGGAAATCCTACAAGAACACCTTTGAAGACTATGCTGCTGATGAAATGTGGTTCCACCGAGAAAAGAAAACATTACCAGGATTATGCAAAATCCTTACACACAGAAGCAGGCAAATGCTTCCCAAATCTAAGCTCTGTTATCTTTCTACCTCAAAGACATTCCATTGTTCTTACATTTGAATCAATAGCCACTTTTACATATTAAGTCATACTAGTAGTGGGAAAAGACAATGAAATCTTTCCAGCTGTGAAGAAGTTCTGAACAAGCAAGACAAAAATAAAAACACCTGTGGATGACGCTGGTCTCGCCCAGTTCCTCACAGAGGTCAGGTTTTGTGAGCCAGCCCTGTGGAAAGACCCACCCTTGGAATCCAGAGAAATAGACACCCACGCATTCATATTTTATCAGTATTTCCAACTGTGCCACATCACTGCTGGAGCCAACAAATCACAAGTATGTTTTAGTGAACATTCTGCTACCGCCTGTTAAACATTCCACTTCCCATTGAAATGCCACTTGAACTAAGAATTTATTAACTTGTGTATAATCTTTATTAACTCTACACCTCTGGTACAATGTCAGGATAAGGTTAAAACACAGGTGGCTCCATCCAGCCTCGGAAAGGTAACGGCACTGGGTGTGAGCACCACAGATCTGCAGCATGGGGGGCACCAGCGATGCTCACACCAGGGCTCCACCCCCACAGTGACAGCCAGGGTTTCACCTTAGAATGGAGATGCCAGAAAGCAAACCCAGTTGTTCTGTAGTTCCTTTAAATCATCACCTGAAATTCAGGTCAACAGTCAAATCTCTCTTAATACTTCTTGTTTTGAAAGAAATGAGCAGAAGTTGATCTCCTGGGTTTACTCATCAGCTTTACTCACTGCTTGATTCAGAAATACCTGTCCTGCACACACAATAAACTTTTCTCGAGGACTGTGTTTGAGTACCTCTTCAGCAGCATCCCAAGGGGAAAAAAGGAGGAAGCCTAGGGAAATGCTCCAGCTGTTTGCTCTCTGCCACAAAATATTTGAGAAGACTTAAGAAGAAATTCAATAAACATTCCTTGCCCTTAGAAGAGAACAACTCAGAAATCTGTGGAGTCTTCTGTTTCAATAGCAAGTGTGTGCCTTTAAAATCCCCAGAGCCAAGTGCTCACACAGAGTTGCAGATCAGTTCTTTCACAAGCGAGACACAACTCAGGTGTTGGATACGAACCTGTGCTGGAGCAGGCACGGTCCCTCACAGTCCAAAGGCTCCAAGCTCCAGCAAGTTGTGCCACAGTGGTCCAAGAGGGCACAGTCCCCAGGTGCCCAGCCCAGCTCAGTCACCTGTGGGGTGGCAAAATGGGAGGGGTGGGCACAATTCCAGTTGTGCTCTTTGCTCGACAGTACCTGGCTGGCAGACAGGGCAGACAGCTGAAGTTGCCCAGCATGAAGTGTCAGAGCTTACCCAACCTTCAAGAAGCCCACTTTAAGTGCCTAGAGACTTTGGAAACATCTGCTTCAGAGTGCTCAGGGACATACAGGTGCTTCTGATCCATACAGAGTCCTTCACCTACATGGGGTTTATGTCCTTTTGGCTGGGAGGCAGCAGTAACAGTGAGCCCGCGGTACGGCACTGACCGGGGCTGGCCAGTGGGTCAGGTGGGTGTGCTAGGCTGGTGGGACTGGTGGAGCTGGTGCTCCAGTGCCCCATGCAGCCAGGGTGAGCCTTGACCTCACTCAAGCAGCTTTTTGGGTATTTCCTGGGGATGAACATTCTGAGAACAGGCCCTTGGGACTGAACTAACACCAGTGCAGAAACAATAGGAGCATCCTTCCACCAAAGTGCCCTTTGGGTGACAGCTTGTTCCCTCTTCAACTCTCCCAAGCATAGCACTGCTATACTTAGACTTCCCACCTTCTCCCTCACTCCTGTTTCTATTAAAGCACAGCTACCTCAGGATGATGAGAAACAAAAGCAGAATAACAATGAAGTGGAGAGCAAACAGTTTCTCAGAGTCCCGCTAGATCCAAGAGGTCCTTCACACCCTTAATATTACGTCAAGAACAAAGACACAACTGAGTTCAAAGCTGAAAGTCTTTGCTGAGTAACTTACAAGCTCAAAACTTGCCAAAAGTCACCTAGCAGGTCAATGACACAACCAGGAGAAGCACTCAACTCGCTGGCAAGAAAAAATTACTTAATGTAGAAGGATAAAAAGGTTAACTGTATCCCAGACCAGATTTATCCAAAACATTAGCAGCAGCAAGGATTACACAAAGAAACGCACTCTCCATCTCCAGTGTCCAATCCTTCATCGTGATCAAGAGCACTGTTCTCAGTGAACTGGGGGGAAAAAATTACTGAGTAAATTGGCACCAAAATGTATTGCCCAATTTAACAGAACAGATGTCAAATAGCCATTAGCATTACAATGATTAGTAAACTGAAATTACGTGTTATGGGTTTAGTGCCTTAGATTAAGTGTTAACCTGTCTTAATTAAATTGCATCTCGGTAATTGATTTCACAGTGCTGAACTGTAAATAACAAATTGGAGATGATCTGGGGTTTTTATCTAGCAGGATAATATAAATCAGCCTTTACAGGTTGCATTACCTCCTCGTCTCTATCCCTTCTGACGAGGCTTGCTCCCTCTCCTCCTTTCACCTAGATGTATAACCTTCTCTGACTTTACAAGTACATTTTATCACTGCTGCTGTTTTTCATCTTGAACTGATGAAAGTCGCAGCTGGTTGTTTGTAGGGTGGGCAGTACCCAATCTCTGATCTTTGTACCCAGTGTCTTCTCCCCACTGCAAAGTCTTTCCACATGCAGAACCATAACCATCTATCTCACATGAACATGGCTGGCACAGCCACATAGTTAATGAGTGTGTACAACATGCCAGGACTTAAGCAGTGAACCAGCCCATGGCAAAGTAACCATCACACAATGTGGATTCTCCTAGCTCTTCCTGTACTCTGTAACAACTTTATTTAAATAGAACAACAACATAATTGTAACAGTTTCATTTTATTCTGACCACACTGTTCAATATAAACAAATACATTCAATGAGAGCAATCAGTGTAACCAAATACCAATCAATTCAGTATCTCAATGTAAATTCAGGTTCTGCCCTAAGTAAGGGACTGACAGATGATCTTCGAGTCAATTCTATCCTTTCAAATTAAGGATCAAGAGAAAAATCAGAAGCTTGGGGCTAGATGGCAAGGAGGGAGGACTAGGAGTGGCAGGGTGAACTGCTCTCAGGCTGGACCCCAAACCTAACTAGTTAGAGACTGTCAAAGAACCACCTGCCTTCCACCAGCATAAGAACACAGAATGAGGGTGGAAAGGAGGGCAAATTGGAAAATAAAGTTTGAGCTATGATGAGTAAGGGGTCTTGGGAAGCTCTTCAGAGCAGGCTGGATTTTGGTAAAGGTTTACCTGATCATGTTTTTCCTCCAGACTAGCTGCCAGTCCTGGTACAGTTTAACCAAATCCATAACAACAGGTTTAAAATTTGGTTAAAACACATTTTCATACTGTCTGCCTTGGTGTCACCTGACATGAGGTGTTTGTGATACCCGCTTATGGAAACAAACCCTTCTCCATCTGACCAAACCACTCTTCCAAGGCAGCTTCTGACTGAAGGGCAAGCTGAAAGATGTACTCTGGGGAAAAAAAACCTCCTCTATACAGGAAACAGTTTTTCTAGGAGGATTGTGGCATTTTGAAAATATCACATCTGCCTACATTTGGCATGCAACTCGTATCACTAGGCTTTACTTCTGAGAAGGCATTCTTCTAACAAGCAGTGCCGGGCAACCTTAGCACGAGGTACTGCCATCAGAGCTGCCAGTCCGTGCTAACAGACACACTGACTGCAGTAACCTAGAATATGAACTTAGAACAACTCACTAATTATTCACATGCTATTTGTGTTCTTTTCCCTGCAGCATAAGACTCAAAGAAAGCCTCAGAATCTTTTTTGTCCACTTGCAAATACCAGGAGTGGAATCTAGCACGTCAGTCCGAAAAGCACCGTTGTGGAAGAGACAGCACAAACCAAACTCCATCAGCAGACCTTGAACGACGTTCTCACAACACAAGAATGGCAAAAGTATCCCCTGGCACAGGCTGTTACAGAAAACAAGGCATCATTTTCTTTTCTTCTTTTCCCCTCAAGTGATTTACAGCTGCATTATTCCAAATCTTTCCATTGTTTTTACTCTTGAGCTTGTACTGAATTCCTCACAAGTGTCATATTTTCAGCAACTGTCTATCACACACCACCCTAGCAACTTACACTCAGGAGGAGGTAAAGCATGGTTAACTGAAAGGGGCTGGCCAGAAGGTGCTGCAGGGATCCCACCACCACACACTAGATCCAAGCACCAAGACATCCTGCCTGGATGCTCCCGCTCTGCTGCTCCAGGGACTCCACAGCATCGTTTGGTGTCAGTCGTGAGTTACACCATATTAGTAGTGTTTATCTGCAATTGCATTAAGCATGAATACTGGGGGGAGGGTGGAACCCTGAAATATCACCAACCTCCCTCTTCTCCAAGTTATGCAACAGAACTCAGACACCGATCATTTCTCCTCTTTTATTTCAGGTTGCTTTATTCTCACCCAGACTTCCAAGGAAGCTGCAGCTTTTCAGAGACTGACTGCCCTTCTGATCTTAAACAGTAAGCAGCATGCTAAATTAAAAGTTTAATTGATAACACTTAATAAGATATCTATAAATGCACACTTGTCACTACCTGTGATTACATGTTGTCACCAGTGTGCAAGCAGTCTGTGTCTCCTGTGCAGCTCATGGCCAGCAGATCAGGAAGGCTGAAGTGAAGATATGCACTCCAGAGGAGCTCACATACATTACCTGTGGACACACATTGCCCACAGACACTGCTCAGTGCAGCAGGCCTGAGCAAAACCAACAGATACCTGACAGGTGACACCTCCATGAGATTTCTTGAAAAATCAGTAGCTGTAGAAAAATGCAGCTGGTCCCACAAGCACGCAGAAAATTTGCAAGATAAAAGCTCAGCACAGATGTACAAGGTAAACACTTGCAGATATTCAGAGGTTGTGCAGTACAACTGACAAGAGGAAATAAGAGCTGTGCTGCATAACTACTTAAAGCCATCAGTCACTGGGGCTGGATAATCCACTGCCACGTGGCTGCAGCTGCCCAATTCATGGGAGGCGGCCCCACATTCTGACCCCTGGAAAACCCGAGCATGCTCTACTAGCTTGAGCACAATTACTCCAGGTTTTTCAAACATAAACCCAATTATTTTTTTTTTTTCTATTGAATTATCTTAAAGCTTATCCAACCTAAGACAAACCAGCCCTTATGAAACTGTTCTGAGAGTAACTGCCATGGGAGAAGCATGGACGCCCCCTAGCTTAGAAAGGATGAGTGCTCTCATTTGCAAGAAATGAAGATGAATCAGATAGAAAAAAACAAACCAAAACAACTTTAGGTTAGACCAAGCAGGCCACGTACTCCATCCAGCAGTGCAGCGTGGGGAAGGAGGTGCTGAGGGAAATGAAGCAGGGGAGATAACAAGCAGATTCAAAGTCTGGTCATGGCTGCTGAGATCTGTCCTGCACAGTAGCTAAAGCATGATCTGGTGGGACAGAAGCACACTTGTCCATGCAGCTGAAGCAGTGCTTGGTCTAGCACTGCCACAGTCCTAGGAGACTCAGTTTTTTCATGCTCCCTCTTGTTTCCAGACTATTGGCCAAATGGTGAAGAGAGCTGTGGGAAGACCATCTCCATGCTACAGTTGAACCTCAAACAAAATTTCCTTCCAGAAAACTAAGCAGGCTTTCCAAGCTACCTAATGACCCATTTCTTGCCCACTATTGTACATTTCTTCACAGACCAGCTTCCTTATATCCCACAGAGATCTTCTGTATGTAAAGACAAGACTGAGATCACTTCCAAAACCAAGCATGCATGGTCAGACATGGCTGGCTACAGGGTGATAAGACCAGTGGGAGGTGGGGAGGAGAAGACATGGTGATCTTTGCTCTTCCAAAGACAGCCTAAACGTGCCTCAGTGTATCACTGCTCTCTCACTAGGAGCTTCACACAGCTTGCTGGTGAAAACTCAAAGAGGGGGCCACTGAGAAATGGCTTCCTGGTACTTGGAGGTTAAACCCTGCAATGAACTACTCAGCCTCAGCAGTAGTGGGGCTCATCTGTTTGCTTACAGTTGTGGAGTGCTGGTTGTGCCTTGTCATATTGTCATAAGCATGATTAATAACTGTAAAGAATTAGTAACCAGCAATCTACTTCGGAAGAAAACACAGATCGTTGTTTCTTCCTACCGTTAGGTTGCTGGGTTGTGACAGCTGCTGAACCACAGGTTACTTCTAAGACATCTCCTGGATCCTAGCCTAAGTCTCTCTTATATACCTTGAATAGAATCACTCCTCTTACCCCTGGGCCCTAATATGCAAAATGAGTAAGTACACTTTGCTCAGTGATGGCACATTGCTACCTAGAATTACTCCTGTTACACAATAAAGTAGCATTATACAATAAAGTGATGTGAAATTCTGTTTTAATAGACTTTCATTGTCTAATGTCCACGTTCATAAAATATTTACACATCATTTTCACTGTGCTGGTGCTGCAGGAAAACAGAAGGCATGCACACAAAGGAGATCTCCATGCCCATATCCCATTATTGCTGATTAAAGCCAGCAAGCTCACCTTCCCTCATCCCCCTCAGACCATTAAGTGACCATAACTTACTTTCTTACTTCAAAGAACATCAGTTTTGGCCCTTGTTCTCAATGGGGAAAATTTAGAAGCTGCTGAGCATACTGCACACAGGCTTCCCTGAGCACAGATGAAGATTTTATTAGCTCTGAGATGGCAAGACTTGGTTATTTATACTCTCTGCTCAGCTCCTCTTAGCAATTAGAATTCTTCCCCAGCATAAATGTCTTTATCATTTTGCATTTCCCAACTGAGTACATGCTCATCACACAGCTCTGCATTGTTTATTCCACTCTGAACTTTTGTACCATCATATTTTGTCCCACAATACACATTCCTTGTTGTTTCTAATGAGTAAACATGGAGTACAGCTTCTTGTAGAACAAACAAGGGCTGATCCTCAGGTGATGTAAGGCTAAATTCACTGACTACACCCATTTATATCCACTGACAATCTGGCAGATAACACTGCAGTGACTTATTCATCTTGGGTCTGATTCAGAAACCATCAGAGTTAATGGTGAAAGTCTCTTGAGTATTTAGAGGATAGGTATCTACTACTTACAGTTTCAGTAGAAGGCTCTGGAGAGTGGAAAAGTAATTGGGGAGCTGCCTGGGACAGCATAAAGCTTGATAACATGTATTGGATTAGACAATGCAAGTCATATCAAAGTTGCTTTTGTCTCTATTTTCACATCAATCATTTACAATGGGATGTTTACCTGCCATTATATATGCAGAGGATTAAGAGCATCAGAAAAATTAAACCTCCACAGTTTAAATGGTTTTGATTGTGAGAGTTTGCATCTCTGGTTTTAATTAGGAATCTAGATTGTTAATGTGTAATATCCTGCTGCTATCCCTCCACAGAACAATACATACAGTCTCCTAGCCATGACTAAGCATGTGAAACACCACACAGACTGCAGCTCATTGCCTGAGCACACTAAAATCACATCCGGATGTTCTCACTCTCACTCCTTTTACATCATCTATTATTCAGTCAAACTCCCACTGCAATCAATAATTGGTTTCACTTAGGGAGCAAAAGAAAACTAATAGTGCTGATACCCATTCATGTATTTTCTTTGATCTCAGCAGATCCCACTAAATTTTACAGTCTTCCCACTACTGTGCTGATGTTCCTGTAGCAATCTACACCAGTCAAAGGACTGCAAGGTTGACTACAAAGCATGATTAAACCCAGAGGCTACTACTGTAGCCTTTGCTTTGAGTTGGTGCAAGCAACTATGAAGTTAATTATCTGCATGGTTTACTGATTTTAGTAAAACTCTACAGAGCTGATGTCAAAACTCAGTTGCTGCATGCCCATGCAACACACCTGCTCCATCCACCACCAGCTCAGGGAGCAACACAGGAAACCAGTCAAACCTGCAGCCCCCCTCAGCTGAGACCCCACCGCTCTTGGAACAGTTTGAGGGTGATGTGGCTTATCCCATACCAAAGAAAATAAATCTCAGAGACAAGGTGACCTTCACCAAGTGAGGAGGTGACAAGATGCTGCTCTCATCCCATGCTGCATGAGCTGTCCAGTCCATGTTCCCAAGCGATGCTCATCTAAGATGTTCCTGCTAGTCCAGCATCAGCCCTCCCCAGGGGACAAGTCACCAGTTTGTGACAAATCCACCAATTCACTCAAACTGACTGGGACCTCAACTGAAAAAAAAAAATATTCAACTGAATTACTAACATTCACGTGCCAGGAAAAGTGACTCACCTGTAACTGAAGGAAAACACTAATATATAAATAAGTTAAAAAATCTGTTTATAAATTAAACTGTCAGTATGAGAGATTTTATTTGTTTATTCAATCAGTGACCAATTACTGGAAACAGTACTCCAGACCTCATTCAGAATGCCCTCTCTGAGCATGCAAATCAGGATTTCAGTGTGTTGGAGCAGGGTATCTCTGAAAAGAAAAGACAACAGTGTTTCAACAAGAAATGCTCTTCCTCCAGCAGAGTCGGTGCAGCTCTGCAACAACCTGACAATGGCCCATGAGGAACAGCACAGGAGGTGCTACCGTTGAGCTTGGACCCATCACGTGCCACCCTGCCTTCTGCCGTGCCTGGGTCCCCCCAGGGACCCACTGCCCAAGGCACAGCCCCACCAGAGCAGCCATGCCACTGGGGTTGAACACATCCCCTGTACCCAACAAGGGGTCTGTATAAGCAGCTGTAAAACCAGTAAGGAGGTAAGCAGGGGGCTGCTGTCAGCTGGAGAAACAGATGAGAAACCTGGCAGTGCCAGGCAGGAACACACACCAGTGACTCCAGTACAGCCAGTGTGCTGTCAGAGGTTGGCCAGTTGTGTGAAGCTTAATATCTTCCAGCACCCAGCATGACAAGCAAATCATACCTTCAACCCACACTGACATTACCACCTGCAAACTGCTCTGCACTCCTTCATAACTCATAATTTAGGATACTGGGCATTTTTAATCAGCTCTTCTGTTTCTAAAGAGAAATTCCTACCACAAGTAAATTCTTTACAATAACTGGTGAGTTAAAGAAAGGTAAAAAATAATTCATTGGGAGGTTTTACTTTTTTAGTCATTAAATGATAGAGATAAAAGAATGACAGATCTGACAGATTAAACACTTCTGGAGGAGACATGTCAGCTTCAATAATGTTACAGCATTAGAACTGTCAAGCTTTCAGAGTCGGAAGGATTGTATCTTTAGAAAACAAGGTTCTACTAATTGGCATGCATGAAAATCTAAATTGAGGCCAAAACTCAGTGATTAAAGGCTTTTCTGATTATGGATATTTGAAGGCAACTCCATCTGTACAGCTGGGTCTCCTGTTCTGGAAGTCAGGCAGTTCTGATTGTTCCTCTGCCTGCATGGGCACTCACTGCAGCCACACATGAACATTTGGGACAGGGAGGGCTGGGGCTCTGCATCTTTTCTACCCAAGTGAACGACTAGTGCCTTATAATTACCAGTCCATTCTAGGGAATACTTGAGCCTGCTAGAGATGCCCTGCCTGTTCTCACGTGTGAGAGAACTGCAGGAACCCATCTGATCTTCATGTAGTCACCCAGATCAAACACCACCACTGCACAACCAGGCTCCAAAAGATGCCACGTGCTCACTAACACCTGTAATGTTTTCACATCACTAATTCTCAGAAGTGATTTATAAATCTGCCTGGAATATACTACATATGAGAGTTAATCTCTGAATTTATCTCCTTTAATAATGGGTGTCGTTGGAAGTGATATACACCTATCATGCAGTCTCACTACCCCTTTGAAGAATGAGCACTAAATTTGGTCCATTTCTAAATCAACACCCAAATTCTTAAAAAAACAGCTGAGAAGGAAGACAAACTGGATATACTGTGGAGGACATTGTCCCGAGAGGACAATGTAGAGAGGATGGTACCTACCTACCAGCTGAGCATGTGGCTTAGGGTTCCTACTTCATAACATAAGGAAAAACTTAGGCAAATGCTAATTCAATAACAAGTGGATATCTTCATTTTCATCTGCATGCCAAACAAATAACTGAAGATTGATCTATCAAATGGGAATATCTGCAGAAGAAACTTTATCCAGATGCAGTAGGTGTTAGTGAGAATAGGTCTTAATTTGCAGAGAGGGAGGACTTGATAAGCAACTGATAACCATCCACGGTTTTTTCAAGGAGCATTTAAGCTGAGTCAGATTTCAAAGCATTTTGACATACTGTCAATTAATTCTTCTGTATATGTAGGACTGATGAAAGCTCACCAGAATTGAACATGAGAAACTTCCTTGCTGTAGCACATCAACCGTTCACAAAATTCAGCACAAGATAAACTGAGCCTGCATGGTGTATTCCTGGCCATTTCTCTAAAAAATTGTTATTAGATCATAGGGAGTTATAATGAAAATGGGTCCCCACTAGCTGTCAGCTCAAAGGTGCTAGTGAAACTACTGGCAAAATTGTTCCCAAGAGCACAGCAAGGAAATACAGTTTGGACTGAAAATGCCCATGTTCTGCTGCCCGAGATACAAATACAACAGCTGAGATCAGAACAATATGTAAAAGATCAGATTCTGCTTATTTACACCAATGTAAACAGGCAATCACTCCATTAATGCCACTCACTGAGTCCCTGACTGGCCCCAGCACATTCAAGGACATACTCTCCTGCCTTGCCCTTACACAAGCTTCTCACCATCTTCTCTACTGCAGAGTTTTATTCTCCAGGTCTTCATTACACTTCCATCACACCAGTGTCACACCACTAACTCCACTGCAGTCAGGTTCATAATCCAGAGAGTACATTAAACCTCAGTGGTACACACAGTGAAACACAAACTGACTGCACAATGCAAAGAAAGCCCTGAGTAACACAGATCCCAAGTGGCTTTCTCCAGGATGCTGTTTCCCCCAGGATAACACCACTAGGTCAATGGAATGCTGAAAAAGTGACTTCATTTGTCACTTCTGTACTTACCAAACCTGACTTTCATGGAGAAGTGCATTTTACAATGCATGTCAGGCTTTATTAATCTGATTTTCCTCTTCCTCTCCGAAGATATTTAATGCTTTAGTAATGATCAATATACTTGCTCTGATGATAAACAAAGACAAATGAGTCTGTGCAGCCTGGATGGTATTTGTAATTACCACCTCTGTTGGCATTCAATTACATCTGATGAAAGGGTGACAGAGTTGCCTTGTCTCTCTGACAGAGATGCATTTGCAGCGGGGACTTGGCACGCAGCTGTCACTGTGCTTATTTCCTCCACCACATTCAGTCCACTATTGCCAGCACAGTCCTGCATGTCTATATTAAATACAGATGCCACAACACCTCTCCTAATGGAATTTCAGAGGAAACAGCTGAGATGCCCATCATGCTGCCATCTTTCCCATCCACCAAGAGCTCCCTTTCGCCAGCACAGGTTTGTCTGGGACCACGCTGGATCAGTCCATCAACATCCAAAACAGAGGTGGGCTGTGGTGAACAAAGCAGTGCTGGCAGTTTGCTCCATTCCCAGCACCCTCCCTGGGGCTGGACTGCCTTCAGGTAGCAGGATGCACCAGCTTTGGCCTGCAGTGTCCCTCCTGTGCTGCAGAGACACCTGGACCTGGTAGGAAAGTGAAGAACACTGCAGTCCTTGACCTTACTCTGTTCCCTTGCTGCAGATCCACTGGGATACCAGCCTGAGAAGTGAGAGGCTTGGGAGCAGATGAGAATAATCACGACCAGTAGAGCATATTTTTGCTACTCCCATTAGAAGTGATAAATCACCCTGTGCCATTGCTGGGTAATTTCAAGAAAGAGACCTTTGCTTGCTGGATACACCAATGCACATTGAGTATCTCAAACGCTGCAGAAAACATCACTGAATTTCCTGTACTCATCCATTAGTCCTTTCCCTCCCAACAAAACACGTACAGCACAGATAATCTGGGTTGTCACAGTCTGAGACTAATGTATAATTCACTCACTTGAGGGTTCTTTCAGCTACTCTGTGCTCAATCATTAGAAGTATTTTAAGTATATTTGTTTTCATTATACTGATAAAACAAAGAGGAGAGCCTGATGCCTTTTGATCTTGTTTAGGAGTGATCAAAATTCATCATTATTGTTATAAAGAAGAAAACATCTGTATTAGCAGATTTTCACTAAAATTATCATGATTCTTTATATATGCATACTAGAGAGGAAACTTCAAAGGGATTCCACAAGCTTACAGCAGCTAGAGATACAGACTCAGATTTTTATTTTACATTATAAAACAAGCCAGGAGAGATAAAAGCTTCACTAACCTTGGGGTGCTCCTCCACACAGTGCCAAAGGCACACTGACATACATAATGGAGCCACATCCGGCACACCGAGAACAGACAGACATTGATGCTTTTCTCCCAGATCACATGAAAGAATTTCAAATACATGGCAAGTCCTTGTTTGGCATCTGAGCCTGAAGGAACTCAGAACTTTCAAACAGTGACAGAGAAAAAATATACATGTTTGAATAGCAGGAGCTGAGATACTTCCCTACTGACAAATCTTGCCTGGCTGGCTAAGGAAAGGTCTCTATGGGCACACATCTATATATTGAAACAAGTTACTCTATCGCTGTGCAAGATTCATAAGTAAGTACCAAATCACAAGTCCAGCCCCAAAGGAGAAGGTGCTGGCTATGCAGCAAGACAACCAGGAATACAGCCAGATCGATTGTGCATTTTCATGCTACAAAGACACCACATTGCCCCAAAACAGAACCATCCTAGGACCACAGGTAGGCTGAGACAGCTATTTCCATCACACATTAAAAGCACTCTGATATTTATGTTTCAGAGAGCTGCTTTTAACTCAGTTTGTGAGATCTCTGCTGTGCACCCACCGAAGGTGTGCCAGGTTAGGTTCCTCATTTCGTCTGCACCCTGAACATACAGAACAGAAAACTGGAAGGAACTTCTGCCAGCCTGAAGGCAAAAGACTTGGGCAGCTGTAGCGAAAGGGGGGTGTAAATGCTCCCCCCAACCCCAGGCTGGTCAGAGCATACCTCTGTCAATCCTGACAGACACTTGCCTAATCTGTGCTCAAGGAGCTCTAGAGCTGGAGACTACACAATGTCTCCATTCAGCCTGGTCCTCTCCTCACTGCTGTTTCCCCTGAAGCACATTGCTCCTCACCCTACTCACCACGGGTGTCCTTGGGTCGCTGCTTTCCCTCTCCAGGTATTTAGGCACCTCATCACCTTCCACACTTTGCTCAGACTTGTCTACACTTAAAGAACCAGAGTTTGTTTAATCTTCATCACAGGCCATTTTCCCTAAGCTGATACTCCTCCCTGTCGCTTTTCTCTTGGTGGCCAAAACAATGGGAAAACAAGAGCACAACTTCTCTTGGAGAGTCAAGTGCCTCTCCTGCTCAGCTGGCTTCCCAAGGCCACCCCACCCTGTGTGCCTGATGCTTTCAGCAGTGCTTCCCTTTTATTTTCCCACATCTTTGTCTCTCATTGACTCACACGGCTTCACAGCCACCAGGTTTGCTTCCAGCACCACCAGCTGCATCCCAGCTGCAGGGGTTTCACAGCTACACAGTGAGCACCTCTCACACACACACACCGTGCTCCTCGATGCTTTGTAGATGTGTGGCCTGAAATATACCTGTGGGGCTGGTGGGGAAGGAAAGCAGTGGTGATCCTCCAGTGTGTCCCTCAAGTCAGGAGGTGCAGATGGCATCCTGTGAGCCAGTGGGACTTGGAGAAACCACTAAGAGTTATATACTAAATCTTGTCCCCAGGGCTGCGGCTTTTATGTCCAGACTACATCCCTGCAAAGGACTGACACACAGCACATACTGTTTTCTTTGCTTGTGTCTGTATCTCCCCAGAGAATGAGATATTTCACAGCAGCTCTGTATTTATAAATCCACAGGATAGAGACAGAGCCTTGGAGAAGGCAGGAAACTTTTCCAAAGTCATGTATTTTCTCCTCTCGAACAGAAAGAACAGATTTGTTTCTCTGTCTCAGGGAAAACAAACATGAACAGCTCAGTAAAGATCAGGGTTTACATTTCTGTGCACATTGAGAGTTGCCTGCTATGATCAGAGAGCATCAGGCCTGACACCCACGTTGGGCTGCCATGGTCTGCAGCATGATGGATTGCCTTGAATCACTTCCCAAAAAACACTGGGTATGGGATTCATCCGACCAAATGGACATTCCTCCAGCCTCCACACTAATGATGAGCCAGACTCCCTTTATGGGAGCTCATCACTGTGTTGGTTCTGGCTGGGACAGGGCTGAACCAGGATGCTGATGTCCGTCACATCTGAAGATGTCTATGAGGATGTGAGGTGATTTCCA
Source organism: Podargus strigoides (assembly GCA_028020825.1). Taxonomy (NCBI): domain Eukaryota; kingdom Metazoa; phylum Chordata; class Aves; order Caprimulgiformes; family Podargidae; genus Podargus; species Podargus strigoides. Next base: position 894,822 of record CM051629.1, on the reverse strand, counting down.
TGTTGCAAACAGCAGCCCATAAGCAACAACTCTGCAGGAAGACACCACCTTACTCAACCCAGGAAGAGTTCATGAAAGCATATTGATAGAGCAAGGCAAATATTTCCAGCTCTTCTTTTAAGTGCAGAAAATATAAAGCAAACATTTCCCATGCTAGTGGTGGTTTGGGAATGTTGCCTAACTCTGCTCTTCTAATGGAATTGTTAAACAGTTTGTATTTTCAGGAAGAGACATCTTCACAGTCAAGGCAGGTTTGACTATAGAAGACACCCATAAGGCAGGGACACTGCAGCACAGACAAAACCTGCTCTGAGCTGCAAACTAGCCCACATTTCCTCACTCCATATGGAAAGCTGCACTGACCCCTTTTCCCATTACCACACAACCCCATTTCTAACACATTTCCTCATGACTTACCTCACTCCAAGTAACAGCAGACTCCATCTGGCTCTCAGTTTCATGAGGTCCCACACTGCACAGATCTTTCCAGATGACCTATTCTGCCTAGCAGAGAAGGCACCCCACAGATCTATCAGCAGTGTCCTGCCAGGAGTGATGAATGGCCCAAGCATGACGTGGACTGCCCTGTGCAGGCCATTACAGGACAGTACTAAGACACAAACACTGCTGAAGTCAGTGAGAGACTTCCAGAGATTATCGATGGGTCCTGGTTTTGACTTGCCAAACCAGTTCTAGCCTCTGATCAACCCCCAACCATAACACTGCCTTAACCACTGCCACACAAAATGGCTCTCAAAGGTGTTCTGGTGCCCCTTTATGCATATATCACACTCCTGCTGACTTCTCTAAACTTCCTGGAAGTTCCTGCATACCAGCTAGCACCTATAGTGTACCTTCAGCTTTGTCAAATCAAAACATGCTGAAAAACCCCAATACTTCCAAGTAGATGTAATGCATTTACCAAAGAAAAAATTAGATGAAATTTAAGTAATTATTCAATTAACAATTGTTATGTATACAAGAGAATCTGATTTATGGGCAGCTGTTTACATGGGCATCTGCTTTAATTTGACAGCGTGCTCCTGGCTTCTTCCCAGACTTTGCTGTTTAATTAAAGTTAAACAGTTCAACACCCACTTAACCTACCAGCATATGGAGAATTTAACTAATTCTGAAGAGGGAGGAGAACTCTATTCATTTTTAATTGTACTGTAACAACAGAAAGGAGGTCACTGAAGCACAAAACTGTGAGGTGCTCTGGATTCAACACTAATAACACACCTGGGATCTCAAAAATATGGTAGCATCAAGTTTGCTCTCATAAATTGTTCCAACCATCTCCCTTCTACAGTTTCTGGAAACAAGAAAGGGGAAGGTTAAGAGGGAAAAAACACACCAATGGGCATCAAGAAATGACAAGATCAGGCACCTTTCAAAGTCACACGCAAAAATTGTGGCAAAAATCAAGGATCAAATCCAGACTCCCCAGTTTTCAACATACAACACTAACCACAAAAGTGGTCTTATACACTGCTGTGATAGGAACAAAAGTATCCTGAAGTTATGCTGCAGAGAGCAAAAATGAATTCTGGTTCATTTTCACTAAGCCAGGTAAGTGTAATTGTCACTACCACACAGACCAAGGTGCAAGTTGAAGCATTAAGCAATGAAGTGACTTCTTCAAGGTCAGACAGCAGGTCTGTAGTCACTCTTCCATCTACCCTTCAGTCTATTGGGATGCTTTTGAACCCAACTCTTATTTGAAATTCAAAGCTCTCAGAGTAGCATTTAATAATCCCACAAAGCATTTTGTTTCAACTGAGAACAAAGGTTTCAAAGGTACTTGCATTCGCTATGAATTAATTCTTAATGTCAAATTTCTTAAATAAATATCATCCTAACTAATATTCCTAGTAAGTGAAAATTAAACCTGACACTCAGCTCAAATACTCTGGTTTTAAAATTTCCCCATTGCTAAACCTTCAAAAAAAGAGAACATTCTGTTTGAATGTGTGATTTGTGTCCCAGATATGATTAACTATCATGGGATTTATTTACTTTGAATTATGTGTGACAGACACTAGATTAGCAGACTCACTGGGTCATGCAGTTGAGATATAAATAAAAGCAAATCTAATCTCATGACAATGGAGCCAGTATGCGAGTCTGTGGTGCTCCTGCAGAAAATGAAGACAGTACATCAGTGAAAACAGGTAGGTCTGTAAGGGGTTCATTCTGGCCACACTCCAAACACTCTGGAGAAGTCAGTGCAGATCCTGAAACTGCACAGCCACATCACCACAGCTCTGTGCCTGACCTCACAGGTCCTGCTGAGAAATGGGCATTACCAGCTACAAACCTGGAACCTAGGAAGAGCCTGCACCCAGGGGCTTCTCAGCCAGGACGCAGGGGGCTCAACACAAGGTGCATCAGTCCTACTGCACACACTGCAGAACTAGGAGGATGTGTCCAGAGCCTCACCACACCTTCAAAAAGTCTGGGTTCCTACTTAGACAGGCATAGAAAAAGTAATAACCAGGCTACCACATCTGAAACAACCTAAAGTAGAAGTAAGGCTTGCAAAATAGAAGTGAGAGATGCTACCTAACATCAAAACTGCTGAGACAGTAGGATAAAAAGGACAAGCTGTAAGGTTTATAGTCCCATCAGACCTAAGCCTGAAAGTACATCTGGGTTTGCAACTATGTTGGTTTTATCTAATAAAAGATACTACTATTTTTCCTGCAGCTCTGCCTATCATTAAAATAAGCAAAGCTAAACAGGTATTTGCTAAAAGGAAGCTGACTTCTTAGCTAGTGTCAAGTGTAATGGCACAAAGTAAATCTACTGGCACACCTTTGCACTGATTCATTTGTTCAAGCACAGAAAGAACATTCATCTCCAGCAGGGGAGCTCAAATGGGCAAGCAGCACAAAGCTGAGTGGTAACACAGCACAAAGGAATCAAAGATTCACTCCTTCAATACATGATAAACTCAACCATCAGAAACCTTCTGTCTCAGCACTTCATGTGCAGCAGCACATTAAGCACAAAACAACAGGTTACAAAGGAAATACATTGTGTAAGACTGCTTTTCCTCTCTCAGGCAACACCTTACTTTAAAAGACATTTTTGCAGATGCACAGAATCATGCTTTGGTTTGGACTAGCAGGGACCCCACCTCAGGGGTGCCCTGGTGCTGCCTTCAGCTGCTATTGCTGCATTCAGAAATACATCATTTGCTGAGAGTGATTCAGAATTGGGTAATTCTGCTTTATGACATTAAATATCACTAGGGTTATACACATCTGAACACATTTTCTAGTTTGTTCTCTAGCATTACCATCAGAGTTTCAGTATTTACCTTCAACAGACACAGGATGAAGATGGTACCAACATCAAAAGCATCAACACTTTAACAGCAGCACAAGACCAAGATACAAGACTGCAACATTTTGTTCTGGCATCTTATGTCTAATTCAAAGCATGTAATTCTGATTGAACTGGGTCAAGCATTTTAGAGGGGACAACAAGGAAGAGAGGAAAGACAAAAATCCCAACTAAATGAGATTTTAAATTTGCCAATGATAACGTTAGAAAAAATCCTCATAAACTGCACACACACACACACACACACACACCCGTGGTTACTGACCATTACTAACACTTCAATTGCAAGAGATTCGGAATCACAAGTCAAATAATTTCAGCTTCTGTTGACCAGAGTTCCCAGGGGACCAACAAACCATTTCTGCCTGACTGGAGAAATCTTGTTCTCACCCTGAGACAAGCACACACTGTAATCAAGTTGTCCCACACAGTTTATTGGAACAGGTATGTACGCTGCTACTCGAGTCTCTCTGTATGCCAGTTTCCATTTTTTAAACCATTTGTGTAATTATTCTCTAAATACACTTTTTCATCATTGTTTTTTCAAGAAAAGAGAAACAAATCCACCATTCCTGTTCCAGACTCACCAGGATCAAATACACAGTTTGCATGTGTATTGTGCCTCTACTCAGTCTGTCCTTGTTTCAAATTTAAAGGCAGTTTTAGCCACAATATCACACTGAGAGCTCATGCTGAGCTCTAGCAACCACTTCAGAAGTTCTCTCTATAAGCACGGCCTCTTTTCTATTCCCAGCTCTGTAACTTTGCAGTGAAAGATGTGTTCAGCTATCCTCTCCATAATTTAGATCGTTTGTTGCATATTAATCACCTCTTCTTCATTGTAACTGCTCTTCTATTGCTATATTTAAAAATAAAATGTAATTCTGTTCTTTGTTTTTCCCCAGATTTCAATTATGTCACACTTCTACTTAAATCAAAGAGAAATTCTTGGAAATTATGTTTGATGAAACCTATTTTTTCATAAATTATTCTAAATTACTGCTGCTACTGCTGTACCTGTAAGTCCTCATGATGGAGGTAAGCAAGATCCATACAAATAGAAAAAAAAGCCAGCGTCTTCCCCAGCAGGTTTGTAGCTCTGTACCTTTGGGGTCAATGAGTAAATGGACAGAGACAGATCTATAGCAGGAAAGAACAGGTATCATGAGAGTTGATCTCAACACACCAGCTGTGGCACTGCCACTGGAGGAAAGGTCAATGGAAGGTTTTGAAAAGCAGTAAATAAGACATTTACCAGTGCAAGGAACAGCTTCAAAGAAGATACCACACACCTTGGAAATCCACCACAGCCAAAGAGTCTTCTCCTTGGAACTCTTGGTGTCCTTTGACATCTGCCATGTCACACACACTCCGTGAAGAGCTGCTTCCTGCTGAGAAACAGCACCAAATTCTGCCATGCCATGGATTCTGAGACTGCTTAGTACAGAGAGACTTACTTCTAGTCCCTTCAAACCTAACACTCTTATCCTTGCCTTATCCTACTCCTTAGCAAAACTGCGTACTAAGCACAGTGTGAAAGGGTATTTAATCTCTGGTATTTGGAAGTTATCCCTACTGAGTTGCAACAACGGATAAAGCTTTGCAGAGCTTTGGTTATCACAGAAAAATAAAAAAGGCTAGTGGCAAAACCCCCTAAATCAACAGATGGATAGCAATATTGACAGCCCTGAAACATCATCAGTCATTCTCTGGAAGGATCATGGCATCCGAATGGCATTTTAATGGCTTTGTGAGCTTCTGAAGGGCCTTCAGGACATATATAAAGCTTCTCATACTATCTGTTTACAAGGAGAGTCACTAAATATTATAAGACCAATGATAAAATTGAGAAGGTATAGGGTTTGCGTGCCTAATACTTCATTTTCATACTAGAGACAAGAATCTCCCCTCTTCCATCAGCATTTAGCAGTTCCCATAACCCTAGGCTCACATTTGTATTTTTAAACCTCCAACATTTGCATTAGAAATGAAACAAAACCCATTTCCCCCTCAATTCTTAACTGGACGTAATGAATGCTGGCAGCAGAATTCAGGTAAGCAGCTTTCCTCAGACTCCCATGCTTTGCCAACCACTTCAAGCTCCAGGAAAGCTTTTCGCCAGCTTAATGTTACTTTTGCTTTTAGTAATCTTCACACTGAATTAGTTTAATTAATATTTACTCATACAATTAAATTCTTGCACAGTGATAGGGATAAAGGTGTCATAATTGGGATCAGGGGCTAAAAACATACAAGTTACATTAGACAGTCCCTGCCACCAAGGCAGCAATGTACCACAAAAGCCTGAAAAACCCTCCATGAAGACATGAAAACCAGGATAAACAGAATTAACCCAGAAAATCAGGGACAGAAACAAACTGGAAAACCAAACAACTTGATGCAGAGCCTCAGGAATGGGTTTGTTCTCACTGGAGTCTGTCCTGGTTTTCCCCACTTCACTGAAGTTTCTGCTCCCCAGAAGAGCAAGACGCAGTATGACTCCAGCCCATGCCACCCTTCACCAGAGGAGGTTTCTGTCTGAGAAGTCAGCCTGTACCTCCAGAGCATCCGTCCCCCCACACTCCCTTTCTCTCCACTTTGCCTTAGTGTGATCATGCAAAATATGCAAACCAAATTGCATTTTCCTCATTAAAGAATTAAATATGAATGAAAGTACATTAACCCCCACCAGTCAGGCTTCCATAGATGGCTTTGGTTCTTTTAAGTAGCCTTCATGTGCTGTAGTTTGCAAAACAGAAATTGGAATTCAGAATTGTTTTGAGTTCATTTGGAAACCTTCAGCTGGGCAGACCTATTTGCGTAAGGAAGTCTCCTGACATTAATAAGAAGGTAACATGCTCTTAAATTAATAGTATTAAATTGCTTTGGGAAAGATACTAGAAATTCAATTATGAGATATACAAGATAAATTTTTAAAAATCCGTTATCACAAAGTCATAAAGAGGAAGGAATTATCATCTCCCCCTAAAATAAAACCAAGCCAAACAGCCCAGTGACACATTCTGAAAAGAAAAGGTAAACATCTTCCCTTTGCTCAAACCATTTTTTCCATCTGCAAAGATCCAAAGGTTTTTGTGTTCAAGCTATAAAGTATTCAAACAGCTCCCATCTCCTTCAAAAGGTCTAAATAATCTCACTGCTGTGATTCAGAGGTAAGTTCAGTGTTCACAGCATTCAATTAGTCTCCAGACAGCTGCCAGAATTAATAACATCTCAGCTGGGCAAATAGAAAAGGGAACAAAAAAAATACCTCATCCCTGCCACACTTGTTTCTGCCAGCCTTCACTGCAAAGGCTGGGAGGTGGTTCCAGAGCAGTTTTTCTTTGATGGCCATTTACTCACATGGAGTAAGCAGCAATAGACCCCGAGAGCTGAAACAGCAGCACTGCTCTCCCACAGCCATCCTCCCCCTGCACTGCAGACTGGGTCACCATCACCAAAATGTCAGCAGTAACTTTTTTGTAACATCTTCAACCGATTGAAAGTAAGATCAGCCATGGTACTTGGCTTGTTAGAGTGGCAGTCACAGCAAGCAATCATTTGACCGTGAAAATTGTATGTTGAAATTATCTCTCAAAAAAACCAGCTTTTAAATCAAGCTGTTAATTGCTGACCTTTTGAAAGCACGTCTCTAGAGAGGCTGTCCAGGCTGGGCAAAGCAAAGAGAAACTGTGAATCCCAAGTTTGCTTGGCTGGGTTCTAGCAAGAAATGGTTGATTTCAGTCCATCGCCACTCACCCATTTACAGATCCCTCTGAGTCTGCACAAACACCACCCAGAGGATGTGCTCTGGTAATCCCACACGGGTGATGGAACGGGCAGTACCTGGAATTGTACATTTGAAGAAGCTCTGCAAAACAACAGGCTGACACTTTTCCTACTCTTGTCTTGTTCCAAAACACAGCAGGAGCAAATCTCTGCAGATTCCCTGATATTACAGGTGTAGCTATCCAAACAGATTTACATCACTCTTGCAACACCTGTCTAAATACTGATAAAGGTTTATTTAATGCAATGTTTATTCTCCTTGTAACAGAGATACCCATTTGAAATACATTTAGAACATCAAACAAAGCACAGAAGACAAATCACCACAAGCACCAAAATCTTCTCAATCTACTTCCTGCACCAAAGATTGGACAGTAATGATATGAAAGTGTATTAAATTAAACCCCAGATTTTGCTGCTACAGGTGATAAAATGGAAAAAAGATGATACTAAAGTTGGACTTCACAATCTTTCACCTCAACCACTCCAAAGGATAAATTTAGATGTTTTTAAACATAATCAATTATAGATGATGCCTACAACTAAGGGAGGTTCAATTAAAGATCACTGACAGCATGGTGTATGGTACTGGTCTGCATCAGCCTCTATGCTAGACAAACCATTGTCAAGCTGAATTGTGGTTGCTTGAAGTGAAATAAATGCATTAAAACATGCTGCCATATTATGTTAACAGATCTGCAGTTGTGTAGTGCCATTCCACTACATTGCATCTTAAACTGATGTAATGCTGCGTAATACAACATGACAAATTAGTAAACAAAGGACAACAAGCCTGTCTACCTGACATGAAGTTAGTCTGCAAATGAAGATCATTGTCTACAGAAGGACCCACCTTCCCTCTCCACTGACCAGTTAAGATTGCATTTCTGTGTATCTCCCCAAGGTATTGCCCTAGAATTTGCATTTCTCATGACCTTCTAATTATACAGCAGCCCTGTAAGGCAAGCAGAATCATTTCCCATCTCATAGACAAGAGGTTAAGCAATAAAAAGCCTAAAGGCTATATCTAAAGTCAAACAAAAAGCCTTTGTGAATGCTGTTTTCCCAGCCGCTGGCCAGGTCTTTCACCAGAGGACAGTCCAGCTGTGAGCAGGACTCACACCAGCAGCTTCTGGCACTTCCCTCATTCCATGCCAAACTGGGCTTCAAAATCCAACTGCCCAGCAGGCTGGAAGCAGAGGCAGGAACAGAGAGGGAAGAGACAGCCGAGTGAGAGCTTGCACTGCTGACAAAATCACCAGTCTGCCTTGGACTCTGGGCAGAACAGTTTCTGCAGGCCAAGGAATGCTCGGCCACTGCTGTCAGTTGGCTCCGATGGTTGAGCTTCTGATGCACCAGACCTCAGCACACGTGAAGATTGGTAAATCTAAGCCATTGACTTGATAGTCTTCTGTAAGGAGTGCTGCATGTTTCAAAACCAAAAGGCAGCTCCAAGGCAAGATCAGTCCTGCTGTTCCATTTTCATCCCTACTGGACCTTTAGCCTGGCCTCATGCAATGACTCGTGATCAGCAAATGTAAAATTCAATTAGAAACAAAGATAAAGCTGTAAGATAACACAGACATTCTCCAAGCTGCAATCTTTTCTATTTGCCTTTTTTCAGCTGTTTGGTCACCATAGAGGCAGACTGCTTCAGTGTTTTCAATCTTGCAGGCCTTTGAAGACTTCAGGTCACACAAAAACTGTAGCAGACAGAGTTTTGGCAGTTTCTAATTGTCTGTTAGGGTTCCTTTCACAGATAATTATATGAGATTCTCTTTTACAGTTCAACTAATTAACACAGCTTCCTTCATCCATTAGTGTCACTGATACTCTGGCCTCAGCCCTGCAAGGCTGTCCTCATGGACAGGGAGAAGCAGAGAAAATCGGAAGGGTCCTGTTATCCTTTGAATGCCTTGCAACATCTCAGGCTCCCATTACTTTCATCATGGTTTTCCCAACTGCTTTGTTTCCAGGCCAAGGCAGCAATTAAGTGCATGCTGCTGCTTAAAAGCACAGGAATAACCCCCCTGAAATCAAACAAAACTACTAATCTAGTAAGTATAAAAGCAGAGTTCTGTCTTGGACACAGCTGCATTTCATCTCAGTGCAGAGAAGCTGATTTTCATTTCCTACAGATCAAACAGCTTCAAACTCTGGAAAAGTCTGAAGTCCAAACCTAGGAATGAACAGCAAGCAGAGATTTTTGGTGTCTGTGGACTTCTCAGTGCACAGGCACTGGAGTCCAAGGACGAGCACTGCTCTGGGTTGGGTGGCCACATCAATCCATTCAATGAAGCAACTGTATTAGGAGAACAGGTCTGCACTTTTACGAGCTGTTCTGAGGCAGACACGGCGATCTGAGGCTAGCAGATTTATACAGACAGTATGTTTTATTAGATCAACTGCTGGAACTGGCAAAAAAAAACCCCCACAGACAAGCTCTCAGACACACAAGCCATGAAGACAGCTGTCCCTATTACAGCAGCCAGCCTAATAAAATACATTCCTTCTTCCTATAGAACTTCCTTCTCTGTAATGGCAGTCATCCTTAATGCAAACATACTCTTTAAGTGACTCATGCTTTGTTATTTTCTTCTTTTCTTGTGGATCACAGGAAAAGCTACACCTCAGCTGCAGCAGGAGGGCTGGTGCCTCTGGGCTGCAGTGACCAGCACAAGGCTGCTCTGTTCCTGTGCCTCCCCACAGCTCAGCCTCTGTCACCAGAACAACACGTAAACACCCTTTTGATTTCAAGAGAGCTACACCCCAGTTTCTCATTGCATTGCCTGAACCTCCTGTTTGTTCCTTCCCACGTGTCCTGCCAAGACACTTTGCCTTAGCAAGCAGTGTAATCACCTCTCCCCTGACAGGGGAGTGTATCTTGTGTCAAAAGTTCACTTAAAAATACCCCCCATGACCTTGATGCAGATTTAATCTGTCATTGTACACTCAGTTGAGTTCCAGCCTTGCTTTTTTTGCAGTCCTGTCCTAAAAAAGTCAACTAGATATCTTTTCATTCACTTGTAACATATTGAGTGACCTTGGCAATAGTCTAATCTGTCTTGGCAGATTCCAGATAGAGAAAACAAGCAATAGAGACAGACCCGCTGTTTCTGCTATTGATCAGCAGCTTGACTGAAAGCTCATTATGAGCAGAAGGAACGTGTCAGGTACGAGTTCTCCCACAGAGCAGCAGCGAGCAAGATGAAGGCACTGCTCCCCAAAGGTGGGGTGGTCGTGCTTTTGGCAGGGGGAGGCTTGGCTTTGTGCAGGAAAAGGGCAAGGCTGGAAAGCAGGAGCAGACAGTACTTCACGTCTGGTGAGGCTGTGCATCAGGAGCTCCCAATGAAGTAAACTGGAAGTTTACTTAGCCAAGAAAATTACAAAGTGTTTCTTTTCAAATTAGCAAGAATACATTGTCAAACTTTACAATAAACAGAGGCCAAACTCTGAAGAAGATACTGTTTCTGTGTGTATATACATAAGCACTAAGAGACACACACTCAGTAATACACTGTTTAGAGCATCCTCCTGCTGCTCATAGAAACTCAAACAGAATACCTAACAACACAAGAACAGTCAAATGAACTCCTGTTATTTTACTGGCAGGCAGTGTGTAACAGAAACTTATAGCTGTTTAAACTTGTAACCTTTTGACTAGTGCTGCCTCCCCTCCAGAGAGGTCTTTTTCTAACTAACAATGCCTGGACTGTCTGCCCAGCACAGCTGCCCCAGCCTGGTGCACCTCCCCAGAGCACACACTGCAATCATGCCACACTATTTGCACTTTTATTATCCTCTCCTCAGATTGCCTTTGTGCCCCAGGATGGACAAAGACACAGACTGCTTGCCTGGCTGTGTTTTGTGGGGGGAACATAATCAGCACCACTTTCACAAGATGCCCCAAACAGCACACTGCTCTGTCACTGGGCCAGAGTGCACCAAAGTCCCACCCATCACTAAACCTTTAATTGCATACCACGAGGAACATTTGCTCCCATGAGGAAGCCACTCCCAGGGAAGAGCCAGAAGCAGGCCCTGGATCCTGGGGTCTCTCTGGGCTCCCCCCACAGCAGGAGGAAGCTCAGGTGACCAGCACTGCAGCCCGAGCCCTTCCCTTGGCTTCAGCCTGGCAGCTAACAGCCACGCTCGCATTCTCACTGCTGCTGCACTCTGCTAGGGTTTAAGATCTATAAGAAAATACACCCATGCTTCCTCCGACTGCAGGGTGGCTTATCCTCCAACCTCCACAGGCCAAACCTGTGTCAGAATTTCACATCAGTATCAGACAGTGAGCTGAGCCAGACAGTTTCCAGCACCCAGAGGAGAAGAGGAATGCACCACACTGAAGGATGTTCACTGCTCACAGACTTCACACCAGGGAACAACATAATGGGGGTGGTGGGGGAACAGGAGATGGTGTAACTGAAAACAAGCAGGGGGAGGCACACACAGGGAGGGGGAAATGACAGCACAGGACAAACCCTACATGGGAAACCTGATTTCCTTCACATTCCTCAGTTTTAGGAGTCTAACCCTAGCTCATTTCATTGTGTCTGCATGGTGTCCTTTAGAGGGTCTGCCAGGTCAAAGTCAGACTCAGTCGTCCTCCCTGCAATCATGCATAAAAAAACCCTCTAGATAAAAATTAGATAGAGCAAGACATCAAAAGGAGAAAACTCAGGTAGCAGAACTCTGGGGAGATACCAAGGAAGCAAGTGAGCAGTCAGGTACTGTGTGCACAGCGGATCCACCCCTGCAAATGTCAGCTTCACTAAAGGTCACTGGCTGTATTGATTCCTCAGCACTTTCGTGTGGGCAGTCCTGTGCAGCAGCTCTTCCCATGATGGATCAGACAAACAGTTTAGCACACTGAGGGAGGGGAGAGGGACAGAGCAAAAATGCTACTGAATTTACTGCTAGTGTGTGTGGATGGAAGTGACATTGAACCATAAACACACAAATACATTGCAGACTCATAGTGCTATCAAACAAATACCTTCTTTAACATACACCTATATAGAGATCTAAACAAAAAAAAAAACAAAACAGAATTACCTCCATCCTTGCAGATTTCCAAAACCCTGGATAATGCCCTGAGCAACCTCACCTGATCTCATAGCCAACCCTGATTTGAGCACATCATTAGACCAGAGACATCCCACAGGCCTTTTCAACCCAAATTATCCGGTGACCCGTGGAACTAAGGCACATGCCATAAAGGCACGTGTATGGAGTCTGTATGCATGGAAGGAGAACATGATGGGTCCTAATTTCTATACCAGCAGTTGATAATCTCACTAAAAGTATAATCTCAAATACAATGACAAGAGTCAGCAGGTGACTGAGAGAAGCAGTCACAGTAAAATAGCCAATGGTATTTCATGCAAGCCATCTGCAGTTAATTGCTAACTAGTTAATGATAATGGGGACTAATGTTAATGGTGTGAGCAACATAAGACATTAGGAAATAAACATTTTATTCATGTATTTGTGTTTATATTCAGTTAACAATTTTCTACTGATTAATACCATCACAGGTTATCCTTACTCAAAACAGAAAGAAGAAACAGCCACAGAGACCAGGTAACTGAGGGTTTGTTTTCTATTGATTTTTGCATTTAAACTGTCCGTGTCACAGCTACAGCACAAGCAAGTGAAACCATGAATGGCTTATTTATGAAATGACAAGGTGCACTGGAGGAATACATTGCTGACCTGCTGGCAATGGCATGTTTTCTGGCCTTGGCCAATTTACAGCATCTCATTTCTGTGGGTTTTTTTGGTTAGGGATTTAAAACAATTCAGTTACAACAGAGAAAGTGTTCTTATTCAGTAAAGAAGTCTGGAAATGGATGCTTCATTTAATACCTTTTAGTAGCCTCAGTGACAAAAAAGCCCTACAGGTTTGTTTATGTCTTCCCATACACTCAGTTCTCACTTTCCATCATTCTCCTAAAGCATCACTACTGCACAACCAGTGAGTAACTTAACTTAAAAACCCTAAGGCAAATAGGCAATGTCCCCAGTCCTGTGAGGAGGTACACAGCAACAGAGCCTGTCTGGAGGAACAGGAACATCAAGCAGTGTTCTCAAGAGACCAACAGACTCAAGTTACATTGACAGCTGTGCTTGAGACCAGAGGTAATTCAGTTCTCACTAAAGGGTACATGTCAGTGTCTGGCCTGTCTTGATTTAAGATAGAGCTCAAACATCTCCAGAATCAGTGACAGACATAATTTAGTGTCCTTAAAGCCACCTGATCAGAAATAGAACAGGGTATCTATAACTGAACAGCTAAGAAAAAGCCTCCTCAGGAGATATGTTCCTTCCTGAAAATAAGTAAAGATGACATTCAATAAAACAGGCTTTCTTTTTTCCTCTTCTTTTAAGAAGTTTTAAAGCCTGTTGGGCAGAGGATTTAAAGTCTGTTGGGGGCAGAGGATTGATCTGGAAGTAAAAATCAATCATTTGAAGAAGAAAGCACTTATTGCTCTGCATGGAAAAACCATGGCCAGCCCTCAACAAGACCTCCTGTTTCCTAGGAACATGGTTTTCTGCCTGACCATACTATTCCCAAACACCTTCCTTTACTCCAGAAGAGCCCTTCAGGCCCTGATACAGCAATTCAGCACAGCACATACACAGCGTTAGCTCGATTTCATTGAGAAACTTCAAGGCATCTCTGTTCCAGCAGGAACTCCAAATACACTCTACCTAACAACAAAACTCATAGGGAAAAATTATACAGTGTAGGAGGACCCAAAAAAAGCAATTCTTATGTGCCTGTTAAGAAAAGCTTTGCTTTGAAGCAAAGTGTCAATATTTTTCATAAAATATTTCTGAAGTGGTACACGGTATTTATAAAAGAATGAGCACATTTTCACAGACAGCTTGGAAACTCTGAATACTGGATTTCCCAGGAAAAGTGAGCCTCTGCTTTGGAGTACTTTGCATCCTTTTGCATAATTTCATGGACAGGTTAGGTTTTTCATTACATTTTATAGGATGATTTCAAAGAGCTTCCCAATGCTTATAAAATCATACTAAATTTGACAGCACTTTTTCACAAGAGGGAATAGGGGCACATCTCTTCTTATAAACCTCTTAGAAAAGGATTCATTTTATTTTCTCACAAATAAAGTTTCATCAGAAACACTGAGAATTTTATACAACAGTTTAAGACTGCTCACTGAATCCCAGACAACCTGTTCAAAATGGCAGGAAAAACCTGTGGTCCCAACGTCCAGCTCTGATGTCCAAAGGCTGATGAACGGAGCACACTGCAGTGGAGATAATGCACAGGACACCACAGCCCCAGAGCTCCCTTCACCACCACTCCCCCAGGCAGTGCTGCACTGCTCTTGTCACCTACTGCTGATGCCAATAATTCTTATACAGCCTAAAACCCCACTATGTTTTAAATACCACAGTCACGTCACACATCAGCCTTTGCTGCACCCATGGTTGGGGGTAGCTCCTTTCTGCATGGATCACAGCAAGGTGGGTCTGCTCTGCACAGTGTCCCCAGTGTGCAGAAGGGGCACAGGACCACACATGCCATCAGCCAAAATAAGGACAACAGCAGCTGTGGAAGTCCCAAGTTGCTTCAGATCTGCCACAGAACTGTGAGCACAAGGTTTAGCCCCAGAGGCTCCAGCTTCTCATTTATATAAGAGGAAAGACTGCATTGATTGGAGGTCCTGTTCAGGTGATGTGCCAAACAGTCAACATCTCTGATAAAAGTAGCTGGGAGAAAACTACACCAAGTATTGACTGCAGAGACAGCTCTTACCTAGGTGTTGGTACTAACATAAGTCATTTAATCAAAAATGTCCTTATTATTGGATTAGCACAGTGAAAGTATAATGGTCCCTCAATCTTTTATTCCTATAGGCTATATAACCTCTCCAGCAAAAAAAAAAAAGTCTATTTCCTTCTGGAATTGTGGATTTTTTCTACTAAATAACAGAAAAGGTCAGCTTTAAAATTAAAGCAATACTTTTGCTGGGTTATTCCTGTTTAGTGAATATAGTCATATTTCTTCAGCACGTTAGTATTATTGCATTTCTAAATCACATTTCAGTAGCTGACAAAACACACATGCAAAAAAAACCCCAGTATCAGTAACAATGCAAATACTGAATGGAATCCTTTAAAATGGGCCAACACCACAAGAACAGAGCACATGGGAAAGAAGCACTCTGGATACTTATTCATTGTGTGATAGGTATTAAAAAACTGCAACATTTTAAGTCACTTTAAAGATTTCCTATTGGGCTTCTATGCATAAAACTGTCATAACATCATAAAAAATAGGTCTAAAATATTTCACCAGTCTATCACGAAGCAGAATCAGCCATACTTCAGGCATGCCAGCACAACCTGTTCTTAAAAAAGAAAAAAGAATAATAAAATCACACCATCTTCACCCAAAAAAAACCTAGGGACAGGGAGGTATAAGGGTTCTACAAAATTCAGTGACTACTCCAGTATTTAATCCTCCTCCTGCTTACAAAGATTTTGTTATTAGCTGATATAAACCTTCTTCTTGCAACATATGCTTATGTTCTGTCCTATTCCCAGGGTGCACAACAAATACTTAATTACCATTCTTATTGCCACACAAGTATGCACACGAATGTGAGAAACAACGAATAGCTGATTTAAGTTCTGAATATGCAATATTTAATATAAATCATAAATTGTAAAGGACGAGGCTGTGTAATGTTTACTTGCAATATGAACTACTTGAAACTTCCAAGCCAATGGGAACCCCGGGGATTAATGAGCATGTGGGATAGCGTGCATTCCCCCCGGTCTGTCAAACCTCAGCCTGGCTCATTAAACTCACTTTTCTGTAGCTCTGCAGATGGCCTTAAAGCAAATTACAGAAAAAACACAGATATGAGCGTAATACAGCCATCACCTTTGCAGTGATGACATCTTCCTGAATGGCACCCCGCTCTGAACATTAGGTTTAATTCAGACTGCAAGATCTCCATGAAGAATTTTGTTTCGATCATTTCTAGAAAGCATTTAGCAATGAACTACCATTGTCATCACTGCAATACCCAAGACAATCACTGTCAGAGTCTGCAAAAGATTACATTCCTTGCCTCAGAAACTGTTGTCTAGTTTAGTTACTACACACATATGGCTTGTGGAAGGTAGAGAAAGATGTTCCAGCAAATGAAATAATGAGCACAATGAGGATCATCGAGCTGCCAGTGTGTTACATTTGGTGTTACAAAGCTGCTTTCCAAGAAGAGAACAAAGCAATTAGGGGAAAGAAAAAACAAACCACCAAACAAACCAAACAAAAAATCTTACCAAGAAGCCACCCACCAATACCTGAATAGTCACCTGCTCTTAAGAGGAGACTAAAGCAGAACAGGAAAACTCAGCTTCTACTCTGCAGCTGGAACAGCCTTAACAGAGGCATCACCAAACCTTTCTCCTGGCAGGATTTGCACACTCAGCCCCACAAGGAAGGTGGGTAAAATCTCTGAAAGACTGCCAGTGGAACAGCAGGCTGCAAGCAGGGCTGAAGAGTTTGTGTGGGAGAAAGCGTCACTCAGGTCACCACAGCAGGGCTGTGATAACACACACAGAGCCCTGCGTGTACGAGTACACAGATGCTACTTACCTTTGGTGAGTGCAGCTCTAAGAAAGGCTTTGCTCTCGATTTAAGACCATGAGGTGATGAAAGAAAAGATCTTTTCCATCTATCTTTAGAAGCAAAAAGCACTTCTGTGTTTAAAGGACTGTTGTCACACACTGGATATTCCTGAGTACCCAAGAATTGCCACGCTGTTCTGACAAGCACACTGAGAGCTGTCGAGATGTCATTAGAGTGTAACGAAGCAGATTGCTCTGCAGCAATAACAAACACATGTTGCCCTGGTACCCTCCCAAGCAAAGACCCATAACGAATGGAAAGCCTACAATAATGAAAAGACAAATTAACAGCTAATGCAGGCTTCAAAAAGGTGATGTGGGAAAAGTGACAAAGGTGGGTTTTGTTCAAGTTAACTCAGTCAAATGAATCTACCACATTAATTCAGCTAAAGTACTATTTGAATCCTGTGTGCTACTCTGGAGTAACAGATTATAGACAAGCCAAAAAGAACCAACCAATCTGAGGACATGGACCTCTCCCAGCACCAACTCTTCTCTGACACAGGTTATTCAAGGCTAGTCACCACTTTTCGGCTCAGCAAAAACAGCAGTGTGTTTCTAACCTGTCCTAGGGGTTTCTTCCATTCTCCAGATGACACTTCCAACAAGAAGTGCTGCTTTCCCATCAGGCTGTCCTGATCTGTGTGATCTCCAGCCCTGGACAACCTCAAAGCTCAACTGGATGCAACTCTGAGCAACCTCCAAGGAGGGGATGGATCCAGACAGCCTCCAGAGCCACCTTCCAGCTCAACTGATACACAACTCTAAAAAGCTTTACTTAGACAACAACAAAAAAAAAAAAAGCCCACACATTTTTGTTTCAAAAACCAAGTATCTGTATGGAAAACGTACAATTGGTCATAAATGGTCACCTTGCATCAAAGGTGTAGGTGAGAGACAAGTATCAAGAGAAGAGGAGCAATAAATGAAGCAAAAGAGAATAAAAGAGCTTTCAACAGGCATTGCCAAGCTGTGCTCTTTAGATGGCATCTCTGCACATTACAACAGGGCCTGTAAACTCCAAGTCCCACTGCCTGTTAGCTCACGTTGGCAGAGAGATGATTAAATAGAGATGCAGTGATGACATCAACATCTCACAGCAATACTAGAGGAACTTAATTTGACACATTCCTGGTTAATAAACAGAAAACAGATGAGATCATTTATCTCTATTTGCTAGAAATTCCATGGGGAAAAGAAAACTTGGTCAAATCTGTTTGTCTTTAATACTGCATTGAAGCCTCTAGGAACTACTTTGCACTCTGATCCTAAGGCAGGAGAAATTCGTTCATATTTTGGCTTCTAAGAGCAACACAATACTTCCTTTTCCTCCTGTGTAGTTCTCTCTTCAGAGATCACCCGAGCAGGACCGCATGCCTTTGGCAGCCTGCACACATTTAAACCAGTTGGGTGGGTGATGGCTGCAGACTCAGCCTTTGGATGAACGATTTCAAAGGCCAGTTCTGAGCACAAGCTTACCACAGGAGACAGGGTTAGCTCCATCATCTAAGTCCCACAAACATGGCATAACCGTTTTGACACTTTGGAGTCATTAACTCAGAGCAGCTTTCCAAGGCGAGAGGGCCCACCCAGCACGTACACAGTGATGACTTTCTAAATACATTCTGTCAAACTACAGCCAAATAAATAAGAAACCTCAAAATAGAGCTGGTGAGTCCATGCCTGGAGGTGTCGATCCGCAGAAGCACACAGGTGTGGTTTTTAGCCCAGTTTAGAACAGCACTTGCCCACATGTGTAGCTTTTAAGCACGTATGTTAAATTCTGTGATTCCTTAAGTACTTGAAGACAGCAAAACAATTTTGACTCCACATTATTCATCCTGCTTACGTGCTCTATTCCTCCCACTACCCCACAGCCATCTCTGCCATTAACCTCTAGGCTTCCTCTGGAGCAAAGGACTACTCCTACTCTGTCTGCATGCAGCCAGGCACACCAAGGTCCCACTATTAGAGGCTGCCAGGCACTAAAATAACACCACCAATTTCATGTGACAAAAGGAATAAATGAAAACAAAACCTTTCACTCAACTTTAGAAAAGAGAGTTAGAAAACAACATCCACAGAATGAGTTTGACTAATATTTTCCATCCCATATAGGCCAGAGCTGTTCTCAGTTGCTGAGAACAGGCAATCCATACCCCACCAAGCTCAATACAGATCCCCTTCCCTGCAGTGTAGCAGCACACTGCTCGCATCAAAGGCTTTAGAGAGGTGTACAGCAGAATTTCATCCCAGGTGAATTCACACGTTGGATTCAACACAGAGCACACTGCTTTAACCAGGAGGAATATAAGGGGGTACTTTCCCCTCTCATGCTGAAGGGGACCAAGCCACCCCCACCCTCTTGGAATGAGGTACAAGTATCCTGTCCCACACAGCTGGGAAGGACTTCCTACCCCAAAGGGACTGAAGGCCCAACATTCTCCAGAACAGCCCACCTTCCCTCAGCTAGCATCGCCTCTGAAGGAACAGCACACCAGGTTACAAGGATCAGAAACAAAACAAGCTACAGGCAGTAGTAACCTCTGCAGCATGCCTTGCTCAGAGGCACCTCCTTGCTGTGACTGATGCAGCCCTGCCAGCTTCAAGAGGATGTCACACCAGGCTACTTGATGTGCATCCATAAACTGCTAGAATTCAGCACAAATCCATTCTGGGGAGGATTTTGGAAAACAATGGAATGTTAGCATCCCTCCAAAAGAAGAAATTATCTCACTGGGTAGGACAGAATTACAAAATATTTCAGTGTAAGTGTTGCACAGTGCACCATCTGTATAACAACACCCAACCAGGAAAAGTGGTACCCAAATCCTTTATCAGAGCAGTCTACTTTTCAAGCCTACCACAAACACTTAGTCTGCGTTCCTACAGATTCAACCTAACCTTTTGGAAATGTTACAGCTAATCAACTTGAGGGAATAATAAGGAAACATTCCTTTTCTGGCAGTTTCTGCACCTGACTCCTCCAGCCTCCTCCTCTTGCCCTCCCATTGCTTTCCACACTCCTATTACTCCTCCCTCAAACTCCCATCTCCTCTTGGCTCCTGTCTTCTCTTACAGTTCTTTTCAGCCATGACTCCAGAGTTTCTTCTCTCTGCCCACATGTGCTGGGAGTCTTCAAACTCACTAAGCACACTCTATCAGCTTAGGAAAGAGACATTACCCCCTCATCCAAAGCCAGCCTCACATTTCACCCCAGTTTCAGGCAACAGCACACACCAACAGCAGCAAAGTCAACCCCAGGCACGCAGCTGAACTTTCCGTGCTCTGGCAGCTGCATCTTCAGCCAACAATCTCACACTCCCCCAGTTCAGAAGGGGTGCCTGTTGTGAAAGCTCTCATTACCCTGAGTCACCAACCACAAAAGCCAATTACCCTCTGCAGCAGCACTGCCAACCACAGCATTGACCTGGGAGGGGAACGGGAACTCTGAGCGGTGGAAGGAGCTTCACTGCAGGAATTGTCATTGTCCTGTTTATATCATTCACCTACTCAGTCTTCTCTTGGGATTAGAGGTTTAAAGTAGATGGTAAAGTGCAGGATTTTGAAATGGAAGACCTTCTTTCACTTTTTCCAAACTCAGTTTACGAATTTTATCAAAGCCAGTTTGGAAGTACCTTGCAATACAGTTCCAACACAGTTCTGTCATTTTTCGTAATGGTGTGGAAGCCATTGTCTGAGAAATCAGCCCTTCAAAATCCCCTGTGAGAGTGTGTCACACTTTTTCATTATGCTTAATAAGGAAATGGATACAACCTTATTAAACAGTGCAATTAACTGTCCTAATGACACAGTAATACATGTACCCTAACTACTTGAAGAGCATGATAATTGTCTAAAAATTAAATTATTCAAGAAAATTATATCTAAAAATACAGATGGGAAAGTAATGACAGGGATCCCAAACAAAACCATGAAAGAAACAGTATTTAGACATTGCCTAAGTATGACTCCAAGCTCACTGATGACAACTTCAGGCAGTTTTGGAGAGTCAGCCAGGTCCCCACCGTGTGGCACAGATGTGACCAGGTGTCATTTTGCCACATACCTCCAGCAGCAGCCCTCCTGAACACTGCACAGAGCACCCCTGAGCACCAGCAAGGACACAGAATCCATTTCAACAGTATAAGGAAGTTCTTTCACAAAACAGACTGCAGAGATTAAATTTTAAAGCCATTACTCAATAAATCTTTTAGCATTTCTATAAAGGCACATACCTGTACTACCCCACCCTTCTGGGACAGAAAATAAACACTAGCTAGTATTTATATAAACGTTGATCACATTTTCTCCCTTTATTTGACAGCCAAGACCTCCCAAGGAGTGGCTGCTATTTAAAGTGAGATTATGCTCCAATGAACACCATCTATTGGAGGATCACATCGACCGGGGAAAAACCCACAAGCCTTTGCTGATCTCAGTGAACCACTGAGACAATCCAGAAAAACACTGTCCCAATGTTCACCAGTCCAAAATACTATGAAATAACACTGCTTCAGACTAGGCTGACCTGTCTCAGACAAGATTTCAGCTGGATGTTCAGCAAAATAAATCACTTGCTCTGAAAGCAGATGTGACTGCAGCGAGACAGCATTACTGGCTGGGCTGGAGAGGCAGCATTTGGGTGATTGTTTGTACCAGCCAGCCATACAGCACTACTTTCACTCACTCTGATGCTTCCTATCACTCACACAAAGCAGAATTTTATTTCTGAATTAGCAAATTAATTTCCTCCCTTGTGATTACTGTTCTTTCTTGGTCATTTCATTCAAATAAACAGGGAATCCCTTCCAGTTTCATACCAATGTCAGTGTAAACAAGGTAACAATTCAGTATGGCCTGCTTCTGTAATTTTCCTGAACCCTTCTCTGGCATTTCTTGGTCTTACAGCACGTTCTTGTAGATCAGAGGGAATGTGATTCTCTGCCTTTGTTCACACACTCAAGCCGTGCTGTCCCACAGCTGACTGTGCCCAGTAAAAGATGTCCTGCTGCAAAAGCGTGACTCATTCTTCTGCATGCTTTTAGAAACACTTAATGCAGGTAGACACAGATTTTGGATTAAATGTTTCAAAAAAAACAAAACCACAAAGGTCACACGGAGGGAGTGAGAAAAGAGCAATGCTCCTCTAGCAGCGTGGTGGCCAAAACCCAGGCAAATACAACAACTAAATACCCCTAACAGTGCTTTAGGAAGAAGTGGTAGTCATATATAAAAAAAAAAAAAAAGTAAAAACTTTATGATCTTAAATTAATTACCAATTCTTTAAAAGAATTCCACTTTTTCAAGTAGATTGTGTTACACAAACATGAATCAGGGTGCCACTAAGAAATAATTTGCTTCTGAAGTGACATTTGTCAAGTAAATGAATAAGTGCTTTGACATTTGTAGAAACTGCAAAGCCAATAAAGCTATACACTACTGCTTAACATTATTTTTCCTCTTATATATAAAGAGAGTCACAATTTGAGCATAAAAATTGTTCTTATTAGGCAGAGAATGTCAAGTCTCATTGCTAAATTTACTGTAGCAATCCAGCATGAACACAAGCATTGCCCCTTTGGCTTTCAGCACTTCCATGAAAGTGCCCATCCAATACCCACATTAACTTTTGCACAATCAGAGATACTCAGACATATGCAAGCTCTGATAAAACACCACTCTCCAATACATGTCCTGCAGCACGGGCAGCCCGATGGCGCTGGACTTCTGAACACATGGCTTACAGCACAGATGCCTCTAAAAGTCTCCTGAACAGAAATGCAACCCCCTAATTTGAAGGGATGAAATAATTCAGAAGTGATAGCCAAGTCCTCCAACAGCGTAATTCACATGGCCTGGGCCACCTCCACACAGTTTCCAAAGCACCAGTAACTCCAGCCAAGGCAGGCTGGTGTCCTGGAGCTAAGGAGCTGATTGATCTTGGGAGGGAGGTAGATCCCCTCAGGGCTGGGGATGGGGAGAGTGAAATCAGTGGAGCTTTGCCTCGGAGAGACGAGGATCTGAGGCAGGTTTACTACTGCTGAAGAACAGATGACAAGTCACATTAACCACAAAAGAGAAACTGAAAGACAAAAACAATCTTAAAATCACTAAACACTCCAAAACAACGTTAAACATCACAGAATTCCTCACAGCAGTGCACAAAGTTCATTTCTGGAGGTGAAGGACAACGCAAATGACTCTTCATCACCATCCACAGAACCTGCAATGTTTGCCTAAACGTTTAAACAATTTAGAACCCCACACACAAACCCACTGCCCATTTAGAGACAAGACTCAAAGCAATACATTTTTCCAGATGCTCTATTGGATTGCTCAAGCTGTAATGGCACACTTATACGAAACTGTAATAAAAAAGACAAAATGCTCATGCAATACAGCAGAAGCATAGCCAGCCAGCCATTAATATTGTTCTCCCCAAGAAGAATGGCTCACTAAATAGCCTGGAAGGACATCTGACATGCATCTTCCCCTGTTTCCAAGAAATACAACCATACATAAAACTGATATGATTACTTGCTAAATCTAATAAGTTTCTTTTTCTTTGATGGTTGTTTGCTCCTTAATGTGCTTTAAATGTGTAATAAAAACATAATGAAAAACATACATTTATTCTATGTGGCAGCTACTGCATATTCCATAAAAAAGTAATCTTATAAAGTTTAATTTTACAGTGTTTCTTAAAACTGTTTCTACTTATTCAGTGTATGCAAAGGGTATCTGCAAAGGAATTTAATACTTAACATAACACTTCACCAACATTAATGCCAAATTTTCTCTTTACAGTGATTGTCTTCTCCCTTCTGTAAGCCTAGAAGAAAATGGACCTAAGGTTTCCAAAGAGACTCATTAAAATGTAAAGTCCAAATATCTGCATCATTTTTTTTGTGATTGCTGTAGGACTGTTGTGGGATTTTTCCTGTCTGGGCATTTGTCTTCCATAACATTTTAATATCCTTGAGAAGACTCTGAACTCAGCTTAACTCATTGTCACTAGTGGTGTCAGTGCATCTGTTTTGCATTAAGGGAATGCAAATTTGAGCACAGATGAATTAAAGACCACTTAGTTTTCAAAAGGCATTTGTCAGGAGAAGCACCAGCAAAGAAAAGCTATTGACTGGAAACCCTGTGCAAATCTTTAGGATAAAATAGCCCTGAAAAACCTTTTAGGAGAGTCTCTCTTGCTCTCCCATGCAGCAGAATTTACTACCAGAAGTCATGCTTGCAGTCAATGGTCAATCTCCTATTTCTGAAGTAATCTTACATTCCACACATCTGTTTTACATGCCCTGCCATTCATTTAAAGCCAGGCAGACCTGCTACAAAACTCTTCATTTTGTCAGTTCAAATAAGAGCTTTCATCCACTTCAAGACATTAGTAAGGACCTGCAGATGCCACAACCTGTCCCTGTCACCAGGCTCAGCACATACTCCAGCTCTTTGGTCAGGCAGTAGAAGTTGCCCTCCCATGACGGTCCCTTCAGCTGGCCTCCATCTCAGTTGATTGTGTCAAGTTGCTCGTCCTTTGAACTAGAAGCTGTGTAGAAAACCACTCCTCTGCGGTGCCAGCAATTCTGTGCCCCTGATGAATCAGGGTGTGTTCCCCCCACAAAAGTCAGAAGGGTGACATGTACTGTGAAGGTTCTGGTTCTTTCACAGACAAAAGGCTCTGTATGTCCACAGTCATCCTCAGTCCTCCACTGCAGCTATCCCAGCTTCCACTCAGCTTCCCTGGGCACACCAGCCCAGAGCAGTAGGGGGAATCCTGATGACTCCATAGGAATTTGGCAGGTCTGTCTCCCACAGAGGTGCTTTACTGGTCCTGAAGGAGAGACATCCAGCTCACCTATAATGCCAAGCAGTCACTTTGGTGCTGGTGAGGACTGAACCCTCCAGGCCAGAGTTCCCTGCTGTTCCCTCCTGCAGGACTCTGCTCTGAAACCCAGCACACCCTGGCTACAGCCAGGGCAGTGCATGCCAGCACTCCCAGCACAGCCAGTGCTTTCCAGGAACATCGGATGGGCTACACAGCACCCACACACAGTGGTTCCAATGAGGTGGGAGGGAAGAGGCAGCTGTTCTTTCACAAGAAAGATTTGAGGGGCAGCACACCCTGCACAGCTTCAGCTGTGTGGCTGCAGGGAAAATCGTAGGGAATGGGACTATTACTGCCTGCAAAAGAAGCTGTTTGCACTGTGACTGTAGTTAGAAAGGAAGAGGATAAAAATATTCACTGCTGATTTAAAACAAAAGCCCAAACATTCACAATAATTTTATACACACTTCCATCCACAGGCTCACAGTATTTTGTAACACTTCAGCTCTCTGCACCAGTACAGCTAACTGGGTTTCAGCTGAGGATCCAGCAATAAAACAATTCCTTTTTCCAAGAACATCCCTTGCCAGAGCTGGTGATGTCAGACTTCACAAGTGCAATGCAGTGGCAGGGCTGAGCACTGCCAGGCTTCAATAACTTCTATTTGGTGTCAAAAACTCAAAAGGCAGAAATATTTGTGCAGCAGATAAAATAGGAAAGCACATCTGAAACAAACCATCCTACTTGAAAGCAGTTGAACTAAACCAGTCTACTGGCACTTGCAGCTGTACAGCACCCACCTGTACAGCACCCACCTGTACAGCACCCACCTGTACAGCACCCACCTGTACAGCACCCACCTGTACAGCACCTCCAGTGCCAGGAGCTAGACACAACAATTCATCTTCTGTTTTCACACAAACAGTGTAAACAACCTCAGTAACATAAGCAACAGCTTCCAGATTCTGAGATTTAAACCAAAACTCAGTCCTCTCAGTCCTCATGTGTATGTTGGAAAGGGTGAGAGAAAAAAGATAGCTCAGGGCTGCAGTGAGCAGTGTTCAAAGCACAAATACCTGGGTGTTTCGAGACCCTGAGGGAACTCTCTCTCCACAGCTGCCCATTTTTAGGGCCACTAGACTAACTTCTGACCCTGCCAGAGCCAAAGGGCCAGCAAACACTCTCTAACAGGGAAAAGAAAGCCTCCTTCTGACACTATGCTTTGAACCCCTCCCTCCAAGAGCTGCAGAGTTCTGCAAAGCCTCTCACCCGTTCCACTGCCGAGCCTGAGCTTTCTGAGCCCTTCCACTGCACTGTGTTCAGAGCTGCACTGCTTACCCCCAGAGCTGTATGCAGTACCTGCAACTCCATTACAGCCCGTTTCACTCCATCACCATAAAAATGCCACTTTATAACACACTCCAGCAGGGTGCCTCACTGTTCACGACAGATGGCAGAACTGCATATGCTTTAAAATAGCTTAAATGGGGAAAAACCTTCCTCTCTCTGGCCATCACAATTCATTTTCTCAGGTTAGTGCACAGATAAAGCAGCACCATGGCTCTGAAACGAGGCCCCTGTCACCAGACAAGCTTCTCCTGAAGTGCTGCATGCCAGCCCACAAAACCCAGCGTGGCTGCCCCTGCCCAGCAGGGCTGTCCTCGCCAGGACAGACCCAACACCGCCGCAGACAGAGCACACAAACAGGCTGTCCGCAGCACGAGGAGCAGCCAGCCTCTCCACAGCAGGGCTTCAGCACCAAGCTGCTGCAATGGTACCCAACAGCCTGCCCCTGCCAGCCTTCCTTCTGCCTTCCCTGGATAATAAACCATACACCGGACCAGCCAGCAGCATGCAAGGATTGCTGCAGCAAGGAATAATTTCACTTTTTTGTTCTAAGACCTCGCCAGTCCTGAGATCTTTACTATTTGATAGACTTTCTTAGATGCTGAGGATGCATTTACTGTAGCTTGAACAGTAACTGTGTAGGGTAGTTAAGTTTTGGTCCTCATTTCAAGCATGAAGAACATGAATAACTTCCCTGGGTCTGGATTCAGCAGCCTGGCACCCCTGAGCAGTCCCAGTAGTCCATGGCTATATCTGTAACACAGAGTGGTTTTGAAAGCACCTACGATCCTGACTTGCTCCCCAACCAGGCAGCAGGCTCAGGACCTGCCTGCTGATGCCACAAGCAACTGAGCCAGGCTTCACCCTGCAGAGCCTGGCACACAGCAGGAGGTGACCTGAGGCTGTGCCTGTAGGCTTCTGTCTTTACAAACAGCATCTCTGGTCCCAAGGAGAGCCTCAGGGATCACACTTAGTGGGACTAACCCGAGGGCTTAAAGCTAGACATGTGCTTAAGCAGTTTGATGACTCATGACTTGAATTCACTTTCCTGCACTTATTTGGGTACCAGTTACTCAATCTTACACTGCAGCTTCCATCATGCATTTCTCCCACACACATCTTTACCCTTAAACACAAAATGAAAGAGCCATTTTGCTCATCAGAGTAATATTGACATGTCAAATTTGCTCAAACAACAAGGATCAATAGCATGCAAAACTCGAGAGACCTGCCAGGACATGGAAGAATCTAATAAAGATCAAGGTGACAGCAGGTTTTAATTATGTGAGAGGAGAAAGTATGTTCTGTAAGGTCTTTGCAATTTGAGACTATAATCAAAATGTCATCAGCCTGCCTCTTGTATTTTCAATCTCTCAGGAAAATGACTAAAATTGGTATAACATTTTCAGATTAATTTTGGTGCTTCCATCAGAAAGCCTGACATTTGGCTAATGTCAGACATCACCTACATTGTCATTTGATTTCCCACTTCCCCCTTGGGTGTCACTTCACTAATGACCTAGAGGTGGTAATGAAATGCAATGAACAAATTAAGGACAGAACTTCTGAAAGTGAAGCTGTATATGCTTTGACATTACCATGCCACTCCTGGAAGTTTTCAGAAATGCATGTTATTTGCCAAGCCATGGATACAGGTATTTAAAAATTAACTGTAAACATTCTCAGCATTTATCCAATTAGATGATGCTAATTTGCTTCAAGTACTGCAAGAATTTGCATCAGAACACAAGATATCTGAAGTTTCCCAGTTATAGCACTGCCTCTGGCGTAGGGAGATGCAGATTTTGCCCTCCCTTTCACACGCAACAGTGTGCGAATCACAGAGTTCCCGTGCTCACACCCAACACACTCCTGGTATATAATTATCCCCCTTCCTTCCTTTGAATCTCTTGGAAGTTTGAGAACAAATAACATGCCAAAAACTACATGAAAAATTTTCTCAGTATTCCTGAATGAAAAACCTCGTGACACCAACTACTCATGGTGATACACGAGGGAAGAACGGCTCCTGCCTTCTCAGGAAGGGCGCCACAGAAAGAGGAGTGTAAGGAATTATTTAAGACCCTCGCAAGGAAACACAATAAAATATGCAAGCAGCATTGTGGAATCACAGAAAGGGAAAGGTGAACAGACCCTCAGGAGATCCCATGGGCAGCACTGCTTCAGAACTGCCCAGAGCACAGCAAGGCACTGCGGCCCAGACCGGTGCTGCAGCATCCCTGGGCAGGGGCTGGGTCTGTCGGTGCCGAGGATGGGGGGCACAGAGGGCTGTCCCAGGTGCCATCAGAAAAGCTCCCCGGTGCTGAAACCACTGCAGCCTCACCACTGGTACCATGGAAGCTCTGCACTCCTGATGGAGACTGCTCCCCACTGTTCTTCCAAGGCACACTGCAGCAGCGTGCTGTGATATTAGATACTGCATTGCAAGGGAAAGTAATGCAATTATTCCCACAGAAAATAGAACCATTCCTCTTTAGTATTTTGTAAATCCACCAAGCTTCGTCACATCAGTAAAAATGATTATTGCACTATAATTTTAAAACAAAATCAAGCTATCTTATAACAATAAGATCTTAAGTATTTTCCAACTACTTCTGCCTGGGGCCTCTCAGGCTCTGGGAATGAGAGCTCCAATATCTGTGACTTCTTCCTACTTCTTGATTTTTTTTGAGGCTCATCTACAGGCCAGAATAGTGCAGGAAAAATTTTGCTGCTTGCCAAGGTCTTCACTCAAATCACACAGGAGCCTGCCTTTGTTCTCTGACTTTCCAGGTGAAGCACAGATTATACTCTCAAGCATTGATTCCCTCTTACAGAATTTATAGTGTTGAGAAATTCCCCTTTCCTCTTCCTCTGAGACACACATTACAAGAAATCCCAAGCTGCCCCTAGCTTCAAATGCAGCCCAAACAAACCTCAGGGGAAGCCCTACAGTTAAGCGCTGCAGAAGGAGGAAGACGTACAGCTTCAGTGGGAACAAAAAATATCAAGCACTCTGGTTTGGCTCTTGCTTTTGCTGATATGAGTTTATCACTCTGCATGATGTAGCTGTTTGGAAGAGGTGTGTGTCTAGGACAACATTCATGCCTATGAAAAATGTTCTTCAATGTTTGCCAGTGCTAAAGCTTTGCAGAGACAGGAATTTTGCAGAGGTTTTTGGCAATGCAGTGACCAGGCACAGCTAGGAAATGCAAGTGCACATTTCTTAGGCCAGGCTCACCAGAAGAACATAAGCAGATTTTGGCTCTATTTCTCTCCTTACTGGAAAACAAAGACTTATTTCAAACTTAATTTTAAAACCTTCAGTGGGGATGAGAAAAGTGAAAGTGCACATACTGCCATTACAAAAAGTCAGAATCTGTTGTGGCTTCAAAATGTCACCCACAAATCTGGCAAAAGCAGTGATGAGTGATACCCTGCCATGCCCTATCACACCATGCACTCAGACCCAGCCCTGCCAGGTACACCAACAAGACAAACTAATGTTGAAATCACTTCAGCCAAGCCAAATCCAAGACCTTAGGAGCTGAGATGCTTCCTATGGAACTCTGCTGGGTATTGCTGTAAAAGCATCAATGGTTGCCATGAGATGCACATGGCAACAGGATCATGATGAAATTATTTATCTTCTAACTCACATCTTTTACATCTCTCAGTTTCCCATTTCACTGTATCTGAGATAACAAATCCTGACTGAATGAACCTTCTCAGGACGTACAGGACCAAACACACCACAGAGAAATGAAGTAGACTTTGCCACCACTTGCTTAACTGTCAGCCCCAGAAAAATACATTTTGCTTCTAATTCAGGTCTTCTGCAGTAGGAATATCTTCTAAATGCTAGAAAGCCACAGTGACCCAAAGCTCTCGGTCTCCATGCACACATTGCTACTGTCCTGGTGAGAAAGCAAAAAAAGAAAAAAAGAAAAAAAAAAAAAACATTTCAAAGAACATCCCAGAAACACCTGAACAGATACCTGAAGGGCAGGAGAGAGCTCAATGGCTGTGGAAGCTTCAGAAAGCATCACTCACCAGCCCCTTTGGAACACACACTTTCTATGAACTGCATCTGTTTCACAGGGTGTCTACATTCAGCCAGCACTAAGGGCTAAACCCCAGCAGTTAGCCCACCACCTGATGCTCCTTCCCCAGCTGAGAGGGAGAACCAGGAAAAAGAAGGCAGAAGGCCCATGAGTTGAAGTAGAAACAGATTAAGAAAATAACAAAAGACACAACAATCAACATTAAGTATAGAAGGTTCTACTCAGCCCAGTCCTTGATGTTGACAGCAGCAGCAGAAGGCCAGGAAGGAGGAGCCCCAGGAAGAACAACTCCACCCTCAGTGAGCTCCCTCCTTTTGTAAGGAGCATGATGAGTGGTGTGGGATACACCTGTGAGTCCCTGCCTTGATGGGATCTCCCACTGACTGGGGGCTGTGCCTGGGAACCAGGACAAAAGAGCATCCCAGAAACACCTGAACAGACACCTGAAGGGCAGGAGGGAGCAGAATGGCTGTGGAAGCTCCAGGAAGCATCACTCACTGAGCCCTTTGGAACACACATTTTCTATGGACTGTATCTGTTTAACAGCGGTTTGAGATGATCACTTTCTCCTCATAAAAGTGTGAGTCAGTCATGTAGGTCCGACAGCAAAGGCAACTGCGAAGCAGTGGGACTGGGAGCTGAGGGATCAGCACATCATTTCAGTCAGCCTCTTCCTTTCTTCCTCCATTCTGCAACTGCCAGGAAGAGTTAACGGGTGGCAACTGTGACAGTAGCTGCTCTGGTGTGGGAAATGTCTTCCAGGGGCTCCACAAACACCATCTATTTTGCATAGGCTGCCTAGGAGAAGATGGATGATAGTGCTCGATCATCACTGACACAGATCAGATTGAGAACAGTGACCTGCAGGTGAAGTGTTTTATCTTTTATCACCTACTGACTCAAATAAAGAATATGTTCTGGAGAAAGGATATGACTGTTGTCACTCCCAACATTTATTTCAGATACCTGCCTACCTCCCTTTGGAAAAGAATGGGCCATCATCACCAGCACGACAGCTGCAAAGCAGTAAATACACAAATAAATCCCAAGTTGTCTGCACCAAATAAAGTAATTTCATCATATTTTACAGCCTGAGACCTGTGAACTTGTCTGAATGCACTGCTACACTCTCTGTGCAGAGGACCTGCCTGGTTACCAGGCTCCAGAGTTTTGGGGAAGTAACAGATCTGCATGCAAGAAGCCTGTTTTCATCAAAAACTGATCCTACCCTTGCAAGTATCTGCCACCAGCTGTAATAAGCATTGAATTGAATGTAAATGGGTTATTTCCCATCTGGATCTGAATTAGAAAGAGCAGAAATTGTGAATGAAGTAACTGGATAATTTATTGAGATAATTAAAATTAAAATTAATTTAATAATTAAAGTTTATTTTTCTTTCACACTCAGGCCTCCTCATAAAAACACACCATCTGCACCATTAAAAGGAGAACATTCCCATTGTCTTTTAAACGCACAACCTGCTGATCGTGAGAATTAAAATGCCCTTAGTACAAGGGTTTTCTGGGTGGTTGTGGTGAAGTATGAGATTTATTTGTTCATGTCTTTGCCACACAAGAATGAAACAACTCAGCCATTGTTGCTGTGAGAACCAGAGACCATCCAGGCATTCCATAAAGAGACATGAACAGTGCTGAGCAATACAAACGAGAGGAGAATTTGGATATGACAGTTCACTGCTCCTACCAGGTTATACTGTAAAGCACTGAGGTGTTAAAAATCAGGGGTTTGTTTGAATTTCTAGCAGTACCTCCTGAACTCAGAGGTATGGGGCTTAGTTCTGTGGTACAGAGATGAGAGTTTGTGTCCTAGGGCTTCCTCAATTTTTGTAGTTTTCTGTAATTCCAAACCCTGGGAAAGGTCGGGTGCCTTTCCTTGTGGATACCTTTGGAAATCCTGCCTGTCATGAGAGAAGTTCACACTGCTGCAGTGTGCAGTCATGTGGGGTAACAAAAGGCATTTCACCAGCCTAGAAACCAGGAGCATTCGGAGTTTTTAACAGGAGGGAACTCTTGTGCAGGGATGGAGAGAGAACCAGAGCTGTTCTACCCAGATCTGTTTCCTCCTGCTGTTGCAGAACACGACAGCCCTCAGGAACACAGGGCTGGGCACATTACCCCAGCACTGCTCTAGGGCACATGGCAGAGCAGAATAAGGAAGACTGCCCTGTGCTAAGTACCTGCCTCTAGTTATGAATGCATCTTTGATCCAATAGGTATGTCTTTTGGCAATTAAAACCAGTAAAAACTTCAAGGAGTTTTTGGCTGGAGGCAGGGAAATGTCCGGTGGATAAAGGAACTCGTCATGTTCTTCACCTTTCAAAAGGGAGAAAGAAAATTCCCTTAATGAAATCTCCAGCTTTGCTGCACAGACAGCATTAGCAAAAACATTCCTGGCCACCAGTTAGATAAATTTGCTCTTTCCAGCAGGATCCCCTACAGTATTGCTGCTGTAATTGCCATGGAGTGGGGTTTTTTGGTTTTGATTTTTCATATCAAGGTAAAAGAGCCTTAGATTTTTAAAATTAAATTTACAATTCAATGTCTT
This sequence comes from Podargus strigoides, assembly GCA_028020825.1. NCBI lineage: Eukaryota > Metazoa > Chordata > Aves > Caprimulgiformes > Podargidae > Podargus > Podargus strigoides. The sequence continues at coordinate 862,181 of CM051629.1, read as the reverse complement.
AGTTGAAGCAGACAGGAAATCTTATGGGAAGGGATAGTGGCTTCATGCTTCTGTGTGAAGTGTCTGCGTGCATGATGCATGAGGCTGCTGCTCTACTCAAGTCTCTTGGAGACTTGTTTCTCAGAACAAGCTTTCAGACTTTTTTCCCCTGGACATATGTGAACTTCCCAGTCACCAGGGTCACAATCTCTATTTATATGGTCCTTAACAGAAAAAAGTAAGTCCCTCAAGAGAGGGGAGCATTTAACTGAGTATAAAGCTGTGTCACATGAACAGTGAACCAGTTATTAACTGTGAAAAAAACTCTGTCTTACAGAGAATAAACTCACAAATTGGCTATTATCAACAAGCAGCACTACAGAAATTAAACTAATCACATTTTTTCTTATAAGGTCATTTTTAATGGACGTTATTTAAGCTTAGATCCCCAGAAGTAAAGCACTTTTTCAAAGGGGCTAAGTAAATTATTTAATAACCATTTATAAGAAGGTTACTTGCTCCTGTTCAGTTTACTTATCTTAATTTTTTGCTATGCTGCTTTGCTTTTCGTCCTGTTGCTGAGCTTCACAGCAGAGCAGTTAAAGGCAGCCCACTGGCACCTCTGCAGCAGCAGCGTTGTGGGAAGAGCATCAGCCACCCAACAGCAGTTCTGAGCAGCAGCAGTTCCACAGCTGGAGCTGGGGGAGAAAAAACTGAGATTATCTCTAGCTGCTCTGCTGCCACCATCTAGGAAGCAATGTTGGTTTCTGTCCAGTGATGTTGTTCTTGTCCAGAAGACCTGGAAGGGAAGAGCAAAGAGTTTTGGGGACAGTTCTTGTCATAGATCCCCACCACTTCCCCTCTTAAGACAATGTACTGGTGCTCCTCAGGTCACGCTGCCTTATTGCCATCTCTCTGCTCAAAAGTAGATTTTGTCTCAAAAGTAAATAAAACGGTCGAGAAGGAGCTGTGTGAGTACTCACCTTCTGAATTGGTAAGATGGAAAGACCTAGTTATAAAAAAAACATTTTTATATGTTTCATCCTGACAGTTCATTACTGCAGCCTGTTATTCCTGCCTGTTATTTTGGGCTGTCTCCCCCACCCTGTGTCTGTTTTGGGTGAACAAACCAGCTGTGCAAATTTCTCTGTCTTAGATAAAAACCAGGCAGGAAAGGACCCAAACTCACAGTGTCCTCCATGTAGCCTGAGGCATCCCCTCCTCTGTGTACCTGCTAGGACTTCTAAAAGCTACCTTATGCTATTATGGGCTGCACACTGCTGATATTTCATTGGATGTCTCCACTGTAGATGTTAAGTCATTCAGGTATAAATCAAATTGCATCCACTTTAATTTCTGGCCTGTTTCTGTGGGTGTCTTTTCCAAAGCCAAAGGAAATAAGTGGAAATCGTATTGATGGTGAAAGGCTCTGGGCCAGGCCTTGAAATGTGCTCATCAATGCAGCCACTTTATTGTGGCAATGATATATCAAGAACTTAAAGCACTTGTATATATGATCCTATGATTCTATGATATATTGCTATAAAATTAACTTGTTGCTGCATTTGCACTAGGCTACCTGATCCCAGAACGAAGCTCTGCCCTTTACTGGAATGCAGATAAAAAGGGTGGTTTTGGTCCTGCTTCTGATGCAGAACTGAGAGTTCTGTGTCTCCCGTAGGCGAGCGGGAGGCGGCTGGCTCAGCCCCGCGTGTTTCTGGATTGAGTTGATTTCCCCAGCAGCCAGTTCCTCAGGGTGTCAGTCAGGACATTCAGCCAGTAGTGAATTATGAGGGTGCTGCATCAGTGTGACTTCTGTCCCTCCTCTGCAGCAACAGCTACGTCTAGGTGAAAGCACTGGATGAGCTAAATTTCATCTGGATGACAGAATAAACCTGAATAACTTCGGAGCCCGGACATCAAAGGGTCAAGTTGCTAAAACCCTCCCCCAGCACTGAGAGCTGTGGCATCTAATTGCTTCCACGGAGCTGAAGAAAAATCTCTCTGTCTTGGCCATACTCAGCTACAGCAAATTGCTGCTCATCCAGCTGCAAATATCTGACAGGCAGGCAGACAGCACCTCGGGGACAGGAGGCTGGAAAGCAAAGTGTAGCTATGTATCAGTGGCACGTTCATGAGAAAACTCACAATGTGCTGACAATCCAGATCTCCTAGTAGCATCACGTAGTCCAGATAACATAAAAGCTCCAAATAAAAGGTGCCCCTGGGATATGAAAAAGTTGCTTTGGAGGAAGAGATTAAAATATTCCTGGATACAAACCTACCAGAGTCCTGCAAACGAGACCAAATTCAGAGGGCAGTAATGGATGTGCCACAAATTCACACCCACCCAAGAGGGTTTGTGATGCACAAGGTCAAATGCAGCAGCTACATTTTAAATAGAAAAGGAGAATAAAATATAAAGGCAAGTTCAAGCTGTATTTGAATTCAAGCACAGAAGGACCCAGCAGCTACTGAATTTCAACAGGATTTATGTGACTGGAGCCTTTGGACTCCTTTGGAAGCCTTATGAATAACTATGTCCCCAGAGTGAGCTCGGATATGAGTAACTTGCTGGAGTAAATACCTGTGAATCAGGTGTGTGGGGCTCTGCTGGCAGGCACGTGGCCGGTGGCAGGAGGTCGCAGAGCACAACTGAAGTATGCAGCTACAGAAGTGGTTTAATTAGAAGCAGTACAACTCTGTGCCATGGATGTTTTCTTTAAACCCTTCCAAGATGTTTCTCTTCCATATTCCTTGCAGGAATGCCAGCTCAGGCTGTGCACGCTCATTTTCAGAGCCTGTCCATGTCAGGTTCACAGGGAATTGGCAAGTGTAAGATTAAAAATTGCAGACCAAACCCAAACGTATCTCATGTTCCCTGTCCCTTCAGTCGGAAAGCACGGTTAACATTTTGGATCTAACAGGACCTTTGGGCAGAAGTTCTCTGGTCCTGGGCTCTGCCTGAGCTGTGCCTTCTCCGTGTGGAGCCGCAGACCTCTGCCACCCGCCCGGGAAGTGCCGGGAAGCGGCGGCGGGCACAGCCAGCCCCACTGCCAGTGCCACGGGAATCACGGGCACGTTAAACGTGCACACCACAGCCTCCAGCTGAAATGCTGCTACCAACGAAACAGGAGGAGAAATTAGTTCTGCTGTTCGCTGCAACAACAGCAGGATTTCTCCCAAGCCTTCAGTATCTCTTTATAGCTATATATGTGTCCCTGCACATTATTACTGCAATACATGCAGCTATTGTAACCCTGATCTTCACGTAAAAGCTTCCTGGAAGGCTTTCCTTCAATGCATGTTTCATCTGTATCTGGAAACTTATTTAACAGAGATCCACAGGATGACACTTTAACCCATTTGAAGGTACTGGGGCTGACTAATGTATTCCCAGAAAGAACGTTGTGCTTACATTTCCTCCCCTTCAGGAATACCCCAGAAATTCACAAAGAATTAAACTCAACCTCTGATATGCAGCACGATTTGAATGGCTCTGCCAAGAAAAGTGCTAATATAAAATTAGAAATACTTTGAAGGATAACTTCATGATAGTCATTTAGTAACCACTAAGATTTTAGCAGAATTAAGGGAAGTTTAATCCTTTAAGTGTTACCACCAGGAATTTGGGTAAGTTAATATTTTGCTACTGTGGTGGTCCTCCCTCTGACTTAAGATTTACATTCTCAGGCTGTTGCTGGAGTGGTTGCAGGAACAGCAGTGGAAATACCTCCCTCGAGAGTCACCTAGCAAAACCCCCTGAAGCAGAAGGAGGCATCTCATCATTGGCACCACGAGGGCAAATAATATGCTGCTCTCTAAATCAGTGCTGTGGAGATTCACAATCTACAAGATGTAAAGGGACACAAGGAAGATGACTTTTATATTGCCTTAAAATCCTTGGTAGCAAAGGCAATGCAATTGAAGCAGCACTTGCCCTCAGCAAGTTCTGTGAATGGCCTCTAGCATTTTAAAAACAAGACGGTGAAGGAAAACGTCCAGAGAAGGAAAATTCATTTGGTTTCCTGTCTGTAGGGATACAGCATCACTGCTTGAGGTATTTACAGCAATTTGAACACCTCCAGTGGATGACAGAGCTGGGATCAGTGACAGCCATGCACTGCCTGCCCCAGCCAGCTGCCCCATCCCTGTGTGTGACCAGAGTGGCTGGGGGGGCAGAAGGGGTCACGCTCGTTTCCGTGGGACAGATCCTCAGTTAAAGTGAGGTACCACTGGATTTGTACCTTGTATTTCATAGTCATGGACCGTGCAGGAAAGACAGAGGGATCTGGTGTGCAGTTTAACTTTCACCTCTGTGAATCACCAGAAATAAAAGTAGATTTAAGCAGAAACACTTTGCAGCTCTAATAAAGTTTGCCAGCCTATTCTTTTGTTCATTATTTTCATGTTCTGCCTGTTCTCCTCCTGTAACTCATATTCTATCTTGCTCCTCACAGTCAAGCTTCCTTTCTTCCCACTCTTGTTCCTTCCTAGGCAGCTCTCCTCCATCTTCTCTCATACACAGAGTGACTTACAGCAGAGTAACAGGGAAGCTTTCCTCAAAGACTTCAGAGATTTGTGTGCCTCTGACACAATTTTGTCTTCTTCTGCCTCTGTATTACCCACAAAAGCTCTTAGGGCTTACCTTGCCCCTTTCAAGGAAACACCTAAGTGTTGTCAAATAAAGTGCTGAAGCTGTGAGCATCTCGTAGTGATGGGGAGAAACCGATCTGTATCACCATCCCAGGTGAGTACCAAGGGCTGCAGCTCCACACTCTGTTTAGGGGAACAGGCGCCTGAAAGCAGAGCTCCTGTGGGCTGAACTTACCCCACCACATTGAACAGGGGGAGAAAGGCAGGGACAGTGGATCTGTCCACTCATCTTCCTGCTGAAAAGTGCTCCTGGCTGGATGTCTGAGGACTATCATAACTCGTTTCTCTTTTATTTTCAAGGACCAAAAGAAAACAAAGGGTTTAATTCAACTCTGGAAGACAAAGCAGCCCATTGACTTTAGGGGGGAGCAGAGCTGGAATTACAATGGAAGTTTTAAACTGCCATGGCCCAGATGTTTTGAGTTATGGCTACAATAGCTTCTGCAGGATATTATCTGCAAAGTCCTTTTGGGATCTTGTGCAATGAGAGATGCTAGATGAACACTGATATTAATTATCCAGCTATTGTGAATGCATATCAATGTTCTAAAATTTCAGATGTCACATGTTACCATTATGCCTTTTAAAACATGATTTACATTAAAAAGAAGTGGTTTTGCTTTCAATCTTCAGAAGCAGAGAACAATAATATGACTAAAAAGTGGACCTACCAAAATGTCAGTGCCAAGAAACAAAGCAGTTTGGGGTAATCTTCAAACTAATCCTCACACACTGACCCCTTCCCATGTGTCTGTGAACATGAAAGGTTTACATCACTCAGCCTGTAGGAACCTGCTTGCATCGCTGTGAGCTTCTCAATAAAGTGGTGTCTCAAGCTGTTCCATGAAGTAATGAGGTTTTATTCATGCATACTGTAGTCACCTTGGGTTTTCTTCATTAGCTCTAAAGCTTCAGATACTTTAAAAATGCATGCAGTTAGAACTAAATGCACTTTTCAGAGTTGTAGTAACAGGCAAATCCTCTAAAATATCATTTACAGCAGACTCAGTTCCATTAGAGATCAATATTCTTCCCATAAATCAAACCTATTTTCCTAACTCTAAAGAGCCCTTAAAATTTGGCGTTTATGCTTATGCAGCCACTTGGGCAATATTTTACCAGCCTGCTTAAATTAAGTGTTTCACCACAGTGCCACCCGGTGGGGGTCTGGCAGTGGCAGCTCCTTCCCGGGGGCTGGCTGGGCACCAACAGACGTTCTGGAGAACACAAGAGTACGAGCCCTACTTTCCAGGCAAGGAGGGAACATTGCAACTGAAGAGATTTTGGTTCTTCAGCACTGCCTACAGTCTTAGCATATGGAACAAGGAAACGTATTATTGCAAAGAAAGCAATACAGCGATAGCAGGGAGTACTGGGAAAATGTTGTACGGGAAAGTAAAGAGAAAGAAAGGATGCCCAAGGTACAGACAAACATTTGCACGTGTTGCAGTTAATGTGGTAGCTCTAGTCAATCAAGGTGTGCTTAAAACAACGTCTGCACTGTGCTAGCAGACACACAAGTCAAGCGCGCAGGTTTAAATTATTGCGTGTGGTGCCCTGTACTCCCCTCGGGTCTGGTGTGAGGAGGCTGTCCGTAGATGCAGTGCCCACGGGGCTGCAAACTGCCTGGAGAAGAGTTTGGATTATTCCTGGTTCAGAACTGGAACCCAAAAGCACAACTGAAATCTGAATAGTAACAGGGGAGTAAAACCTCACATCTGTTCTTCTTAAGGTTCGGATGCAGTCTGCAATGGTGTTGATTCTTTCAAATTTCAGCCCTTGGATGCTTCTCCTCTCTGACCACTGAATGTGGTGCCCTCATGTTTGTGCCTTCACTCCAGTCAGACCACCTCTGAACAGTCTCCCAGACGTTCTTCCTTACTCCCTTCCGCTTTGCACCGCAGGGCGGTTTCTGGAAGGCAATGCTGATTACTTCCCAACAAAACTAACCCAAGAGATGTGTTCCAGCAGCATCCCTTGTGTGCTCCAGCTGCCAATGTGACAGTCCATAGAGCAGCTACTAGATGGAGTCCTCAGTGAAAAAAACAAGGGTGTGTAATACAGATGTTGCATCCTCAGCACCGTTTGAATCTGCAGTTTGATCACTATTGCGTTGCTTCAAAACGTAGAAATAATCGAGAAAACAATGCTTCCTTTTGTATTTCCAACCTCCAGTATTGCATCACGATAAACAAACAGCACTGCTTGTTCTTGTAAATCACAGAAGACACTTGGTTCATTACACCTACATCTGCAGGATGCCAGTGCCCACTGCCTACATTTTCTCAGCTATGCTTTTGAGAGAGAAAGAATGGTTTTGTCACATATTCAATAATGGAAACTCCATGTATCTGTCCCACCTCACACGACTTTATTGTTCTTCTCATCTTTGCTGTGAAAAATCATCCGTCAAACAGACATTTTTTGTGCAGTACTGGGTCACACAGTAACAAAAAACGGCAGTTCCTAGAGGGGTTTCTCCCATTTACTGTTACTCCTTTCTGTAGAAACCATACTGAGAAGGATTTCCTCAGAAGGAAACCATTCATTTAATATAGAGGGTATTGTGCTTCACTTTACAATCCTGTTACAGAAGTGCTGCTTCCATACCTCACCAGAATGAACCTGTTCACAGCTGAGGGGGAGCTGGAAGTACGTCTGTAGCTGGCCTGGGAGATCACTTCAGCCCTTCCAAAGACCTTTCCAATAAAAGGAAAGTTCATGCATACAACTGGAGCGCCTTCCTCATTTTGTGGATCAGTATATTGGCAATTGATTTCATTAATTTCCTCTACCATACAAAATAAAAGGGAAATTCTCATCTCAAGTGTGGACTCAGAGACGTGACAGAATTCTCACATAGCCATCCTAGGAGCTGCCTGAAAAACTGTGCTTCAGTGCCAAAAGGTCTGTGGGCAGTCTAAATCACGTGGGAACCACTCTTGTTGAACGCCCCTCATTTTTCAGCACTGTTGATACTGTCAGAAGCTGAGTGATGGGGATCAGCTGCTGTTTCCTGTGTCAGTGTTAGGATTTGTGGTCTAGACAGCAAAGTCATTCTGGACTTATATTGAGGCAATCTAACACATATCATCTCACTGTTGATTACTCATCTGAACATGGCTATGCTTGCTCTCAAAGGTCATTAAAGGCACATTAATTGAATTTGGCTTGGCCAAATCCACAGGTTCCAGTGGAGAAATGAAAATATTTGCACTCTTGCAATTTAACTAAAAAAAATTAGTATCTCTGTGTTAGAAGTATTTGTGAACTGTAAGAGGAGGTAAGTGATAAGCATGAAAGAACCTAATAGTACAGACATTGATTTTTTAAGAATCATTGTTGTATCTCTATCAGGCACTCCTGCCCAAGGAGCAAGGAGGTGGTCTAAGTAACCACTCCAGTAGGTGAAACACCTCAGCCTTCAGGCTGTAAACCAGTCTCTAATTGTTGAAGACTAAGGAGGGAGTTTACATAAACATTACTTTATGCTCAATTCTCTGGGAGTTTTCCTATTGATTTAAAAAGGACTAAGGTCAAGCTCTAGCTGCCTGCTCCAGGGTTTCCTCAATGAAACATCTGTGTCTGATCACTGCTGGGTAAAGAGTAAAGAATTAATTTAGATAATGCCTAGGAGAAGGCATTGAAGTCGGAGCAAGGAGTGGGAACCAACAGAGTCTGTCCTTAAGCTACCTGTTATTATCATTTAACATGTAGTGAGAATAAATAACTATCAACATTTATAACATTATAAATATGTCCTGCCTGTAAGGGGCTACAGTCTAATTAAGAGAGCAGCAGTGACTGAAAGCTGTGTGGCAGGGCTAAACTGGGGTCCCACAGCTCTTTGCCTACTGACCGCAGAAGCAGAACTGCAGTTCCTCCCCTGGAGAGGATGTAGATCTGCCCTGTAAAGTGCTGCAGGGCTCTCTGTGCCCCTGGCTCCTCCTTTGGAAATGATGACTGATGTTCAAATGGAACAAATGTGAAGGATAAAACATGGGAGCTCACTAGAGTCGAAGCTCATCTCAGAGCTGCCCTTGAGATAACACCTTAATGGTGCCCTGAAGGTAAGACAAGGCTGGGCAGCACCCCAGCCCCAGGTCTGAGTGCTCACCCTGGGCATTTGCAGTGTCTGACCCCTGGCTTAGCAAAGGATCAGTGCAGCGTTCCCAGAAAAGCTGGTGCAGAGGTGTGTGACCCCCTCCCAGTGACTCAAGCCTGTACCCCAAGGTCCTGCAGCATGGCAGCAAGCTTTGGGTGCCACCAAAACACTCCCCCGCCTCTCCTGGTACACACCAGCCCCTCACCCACCCTGTGCTGCCGGAACGGGGACACCTTTGTTGGCCTGTGGTGATGATGGGGTGTGGGACAAAGAGCTGAAATATGTGTTTACATGCCCTGGGCCCTTGGTGCAGAGGCTCACCATCCCCTGAGCATGCAGCAGGACATCAGCAGGGACGGGCTTTCCCCGTGATGTTTCCCCGAGTTTCAGCCTGGCCGTGGTGTGCAGGGACAGACACAGCAGTCCCCGCTCGCCACCCTGCAGGAACAGGCTCCGAGCTTCCTTTCACCCCCTTAATGTGTCTCACATCAGTCAGAACCTACTCATGGAGAAAGATGTTTCTTGTCAAGAGTTAATTATTAACAGATAAATTCAATAGAGAGTTTTAATAAAAGATAAGACTAACTCAGTTCAGGTATTCCAAACACAGATATCATCTCTACGTTAGTCTGGCTGGCTGTCACAGCATCTCTTTCGTGCCTGTTGCTGCGTATCTGAACGAGCCATCATATCTTTGCTCCTGTGTTCTTCCTCCTGTTTTCTGGACATTAACTTTTTGGAAAGGCATAGCTTTGGGGACACTAATGCTTCAACTCATCCCTGCGTTTACACTTCTGCACTCCTCTGAGGAACAAGAACATTCCAAGTTGCAGCATCAAGGGGGGATTCATGAGTCCTGTAAGAAGAGGAATTTACAGCAGCAGAACTTCCAGTGCTGATTTCGGGGGTAGCGTCAGGTCCCAGTGACGGGGCACGGGGCGGACCAGGGCCCACGGCCACCTTCAGCCACCAGCCCGTGTTACCGTGGGCCCTGGCAGGAGCGATGCTGCAGACAGCACACAGACCATCCCTGGCCTGGGGAGCCCCTCTCTGACTGTGGGGGTTCAAACACAGGGACACTTTTGTTTCTGAAGAGCTAGAGTTTTGTCCAGTTTATTTATGTTTATTGCAGACAGCTTTCCCTTTGAATCCTTTAACCATTGCTTGTACCTGTTAACAGCTTTTCAGAAACAAATCAGGAGGACACTAGTCAAAGCAAAATACTGTCAACAGACCAGAAGGATTTTACAGTCACTGGGTTTTCCCCCTTTTTTATCTGTAGTTACCCTTTTGATGCTAGGGAACAATGTCAGTATTTCCACTGCTGTACAGAGTAACTTACGTTGTTCACTGAGAGTATTATTGGCCACTTCTCTTCTTGACCTGCAAAATCACATTTCAAGAATCCATAACTTGATACTACCTGTAAAAACAAAGTGACACAAAGATGTTAACAACCATGTAATTAATTTGCAGTGAAAGGCTAAATAAGCCACAGCATCAGAACGGCTGATGCCACTTTCCCAGGTGGCATGTAAAAAGTCTAAAGTAAATGTGTTTGCTTTTCAGAGAAATATACCAAAAAAAGTTTCCAGTGTCAGTATCATCCTCTCTTCTTCCCATCCTTCCTTCCTTTAAATGTTTCAAGCTCTAAATTTGTTCACCAACTAGGAAAATACTTGTAAAGCCCATTTAATATTTACAGATGTTTAGTGGCAGGAATAGTAACTTCCTTTTTTATTTCCCAGCGGATGCCTCATGCTTCATATTTCCCCCAGCCTGTCACAGTGAGTTACATCACTCTGGGAAGCTGAAACGAAGATGAATCATTTGTGAAGCTCCTGTATCTCCCCTTGGCTGGCTTTTCCGATCGCATCAGAATAAACTGATAAAGAAGCAGGTTGCTCTTGTGACGAACAGATAAGGTTTCAGACGTACTGATGGGCTGTTGTGCTGAGAAAAAGGACTGGCAAGGGAATTAATAACCTGCCCACTGCCACCCCTGGGAGATGTAGGAGTTTCCATCCGTAACTCTTCAGCGCCCCGTCACAGCCTTCAGCAGAGCAATCGCCCTCTCTCTTCAGATACTTCACACAAACTTTTTCAGGACTTCCTTACATCAATAAAGCTTCAATCATTTGCAAACCCATATGCTTTATTTCCTCCCTGTTCTCAAGAAATGCTCACCTCCTGTCCAAAAGGCATGTCAGCAGAGGAGCGTCTGACATCCCTCCTCTCGGCAGCCCCCGCGCCCACCGCTGCCCATCAGCTGCCTGTGGTCCCACCATCACCCCTCGTCTGCCAGCCCACTCTGTGATGCGCTCTGCTCTGTACCGTAAGGAAATATTGAGCTTCTCACCCGTGGTGCTGTGGATTTAGATATTGACTTTTGGGATCAAAAGCTAGTTTTGGACGATAACATCAGAGGACCTGCTGAATAGCGATGAGGAGAAGGTTTGATGCCGAAGGTAGCAGCACAGCCCTTCGCAGGGAGTGTTAGCAGTGTAACCCCCCAGAAATGAACGTCAGTTTTATCATTTATTGTGTTTAATGTTGGGTTTGCTATTGGTGTAAAGAGCTGTCTGACATCTAGCACATACAGGAGATGGGTAACGAGTAAAACTCCCAGATGTGAACCCACCAGAATTTATTTTTCACTACAAAATCCAAAAGCCCTTTAATTCCAGAGATGAGTCTTATTTAAAAACTATAGAAATTTCTCTGAATCAATGTTAAAAATGCACTCTCTTAAAAAAAAATAGATACATTTTGTTCCTTATAACACAAACAGCTGCTTTGGTTTTGTTTTGGGTTGGTTTTTTTTTTACTTTAAAAGTAGCATGTCATTAATCATGGATAAAAGCATGAGTTGCTAGCTTTTAACGAGACACTCAATTTATTTTTGCCTTTTTTAAAGGCAAAGACTCTTTATATCTAATTATAGAAAAGAATTATGCTATGAAATATGCAAAATAACTACATAAATCTGTAAAATTAATATCTGTGCCCATGTGTTGACATTGCCAACTTACATCTTGAGCTCATTTCTGCTGAAGTTAGTGGACACTTTTCCCACTGAAATCAATAGAAGAATTACTGCAGCCTTTGCTGGACCATGGGAAAACCCAGTGCTGGAATATGTGATGACTCCTGCAGGCATGTGATAACTCCTGTGGGTCAGGAATATCACCAAGTGTTGTCAAATTGAAGCAATTACACTGAAACCACTCTCAGTCCTGATGTGCAGGGCACAGGTCAAGAAGGGGTGGAGGTTCCAGCTGGACCTCTGCGCTGAGAACATTTATCCCATTTCTCCTCTGCCTTCTGTTTTTAAGGGACAGGGATTGTTCTTTAAGGAGTGAACAAGAAATATGTAAAGAATCATCCAGGCCCACTTACAGGATGTTTTTTCATTACTATCTAAGGAGAGGTCTCTGTATTATGTTGTTAGATAGTCAGATTTTCCATTTTCAGAGCCAAACCTTTCTGTACTTTCTTGATCAACATTCCAATTGATCTGTCATTGCTCGTTTTAACTAAGTAGATGCAATAGGATTAAAGCCAAGGTTAAAATATGAATAAAAGCTCTTTGGAGGATGAGCTGTTCTGTGAAATACTGCTCCCAGGTTTTCCTGCAGCAATGTTCTTGCTGCTTGGCAGATCTGCTTTCTGAATATCACTGGCATAATCACGTGATGAACGCAGAGGTTCTCTGGGATGCCCAATTTGCCAAACATGCCCCCTCCCCTGAGCACTTTACTAAGGGGGAAGAGAAGATTTAAGGCCCCCCCAGCCTCCAACTGATGGGCTGCCCATTCCCACTGGGATGCAACAGCGCAGGCACTCACTGCATCAGGGCTGCATCCACTGTCTTCCAGTACTGTCACCACTGCCTTCAGCTCCCGGGCTGCTCTGGTATGAGCCTTGGCAGTTTTTTAGCCTTCTCTTTCAAAAATTAGTGCAATACAAGCTCACACAAGTTCTCCTCCAGGAAATTCAATTTGTTTTGATACCTGTGGCATGGCAGGGCAGCTTAAAGCCTTAACTTGCCCACGGAGCTGTCAGTTCTCTTCTGCTTGTGATTATTTCTATGCAGGTTTTTTACTATATGTACCCCAAATACCAACAGATCTCCTGCAAGCTGTTCTGCAGAACTTGATGGAAGCCTTTCCAGGCTGCGGGACTCCAGACCCGTTACCTGTTCACCTGTGATCCTGGCACTTCCCCTTCAGCTGGCTGCTGGTTTGTGTAACTGAAATCAAAGATGTACAAGGAGTAGCCCTGGCATGAATGTTAATCACCAGCATTTCATCCTCAGAAACATGCTGCAAATCCCTTTGAGCCCTGGCTGTGCCAAAGAATAAGAGAGGATTAGGGAGAGACTTGCTCAGCTGATTTTACTTTTACTGGAGCAAAGTTCCCCACTGGCTGCACATCACATTTACATACACACTCTGCCACGGGGACAAATATACCGTATTGCAGCACGAAATCTGAACGAGCCAGATGGTACTTCTTGCAGGCTGTGCTGCTGGTGAAGGATGACACCAGCGTGGCAGCGCTGAGGTGACACCCTGGGAGGAGCAGTGCAGGTACAGCACAGCCTGATGGCACAGCCCTGCTCAGCCCAGGGCACTCCCTGGGGTCCGCTCCTCACAGCCCGGGGAGGGTTGTCCTGCTCTGCTCACAGCCTGCACCAGGGCTGGTGCCCACTGTGAGACCCCCAGCTTTTCTGAGAGGGGAGGTCAGGTGCCAAAGCCATGCAGAAGTGTTCTTACTAAAAGAGGGCAAAGGGCAGTGGTGTTTGGACCTGAAGGCCATTTTCTGGGTGCCTTTCAAAGGGGTGCAGCTGCAGTCAGGAGCATCACCCAGAGCCACTGTATTGACTCAGATCTTAATGAGAGCTCTGCCTTTGTCTTCAGGGGACAGGGACTCCACCTGCGGCTGGCAGTGGTACAGGTTATACCTGTTAAATAATGTCTCTCTTTTATTTTCTGATTGACACAGAGCTCAGAGAAATCTGGCAAAGGCTCTGACAAAAACAACCCCACTTTTGTTTCTGGCATCCCTCCAGAAGCACCAAACGCATTTGTTCTCAACAGAGCCATGGAAATATGATTGTCTAGCATCTCCATGTTCTTGATCAAGGGATTATTGATTCTGATCTTGAACTAAAAACAGTCAAGAAGATTCAATACAGAAGCAGAGCCACTCATTAACCCACTGTTCATTTAACACAGAGAAGTCAACATCTCTGACAGAACGGCTTAAAAAGTCAATGTAGGAAGAGTTTTATGAGAAATTGTAGACAAAGATTAAAAGCATTTAAGAATGAGTCTGCTAAGAGACAACATGTAACCTAGAATGTCCTAGAAAGCAGAGGCAGGGAGGAGTGCTCACCAGATGGATGGGAGAGAGCAGTTTGTCTGAGGGGAGCTCAGGGGCTGCCCACACCAGAGCTGCAGCGGGAGCGGGGACGTCGAGCTGAGCACAGCGATGGCCTGGCATGAGACACAGAGGAAGAAGAGGAAACCCACAGCAAGAAACAATATTCCAGAAACCACAAAGTCTTCAGTTTATGCAAAGCCCTGGAATTCTTCCATGGAGAGCTGGGGACAGGGGAGTTACCCAGACAGGGTAACTAACTAACAGAGGTACCCTGGAGCCCCACCAGCTTCCCTAACCTCCCAGCCAGAAATTACGCCCCAAAATATTTGGCTAGCTGATTTCATGTTAGCTCAGGGGTATTTTATATCCACCTCTCATGAATATTTAACAATTTACTTGAACATTTTTTTAAATCAATTTTAACCGAGTGGGGAATATTTTCATAGAACCTATTTTGAACTTGCAAAAGCAAGTGTTCATGCTGGAAGCCTCATTAGAAGAATTACAAGTAATATGCCATTAATGTGTCCAAGAAAAAGAAATTAATTCTGAAGATGAACTACAAATGAACTTCAGATCAAGAATTGTCTGCAGAAATTACTTTGTGATGAACTGAACAGTGAATACTGGCAACTCGTGACAAGAAAATGAGGCAGAATTTATTGAATATATTACTTGGGTTTTTTTCTGTAGTGGTGATTGAGAGATTGTAGGGCTGAGTCTACCACGGGGACTTGTGCTCTTGCTGTAGGAATAAACTCTTTGTCTTCATTTCTTGACCTGGCATTTTCAGTGGGGATTGGTTTATTTTTCAAGGAATGGACAGAGATAGATGGAGGAAAAAGAGCAACATCAGGTTAAAAACAGCTAGGAAAAGTGAAGATTATTTTAAAAATAATAACAAAATGAAGAGATCCAGCGGTGTGTTTTCTGCAGCCTCAGAGGTGCACCTTGCTCAGGTGCAGTGGGACAGTCCCAGCCCTGCCAGCCGTGCGGTTCTCCCGGCTGCCCCAGCCTGTGCGGTGCCCGCGGGTTTGGGCTCACACCCGTTCCTCAGCCAGGGACATCATGTGGGAGAGTCTCTACATCTTCATTGCTTTGCTGTGTGAGTAGGCAAGGGATTTGTCATTGGAAAGATTAAAAAATAAGACAAGGTGTGCCTTGCTCCATTAGAGTGTGGAGCCAGTACCAAAGCTGCGATCTCTGGGGGCGTCCAACCCACAGCTCTCCATGCACCCCCTGCCAGTAAGATGAAATCAAGCTCACGAGCCCACTCTGCCCCATTTTGGTGACTTTTTTGAGGGAGGAAGGGGGTTTCCCTTCCCCAGTGGCGGGTCACCAGCACAGAGACCAGGTTGCCTCATGGCAGGTGCAGGTGACAATGAATATGAACTGTCTGCGCTTCAGAGGAAAATTTTATTTGCCATTTTAATCACTTCGGTGTCTCCCTGCATTTCTCACATGACTCCCTAGGTGGCGGATGCTACCTTACTTAATGGAGTTATTATTCGGTCAATGTTTTCTTAATATTTGGGTATGTGCTTCTTAGTTCTAATTTACACTTAAAGGCTGACTGTGAGCATAGTGCTAGATTCTGCATTTAACCCTCAACGAGGAGTACATCACCAGCCAATATTCCTTCTCCCTTTGACAGGGCCCCTTGAGGAGGCACTGCCCAAGCTGGGGTGCAGACAGCAGAGCCAAGCCCATGGATGGTGTTGGAGCCCACGGGCTCTCTGGGACACTGCTGAGCCTGGGTCAGTCTGTGTGTTCACCTGCCACCACTTGAGGGGCTCCTGACCACTGCCAAGTTTGCTCTTCTGTATCTGGGGAACTCTTCACACTGTGAATAAGTAACCAGATGTTGTCCTCTGAACTACACACAAAAGAAGCTCTTGTTGTTCCGTAAGGAAAATGGTGAATAACAGACCCAGTTAAAGTTAGCAGGGACCCTGCTTCACTTGGAAGAGTTCTCCAGCCTACGAGTAGTTTCATGGATTTCAGTAAGATGCAATTTGCACATGATGAGCATTAGGCCAGTTTCTGTTTTCTCAAGATTTATAGAAAACCAGCACTTCTGAAATGCTGAACCAAACCTGATAAATGGTTATTAACAGACATGTGACCAAATCACAGGAAGCTTTACCCAGTTTGTACTAAAAGCTCACTTTTTTGACAATCTCAGCAGAACTGTTCAGGGGAGAATGCACTGTACATCCATGGCTGGACGCGGGGATTTACAGCCAATGCCTTCAAGTGATGAAGGAGCACAGGGATGTGCACAGCAGTACTGGGACTTTGTCTGAATCAACTGGGATGAACTGCCTGGTTTTTTTACTGAGGACTGTCTCCTTGTACTGCCTCCTTTCCTCCGGCATCACACAGACGTATCTGTGACCTTCGTGGATGTCACATCAACAAAGAATAAGGTTCAGTTAAAAAAATGAATATAGCAGTTTCAGGTCTGGAGTAAATCAGTGTAGCTCCAGCAGAGTCAGCAGAGAGATGCTGATTTACAGACACTGAGGAGCTTGTCCTGTGATTACAAATAGTTTAAGTGAATTGTTACTACTGTGCCAGTTCAGGGATCTGGCAATTATACAAGAAGAAGTGTGTGATTCATTAGAACAGATGAGCTTTCCCAGCACATGGAAGTGCAGTGCCTGGAAATGGGCAATAGAACTAAAATACATTTTTTATTTTTATAAAAGCAGTACATGATAATGAGTGTCTGAGACTATCCCATTAATGCACTCAAAGATCACAGCATTAGCAGACTAACACCCACCTTGTTCCATGCCCTCTGAAATTCCTTAATATATGGGGCTTGTCATTCATTATATGTAATAATTTACCTTTCTGTTCGTTAATCAAGAGCAGCCAGACTTCAGCTTCACAAGTCTGCTTTACAATTTCGGTATTTAGTTGTTTAGTGTGTAGGTATGTATCCACACATCCACTTGTTTTTATGTTGAGTCTGACTTTAGAAATAAAGAGAGAGCTTCTAATGCTGCAAACACTTCCACATACAATTAAACATACGTAATTAATGCCATGGGGATTATTGAAGGAAAACAAAATGCATTCCTGAAGGCGATGGGGACCATTACTTACATTACCAAAGCAAGATTAATCAGCGATGCATGTCATACAAACAGTCAGCTGAGAAATTCCCAAGTAAACTCAGAGGAAAAGCTGCTGCTTTCTGCAGTGCTCATTCTGCTTTCAGTACAGGTTTGTTCATGGGATTATTTTAGAGTCATTCTGGAATATTCAGAGGCAGGGGGTAAATGAAATGGAATGAAAGGTTCCTGCAATTCTTGTGTCAAAACCCTTTTTGGGTGGAAGTCTGTGAACCTGGGAAGTGCTAACATACCCTGCACCAGGGTCCTCGGCGCGGCCGCCTCAGCCTTGTACTGCTGGCTGTCTGCAAACAAGGACATTAATATTGCAGTGATTTATCTGCCGGAGAAGCGAGGTTCTCGCTGGATTGCAGAATGCATCTGGACCAGCCTAATGAGCACATTCTTCACCATCGGAGAGGCTGTGGAGGGCTTGCAAATATTTTAGACGTGATTCACAGAGCCAAAAGGTCTTGTTTACTGATATGCTATTTATACCTAGCTCAATTAAACCTCTTCGGAAAAAAAAGAATTCGAGGATGCCAACACTGGCAGTGCTGTTGGAAGTGAGTATCTCCTCATTAAAAAGGTTAGAAAAACACCATTAATAATTTTGATAGATCCTTTCAGGCATATTTATGCCCTAGTCCTTGTCCAACCACATTGAGTGTCCTACGCAGAGCGATTCTGGCAGCAGAGGGGATCAGGCAGGGTTCACCCGTGTCCCGGTGGCAGTCGTCTCAGGTGCCGTGACCTTGGGGACGAGTTTTGGCCCCTGCCAGCCCACCCTTCACCCTGCCAGGAGGGGAGCTGCCAGCAGCACCCCTTCCAGTACCTGAAGGGGGCCTACAAGAAAGCTGGAGAGAGACTTTTTACAAGGGCACATAGTGATAGGATGAGGGGTAATGGCTTTAAACTGAAAGAGGGGAGATTTAGATCAGATATTAGGAAGAAATTATTGACTGAGGGTGGTGAGACACTGGCCCAGGGTGCCCAGAGAAGCTGTGGCTGCCCCCTCCCTGGCAGTGTTCCAGGCCAGGTTGGATGGGGCTTGGAGCAACCTGGGCTGGTGGGAGGTGTCCCTGCCATGGCAGGTGGTGGGAATGAGATGAGCTTTGAGGTCCCTTCACACCCAAACCATTCTATGATTCTATGATTCCATGAATGTTTCTGCTTGGTCCAGCTCCTTATTATCACCTGCTACAAAAATAATTGCTAATTGTTGGTGACTGCAACTCCTTCAGGGATGGAGACAGAGAGCAGGCTGGAGGGAGCTGCAAGGTGCAAGGCAAAGGCATGAGGGAGAAGCACCAAGGGCCGTGCAGGGAGCACGTGACGCCGCGGGGACCAGAGCAGCTCCTGCAGGTCCCAACTCCATGAGCTGGATGCAAGGGGAATCGCTAGAAGGTCCCGTTCTTTGTGTCAGTCACAGGCTTAGAGAGCAATGCCTGTTTAAAGGAGAAAGCTCCACAATAATTCACACCATTGGAATCTCAGATTCTTGGAAATCCAGGTCTGTCAAACCTGATGGTTAAAAAAATCAGCGCTATACCCCTAAAACTCAATGTACTGCAGAGTGCTCTTTCCTGGAGCCCGACGGTGGGATTAAATACCTTGCCTTGAAACTCACATTTGTGTACATAGAGTCTTTCTGCTGCATGGCCCAGTGAGAGATTTTGAAGGTGCTGTGCCTCCTGGAGCCATACCCCGTGGTTCCACCCCTGGAGCAAGTGGCAGAAGCCTGGGAGATAAGTGTGAACATTCATGGGGCAGTGGGCACTGGGAGCACTGACATCAAATATCGAGATGTGAATTGGTGGTGGAAAGTAAGCACAGCAGCCTTTATGTAACGCTTCAAAATGATGTACCCATTAAGTAATAAAGGTTTTGTTCCTTAATACACTATTAATAAACTTGAAACCATCGTATCTTTAAAAAAAATGCACTCCAGTGAAGTGGAAAGCAGACTAATGCGGATTTAGAGAGAGGTTGGGAGTGCCACAAATTATAAATGCTTTCTACTTTATCAGCATTACAGAGTTCTATTAATTTTAAAAATAGCTCTTGAAAACATACATGGCATACCATAATGGAGATGGCCGTGTTTCAATACATCATCCTGACGACTCTTTCCACAGCCGTGAGTTACGCAGAGGCGCCAAGCTCTGGTTTGCAAATGTGGTATGTACCATTCTGTGACTGAAAGCTAAAAAAAGCAGTTTTGTCTTCTGAGTCAGGATTGTGCTCCGGGACTTCCGACTGCGAGTGCTCACAGACGTGCTCTGTGTGGGCATGGGAGTCTGGGGCGCTCCCTCCCACTGCATGTCTCCCAAGGCAGCACCAGCTCTGCAGGCTTCCCAGTGTTCATCATCCCCACAGAGAGTTGGAATCAGACCCCTGATACATGTTTGGAATGATTAAAAATAAAGATGCTAATGGAAAATGCTAATGTAGCTGAGTAGGTCCTGTGAAATTCTCTGCCTATCAAAGTTTTCAGTGCTGACTGGCATGAGCACCCTTAGAACAGTGTGCTGTGTCTGTCTAAATGATGGAGGAGGTAGGTGCCACAGCAAGGACTGGTTTTATCGACTGCTTAAAGGAAAGACACACATAAAACCCTAACCGAGGCCAGAAAACGAAGCAGAAAAATCCCTGGGTGGCTGTAACTGATACTTGAGCTAGCTTGCCTTTTTTTTCCCTTAGACTGCACAGTTCTCTACTCCTCATCAAGCAGCACTTGCAGCACAACAGAAGACACATCCCCACTGCAGCAGCCCTCAGAGGCTGGGGGGTGAAGCTCTGCCTGCCTGCAGTCCGGGAACGCCCCATGGTCCCCAGACCCAATGTCCCCTGGCTTTCTGCTCAGCCTTGGACATGTCCCGGGAGAGTGGGGCCCCCATTGCCTTCACATCGCTTCGGGCTGGGTCTGACAGGAGCACTGACCTGTCTCTGCTGGGTGAGACCCTGCCAGCTCCCTCGTAAAACCACCGAGGACACACAGGTTACAGACACAGATTCCCCTGGGCTGGGACGGTCGCACCCTCCCTTCGCACGGCGTCGCGTGGCGTGTCCGTGCTACACCAGCTCTGGAACAGATGGGATGCTGTCTCTTATCTCTCATCCAGAAGAAAGGTGTGAGTCAACATCAGTATCAGCTTTGCACACTGGCTGGATACCAGGAGTTCAGCTGGGTGTTTGTCCTTGCTGTACATCCAACCTGCACGTGGGGTGCTACGAAAGGACACAGATTCCATGTGAGTGGCCGGGGAGCCCCTGCCTGCAGAGCAGACCGGGGCTGTTTGGGTAGGATCCAGCTACATGGCAAGCTGGAACATCATGCTCTCATGTTTCCTATTATATTACGATCACCTGCTATTATTTGAGAGTATTTCAGCTCATTCATGATGCAGACACAGAAAAACGTTCCACACCACCACTGGGAGAGTAAGGCAGCTAGCTGAAATGAAACACAATCGTTTCTGCTTCAAGCAAATGAGAAGAGACTTTCTATTTTGCACATCACTGAGTTCTACATTTCAGCTTTGTTTACTTTACTGAGCCTACATTAGAGAATTAAAATATTAATATATTGGTGTTATTGAGATGGTAACATGAGTGTGTCTCATTTACATGGATTTCCCAGGAGGGAGATGTTTCAAACACCCAAGCCAAGAACAGAAAAACCTTTATCTTTTAAAATAAGGGAACATCCTCTCCCTTATCCCAGTCATGGGTTTCAGTGCCACATCCCTCAGACATCACCAACAATGTGCTCAGCACGTCAGTCATCCCACATCCTCTGCTCAGCACCTCTGGCCGTGTCTCTCAGCTCATTCCTAGTTTCCCAGTGCAGCACTCCCACCTTTCCACCTTTCTGGGCTGGTTTTCCATCCCCTCCCCAGTGCTCTGGGGGTGACAGAGGGAGGGTGCTCAGGCATTAGGGTGCAGACTTGTTCAATGGGCCTGTGAGGAGATGCTCTGTTAGGAGACCCCCAAAGGGGATTAGTAGAGATCTCAAAAAGGAGTTTATAGTTCCCAGAGCATGTGGAACTGTCACACTGTCTCAGTGAGCAGCGTCCGCTGGCTGCCAGCGTGTGCACACGCAGAGACAATCGCCCAAGAAGTCTCTGAGACAATCTAGATGGAGGGAAATGAGTGTGTCGATGGGAAGTAATGGTTTTATAGGGCCCCCACACTCGACTGCAGACTGGACACTCTCAGGTCTGCTTTCCCCCTCCTGCAGCCTCCTGAGCTTTGGTGACCCTTGCTATGGGAGCAGGGGAGGAGAGTCTGACCCTGTGTTTGTACATCCCCATGGCAGCTGACCGAACCTGACTAAAACATCAGGGCTTGTGTTGGGAAATGCCATTTTCAGGTGTCCTTCTCTCCCATCCCAGCCCTTTGGACAGAGATGTGTTTTAATAACCCCTTCATCTTGATGCTGATTCAGCCTGTGAGCTTCTTAAAGCAGCCCTGAGCCTAAGAGGGCATATTTTCCCCTGACAGGTCGAAAGAGTTACAGCCCCTTAAATCAAATTAGTAGACAGGATCTGAGTGGGAGCCCCTGCGAGATGAATGAGCTGGCAGTTTTTAAAGAGTAACAACGAAGTAATAAGATTAACACAAAACTAATGGAGGAATGGAGATAAATACAGGGAATGTCCATGTAATGTCAGAGGGGGTTGCATGCCAGACTTCTGGCAACGTGTCTGAGACAGGAGTAGGTAACTCGTACCTACTAAATCACAGCCATAAATCCTGTGCTGTGTTAACAGAGCATGAATGATCTGCTCTGAAATGAACGGGAAAAAGACAGGGAATTCACTGTTCATGATAAAAAGAGCAGCTAAGCTAAGCTGCTGCTTTTGGTCGGCGCCAGGTCTGGGAAGGCACTTCGGCTGCGTGACGATGCAGATCGGTGTGCGATGGCATTGAGTCCCCGGCCGTGGAAAGACACCCCCTGCAGAAGCCCCTGTGCTCAGGGTACCACGCAAATGCCTCCCATGGGTGTGGTTCTGAGAAAAAGAGGAAATTCATACTGGCAACTTGATTCCAGATTACACACCCACACCAAAGGCGGGTGAAAAGTGCCCACTGCTTCCCTGCAGGTCCCTTTCAGAAGCTCAGACCACCTATTCCAACCCCAAACCTGCATGGCGGGGCTGCGAAGAGATGCGGTGTGTCAGATCTCCAGGTATGCTCTGAAGTCTCAGGCATTTGGGGGTAAACATTAACTAAACACAGGAGTTTATTGATTAATAGGTAGCCTTATTGCTAACAGAAGTACAAAAGCCTTGCCAAAGGGAAAGATGGTTTTGTGGCTACGGCACAAGGCTGAACCTTTGCAGCTCTGATGCAGAGTTTCCCTGTTTGTGTGAGCAGGTCTTGTGAAGTCCCTTGTCCTTCAGACTTATATGGACAAAACCTGGGTGAGGTGAGGGATAGGATCTGTTATTATGTGACCCGATACAGTTGGGAAAAGGAGCCAAGCTTTTGAACGCACAGCCTCCATCACATCCCAGCTCTCCCCACTCCCCGGGTTCCAGTTGTGACAGCCACACAGCTGATGGCACAGGAGCATCCTCCGAGCAGGCTTGTGCGAGCCTCGGGGCAAGGCAGGGCTTGTCACATGGAGCTGGGCTCACACGTCAGGCACGTGAGCTCATACTTGGGCTGAAATCCTTCAGTGCTGCTTGGTGCCCTTACAGCCATCCGAGCAAATAATGGAAACTCTGACATTTGTGATTTTGCCTGCCACTGCTGGGGAACAGCCCGCGTGGTACAGAGATGCCTTTCATTCTTAAGTGGTGCGTGGTTGCAGCTCCAAGAACATTTGATAAACTGTAGCTAAACTATAGGGAAATAAATACTTTCTTTTAAATCTGTAGTTGTTTCTGAACTTGTGAGCAACCAGTTAAGCTAGATGGATTTAGAGAGGCCCTACAGTGTTTTCCTGTTGAAATACCAAATGATAAACACCATTTTTCTTGTGTCCCTGCAGAAATAAGACAGCCTAGGGCAACATAAAATTTTCTTTTACTTCCTTCCAACAATGGCACATTTCTTCTTTTACAGGCTGATTAATATTTATTACTATAGTAAATGGCAACTTAAATACATGCTAGCAGTTCTGCAGCATATCATTAATTGAAGCAAACAGGACACCTACTATCAAACTACAATGGGTCTTTCTACAGTGAGGAATGGCAGTGATATGGCAACCCTTTAAAAGGAATTACTGGAGCATCATGAAACTGCTTTCAGTGGCAGCACACCACCATGCCAGAGCAGATCACTCCAGCTGCACACGAGATGCCAGGGGCAGGCAGTAATGAGGCACCCCGGGTCATGCACGGCAAGGGGCAGCAGAGAAATAAGTGGGAAAACAATCACAACCTGAACATGAACAATGGTATTCTCCTCATGAAGGACACCAAGAGAAGTCCTTCATCCACTCTCCACCCGAGAGGTGCAGGGATGCGTTCGGCTGGGCTGGCAGGCACTGAACATCTCGTAACAGGCTACTCTTAAATTCTCACAAAAGAGGGTCTGAAGCTGGAGCTGGGAGAGACTTTGGAGGCTGTTTTTCAGTTAAGAAGATACTTTGCAGAGGAGGAATATTTGTTTTTGCTTATTTTTCTTTTTGAGATTCCTGAGTTGTTTTCAATGTGTCTTTTGGAAAGTTAAAAGAGGACTCAATGTCAAAATGAAAAACTATTTAATCCATAAAACTACACAGCAGGCTCTAAAGAGTAGCATCAAATAAGATTAGTTCTACTTTGTTACTGGTTCTATTTTTTACCTACAATGATCTGCAAAGTTACTTTTGTTACTTTTGTATTCTTGCACTTCTAAGATTTCTCTAAATGCCACAACACTTCACATAAAGGCAGCTCAAACAGCCTGACACAGACATGGACCGAGAGGGTGACACAGATACTCGGTGCAGGACTGAAACAGAAGGCCACTACTTTATTTATGAGACCTCACTGTGCACCATAAAGAACCTGGGCTGCTGGACCAGTAGGTCTCTGCCCTTTGTAGGACAAAAGATTTACAGCCCTGAGCCAAACTGCTCCCTCCAGGACGGCCTCACCATGGCTCAGACACCACTGCTGGCTCCCATGGTCTCCAGTGGCTGCTCTTTGTCCCACCACCCTCATCACCTCCACTGCCTTTGCAGCCGCCTGACTGCCCGGTGCCCTCCGGGTCCATCCACTGTGCAGCTGCAGACCTCGGCTAAACACAGCCCTGCGCCCTGGGACAGCCTTCCTGGGACTTTTCTTAGTCTGTGTACGCCCACGGCTTTCTCAAGAGCTTTTGTCTCAGCCAGATTCAATTCCCTTCCTTCCCAGATCTGTCTTCCTACCAGGTGGGACAAAGCCATCGCTCCACAGCAGCAAAGGATGCTAACTGGGTGATGGAGACACAACCTGGCAGCCCTGTAGCACACTGTGCTCACAGCCAGTGCCAGCCACGGAGCTCTGCCCATCACGGCCCCAGTCCCTTGAGTCCCACAGACCCTGAGCAGCAGAGCTGGCAGCCTGCTGGGACCCCCACCTGCATCTCAACCCAGCTGTACCCCAACACTGTGGTGCTGGCAGCTGCTTTGGCTTGGCACAGGGGCTGGTTATGCTGGGCAGCCATGTCCCAACAGGTCCCTCTGCACCGGAACAACTTCCTCTGAGCAGCATGGCCAAGGCAAGAGTAAAAAAAAGTCCTTGATTCAAAATAAAATGGCAAAAAGGACGATGACTTTTCTTCCTAATTACCCTATATCATTTCTGACTTTATAGATAGGCTTGCAGAATTCAGACTGATACATGACTTTAAGAGCTTTACTGACTACAAATAATCTTTTGATGATGAAACTATCTGTGTAAAGCTTTGGAAGAAAGATCTTGCATGAATATAGCCAAATTAGGAAAGCCATATCGTAACAGCTGGGTTGGTAACCACATGTATCGCTGCTTTCGTTTGTCATCTACATTACTGCATCTATTTTGGACGACAAACTAGATGACTCATTTGATCACAACCAGTGAAAAAAACATAGTATGTTGCCACAAAATACTTCTTAGAGTTGATGCAGTGGTTTTTTTTTCTTTCCACTGCAATCATACATCTCTTTAAGACCAACCATGGGCAAACCAGCACATGGAGGAATTTGGCTTGTTTTATTCAATAATGGATAGAAAAGGAGCTGCCTGGATGTAATTGCCATTTGCCTGCCTTTTTGGTTAGTTTCTTCCATTAATTTTCCTGTTATTTCCCTTTGGTTGCTCTGCTCTGATTGAAAGGCCAGGAGATGAAAATTTCTCCAAAAATATTTCAATCAAATCCGTAGTTTTACTACTATGTTCATGGAAGAGGGGCAAAAACTTAACCAGAACCAGCTGCAGAGCTGTATTTTCTACTTCATTTATCCCTTTATGTTTGTACAAAAGAGAAAAACTGAAAATTAGCCAAGAATGTAATACCACAAATTCTCTCACTAGAAAACACAGCATAGTTTGCAGTAATCCCTTTAACCATGGCGTTAGCTCCTTGGTTTGCAGCACACAACCTCTGCTCTCAAAGAGATGAAAGACTTCTCCAGCTCCCCATGCTGCCATGGTCCTCCCCAGAGCCCCGTATCCCTGAGGCTGCTGTGGTCCTCACCAGCACATTGGAGTGGGCTCTCTGAGACTTCAATTAGTCCATGGCATCATAAATATTTATAGTTGTTGGCCATTTCTGTTGTTTCTGGGCCAAATTTTCACTTGCATCAGTCAAGGAGCAAGTCAAGGAGCTCTTTTAAATTAATGGTATCAGCATGGGTCTGTCCTGGGGACAGAGCAGCACCAATGGCTCTGGCAGCACGATGGCATCAGCCTTCTGCTTAACAGCAAAACTCATTTTCAACTCCAAGGTTTATATATATAAACAAGGAATTTTTATATCTATCTATCTATATATATATTTATATATATAAACAAGGAATTATTAATTCCTTTATATAAACAAGGAATAAAGCTGCAAACTCCACTGAGTTAGGCCTTGCAAAATCCATCTTAGAACGCACCAGTCCTGACCTGAGAACTGGGTGTTGCTTAAGATGCTTTAAATCACAGAGAACGATGCACGCAGAGAGACGGCTCTCCACAGATGACCTCATGTGTCTTTTCCTCTCCTGTCCTCAGTGACTCCAATAAACTCCTGACCTTGCAGACCAGTAAAGACAAACTTGAAGCAGACGGGAAGTCTGGCTTCACCTTCAGCATCTTGTCAGGAGTGAGGAGCTCTGCTTGATTCAGAAACGATTATTAATGTGACCTCTTACTGCCATTATATCCGCTAGCAACTGGGTTTTTGTGCATGGTACAGGTTTCTGCCATCAGAGCCCAGCTGACCACTGAGTGCACTTCAGGAGGCAGCAGGCTGGTGACAGCTCTGCAGGGATAGTTTTGTCCTGATAAAAGCTGCCCGTGAATCAACAGGAAGCTGAAATCCCTGCTTCTCGTAATCGAGCATCTTTCCCCTTTGTCCATTTGTCGGCAATTTATGGGGATGACTACTGCGGAGGTTCAGCTCTGTTTAGTCATGGGATGATTTGGTCCCTTCCTAGCACAGAGCTAAGTATAGCGCAGACTCATTCTTCAGAGGCCGCCAGTGATAACGGGGCTGGCATCCTTCCCCAGGCACGGTCTGAGCGGCCGGGTCCTCCTCGGAGCTGGCTTCACCTTCCCTTCGCCCCTCCCTGACCGCGCCTCGCTCCACATCACAACCTGCCGCCGCGCTGGCACGGATCTCATCCTCAGCAACATCACCCGCGGTGGTTTGCTCCCGAGGAGAGGCGGAATCACTCCGAAACCTAGAAACTAAACTAGTCGCTGTCCAGCCTGGCCACATTTCCCACTGCCAGGTGCTTCTCAAGGGCTTTCTGCACATCAGAAATAATCTGCCCTTGATGTGGCTTCTCTTCTAGCTCTGCATGGCTGGCATGATTTATTTGTGTTATCACTATGACAATTCCAAAGATCTTTTATTGTAAATACAATCATCTAGGATGTTTTTAAATCTTACTCTGATCTGGGTTTTATTCTCTTCCAATATGAAGAAATCATAGAGCCTGATTATACACGGTGTCCAGCATTGTTCCCATGCTGATGAAAAGCCTTTGCAGCCCAGGGAGAGCCTGGTCACCACCCCAGCACCCAGAGCCCACTGGTGCACACCTTTGCAGCTGCTCTAGAAAACTAAACCCAAGAAACAAAACACCCCAAACCCAGCACTTGGACAGGTAACATCTCCTGGCAACACGGACTCATCACTCACAAGCAGATCACCTTCTCTCCACGCTTGTCTGAAGCAGTCGTGGCAGTGGGGCAGTGCCACCGCTCCCCACCAGTGCTGGCCCCTCACCTCCCGTCTCACGGCTCCCAGAAATCCCTTGGAAAGTTCTGCCCTGTTTCCCAGGTTGCCACATGCCTGTGTGCATTGGGAAAGTGAGATCATGTCACCCACTGCTGCTTCAGATGCTTCCTGGGGCTGCCAAGCCCTTCATGGCACAGGTCTGAAAAACAATATCCCTGTGCTGTCCCCTCTGCTGGCTCCCAAAATGCCTCTGGAAGGTCAGGTTCAAACGCCCTCCTTGGAGGGACTTCACCTCTCCAGAATTTCTCTTCTGCCTTTGCTTTTTCACCCAGATTTTTTGGAGGATGTTTAAATACCTCTGCCAAGAAAATCAGACATTGGCTCCGTGTGCCAGGGCACGTTCCTGCTCCAGGGGGTTGCCAGCCCCTGATGCCCTCAGCCCGTTTGCTGCACTCAGCCACTGCTGCCTACACAGCTCCATCCCGACCATTCCTCTTGAACAGAGAGAACCTCTTCTCCTGGGCTGGATCCTGGGGGCATCGCCCGCTCCAGCCTCGCTGTGCTGGAGGGGGAGAGCACCCAGTGTTGCACCCGCCAGCCTGGAGGGCGATATCATCACTGTCCCTGGGTGATTTAGAGGCATGACTGGAGAATTCAGTGACCCGGCTTGCACTGAGCGCTCTCAGAAACTGATCGTAGGTAAAAATGAGGTCGGGGTACCTGCTCCCCTCCTCTGCAGGAATGCAGGTGAGATATTAAACATGGAGCACATGGAGCCCTCACCCTCAGCTGCACAAAGGGGTTTGTGCCAGGCCTCCCGCCACAGCGGGAACGTTTGCTGGGAGATGTAAATAAGACCTTTTCATGTAAAAAAAAAACCAAAAGGCAACAGATTGTCATTGAATGCTGAATGTACAACGAAATGATGAGAGAAACGTGGGTTTGGACAGTTTGTTCTGCTAAAAACATTCCACATCCGTCTGTGTGATAAACTGCCCGGCACATTCCTGCCCCATTTCCAAAATCCATTTCCCTGCGCTCGGTGCCAGAGCCTGGGACAGCTGGACAGAGGGACAGGGGGACAGGGGGACAGCGGGACAGGGGGACAGGACAGCGACACAGCCCAGCCCGCTTTGGGGCGGAAGCACCTAAAACAGCATTTTTTTTTTCCTTTGCCCTTTTATCTCTCTTTTTTTCCCAGGTCCCTGGGCTGTCCCTGCGCTGTCCCTGCGCTGTCCCTGCGCTGTCCCGCGCTGCGCTGCGCGCAGAGAGGCGGACGGCCACAGCCGCGCACACGTGCGCGCGTTCGCCCCGCGCCCCGCCCCGCCGCACCCATTGGCCGGCAGGGTTCGCTGCCGGCGGGGATTGGCTGAGCGCGGCCGGGGGCAGCGGCGGGCGCCAATGAAAGGCGCCGTTGGGGCAGCGCGCCCCGGGCGAGCGGCGGCGGCGCGGGATGGAGCTGGGTGCCGGCGTGCGGGAGGTGGGTGTGCAGCGGGGGGACCGACCGACCGACCGACCGACCGACCGACCGACCGACCGACCGACCGAGCTGGGTGCCTCGCGGGGTGCCTTTCCCTCCCCTCCCGGTGGTGTTGCGCGGTCAGGGCGCGGGGCTGCGCGGTGCCGGGGCTGCGCGGGTGCGTGGGGCTGCGCGCGGAGGAGGGGCGGGCGCGCCCCTGGGGCTGCAGACCCGTGTTTTTGCCCTTTTCCCCGTCCTGGGCCAGCGGCTGTGCCTGCTCAGACCCTCAGGTCCCTGAGCCGGGGAGGCGCTGTGCCCCGGCGGGTGCGGGCAGTCGCCGCTCCGCCCGGCCCGGGTCACGCACGCGGTGTGCTCCCGGTTATCCCCGGTTATCCCCGGTTATCCCCGCCCGTGTCTGCGTGGGCTGGGTGAAAACTCGCTGCCCTCCTCCGGAGCACAGCTCACCCCGCGGCTGTTCCCGCCCGGCCCCAGTAAGGAGCTGATGCAGCAGATGCGAAGAGGAGGAATGTCACAAGCATGGATTTGTGAGTTATTAAATACTCAGGTTAAGAGTGGACAAAGGTAATTTCTGAGTTTTCTGTATCGTGCTAGAGCAAATCTGGCGGGGCTGTGGCCACACGGCACACACGGTGCCACTGCCCAGCCCTGGGGTCCAGTGATGCATCTGGGTCCGTTCTGATTTCTGTGCAAGAACTCTGCCCTGGGGGTTGGCTCCTTCGAGCCCCTCTGGGACGCGTTGGCTCCCAGCTCTCAGAGGTGTCCTTCCCCCAGGACATCCTGGAGCTCACCGTGGTGACTTTTGATGGGCAAAAGAGCCAGGATGCCCGAAAGGCCCTTGTGGCATGGTGTTAAGTGGGATGGAAGGGATTTTAATTGCTAAATAAAAATGTGTGGAATGGGCTGTCAGGGAGCAGCTGCTCCTACAACCTCACTGGTTGCACCTTTGTCACTGCATAATTAGGAGATGAGTTAAACACCTAATGTCAGCACGTCTCACTTTCCACGTTGTTGTAATCCCATCTCTTGATGCCAGATGGCCCTGACTGGGCAGTGCCAAGTGCTGTGTCCTGGGACTGGCTGCTGTGGGTCTGCCAGGGCATGGGGGCACCTCTGGACCTTTGGGGTGGCAGGGGGGTGGCAGCCTTTGCCATAAACTTCTGTGACTCGCCACTGCTGCCCTTGGAGAGCTCCCTCTGACTGTCAGGATGTCAGCTTGTCTGTCACTGTGCTGTAGCTTCCTCCATCCTATTAGGTTTGTGCTGTGCCACTGCTGGATCCCGGGGAAAACTCTGTGCTGGGCTGGTGGAAAAGGGATGCTCCTTGCAGGCTGTCCCAGGGAAATGTTGGTGTTTGGCAGCAGGGCTCGCTGTCTGTGTTGGTGGCAGAGGCTGTGCCCCCTGCTCCCTGTGCTGCCCTCCCCTCTGCAGTGCCATGCTCCTGTGCTCTGTCTGTCCTGCCCGAAATACCCCATGCTTTAGGGATTGAGGGGTTCCTCCTTCCAGCTCTGCCCACCTCTCCTGTCCCTGCTGACCCTGCTGGCTCTGTGCTGCAGGGACCCCATCAGTGCTCACTGAGAGGGCTGGCTCCCCCAGTGCAGCACCATGGGGTGACCCTGTCCCCACAGGCATGCTGGGGGTGGCCAGGGCTTGGCCAGGACATGCTGGGAAGGTCTGGTGTGTCACCCCCAGAGACTTGGAGCAAGATGTCCTCTGCCAGCAGGTCCCTGTTGCTGATAACCCTTGGGCATGTCCATGGTTGCCACTGCTTCTGTGGAGAGGGCACCTTTGGGTGCAGTGGGAAGCTGTTGGTGGGCACCGAGGGGAGATTGATCCTGCAAGGTGAAAATGGGCACTTTCTCGTGGGTGACTGCACTTGTGGGCTGTGTGCTGTTTGCTGTGGTCCCTCAGATTTTGCTGGGAGGGCTCACAAGGCACTGGAACCACCAGAGCCTTTCTGAAACATGTGGCTGGATAGTTTCTTCTGTGGTGGAGAGGTGAAGGAGAAGATGTCATCTTTAATTGCACTTAAACGTGCAAAGGGAATAGCACAAACTGCAATGGAGGGGTGAAGGGGGATGCCCTGCCTCTGCCTGAGGCTGCTGACAGCTCCTGTCCCCTGGACTGGCCATGGTAGGGTGAAAAAGGAAAAGTGCCAGCTCGCTTGCACAAAAGGGATGTGAAATGGCATAATAAAAACAAGAGAAAAAATAACACACACCCTGGCTCACTGAATAATCGGTGTACGAAGACAAATGGGTGTCTCTGCGGCAGACAGCTGTTTCATTTCCTGACTCCTGAGCAGGGCACTTTTTCTGGGCACGGGGTGGAATCCTGTCAGGTTTTAATTTGGCTTGGCAGTGTCGCAGCACCAGTTTGAGCAAGTCAGGAAGGCAAGTCTGGAACTCATTAGGGCTCGTTGCAAAGCCCTGAAAATTTGATTTTCAATCACTGTTGGGTTTAATTATTGTTGATGTCTTGCCTAGTGTATTATGGGATTCTTTCTGAGGAAATTAAAACAGCATGAGTGGGACGGCGTTCTGTTTGGCAAATGGGTTGTTTAGATTAAATTCTAAACGGAGAGTTAAAACTCCAAGCAAAGATAACGTGTGATGGCTGGCATGTCGTGTGTTCCTGGAGCGGGCTCAGCTGGCCTGTGCCAGCAGCAGGACTTGGTACTGCTCTCACTAAACTCACTCCTTTTCTGTCGGGGCAGAAAATAACCCACGAAGCTGAAAGCACTATTCAAAGCCAAGGTAAAGTTTACTTGATTCATACAAATTTTGGTTCTTTAACTTTTTCTTCAGCTCTTCAGCATGGATTTTGCAAACACCTGAAGCAGACTGTAGGACAGGAAAAGCGATGCTGCTGTGATAAATCAGGAGCCTGGGGTGGCTCAAGGTCTCGGGGAGAGGCAGAAGCCTCCCTTCTCCCTCAGCAGTGTTTCAGGACACTTGAAGACAGCTCTGCAGATGTATGTAGATGCTGTGACAGCCGTGAGTGTGCCCGCAAAGCCATCGCTGCTGTCACTTAAACATGCTGGTGCTCCTTTGCAAATGCTGTCAGGAATGGTACAAGTCACTTCATCTCACCTCATTTTTAACAGCTGGACCACATAGTTATTTATCCCTTGCAGACTTCTGTGTTCAGTTTCTGGTGATCATCTCCACTAGCAGAAGCTCAGAGTTTCATTATGAGAAGTTGGTGCCTTCTCTGTAAAGCCTCATCCCAATGGGCACAGGGTTTGGTCCCTGTGTCGGTGACAGACTGGTGGCCTGGGGAGGTGGATGTGTCACCCTCTCTGAGAGCTGGTTTGTGCTTGTGGGACCAAAGCCCCTGCTCCACAAACAGTGTGGCTGTGCTGGAGCCCACAGGAGGAAGTGCTGCTGCAGCTGTCACGGAGACAGATGTGGATCTTAATGCAGAAACCTGCTTAGCTCTGAGCAAGTATTTATAGATATGAAATCATAAAGCAGCACATGGGTTAAAGAGCTTATTTTGGGACTTGGACTCAGAGCTGAGTCCCATAAAGTACAATTTACAAGTTATAAAATCCCTCTCGTCCTGCAGGGAGGCAGTGTCTGGAGTATTTGTTTAGGCTGTGTATTTTTTTCCCCTCTTTTTAAAAGGAAGTATTGTATTTCAGCCGTTCAGGAGAAGAGGTATTCAGATGTCCTAGCTTGAAGCCACTGCTCTGTTTAAAAGTGGGGCTCTGAGGAAGGGAAAGATTTCAGGGCAGCTATTTGCAGGTTTTGGAAGAGCAGGAGTTTCCTGGTGTTGATTCATCATCCTCTCACCATCTCACCTGCTCCAAACCCTTTGACTTCATCCCCCCAGTTCCTGAAGGCCGCTGAGCTGCTCCAGCACAGTTATTGCCTGCTGCAGGGGGACTCCTTCCC
The DNA here is from genome assembly GCA_028020825.1 of Podargus strigoides. Lineage (NCBI taxonomy): Eukaryota > Metazoa > Chordata > Aves > Caprimulgiformes > Podargidae > Podargus > Podargus strigoides. Next base: position 829,200 of record CM051629.1, on the reverse strand, counting down.
ATTGCTGGCTTTGCACTCCCCTGCACCTCGGTGTCCGTGCTTCCATGAGTCTGATGCAAAGTGCATTAAAAGTAGTTGATAAAACTGGCATGGATAAAACTGGCACGGATGGAGCTTTGACTTGATTGCTGGCAGATGAGGCATCATAAATTGTTAATGCTTCATAGCTCAGCCCCATTCTGGAATGGCTCTTCTGGATGGATCGGAGAGGCGAGGGAGAGGAAAGCCTGTCCTGCCCAGGAGTGTGCTGGGTGATTGCTGGGAAGTGCAGATAAAAATACTAGGGAAATGGAGGAGGATGGCTGAGGAGTAGAAATAAGGAAAGTAGAAAGGTGATTTTCTGCTTGTACTTAATTGTGGATGCAAAAATACACACTTCCAGGAAAGACTTTCCTTATGCATGCAGTGTTGAAGCCTTGGTTAAGGGAAGCACTGAAACAGCTGGGTGGCTGTTTGTGTACAAACTGCAGTGCAAATATAGTTATTAATTCCTAGCAGAGTTGAAGTTCTCAATGCTAAGGGTTTACCTACTTGGACAACAGGCTGAATTCTGTCAGGGTTTGCTTTTACCTAGCCTGTGGCAATTTATTCCAGGTGGTGTTTCATTGGGAAGGAGCCTGTCATAGGAAGAAAAAAATCTACTGTTGCCTTATCAGAGGAACATGGGAAAGTAAATTTACTCAAAAGCATTGTGGCTGGTTGCCCATGCCTGGCCAGTATTTGAGGAGGCACAGCCCATCAGATTCTGTCTGAGGGTTCAGGGCATCACCAGCCACAAAATGACCTTGGGCTCTTTCACTTGCTCCTGAAGACCTGGAAATATGTCAATAGAAGGCACCTCACCTTATTTTCCCTCTATATGAGAGGGTGATTTGTGTCAGGATTATGACGCTCCAGTGGAAAGACAATAATTCTGCGTTCCTATTGCATGTGCTGCTGGGTCTGTTTGGGCCACCAAAGGGCACCCACGAGTGCCAGCAGAGTCTGCAGGAGGACAGCCAGCCAGCTCCTGTCAGCCACGTCTGAATCCAGGGCATCAGGGCATTCCTGGTGAGAGTCCAGCCCCTTCTCCTGGAGCTGGAGGTGGGAAGGACAGAGCTGGCTGTTGGGAGGGAACTGATGACTGCAGTGGGACACTTACCTGAGCACCCTGGCACTTGGCAGAGCTGCTCTTTATTTACATCTGGGTGGGTTCTTCCCATTCCATACACCACCCTTGGCTTGGTTTTCTAATTAAGAGCAAGGGTCTGAAGCACTGTCTTGCTTGTGGAAAAATCTGTTCATCTTGTTTTTCAGAGTTTGCCCTTCTCTTATCATTGATTCACACATTGTTAGTGGGGAGAGGAATGCTGCCAACTATGCACTCTTGGACGAGCGAGGCATTTGCAGAGGCTCTGGTTCTGCTGTGTCTGTCACCCTGTAGGCTGGGACCTGGCAGCTCCAGTGAAATAGTTTTCTCAGACAGTGGTGCCTCCCCTGATCTTTGTACTACTAAAATAAAGGCAACAAACTTCTTACTCTGCAAAGTGTAATACCAGTAAGTGCTTCCAGTATTCCTGATTATACCAACTCATTCACTGGTGACTTAAATCCTATAGAGAGAATCCGAGATGAAAGACAGTCCTTTGTAAATGATTTTGCCTTGAGTGTGGTAATTGGGATAACTGCTTGCTCAGAATCTGGCAGGGAAACAAATTGCTTTCAGGTCATTATAACAGATGCTTTCTGTCTATGACAATGGGAGGAAAAGAAAACAATCCTTTGTTCTCAGTCACAACTGTAGTAGCAAGTGTGTATATTGATTAATGCACATCTAAAAGGAGTTGTTTGCCATTGCACAAAGCTGTTCCACTTGCAGACACTGTCAAGGAGCCCCTTCCCCAGCCCAGGAAAGAGTGTCCAGCACAGTGCTGGGTTTCCCACTCTGGAGGTCAGCCCTCCTGCCCGCCCTGCTCTGGCTCCTGTGCAGTCTTCTGTGCCTGTGCTGGGAGTGGACTCCCAAGCTCACCTGGACCTGGAGCTCACTGGACACCAGGTACAGTCAAGGAGGACGTTTGGTCATCAGGAGGGCAGGGGCTCTTCCACGTGAGACCTGTGAAATATCTGTTCCAGGATGAGCCAGAACAAACCCCGAGGTGACTCGGGCTGAACTCGCTGTCCTCCAGCTGAATGCGGGGCTGTAGTGGGTAGCTCAGCCCCCAGCAGTGCTGTGCTGAAGTGCAGGTGGTGACATGGTACCCAAAGGAGTGTTAGCCATAGCTGCCCTTGCACTTCAGTGTCTGTACAGAAGCGAGGCAAATGACTGAAATCAAAGGAGCTCATTCAAGCAATGCCCCGTGAGTTCAGATCTGTTGAACTGCTGTGAACCTTTTGCCAGCATAGGAACCACTGGGGGGAAAAATCATCTTGGTAATTTGACCAGATAACTGAGAAACTTATTTCTTCCAGCATGTCTGCTTTTCAGGCTGAATTAGGAAATGAAAATAGGAGTGAGGTGACTTGACATGGGTTTCTTGTTAGTTCAGAGCAGATGTTATCTAGGCTACCTTTTCTGTAGATAGCTGTTTGAAACTTGGATACTTTAAAACTCCCAGTAGTGTACAGAGCAGTTTGGGCTCAGAGCTAGAGCACATATGCTGAGGAGGGACAGTGGTGCACCGTGTGGCTGTGTACAGCAAGAGAATTGTAGCAAATCTGCCCTGCTGGATGCACAATAGGAAGGAAAATGCAACCAAAGAGGCTTTTTGTGTGCACTGGGTCTGGCTTTATTCCTGCTTTTAACTGAAACTCAGCCCCTTGCATGTGTTAATACTTTGCTGTTGGGCTTGGCTGATGTTTTTCCTGCAGCTCATGTAAATACTGCTTAGCTTTAACTGATGGTGGTGTCCTTTTCCAGAGCTTGCAGCCCCCCCTCGCTGTGGTACTGATACTCTTCTGTGAGATGTAAACGCTTATACCCTCCAGTTATTGAAATCCTTGAGGAAGTTTGAGTTGGCTCCCTATTATTATGCAAGCTTAGCTCTATTATAGTCAAATAATGACGACAAATTAATTGCTATCCTTCCATATCCCTAAACTCCCCAACAGCTGTACTGAGCAGAGTGGTCCCACCCATGTGAATATTGTATGACTTTTCCCTTTTTCTTTGTTCAAGGGACTTTCTCAAAGTTAGAGCTGTTAATCTCCGAAATTCATTGCAGATGGAGGAACTCCACCCAAAGTGTTCACGTGGTCCCTTTGCTTCACTTTGGCTCCTGTCTGCCCTGGCTGTGATTTATTGGGGTAGGGTATCAAACACTGACACTGCCTGAGGCTCTTGCAGGGGCTGCACCAAAGGGTTTGTGCTGAGCTTGCCATGGGTGCTGGGCAGCAGTCTGCCCACGAGGAGAGGTGAAACGAGGACCTCAGCTCTGAAGTGCTGTTGTGAACTTGTAGTAACTTTTTGGAAACCAGCTTTTCCTCTTCCCTTCCTAAAAAGGAGGAGAAAACATACTTGAGGTAGTTACGTGTCTCCATCGCTGTTGTTGGTCTCCTAATAAGGTGTTGTGCAATAAGTGCTTCCAGGATCCAGAAAGCTCTGCAGAAGCAGGAGGGCCACACTTGGCCAGTCCCTTCTGGAGCTGTGGCAGCTGGTCCCAAAAGCCATTCTGGAGCCTGGAGGGCAGTGGGTGGCTCACACAGTGCTGGGGTGGAATAACCCTTCAGCCCCTCCTAACCTGCTCTGGTGGCACTCCTGCTCTTCCCTGGCATCAAGCACAACGAGTTGGAGCAGGCGGATTCCTGCCTCATGTCCCACCACTGTGCATGAAACTCTTGCAGGAGGGTGTATGTTCTCAGAAGCTTCATGGGTCTTCAGCAGTCTTTGATTAATAACCATATTAGCCAAATTTGCCAAAACCCTGAACCATTTTTCAGGCCTGAGTTCTTCTGAGGATGCGACTCCTGATGAGTTGCTCGGCTGGGCTGGGGACCCTGCAGGTCCACCCCCAGCAGCGGCGTGGTGGCCAGTGCTGCTGCTGGCCAGAGGGTTGTCCTCTCCCAGCTGAAGCTGCCCTGCATTTCCATGTGGGGTGTGGTCTGTGTGCTGCTAATGGTGAAACCATCCTACTAGGAGACACCTTGGCCTTTTGGGGTATTTCTTTCCCATCTGCAGGGCTATTACAAACTCTTTGTGATTACACTGAGGTCCTGTGGGTATGCACGAGGAAGGAGCTAAAGGTCTTCCAAGGGAGTATGGTCTAAGCATCCCTGATCAGATAAGGATCTCCTTACTTCAGTTATCATCCTTTTGTTAATGCTGACTGATTTAGCAGCTGGAGCTGGCTCTGTTTTCCTGTTTCCACCTTGTTTGTCACATAACTAGGTCTGTGCTGTGGTCTTATGACATGGAGCATGCTTCTGCTGGAGGTCAAAATCATCTGTCAAGTCTGTCTTGACCCTGTGCTTTGTGCACAGCTGAGGAGAGATGGTGTAGGGAGTGATCTAACAGCAAAAGAAAAGGAAGAAAACTAAGCATCACCAAAAAGCAAGTGTCAGGGTCATTGGCCAAGGTGTGCTGGGCTGGTCAGGGGGTGATGATACACCAGAACACCTTCTTGGAGTCTCAGCTGGCTGTCAATGGAGCTGGACCCTGGCATACTTCTAACCAGGGGACCATATCACCAGGCCTGCCTTAGAAGCTCAGTGCTCCTTTCCAAAGGAGTACGTACTCTGCACCAAGATGGAGCCATGTTTGAGTTTTTTCCTTGTCACTCGTCATTATAGGCTCTCTATTTTCCAACCACTGAGCAAACTTAGCAGTGTCCAGGATGGCCCTGCCTTTGGCCGGTGTAGTAGTGAACCTTGGTATTACTGGCATATTCCTGAGATTGTTCGGAGATGTTTTTGTGGGTAGAATGGCCTCAATTTCCTATCATTTCACTACCTAAGAATTTCCTCTGCACTGACTTGCTTTCTCTCCTTTAATAGCAAGAATGCTGAAGACACAAAAAGCCAAAAGACAAATCTTAAAATGTGTTGTGTATCTAGTCATGGTGAACAAAATTTGTTTTTCTTCCAAGCAGTTTGTTGACACAGGCTTTTTTTAAGGCATTACAAATGTCTTCAGACTCTGTATCTTAAACTTCAGCATCTCCTCATTTAACACTGATGTTACCAAATGGGCTTGGGCATAGCTGGAGTCTCAGAGTCAGTCAGCATTTGTTTCACATTATCTTACTGGGTTTGGGTTTTTTTGCAGTGTCTTGTCTCTTTTTTAAAGAAATCTCCTTTTATGCATATTTGAGGAGCTGGAGTGGAGCTGTGAGGAGAAGCTCCATATCTGGGCAGGAAGTCCTGCTGACCAGGCAGCGGCGCCTGTTATGTTTGGCCCCAACACAGGGATGGAAATGAGAGTGGCTCAAACCTCCCCCTACTTCTGAGGGAGCAAGGAATCATGCTGGCCTCCAAACAGATGTGGCTGTGCTGTTATCACAAGGAGATGCTGCCCAGAGGGGTCTGAGCTGGCAGGGGAAGGCGATGCAGCAGCCAGAGTGCCCCATCCCCATGTGGCAGGGGCTCAGGTGTGTCTGCCTAGGGTCTGCCTGTGCCACAGGGATGTCCCCAAGAATACACAGGGTCCCCTGAACTGCCCCACATGCAGTGGTGGGGGATAAGCTGCCATCCCAGGACCTTTCCCTGATGATGGAGACCCACAACTCCGAGGGCAGGGAGACCTCAGCCAGCTCAGAAGCCATGTGTTGCCTTGAAGAGCCTCTTGATTTTCATGTGGTTCCCCATCTATGTTTTCTTATAGCTCCAGGCTTGCAGGTAGCTTGCATGGTGAGCAGCAATGAGTCACACTGACTCCTGCAGAGTTTCCAAGGAGGTCTGTCCCTGGCTAGAGCAGTGCACAAATGGGAGGGCTGGTGGCTAGGACTTCTGCACATGTCTGGAGCTCTGTGGCCAAAGATCAGGGCTAGGACTTGTTTAGTTTTGTCTTAAGGAAATGGATGATCAGCTTTTGTATAACCCAAAGGCAAGGATTGCCTCTTGGTGCCAACTGGTTTGTTCAATTGGAACAGTAATGGCAGTCTGAGATAAGAGCTCAGATGTTGTATTAAATGTGATCCATTTTGCTATGTTTGTTTGGGCTGAGCAAATGTGTTACTGCAGGGAGATAACAGTAGAAGTTCAAAAGCAATTCCCAGGGTGCTGGCAGAGGTGCTGTGCAACATCAGGTTGTCTTGGGGGTTCAAGTGCTGCTGCTTGTTACTGACAATGCTTTTCCCTTCACTGTCTTCCTCGTATGTAGTGAAACTTCTCCAAATGAGTTTATTCGATCCAGATGTTTGTATTTAAATAAACAACCATTCATAGTCCCTTGCCTATACTTGGCTTATGTCTGACTCATTAAGATCAGAGTTAGTTAAAAAAACCACCCACCAGTCAGGAGATATCTGGGACAGAGTTCCAGAGCTGACATGATTGTAAATGCTCTGTGCTGGAAACCTCAATGCCTTCATCTGTTCTGGAGAGCTGGCACATGGCTGAAGACTAAATATCCTATTTGTCTGGATATTAGAGGCAGGAGGGAGTGTGTAAGACCATTTTCAAGATGTATTTTTAGTGATTCCCAGGGTGAGAGGTCTTTTCACTGGCTTCAAAATATTGGGAAAGACTGCAGGTGGGAAATGAGGTGAGGACAGGTGACAGTGGGGGCACGCCTGAAATGGCAGTCCTTGGGCCAAGGGAGCTGGAATGGGCCTCACAGGACATCAGGCATGGCTGAAGAAATCAAGGTCTGAAGGACAAATGCAGGATGGGCACTCTGCTCTCTGGTAACCTTTGAGGATAAAGCCCTCCCAGCCCCCGTGTCCTGCTCTTTTCCAGATGTCGGTGAGCCAGCCGCCGGGAAGGGGTGTGCCGTGTCTGCGCTGCAGGGGGACGTGCCCGGGCTTCGAGCCGCACTCCTGGAGGTAAGCCCTGCCCTGACACTGTCCCTGTGCTCCTGCTGATGCTCAGACTCCAGTGGCTTGGAGTGCAAAGAGCAACTGCAGAGCACTGGCGTGGGCTGGAGGTGCGGGGAGGACATCCTCTGTGCACAGGACAGCTGCTGGGACGGGAACGTGCTCGTGCCCCCTGCTCTCCATCCACATTCCCTCACTGCTCCTGCTCTTTTATTTTTTGAGTTAAAACCTCATCCACAAGTCCTTAAACCAAGCTGAGGCTCTCATGCAGTGGGGTTTTTATCCACTTTTGCTAACACTGCCTGCTCCCTGGGGGTGGAAACCATCTCTGCTAGGTTGGGCACAGGTCTTGGCAGAGGGCTGTGGCTTGGGGAGAGGAGAAAGCTGGGGTGAGGGATGGGTCTCACCTGCCTCAGGACCACTCCCAGCACAGCCCTGTGGTGTTGGTGCTGCTGGGGGGGATGTTGTGCTTGGCGTGCACCCCCCAATGCCCCGCGCAGCGTGTGATGGAGCACAGCCCCCCTGCCTGCCCCGCGCCGGTCCCCTGCCTGCTGAAACCAAACATGTCCTTGCTTGCTTTGGAGGGGGGGAAACACTGAGCAAAAGGATAATCCAGCACTGTCAGTAGGAGCTGTGCCAGGTGCCTGGCTGTCACCCTGGTCCCCGAGGGCGGGGTGGAACAGCCCTGGTGAGACCCTGCGTCCTGCTGGGCAGCACCACGGTGGCTGTTGCTGCTGGCTGTCCTGGGCTCCCTGATGCCTGAAATGCTGTGCTAACTGCCAGAAACATCGTGGTGTCTGATACTTTATGTTCAGTTTTCCCTCTTAAAACTCCAGTTGAGGTAAATGGCCCCCAGTATGTGGTGGGAGCGGACTGGTGCTGCATGCTCGCACTGGGCACGGGCAGTGGGCTGCTGCCCTGCTCTGTCCCCTGGAACAAAAGGGGCTTTGAAAGGGAAGGGAGCTATCCAGATGTCATTAATTAAAACAGAATTAATGCCCTCTGAGGCTCTTGCCAAACACTAGGCTCTTCTGTGAGCCTGGAGAACCTGTTTGCTGCAGGGGGGCCCTGCTGTGTGTGCACAGGAGCCTGCAGTCTGCTGGCCACAGCTTGGGTGGGCACCACGCGACTGTCCCACAGCCTGCGGCTCCTGGCTTCAGTGCCTCGGCTGGGTGGGAAGCCAGACTTTAAAACACCCATTTGGGTAAATCATTACTTTTTTTTTTAAACTTGGTTAAAGGCTGGTGTGAATCACACTTGTTCCAGGATCCTGCTGAAATACTTGGGGTTGCATCAGAGTTAGTTTGTCCTTTTTGCTGTTAACATTTGATGGAAAAGCTGTGAGCAGCCTTATAGGGTTATCTTTGTGATTTATAGCTATTATAATTAAAATGATGGACACTGAAGTATCAATTCCTGTTTCAGCAGTCACTTTTTAATGGCATGTAAAGCTTTGTAAGAGACAAGGGTAGCTCTGGGCTGTAGGAGACAGGTGAGGGTGAGAGATGCAGGGATGCTTGCAGGGGTTTGCAGGCAGCTCCCTGTGGTGGGTGGGAGGCAGCGGTGGCAGTGCTGCTGTGGCTGCTGTCACCTGGGGACAGCCCTCAGGGGTGTGCAGCTTTCCATGTGCTGCTGCCCATCCCTATGGGATGACCCACAGTGAATTCCCATGCACAGCTCGGGCCACAGGAGCCTTTTGCCTTATGCCATGACCTGGGTCTGTGTTTAACCTTGGGAAGAGGCTGATGCTCGGTGGCTGAGCCATCACATGCCCCCCACAGCCCAGCTGGCATTGACAGGATGATCTCATTTGTCACCCGCAGGAAGATCTGCAAGTCCTGCAAATGCAGCCAGGAGGATCACAGCCTGAGCTCGGATGTGGAGGACGATCGGAAAATCGGGCGCCTGCTGTCGGACTCCAAGTACGCCACGCTCACCGCGCGGGTGAAAGGAGGTGACGGCGTTCGCATCTACAAAAGGAACCGCATGATCGTCACCAACCCCATCGTCTCGCGGAAGGACCCCACCTTCGACACCATCACCTACGAGTGGGCGCCCCCCGGGCTCACCCAGAAGCTGGTAAGACAATGCACGGTGTGTTTGGGAGCTGAGTCGCTTGATGGAGAACAGAGCTCAGCTGGGACAGAGTTATTGGGGGGAAAACAGCAAAACATAGGGCTTGTCTCACAGAGCAAAAATGTACCTAACACTTTATTTTGGAAAACTGTATAAATAACCAGAGCAGGTAGGAGAGGGGAATGGATTGCCTTTGGGTTTTATAGGTTTGCTTATGTTTCTAGGAGAGGTCTTAATGGGTTTTACAACTAGAAAGCTCAGTGCTTTGGAAAAGCTCATGTCCAATAAAAACACTGCTGAGGAGACATCCCATCTCTGCTCCCCTGCCTGCTGTCCAATGCCCCTGCAGCCCCCGCGGGTGCTGGCAGACACCAGGACCCTGGCTGGGTGTGGGAGCAGTTCCTCCAGGAATCTTCTCTGGGTGTCAGGGCTGGGACTTGGTTCTCTCCTGAAACACTCCCAAGAGGGCACCAAGGAGGCAGAAAGCTGTGCAAGCCCTGGGGCACACGGAAGGGCAATGAGTTAATTCCTGAGACCTGTCCCCATGCTCCTAAAGCAATGTGGGTCTGGACCAGGCTCCTGGGAGAAGCAATGGAAACAGCATATTTGGGTGGCTTATCTGGGCAGGAGGGGTTGCCCTGGGCTTTGACATCCTTTGAAGAGAGAGGGAGGTCCTGCCTTCCTCCTTGAGTTGGATCTCTTGCAAATCTGAGCCTGTCCCAAGACCAGCCAGCACAGTTGGAGGTTGCTACCTGGGACTCTTCCACAAACCTGAGGGGTTTTTTTCATCAAACACTTCAGGAAATTATGCTTCAGTCTGTCTCCAAAGCAGAGAAACTAAATCAATGTGGAAAGAAGTAATGGTGCATCTAAATCCAGTAATCCAGTGCTGTGTTTTTAAATTATTCTGTTACAAAAATGGACTTTAATGATAACAGCAAAATAACTGTCATCTTTCATAGAGTAATTTTCTCTGCTTGCTGAGGTAGTCATTAAAATCTTGGACTTAAATTAGGCCTGGCATCTCAGGCTTATTAACCAGGAGTGCAACTGGTGCTCAGTGTGCTTCTGTAAATCACAGAATGGCCCTAAACCTCCCCAGAGCACAGCCCTGTTTCCTGTTGGATGCTGCATCACCTCGCCCAGGACAGGAGTCCCTAGGAATGCCGAAACAGAGCTGGCACTGCCAGCCTCGGACCTTAAGTTCTTTGTAATGCTCTTTTCATTAATTCAGCCTCAGATTAGCTGAGGAAGGGGGTTTGCCTTCCCCTCTTGGTGGTGGTGGGTAGCACAATGCTGGGTGGGCAGTGGGGCTGCAGCACCTGGGGGGTCCCCAGCTCCCACTCAAAGAGCATCACTGCAGTGGGAAGCATCCTCCAGCCTGGGGTGACCAAGCAGTGAGCATGGAGCCCCTCTGCCCAGGGACCCCCCACCACCTCTGCCGTGGTGCAGCCACAGCAGTCCCTGTCCCCAGCAGACTTGCAGAGCTTCCTTCCCCTGGGAACAGGAGTGGGAAAGCTCAGTTGCTTGTGCCAAGTCCTGCTGGCGTGGTCGGTGTCCGGGCAGGCAGCAGTGCTGTGTGGGGACGGGTGGAAGTGGGTTTTGGTGTGTGGAAGTGTTTGCCAGCAGAGCAGTGCTTGAGGGAGAGCTTTCAGCTGTGTTATGGCACTACAGACATTCTATATTACACTGTCATTAGTGGACAGCTTTTGCTCTTCAAATTAAACAAATAGTTTAAAGCTGCTGAAAATTGCAACCAGATTTTTTAAAGAAGAGTTGGGGAAACAAATGTGAAGTTGCAGCCGCAGACCCGAGAGGCAGACTGGTGGTTTCTCCTTGTGGCTCAGTTGCCCTCTCCCCATGGAAGGGCTCTCAGGGTGGCATGCAGTCCATCCTGGGGATGTAGCTGGGGCCTGGGTGGTACCTGGAGATGGGCACTGGGCTGTGGAGGGACCGAGACCCCCGTGTGTCCCACTGCCCCGCTGTTGAACCTTAGTGATGCTGCTCGCCATCTCCTCTTCCATTCCCTTCCCTTCGGCAGGAGCTGGCCCAGCAGGAATGTTTTTAAGCACTGTTTGCCTTCTGCAGGTCCCGGGGGGAATCAGGGAGCTCATAAGGGCTGGAGAGGACAATGGTGGCACTCTGCCACCCAGCCTGATTCATTAAGCACGCTGCCCAGCCCGGCGTGTATCACAGACCGGGTCTGGCCGCTCCACAGGCTGGCTGCAGCGCCATGGGGTGGCTGGATCCCTGCTGCCAGGGACACCAAACTCACCCTGAACCCTGACCGTGCCCCCAGTGCGGTGTTTGGGGGGTCCCAGGGGTCTGGCAGCTCCATCCCCGTGGCACTGGCGAGGGGGATGCATGCTTCAGGCGAGCTTTGGCATCACTTGCGGTGCCGGAACAGGCTGGGAGATAGCTTGGCTCAAATAAACAATGTGCAGGAGATCTGAAGAAACCCTGATATGTTTTGGCTTGAAGATCAACCTGACAAACTTTAAGGAGAAGTGCTGGACGTGAGCCATTCTCAGAGTGGTTCAAAAGGGAGCTGAGCCAAAAAGCTGCTAGTGCATAACTGACTCCAGTGGTTTCCTTCTGAAGGCAGGCTGGGAACTTGGGGTTGTTTTTATTCTTGTTATCCTGAAGTGGACAGTCCAATAATAGGAGGAAGTTCAGAGTGTGTTCTCACTAAGCCGTGCCTGGAGAAGTTATGAAGCAGATATTCAGTGTCCTTGGGGAAAGCAAAAAGAACAGATCCTAAAATATCTCCAAAATCCAGTAGCTAACAGTGAAAACTCAATATGTTCTTCCTCAAAATTATCTGTGCTAAAGCAGCATAGTAAAGCATTTGACTGTAATAATACACAGGAACAGCAGAAGAAATAAGTTATTATCCTTCATTGCAGTTTTTGGTGTGAGGTCCAATTGTTTTCCCTGATCTATTCTCTGGACACATTTGATGACATTGCAGTTATAACTTCAAGCATTCCCTTGAGCAGGGAGGGAGGTCCCACCGCGTGTCGGGGCACTGACCAGCCCACCTGTACTCTTAAAGGCTCGAGGCTTTGCTTTTCTCTCACTTCCAGCACAGACACTGGGTATGGGCAGTGCTGAGTCTGGTGCTGGGGTGGAACAAGATGCTTCAGGTGCGTGTCCTGGCACAGCACTGTTCTTGTTGCTCTGATATAAACGTTCATGAGTCTTGGCACGTTTGTGGTGGGTTAACAATTTCCTCCATTAAGATCCCTCCCCATTAAGCTCTGCTTGTGCTCCTGCAGAGCCCAGCCAGCACAGCAGACACTGTCAGAGCGTTCGTGGCTGTGCAGTGTCGAGGCTTTGGCTGCTGCCTGTCCCACTTGTTGGGTACCACTGGCACTTCCCTTCTTTTGTGGGGCAGTGCTGGTGTGAGCCCTGGGGGGGCTGTCAGGGAGTTCTTGGCTATTCCTGCTGCAGTTCCCATTAGGATTTCTCACTTCTCTGAAAGCCATCTGTGCACCACATCACTCCTGCAGCTCCCAAACAGTTACTCCTGAGCAGCACCTTCTCCCATGAGACAATACCCTACCCCAGTGCCTGCCCCTTGCACACAGACACGATGCCCTGAGCGTTGATGCCTGATATCACAATGTGCAGTGGTGATCACATGCACCCTAAGAAACACGGGAAGAAGCCCTGCCTCCATTAAATCGTTTGGGTTTGGTGTTGCAAATCCTCAGGCAGGGATCTTGCCCTGCAGTGCTGCTCTCTGGCTGGAAGTGGCTGAGGGGGAAGCTGACTGAAGTTTTTACAGTTCAGTATTGTGCAAACCTTTCTGTATTTAAAAGGCCATCCTGAACCATACTCATGTACAGTAAACAGTTAATCACGTGTTTGGTTTTTTCTTTAAATTCAGTTTTCAAATGCTGACCAAGTAAGAAACAAATCTAATGCAGCTGGCTGCTGGCCTTTAGGAGGGGGTGGCAGGGAGCCCACTGGCTGCCCCTCAGCTCTTCACACTACAATAGGAAAAATTCCTTGAGTGGGAAACTCCCTTCCCCTTAGCACCGGGCCAGAAGTTAACTGTGCAGACCCCACCGTCCTGCAGATGTCCCACCTCTGCTCTTAGGACAGTGGCTGGTGGCCAGTTGCCAGCTGACTTGCTTTTTTTTGTATTAAGGTGGGTTTTTTTTTTAATTGATTAAAGGGGATCTTTTACTGTAAATCCTGCTGCATGCAGCCCACGAGGACTATGGGGTGTTCTTGGTGCCACCTCTGGCCCAGTCCCCTGAGCTCTTCCCATGCTGGCACAAGGCAGGGGGAAGCTGGCTGTTCTTGGGTATTGATGTTTATGGGTTTCTGGTCTCTTCAGCAGCATTGTTGTCAAATCACCTGGAACAGGGGCATGCTAATGCCAGCGAGGGAGGGTGTGTTGGGATCTGGGTGCAAACTAGCAAAGCAAGTCTGTTTTTTAAAAATAAAGCCAAAAATCCTCAGGGGAAAAAAAAAACAACCTATTTTCTAAGGGTGAACTGATCAACAATAGCCTGGCTGCTACTTGCACCTGAGCATTTCATGCATCAGCCTTTTATTTCTGAAGTGTAAGTCAGAACAGCTCCAGGGGAGGGGAAGGGGCACGTTTGCTGCCTCTGCTCTGTAACACGAGTGGAGCATCGCTGTGCGAAGCAGGCTTGTGCTCCCCTGCCGAAGCGGCTCACGGGACGTGTCGGTGCTCTCTCCGTGCCAGGCCATGCAGTACATGGAGCTGATCCCCAAGGAGATGCAGCCGGTGGCGGGGACGGCGGGGGCGTGCTACCGGCGGCGGCAGCTGCTGAGACAGCTCCCGCTGCACGACCAGGACCCGTCGCAGTGCCGCGGCCTCGCCGAGGGCGAGCTGAAGCTCATGGAAGACTTTGTGAAGAAGTACAAAGCGGAGGCGCTGGGCGTCGGGGAGGTGGCACTGCCGGGCCAGGGCGGCGGCGGGAAGGAGGAGGGGAAGCCCCAGGAGCAGAGCATCGCTGCCAGCAAACCCTCCGAGTCCACCAACGGGGCCCTGGAGCGCGCGCCCGCCGCAGGGAACTACGTGAGTGCTGCGCTCCGCGGTGGCAGGGGTGTCCGGCTCTGCCCTGAGCCTGGGCAGCTTTCAGGGGACAGATTCAGCCTCAACTCGAGGGGAAAATGATTGCACCAGCCAGGGGCATCCATTCCTTGTGCACAACACGGCTCCTGTGAGCCTCCCCACGCCTGCTGCAGTGCTCTGCAGCCACCGGAGCAGTGCTGGGATGCTCAGTGGCATCACGGCGTGCTTTGGTACAGCTCTGAAACACCCCAGTGGGACCCCTCGCTGCTCCTGCCAGCCCTGCTGAGCACAGGCATCCATCTGACAGGTGAGGAGGGGTGGGTTATCTATCTCCTCTTCACCATCACCCTCCCTCCACAGCAAAAGCAGTGCTGAACCACCAAGATAAGTAAATTTCCCATTAGCTGCAGGAATCGGTGAGCTCAGCTTTGAATTCTTGGCAGCTCTGAAAGATTGGACGTGGTGTGTCCCCAGATGATTGTGCATCAATCGAGTACTCAAGATCAGAAACTGTTTTACTGTGAGCTAGTGAGTATTTCCTGCCTGGCTTTCCAGGCCAGTGCAAGTGGAGAGGGCACAAGTGACAGGAGGTGGTGGCTCAGTCTCATCAGTGTGGAGCTGTGAACATGCAGATAGTGCTCCCGGGGCTGGAATCGCTCTGCGGGACTTTGAACAGACCATGCATGTCTCTGGGCAGAAAAAATACATTTCCACAGGGAAATGACTGAGATTCCCTAACACCCTGTTAGATTTATATTCCCCAGTGCTGTCTGCAGTGGCCATTGTGGTTGCTGAACAAATGCTTATCATAAAATATGGTGAGTGAAAGTAGTTTGTACTGGCCCTGGTGAGGGTGATGTGCAGCTGAGGATTTAAAGCTGGGGAAAAAATGGTGTCTGAGTGTTTTTCAGGCAAGATTACTCTAGCCATCACTGCACTGAGATTGTAATGTGGTAAGAGCAGTTTTCATTTTTGTTCCGCATTGGGTAATGTCTCCAATCTGCTGTGGCCTTTTGTGTTAATGTGCATCTGACTTTCAGAGGCCAGTGATACTGTAAAAGTTTTTCACAATTGCAACAAAATACTGAATTGGACAGAGAATTTTAAGTAAAAAAGAAAATAGCCAAAAAAGGAAGGTTTCCATTAAACTCATTAATAAAAGTCCTTTTGGCAGTGAGGGTTTATTTAGACTCCAAGTTTGTCCTTCAAATAAATACATAACTGTGATGTTATTCTCCATAGTTTAAAGCATCACTTTTCTAGAGGCACGAGCTGAAAAATGGAACGGTTTCCAAAGCAGTTGCAGGAGATCCCGTTGGGCCGATGCTGCACAGCTCGCAGCGGGCTGCACACCACTCTGCTTTCTCGCTGTACTGAAGACAGACCTCCTGTTCCCCCTAACAAAACACTGCCTGTTTTAATTTGGTCTCTGGTGCAGGAATTAAGGCAGCTGAGCTGATAGGAAGGGAGGGGCCCTGTCACTGTAGTAAGTTTGTCCTAGGAGCTGAGAGTTCTCCACCAAGCAGAAAATCATCTTTAACCCCCTCAGGGCTGGAACATCTTCTGGTGTTATGAGGCACTCAGTTGGAATCAAATCCTGAAGCGTTTGGTCCAAATTAGCCATTATGCCAAAAAGCTTGAGGGCAGCAATGGAGTGAGTGCTCAGGGAAGCCTCCAGGTGCCTGGGGAGCTCCTCCTGTGGGAGCTGTCGTTGCAAAACAGCAGCCAGTGGCAAGAGCAAGTTTGACAAAGCTTGGGAGAAAGGGACACTTTCTTGGCCAACACCTCTGGTAATGCTGCTAATGAAGCCTTCACTCCCCTCCCAACACGATGGAGATGTAAAATGAGTACTGAGCTGTAATCCCATCTTAAATTTGAAGAGCCACTTTCTATTTAGTGTGCAAGTAGCAGGGAGATGGAAGTTATATGATACTTAGGAAAAGCCCTGTGAATAATTGCCATAGAAAGAAACAGCAGAGTAAGTTGTTTTTTTAACAGTTCTTATTGGCAAGAGACTTGAGCTGGAGTTGGAAGGCTGCTCATGTTTGTTCTCACTGTTAGATCTTGCAAGATAAGCAGGGCTGGGATGGGTGGATGGATGGGTCTGGCAGTTTCTCTGGGGATGATGGTGTGGGAGCAGCTGCAGGGTCAGGCTCTCTGATGCCCAAATCCTGTGCCCTGGGGAGGTATTGGGGTGGAAGGAAAAATACAGCCTTGGTGCCCTCTGGTGGGTGCAGAACCCATGGGTGCCCATCTGCCCTTGCCAACAGCAGGGCTGGTGTGTTGGGGGCAGTGCCCTGCCAGCTGCTCTGCCCCGAGCGTGGTGGCTCCATGTACTTGTTTTTGTGTTCATACAGACCAGAAATAGGACGGCTTCTGCACCACGCTGAGGTTACTCCCTCCTTGGCGTGGGTCATGGGAGCACTTAGAAGCACTCCCGACGCCCTTTGTGTGGAAGGAGCAGCGTGAGCAGACACATCCCATGTCAGGCTCGCAGGAAAGCCAAGCCAGGAAACTGTGTCTCCTCTTGCACTGCCTTTGCTTGTCATAAGGGGACTTGCTGGTTAAACAGGAGATGCCTGTCAGCTCCAAGGGCTGCGGGGCCCTTACGGAAAATCCAGACTGGAGGAGGGAGGAGGCAGCAGTGAAACGTGTGGTGTGCTGGAAAGAATAGCAACAAACTAAAGAAAACCCACTCGGCGGGTGTAGGAAGACCTGTAGCCTTCTGCTGTGTGAAGGGAGAACGGAGTTTCAGAAAGCTCCCTCAAGGCACAGAACAGTCTTTCTAGCACTTATGCCATGGACCAGCAGAAAGGGCTGGGTGGGGAGCGTGGCTGCAGTTTGATGTTTGCAGAGCTCAAAGCGAAACCCCCCTCCCGCTGCACCCCCAGAGAGGCCGTTCCTGCTGGGGCTTTACTGGGGCTGCAGCAGGGAAGGTCACTGGGGGGTCCTGTACTCCCAGGGCAGGGTTTCCCAGGCTGTGGTGGCATCCAAGTGTTGTTCCTTGGGACACAGACTGCAGATGCCCAGTGGGACCTCCCCCTCCTCCATCCCTGCCCCATCCCTGATGTCCTCCTGCATTTCTGCTGAGAAATGTATTTTTGTGTTTGCTTCACCTGATGCCATGGGTTGGGCAGAGCCTCCCCAGCCTGACCCAGAGGTCTGGCCCTGCAGCCCAGATGCTGCTGGAAGAGGCTCCTGCTGCCACCTCAGAGCGACTCCTGGCAGGAGTGACAAAGCACAGACACAGTGACAAAGCACAGACACAGCAGCTATTGGCCTGACCTGTGCTGTTCAGGCTTGAGTGGGAACTCCAGTAATAGCCCCTTGGCTGCCAGCTTCAGAGGAGAGCTTTAAAGCTTGCTCTTAACTAATTGCAGGATTGCTCTGCAGGCACAGATAAAGAGTAAGCCCAGTTGGTCCTGTGTGTAATACGCAGAGATGCTAATTAATCTTCAGATTAGCCAGATCTAATTCTGTCACTTTGGACTGTTCTGAATTGAAAGCACCGTGCTGAAATCTGAAGTGACATCTGCCTTATGCATAGATATTGAAAACAGTGAGAAAAGACCAAAGTTCCTGCTTTCTATGCAAAATAACCTCTTTGATGTGCTGCACTTTCACACTGTAGGATGTCAACATCCTTTGGATTTTAGTGAAGGTTGGTTTTAGTTTGGGGGGGTCCCAGAGGCACTCAGCTGGTGGTGGGTACTGCCATCCCCAGCTGCCCAAGGGTCTGGCTGGAAGAAGGTAAACGGTGTTCCAGGTGAGGGCTGGCAAATAAATATTGACTTTAAATTATGAGGATTTGACACTCTCTCCATCTGTAGCACTGGTCCAAGTGTTTGCACAGGCGCTGGGGCGATGGAGGTGTTGGTTCTGTTGGCCCTGGGTGCCCTGTGATGCTCTCTGTGCTCTCTGAGTCCTCCTGCACAATTAAGACATTTTCCCCAGCACTTTTGAGCTGCCACCAGTGCTTTCTCTTCTGCTCAGCTTTCCCTGCTCAGCTTTCCCTGCTCTTCCACCTCACTGCACTGTTTCTATACCCTCATTTCAAACCACTGTTTGATGTCCCTTCCAGGCTGTAAAATCTGGCTTTGGTGCTCTCAAGTTTCCCTCACAGAACAAGAGCTCAAACAAAACCAGCTGAAGCCCCACAGCTTAGCAGTTCTGGCATTAAACGTTTTATTTCCACTGCCCTCCGCGCGCTGCGGGATGCGGAGCAGGAGCACAGGAGGTCCTCTGGGCTGTTTAGAAGTGGGAGGCATTGAGGATGTGCCTGGAGATTGTGTGTTGTTCTGTTGTGCTGATCCTTAACCGTGCAGCCGGTGAGAATGGTGCTGTGAAAGGATGCCCTGAATCAGTACATCTGGGGAGTAAATACCCATCCCGTGCGCTGAGCACCACTGCTGCCTTCCCACGCCGCTGCCTCTCTCTTGCAGCGCTGCGAGACCTGCAAGCAGGCGGTGCCGGGGGACGCGCCGGTGGTCTATGCCGACAGGGCAGGCTACTCCCGGCAGTGGCACCCGGTGTGCTTCGTGTGCTGCCGCTGCGCCGAGCCCCTCGTCGACCTCATCTACTTCTGGAAGAGCGGGGCCGCCTGGTGCGGGCGCCACTACTGCGAGAGCCTCCGGCCGCGCTGCGCTGGCTGCGACGAGGTAGGGACCCTGCCTGCCCTCTGCCCCGTGCTCCCTGCCCTCTGCCCCGTGCTCCCTGCCCTCTGCCCCGTGCTCCCTGCCCTCTGCCCCGTGCTCCCTGCCCTCTGCCCCATGCTCCCTGCCCGCGCTGGGGGCCTGGCACAGGGTAATTGGGGGCTTCTCGGGCACGTTCTGAACCGCTTGCCTACCCACACCTCCTGGGGTCCCTCTGGGATGGGAGCAGCATCCCTGTGCTGCTCACCAGGGCTGCGGCTGCGCTGGGCAGCTGGAGGTGCATAAGGACAAGACAATCCACCTCTAGCTGCATTTAAAGCCTGATGGGTTTATAGTGCTTAACTGCAGCCCATGGCTTTGGCTTACTTGCTCAGGAGCAGCCCCATGCCCTTTATTTGCCCATTTCCAGCCTCCAGGGCTAACAGGCTTGGTGGGAGGTGTGGGGCTGGTTCTCCCTGCTCCTGCCCTGCTCTGGCCTGGTGGCATGGTGGGAGTCAGCAGCTGTCTGTCTGTCCCACAGATCATCTTCTCGGAGGACTACCAACAGGCAGAAGGGCTGGCCTGGCACAAGAAGCACTTTGCCTGCCTGGAGTGTGAGACGCTGCTGACGGGCAAACCCTTCACCCTGGACAACACCAGGCTCCTGTGCACGACCTGCAGCAAAAGCAAACGCCTCTGAGCGGGGAGCAGCCCGGGGGGCAAGCAGCTCCCCGGGGTCCCGTCAGGACTGGGTCATTGACAAGTACATGAGAAGGGGAAGGTCAAAAAAAAATTAGAGCCTGGCTATTCACTTGCAAGCAGCTAAGTGCCCCCTTGCATCCACTACAGCCTGCAGGGGAATGTTGCCTTGGGGAGGAGGCAGAGGAAACCCGTGTGCCTGCGGGTGGGAGGTACGTGGCGTGTCTGACCAGGAGGGACTGCAAGGGGCGTGCTGGGTTGGGCTGTTTTTCATAAAGTCTCTCCAAGCTTCTTAAGACGAAGATCTTGCAGTAGTCTTTTGGAAATAACACATCTCAGAAGTAGCTTTAGCATGCCAAAAGTTGCATGGTCAAACACAAGGGTTGTTCTTACGTTTTGAAATGGATACTGGAAGTTTACACGAACAGGCTGCTGACAACTGTGCTGAAACGATGGGTTTGAAGATTTGATTAACCCAGGTGATTACTTTCTGAAAGCAGATGATATAAAATTGCAGCTATATATAGCTCCAGCTTCCTCCTCCTCAGTGTACGACAATGTAAAAGTAACACCTTGGCACACAGGGTGATGGGTTTAACCCTGGTGCGATGGGGAGGGTGCGGTTCCACCTGTGGGAGCTTTAGCCCTGGGACTGGAATGCAGGAGCATCCCTGGCATGTCCCACTGGCCAGGTCCTGGCCTCCAGCTGCCTGGTACTGCAGGCACAGAGTGGCATTGTGTTCCCACCGTGCTGCTGGAGGTCGGCAAGCATGGAAAGTATGGGCCTTTGTTTCTGCTGGGTTTGACCAGGAATTTTATGGGAAACAGCCTCCCAGCCTAAGCTGTCTGGGGAGGAGGGGTTGTGCCTGAAATGCTGCAATGCCAGTTTTTCCCTGTCATAAATACATCAGTGACTCCTCCAGGACCAGGGAGCTGTACCTTCCCCTCGGAGCCAGCAGCACCCTCGCCTGGGGCTCTGCCCTGCTCCCGTCCCCAGGGGAGGCTCCCATCACCTCTTGGGTCTGACAGGGGTGGCACCATCCCAGGATCCAGCACTGAGTCTCTGTGGATGTTATTTGTTCCCTAAGTCATGTGATGCTTCTGGTAGTCACTGAAAATATTGGATAGTCCAGGCTGGCAGGTGTCTGTGTGCTCGCTCTTTTTTCGTGTACTAAATGTCTCCATTATTTGCCAGAGAACTGGAATATTTTTGCAGAGGTGAGTGTGCAAGGAGCTCACTGTCGCTAGGTTTTCTTCCCGCTGCAGACCACGCTGGTTTCTCTTTTAAGCGTGCTCCATGCTGGGGATGTTTGCTTGCTTGTGGTAAAATAACTTGCAGATTTGCTGGGGGAAACTGTACCTGCTGCAGGGTTAGAGCGTGCGAGTCCAGGCTGGGCTCTGCCGTGTGCGAGGGCGTGCCTTGGGGGAGGCCATGTCCATCACCTTCTTTGAGCAGGTGAGAGCAATGTGGTGTAAAGACACTTGTATGTGTGGGGGTGAGCACCTCCTTTGTGCAGTCCTGTGCTGTGGGTGATGCCCTGGAAGCACTGGGGGATTTAACGGGGGCGGACGAGCCACTGCCTCGGGGCCATCGCGCTCCCTGCAGCGGGACCGGCTCTGCGGGAGAGAGAGGTCAGCTCCACCGTGCAAGGGTTGGCCTCAATAGAGCCTTTGTCAGGCTTCTCTTGCAGGACTGTGAGCACAGTGCATGGGCAGCAACATCAGCTCCTTACACAGTCTCTCTCCATTAACACAGTCCTCCATCACTGATGCCTTTATGTGGCTGCTTGGAAAAAAGATACCACTGCACCATGGTGTGGTTTGGGTTTAGATTTTGTGATCTGTAAATGGTTATTCTCCTCTGAAGTCCCTGTTTTGGTACATATGTGCTTGCTTCAGGCTTTTTGGGCTGCTGGCATCATCCACTCGAGCCTTTCAGGTATTTCTGCAGCTTGTAAAATACTGTCTGCTAAAAAACCTCACTGCAATTAAACAGCTTAATGAAATCCTGTGCTTCTCAAGTGTCAGGAGCCAAAGCGTGAAATTAATGCATCTAACAGCTCAAAACATGTGAGTCTTTAGTCTTGATATTAAAATTGAATTCAATGTAAGCGTGAAAAGATCCTTGCCCCAAGTGAAGAGGTCAGGCCGTGCTTTGCTGTGGTTTGTCACCTCCAACAAAGGCTGCTGCAGCCACCTCCTGCCGGGGGCGAGGAAGTTAAATGTGCAGGGTCTGCTGGGCACTGGAGAGCTGTGGGGGCAGTGGGCAGGGCTCTGCCAGAGGTCCACACAAACGAGGTGTTCCGCAGGGTTGCTGTGTACCCCAGGAACAGGCTCTGGGCAGGAGTGTGGTGTGTGCCTGTGTGAAAAGCATCTTGTACCCCAGCTGTGTCCAGTCCATCGTTTCAAATAAAAGCTCCTGTACAAAGATGGCTCTGTCCTGGCTGTGTGCACGACCTGTGGTGGGTACAGACTGCTGTGGGACCCAGGGGAGAGGGTCTGTGTACAGGGCAGCACTCCCCCCGGGTTACTGTGGTCTCCTTCCCTGCAGCCCCTGTGGGCACTGCTGGTTCCCAAGGCTGCGTGTGGCGCAGGGGCAAAGCACTGGCACCTGCTGCTCCGAGCAGTCAGAGCTGAGCTGTGAGCTGAACTTCTCACGGGGGGGGTTAAGGTGAGTCTTGGCCTTTCACAGAAGCAGAGGAGTACATTGCACTGTCCAAGGGTCGACTCTGCAAAGGACAAACCTCTTAATTCTCTCTTGGCGATGGCCAGAGACTTTGTGTCTCCCACATGAACATCCAGCAGAGGAGGGGTGAGCCCCCAGCCCTGGCTGGGCTGCAGGGAGCTGTGCTGGGCAGGGGGGGGTCCTTCCCCTGCACCCCCAGCCAGGAGCGTGGGGAAGGTGGGAGGGAGGGAGAGCCCAGCAGTGAGAGAAAATAACCATTGACTGGGGAGAAACCACATTGCAGCTGAAGTTTTCAAAGCTTAACTGCTCTGAATCGACAAATATTTGCAGTGCTGTCTGATTTGTCACACCCCCCCCCCTTTTTTTTTGGTAAGAAATATTTGAGGAAGGAAAAGGGACCGTCTGTTTGGGGTTTGGAAGGATTCTGCCAGTGGAAAGGCAGAGGCTTTTTAAGGACAGCAGCACCATTCGGGTCCCCTTCCTCTTCCCAGGTCTCCCATGGCGTCCCCCCTTGCTCTTCTGACAAATAAACTCTTCTGACCTCTTCCTTCAGCACACAGCTCTGAGCACGAGTGCAGTTCTGCCCCGCAGGATTCCTCTTCGCAGCCTAGAAGAGGCTGTTTTGTTCTTGCTCAAGAGGTGGAGGTTTGGATCGATGGTGATCAGGCTGCGTTTCACATCATTCTCTGTGAGAAAAGCAAAACAGCATTCTCCTTTACAACGTTTTTTTCAAGGAAAAAATCTGTTTGCTTGGATATTTCTCTAATGAATTGACTCAGTCCTGACTCGTTGGAATTGATGGGATTCTTATCTACCTCGGTGGTAACAAACAGCCAGAGAAAAGTTGTTGGTCTTGTGTATAACTCAGAGTCTCACAGCTGGGCAGGAGACAACTGCCTTAAACAGAAACTTTTAAGTTTTACTAGTGCAGTGATTTCAGATACCCGTAAGTAACAAAACTCAAAATTCAGTGGCTTCAGGTGAGAAAAACATAAACCAAAGGCAGGCTGTGGTGGCTATATAAACACTACAATAAAACTGGCTTAAAAGCCCCAGAGAGAAAAATTGAGAGCTGCAAAACCAAGTGTTGCTGAAGCACTGCTGTGTTCCAGTGGCAGCACCCTTCCAGGGACCTGCAGGGGCAGCTGCTCTGGGATGGAGCTGAATCATGTGGGTATGTGTTATCCCATAAAAGGTGAGGTCAATTTTTCCTATAGAAATCTAATTTGAGCTTTTATTTACTTTTCAACTCAACTTCTACAGCCAAATCACCAGTAAATCTCCCTGCAGTGAGGTTTTTGTGCATTGTTGCCTCATTTTGAGAGTGATGCCTGCGGGGTCTCCAGCAGCCCCCAGCTGTGTGCGTGTCCCACCCTGCCTGGCAGGGCTGCAGGAGTAGAGTTGGTGCCACGGAATGGCCAGGGTACCCCGTACCCCACGGTCAGGAGCCCGTGTGGGGGAGAGCTGTGGGAAGGCGGCCACAGGGTGAAACAGGGCAACACCTCAGGGTGGGAGCCCAGGTGTGCAGGTCCCACACGCTGCAGGCACACTCGGTCTCTGCCCACACCTTATCTCCATCCGTGAGCCCGAGTGGGAAAAGGAGGCAGTTCCTGTCCCAGTGCAACTTTAGCAGGCAAGCTGCAAGGATCTGGGTTAAGAGCATGGGTGGGTTATCTTTTCCTGGGCGACTCACCTGCCTGTGTGTGCCCCTGCAGGGTGCCCTGAGCCCCCCTGGCACTGAGGGTGCAGCACGGCGCCGGGCGCCGCCTGCAGCTGTGTTATTGTTGAGCAGATGTTTCATTACGGGCTTAGCAAATTCCTCCAGAGCCCCACAAGGGTGCTGAAGCGTGGAGACTGTCAAAGACAGACGTTTTCTCTGCACATGAACTGAAAAAGCCAAACGAGACACAGGCCAGCTTACAGACCAGAGAATAAAGGTCTCTTTTATAAGAGAAACCTATTAATACTTTGCCAAGACCTTCCCTTGAGACTGCCTAAATAAATTTCCTTAGATTGACAAGGCTTGAAAAACAACTCTTAGTGGAAGGGGACTCGAAAGCCATTCAACTGGAAGGCATCAGCCTCCTGCTCTTGCAGCTCTGATTTGCTCAGCAAAGAAAGGTCATTTTTCAAATCCAAGGGAAATCTTGCAGCAGTTTTTCTCTTCTGGTGCTGTTGTGGGGACTGAACAATCGCAGACTCTGGGAATCTCCAGATTAATAACAACAAGTCACCTTTAATTAACTGCTCTTGATAAACTGACTGTGCTTAGTGCTGGGGGGCTTCACAGGTGCCCCGGGGTTTGGCACAGCCCTGCCTGTGCCTGGCAGACAGCGGAGCTGTGGCAGCAGCGCCGGTGGTGCCGCTGTGCTGGGAGAGGAGAGCTGCTGGCTCGGCCGGGCTGCGGGGGAGCAGGCAGCACAAAGCAGTGCTGATCCGAGGGGATCGCTCTGCAAACACCGCCAGGCAGTCGATAGGCAGTGTAAGCGTGGTGGCTTCCTTGTGTCTGCACCAGCGCTGTGCTTTGGTGAAGTCCTCTCGTGCTCCTGAGCTTCTCCACGACAGATGTGCAGTTACTCACCAGCTGCTGCCTTACAGAGCTGCCGAGTCCGTTGTGCTCATCGCTCTCGATGCAACACCGTGGTTCCTGTGCTAGCACAAGGCGCTTCACACCACGCCGTGCAAAGCTAAAGGGAAGACAAGCAGGGACAGGTTGGGGCAGAAAAACACGTGCTGCAATTAGCAGTGTGTTCCATCAGATCAGCCCTGCGAACCCAGCGATGGCCAGCAGGTTTGTTCGGTCGTGCCCCGCTCTCGTCCCAGGGGCCATCGCCTGTCCCACACCCCCGGCACAGAGCCCTCGCTCCCCTGCACGGGGGGATGAGGGGATTTCCCCTGATGGACACCCAGCTGCTGGGCCCAGCGTGTTAGTGTGTGAGGGCTGTGCACGGACCCCCCCCCATCTCCCCCATCCCAGCGACGGGCAGATCCCAGCAGCTGGGAGCTGCAGTCCTGGGCTGTGCTCATCCCATGGCACTGCACTGCAGTCAGGGACTCCCCAGGAGCCGGTTTGTCTCGTGCATCGCATGAGGTGTCTGCGTGGCCTTCCGTGGGCACAGTGCTGCAGTTACATCTTCCTTTTTTAGGGGGAAAAGGCAGAACAGAGCCCTCACCGTGCCTCCTGCTGCCCTTGCACACACACACACACCCCTGAGCGCAGAGGCTGGCAGACATGGCTGTTGTACAGGCTGGAGACAGAGCCACGCTGTTCCCAGGTTGATTTTCCATGGATGTTTCCATGGCCAAACCACACCTCCCGAGTTTTGTGCCAACGTCTGCCTGCCCGTGAGGTGTGCACAGCGTCCCTGAGCTCCGGTGGGTCAGCCAGCAGCTCTTTGCACCTGATTTTTAAATGGCCGGGTCTAACCTTGACTAGATGACGAGGTCAGAAGCAGCACGACACAAGCAGGAGGCGATGCCCTCGAGGCTGGTCAGCCTGCGGCGCTCGCAGGAGGAACGGTCCGACAGTCCCCAAGCCCTGTCCGTGCTTCCCCTGCCACAGTGGGGCTACCAGTCCCTCCGGCTGGGAGGAAAAACTCCTCCTCTCCCCAGACTGGGGCCAGGCTCCCTCTCTCCGGGTGAACGAGGGAGTTCAGCCTGGTTTCCCGCAGCCGTTGTCAGGACTAATCCACCATGACCGCCGCTTCCAGCTCCTTCCACAGCGCACCAGTGCGGGAAAGGAAAGGCTGAATTGCAAAGGCTGGCACTTGGTGGCCTTCCTTATTATCCTGGGTGCAAACGAGGACCAGCAACACCCCATGAATATTCAGAGCACAGCTCCCAGCAACCTCAGGCTCCTGCTTTACTTTTGAGAGAAGAAAAAAAATGGTATTTGCAGAGTTTCTTTCCTAATATTTTGGCTGATCAGCTTAATTGTTTTTCTCCACAGCCCTTAATCATGTCTGCTCCTGCAGCTATTACTCAGGCATTACTTCCCAGATGTTAATGTGTATTTTGTTTAAACACAGAGTGCCAGTGTCAAGCCCTGAGCCATGTGCTGCCTTAGGAGTGGGAGGAAATCCAGGCAGTGTCTCACAGGTTGGCACGGGCCAGGGCACAGCCAGGGCTTTATCTAAACCGAGAAACACTGGTGTAGTCTAACACTGTCCAAATATTCGCTCTGCCCAAAGGATGTGGAGGTGTTACCTTGACACATCAGCATCCAGAACGCCGTATTCCACAGGCAGATGTTAGGTCTCCAAGGCACCTCTCTAAACACAGGGCTTGGCCATAAGCTGTCCAAAGGAAACGACTGGGAGCAAGGAGTAAGAAAAGTCCTTGTGACGTGGCTGCCTTTACGAGACCTTGTCCCTCTCTGAGGGCTTCCATTGTGACTTCTCTGAAACCAGAGCTGTCAGCGAGCAGCCGAAGCGCCCTTACACAGGTGAGCCTGGCATCCCAGCTGGCAGCTCCAGGGCTGGATCCGACCCAGCCACAGCCCCTGGGTGACTGTCACCTGCACAGCCCGGGGTGAGGCTTTGTTTCAATGCAGCATGTCTGGTTAAAGTAAAGGGACACTGAGACCTCTCTCCCTGTCACTTGCTCTTTGCTGTCCTGCGGCAGCACCAGGAGGGGAAATGCCAATGCTCTTGGTAAAACTCAGATCAGCAACTTGGCAAATCCCTAAGTCACCTTGAAATACAAATAAAGAGGGGATAATCCAACCCCCAGGAAATCAGTCCCCGAGGAGAGGCTGCTGGTAGACACCAAGGAGTTCCCGGTGGTGCTGGAAGCTGCCCCAGCTCCAGCCCATTTGCTCTCCTCAGCATGCCAGAGATGCGCTCATTGAGGCACACCAGCCAAAAAGAGAGCCCTTCCATTTCTTTATTCCAAACAAACTGAAAAAAGTTACAAATATCTTATGCTTTAAGACTTCTTTTCTCCCCAAAAGGCCCAAAGTTTAGACAAATCGTATCCTAGTGTTTACAGCAGAAAACAACCAGCACGTTCGGCTTTGTTGAGAAGATGCAGGACTTTACTTGTCTGTCGGGCACACTATTTAGACCATAAAAGCTGGAGGACTGGTACGTGCTCTCGCTAACCCTGGGCAGTGCCCACATGCCCGTGGTGCCTGCCCCGCACTGGCTGGGATGGAGCCGGTGCTCAGCTGCCCACAGCCCATCAGCACTGGCACTGCCCTTCCCCATAATACTGTGACACACACAGTTGTTTACGTAGGAACCAAAGCTGCTCTTAAAGTGGAACCTCTTTCTGGTACCTCTGGCAGTCTGGCTGGGGTCTCAGGCAGTGCTTTTCCCACCAGAAGGAGCAGGGTGCAGCTCAACGCCTTGGATGTCCTCAGGGGTCCAAGTTTTGCTTTGTGTTAATTGTCCTTTTATCTTTCCTACCCCGTGGGCAGTTTGAATGGAACTGACGTATCTGAGCCTGCAGCCTCTTAAATCTTCAGGAGTAAACCTTTCTTTCTTTTTATATTATTTTTTTTTCCTTGGTCTGGCTTTAAACACTTCAGCAAGACATGGCATTCAGGTTTTGCATCAGATTTCTGGTCGTCATACCCCAGTCAATAGTCCCTCGTGTGATGTGGCTGTGCTTTGAAGGAGCATGAAAGTACCCTCTGATTAAACTCACTGGGGTGTGCTCCCTGTGGGCTGGCTGCGTGCAGGGAAAACTTGGCCCGCTCTGCTGGAGTGAGGAATTGGGGCATCAGGTGTTGGAGGCTGCAAAACAGCCTGGGGAAGAGCACAAGCACAAGTCTCGGAGAGATGGATGCTGTACTCAACACTTCATGGCCAAGCACAGAGGATTCAGGGAAGAGTACCAGAAAATTTACCTTGGAATCTTTCACCAAAAGAAAGCCAGGATCATGGAAGGGTTTTCCTACGAGTGCTGTTGCCTGGGAAAAAAAAAAAAGAAGTTGTCTTTTTCTTCTTTTTTTTTTTAATCAGGGCAAATTTTGAGATATCAGTAGCTCCTGCAGAACTCTACAGCTAAGTAGGTTGTTCAGCTGGGAAAAAGCCTGCAGAGAACTGGAAAATAAGAATAAGCAGAAAACCCCTGTAAAAATAAAACACTGACAGTAATCTGCATATCCTGGCACTGCATTTAACTGCAGCTGAATGCAAAATCCCTGTTAGTTTTGGAGTATCAAATATAAAGTGACATGTGAGAGCCCAAATCTCAGCTCTCTTGAGAGAGATCCCGATTCTGGGAAAACAAATTTCAAATGGTGAAGGAAAAAAAAAAAATGTGGTTGAAACACTTCAATTAAGTGCAGCTATCATGTTCTCTCAAATTTGTCTCGGAGCCTCCCTAGATTTTACTCTTTAATCCCAAAATGAAATTCAACTTATTTCATATGTTCTTAGTGCCTGAACCAATTAATGTATTTTCTCGTCCTTAAAAACATACTCCTTTATGATGGCAAGCCCTGTAACTGATTCATAGTAATCCTGAACCCAAGAACTACCCAGAAGAGTTAGAAGCATTTGCTTGTCTGGGAAAACAAGGAGCTCCACAGACAATGACACAACCTCTGGAGCTGCTGCCCAGTTACTAATTACTCTTCTATTGCAAGGGCAGCCCTGAAGGAGCTGAAATAGCAGAGAGCAGAAGATAAAATCACTCCTCTGCAGGGCTGTGCTTTGGCAATGCTGAGGCTGTACAAGCTACAGCTCGGGCAAATAACCATGTCATCCCCCTGGGGAGAGGGGCAAGGCAGCCGGGGTGCAGGCAGGGGTCTCCTGGGGCAGGAGGCGGCGGCAGGGTTTCCTGCAGTGACCTTTGCATTCGTTTCTAAGGGCTTTTTTCCTTCCCTTCCCATGTGTGCGTGGGTGAGGAATTTCCTTGGTTTGCACAGGGCAGGGCGAGCGTGGCTGGCTGATGTCTGCCCCAGCTGGACTGCTCTGCGCCAGAAATAGATGCAAGAACTCAAGGGGACTGCAACACCCCTGGAGTTACCGAAGGGATTACACAAATATCCCTGCTGCTTCATGAATATTGCCTCAAATAGGTAATTTTAAATATTTTTCTGCTCTCTAGGTTCTCATTAGAAGTAACCAGAGGAGCTTACACTGGACAATGTGCTTTATCTGCTTTGCTGTCTCCCTGGCAGGGTCCTGTCCATGCTCTGGTGGCAGGGATAGCAGGGGGTGCCTGGAGGAGCACCCCTCCCACCAGCACCTACAGCAGCTCCCGCATCCCCACCCAAAAGCTCACCCCAAGGCTGTCCTTTCCCCCTGGTGCCTCCCGGAGCCGTTTCCTTACCTGCAAGGTCCATGGCACTGAAAACAGGGTATCCTGGCGAGGGGTGGGCACCGTGCCACCATGGCCCCAGCTGCCCCGTCCCAGTGGTGGCCATGGACATCCCAAACTAAACAGTCCTCAGCTATTTTATTGCTGGAAATGCCATCAGCACGAGCTGGCAGCACCACTTCCTGTAATGAAATGACTCAGATTAGTTCTTAGATGTAGCAAAGTAAATCAGTTTTATCTCTTAGGAGTCATTAATATGCGAGTTTGGTTTGGTTTGGGTTTATGTGATTGGGAAATAGCCCTAACCCAGAAAGATCCCACTTCATCTGGATTTTCAAAATTAATCTGCTTTTTATTTCTAATTAGCTCTTGGCACAGGATTTTTTCTTTTACAGTGGGGTTTCAGCCAAAAGGAGATTTGTAGAGTTGGGCTGTGAATTTCTGACATGGCAAGAAGGAAGTTCTGGATTAGGGAAGTAAAGCTGGCTGTCCTGAAGCGTCCCAGGGCAGTAAAGGCAGCTGTCCCCCACTGTCCCACTGGGCTGTGCCCAGCGCTGTGCTGGGTCTGCTGGGCAGTAGAGCTGGGAGCAAACACGTGATAGCAGGACTTTGGTGGCAGTCCCATTGCCTGTCCCCATGGGAGAACGCCTCATTCCCCACAGTGAATAATTGACAGCTGAGATACCAGTCTCACCATCACACGTTGGTCAGGACTGGTGTTCCCCTTCCAGCCAGAGCTGCCAGGCAAGAACAACCAGTGGCGATGCTTTGGGAGCGGGACAGCGAAGGAAAACCGAGTGGGTGATGTTCTGCTGAGGCCAGGAACGGTCTGACGTCCTACGTGTGGGTTATTCAGTGAACAGCAGTCTGGAGGGAGGAGGATTTAGAACAGAAACCTTCCTGTAAGCTCTGCAGCTGGTTTATTGTTCTCCTGAGCATACAAGCCAGCTATGCCTGGCTTGTACCAGGGGAAATAGCACCTCTAACTTACTGCAGAGCTGCCACCAAGCTCCTTGGTCTGGTCACCAGTCAATATTACTGCCAGATCATCCAGGGCCGCAGGGCGGGCAGGGAGAGGAGCACTGCCCACGTGGGCAAACCCAGCGCGGTGCAGCCAGCAGAGCTGGAGCCAGCTCCCCATCGCCGGGCAGTGCCGTGCTCCGGTGGTCCCCACACCTCTGTGCATGCTCTGTAACACACCGCAGCTGATGGTGATGTGTGTACGAGGGGGATCAGGGGGTGGCTTGGGGTCAGATCTTTACTGAAACAGTCCCAGGTGCCCAGCAGGACTCAGCACACTCCCCACGTGCCGGTGGCAGAGCCCCGGTGCACCCTTGTCTACGTGCAGTGGAAGGAGCTCCCTTCAAACCCAGACCCCACCGCTGCTCGAGATGCATTCCAGGCTCACAGCCCCACTGTCCCCAGGTCCCTGCTGGGAGGACACACTGTCTCACGGCCCCTGCGCCCAGCGGCTCCTTGTTCTGCTGTGCAGGGAGGTGCTGGGGAGAAAGCTGTTGGAATCGACTGCTTGGTGGGTGATGTCACTGGAATCGCAGGGAGGAAAAGGCCAAATAAGGCAGCATTTTAGGGAAAATGTGGCCTAAAATGGGAGTTTGACCGATGATTAGCAAGGGCAAAACACAGATATGAAATCACCATGTTGAGAGCGTGGAGCCCTGCACAGCCTCAGATGCTGGAAAAAACCCTCCAGGACCTGGAAAGATGAGAGAAAAAGCAGGCTGATGCAGAGCAGTTTCCCCACAGAAGCAGGTTACTGACACGTGCTGCAGCACCTGAAATAATGGTGCTGGGCAGCAGGAGCAGAGGAGGTGGCAGAACATGGCCAGGCTCAGGTGCTGTCCCCAGAGAGTATCTCTGATGTTCCAGCCAGGCCAGGGCACCTCTGCCCTCACCCAGCAGGGCCTTACAAAGGATAAAACACAGCATCATCACGTTTCTTTCCTCGTTCCCATGCAGCATGAATAATAAACACAGTAGTGCAGTTATTAATAACAGTAGTGAGTGGTCCTCTGTGCTGGAGCAGAACTGAGCCCAGGCTGCAGGCGGAGCCGGAGCGCAGAGGCAAGCCGTCACCCCAGGAATTTTATTGTTTCCTGTGAAAGAGGTCCTGCTCATTCATCAGGCATTGAAAAGGGTGCTCGAGCCAAGAATGTATTTATTTTTGATCTAAATATAGTTGAGGTTCTATTAAAATACCGCCAGGAATGGCAGGGCTCCCACCCCGAGGCCATCACGTGGAGGCAGCACCCGCTGGGTGTCAGTCCCTCGTTCCCACGTGTGCCTCCCTCCAGGGACACTCGTCCCCCTGGGCTGGGTAACAGCTTAGCACGGGGACAGAAGTCCGGTGCGGGGAGGGCTGATGGCCCCACTGCCTGCCCCAGCCCCTGGCTGCCCCACTGCCCCCTCGCCCAGCTCAGGCGTCGGTGGCCGCAGCGTTTCCTGCAGGTCTGAGCATTTAGCAGAAAGCAGTGAGCTCAAGGCCCCCAGCTCGGGAGTGCCCCCCACCCCTGAGCCTGTGGGACTGGGGCCAACCATCCCTCTGCCCCTCTGCTGCCACAGTGGGAGCTCCTCGGGTCCTGCAGCTCCTCCCAGGGACCCCAGCACGGACGCCGGTGCCTGCTCCCCGTGCTGCAGGGGCCACCCGATACAATGGAGCCGCAGGATCAGCTCCTCACATCATTTTTCAGCCTTACGCAGGTCAGGGACTGGTTTAACTCAAGTGAGGCCAGACTAAAACTGCATTAGAGGCATCTGCCGAAAACAATCTGTCACTGCCAGGCAGGCAGCCTGCTCGATTTCTGTGCTCCGCTGGCCTGCTGTGCCTGGCCACAGGAACTGCACACACACCTGTCTGGAAGCACACACACCTGTCTGGAAGCACACACACCTGTCTGGAAGCACACACACACACACCTGTAAGTGTATGCATGTGTACATGGGAAGAGCTCATGTGCATCCTGCAGTGCTGTCCAGGGAACCCTGCTCTCACCTCCTTCCTGCACTCACCTCCTGTGTGCTCAGAGCTCTGGAGTGAAGAGTTTGCCAAAGGGAGAAGGCACATCCTTGTGGATTTTTAAAGATGGAACAAACTTTTGTTAGGAACAGTTTGGGTGTTTTCTGGGGCATGCTTAGACAGGCCTGCATAGGATAGAGAGCCAGCCCAGAATTAGCCAGCCAAACAACCCTTTCAAATACGTGTTTTAACAGGAAGGCTGTTAGTGCCTGTGTTCCCTTTTGCTGCGGAGCACTCAGTGGCAGTGTCCCCTCCAAGCTGTACCAACCCAGGAGAGCAGGCTGCAGGGGTGCTGCATCTGCCAAACATCCCCACAGCTCCTGCCCCACGAGCACAAAGGCCCCTGTGGCTCTCAGCATCCCACCCCAACAGAGCCCTCCAAGCACCTGCACGGTGTTCTGGTGCAAAATGCCCCTGTAACACTGGGTCAGTGATGGGCTGAAACCAGCTGGGATCTGACAGCCCCAACAGAGTCACCCTGCAGGCAGCCTTGGGACCAGGGCCAATGCAGGAGAACACAGCTCAGTGCCAGGACCACCCACAACCCCTCCCTTAAGCCCCAAACAGCACAAGAACTATGTAAAAAATCACAGGGGAGGAGAGGAGGGTCAGTCAGTTTGTCAATGTGAGTGTTGGTGTCCTTCTGATTGCTTGCACATTTCTGAACTTTTGGGGGTCTGTTTGCTCCATCTGCTCAGGCTCTGCACTGCAAACACAAGTGTTTGAACTTCACTTCAATTAGTCTCAGACCCAAAGCGAGCCAAGGCTTTCCTGCAGGCTTGCAGGGATAAGTGCTGCAAGATTGGTGACGAAAAGAAAAAGAGGAGGATGTGGCAGAACTGCCTCCTTGTCTGCATTTAGCCAATACCTGGGGTAAACTGCAGCAGTTGTTCTACCACCCAGTACCCCCTCCCCAGCTGAGAAAGGGAACTGGGGGGAAAAGGGAGAAGCCCCATGGGTTGAAATAGAAATAGATTTAATGAAATAACAAAACTGATACAACAGCCCACACAAAGTGCACAAGGTTCCACTCACCCTGGTCCTTGGGAGCAGCAGCAGCAGCAGAAGGCCAGGATAAGCCCCAGGAAGAAGAACTCCACCCTCAGTGAGCTCCCTCCTTTTGTAAGGAGCATGATGAGTGGTGTGGGATACACCTGTGAGTCCCTGCCTGGATGGGATCTCCCACTGACTGGGGGCTGCTCAGGGCTGGGGGCTGTGCCTGGGAACCAGGACATTCCTGCAGGCACTTGAGCCAATGTCCCTTGCCTGGTGCTGTCCCTAAGAGCAGAACTCATCCTCCCCAGCCCACAGGCAAAGGGGTGACTTCATGTCCTCTCCCACCACCACCTCCTGTTCTCCCCATCCCTGCACACAGCACATACCACAAGAGCCTTTTATTCTCAGACAATAATTTTCATATTAGTACAACCAACCCTCAGATGACAGTACTGGGCATTTTAAAATTAAATCTTTTGGAGTTAGATTTGCTAATTGGATAGAATTTAAAATATATCATTATAGATTATGCAGTAACTCAGGAAAACTGACAAATAGAGAAAGAAAGGCACCAGTCATAAACCGCATGGCTGGACTGGGAGTGTCGCTGTCAATACACATCACTTCAATGACAGAGCATTGCAACAAGAGAGGAAAACATCCCTGGGGAAATCTTTACCCAAAGGCCTGATCCTGCGCCCGGCAGCAGCCCTGGCTCTGTGACACAGTGGTTTGGAGGGCAGGGTGGTGTGGCTTGCTTTGGTTTTGTCTGCAGAGCCGAGCACAGGCAGGGCAGGGGAAGGTCCTGGTGCAGCCCCAGGTGCCCGCAGGCACGGGGGCCGTGCGGGGCTCTCAGAGGAGGGCACAGCCACAGCAGCAGCTCCCAGGGTAGTCCCGTGCGTACACCTCGTTCTCGAGCCCGTAGATGTAGTACAGGTGAGGCTGCTCCAGGTACTGGTACTGAACTTCGGTGATGGGGATCAGCTCAACTGTTTGACGCTGGGAAAGGGGAAGCTCAAATGAAATAAGCAGTGAAATAAGCAGTTTGGAGCAGAGGCTGTATCTCATTTTAGACCCATGTGTGTAGAGAGGAAAAAAGCCCCAAGGTCTTAGCCACAAACCTCACAGGTCAGAGAGAGCTCCTGCTTTGTGGGGGGGGGGAAAGAAAAACCTGATGGAGATCAACCAGCTCATCCTCTGAGCCATCAAAAATCCCCCTGGCTGCAGCTAGCACGTTCTGGCTATACCATTTGTACTGCAGTCATAACTAGGTTAAGATAACCCATTGTACCCCTTAAGCCCTTGTTTCCAGTCCCCTGTGTGACAGCGTACACCCTCCCCTCACAGGTGGCTGTGGTCTGTGTGCTCACAGTGCCCTGTCCTTGCCCTGGGAACACAGGCAGCCGTGGGAATCCAGATGAACGCCAGCAGATACTGGCACTGGTGGGACATGGCCACCTTTGGGGACACAGCACCTCTGTCCCTGGGAAGCAGGGTGAGATTTCAGTGATGGGCTGCACTGTGCTGTGTTACTGCAGCAGAAATTGCTGCAGATTTAACCCCTGCTGCTCTGCTCCCTTCCCTCTCTGAGGGCAGAGGAACCTGCTTTCATCTCCACTTCCCTCCTAGTTATTTCCATGGCTGAATTACAGGACACAGGCTGCCATCAGTGCTGCGGTGCCACTTTGGCTTCTCGTGGAGGGCCCTGCTTCGCTCCTTCCTTCCCTTTACAGAATGAGTTCAGCAGTCCCTGCCTTTCCCTAACACCAACCAAACCCCAGTTTTGGTGCTTTTTTCATCTGTGCTGAGCCAGGACCACTCCCAGCTGGAGCCCAGGGACATACCCAGCCCCTGTGGGCTGCCAGCTGGGATGGGAGCGGGAAGGGAGCCCAGCCATGCCCCACAGCCAGTCAGGTCTGCTGAGCAACCAGGGACAACCCACAGCATCACTGAGCAGCAGCAACCCCCCGGGAGCTGACGGGCAGACACCCCCCAGCTCCCACCTCCTGTTGCACTTACAGGCAAAGCCTCTGCTTTAAGGAGAGCTCAATAAGCCCAGCAAATCCTGCTGGGCTCCTGCCCCTCTTACCCTGGGGGGATCTGTGCTCCTAGGATTTACCTCCAACACAGCCCGCGTCACAGGAAGCCAGAACAGTGTCAGCCAAGCAAAGAAGAAATTCCCCACGCCCAGCTTTTTCCAAAAGATGCTGATTTTGAGCGGAAGAACTTCAGCCAACAACAAGCAGAGGGAATGAAAAATTCAGTGGTGGGGAAAGTACTGGCAGAATGCAGCCCGGATGGGCACAGCACCACGTGGGCCAGGGCTCGCAGCACCTGCGTTCCCGTGCAGCCAGAGGATGCTTTGGCTGGGTGCAGCAATCCAGTGAACAAACTGCCTTTGATGCTGAGAGGTGGAAATTACAGGCTGGAATTAAGTTGGAAGGCAGAAATTTGCCAAAGAGCTGGTTTTGACAGCCCACATGGAAAATCAAACCATCTCCCTTTAAGTTTA
The DNA here is from genome assembly GCA_028020825.1 of Podargus strigoides. Lineage (NCBI taxonomy): Eukaryota > Metazoa > Chordata > Aves > Caprimulgiformes > Podargidae > Podargus > Podargus strigoides. The sequence continues at coordinate 793,291 of CM051629.1, read as the reverse complement.
TTTTGGTCTTTCAGTTTACTTGCATTTTTAATGCGAAACCTTCTCTTTCCTGTGGGTGAAGAGACAGGATGTTCTAGCTAAACTTTTGCATTTGCAATCACTTTTATAATAGCAGCAACAGAGATTACAACACTCGAGTGAGAATCAGATGGAGTGGAATCCTAATGTTTATTCAAAGTTAGCTTTGAAGATAAAAATAGTGGTAAAGAATAATGCTTGCCAGGGCTTTGAAAGGGTAAAAGAACAATAATAACCACAGTCACCTACACCTTTCAATAAATTTCTGAAAAATTATTTCCCTGGTATTTCACTCAATAATTAAGATGGTGATTAGAATTTCTTTTTCATTTGCTAAAGATCATCTCTAAATAAAAAATGAAAACTCTTACTATTCTCAGTGCCTTGTTGTGTCTAACCAAGCTCACTAAGCAACCACCAGGTGACCCCTCACCTGCCGGAGGATGCGGGAGGACGTGGTGCAGGCTGCGCTGTGCTCTGCGATGGCTCGCTGTGAGGCCAGGGAGATCTCAGGGTCAGGGAAGTCAGTGATGGGGTAGACCTGCAACAAATAAACCCAACCACACAAAAGAGAGACCTTCTTTGGCACAGACGCACTCGTTTCACCCACTGCTGGCCCGTGCAAGGAAAGACTTGGGCATATAACAAGAAATACAGAGTGAATACTAAGCTCCAAGTCCCAAAAGCAATTCCATCCTGGCCCAGCAAAATGTAGAAGTGTCCAAAATAGGGACCGTGCCTCTGGGCAGATTGGTGCTGCCCGTGGAACAGGACAGCGTGGGGCAGGTTTGGTTACAAACTGGCACTGGTTGACTCTGTGCCCCATCACCTTCTTCCCGCAGCGCTGTTAAATTGGAAAGGCTTTTTAAAGCCTCTCCACTGTCCCCCAGCACGTGGACAAGTCACAGCAGAAACGCTGGGTGAAGCAGAGGCAGTGGTGAATGCAGCTAGTCCTGGCACCGCCAGCAGCCACAGCCAGTCAGAGGCACACCCGTTTTAATGCTCACAGGACTCCAGATCCAAAGCACTCGTTAAATAGTGACTCAAATGCTAAAGCAGCATTCACACCCCAAAGGGATTCTGCAACACCGGATGCAAAAGTCTTCACTGCAGCTGCACAGCACTGAGAATTGCTCTCTGGGACAGAGCTGGTCCGTGCTGGGATGGCACCTGTCTCCCAGTCCTGGTGTGTGACTAAAGTTTCTACAGGTTACTGCAAAACGACTAATAAACAAAAGGCACAGTTACATCCTCACCCATTTGCATTCACATTAAAAAAAAAAAATCAGGCTGAGGTCTGAGCGGTGCAGAAGTGGCGCTGGCTGCAGGGGAGCACTGTGCTTCAGCCATTTGCCAACTGCTTTGCCCCAGACTTTTGCAGGTATACAGAGGCAGAGTCCCCTGGGACCCCTGTCCCACAGGAGCTGAGGGGGAAGAGATGTCTAGCCCCAGCCAGAAGCAGCACCTCTGTGCTAGATCCAGGCTCCAAAGCTGGCAGGGTCAGCTCCTGCCTGTGGGATGAGCTCCTGGCAGCTCTGCAGGCAAGTGGCTTTGCTGCTTGAAGAAGATGACACAGGTGCTCCAGGAAGGGGCACGAGCCCCATCCCACGCTCTCACCCTGCAGAGCCTGCCACCACAGCAGAGGCACAGCTGGAAACCCACCCCATCTCACACCCCCTCGTTCAGCACCGCACGGGAAGGGGTCCCCTCCAGCCCCAAGAGTCACACTCACCACCACATTTTCATCTCTAAATACATTCTCCCCGCTGACTTTGCTGAGCAGCTCTCCTGGGAAGTTCAGATGATGCTCAGATACAAATTCAAAGACATTGTTCTTCCTGCAAGAGAGAGGGGGGAGACAACCAAGTGATCCAAGGCTGGTCGTAGGGCACTGAGCTATCTCCAGGCTCTTTCTAAATGCCCAAGCAATGCTCAAATGCTCCTTGATTTCCGAGGACAATAATCATGCCTGCCTAACCTTTGTGCCCTCCTGCATTTGTTTCTTAATCACCTTGTAAATGCAACAACTGTGGATGACTCTTTCATCAATAATCCTGAAATCAGACCTTCATGATGATCACCTTGTCCTACAGCTCTCAGACCCTCCTACTCCTGTTAAATCTTTGCAGCAGGAGAAGTCTTGTATTCCCTTTCCCAAGCCACAGTGAACCATTAGAGTGAACCATTTTGCTCCATCAGTCGCAGGACCTGGGCACAGTCAGTGGCTGCTGGTGACCTCCAAAGAGCTGAAGGGCTCATCTGGCAGAGCTGCACTTGTCTGGGGTGGTGTAGCCCTGGGGTCCCCATGCCCCCAGGGAGTCCCAACCAGGGTGACAGGCATGGCTGGGGCAATTCCCAGTCTCTCCGGATGGACAGATGTGGGGTTTTGAAAAATGAAGGTCTTGCAGGGTAACTGAAGCCCCAGAAAAAGGCGCTCAGCCAGTGCCCCACGTCACCCCTGGCTGCGGGGTTTGGGTCTGGGCTGTGCCCACTCCTACCTGGCAGAGGCTCAGCCACTCCATCTCCTTTTCCAACTTGTCATGCGACCTCAGACAATCCTTTACCTCTGTGAACCCCCTCCAGCTCCCCCTGCTCCCCACGGACCACACTGCCATCACTGAGGACTAAAGCTGCCCCCTGAGCCCTGTTTCTGCCTGACCAAAGGCAATACACACTCTCCCAGCTGCCCCTTAGGAGCTCAGCTGAGCCCCCGAGCCTTGCAGCAAAATAAGGAATAAATAAAACAGCTCTGAGCTTCCCCCCATGCTGCTCACCAGGTTATCACCAGCTGCTTGAAGTGCTGGAGCTTTTTCTCTCCCTGACAGGTTGCACAGGTCTTGCTGCCCCGGCCAGAACAGGTATTGCACCTGTGGATGCCACAAAAAGGACTGTAAGCACTGCCCGCTCTCCAGGGCCTGCAGACCCCAGGGTGATGCACTTCAGAGCACTCCTGCAGCTCGGCTGGGACAGCAGCACAGTGTGTGACAGCACAGGCACTGCACAGCCATCTCCCCCCGCCCAGGGACCCAAGGGACAGGGGGCATTTGCTGGGAAAAACAAATGACTAGTGGTGGCCTCCAATCTACTGGCAAATGTGGAATTAGTCAAAGAATGCATTTGTGCATCTAATTAAGGCTAATCACCATCCCCCCACAGAAGGGTAGGACGGGCAGTGTCACTTCGAAGGCACTGCTGCCTGTGCTGTGACAGATGCAGGAGGCATATGCTTATGCATGGAGCATTTTGATTGCATGGGTGCAACACAGATTAGCAGCAGTTAACAACTGATTCATTAAGGCTCTTCAAGCCATCATTAGCCCCAGTGGATTCATGCTTTAAATGACTGCCATGATTATGCACGATACCATCTCTGTTATTTTAAACTTAATGGAGCCACATAAACAAAACAGTTTTAGAACAGTGCCTTCTTTTTTTGTCACTTAAAGATCATTTTAGAGCCTGTTAAGTTTCGTGTTTGGAAATAGAAGAGGGTGGTAATCATTCTCCAGGCTGCAGTGGCCATGGGACCCACCAAGCCCCCACTGTGTGCTGCAGGAACTCCAGCTCTGAGGTTTGCTGCCCCTTCCAGCCCTGTGCCACCACCCGCTCCCCGTGCTCTGAGCTGAGCCCGCCCAGGGGTACAGCCTGGGCCTGGGGACACTCAAACCCTCTTTTCTGCCACAGCAGGACTGGGGGGACTGGTTCCCACTAACCACACCGCTGTAGGAGTGGACACAGGCTGAGGGCAGACAGGGCAGGGCCACACGAGGGGACACGCGGAGGAGCCCACCGTACCTGCGGCGACCTGTACCTGAGCACAGCTGGCACCTCTGCTGCCGCTTCAGCCTCCGCCGGGAGCCCTGGCACGTCGCACACCTCGTCTGCAAGCACACCCAGGAATTAAAACAGGTGGTGGCTGCTGGGACGAAAACATGTCAGGTTTGTAAACCAAAAGCTGCTATGCAGATGATCAGAATAATGGCTAGCTCAGGCTGGCAGAGAGGGGCGTGTGCCAGGCACGAACTTTGTGAATGCAGAGTGTACAAAATAGCTCATAAGTTGTGATGCTGGATTAATTAGGTGTGCCAGTCAAACTCATCAGTGATGCCAACTGGACACACAATCTAGGCTGAAATGCCTTTTTTCTTACACACACGTTTTTCCACTGTTAATTTATTCATGTAGTTAGTAGTATACTTTTACTTAAGTATCCATATTTAATCAGATTAACTTTAATGAAGTGGCAATCTTAATGCAATAGCAATGCATCTTCTGGCTGCCTTTGGGCATACCTGTGCAAAGGAACAAATAAAGGCAGGAGGTCAGGGTTGTAGCTGCACTTTCAGCCCTGGGTTAAGCCTCCTTCTCCCTCCAGAAACACCAAATACAGAACCAAGCACATCTGAAAGGCAGCAGCCAGTGTGCAGTGTTTCACACCGAGGATCTGACCTCACTTCAACAGCCCAGAGGGAAATTCTCCTTTCCCTCTCACCATCCTAACACACAGGGTATCAGCTGAGGGCTTTGCTACCTGGGCAGGATTCTGACAGCCCCACTCAGCATCTCTGCAGGACCCAGGAACATCAGCTGGGAACTGGACTGGACACGAGTGGGTTTGGGATACAGGCACAGGGGGAATCAACCACAGCTTGCCCTCACAGGGAGTACAGCAATGAGATAGCACACGATGTGATCTCAGAAACAAAGCCCAGACACAGAGGACGAGGAAGTGCAGGATGGCTCCTGGAAGGTTCCCCAGCTCCTTACCCGACCTGCCCCGTGGCACACCCCGCACCGGGACCGGCCATGACCCTGGCATCTGTGGCAGTCCTGAAATCAGAGGATTGTTCATGTACAGAGCTGCCCAAGGATTTCAGATCTCTCATATTATGCACATGCACTCTTCCTGCATCAAAATTCAGTGATAAAATTCTGGTACTAACGGGACAGAATCCAACACCATATCATTGTGCTGTACGACCATTAAAGGAGTCATAAATAATAATTATTTAACAAAGGCAAATGTCTGTGTACTGCTGGCAAAAGAAGGTAATTATTTTTCTTTATTCATCATTTAGCTTAAAAAGTAAAATAAATTGACCAGCTATAGAGCTTGTCAAAAGCTAAATGGGAACTGTCAGGCAAACAAATGTTCTGCTAATGCTGGAAAGAAAAAAAATTAACAAAAGGGGAAAGATTATCCAGTGCTGTTTCTTGAAAAGGCTGCAGCAGAATTTGTCCTCAAACTTCTAGAGGAAGAAAACACCAGCGAAAAAAGGGATCTCTGACTATATTCCCTGGTGTTTAATGAGGAAAAACCCAAGAAAATGAGAAGTAGTGAGGTGCCCATCCCCACCCGAGGAGCTGAGGGTCCCACTGGGGCCAGGGAGCCACCGGCAGGAGCGAGGACTCACCCTGACCAGTGCCGAGCGGGGCACCTGGCAGCACCGCGTCTGGCCCCGGAAGAGTGGGGGGGCCCCGACCTCCATGTCCCAGGGGTCCAGGGGGGCATCCCCAGGGGGTCCAGCAGCTCCGGGCTCTGCGGGAGGGGACGGCAGCTTACCCACCTTGCTGGAGGTGGTGCAAGGATGCTGGGCGGCTCCTGGCACTGCTGGGGACCGGCCAACATCGCTCCCCATCCCCACAGCAGGGTCACAACAGGGACTGACCCTATGTGGCCGTGCCATGGGCACCCCGAGGTGCTGAGCACCCCCAGAGGCATGGGTCCTGGGGGTGGGTCAGTAAAGAGCTGCACCATGTGCAGGTGCCCATCCCAAATGTCAGCGAGCTGTGAGTACACACGGCACTCGGTGGGAAGTCGCTGCTGCAGAGGCAGCCACGGCCGCCACTCCCTGGGCACGCAGCAAACCCCAGCACACAAGGACAGCAAACTAAGGCTGAGGGGAAAGTGCTTTGCCCCAGCTTCATGGGCCCAGCAAAGTGCCAGCAGCCACAGGGGACTGGATAAACGTGGCGCACGTTCAGCCAGGCTCAAGTCATCCCTGGGAGCCAGGCGAGCCCTGGGCAGCGAGCAGTGCATGCACCCCAGCTCCAAGGTGTGGGACACCTCCCAGCAGAGCCACACCAGGGGTACAGGGCAGACACTTACTGGTGAAGGGCTTGAACGCCCACTCGATCAGCCTCGACTCGCTGAACGTCTCCAGTCGGTACTGGAAGAGAGAAACCACCCTCTTGCCACAGACAACTCAAAGTGGGCATTCACACTGGAACAACGGCTCTTGGAGCATCCCCAGGCTCTGCTGTCCCCGAGTACAACTGGTGTAAGAGAAATTGGCTGGCATTCCCACAGCAAAGTGCATTCAGCCATTATTTGAACCCCGTGGCTTATTTCTCAGGGAAAGCCCAGATAATGTTTGTGAGTAATCGGGATAATCTCAGAGGTGGAACAAAGACTGGTTTAAAGGAATATCCATCCCAAGTACCTCGCACAGGGTATTTACAGTGGGATGAAAGGCACTGAATTCAATGAACGGATGGCTCCTCATGGCCTGGTGTGAGTGAGGAACTGGCAGTCAGCTGCTCAGAGCAGAACTCACCCGGTACGTCCCCCGCTGCCGCAGCCGCCCGATCGCCAGCTCTGCCGCGGCTCTGCTCCCATGGCAGCGCCGGGAGGCCACGAAGCGCAGGAGGGCTCGCCTGGCCGCCGCCTCTGTCATCGGGGGCACGCTGGGGGGCAACGGGAACACAGCAGGTTCGTACTCTGAGCTTCTAGAATTGCCCCAAAACAGTCAGTGTATCCAACCCACTGCAGAACAGCGGGGTGCACTTGGGAGCACCCACCTCTTTTGCACAGTCACTGCTGGCATCTCTATTAGGGCACAATAAAAAGGATTTGCATTCTAAAAAATATCTTCACACATAAAGCCAACATTAAAGAGCGGTCTAAAATAAATATAACTGTGTGCAAACCCTGGCCTCCAGCAGGCTGGGTAAAGGAGAACCTGCTGGAAACAATGTCGTGCCTTTGTAAGCTGCAAATCGACCAAGGGCTCCCCTCCCACCCCAGGACTGCCCTGAGCTTCCCAGAGAAGCGCACAGCCCCACGCTCCCCACCACTGCTCACCCGTGCTGCACCAAGGGGGATCTGCTCCTCTGCTCCCCGGGCTCGCCCCGTGGGTCCAGAGCAGGTGCCAGGGGCTTCGCTCCTATGGGAAAGGGCAGCTGAGCCATTCAAACTCAATTTACACCCGAGGCAGGTTTTGCTTACAACTGCAGGAGCATTCATCTGCAGCAGCTAAAGACACTCCTAGGTGAGCAGCTCGCTTCACACCAAACACCCCAGCCAGATGCTGCTGCTGGTCCAGCTCATCCCAGTGGCATCCCAGCAAAGCACTGGGACAGCCCACAGGTGATCCAGGCAGCCGTGCCCGCAGCACTGACCCCGCTGCTCTGCCCAGGGCAGTGCACCAGTCCCAGCTCCCCACCCAGCAGAGGTCTCGATGACTTTCCAAGGAGGGAGAAGCACAGCCAGATGTCAAAGACCATTGCTTTCCGAAACAGATCTGTCTGCAGAAGCAGCAGGCTGGGAACAGCAGCCCCGGAGGTAAAAGCAGGCTGCGAGCTGGGCAGGCAGGTGCCCGTTGGGGTAGCTGTGGCACACAAGAGGGAGGGTCTCACGGGGCTGCCCACCTCGCCTGGCACCTCCTGGGCTCAGGCAGCTGCTGCTGTTTCCTTACTGTCAGCAGAGTGAAGTTCCAGGAGTGGGAACAGTCAGAAAGTCAGGTCAGTGCCATGAAGGACATGGGGTAGTGGGGAATTGACAGTGCTGGGTTACTGGTTGGACTGGGTAATCTTAGAGATCTCTTCCAACCAAGGCTGTTCTATGATTCTATGCACATACCTCTGCCCTGGACCATCCCCTCACAGTCACCCAGCCATCCCGGGGGTGCAGAAGGCGTCAGGGGACATCCCGGCTCCAGGTCCACATCCAGGTCACCTACAGTGGGTGGAAATCGGTGAGTGGGGAGGCCCCGAGGCTGGACGGTGTGTGTAGAGACCAGACAGATGTCACAGGACAAGATGCAGCCAGAGGATTTCCTGTTCTTTCCCATCTTGCTTTCCAGGAGCTCAGTCCCTGTGCTGAAGTGGAGCAACACTGACACCCCGCGTGGGTGACAGAGTCCTGCAGGTCCTCAGCTCCCTCCATCACAGGCCATGGGGTCCGGAATGCGCCATGGCCCGTGGCCGGGTGGGCATGGGATGGGCACAGCACACAGCCTTTGGAACCTCAGTCCTAAGCTCGAACACCAAGGGCTCTGCTCTTCACCCCACTGCCACCTTCTAAAAGTTTCCAACTTATTTTAACTCTGCTCGTGGGACGTGGGTTGTTTCCTTCAGTGCTGCTCTAAAAATAACCACTGGTAGCAACTGCTCTTCCCAATGCCTGACACAGAAACAATTCTTTCTATTAAGCCTTTTATCCAGTGACCTTTCATACTGCAGCAGCTGATTATGAAAATTCAGTCTGCCCAAGAGTGTGCAGAGGAGCCAGGGAACACCAGCCTGGCCCAGCCCTGTGTGCTGGGGCAGTCCTCCATCACCCTGGTTCACTGGGCTTTCCCTCCAAGAGCATGCCCCTTTCTTCTGGGAAGCTAAATTAACCTGTTATTTCTTCCTATGAAAATAAGGAACTACATGTTTCATTTGAAATGTCACACCACTCATGCAGGAGAGGACAAGGCTGCCCTTGAGCCAAAGGAGTACAGGTTTCCCAGTAATGGCAAGTGATAAGCTTCACAGAGAACTTCCTTGTGAAAAATAAATCAGTAAGGTGCCTTGAGTGTGATTACCTCCGTCGTGTCTAGATCAGACCTCTTCCTCAAGTGGCAAGTAAAGCATCCCAAACAACTTTGGACTTGCTGGCTTTTACAAACCTTTGATGCCTGGAAGGACTTTGCAGACCTTTAGCCTGCTCTTCAGTTCACCAAGCCTGGCACAGGGTGGACGAGTGCCATGCTGGGCACGCGTGGGAGGAGAAGGGCAGAGGGAGGACGAGTGCCTTCCCTTACTGTGCTGCAGAGAAATCTGCCAGAAGCATGAACTCCCAGTTCTTATTTTGACTATTATATATAACTACAAATCCTTTCTTTTCTTTCCAAGATATAATGGATTTCTGTCTGTGTTACCAAGAGAACCTGAACACCTATTTTTCATGTGCAAATGCTAAACAAAAACCTGTTTACAACAAAAGATGGAGATAAGAGTATAAGTACCAAATTCCAGTCCAATGGAAATGGTTTAAATGACCACGTTAAAAATATCCCAAATCTGGAGTAAATAAATCAACTGCTCCCTTGTTGCTACGGTGATGATTTTGGAAATCACAATAGTCCATAAACATGAACACGCAGCTCCATTTAAAAACAACAATAAGTCCAAGATAGACTTCGACCAACGCCAGGAAATTCAGAGCTTAGGCTGTTACTCGTCTGATATTTCAGATTTGTTCTGTGCCCTCAGCACCCAGCTCTGGACACACCAAGATAGCCAGCAGAATTCCCATGGCACACAGCAGCAGAGGAGCGGGCTCCAGCCTCAGACTTGAAGCTCTGTTTGTCAGATCTGTGCACGACCCACGTCAGAGCATCCCCCAAAACCCAGTGTGCTTCGAGGTCCCATAGCCCAAAGCTGGGGAGAGTGTCCACCCTTGGCAAGCCCTGGCAGTTCACCTGCAGCTCCTGCCCCCATCCATCACTTCCCCCTCCGGTGCACTGGCAGTCAGCACTCCACACCACACCTCCATCCAGCACCACAAACTCTTGGGTTTTTCTTCTGATTAAACAGAAACTTCCTGTAGCATCATTATTTCTTCTTAAGCTAATCAAAGCTTTTCTCATTCATAAATTAAGGAACCTCAGAACTCAATTACTCTTCAGGAGCATCAGTGACAGTGATATTTCACTGGGGCTCCACGTAATTAGAGTTTCTTCAGGCACCATATTAACTTCTAATGAAGAAGATATGGTCAAGGGCATAAGATCAAAGCTCCATCATGACAGGTATTTTAATTAAGCAGCATTTTGTTTAAAGATAACAAACCCCAGTTTAATCTATAACCCACGTCGGGCAGCTTAGAGTCAGCTCCAAGAATCCCACCTTAGAGGCAAAACTAGGAAGCAGCCCAGGAGCAGAGATTCCAGGACTAAGGTCACACTTTAAGGATTAAGTCCCTGTTCCAGTCTGCCTTGCACTGTGCCTGAAGGTACAGCAACACCTTGAGGGCACAGACGTGGCACAGCCAACGTGCTGACCCTTCCACCAACACCCACTGGCTGAGTGCACACTGACAGTCCATGGAAGGAAGGTTTGGGTCTGGAAACAGTTATTTTTAACATATTACTCGAAAGCACAGTTTATGAATATCTTAATCAAGAAGTACAACTGCACAAAAATAGTAGAGAAACTCGTCAGCATGGCATGCAATGTATTTATTTTAATTCTACTTACTGTCTGCTTTCGTTTCTCGTTCCATTTTCAAAGGCTAGGAGCAGAGATGATCCCAGCCCAGCAAGCTCCTCTGAAATACATTGTTTTCTGCAAATTCTGTGCTCACAGCAACAAAACCCTGTCCCCGTGAGCCACTCCCCTCTGCCAAACAATGCAGATGTTGGGAATTAATGAAGTCATGTCAAAGCTGGACAAAGCAGAAGCTTGCCAGGAAGGAAAGTGCCAGACAGCCCATGCACACTGTGCTGGCTCCCCAAAGGGCAGCCCCACAGCAGAGGTCAGAAATCGTGGAAACTGCACGTGGGACCAAATTACAGGTAGAGGGGTGTAAAGGGACCATAAGGTCCTTCAGACCCCTTCACAGTCTGGTTGGAATCCAGTTGTATGAGGCATGAGACCCACTCCCCACGGGCTGAGCCAGGGAGGGGGCTCAGGGCACCGCTCTCTGCAGAGGGAGCTGCCTGCACACAGCTGAGCACCTCTGGGCATCACTTTTAGAAAGTGCTTTTCTAATTTTGCATATTAACTGTTAATTATTTTAACTGTCAACAGTTAAAAACTACACAGAGTAATTCTAAAGAGCTCAAGAACATCACTGTTTAAGAGTGCTCACACCCTTAAATGCACGTGGATAGCATGATACAAAGGAAAAGAAAGCTGTACCAAAGGGCCCGCTGGATCCTGATAACATTGTTAGAGGATTGTCCCCTTTCACGGGAAGAAACAAGCTAAAAAGAAACAACAGCAAGGGAAAATCTTGATTTGGTGCAACAGGATAATGGGTTCTTCTTAACAGCATTAAACAACGGGACTGGGGGATTATCACATGCAATTAGAAGCATGATGTGGCTGTAGCTGTCTGTGAGCACACTGCCATCTCTCCCAGCACTTGTGGCCGAGGACCAGAGCAGAGGATGTGTGGCAGTGCCGTTTCCAAAAGGCAGGTGGGCATTGCCTACGGGTGACAGCGAATTCGAATGGATTGTTAAAGCTTGATGAGAGCGGGTGGGCTGGCAGCCAGTGGCAGCCCTGGACTGAGGCCCCGAGCAAACCAAGAGCCACGTGTGTCACTGCGCTGCCAGCACGTGGGACCTTGGGAAGCGTGTCCCCAACCACTGGTGACAGCCCAGGCCGCCCTGGAAAGAGAACCAACTTGTGCTTTTGCTCAGTGGGAAAGGTGAGGGCTGAGGGCAGGGCTGGGTGGAGGATGCAGAAGAACCGCCTGGGAAGGGGGTACGGAGCTGCGGGTGCCTCTCTGGGCTCACCAAACTACAAACCCTCAATGGGACCAGACCCAGGGGTCTTCCTCTGCCCCACACACCACAAACCCCTTTTAGTGGGTCTCCAGAAGGGCTGCCTGACCCGAGCAGCCCTGCTCCCTGCCTCCCAGCAGGTTTTAGGTTTTTCTCCATCCTCCAGTGTCAACTCCAAGCAGCTTTGCACTAAGCCAGTTCTTCCTTCTCCACTGAATTAACACAAGTGGAGAACGGCCCAAAGAAATGCTCCTCAATTTGCTGTTGCCCTGATGAGAGCAGAACCTCTCTGCTGTGCTGGTGGGTGACAGCTACTGTGTGTGCTACAAGATTAATCCAAAGAGAATGATCTGCCACACTGCTCAACAACAGGGTTGGAGATCTGCACAGAAATGAACTCCCATAATCCCTTTGCTGATTCTATTAAACTAAGATAGAAAAATCAGTTTAGGTTTCACCAAAAAGCAAATTTTTCACACCAAAAACTCGCCCATCCTGTCACAAGGGTGACTGATCACCCACCACAGCACAGCACACTGCTAAAGGCCAAGCACCCAATGAGCTTTGGGAGCTGCTGGTGCCACGGGGGGGTTACTCGGGCAGCTCTCCCGGGGAGGAGCCCGCAGGGAACCGCGCCCCTGCAGGACAAGGGGCTGTGACCATCTCCCCTGCTCGTGTGCCCCAGATGAGCCATCCCTTACCACCAGATGTCACCTCACACTGACACCTACACCCCCAAACAGCTTCTCACCCAAACCCAGCACTAAAAGGCTGAAATTACCTTCCTGGATGCTTATTTGTGCCAGAGAACTAAAGCCTGAGCTGACTACAGATGGACAGTTAACTAAAATAATATTTACAGATCGAAGAGAAGCACTTTCAGAGGGAAACTGGTTCATGTCAGTCCTTATCAGCACCCCAGCACCAGGCTCGCGTGATGGACCTGCAGGCACGTCCTGCCGCTCTCTGCTCCGGCCACCAGCACTAAAACCTCGCTGCTGACGTCGCTGTTTATCTTTCCACCTCGGTGACACCCGTACAAAGGGACACTGGGCACGGCCCTCGGACTCTGCCCAAGACCCCTGGGAAAGCCTGACTGCTTTTCTGACTTCCCTGAGGCCCCCCATCTGGTGGTTCCTGACGCTGTTCCCTTGAGTAGCCGTGTGGAACGTCTCTGCTACACAACCAGGGTTATTATTTAGGGCATTAGTAGTTTTGTCAAATGCAGTATAAAATGTGTCTTGCTTTACTCACAAAAGATAGGACCCAATTTAACTCCAGCTGACACAATTTTTGAGATATGTATAGGTTTGGAATCAACCCCATGGTCTTCAGTTCTTAAATGTGGCATCGTGAGGCCCTATTCCCACACTTAAACTGCTGCACAGTGATTGATGTCTCTTCCCTCATACTTTCCTCTTCATTCTAAGAAACCTGTCAGAGCTTTCTCCTCTCAAAGCAGAGGAAATTTGTTTCATCACCCCACATTCAACTCCCAGCTTTGCATCCCCTCCACCTGGGGGAGCGATTGCAAAGGCAAGGTCTGAGAGACCCAGAGGAGAGACCCTGCCTTCTTGGCTTCACACAAAGTCCTTTGCTCATCTCACAGCTCAAACATGAACGAGGATGACAAGGGAGGTTAGCTGGCATCATACACCTTTCCAAGTATTTTTAAAATACAGGTGTTCTGTTCTCTCTCACAGTGGAGATGGTCTCCAGAGCAGGACTGTACCTGGGTGCAAGGATCTCTTCTGCCTACAGGTGTCTGCCAAAATCCCTGCCCAGGATGCTGTGGCTCACAAGGGCAGGAGGAGTTGGCCGGGTGTTCCCTCCAGACCAGCTGTGCTCACCAGACCCCAGTCAGGACAGGCTTTTCTGCCTGGCTTTGTCTGGTTTATCCCAGGAGTAAAAATAGTTGGGCTTTGTTCTTTTGGGTGGGTACAAGTAATTTTTAATGGCAACTTTCCCATTCAAAATGCACCCTCCAGACTATTTCAAGCAGTAAAAGCAGTTCTTTGCCAAAACCAAGTGCTAATCCTTTATCTGGAGCTATTAAAATACTACCATTGGTTCAAGCAGAAAAACAACATTTCCTGCCAGAACCAAAGTTATCTTTTCTTATCATTAAGTCATGAAGGGAAGGAGCAATAAATATAACAGCACACCACAAAATGGTTCTGCTAATGAGTAAAAATAACTCTGTCAGAATAGGTACATGCAGCAGATACTTATCCAAAAACACAGACCTGAATATAACAGTCCAGTGGTTTTAAAATGAGTGTGTGCTCTGGCATTTGCAGTGGGGGTCCCAGGTGGTGCTGGACTCTGGTCCCACGGGGGCTCAGTGGGGCCATGGGTGCAGGGTCAGGCCACGACAGCGTGGAGCTCTGCACTGCTGGGCTGAGCACAGCACAAACCCGGGAGCACCCCCCTCACAGGGTGGTTCCCAGGCAGACCAGGGACATCACACTGGTGTCACTGCCTGCTGCAGCCCTGTGGCACTGCCAGCACACACCAGAGAGCACCCTGTGCAGTGATGGACCTGCAGGAGAGCAGCCACAGGGAACTCACCTGGACGCCACAGGTCTGAGGCACTCGCAGATGCACCCTGCAGCCAGCAGACAGAGGCGGGGGGTCCACAGCCATGTCCCAGGGGGTCCCTCATCTCCAGGGAGTCCACAAACCCACCTGGGGTGAGGGAACGAGGCGAGAAGGTGACAGGCATATGGGGATGCTCGGCGGGCAGAGGGGGGACGCTCCCCGGGCAGCCCCTCACTAGATGGTGCTGTCGGTCCGGGAACGCACTCGCTGCTGGAACCCGGGGTCACCTCCCTGCTTTCCCCCCGCCGATATCTCTGCTGCGATAAACTAGACATCCTCTTTGGTTTTATCTCCCCCGTAGCTCCCCGAAGCGATTTGTTTCCCTGCAGTGCACTCTCGATGCCACGAAATAATCATGGGAAAAGGAACTAAGAGCATAAATCAAAGAATGATCTTGAAATGCCCCTTGGTGTAAAAGTTTTGTGCTCCTTATCCATCAGTGCCCCCGGCGTTCCCTGCAGAGGGGCGGGCAGCGCTCCCGGCGGTGCGGGGACAGCCCAGGGACAGACAGAGGATGTCTGCCACCTCCTCACCTCGGGAGTCGGTCAGGACCTTGAGCCCTCATGTCTATTTTGAAAAACGGGATGAAAGATCTGAGTATTTGGGTTCTTTCTGAACCAAAAGGACCCCTAGGCTCCAGAAAAAAATGTCAGTCAAATATTTGGGCTTTTCACTTTGTGTAATTTGTTATGTAAAAGTACAAAATTCTGTACTTTGGAGTGGAAAATCATTTCCCAGCCAAAGTTTGAAATATTTTGATCGCATCAAAATCCCCCATGTCCAGCCCCTGTGTTCTCCCATACTTTGCCAATCCAAACCAAAATTCTCATTCAGTAATTCCAGTTTGATAAAATATTTCAGGCTGGTGTATCTATTACCAACATTTATCTCTTATTCAAAGCTCCTGCGAGCACACCTATTCTTCAGTCACCTTTATGACAGATTCCTTTCACCTACTTTAAAGAGTCTGTACAAAAGCTTTTAAATATAAAGACTATTTCATGAGAGTTCTACACAGTCCTTCCTCTGCACACAAAGATTTTCTCGAGCTCCTGCACCACCCACCACTGCATTTAAACCACCCAAAACAAAGTCAGGAGTACTTACACCTGTTTTTTTCCCTCCTCTCCCTTTTCTAAGCCAGATAGAAAATGCCCCACCGTTAGTTTTAGGAGGATACAGCACTGCCTCAGCTCACCTGTAACATGCCATATTTCATCAATGACAGCTCTAAGGAAAGCAGAGCTGTAGCCATGGCCACAGAGCAGTCACAAGGAAGGTGCAACATGCTCCAAACACCAGACCCTCAGTGACAGCAGAGCAGGTACAGTCACCCTGGGCTGAAGGATGGCTGAAACCCACGGCTGTGTCCCACCCAGTTCCCTGGGTCTCAGCTCGAGGCTCACTTCATCCTCTCCCAACTATAGTTTTGTAATAAAGTTGGGGTTTATTTTAAAATAAAAAAATAAAAATAGATTCGAACAGTACCTTCATCCACGCCAGGGCAGAGGTGACCGACGACTGACAGCAAGTCAGGCACCGCGGCCGCTCGCCGTACCTCGTGCAGAGCAGCAGGGAGAACCTGCCTGGAGCTAACGCACCGTGCCATTTTACTGTCCAGGGGTCAAAGCTACACGAGGAAATCTGCAGTCATCTTTGCTGGAGTGCAGCCACAGCCTCAGTGGAGCTGCTTTTGATCCGCTGTGACTATCTTAAAACCAGAGCTTTTGTTTCCACTGATCCATCTCTACTGGAGCCAGCCGGGTCCTGGGGCCAGGCCAGGCCCACTTTGACTCAGTCACATTTCTTTTGCAGGCGTGGTGCTATGGGAAGACAGTTTTAGGACCTGTCTCTCCATCTTCCTTCACCCATAGATGCCAAAGAAGTGAAGCTCAGGCTCAGTCCCACACAGAAGAGTATTCTGTCACAGCAGTGACTGTGGGAAAGGTAAACACCTTACTTCAGGGTCAAAATTGCTTTTCCACTAGCCTTGAACGTGGGACTGAGACCCAGCAGATCCCCAGAGGCAGGCATGGGTGGTGACCCGTGCTCAGTCCCCAGCCCTGAGATGTGGCACCAGGGCCAGGCGCCTGCCCTGTCCCCTGGTCTCTGTGGGCTGCACTGCACCTCGGCTCACCCAGGGCAGCAAACCTGGCCCACGCTCAGCCCAGAGCACCGTGCTGCTGTGGTGGGGATGGAGAGCAGCCCACAGTGCTCTGGGGAGGGATCCTCAGTCATGGACAGAGCAACCACACGTCAGGGGAACTTTGTCAGATGCCATATTTTCATCTCCACATACACAACCATGTCCCTTCTTTCCAGGAGGAATTTGCTTGGTGATTTCTCTGGGACCACAACAACAACAAATCCAGCTCAGGCACCAGACCCACAGGCACCTAAAGCAACCTGTGCTGGACTTTGTGCCCTCCCCACCCTTGGAGGAAATTTCTTCCCTCGTTTTGTGCAGCACAACCCAGGACTGAGACAGGCCCTTTCCCTGGGAAAGGAGGGACGTGTGTGCAGGGCAGTGCCCTCCCCACAGACTGCAACACCCAGCCCAGTGCCCGTGGTACCTGGCCAGGGCTGCCATCCCACTGCCCAGCAGGTTGCACCAGGGCTGCAACTGCAAACCAGGAGCTGCCTGGCCAGAGCCCTCGCACCCAGCTCGCTCCTCCTCTCTTTTAGCTCATTAGCAATTGTCTTTGCTTTGCAGATTAAAGGTTTAAGCTCTGTTTGCTCTTAACAAGTAGCACTCCCCCCTCTCACATCAGTAGTCATGATGTAGCTGTTGCTCAGTGCCCTTTTCTGCGCTGCCAAGAGGCCAGTTGAGATGCTCCAGCAGGGACAGGCACAGAAGGTGGTGCGGGCACCAGGCAGGGTCTCTCCCCACAAGCCAAGAGCTGTGCAATGGCACTCAGGGAGGCTCAACTCACCACAGGGGTGGGAAATCCAGCACTGGGTAAACCTGCAGAAAACAAAGGTGTTTTGGATGCTCAAGGGTATCCACTGCTCGTGTCAGATCTGGGCATGGCTGTCGGGGAAGGAGGGCTGAGGATCAGCAGTGTGAGGATGCCCAAGGTCTTCCCTGGAAGGTGGTGGTGATGCAGCCCAGCTCTGAAAGGTGCCAGCCATCACCACTTCTCCTGCCTCTGGTCAAGATTTGACAGCTTCCAGCTCTGGAAACCATGCCAACAGCAGAGATTGACAAAAAACCGCAACATTTGGCCCAGAGTCCCTCCAATATTTGTTTTTACTATAAAAGGAGAGTTGGACTGTAGCTGACACGTGGGTTAGCTGATTTAGTTACACAAGTAACTGGGAAAGCAGAGTGTTATGTTTTCAAATGCCCTTTTCTGCTTTTGACAGTTCAAATTCTTTGTAAGCTTTACCTCAGGCCACGTGAGCTGTGCTGTCTCCAGACCTGTGGCTGTGCTATTTTAAGCATTAATAAGCACACTCTCGCTACCAGGCACTGCTCGGCTCAGAGCATCACCTCCCAGCCACCACCTTGAAGAGCCTGGCAGCGAAGCCAGCTCTCCAGCCTTCTGCATATTCACAAATATTACTCTTCCTAAAGGAGCAAAGCCACACTTGTTGTCACCTAGGTTTGGAAAGGAAACCCAGTGGGGTCTGACTGAGGATTTCCTTCATCATTCTCACGCTGCAAGCACACCACTGACCCCCCAGCTCTGGTCAGCACCTTTTCCCTCCTCCTCTCCTGGATTTCCTAGGGCAGACACTGCCATCAGAAGTTTCTGCTTCCCAGTGACAACCTGGAGGCGGGCAGTGCTGGGGAGCAAACAGGGACCCAGTGCAGCAGACTCCAGCTCTGCTGCCTCGGGTGGTGAGCTCAAAGCCTCCGAGGGTCACTGTTATTGCTTTCATTTTATAACTATTTTACAGAGACTACCAAATGATTAAAAAAAAAAATACAGCCTCAAAAGCAATAAGAGTAAAAAAAGGATGGCTGAGAGCTTAACCCAGAGGGGCACAGAGCAATCTCAGAGCTTTGCCTCAGCTCCAGCTGCTTTATGAACTGGCAATTGGAGCCGAATTGCAAAATGTGTCATATGGGTTCCCAGACCAGAAACCTGAAGCTGCCCAGAGCTGCAAGGGGTTGTATGAGACCATCTCTAATGGCAGGGTTAGTAACAAATAGCTGTTTCTAAAATAAACCACAAAAGGAAGGGGGTTTGGCCCATGTAAGACCCATCTGAGATTTAACATTTGTTGTTAGCCTTTCCTTTGCACCCACAGGTCCCTGCAGCTCAGCAGCCGCCCTCTTCCTTTGCAGGTGGAGCAGACATTGCCCCTTGCTCAAAACATGAGCTGCAGCTGTTGTCAAACAACTTCAGTGCACAATGAGAAAGCCTCAGAAGTGCAATTTCATGTCCCTGCGTTTCACCTCCCTCAGCGGGGCGAGAAGGCTCCAGCTGAGCTGTACAGGGTGTGCCATGCACCTCTGTCACCGTGCAGCCACGCAAGCCAAACCCCTACAGGGAGGGCTGTCACCACCCTCCCCACCACACACGGTCCTCCTAACCCAGCACATCCCAGCGCATCATGTCCTGCCCTGCTCAACGACAGACAGACAGACTGTGAACCCTCCCTCCACCCATCAGTCCTCAAAGCACTCCCACAGCATCATCAGAAAAAGAAATGAGCTGAACGTGTCAAAATGAGATTTTTGATTGCTCTGCTTAGGTGGGGGAAGGACATTTGCAACCAAGAACATGGCAAAACAGACATGAGCACACAAAATACTCACATTTATATTTGTCTGGGAAGAGACTGCTGGAAAATGTTGCCCTTCTGCTTGTAACCACTGTGTCCTGAGGATGAATACTTCTGGCTTTTTCCGAGAAAGGGTTCCAAATCAATCACAACAGCAGGGCTTTGGGCTGCTTCTTATCACCGAGGGTCAGGGTTGGCTGGTCTTGCCCTTCACTGCTGCTGACACTCGAGGAAGAGCAGGTCAGCAGTGGCTGTGCACACCCCTGGACCTCCCAGCTCTGCACCTCCACGGCCACATCCAGCAGCTGAACCCCAACTCACCGTCACAGCCTGCAGGGCCTCCAGCACACTGCACTGGTCCTCTGCAGGGATGTGCACTTTCCCCTTTCCCCTCTCCATATCTAAGTAGCAGGGCTCAAATGATGGAACATGTCAGTCTTTAAAGCGATAAAGCTTTCTCACCAAATTCTTTTTCTTATTATAAAAACAAGGGAAAGAATAACATTTATTCAATCACATGGCTATTAAAGTATCTATTTTTCTGGACCTTGACACTGCTTTTCCAAAAGACAGCATTTTCTTCGTGAAATACCAGGGAGCCTTGGGCATGACTTTAGAGAGCACCAGAAATAGTGTGAAGGAGAAAAGCAGCATTGCTTTCTTCCACATATGGATACCAGTTCCAATGAGGGATTTACACACACAAGTATAATAATCCTAGCTGGGATCCTGTTAGAGCCTCCTCTACTTTTTCTTCCATCTATACCATTGTCGATTTATTTTCTTGTACTCTCTATTTTTGGCAATCTTTTGCCCTAGTTTCAGTGTGGCTCAATCACAGCTTCTCCCCAGCCGCTCCTTCCTCACCCGGTGCAGACAGGGCCAGCAGGGCACTGCCTCCACCCTGGGTCTGCAGCCCAAGGACAAGGGGGACACATCTCCACATCCCTGCCACCTGGCCACATCCAGGTGTCACAGCTCCTCTTGGACATCCCCACAAAACAATGGCTCTTCCACCTCGGGCTTGGACTGGCTGAATGTGCACTCCTGTCCTGCTCACACCCACCCCAAGCACTACAGCAAGGGCAGCCATACCATCCTTTGCTTTCACTGCTGCCAGCCTTCTCCTTGAATCCTGTGTCACCTCAAAGGTGGTCAGCCTTGTCACAGCTCAGGCAGGGTCTTGGTGGCAATTCCCATCCACCTGCTGTGCTCAGCTGGGCCGTGCTGCTGCGGTGGGCTGGGGCAGTGCCAGCACACACTGGCACAGCTTTCTAATACGTATGTTCATGCCACTGCCCATCGCATCCTTCAGATCTGAAATCAACCTGCAAAGCCACTTTGTGGTGCCTGGAAAGCTGCTGATGTCCAGGTCTGGATCCAATAGACCCAAAGTCTCTTGCCCAGCTGCCACCATAGCTGGAGGGATGAAGGGTCACCTCCATCACCAAGGTGTGCGCTGAGGGCTGCGTCACTGTGACCCACACAGGCTGGCTCTGACACTGCTGAAGGCGACAAAAAACTCCTGCTTGTCGACTGTCCAGCTAAGTCTTTGCCGTGCTGCATCTTGAACAAGGGCACACTGTCACAACCATTCCCGATTTATATGGTATAGTCGGGGAGGTCTATGAATATGAATTCATTCAGGTCTCCTGTCATAAATAGCCCGAGACAGCCAAGACCCAGAAAGATACAAACACACCAGTGTTAACTCCTGGAAAACTGCAGCCCAGAACTGGAGCAGGCTCACAGGTCTCCATCAGGGGCCAAACCCCAGCTGGGTTACTGACCACAAGCGGGTTTGAGCACTGCAGATGCACCAGCACCGCACAGAGTGTGGCGCTCACGGACTTAAAGGCAAAGAAAAACGGTTTGTTATTCCAGCCTTCACCATCTTGTCTTGCAGCTGGAATGTTTCTTCTAACAGAGCACACCCTGCTGTGTAGAGCAGCTATCCATCTCGGAGACTTGAGAAAGCAGCCCAGACTCTGGAGCAAAGTCCAAACTTAGACACACAAATAAGTGACAGAAGCAGCAGCTGTATGAGGGCTGGGTACACCAAAAGCTGCCCACCCCGATCCCACCGAGGCAGGGACTGTGCAGGAGAGAGCCCTGCCCAGCCGAGCATCTTACACAGAACCCGTGGGGTGAGGGAAGGTGCCTGGATCTGCTGCACCAACGTCCCACTGCAGCCTGCCCTCCAACCCTCACACTGCACTGCAGGATTGCTCTGTGGATGTGGACAAAAAGCAGCCTGTAAGGTAAAGGCAATGGAACAAAATCAAGAGCATTTCTTCTATTTCTCCCTTTTATCCTGAGCATGGTAATCAACAATTTCATGCACTGAAGAAATGTTTATCTTCGATGGGATTTCCCTTCTCCATTTAAAGATCTCCAATATACATCTCCCAGTGTTGAGCTCTTAGACACTGGTGAAATCACCTGGTTCCTACAGCAGGTCACGGATGGTCTCAGGTGCCCTGTTTACGGTAAAACCCCACAAATTAGGTACTGGGTACTGGCTGTGCCCCAGTGGACGTGAGAGCATCCGCATTCCTACAGAGTTACAATGCTTCCTCCAAAGATTGGATTTATATCCATATCCAAGCTAAATAAATCATGTACCAGGGTCCCCAAAACAGCTCACTTATCACACTCAGTACGAATAGTGAAATGTCATAATATTGGCCCGAGATACGTGGTTTATTTGGCTTTCAATAAGTGAGGTCTGGCAGGGAGGAAAATAAGGAGGTGATGCTTCCTCTCGGTGTTATTTGGTGTCTGCTGGTGGCAACGGACTTTGTGCTGATGGGGGCTGTGGAGGAGGGGGGCACCAGGGACATCCCTGGGGCAGAATCCAGCCTGCGCTGTAAGGCACCATCTTGTGCTCTGCAGACCTGGGCTGGGGGCAGCTCTCCTGGTGATGCTGCAAAACCAAAGCCAAGCGAAGCCTCAGGACGGGCAGCCCCGGAGCAGCACCCTGTGCTCAGAGCAGCCAAGGAGCCCACGACTCACAGCAGCCAGCAGCCGTGGTCACACTGCAGGGACAGCCCTGGGAATACCCTCAGGGACACGTTCTGGAGCCCAAGTCCCCTTCTCCGTGCTGTCCCTGGCTGTATCTCCTGAAGCAGTGCCCCACAGCCAGCTACAGCCACGGGGAAAGATAAAACTGCCAGTGGGTTTTAGACAGTCTCCAAAGCTGGAGGGAGGTCTGGCCACAGTTTTTCTGTACACTGCCTGAGCAGACAGTATTTTTCCAGTTGCCCATTGCCATGTGCAATGCTATAGATGAAATATTCACCCAGAGGAGAGGGAGAAGGGAAACTCTCCTTCCACATTACTCTGTCTGCCAGTCTCTTGAGCACTGTTTTTTAGCAACTGTCAGCATGCTAAACTGGGATATCAGGTGTTCCTAAGCTTGTCATCTTTTCTTCTGGCTTAAAGTAACCCCACTGCCACTTTAGGGCTTCCCTTACCTGCAGGGATCCCCCGAGCCCTGCCAGCCAGCCCACCAGGGCCAGAGGAACACTGCTGGGCCATTGACCTTAGCTCTAAAACTGCTATTTTGGGGGGAAATTGTCAGCAGTTCCACTGGAGCCAGAGTCCACCCCAGTATTTAGCTTTTAGGCAGCCACTGCCAGACAGAGAACCACAATAGGTCAGGACAGAACAGGGAAGAGCAGCTGAAACCTTTCACTGCAAAGCTCCCAGTGCTAGAAATAGGCATCTATGTTCTGCACTGGGTTATTAAGAGACTAACCCCCCCTTCCAGGGCTTGAAAGGATTTTGTCTGCAGGCATGAGAAGCCTCCTGGCCATGGTACAGCCAAGCAATATCGATCAACACTGCAAAACTCCTTGCACATCTCTGCCCTGACATCATCCCACGAGCAGCATCTTTTCTTATTTCTGAGTATAACAGGCATGGCTTTCTGCACTCCAGCTTCGCCTGCCTCGCACAAACGCTTCGTGGCGTTCATCTGAGCAAAGCCCAGCTCCTTTCAAAGACACACTGGGCTCCTGAGTTCTGGTCCTGAAACCACCTTACCCCTCTGCGGCACTGCAGTGTGTCACGGGAGAGCACTGTCAAACCTCCTGGGCAGGAAAGGGGACAAGGGAAGTAACATGAGGATAAACAATAGCCAAAGGCAAGTTAGGATCAGAGTTGTAATCAGCAGCACACCAACTAGTTAAATTTGATTATCAGATTACCAAACTGGTTCTGTCACAAGTGATAAATCAAGAAAAGACTCTCACTTGATAAGGAGAAGCCAAGCGAGGCTATTTTAAAATGAAAATCCGAAGGAATTTAGAGTGCTGGTGTGAGAGAAAAGAGCTGAGATGGAGAGGAGATGGAAACACGAGCTGAAAGGGCCGCTCCAGCAGTGTCCTCCTGTGCCTTCAAGGGAGGAGGAACACCACGCCATGGGTTACTCGGAGGTGGCTGTCCTCAGAGCAGGCTTGGCACCGTCCGGCAACAGGGCTGAGCAGAGCCTGGCTGGCAGGGGTGGTGAGACACCCCCAGCCCATCGGCCGGGGCTGGCAGTGCTGTGACAGGGACCATGTCCCCGAGACAGGCAGGGTGCAGCCAGGCAGCACTCAGGCTTTGGGCACTGTCCCCCAGCAGCAGGGTGGCCCTGCCCCGGGGCTGCGGGGACCTGTGGCAGTGTGCAAAGGCACCGCAGAGGGCTGGCTGCTCCGCTCAAACATCCCAGCCACACCAGCACCTAACACACGTTTTTTCCCTCCAGTCTGACACAGAGGACAGTCATTTGTCCAGCATTTTGAACGCAGCTTTGCCCACAGCCAGAAGAATGCAATTAAGGGGGAACTGGGAAACAGGCAGCAGTCACAGCCCCATGAGTGCCTGACAAGCTGCGTAACAAGAAATGCAGTTGGAGATGTTTTGTGTCATTAAACACAGCATTAAAAGCAGAAACTGCAGTACCTGGGTGTCCTAATGCAATGCCACCTCCTCAGGTCCCCACCGACCTGCTACGGCCCTGCTGGAGGGCAGCGCTGGGACCAGTGCATCACATCACACCACCCACGGTCCAGACCCAACGGCCCCGACCACAGCTGGGGCACCACAAGCACCTGGGCACCCCCAAGATGTGGGACAGGTACGTCCACAGCAAAAAACCACACACAGAATCACAGAATGTCAGGGATTGGAAGGGACCTCAGAAGATCATCTAGTCCAACCCCCTGCCAGAGCAGGAAAACTCATAACTCGAGCAGCTCGTAACTCACAGACAGAAGGCAGAACTGTTGACTGTGGGCCATAGGATGAAATGCAGCTTTGTGTGTGTTGGGTCACAGCTGAGCTCTCCCTCCCTCCTCTCCATTGAGGGGTCCACTACAAAGAAAAGGATTCCCACCAGGGCAGTGCAGCTTCTGCTCTGGTGACCCTAAGCCAGCCCACTCCTGCTCATGTCTGCAGCAGTGGCACACCCAAAGCACTCACCCACAGCCCAGCACCCACAGCCCAGCACCCACAGCCCAGCACCCACAGCCCAGCACCCACAGCCCAGCACATCCCACTGGGGAGAACTCGAGCTCCCCCCCAGCAGCCACACCAGAGACATGAATGCAGAACGATTAGGCGGTTGTGTATCCACAGGGGCCTGAATTCGATATTCATAGACTTTCTCTCTCTTTTAAAGGGCAAAACACTTTGAATTGAAACAAACTAAGATGACTCGAATGATAAATGGATGTTTTTCTGTACTTCCTCAGTGAAATTTAATTTTAATTGATATCAAACATGACAGAGCTTCTACTCAAACTTATATTTGCCAGCCACCTCTCTCAGCTGCCACTGAAATGGTAATGCCATCAGACCCCTGTCTGCCCTGCAGTCCTTGCCACTGGAGGGCTGAAGAGCGAGGAAGAGCCTAACACAGGAGACCCCACACCGCTTGCAGGGAGGTAGGACATGGGCTCTGGACCAGGCTTTTCCTCCAAGGGCTCCGACACAAATAGCTCCAGCAAAACTGGATTCTTTCACACTAACAGAGAGCAGATCTAGGTGGGAAAAGGGCAAAGTGTCATTTGTGACCAAGGAGAGTTCTGGCTGTCAGTGCCTAGGAGAGGAGAGAGACCAGGAACACAGAGAGGGAATTTGAGGCGGAAGACCCATCCCATTCACTTAGAAGCACACACAATTCCCTCAAGTGTCCTTGAGCTGACCAGCAAAAGTGTTTAAAACCATTTTCTTACCTGGGGCTTTTGCTCCTCCTGTGCATTTCGACCCAACTCATTCACTAACAAATGATTTCTGTACATGCAGCCCCAGGTGCTGCACAGTGCAACGCTCACACGGCACAAAGTTACTGCCCACGGTTCACCCTGGTGCTCTTTCAAGCCAGCAAAGGAAGGCAAGGAGAGGATGGGCTGTCTGCAGATCCACTGGCCAGATTTGCACATTTGTACCCAAACCAAGAGAAACTCACCCCAGCACTCCCAAGCCTGCAGACACATTCTCCTGCCAGCAGAGGAGACCCAGCCTCCAGCTCCTGACTTCCAGCACCCAGTGATGATGTGCAAGGGACACCAGTGACAGTACT
The DNA here is from genome assembly GCA_028020825.1 of Podargus strigoides. Classification (NCBI taxonomy): domain Eukaryota; kingdom Metazoa; phylum Chordata; class Aves; order Caprimulgiformes; family Podargidae; genus Podargus; species Podargus strigoides. Next base: position 767,650 of record CM051629.1, on the reverse strand, counting down.
ACACACCAACACAGCCATCTGCAGGCTCCCATGCTCAGGGAGAATTAACCCTAGGGAATGGATCATTAAAACTGAGCTTTAACCAGCAGCAGATAATTGGAAGAGCTAGCAGATGTCCTGGGAAGGAGACATGAAAGTCCCCTGTAGCCTCTGCACACCAGAAGCTTTTACATGGTGCCCATTCACAGTCCTAAAGTACTCGGGAACAGATTTATTTATAGCACGTACGGTGCCATTGCTACTGGAGACGCTCACTGACCGCACGTTAGCACTGCGTGGGTTCACATTTTCCTACGCCCACGCCTGGGACACCGAAGCCGCGTGCCTGGGTGCAGGGACCTGCCCAGCCCAAGCCTAAAGACAGCCAGTGACTCAGGCTGTCCAAATTCCGAGCAGAGAGGAGGGGCAGGGGCCAGCGAAGCAGGGCTAGCGTGTGCTGCACCCCACGGCCACGCTGCCATCACCCCACAGCCCGGGGCAGCCAGCCGAGCCCCCCACACCACAGGGAGGGCAGGTCACCAAACCCCCCACTTCCCAGCACAAAGCCTCCCGTGCAGGACAGGGCGAGGAACACACAGCAGAGCAGATTCCTGGTGTCACACTGTCAGGGCAGCTCTGCCAGAGCAGCTGTGCCTCCTAAATCCGGCACTGGGTCCTGGCCAGGCCAGCACTGCTCTCCACCAGACAGCAGTTACCCACGCATGCCGCCTCCACGCACACCAGCAACGCGTTCCTTTGCTCAGAGGAGGGGAGAACTGCTGATTCTGCAAAAACACCCTTCACAGCGTACCTCGAGTACTCGGCCATTGCAGCAGTGGTGCTACAAAACGTGGTCAGGGAGGGATTCAGCCGTGAGAGCAGCTCTGGGCTTAAAGCTGGTGCCCAAAGCTTTGGAGCACGGAGGATTTTTCACACACACCAGCCCGTGCTGGGCTCAGGCTCTTCCTCCCCGTCTGCTGGGGAGGAGCGGGGCTGGCCCAGCGCTCAGACACAGCTCCCAAAGCCCCTCCGAGGGGCAGAGACGGGCAGCCCATCTCCAGCCGGGGTCTGGGGGCGCCCACCTCGCTGCCTCCTTGGTGCACGTTGACACCGCTGCAGATCAGGTGGCTGTGAACCACGGATTGGCACAAGCTTCGGGTGGGTGGGTTTTAATTTTTTTTTCCACAAAACCATTAGTTTTAAACAAATCTTTAGTTCACAAAAACCAAGAGCATGCTGAAGAGATTGATGAGGATCATCAAAATACAGCACAAGTTAAATAAATCTTCATTAATATGCTAAATGTCACTGTGCCCAGTGGTCATGGAGACATTCTGAGCGCTCCAGACCTGTGGGTCACCCTGTTGGATTCCCTCAGGTTTCTCTGTATGGAAAAGCTGGAATGGAAGGAATTCACACTGGTACCATGAGCCTTCTCCTGGGCTCCTGGACCGACCCCGAGGCTCGCTGGCCACCCCAGGACAATGTGACATTTATCAACACAATTCCTGCCTCCCCTGAGCCACTTTGTTTACAGGTTCATAAACAACAACTTCCCTCATAAGCAAGCATTGCTCTCAGGCTTTTGAGGACTTTTGCCCCCATTCAGGCATCGTTTCTCCCCATGCGAGGAGGATCCCGGCTGGGGGCTGCGCACCCACCCCCTCTGCCACCCTCACCCCCGCTCAAGGGCCACCAGCCGCCCACACACATGCCTCCACAGAGGTGGCATGCAGAGGCTGTCCCCAACGAAGCCCCTTTAAGGGACACCTCAGAGCGGCCGGGGAGGCACGATATTAATTTTAGCCTGGAGCGCGGCCAGGGGCGCAGGGCAGCTGCTGCAGGCGGGGGGGCAGTGCCTCCACACCCTGTCCTCCCCCAGCAGAGCCCCAGTTCCCGGCTCTGTCACCATCCAGAGCCAAGCTGGCAGCAGAGCAGCCATGGCAGAGGAACACACCGAGCTGGAGGAGAGGATCATCATCAAGGACCAGCACACCAAGGAGATCGACCTGGTGAACAGAGACCCGAAGCACATAAACGAGGACGTTGTGAAGGTAGGACGTTCTCAGCACTGCTTTTTCGCAGCATCACTGCCCCCCTGACACCATTGCTATATTGGTGGTGTCATTCTGCATCTGGCCTGGCCTCAGCCGGGGCTGTAAGTCCCTGGTACAGGTGCCTCAAGAGGTGGCATCAGCTCAGGCTCAGGGAGGGAACCTGCTGCAAGCCCCAGCCCTGCTGCTGGGGCACCCAGGTGCTGTGTGCAGCTCCAGTTAACGCAGTATTTCCCATTCCTTGAGTGCACTCCCCAACTTCATGGGCTGCAGCTTGAAAATTTATGGAGACGCCCTCCTTTGTGCCAGTAAGTGGGGAGCCAAAAATAAACCAGGCTCAGCCCATAGCACTGATTTAAAGGGAACCTTGGGAAAAGGCTGCTAATCTTCCAGACCTGACAGTGAGAGCACCAGAGCAGTTAGATACCTGCTGTCCTGTTTGGAAGGGTACTGTTTCTCTCCTACAGGAGGGTGCAGCAAGCCCCCTCCAGCTATTCTGGATCAAAAGGGGTTCTCAGCCTGGCTGAACAGGGAAGTGTTTTCCCAGACACTGACCACTGGAGCTTGGCTGCTCTAAGATTCGTTAGCATTATGGCAAAGATAATTCTGGTCCAAAGGGGAACAGGATGAGATGGAAGGGTTTGTTAAAACTGCACTGAGAGATCAAAGAGGCTGACATGCCAGAAGACCTGCTCACAAAGGCTTTGGAATGGGCCATGACCTTGGTCACACGGATGAAATGCAAGCTTGCATTTGCGCACTAAAACACTATTACAGCTAAAAGCATGGGCATGGTCAAATTAAGAGCCCCCAGATGAGCTGTGACAATGACAGCCATAGACGGGCACCCTTCCTGCACAGCGAGACGTGTCTGTGACAGCTGCCAGGCACCATGGTATCGCCAGCATGTTCCCAGCAGCACATCCCACATCTGCACGCTGTGCCAGCGCGTCCCAACAGCCTTGGCACGGGTCTGGAGGTGCACTGGGCCATGGGCAGTACCCTGCTGCCATCAGCCATGCTGCTGGGGTGGTGAGGACCAGGACAGCCCTTGGCTCACTCACCCCCAGTGCCCAGCAGCACTCCGGGGCACACCTACCCGCTCTCCAGCTTGGAGGTGTCACCAGCTACAACTGGGGGGGTAATGCCAGCACCTTACAGCCCATCCCTAACCCTCACCCAGCCCTGTTCCCCCACCCCCACCTTTTCCCACTCAGGGATCCCCAAGAGCCCATGAGAGGATTTTGAAGCTCACCCCCTTACACGGCCACGCTGCTGCTTCATCAGCTTTCAAAGTTTGCAGAGCATTTCCTCAAGCTACCTGGTGTTCCCCCTCCTCAAAGGCTGGGCAGGGAGGGCAGAGCAGCCCCGGGGCAGGGAGCACAGCTCACCCCAGTGCCACTCACCAGTGTCCCGACGGGTGAGCCCGAGCCCCACCACTCTCCAGTGGGCAGCACCACGCTCCAGAGCTCCCTGGGCAGCACAGCAGGCAGTGCTGTCAGCCCAGCAGGGAGGGGGGAAGCAGGGTGCTTTGCCCACTGAAGGGTGCCTGTGGCCACAGGTAAACCCATCCTGGGCATTCAGGTGCAGCAGCTGGAATTTCAGACCACAGTTACAGTGGGAGCACCAGCCACGGGGGCTCGGCAGAGCTTTAAAACCCTCCTCCCAGGGAAAGCCATGGAGCAGTACCTGTGTACCTGTGCTTGCTGGTCCCCGAGCACGCTGGGGCCGTGTCCAGACTCAGCTCAGGATGCAGCCTCTGCCTCCACTGCTGCTCCAGACCCACCGCTGCTGCTCCAGACCCACCGCTGCTGCACTGCGAGCAAGAGCCAGCAGCAAGGCAGCGGCGCTTCTCTTATAGCCTGCTGCTCCCTTCGTTAATTGGCCCCCTAATGAGCTTGTAATGAGTGCTCATCAGGCAGCTGTGCAGTCAGCTGCTGCTCTGCTCCAGCCCCCGCCGGGCACCCCGGGGCTCTCCCAGCACCCCAGGACCACCCAGCCTGGCTGCTGGTTCCTGACCCACATCGATGCTTCTGCTGGGACCTCCTGCCCACTCCAGGAAATTACAGACGATGCAGAGTGATTTTATGATCAAAGTGCTTCCAAACCCAGACTGGATATTGCAATTTAGCATAAATGTACAGATACATTGGCTTCCCAAGGAAAGGCTGTGCTATTTTTCAAGGCAAATAGCTTGGCTCACGTATTCCCTGGGAATGAGCTGCGCCACGAGCAGATCTCCATGTGTAGTTCAGAGGCTTTTAAGAGTGTTTGTCATTCAGAGACACTCCCGATGCCAGCACACAGCAGCACTACCCCTGTAAGGGCACAGCCGAGCCCATCGCTCTCCCTCCTCTGACAGAACGCAGACAGACAGAGCTCAGCCCCTCGCCTCCGCTCTGATAAATAAATAAACTGTAAATCAAGAGGGCTTTGGATTTTTATTAGCACAAACCCCCTTCTCGCCGAGCCGCAGCCCATGTCCCTGAATGCTAAAAAAGGGCAGGAGCGGGCTCTGGCCTCCTCCAGGGTAAACACCGCCACGCACAGCTCCCGCTCCCAGGGCTCGGCCGGCCCTGGCACCCGGAAGCCCCGTGCCCAGCCCGGGTTTGGGGACTGTCCCACGTGGCCCAGCTGGGCTCTCGTGCCGTGGGTTAAGCCCTGCATGGAGCAGGAGCTCGCCCGGCGCCCCAGGGGTTGTCCTTGCTGGGGGGCACAGGGGTCTGCCTTTCATTCAGGCTGAATTTGCCCTGAATTCCCCCTGAAATTGCCTCATCCTTGCACTGGAGCCCTTGCTCACCCCCCCACACCTCTTACCTGTCTTCTCTCCTCCCAGGTGGATTTTGAGGATGTGATAGCAGAGCCTGTGGGAACATACAGCTTTGACGGCGTCTGGAAAACCAGCTACACCACCTTCACCGTCAGCAAGTACTGGTGCTACCGGCTGCTCTCTGCCATCCTGGGCATCCCCCTGGCAGTCATCTGGGGATTCCTCTTTGCCCTCATCTCCTTCTGCCACATCTGGACAGTGGTGCCCTGCATCAAGAGCTACCTGATAGAGATCCAGTGCATCAGCCGAATCTACTCCCTCTGCATCCACACCTTCTGCGACCCGCTCTTTGAGGCGCTCTCCAAGATCTGCAGCAACATCAGAGTTGCTCTTCGGAAGGAGATCTAGGTCCCTGTGGCCACCCCAACCAGCCCTCACACAGCCACCCCTCTGCACCAGTTCCCCTGGCTCCTGCAGCGTGCCCTGCCCTTGGCACAGGGGCACCCATGCCCAGGGACCTGCGCAGCGTGGCGGGGCCCTGCAGCAGAGCTGGCTGGCGGGGATGCTCCCTGCAGAGGGAGGCACACCAGGCTGCTCCTTCCTCCAACCCAGAGCAGCAGCTTTAGGGGAAGGGAAGCCCTTTGGGGCTCAGTGAGCAGCCCAGGGAGAGCCCTCTGCTCTCCTGGACCCCCTGGCACTGCACCCTGCTCCTGTGGGAGGGACTGCAGCATCTCCTGGACCACAGCCCTGGGCCACGACCTGCAGCTGCAGAGTGAGCAGCAGGGGTGCAGAGATGCTGCTGGACAACAGACCAAACCCTGCCTGCTTCTCCATCCCTTCAGTCTGCCATGAGAGAAATATTTGCAGATGAATAATTATTTGCTGCAAATATTTGTTGTTGTGGAAGCTTCTGTATTAAATCATGCTGCACAAAAGTTTTGTGGATAGAATAGTGAAAACATGTTTCTTTTTTCATGTGTGTTTGCATTTCAGCAAAGCTTTGAAATCTAGCTGGATCAGTGCATGAAACATTGAGTCTGCCTCCTGGGGGTACGTGCTGGGCCTGGGCCACCCCCAGTGGCAAAAGCAGTCGTGGCAGTGTGACACTCACTGTGTAATGCCGGGGCACCGTGATGGTTGGTGGTGAGGAGCGAGGGCAGCCCAGCTGTCCCACGCAGCGCCCGTGAGCGCCCTGGGGCTGCAGGGCGGGCAGCCAGCAGCACCCTGGGGACAACGAGAGCAAATGGCTCTTCATAACCTCACTTGAGAAATGACACGCTTGGCTTTAAGCAAAGCTTTGGCTTTTCTCAGGGACAATATTTACAGTGTGCTTCCTTGGCTGACGCTGGGCAAGCTCTAGCCTACAGCAGCATGTCCATCTTACTGTCCCTCTGCTCCCTGCCCTGCCCTGCTGCAGCTGCCCCCGGCTGTAGGGGACAGGACCGTGCCACCACCTCCAGCTCTGCCCCGCGGGAGGAGACCCACGTCCAACACACTGCCTCCACCTGGCTCAGTGAGAACACAGGGACGAGGGAAACACAGCTACTTCCCCCCCTGTGCTGTCAATCGATGTGTTTTGTCCATCGTCCGCTTTAACTCGGAGGCACTGAAACACTTCATTGGCTCTGGCCTGAAGTGCTTTGCTGAATCAGGGCCCAGGAGGTCTCCTGCAGGGGTTATTCTCAATTGCATTCATGTGCTTTTTTCCCTTGACTTCCAACACAGACTTGGAGCCAAAGTTCCTTGTAGCACCATGCCAGGGACAAGAAGGACATATTTTCTACTGGTGCTCGTCCAATGGCTGGGGATCACGGTCTTCGTTATCCCACAGCCATGAAGCACCCATGCTCCAGCAACACCAGGCCTGGAGATGGATGGAGTTACAAAAAAAAGAGACATTTAGGTATTTGTAGGGGGGAAAAAGTCTCCAGAAACATTTTATCAAGAGCATTTTATGTGGGAATAAAAATAATTAAAAACAATAATGGGATTCTATTCTTTCTAATGGCTTTTTGTTCTAGTAATTCCCAGCCTGAACCCCAAAGCCCTCCAAAATCCTGATCTCCCCAGGCAGTGGCCCATGGGCTCCCCACACATGGAGCACACCCTGTTCAGATGTCACCACCTCTGCTTTGCCTTTGACCCTTTGGCAGTCTGCTCGGTGTCATTCGATGAGCACCTGGAGCTCCTCTGGAGCTCGGCCGGGAGCTGCAGCATCGCTCAGCTGGAGATGGCAGTGTCCCCACGCATGGGGCACAGCCTGACCCCAGAACTGCAGCCACTAATTGCAACTGGGGCTTGCAAAGCAATGCTCCACTTCTCCCAAAGCTTCCTCCTCACTCCGTGCATCAGGCCCAGGAACATCCACCCCACGCTGTGTTTCCTCCTGGCAGACGGAGGATGCGCCATGTCCCTGGGCTCCCCATACAGTGGGACCCCCCTCCTTGTTTTGTGCAGCAGCCAATTGCTCTCAAGGAGAAGGAAGGGGAACATGGGAGGAAAACGCTGTGTGCTTTCCTACAGATTTAAACCTGTCTGGTCAAATATGCCACGACCGAATGTGCTGGGTTTTACACAGCAAACGTGCCAAGAGCTCACTGGAAGCTGCTGGAAAAAATCACAGGAATGCCAGGATATGAAAGAGGAAAAGGTATGTTGATGACAGCGAAAAAATAAAGCACTCTTTAAATGTATTTTTCATATTAATTCCCAGCACATAAGGCTGAGTCTCACTGCCCTGTGACTGCACAGAGGCCTTGCTTCTGCACCCCCCGCTGCAGATCCGGCGTGCGCACAGGCAGGAGCATCCCTCTGGAGCCGCTGGATCCCACTGCCACCTCCAGCCGTCCCCTGCTCCACAGAGAGCGGTGTGTGGCTCTGCAGCGCGTGGCGCGGTGCTCCCTGCGCACCGGCACTCTGGGCACACCTGGGGCTCGTGTTTAAAGCCACCGGTTCCCTTCACTTGCTCAGCCTGGTGCTCCTTCTGCACCTCCCCTCCCGCTTGCCACCAGGACACAGTCAGAAAACTTTATTTACAGGTACTCTTTAACAATAAAAACCCATGCCATGAGCATGACCTTGTGCGTTACAGAGCAGGAAGATTGCATTGGTGTAAAAGACTAAATGCGACGTGCGGTACGCCCAAAGCAAAAGCCTGGCCCTGGGGGACTCGACGCCACCCGCCTGCCTTCCGAGGAGCTTTGGAGCACGCTCAGCAAACGTGTTATTGCACGGACCCCTCACCCTGCAGCCGTGTCCGCTGCCCCGGCTCGCGCTGACCCACGTGCACAGCCTCACGCAGCACACGGAGCAGAGCTGGAGCAGGGCAGGGACACCCGGGCGTTAGTGTTGTCCCCTGGGAGGCTTGTCCCCAGCCCTGTCCCCACTGCTCCCCCCCTCCCATGGCAGCAGGACCGCCCTGCTCTGTGCCAGCAGTGCCACCAGCAGGCCCAGGCTGGGGGGAGCAGAGCTGTCACTGTGCAGGGATGCAGGGATGCAGGGATGGGGCTGCCTCTGCCCCACAGCGCTTCACGCGAAGCAAGCACACCCGCAGTGAGCAGTGCCCGCAGCTCTGCCCCAGCCACACGCTGCCGGCCCGTGGGATTCCTGCGGCAGGCAGAGGGAGGGCCGGGTGCCTGACGCCTGCACACCCAGGGTGGCACCTGTCACCCTGTGCTGCAGCCCCTCGCATCCCACATAGACATCACACCTGCCCCAGCAACGTGGGATCGCTGGGGACAGAACCTGCCCCTCCTGCTGGGACCTGGAAGCCACCGAGGTCAGGGGGCTGGGGGCTCAGAAACAGTTCCTGGCGTCCAGTGCCAGCAGCACTGCAACTGGGACCACAGAAGTCCTCCCCCCACTCCCACCTCAGTTCAATAATGATGCTGTACATGCTTACACGTGCACAGACCTATATACACCTATTTACAGAGCAACCCTGGCTTGTCCCAGCGCCAGCGAGGCAGCACAGCGAGGTCCCGGCTGGCGACGCCCTCACGCCATGGACGGCTGCGGGGAGCTCCTGCGGCTCGTGCTCTTGCAGCTGAGGACGAAGGAGGAGGAGTTGCTCTTCTTGCTGACGCTCAGGTCGCACGCCGGCCGGGACTTCAGGTAACGCGCGGAGCAGCAGAGGAAGCGCCGCACCAGGTCGTGGAAGAGGTGCCCCGTGTACAGCATGTAGATCCAGGGGTTGCAGCAGCTGTTGAGGCTGGCCAGGAGCATGGCGATGATGAAGGGGGAGGCTGCAAGGCAGAGGGCACAGCAGCATCAGGGCACGGCACAGGCAGCCAGAACCACCACCCGGGCACCACAGCGGGCCCCGAGCTCTGCCGGCATCGCGACGCCCGCTCCCGTGCCGGGGGTGTGCTGCCCCTGCCTGCGGGAACAGCGCGCTCAGTACATCGCTAACCGAGAGGTGGTGAATAAAAAGGGGGAAGTGAGTCTGGGTTTAAGCAACTTGGTTTTAGTTTTTTCCCCCAGAAGAGCTGTGTTTCCCCCGCTCAGCTCCTGCGCTGCCGCCTGCCCAGCGTTACCCTAGAAATGCCCTGGGCAGAGGCAGAGCTGTCCCCAGCATCACCTGCACCATCACAGAATCATGGAACGGTTCTGTGATCTGCCAAAGCGGGGAGGAGGGAGCGTGGCCTCTTGGAGTTGCCATGGCAAAGAGCAGGACCGGGAACAAAACGAGCCTGGTGGTTCACTTTTCCCCACCAGCAGCCAATTTGGGGCTGACGAGCAGCTTTCATCCACAGGCTGTGAGGAAGCCACGCTCCCCCAGCCCCAGGGCGCTCCTGTTCCTGGGCTGTCCCTGCCACCAACACACGGTGCCCAGCAGCCCAGCCCCGTCTGTGCCTCTGTGCCCAGCACTCTCCCAGCCCTGGGGAGCAGTGGCATTTTTCTCCCCCTGGATTAATTTTCACACATGACACTGCCAGGGGAAGGGACGGCCATTCCCATCTCGGTGATGAAGCCCGAGGGCCTGGCAATGGCTGCTGGCTGCAAGCGTGGCACTGGGGACAGGAGGCAATGGTGGCAGCGGGGTGTCAGGACACCAAATCTCCGGCTGCTGCTCTCCATTCCCAGAGCACAGAGTGCCTGACTTTCTGGTGAGAAAGGGGACAGTGGGACTCACACCCACCGTGGCAGCCAGGCTGAGGGGGCAGCCCCAGCCACCCACGCAGCACCTCCAGAAAGCGGCTGCGGGCAGGGGCAGAGCTGTTCCTCTGCTCCCGGTGACTCCAGCCCATCTCGTCCCTCCCAGGGCCCTCAGGGACCTGCCAGCACTAAGGATGTGTACTCGGGCTTGGCTGTTCCTGGTCCCTTCCCACCTCTGCAAAAATCCACTGTTTTTAAATGAGAAAAGAAGCGCGAATAATAAATACTAGTTTCCAAATTCACCTTTGACCAACTCATACATAACTCCTACTCTAGTGAGGTCTGGTCCAAGAGCTTTTAATTTCAAGCATATGCTAAAAGGAATCCATGGGGAATGGCTTACCAGTCCTGGGCACAAGACCTGAAATACATCACAGCATTTCTATCCACTTAAAAAAATCCAGCCATGGCTGACTCAGCTCTTCTCCCTCTGGGGGAGATAAATTGAATTTCATGGAGCTTGCTACAGGGCAGGACTCAAGTGTGGATCTCAGCCCTCCTGAGCAGGACTGCTGGAGTGCCCCGGGAGGTGCTGCAAAGCTCTGCCCCTCACGGACATCCCCTCTCCCCAGGCTCCCCACAGCCCCCCGCTGCAGGGCTGGGGGTGTTGTGCTGCCAGGAGGGACCGGCCGCGGCAGGAGGCTGTGCTGGGGAGGGGCTGCGGGACCTCTGCTGCAAACCCTGCTGCAAAGGAGTGAGGTGGAAGGAGAACCATCCACTAATTCCCCATACAGACAGATGCTGTCACTCACAGCCCACGTTTAGGGCATCAGCTCCCAGGATCACGGGACCAATATAACGGCGTTACACACAGCTGCTTTAAGCCAACTTTGACTCAAAGCTCAAGATGCTACACGGAGTGTAAATTATCTCACACAGCCTCTGTGACCCACCTGTCACCTCCCAGGTGCAGCCTGGCAGCGTTGCTCCGTGCCAGGGCCCCGCTGCGGCTGCCTGCACAGCCAGCTCGCTGCCCCCACCGCTCTGCCCTCGCTCACCGTGCCCCGTGCGGACTGCACACCCTGCACGGTGAGAAACAGCCAAACCCCCGTTCTGCTGCGGGGTACACCTCTGCTGGGCACCCCATGGCACTGCCAGGCACCCCCCGATGCTGCCAGGACGGGGCTGCGCCGCCAGGAGCACAGCAGGCAAAGCCCGTTCCTTCTGCAGAGAGGTCTGACCCTGCCACCCCTCCCGTCCCTCTGGGCAGGCAGTGAGGAGGAGGGGGCCTGGGAGGAAGGGCTGGGGTCTCCCAGCATTCACTATCCACAATAACTCGCCCAAGCCTTTTCCTCCTGGTACCATGAAAGCCTCCCGCAAGTGCTCTGGCAAAACTGCCACTACTGCAGACATGGGCTCCCAAGGAAAGGTGAAGGAAAGGGGGGTTTGCCACAACGCAAGGGGCTGCAGCTTCCCTCGCTGCCTAAAGGCCCCGCAGGAAGGCGAGGCAGGGCGTCACAGGGCCGACTGCACGGGTGGGTAAGGGGAGGTCTCCCGGAGCAGCGGGCAGGGTGCTCTGCACACAGGAATCAGCAGAGCAGCAGAGGTTTGTTTGCCCATGGGTCAGGTGGGAGCCCTCGAGACTGCAGGTCTGAGCCACAGCACAAAGGAGAGATGCTGCTTCATCCCAGGGCGTATCTCAAACCTGGAAGTTTTGATCAGCCTAAATCAGGTGGAAAACCAAGAGATGGCTGCCTGGAGCACCTATGGGGGTTTAAAAAGCTGTGCTTCACCTCTCCACCTGTAACAAACGGAGCAGAGAGAAGCAGTAATGGCAAGTCAGGAGAGCTGGAGCCAGGCTGCCGGCTGCGGTCTCTGGGAGAGCAGATGTGCAGGGGCTGCAGGGGACACCAGGTTCTCCGCAGAGCACGGTGCAGTGGAACAGCGTTAGGGAAGGGAAAAGAGCCATGCCCTCAGCTGCGAAGCCCTTGTTGCACTGGGCTGCTGGGCCAGCCGGGTCACAGCTTCCCACTGGGCTTGGGCATCCCAGACTCAGCATCTCTCTTGAGCTGGGTCAGCCTGTCCAAGGAGCTGTCATTCCCAGATGCACTTTTTTGCCCTTTCTCCCACCTCACCAAGTCGAGCAGTTTTTCTTTTAAGCTTTCCCAGCTGGTTTCCCTTGCAGGTGCAGAGGGACCACCAGCCACCTCCACTGAGGGACAGGACAGATCTGCATAGCTACAAGCATGCGAGAGCAAGGAGGGCAATATATTTCACTCTGTCTGCAACCTCAGCGATGACAGGAGCAGCCAGCACCAAGTATAAAAAATGGCAAATCAGTGACACCCCGTCCTTTAGGAAAAGCCTTTGCTCATAAATCAGTGGCTTTCTGCAGGAGCCGTGCTCCAGTCAGAGATAAAATAACAGCAGCACAGTCCCAGGGTGAGGGGAAAGAGGGCAAAAGAGCAGGAAGCGAAGAAGTCAGCGAGGACAAAACAATACAGCAAAAGAAAATAAGTGAGGCACTAACGCTGCGCAGTTTTCTGCTGCAGCCGGCGCTGAGCTGAGCTCACGCACAGCCCCTGGCACAGCCCAGCACCCGGGTGGGCAATCAAACCACCGGGGACCCCAGCGGAGGGGTGAATGCACCTGGGGACAGTGACAGCCTCCCGAGCCACCATCCACACAGCCTGACCCCGCGGCGGGTGGCCCTGACTTTGCCGGGGGCTAAGCCAGCCCTTGCCGGCTCCAGGGAAGCTCAGGCACAGCCACTGCTGCCTCTCAGGTGGATTTTCCATGTCCAGGACCTTTCCTGCCTCCCTCCCGGGCCCTGAGGCTCAGCTCAGAGCAGCTTTGGGCCGTCACTCGCAGCCCACCAGCCCGCTGCCATGTCCCTGCGGGCGCTGAGCTAAGGACCCCATGCAAAGGCAGGGCCATGGAGGGGAGGACATACCTTCCTGCGGCGCGTTCGTGTCCCACACAGACCACATCTGCACAAAGAAAAAGGGAGTCCAGCACACTATAAAAGCTACCACTATGATGAAGGTCATTTTGACTGTCCGGATCTTGGCTTTGGAGATGAGCCTGGTGCTGCTGACCCTGGCAAATGCCATCCCACTGCGGGAGCTGGAGCTCACACCCACGTTGGGCCCGTGAGCCGTCTTCAGTTTCACGTTCTGCCAGATTTTGAAGCTGATTAAGCCATAGCAGATGCTCAGCATTAACACAGGGATGATGTAGACCATAAGGGTTATCCAGGTGACATAGGCTTTAGGTCCCCAGGGCTGGATGAAATCCGCCCAGCAGTCATAAACTCCATTCCCCACATCCCTCAGAGAAAAGATGTGGATTTGAGGGATGCTGACCAGCAGGCACAGCAGCCAGGTGAGGAGGACAGAGAGCCGGTCCGCTCTCCTGTGCAGAGACCTGAGCGGCTGACAGATGGCCAAGCACCGGTCCAGGGACATCAGCAAGAGCATGTAGGTGGAAGCAAACATCCCCACTACCTGCAAGTACTTGATCAACCGGCAAAGGAAATCTGGCCCATAAAACCTGAAAGTGATGTCCCAGATGAGCTGGGGCAGCACCTGGAAGATGGCCACCACCAGGTCAGCGATGCTCAAGTGCTTCATGAAGAAGTACATGCGGGAGTGCTTCTGCCGGGTGGTGTGGATGGCCAGCAGCACACACAGGTTGCCGGTGAGGGCGAGGAACAGGATGAGGCAGAGGACCGTCACCTCCACCTTGGCCATGTCCTCGTTCCTCTTCAGGGGGTCGGTGGTGCTGTTCCTGCCGGAGCTCTGGTTCTCCAGGCGGAGGCTGCCGTTCCCCAGAGAGCTGTTGATGGTCCAAGCGCCGCTCCCCGCCAGGTACAGCTTCTCCATGGCCAGCGCCGTCCCACATAGAGCCTGCTGGGGGGTGACAGGTCCTCTGCGAAGGTGTCCCCGCTGCCGCCCTCCTCCCGGCGCTCCCCCCGGGCGGTGCCGCTCTGCCTCCGCCGTCCTCCCCGGAGCAGCCCGGCTGTCCCCGTCCCCGTCCCCGCGGCCGCAGGGCTCTCCGGCGGCTCCACCCCGTCACCTCCCCGAGCACCGACGTGTCCGCGGGCTCCGGCCCCCGACAGAGCCGCGGCGCAGGAGGAGGATGGGGGAGAGCGCGATGTCCCCGTCCCTCCGCCCCCCCGCGCGGCACCCCACACCCACCCCCGCTCAGCATCCCTCCCCGTGCCCTCCCGCGCCGGGGGAGCGGCCAGCCCACGCGTACCCCCCCGTGGGCATCCCTGCCCCGCTCCCGCCCGCCGCCGCTCCCGGGCAGGTCCCGCCGGGGTCCCGCTCCCCCTCCACCCGCCCCCGGCAGCCCCATCCCGCGGCCCGGGCCCGGTGCTGCCCGCCGGGGTCCGTGTGCGCTGCGAGCGGCCGCGGGGGGGAGCGGCGGAGCGGCGGCTGCGGCGGGACCCACCGGGAGGGGCGGGGGCTGCGGGGTGCAGAGCCCCCAAACCCTCCCGGGCAGACCCGAGAAGGTGGGAGAGCGCCCCGCGGGGCTCAGCCGGGCCCCGGTGCCGCGGGAGCGCGGTGCGGCCGGGGGAGGTGCGGCTCTCCTGCACCGCAGGGCGCTGCACCGCCGGAGCACGGAACCTCTGAGCTCCCCCAGTCCAACCAGTAACCCAGCACTGCCGTCCCCAGTACCCCGTGTCCCTCAGCACCGGACCCACACGGCTCTGACCCCCCCAGGGGTGGGTTCCGACAGCAGCGAGAGCCCGGGGCAGAGCAGGACAAACACCCCGTGCCCGGCGGGCACCGCCGCAGAGTGTCAGCCGAGGGTGAGACGTGTGTCAGCGCCCGCTGTGCCCGGGGGTTTGGGTGCCAGAGCTGTGGCCAGCGAAGCTCGCAGCAAAGCTCCCCCCGTGCCCACCAGCACAGCCCCATCCAGCCAGCAGGCTCACACTCGCATTACTTGGCAGTTAAAGCAACCACCACAAAAGCTTTGTTTCATCCAGGAGCATTATTTTAGAGTATTTTTAAAGCATTTCTATAAAGAAAAAATACATGTCTGTGTTTGACGTTGTTTGCCATCAGTGCCACCAGCCCAGCAGCGATTTCCCTGGTTTCCCAGACCCGGGCCCACTGAGAAGGCAGCAGGGCCCTGGGAGCACAGACAGGACTGTTCAGAAGAGCATCGCTCCACCTCACCCCTCCCTGAGCCCAACCGAGTCACCCCAGGCCTTCCAACCACAGAGGTGACCTCGGCAGAGCGCACCCAGCCTGGCTCTGCAGCCCCGTGCTCCAGCAGCAGCCACCGCGCTGGTGCTGGGGTCCCTGCGCCGCCTGCCCCAGGCTGCCACAGCTCCAACTCCGCTGAGCCGAGCCTTGGGCCTTGAATAAACATCTCCGCAGTTATTTTTAAAGATTTTTGGGAACCTTTAGCTCCATGCAAGATGTAGAAATGTTAAATACTTTGGCAAGTTCTTCCCTCCAGGGTTCACGTTCTTCCTCCTGCAGGCAATAAAACGGCTGTGGGAATCGCTGAGGATAACAACTCACCATGTGCGATGCTTTTTTTTCATTGTTCTGCCTTTTTCGGGAGTTCTGTAGGAGGAGGTGACCGGGGTGAACTCCGGGCTCCAGTGGATTCAAGCAGAGGTTTGCCCTTGGCTTTTCACAGCTCCTTTAGCATCTTGCAGGGCACTGAGAGATGGTGATGCTTGGGGACCCGGCTGGGGCGGCAGCACTGGTGAGGCGCTCACCTGAGGTGACACAGAGCAGCCCCTGTTCCTCTGTGCCATCAGGCACTGATGTGTTCCCAGAGCACTGAGCCACCCCCGAGGCAGGGAAGAGCCTTGTGGCGAGGGTGCTGCTCGGACGCGCGGCAGTGAGTGCCCAGAGAGCAGTGTGTAACTGCAGGACACACTTCAGCAGTGAATCATAAAGGCTAAGCTGTGAGAGCGCTCTCCTAGGACTCATCCCGTGTGTCCCCCTGCCAGTGCCAAACTCTTCCCAGCGTTCTCCAGCACTCTCTGCGCTGATTCACAAGTGCAGGAGCGCCCGGCGAGCCACGCGCTGCCCAGGCGAGGGATCGTACGCCCGAGGACTGAACTGCGGATTTCAAAGGCCAAGTCATGGAAGGTTTTCATTAGTCTTGCTCCAAGTGCCTGGGCTCCAGCCTGGGCTCTTGTCCCACCTCCCGCTTGCAGAGGCAGGGTGCTGCCCGCCCAGACGGGAGCCAGGGGCGCTTACACAAGACCCAGCCAAGCCCCACATGGAGCGCGGTGTGACGGCATCTCTGCTTTCTCATGAGAGGGGCTGCGGTGTCACCGCTCCCCATCACGGAGGGACTGAGTTTCAAGAGAGGTGCAGATGCTGCTGGGTGCCTCAGGTGCACATGCACCCACCAGCCCTGGTGGGGCAGCCCCTGCCCCCACACTGCTCTCGGCATACCAGCAGCTCCCTGTGACCATCGCTTTCCTCTCCTGTCCCCTACCCAGCCTCAAACCTCCCCAGCAGCCATTGCCCTCGGATCTGTGGTGGGACAAACTTCAGCCAGAGCTTCGGAGCTTCAGCTGGTTTGCCACTTGCCAAGACAGATGAAGTGCTCTCGCTGCCCAGCCATGAAGACATGCTCAAGGAACCAGGAGTGACAGCAACCCCATCCACACAAAGCTTTTCTCCTCTCCTCAGCAGCTTGGAGGCCAAAATTGTTCACTGGGGTTTGGCATCAACCTCACCAGTTATGCAACATCCGACTCTTCCATGCATTTTCTCATCTCTGACCCTGTTTTTTGCCTGTCACAGTTTGGCAGCTAACATGTTTGTTTTAGTAAGCCCAAAAGACTCACCAAAAGGGAGAAATAAAAATAAACCTCTTTGGCTGAAAACAAATTCAGCAACCATAAAGCAAGTTCCTGCCCTGCCGTGGGCTGCCAGCCCTGGGCTGCTCCCGACATGGTGCCGGGGCAGCAGCGAAGCTGCGGGGACAGAAGTCACTCCAGACCCCACCAGCTTTGGTCAGGTCTGCACCTGATGGCCCGCTCCAGGCACGGGGCTGTGCTTCACGGCAGTGCTCTGTCCCGGGGACCAGCAGCGTGGCCAGGCGGGCCGTGAGGACCCTGCCCTCCCAGAAACCCCACTGCACCACCACGGGCTGCCCGGCACTGTCATGTCCACTGCTGCGGGGCTCTGCTTTTGGCCATCAGCCTTTGACAGTGTCCCAGTGCTAACTGACACGTGCCAGGGTGAGGGCAAGGCTCTGAGAGGAGATCACTGCTGCGCTAGACCAACAAACAAACTTCTCAGCAGCACAGGAGCTCAGGCTCACGCGCCGGGACAGCCCAGCCATCGCTGCCCGCAGGCGGTGCTCAGCCTCAGCACAGCTGCTGCGTCCACCCCTGCCTGGGAACTGCCCCACGTGGGGCATCCCTTGCAGCCCAAGCCAGCACTGGAGGCACCGGAGCTTCTCCAGGTTCCTGCCGGGGAAACCTTCCCCTTCCTGACCTCCCCGGAGCGCCCAGTGCCCCGGCCCCGTGCAGCACCCAGTGCAGCACCCAGTGCAGCACCCAGTGCCCCGGCCCCGTGCAGCACCCAGTGCAGCACCCAGTGCAGCACCCAGTGCCCCGCCCCGTGCAGCACCCAGTGCAGCACCCAGTGCAGCACCCAGCCCCGCCTGGCGCAGAGCGATGAGCACAGCTGCCGAGCGTGACCCTCGAGTTGTGCTTGGGGCACAGAGAGCAAAAGATGCAAGAGGCAGAAAGCTCAGGCTTTTCTTTCCAACCTTCCCTTGCTTATTTTCTTTTTCTCAGTTTCTGTTGAAGGGAAATTTCCAACCAGCCCTGAGCACCACGACAGCCAGACAAAATAAACTCACCCTGCGGCCGCAGCTGCCGAGAGAGTTCCTTCCTCGCACCTATAAATGTTAATTCGAGCACATAACAGCAGCACCGAGGAGCAGCTCTGCACGGAGCCTGCCGTGGTCACCATCACCGTCCCTGCGCCGGGGCCAGCATCCCGCTGCCATGGGTGCCTGCGGCCCCCGGAGCTGGCGGGCAAGTGCAGCGGTGACAGCAATAGCACTGTCACTGCGTGGGGTTAAAATGCTTTCCTGGTACCTGTGCGGGGCTGCTGCCTGCGGTGCCTGTGCAGTGCAGGAACAGTGTGGGGTTTGCAGCTGGAGCTGTTGGGGCTTTCCCTTCACAGAGGCGTGAGAGTCAAACACGAGGTTCACCCTTCCACCCGTACGTCAGTTTTCTCACAGAAATTACCAAGTAGAAAATCCCAGGAGGGGCTCAGTAAAGAGGCACTCGAAGAACACAAGGTCAGTGCTGTGCTGGCACGGTGGCAGTGGGGAAGCAGCCCCGTGCCCCAGGGCTGTGGCACCGCACGGCTCAGCCCCAGGGACCAAGGGCCGAGCGGCCACGGTTGGACAGAAGGATCCAGCCATAAGGGTTTCATTGCCATTGCCTTTGTCTGTAGAGGGAAGAGAGCGAAGGGAACTGCATAGCAAAACGTCCCACCTACACCGAACGGGTCATCAGTGGCTGGGGACAACATCCAGTGCATCCTGTGTCACCTCCCGGTGCCACTCCCCGGGCACTCCCGCCAGGACCGGACACTGGCCCCACAGCCACGGGAGATGCCTCTGGACCCACAGCAGCAGGAGATGCTCACACGCCTCTCAGCCCCTTGGTCCTTATTCAGGCAAAGCTGCAGTTGCCCCACAGCTAGAAAACAAACAGTCACGTGATTTCTTAAAGCAAAGAATCCTGTGAGAATGAAAGGGTTTTCTGAGTCACCCCCAGCTCCTTCCAGCTTTAAAAATCCAATGATGCCACAGAGTTGGAAACATTTTTAAAATAAAAATACATGCTTTGGAATAATCAAAAGCACAAGCACTGCATAAAGCTAAATTTAATTGCATTTGAGTTTACTGCTGCATCTGAAATAGCTGTTTTTCCAATAGCTATCTTGAATCCCAACTTTACGGTCCCCATGATACAAGAGGTCTGGCAAAACGTCAAGTCCAGGCCACTGTTTTACAGATGGAGCTGCGGCCGCTCATGAACCCTGGTGTGGGGATGTGGCCCATAGCAGGCATCGCAAGCTAGAAAGCCGGGATATTTTATCTGGCCACTTTTGCATGGGAAATTCTCTTTATCCTAGAATTTTTTCCTAGTCCTCACCCCCCGCACTCAGTCTACAAGAGGCCCAACTTTGGTAAGTTCACTATAAACACAGGGATGTGCGGTCCCTTGCACACACACCCCTGGAAAAGGCATGTTGGCCCTTCAATAAAAAGCTGCTGAAAGTCCTGGGCTTTAGAGAAGGCTTGGGAATATACCAAGGCGGGAGAAAATGATGAGTGTTTCCCTATGGTTCTTAAATGGCCACAAGAGTGAACCCCCAAGTATGATATAAGAACACAGCTATCCGTCTGGCAGACTGATTTGCAGAGGAACGCACCCTGAGAGGAAATACTGCAAAATGCACCATGCTGAAGTCCAGCAGGCTTTGGGGACAAAGCATGGAAACACAAGCGATGCACCCAAGTGTTTGGTGCCAGAGGCTTATGCAGAATTGTGTTAATGAGTTTGCTGATTAGTGGTAACAACACAGTGCTACACAGCTCATGACACGTATCACGACCATTTCTCCTTTCCCCTTCTTTTAATTTATCTAGGAACACTGAGCTCACTCAAAGAACTCACTGCTGAGATCCCTTTACATCATGCTGCTGGGAGGTCCAGAGGATTCAAACCATTTCCTTCGAAGAAATCCTCTGCTCCTGGAAAACTGCCATCCCCTGCTCCCACGGCCTCCTGCGAACACCAGCGCAGAAACCCAAGTCACGTTCGTCCGACTTCTGTAGGTAAAGCCTTGGAAAGGAGCCTGACTTGGCTGGCATCAAGCCAGCACTCATTTCCACAGTCATTACCACTGCCACTGCAGCACCCCACCAGAGCCTCTGAAGATGCACTCGTGTTTTGCTTGGTGCCAAGAAAGGCAGGAGGATTCCACCCCCTGTGCCATGCAGCAGCAAAGCTCCACTCAAATCAATGAGCTCAAAGCTATTTAAACGGGCGCGGGCTATGGCTCCCACTGACCCTGTAATCCAGGCTGACCCTGCAGTCCAGAAAGTCCTGGTTAGGCTGTGGCAGACCTTCACAAGGTGGCCACCCAAGGCTCCTGAGGGAATCCCACACACTCCCATCTTCTGCTGGCTGGCAGGCAGGGATGGAAGCCACGGGCGCTATGGAGCAGCAGCTCGCCCAGGCCCTGCTGCGCTCCTGAGCACAGAGGACACGTGGTGCCACACATCAGAGCCCGGCCAGAACCACCCTGGGGTCCCCAGCCAGGCTGGAGACCCTGCAAGCAGCTCATCCTGGCACTGGGGGCAGAGGAATGGGGGGGGGGTTGTTACACACGCCTGCCCAACACGTACAACCTCTGCAAAGGGTAATAAGCACTGCCTCCACACACCTCCTCGCAGGAACTGAGCCCGCCTGGCTGAGGGTTTCCTGCTCCAGAATGACATTGCTCATGCTAAAATGTTTCTCACTTCGTCCCCTTATGGCCTGGAAGCCCATAAAAATCAGTGGAGCCTGCACAGACCCTGGGAATAACAAGCTGGCCTGATGCAGGATGGTGGAAATATATACACATGTGGTTTTTAACAGAGAGACTTCAGTTTCAAGCTTTGGGGAGATTATATCATTTTACTACTTTTTTTGTTTGCTTTTTACTGTACTGCTGTATAACTCCATGCTATTTATTTCAGCTGCCCTGAATGCTCTGAGGGAGAAATAAAAAGCAAAACACATACAGTGAGATTGGTACCCTGCCTCCTTCCCCCCCCAGGCCACTCCAGCTCGCGCTGGCACAGCCAGACCCCGTGGGGACGGGGTTGCTGCCCACGGCTGCACTGGGCAGAGGATCCAACCCTGCCCAGGCGCTGCTGAACAGCAACCAGAAAATGCACGTGTAGCAATGAGTTTGTTGGCACCTGCAAAACCATGGGACAAAGCCACATATTACTGAGCATCACCTCCCAGCACCTCAGATATCGCCGAACAGTTCCAAACACGCAGGTCCGAATCACTCGATGCCACGTGCAGGCACTGGCCCAGCCGTGGGGCTTCGCTGCATGCTCAGACTGCTGCAGAAAACACTTTTGTCTGTTAAAATGAGGTGCACTTCTACTGGAGCATAACAACTTACCTCGTTAGGTAAAGACAGAGGAGCCAGAACAAGTCTGAAATACAGAGGGCGACTTATTTCAATACCTATTCATATGTAAATTGTACAAGCAATGCATATGCAAAGGAAAGTGAACCAACTTTGCTGCCCATCACTCCTGACCCCCACTGTCTCTCCCCACAGCCTCTCCCTCCCCAGGACTTGCCATACAACAACCAGCCCAGGCTCCAGGAATGCATCTGTGGGACCAAATCATTAACCAGGGCAGCAAGCCTGCGCTCCAAAAATGAAGCCCAGCTTCCTTTATGCAAACCTTTCTGCCTCGCTAATTATTCCCCATTAGCAGGAATGTGTTTACCTTCTCCTTCCCCAAGTCAGTAGTTTGTCCTTCTCTTTAGTTGATTGCAGGTGGTTGATTTTGAGCCAACTCACCGATTTGTTGGAATCACTCTGAATTCCGGTCCTCTCCTTCGGAGCGCTCGCAGCCACCACTCCACCGCCGGGCTGTGGAAATCCACGATGATTTCCTTCGTCCTGCACACAAGATGCTGGTGCCAGGCTCGCCCAGCGGGCAGGGGTGACGGTTTAGCTTAAATTCCTGCACTCAGGTAAGGCATTCAAATTCCAAAATGCCTGTTCTATCAAAAGGGACTCTCCTTAAACTGAAGGATCATTTATTAATCACTCCTGGTGAGCTGGCCTGGAGGCACCACAGACCCTACCTGTCCCCTGCCCACCTCTGGCCTCAGCGGGCCCATCGCAGGGGCACACAGCCCCCAGCCACCTCCTGGCTGTGAGGGACCTCCTGAACTCAGAGCAGAACCCGGCCAGAACCGCAGCAGGGTCCAGCCCAGACTGCCCTACCCGCCGACGCGAGGGGCAGCACCCCACAGGGCTCAGGCACACTCACTGGAGACAGCTTTTAAGGAACAAAGTAACATCTGTTTTACATAAGCGGAAGAGCTCCCTGACCGCTTGTTCTGGGCTGCTCGTTTTACAGCAGTCTGTTGTGAAACCACCTTGGAGAGAACACACAGCGGCTGTGTGCTGCTGCCCCGCTGCCCGGGCGGAGAGGGGAACCCACCACTGGCGTGACAACACCGTGCACGCACACGCACCCACGCACACACCCGCACGTGCACGGCCCTGCTCAGTGCGGGTGCTCCAGGCACCCTGGATACAGCTCCGGGATGCAGGATGCGGGATGCGGGTTGCGGGATGCAGGTTGCAGGATGCGGGATGCAGGATGCGGGATGCAGGTTGCGGGATGCAGGATTCAGGATGCGGGATGTGGGTTGCACACTGCACACGCCAGCAGAGCCACTGCCCCGGCTGGTGCAGCCCTGCGAGCAGGAGCCCGTCCCCAGCCGGCAGCAAGGGCTGCTCCCAGGACCCCGTTGGGAGAGCAGAGCCAGCACACAAAGAGCATTCCCAGAGAGACGCTCGCTGTTCTGGGAAACCAGCAAAATATGTTCTCTTGTGCCCCGCGTGACGATGGTCGTTAACCCAAGCAGGCGCTGGGCTTGGGCTGGGAGCTGCAATCGCCGCAACGCGACTGCCTGGCTATAAAAAGAGACGTGATTCAGATGTCAACCTAAAAAAAAGGTTCTCTCCAGCCACAGACACAACTCGCTCACTGAGCTCACAACGTTACAAGAGCACATCAGACCTGTAAGCAGCCAAACCCCATCCTGGCTCTGCGCTCCAGGGGACACAACAGCCTCTGCCCGGGCAGTCGAACACCACACCTGGAGGTTCTGGTGTGCCCGTGTTGGGGTGGATCCATCAGGTCACACTCTGGTTCAGGGATGCCAGGTATGGTGTGTTTATTGGCTCAAAGCACCTCAGCCTCTGCTGCCCGAGAGGGACCTACCTGTGACCCACCTGCTCACAGAGAACTGAAAAAGATTTTTGTTGCTGTCCTTTTTAAATGGAAAATGACTTACTAGCAAAGATGCTTCACTGAAATTTCATCACGCCACTTCATACACACAAAACTTACTGCCTGACACGTGCAGCCAAAGGGGAGTCACCAGACAGCAGGACGAGCCAGGACAAACCGACCATGAGTGTTTCAGTCCCACAGGCAGGTCCTCAGCGCTGCCCACCCACTGCCCTTTTCCCCAGTTAGTGCTGGGGGAGCCACTGGTGTTGCCCAGAACTCTCCCTCCATGCCAGCTTCCCCCCCCCCGTTACTCCACCTGCTGACTGCGGATGGAGCACTCCCCGCAGCGGGGCAAAGCGAGGAACCAGGTGCCCTTTTTAAAAGGTGAGACTGCACGGGACCAGAAACCTTTGGAATTCCAGGGCAGAGTGTAATTAGGATTAATGTCACATCTCAAATGTGACACAAGGTCGGGTGCAGCACCGGGGTGGCTCCAGGTCCAGCTCTGCCGGGGAGGGAGGAGGCTGGGCTGCAGCTTCACCCCACGGTGAGGATGAGCCGTGTCCCCCCGAGATGTGCTGAACCCCGCAGTGCTCCGGGGGATGTTCCCCTCTGCTGCAGCAGAAACCTCCCCTAGCTGAATCTGCCCCCTGCACAAGGCGGGCGCCCACGCCCCACGCTTGTGGCTCTGGGGAGGACAACGGGCGCTCCCGTGTGGGCACCCCCATTCCCACTGCTCCCACTGCAGCTTCCCCGCAGAACAGAACACATTGAGTCAAAATACCTTTGTTTGTAAGAATTTGTTCTGTTGAATTTTGATTTAAAGCAAGCTATGCTGTATTTAATGTTATCAGCCATCCACCTGGTTTCTTCATTAGCATTTAATGTAATCCTGTTGCTCTCAGCTGTTCCAGCTGGGTGAGGAGGGGGATGGACCTGCATCCACACACAGACATGCATTTGCCTTGGTGTGTGCTGCTGGATCCCCTTCCCTGCAGGTAACTGCTTCTGCACCCTTTGCAGTCACCTTTTATTCCCCAGAAAACAAACTCATGGTTGGGGTGGTTACCCCTCTGCCTGCTGCTTCGCTCACAGAGGAACCCCCATCTCACCCGGGCTTGCTCCGCCAGCCAGGCACGGGAAGCAGGGCAAGTCATCACTTTCACACTCAACAAAAGCATTCCAGGCCTTCGTTGAAAGAATTCTGGTGAATAAATATGCTTTTACCACAGAAAATACTGCCTTTTTGTCTTAAAATATGTGAACCACCAAAAGGTAGAAAACTCAACCAGACATTAGAGCTGGAAAAAGTCAATGGAAGAAAGAACCAAACCCTCAGCATTAGTTAAAGAAAGCAAACACTTTCTGTAAAAGCTTTCATGAACTGGCAAAATGAATGTTCCCCTGTGATGAGAGTCGAGATGGAAAGTTCTCGAACCACCTGATCCTATACCAGTTCTCAGAAAATTAAACCATTTTTCATCGCGTTAGGCTCTGAAGGATCTGCCAAGCACAGCTGTTCTGTTATTTCTAACACGGATCGTCCCCCCAAAGCCAGGACCGATGTGACCGTCAGTGCAGTTCTCTTCCAGACCCTTTGGGAAACAACTGGCGTGCTCACACCCGCCCAGCCCCGGGCACGGCCTGGGAGCAGGGCAGCCTGGTAACCCCCATCAGCACAGCAGGACCAGCTAACCCCCTGTCCCAGCCCCCTCAAACTGCTGCCTTCGGACGGGGACAGCGGGTGGGAGCCAGCGGGGAGCCCGTGTCCCACCAGGGGTGACCTCCACTGCTGCTCCCCACCATTCCCGGGGACCGCTGCCTTGTCACACGGCTCCAGTGATGGTTTGGGATGTGTGTGTACATTTTTACTGTGTCTCTGATTATTTTGTTTCGAGTTTTGCCCTCCTGCCCTGGCCTGAGGGACTGCTCCGTGACTAAATTAATTTCCTCCTGACTGGATTTGCTGCCTAAAGCAGCCGTTCCCAAAGAGCCTCTGCAATCCATCCCCCACCACAGCGAGCCGCAGCAGCCAGGGTCTGCAAGGGGATGGCCCAGGGACCAGACGGTCCCCAGGACCAGCCCAGCACAAGGCATTCATTGTGGGTGACTATAAAACGTGACTGACACCGTTAAAAACCAACCCAACGAAAAGGTGAAAAGAGACAGAAGTAGCTCACTGTATGGGTGCTCACTTCAGAAACACCTCTGTGTTCTTCTCTGCCTTTACCCCCTGGCTCAGGCCGAGGCAGAGCTGGGCTCTGCCCAGCACAGGCGATGCTCAGCAGGCGCTGCTGGGGCAGCAGGAAGCGTAACAGCGCCGTGCTGAGTGTCACCACTTTTAAGAGCTGCCTTTGCTCCTCTGCTGTGACTTGTGTCCCCAGCCCGGTTGTTCACAAGTCCCTAACTGCTCCCCAGTTGCCTCTTGACTCGGTGACGGCGGAGTGGAGCTGCCCGAGGGAGCGAGGGGACAGGACAGCGTGGTGAGGACACTGCATCTCCTTCGCCGCTGTTGTTTTTTCCCTTACGTTATCCAATTTATGTGAGTTTGGGGCTGGTGAGAGATGTGCAGCACACAGCCCTGGAGGAGTCACTGATGGCACCCCAGGGACCAGCAGACACCCTCGGCAAGGGCCGTACCCGGCAGCACTTGCAGTGTGCAGGCAGGGCTGTGACAGCCCCTGCCCATGGCCACGGGTCCTGCCCGGGCACCCTGCTCCATCAGGATGGGAACAAGAGGCTCCGGGCCATCACACCCACATGGTTTTCCTAAGCCTTCATATTTCCAGGGCTGTCTGCTCCATGCAGCCTCCACCTGCACCTCCACAGCCACTTCACACATCCCAACACTCCGCTCACCTTGGTCCCGTGCACAAACAAAGCCACTCACCTGTGGCACCGACTCACAACTCCTTACAAAAGGGAGGGTGCACCATTTCCTGGGACACCAGCACATCTCCCAGACAGCAAAGCCTGGTGACATGAGCGGGAACCACGGAGCCCAAGGCCACCCCAGCAGAGCCATGAGCTCTCCAACGTGGAAGCAGAGCGGCCGGGCTGGCAGACGTGAGCTGCAGGGGTGACCCAGCCCGTCCAAGCCCTCGGGAGCACAGGGCAAACCCCGAAGGGAAGCAGCAGTACCTGCAGAGAAAAATTTCCAATGGTTCCTGCCCCAGTCTGCAAAAGGGCACAGGGACTGACACTGCTCCGAGCCACAGCTGGGGCAGAGAGAGCAAAGCAAAGGGCAGCGCCGCGGGTGTCACGAGAGGTACAGTCACACTCCACAGCTCATGTTTTCTGTTCTAATAGGACTGACAGATTTTGGAAGCAATTTTGTGTGTATGACAGTGGAAATTGTTACCGTACTAAAGAAAATGAAGTGCTGCTAACTCACATATCATTAAAACTTAACAATAAAAACCTCCAAGGGATACTCAGCAGCTGGCAGCAACTGATCTACACACCACCAGTGTCAAACACTGACCACCAGGCACCCAAACGTTGTTATTCTTCGCTGGCTCACTGCACAAAACTCAGATGTCTTGTATTAACTGCCATGATTAAAAGGCAGACCTAAAAGCAGCAGTCAGTAGTTACTCTCTTTCAAAGGTTTTGCTTTTTAGTAAAAACCAATCAAACAAACAAAACCACCTTCCTGTCTTTCTTCTGCATCCACTTACCTCAACGGAGTTACTACAGTTTGCCCTGTTGTTCAGGTTTACTTTGTCTTGCACTGCTTGATTTTGTTACAGAAAGAACTCCAGCATCTTCTAAGAAACATAAGGCCTTTTAATGCTAGCATTTATTTTAAAGCTAGGATACTTAATGTCCAGTGACATTGCAATTTCCTTCAAATTTAATGCCTTTAAACCGAAATAATGACATTACTCATGAGTAAGTTTACAGGGATATATTCCAAAAAAAGCATATTTCTGTAGAAGAGAAGTCTCCCCCCATGCCTCCCCCCGCTGAGCCAGGTAAGTGGAGCTCCAGCATCTGCTGGGCCCCAAGCAAAGCACTGTCCCACGACAGCTGCCAGGAGGGCAGAGCAAGCTTCGGGGACAGCAGCAGAGGAGGGGCACAGCGCAGAGCCGCACGCTCCGGCGGCGAGGCGGAACGCGGCACCGGAGCTGCTCGAGGCTCCCGCAGGGCTCCGGCACTTCACGTCCATCTCGGAGTTGGATGGCCATGGTGCTGCGAGCGACACCCCTCAGCACACCAGTCTGGTTATCTCAAGGCAGGCTGAATGACAGCTATGTGAAAAGTGAGCGCTTTATAGCGCGCCCAGACACACCGAGCACTGCGTGTCTCGGGGGCGAGCCGCCCGCGCGGTCTGAAGCTCCACACCACGGCAGCACTAGCTCCTCTTCCACTTACTCTTGGGAAGCAGCTGATCATTTTCTGGCTGGCACAACTTTCTCTTGGTAATCCTTCGAGCCACAGAAGTGCTCCTGGGGGAAAAAATAAAGTAAAATATGGTTTTGAAGGTGCTCTAAACACAGCAAATACCAATGGGTGCATTAAAGCACTGTCAGCAGGATGCAGGCACACGCACACGGACGTGGTACTGGTGATGGTGAAGAGAAATACACCTCCATCTTCTCGTTCGAAGACAACAGCACCCAGGAACCATCCCGCCCAGCCTGAGCCCACAGGGACGCGCAGTGGCGGTGCCTCTCCTCCCGTCCCCAGGGACCAGTTTGGAACAGGAAGGAGCAGCAGCAACCTTTCAAATTCCTTGTCCATAAATGAGAAGAGCCCCAGGCATGGACAGAGCCATGACTACGTTCTATCAGAAAAGGTCGACCTGAAGCAGGGTCACCCTCAGAGCACAGCCACCGAGGGAAGGGACGAGCGGTCTTGGTCACGGTTACCCAAGAAGGAAAGCGCGTGCGACTCCCATCTTCAAACAGGCTCTCTTTGCCAGACGCTCTTCTCATTTATGGACAAAGAATTTTCCACTGGAAACTCAAAGAAGTGTTTTCTTTTTAGTCACAGAGTTAATTTTAAAGGAAAAAAAAGAAGTTAAACTAGCCATATTTAAATTAAGCAGCTAATTTCCATCATTCAGCCTCGGAGCATAAAATTCCACGCAGTGTTGACATGAAGGATATCACTCATCCATCAATAGCTATTGCTAATTAAACATTCCTTATAAATGCATTCCCCTCCTACCATTTGCTAGCAGGAATCCATCCTGCAGTGAGTATTCATTTGGCTTAAACTGGGAATTCACAGTGCAAATAACAACAGAAAACGCTCAAATGCCGACACCCATGTCTCTGCTGAGCGCCCAAGACACGAAGAGCTCCACAGGAACAACCCGTACCGCAGAGGAAGAGATGATGCCCAACCCTCCCCAGTCCCTGCCCAGGTGATTTCGATGCTGCACACCACCAATGGCCTGGCCCTCCTGCTGTCCCCTCTGTTCCAATTCCCATCCCTGCCTTCATTCAGTGGAGAGGATCATTCACCTTAACCTAGGAGCAGCTAAGGTTTTAATAGTTAGTGAAATTAGACATTAACAAAACCTCTGTATATACACCACCTCCTCCTCTGCTGCACTGCACAATTTTGCATTATTTAAACTCAATGCAAATGCCGAGTTCCGTGAGGTCTCTCAGGACAGCACTGCACTGCCAAAGTGCTCCCACACTGCAGGCTGTACCTTTCATGCAGGTGGAGGAGGGTTCCCCTCCCCAGCCAGCTCTGCAGTGGCACAGAGCGAAGGACAAGTGCCCGTGGTGGCTGGGTCGCTGTGAGCCCGGGGCAGTGACACGGGAGCAGCGCTGCACTCGTCTGCACGGGGTCACGTTTGCTTTGGCACAGCACCCTTCTCCCTCTTAGACTGGTATTCTCCCTCCTCCAGTAAATAAAAACCTCAACTTCATTCCCCCTTTAAATCCAGAGAACATTATCACAAACTGTTTCCAAATGTCCTTGTAGCTCGTGATGGCACAGTAAACTCTGCAGCAGCCTCCATCTCATACCAAATGTCCTGCTGACAAACAATCATATTTATTTGAGTTTCAAGTGCTTGAGGACAAATGATTTTTATTTTTACTTCCATAAATATTTTTACAATCCTGTCTCTATTTATAAGTATTTAATCCATTTTATGGATGACTCTGCAGATATCACTTTCTACTGTCCTTTCATTATCTCCAGATTTTGCTCTGTAATGAAGTATCTCACATTTTCTACCTTTGTTTTGCTGAATTTAAGATAGGATGCAAACATTAGAAAAAAAATAAGATTGAATTAAATGAGGAATTAATTATTTTCCATGAAAAAACAGAATTTAAAAACAAAGGAAGCTGAAAAAATGGGGAAGTTAATTACAACTTTTAGTAATCTAAAACTACCACTAAGTCAGAGGAGATATTGGTCACAGAAATCTATTCCAAGAAATGGCTGATTAAAATCAGTCTAGAGACCCACCCTGCACATACTGTGCCCTTTGTGTTAACTGGGACCGCTCACATGATTTACAGCTGCTGCTGGAAGCCTGGAGAGCACTTCAGTCAGATGCTCGTGAAACCCTGGCGCGCGGGAAGGCTGCGAGGTTCCACGCGGGCACCGCCACGGCTCGCTCGAACAGCCCGGCGCTGCAGGCACACACTGCACTGTCCTGTGCACTGCACTTCTCACACTTACCGAGCCTTTCAGAAACAGATAACTGACCTGACTTTTTAGAGACATTTGTCTCTCCTGCAGAAAATGTGCAGGATTCTGCAAACTGGAAACTACTGACCTAAATCAGTCCCACGGACTTTTCCACCCATGTATTCTACTCACTTGTCAGAGGACGGTGAACATGTCTCGGGGCTTTCCAGATCTCTCAGAATGTCTGAACTGGAGCTGAAGGGGAAAATAAAACAGATGTGAATTATTTCAGCAACACGTACAGCAAAGTAGGGCTCTGCTTAGCATAGGCAGCAGAACCTGTAGATGAGACAGACCCCTCCCCACAGCGCTGGTAACGAGAAGTAATGCCAACCAACAAGAAATAATTTCAACCAACAGCACAGCTGAGAAAGTTCTGGCTCTGCATCATATAATTTTCAGAGTTATTGCTAGGTCTCATTATCATTATTTAACATACAAGACAGTTCTCTCTGTTCATGTCTGCTTGTTGGTAACTACAATTCACAGACATCAGACAGTTTCTCTGGAGCAGATTTGCAAGGTACTTCGGTGGGCAAAGTACACCACTTCAGAGACTAAAGGTGCTCTCAACCTCAAAACTCAAGGCTTAGGTGTAAGTTTACATTTTGACCATAACCAAAATAATCAACATCAAAGGAAAAAAACCTGAACATTGGACTTGTTAGTGACAAAAAAGTAAAGAACAAGCCTACATCACAAGCTTAACACTATCAACCTGGCTAACAAGGGAACTGAGTAACTCCTGTCAGTGCCCAGCAAGCCTTCGAGCTGCCGCAGTAATGAGAGCCCAAAATGCCATCCCAGACAGCTTTTGTAAGAGCAAGCACATAAATGACATGGTTATAATTTGTTTCTTTTAAACACCTAGGCCCATATAAAATTTAAATGTATTTTTAAAGCTTTTCTAGTAGTGAAGAGACTGGAGCCCAAGTCCCCGCCTGCAAAGGTGAGGAGCAGCTGCCCTACCCTCTGCTCCCACCGCAGGAATCCAGGGGTCCCACCAGCTCCTAACGGGTCCCACCAGCTCCTAACGGGTCCCACCAGCTCCTCAGGGCACCACACGGCCTGGCTCCTCACCAGCCATGCCCTGAAGAGTGACAGAGCAGAATTTCCCTTGCCACATTTGTGTGTATTCTATAGTACTCACAAAGGCTGCTTCAGGCAGGGCATTATTAAATCCCACTATCACTATTGCATCAACATCGGACGAGCGAGTGCAGGAATATGCAGACGTGTACACACACATATTTACCTAACAAGTATGAGCTCAATGACGTCAGTCAGACCTCTTCACATGCTCAAAGTTAAAAAAAATACAAACCTACGCAGACATTTTCAGCCTATATCTGAAATAAGACGACAGTTCTGAGAAACCTCAATAAAATCTGAATTAAGTGAACACAATACTCTGGTCAGTTATTGATAACTAACTTGTATTGCATGCTCAGGCTCTGTGAGATAAACTATTGCCAAGTTCTCAAGGACATGCCAAATTGCAGGGTTGCAGAAATCAACTAACAAGTTGGAAAATGTTGTTTTCTGGAAACTATCTTCCAAAAAGAGGCCTGGCAGCTCAAACCCTCTGTACGTTATTGCAGAAATTACATTAAAAACTGTGTTATACAAAGAGTTGGGAGAGTGTAATGTAAACCACGGGACAGCAGTTGGACACCAGTCCTCTTGGATTTACTTTAAAGGTTTTACAACAAAATCAGTCCCCTGTTTGTTAGAAGAGAGCAGACAGAAATTGTAAAATACACCCCTGAAGTCATGACTGCCCCCACAGCCACCAGTGGGTGTTTGCTCAGAACACACACTAAGGGAAGCAGCCCCAGAGCACTGGATCCCACAGGACACGTTCCAGCACGGCAAAGCAGGGGCCTGATACCATGAGCAGTTGCTGAAGCTTACAAATGATTTCTCTGCCAAAAAAAGCTATAATAAACAACACATCTTGCACTGTTGGAGTTATAAATTAAAAAGCAAGAACCGTTTTGCCCACAGCCTCCATACCCCAGTGCAGGACAGAGGTCCAGCACCTTAGCTCATGACCTGCTTCACAAATTTTTGAGGAGTCAGAAGTTCACTGAAACACTTAATATTCATAACATATTGCAGCATTAGAGAGAAGACAATAATTCAAACAGGAGAAGGAATTTAAACCCCAATAACATCACTGGGCAGCTGACAAGGCTCAGGGTGCATTGAGAAAGATCTGGGCGCACCCCGACGGTTCAGGGAGAGCCCTCTGGGTCCAACACACATTTCAGGCAGCCAGCAGCAGCATCTGGCTGCTCCTGCTCAGCCCCAGGGTTCTGCACTGCCACCCTGGGCTCTCCTGACCGCACACACGCTCCGGTGGCTGCCGGCCCTGCACCGCGGGCTCTCGGTGCCCACGGATCACCCAGCGCCTCTCAGCAGCCTGGGTCTGTCCAGGGACAGCAGCCAGTGTGTCCTCGGAGCAGGAACACAGAACTCTGCTCCCACCACCTGAGCATGCCCTGTGCACACCCCCAGTGTGACGCATTCAGAAACCCAGTTCCCAGGACAGGCTGGCAGACTGGGGACCACATGCAAACATACCTGCTTTTTTTTTTACCTTTTCTCAAATAAATTAATAAATAGCACGCAACTCTTACGGCAGGATTGTTTTCATCCACTGCCATTTTGTCTCCTCCTGTTGCCTGCTCCCCCTCTGAAGTGACATCCCTCAGGGGTTACTGTGGCCATGACTATAGAACCACCAACGGGATTTCACGGGAGAAAACCAGCACCAGATTAGAACAGAGAGACCTTTACCACATGCACATTTAGTCATAACGATAAAAAGATGCCAAAAATATACACAAAGCACTGGTGCCATATGGCAAAGATGCTTTTGACACAAAATGGATTTAAAAGTGCAATGTTAGAAACTCTTCAATGATTCCCCAGGTACTTTCATGCACTGCTGAACGAATCTGTCGAATTACAAACATCACCCAACAGAAGTTTTAACACGGAAACAGTGTCACCCGAAATTGTGACTGCATTTACAGGGAAAAACGTGTCATCCCTGCCCCAAGTATCAACAGCCCACAGCCTGGGTCAGGCAACCCTTCAAAGGTCTCATTTCAGCACCAAAACGAAGATGAAACATACAAATGATAAACGTGGTAAAACACAGTGTAAAAGCAACAGTGGATGGGGAAAGTTTAAGTCCAGCTTTTTTTTTTACTCTCAAAATTAGAGTCTGTCCAAACCTCATTTTCAGGACGCCAGCTGATGCCCCAGGAAGGAGTTATTAGCATTTTTCTAAACCCTACTCTGATGTTCCAGTGACATTTTTTAAAAAGAGGGGAGAGGACAAGGGGCTATTTGTGTGCTTTTAGTTCCCTAAAATAGAAAAACAACAGGTCTGATGCCTGAACATGATGTACTTCCTTGCCTTGAAACACGCAGTGTTATTATCATCTATCACCAACTGCGTTTGTCACAAGCAAAACAATAAAAGTGAACAAATTTGGCCAACACTCAGAACAATAATGCAAGTTCATAATTTACATGTGTAGTTCAGTCTATGCCTACCAAATTACTGCAAAACTGAGCACAAACTGTCCTAGAGTGAGCTACACCTCAGCCCATACCTGCAGATGTGAAGGGGCCATCAGCTGGAGAGTCCCCCTGCGACCCAAATCAACTCTCAGGCTGCAACTGCATGGAGACTGAGGCTACATATATGTAACGCAACATAACCTCGGGGCTAGGAACTTCCCAGCTGGAGCTAAAAAGCCCTTTGTTTCAGAAGCTCTTCAAATAATCCATTGTTCCAAGCCAGTCACTTAATTAAATGGTTCTCTACATCTACTGTCTCTCAAACAGCAATTCCTTTTACAAAGACCGAGACTTGATTGTGAGTTGAATAAATTACATACCTTTCTTCCACAGGCAGGGGAAAAAAATCATTTGCAAATTAAAAAGACTCCTTAAATATGCCAGACAGTTGAAAAACAATTGTCAAAAAACATTTTCAACTGAGCAAAAGACACGTTGATCACCAACTCAATTCATATTTTAAAATAATTCCTTTTTTTCCCTCTGAAGGGAACTCCTAAGCTCTTCTTACTGAATGATTACCCTGAAACTGAAGAAAATGAA
The DNA here is from genome assembly GCA_028020825.1 of Podargus strigoides. Taxonomy (NCBI): domain Eukaryota; kingdom Metazoa; phylum Chordata; class Aves; order Caprimulgiformes; family Podargidae; genus Podargus; species Podargus strigoides. The sequence continues at coordinate 733,879 of CM051629.1, read as the reverse complement.
CTAAATAAAAAAGAGGCACTTCATTCTCTATGTTGTTTCTATAAATTTTAGCCTAGGGGGCCCAAAGAGATGACAGAATTTAGAACAGTTCTGTTCACTTCTGCAGTATTTTCTGCCTTTCCGATACCCCGCAGACACCCACCTCCACCCAGCCAGCCAAAGCACAGCACACCTTCAGACTTCACTCAGACTCCAAACCCCAGACAATTTCCCACAAGAGGTTTTCTGTCCTTTCCTTTAATAAAGGTCATTATTCCAGCCTAAGATTTTATCTGTCGGTTCCAGATGCGTAACTTTCATGGCAAACCCATGACAGCTCTGACCCTCCCTGCTGCAGAGGCTGCCAGCCAGGGGCCAGCTCTCCAGGTGGAGCAAAGTGCAGCCCCATTGACTTGGGCAATTCCCCACTTTTCCTCAGCATTAGTTTCTTCTGAGCACTTCTAGACCATCAACCAAGAGTAAACTATTCCTTTGTTGACCATCACTTGGATTTGACTTCCACTCCCCCTTTTTTTAAGATAAACATGCCACCTTAAAATAGAGAAAAAAGCTGACGTAAGTGTGAATAACATGTCTCGTTCTAAAAACGAAAGGAGCAAATGTCTCTTTGAATTTGTTTATTTTAAGGCAGATTAAGTTCCTTCTTGGCTGCACGGTGAACAGCCAGTGTCCTTTAATCAGTCCATCTCGCTGTGCATTATGTACTTGGCTCTGGCACGTGCATTGTGCATTTTTCTCTTCAATGCTGGCAGGAGGAATGAGCTACAGCCTGTCTCATCTTACCAATGCCATTTGAAGGTGAATGCCCAGTCACAAGGAGTGAGGGAAAATGGTTTTCTCCAGGACCTGCCTGTGATACATAGTGTGAGCTTGCTGCTGGAGTGGCCCGAAGTCCTGTGCAGCATCCCAGATTAACCATTTACCACCCCAAAGTCTTGCCTAGCTTTCCAGTACCTCCTCTTCATGCACCACTGAGCATGGCTCCATCTCCCTGCCCTTGGAGGCCAGCAGGTTTGCCAGCCTTGGATGGCCCATGGAGGGCTCTGGTCTATACTAAACCTTACCTAGGCTCCCTTGCTTCAGTTTCTCTTGACTCTTTACAGGCTCCTCTTGGCTCTGCATGCCCGGCTCTGCCTTCAGAAAAGGAAAAGAACAGCTGGATCTCTCTTAACTGCTCTCCTTAGGAGCCTGGCAACAGTTGGGACATCCAGACTAAAGCACTGGAGAGCACTGGTTACTATCACTGCTGTCTTCAGGGCTCAGAGATGTCCAGAGCCCATGGCCCTTGACAAGGGACCGATGTCCTTCTGGGTACGTGCCATGTATAATCACTTTCCCCCATACACATCTGAGGTCACCAGCTGTTACTGTCTGAAATGACTTCTCCAGGACTCTCTTTGCCATGCCTCACTGTTCTTGGCCATTTGTTACAGCTCACAGTTTTTGGAAGAAAGGCATGAATCAACAACATAGCAGAGAACTATCATCATCCTTCCACAACGAACCCGTATTTCAGGCCAAAAATCCACGATGAAACACTCCTATCTCACGTTGTAATACACATCATCTCGCAGCCAAAGTACTGCAAGATTTATGAAGTCCAAAATGTCCTGGAGAACTGAAAGAGGCAGTTATTCCCCGGATCAACACATTTCCATGTACTTCTCTCACTTGACAGTGATGGCCAGCCCAGGCATGAGGACAATGCTTTCAACAGAAGTGACTGCCAGGGAAGAGCTCACACCGCTCGTCCAACCGTTCCGTCCTGTCAACGGCCTCTGACAAACAGATGCTACCGAGAGGTTTGCAGAGGACTGCTGCCATCCAGTGAACTCCAGACTAACTGAAGCACAGCTCCCTATTTCTACCTCTTCTTCCACTGATGAGCTAAAGCCCAAATTCTGCAAGCACATAAACCCAAGCATAAGTGACCAGCTAAATCCAGAGCTTAGATCCTGATCAATAGCTCCTGGACTTTACACCAAAAAGCCCCACTTATTGCAAACGAGGCCCCTTGCTTGGGCATGGATCTCACCTGGCAGACACTGCAGTCACTCCTTGTATTCCAACAGCAGAGACACTTATACAAGCTGTGGATACAGCACTTCTCCACCAGGATTTCAAAATTAAGTCACTGGGTTTCAGTACACCTTAGTATCTCAGACGAGGCCAACAATATATATTGTCTACTGGTGCAAGTCTTTCACTCTAGTCATCAAGAACTGAATTTTTCTTCTAACAGAAGTTTTAAGAGAAATAATATGTTTAAAAAGGAATATTACCCCCATTATATAAAATACTTTTAATAGAGTATTTCCTCTACATAGTTCATTAACTGGCTTATCATTGTCCCACCTAGTTTCTTTTCTAATTTTCCTATTGTTTAAGTAGTTGCATAAAATTTGGCTTCAGTCCCAGAAAGTAAACAAATGCAATGGGACTATTTATATGGAGCACAACAGTTCTCTAAAAGCTTTACGTATGACTTCATAGCTTTGAAAAATTATCCTTTAAAAGTGCTGGCTTTGTTTTGGTGTTTATGTTACACACATTTTGCTCTCTTGGTGGGATCATCGATTTATGAAGAGGCCAAACGTGTTTGGGTCAATGCTATAACCTCCATGCATGGCCTGTATCTTTTCTCAATTCAAGTATCAACTGCTGAATAGTATCAGTACAGCAGTGGTTATCGTACAATGGATGAATTTCTAACACTGACCAACTGCTCCCTTAGCAAATACTGATAGGAGACTGACAGAAGACAGAAGGTCTTATGAAGGAACACATACAAATCATTAATTTACTTGCAGCATCTTTTTGCAGAGCAAACATTTCAACTCTCCGACCTCTAGACTGTTTTGTTATATTCTATATGCTGCTCAAAATCCTTACTTTCTTTTAATCCATCGTAACATCAGTCCCCCATTTAGAAGTGCTCTCTTCATAAAAACACACCATGCAGATTTGGACTGCCAAATATATTTCAAGTTTTGACATTTCAATGTGAAAAACATCTACCCTTGTCAAAGGATATCCTCTTATTATCAGAAATAAAATACAAGCCTCAGAAAATCATTACTTGTTACAATAGCACAATGTTACTTAAACCTTCAAAATCCAAATCATTCTTTTTTGATTTGTGCTATATTTATTTCCCTACAATTAACAAAACATTAACTCCATGGTAACCAGAGAGTGACAATACCCATCATTTTTTTCTTTCATGCAGTTTATGACTACACCTGCTTTTTACAACCCCTGAAAATCTGACGGGTCTCACAGGGCAAACACAGACCTGGGACACCAGATCTGCTGCTTTGCAGAGTAGCTATCAGGAACAGAAACAGCAAAGACAAAAAGCACTGTTAATTATTTTTCATAAGCGTTCCCCCACATCAGTACATGGGGAGAGGATGATCCCTGGAACCTTCTGTTTGTTTCCCAGAAAACACAGGAAAATGCACCAGAGCGTTCTTCAGAAAGGTGCAGGTTGGCAGGAGGAACGCTGCAGTCAAGGGGGGGCCTTCCAGGTACCCCAAGGCATCACCTGTCACTTCAGCTGAGCTTTCATGGTATTATTATTGTTGTTTTCACCTCTTTTTGAGCGGAGTATAAAAGCAAGGGTTTGGATGTACAGGATGAGAATCCACAGCGTGTAATGCCCGAAGGCACAGGCGCCCCAGAGCCCAGCTGCCCATCAGTCGAGTTTAATCCACAGGAGAATGGGGGGGGGGGGGGGGGGTGGCCAAAGGAAAACAAAACCAAAAACCCCACCACTTTGTTGAACTTCTCAACCAGTTAAGGTTAAGACCACTTAAGGTTAAGCAAACTGCCCTATATTCAAAGAAAAATAAATAAGAAACACCACACATACAAACCAGGGGATAAGCATAAAGCAGGAAAGTGAAGAGAAGATCCCAGAGAGATTCTGAAAAAACAGTTCTGCACAGACTCCAGTAATTCCATTCCTGTTCCACAGGAGCTGAAGTCAAGAGTAAACCACAGGGAGCTATTAAGCATGGGGTTTTTTTAAAAGAAGGTCCAAATATCTGTGATGCATACCCAGCAGCCTGTACGAGTGAGAGACTCTGTGTTTGATTCAAGAAGTCTGTGGAAATATTTCATTTGGAGAGAGTGAATGCATAAAGAGAAGGAATAAACAACTCTGCCCTGGGCCAGACATAACACAAATAAACACGCAATTCCCAACATCATCTGCCAGCTTGGTCCATCGAAGCATGTTCAGATCGTTAGGAACTGCCTAACAGCCGTTAGCAAACCTTCCGACGGTCTCTTAGACACACTCTCCTCCAGCCTCTGAGCTGACAGACACGAGTCTGCAGACAGAGGAAGGGAAAGAACAGAAGTTTAACTTTGATGTCAGAGGCCGTGGGGAGAATCACTCCGAACGTCATTCACACACTGAACTGGCAGTGGCACAGATTTAAGGACACCTTGGACGAGCTAATACAAGCCCTTTCTGCCTCCCAAGAACTCACTCTGTAAGATTAAAATTCCAAAATTTCCAAGGTTCTTAACGCCAAAAGTTTAATTTGCAATAAAAAAAATAAGTAAACCAGGGAAGAACAGGAACACCTCATTTAAATTCTGGATGAACAGCCAAGCTGAAGGCATTTATTTTGTGGAACTAAAATGACAATCAGAGCTCCAGGGCAACCGCAACAGTGGGCACAGCGAGGATGGAGCAGCTCCATCCATCACCTGCACACCCGTCAGACCCGACATCGCCAACAAACCTGCGAGGCAGCCCTGTGCCCGCCGGGGGAGAGCTCCTGCCCGGGCTGTGCCCACCTCTGCTGCACAAACATCCTCAGGCCTCCCAACTGCCTGGCACCACCAGAGCCACTGCAGCCTGGAGAGCTGAGGCTTCAGGCACAGAAAACCAGACTCTGGAACAAAGCCACAGGGAGAGTTTCTTCCCTTCTAAGCAAGCACTGGAGAGTTGTTTCCCCTGGCACATTTCACCCTTCAGCACAGAACCCGAGTGGAGCAGCTTCAAGAAAGGCAATCACAACCCAGAACAGTGCAAGCCTGCAGGAGCCTTCTAGAAGGTGCATCTTCCCCTCCAGTTCAGGGCTTAGCTCTTGGTCCATTTCTAAAAGGGCTTTAGTGCTTAAAATCAGGAGGGCTCTGGCTGTGAATCCCAAGGCAAGGCTGCCAAGGCAGGCACCTGCACACTGCCCCAGGCAGAACTCAGACGCTGGCCTGTGGTGCCCACTGCTCCGTCCATGCATGCTGCTTCACACAAAGCCAGTCCTGACACCCTTCATCCTTCTAAGAGTTAAGAGGAGAGGCTGAGAGAGCTGGGACAAGGCTCAAGGGGATCTTATCAGTGTGCAGCAAGATCTGATGGGAGGGAGCAAAAGCGACTGTCTATTCCCAGTGGTACTCAGAGACAGCATAAGAGACAACAGGCACAAACAAACACAGGAAATTCCCTCAAAACATCAGAAAAAGCCTTTCTACTGTGGGGTGTGGTCAAACACTGGAGCAGGTTGCCCAGAGAGGGTATGGTGTGTCCACCCCTGGAGACATAAAACCCAAGCGATGAGGACCCTGCTCTGCACAGGGCTGGACCAGACCCTCTCCAGAGGGTCACCCCACCACTGCCATTCTGCCTGTCCTGCTGAGATCTGTGGATTCTGCTCTGAAGACCACAGACTCAAAAAATACTCAGATACTGGGTACTGTAACATTCAAGTCTCTTCATGAGTCCAGGGCACCAGACTCTATTGTAAAAGTAAGGAAATTACTAAGATAGGTTACCTGCATCACAGGGAAGGAAAAACAATCATCATCTGCATGACATCCTTAGAAACTTTGATAAAACTGGTACATCAGTAATCTTAACAGGTTTGTTACACATTAAACAGCAAATACAATGACATGCTACGTTTATCAGTTTTACAGTAACAGCTCAGGCAGAAAGACACATACAGTACAGAGGGGAAGGTCTTTATCGGTATATAACGCAAGTGTGAAGCCAAACAAAAATGTAATGATATTTTGAAACAGCAACAAAGACCCCTTCTGCCTCCCCGTAAACGATCTGCCCAGCCAGCATGTTGGTGTTTACAGACAAATATTTACTATACACTCCCATTTAGTTCAAGTAAATGGAAACAGGCAGCAAAACCTGATCATATAAAACCAAAAGACATTTAAGATTTGATGCTCTCTAATCCCCTGAGGTGGTCTCCTCTGTCCTGTGTCTCCCTAGGCTCTCACTCACCATTTAACATTTACCTCTGTGAAAGGCAACATCTTCAATGCCCATGCTGACTTTCTAAAACTCTTTGTGAACCAAAATTAATTTAGAAAAATTTGTTTCCATTAAACTTTACAATAACTAAATTGTTCTTTTAACAAACAATGATGAAGCAAGCACTATATTATTCTTAACATTTGCAGAACAAGGAGGAAGAGGCACATGCTCTGGGGGTAACGGGTGGGGAATTCAGCAGCGTTACTCCTAGGTCAGCTGTTGATCTGTGCTCCCTGACTGTCAGCTACTTCCTCCAATTATCCCCCACTGCTAAACATAGGAAGCCTTTTTCTTCCCAGTAATGCAGACCTGCAAAAGATGCCTTCTCCTCTCATTTCTGGTATCAACGAGATAACAAGATTATCATCAGGATTAGCTCTCTTGCTTTGAGGCACATGTCGAGAAACACTTATTCTGTATTTGTTTCCAATGACTTTTTCACTTTTCCTCCAGAAACTGGGGCCACAGCAATCAGTATTGCAACAGGATATTTAGCTAAGTATTCATCATCATCATCGTCACCTTTGACGATCAGTAGCAGACAGCAAATTATGATCCATGAATACCTTAAACAGATACAAACACTACCTTCAAAAACTAGATAGATCTGATCAGCAGCAACAGCTGAGTCTCTTTCCAACAAAATTACCACTGAACTATCAAAAGAATAAAATCTTACATTATTTATAAAGCCTTCCTTGATCCTTCATATTCTGAAGCCAAATAAGGCAATTTCAGGAAGCGAAACTAAATGCATGAAGAAAGAAAAGTGAGTGGCTGTCAGGACTTCATGGTTCAGTACCACTCAATCACCATCTGTAAATAATGGGTCATCTAAACTGTTCCTTACAGCAATACTCAGCTTAAAGAGCTATTAAAAGACTTAGGCTATATCGATTTTTGGACCTCTCTAAATAAAACCTCAAATAGAAGGGAAGATGATGCAGTGGAAGAGAAACACCAAATATGCTCCAGGTCCTGCAGACACTCTCATCCCTCTACCAAGTCATTACAGAACTATTAAGTGAATTCTAAATGTATTTCAGCTCCAGCCCTCAAGCAACTGCACAGCCAGAAACACGGAGGAGAATGAATCAGTAACCACACCTTAGGAACTCATATATATATATATATATATAGATATCTGTTGTTCAAGGTTACTGGCAAAGTTTTCCATGTTTGGTGTGATCTGGTACAAACCAGAAGAGACTCTTCTTCACTGACCTGCTTGTCGATCCAGGTGACAGTGAGAATTCATGAGAGACTGATCTCTGGTCTGTCTCCAAGGCATGAGATTCACTTCTGCCATCAGGAGTTTCAGGTTTGAGCAGCTGGGCTTTTCCAAGGACGACAGCCGAGTGATGCTCTTCTGTATGTTCTACCAAGAAGAAAGGCAGAGATTAGCAAGAATAACAAAACAAAATACTATTCCTTCAATTTTTGCAGCTTGGAGATAGATTTTAAGAAAAAACTAAGTTTTAAAATACTTAAACACCAACACCTCATTCCCACTTATTTGCTTCCCAAAACTCAGAGTTTCAAAGGTTTAATTCCTTTTCCTGTGTAGTAACACATACCCCCAAGAACCAGAGACTGAAACACTGAACGTTTTGTTGTTACGAATTTCAAACACAAACAAGGGAAGAAATAAAAGGTCTAAAAGATACTTGTGACAGTTCATAAGACGAAGCTTTATTTCAGAAATTAGCAAACACTTAATGAGACAGCGCTGTTCTCCGTTTCTTGCTTCCAATTCACTTCATCCACTGTGTGAGACAGCTTGACAGCTTTAAAGTTTTACAGATCGAGTTAACAAGCTTGTTCTCAATAGGAGAAGCATTACCATTGATTTCCTTGTGCATCTAAGAAAGACAATGCCAATCTAGATAATTGACATTTCCGTTTTTAATAGGAAAAATCATTTCTAGACAACACATATCAGACACACATTGTAAAACCATTCCATTGTGTCAAAAATAATGACAGCAGTTATGCTTTCACATGGCAACTCATCAGACCACAGCTGGCTTTCTTCCTATTATAATTCCCAGTTTAATCAAAAGTTAATTGCTGTTAATAAGGAACATTGAGGAAACAGGCTTAGGTCAACATGATTCAGGTTGATACACCTGAGAGAAGTTGTTTTCTACCTGAGCACTCTTTTTGGAAAGTCTGTGTGGCTTTACTTCAGCTTCTCACAGTCTGTGGTTCAGTGCACGGAGCAAAAGCTCCCACAGACGAGAGAACCCGGTAATTCACAGGAGCCAATCTCTCCCCAGAGCATAGCTGGGAATTAACATTGCAAAGCCTGTGATCCCATTATCTAATAACACATGGCTTCTGTCTCTGCTGTAGCAGAGGAACATCACTGTAAGTTATGTCAAACAAGATGAACTTTATCCTTGGGATTCCTTAATTTTCACTCTTCAAATGGAAAGGATTACACATTGCATCAAGGTCTGCACGAAATGGTAAGGAGAAAATTCATACTATTATATTGGTATTTTCATTCTTGAGAGCTCTGCTAGAGGAGACAGCGCAGGATACAGCCAAAGATCAGTTCTGTTCAGCTGAGAAGAGCAGGGACTCGTGAGAGCTGGCACAAACTACAGTGCCCTCTTTCCCCAGGGATACGGACAGCAACGCGTCCAACTCCGGGCAGTGGAACACTCTCCAATCTTCAGTATCTTCACAATAGCTGCTGACTGCACAAGTTAGGTTGAGGAATGCTCTTCTAAATCATTTCTCCAAATACATATGTACACTGCCAAAGCAGCCAGTAACATAAACCAAGTGAGACTGAACAAGCCTATAGGGAACGAGTTGAAAGCAGAGCTGGGTATTTCTTTGATGCTGTGGGCAGTGGGGATAACATCCACATGCTGGATGTTGTTCCTGACTCAGAAAGAACTGAGCATCTGCAGTTGTGTATTCCCACTTTTCACTGTGTTGAAGTATATAAACACAAAATGAAGCCAGTTTAAAAAAGAGACAACATACTGCATAAACAGTCTAAAAGAAGCAGAATTACTTTATTGCTTCAACCTCAGGACAAATAAACACTGGTTCCAACCCACACAAGGCCTCTGCAGTTACCAGCTCCCTATCACAGCAATGACACAGAAAAGCTGAATCCCAGCAAGGAGTTCCCATCATCACCTTCACTGCAAAGATGCACATTCTCACATGCCCACTCTCAGCAACTTTGGTACATCTGGACGGGAACCCAAGATCCCATTTCATCCAGCTAATTAAACCATGCACCTAAATAAAGCACGGCTATACATGAGTCCCCTCAAATCAAACAAACCATATTTATTATGGGTGGTGCTTATCTATCACACTAAAATCAATGGCAGCCAATCTTTATAGGGTCTGTTTGATTTTTTTTATGCTTTTTTTTCCCCCTTAAGGACTGTAGGAGAAGAACAATGAGAGGAAAGAACATTTCTTTGGGAAACCTCCCATTTATATTAGTGTGGATTGACAGGGGGACTCTATTAAACAACATCACTAACCTGTGGCTGCTGGCAATTCTTTGACAGTGACAACTTCTTTCTTTTGGGCACCTCCTGTTTCCCTCTTACCACCTTTCTTCCACCGATTTTTTACTTGATCCACCAAAAACTGAAATTCACGCTTGTGTTTGTTTCCTGAAATGTAAGAGCACGTTACTGGGCATTGCCACAGGACTCTTCAGGTAGCCACAGAAAGTGAAAAGGATGTGAAAACAAATAAACAACAAATACAGAATTAGAAACATTTTTGTTACAGCAAATGCAAACCAGAGTTACCCAGTAGTCAAGAACACTTGCACAGATGCAAACTTTTTTTTTTGCACAGAACTGTGTTTGTTCCTTCTTTATATCACGTCCTTTTTTTTCCCCCTAAACTTGTTGAGTATTGCAATTACCATTGTGACAAGACTCAATACTGTGGTCACAGCAGGAAGCCTGTCAGAGCTCAAGGAGCATCGAGACGATGCCCCCAGTCGTAGGGGTTAATTCTCAGCAGTCCTGCACGGAGCACTCTGGAGAGAGAAAGAGTGAAACCTCACGGCTACTCCGCACCATCGGGTTCTTCCCTGTTCCGGCAGTCAAGCCGTGTCGAAAGCCTTTGTGTCATGCTTATTAAACTGGTTTGATTCAGATCCTCTAATCACCATTAATTGCTCTCTGGCATACTCTTTGCACGTTCAATCACTTAAGCAGCCCTCTGGTATTCAGTCAAAGCAATGCTGTTTTTTAATCCAGATACTTCAGATTCTTTACTCGGAGGCTGGGAAAATACCCGCTCTCCTCAGACCGAGGATGCACGTCACCCAGCCCTCGCTGGGCACGGAGGAACACGTTGTTCTCCCTGCAGGACCCACCAACTTCTCCTGAGCCAGCGGCTTTGAGCGTGGCTCCCCAGAGCTGGTAGAGCAGGAAAGCCTCTCGGACCATACACATGGCCTTACCCTGATCTGGTCCAGGGAAGGCACCAGACAAAAATTTCCTTCTTTTGGACGAACTCTCAACAAAAAGCCACTCTGAGAAACACATTTGTTCATTTGAGACAAAGTGTTTCAGCTGAAAGCTTTAGGCTCATGTGCAGCCTATGGAAGAAGCACTCCGCACGTCCTCCATGGCAGAGGCAGGGATGCCCGACGTGCAGCCGAACCGTCCTTGGGGCAACGCGTGCCTGATGGGGCAGGGAAGGTGAAGCACACACAGCCCTGCTGGGCCCCGCGCTGCTCTGCCAGCGCTGCCCAGACAACCCGCCCCTGGGGGCTGTGGAGGTCCCACACACAACAAACCCCCGCTCCCAGCCAGAGTGTTTGCCAGCCCAGGGCTCTGCACAGCAGCCAGGCACCGCCACGCTCCCTCCTGCGCCGGCAGCACAACCCGGGCAGTGCACACACACCATGCGAGCCCGGGGCCAGCCACGGGCAAACAGCCACTGCCCCTAGCCTGGGTCTGTGTCCTGCTGCGCTGACAGAGGGGGAAACCAAGACAAAACCATAACCAAGTTCTGCCCCACAGAAGGAAACAGATTTAAAACCAACTCGCTCTGCCCGCGCAGCTGGAAACGCCACATAAGGTCAACAACTCCCTTAATAAAAAGAAAGTTCTTGTCTCGGATGCTTGTGTTTGAGCTGCACATTCATTACGCCATTCCTTTGGCGCTTCGTTTTTTCCAGTATTAGTGGTTTTTGTTGGTTTGCTTTATGGTGAAACTACAAAAAAAAAAAAAAAAGAAAAAAAAGAAACGTCCTGGCAAAAGCAGGCACTGCTCAGAGACAGCGTACGGCAGCGCTGTGCTGAAACCACACAGAATCACACACATCCCAGAGACTACAGGCGTTCCCGTACCAAAACAGCCACAGATACAACTACAAATATTTAAAACCCAAGACACAGATCAGTGAGCCTCTGAATATCATTGCAAATTAAACGACTTACAAGCAGGAAAAGCAACAGAATACATTTTTTAACAAATGCATTTCTTTTCCTGTAGATTTTGTAACTCTTTAAACAGAAGCCTGCCCATGAACAGAGCGGGATGGGGCTGATGCCGGGCCGAGGGTGTCACTGAGCTCCCGAGGAATTAGAGGGGAATGCTTAAGATTAAAAACCACAAAGAGTGCATGTGCACTTAAAAATATATTCTCAGGAACAGCAACAAAAAGCAAGGGAAAAATCTGCTAACGCTTTAGGCCCTTATTTAGCGTTCACAGAAACCCAACTAAAATCAACCAGGCTGAATCTAGCTGCATTATGGAATAATTTATATGCCTGAAGCAATATGACCATATTGCAGATTTAAATACACACTTAAACGTAATCAGAACAAGTTGTCCCTTCACTGCTTTGCTCCTCTGTGGCTGAAAGCAGAGAAGTTTACTGTTCACTGAATATGTTTTAGCATTACGTGGCTACCACATCTGAGGGTGTGAGCAGAGCACAGGTGAAGAGAAATGAGTGGGAAACAAAAGGAGAGAAATGGTGAATAATAAACCACCATGAGGGAGTTAAGTACAAAGTAATGCTATTTAAAACCTGATGTACAAACACACAAAGAAGGGTCAGGAAATAATCTGTAAAAATCAGTTTACATTAGCCATTTCTGTACTAAATTACTACAACAGGATGCAAGTCCTGTAATCTTTAACTCTCACAAGAACGTTTGCTTCTGAACTAACCATAAATGTTGGTTAGATGGGTCCAGAGACAGAAAACACAGTTCTCGAGTTCAAGCACACAGTAAGGAGACAGACAGTTTAAAATACTGTACTTTCCCAGGGTCAAGCTAAGCAGGAATCAGTCCTCTGTTGAAAAAAAACCCAATAGCCCCCCAACAAACCCCCCAAAAACCCCAAACAGAATTGTACCACTGAACTACAGCTCTCCCTGTCATATTTTTAGGGTTTTTTCTGTCTCTTCTCTTCTTTCCCTTAAATATTTATTCCAGTTACACATCCCAAAACAAATGCTGCCATTCTCTGAGTAATTCAGGTTATTCTCCAAAAAATGTGCCAAAAAAACTGGGGCCAGGAAGGGTGAAATCTCACAAGCAAAGCACTCCCAGCTTTCACCGCAGTCACAACTGCTCTCTGGCAGGTAAGAACTGCAGAGAGTCCCGGGCAGAGCAGGACACAAACAGAGCTGACCCTCCCCGTGACAGCCAGCAGCCCCTGCACCTCGCTGGGACACAGCCAGCACGCACACCCAGCACTGCTGGGGTCAGGGAGTCCTTCCAGAGGAGTTCTGCTCCTTACTTCCACCCGAGAGTTCCCAGTGAAACCGCACAGCTCCACAGCACACATCCAGGGCGGGAGACAGAGAGCAGTGCAGCAATGGAGATGTGCTCCCATCTCGACCTCACCCAGCCCTGGCAGCGAGTTCTGGCAAACATCAGTACTTAACAGAGACTGAGTTTCAAAAAGGACACTTCAGATAGCTCCTAGCTAGCAGGTAGCTTCTAGCTTTGATTTATTAAATGCAGGGCAGGGGAAGCACACACACTTTTGTGTGTATGGTTTTGTACAAAGGGAATGAAGGTGAGTTTAAGAGCAAAATCAAGTGAAACATACGTATTACTTACGATAATCAGTGTGGATCTCATCTATTTCTTCCTCTGTCTGGTCCTTTGTGAAGGTCAAGCTCTACAGCCATCACACGAATGTTTATTTACAGAAACAAAAAGATAAAGTGCATATTTTAAAACTAGACACTTAAAACTGAAAGAAGGATCAGCTGTCTGTCTGTCCCCCACCAGCTCCTACCATCTCATCCACAAACAGTGATGCATATTTAAGGTACATATACAGGCTGTCTTGATTTGCTTTCACAAAGTCAACAGGACTACACCAAGCTGCCCCATGCAACGCCCAGCACGTGTGGACCATAAAATATTTCCTAATGCTGTGCAACAAACATGCTCCAAAAGTCACAGAAGTATCATATGTCATGGGAAAAGAGCAGGCACTGGTGCTGATACGGAAGCAAGGAATTTGCTAGCTAAATCCTAGAGAATTCTAGGAAGCAAGATACTCCCCACACTGCCATGGAGGGTCAAAATCCTCGGATAGGACCAAGGGGAACATCGCTCAGGAATTTTTATCGCCATCAAAAAAATGCCCCTACTTAAATGGTTTGGGTATAGAAACACCAGCAGTGCACGAAGAACTGCCCATGGCAAACAAGCGGGATGAGAACATCACATTGATTACAAGATTATATATGCAAATTCCAACATGGAATCTAGGAATTCCCATAATAAAGTGACAGGCAATCACGTTCAGGGCCCACTCAGCCATTTCTCCCAGCCATTCCCCCATCTGGGAACAAAGAAAAGTAGCTTACATTTTCACCAGATTTATTAAATTCAAGCTGAGCTCGAATCTTCTCATTCTTTTCCAGCTCTTTAACAACCTCTGCAACTGTTGGAAACACAAGAGAGGGATCACTCACCCGGGAGCTGTTAAATAAAAGGATGTAACAGCACTGAATGAAACTACCATGAGTGTGAACCACGAAGAGACACGCCAGCACCAGGTGTGCAGCAGTGCAGACCGGGACTCCCACGAGAGGCAGAGCCCGGCCGGCCCAGGCGGTGCCCGGTGGGCACGCAGCAGCAGGGCTGCGACTGGCGGCCAGGTTGGGAGCCAGGGCCCCGGCCCTCGCCACGAGCCCCGCCGTGCTCCCCAGCAGCTGGCTCCACGCCACTCCTGCTCTCACTTCCTTCCTCCTACATCCATGGGAAAATGGGGGCTTTGCAAATCGTATTTGAACCTTACTCTAGCGTGCTGCAGCGCTGCTCTTGTGCGCAGGCATGCCTTTCCCAAAGGGTTTCCATTTTATAACATAGCTTTAAATGGAAGATAAAACAATAACATCTACTGTTTATCTGATCCTCACCTCCAAGGACTGCCTTCCAAGGAAACACAACACTGTCTGCAGGCTCATGGCCAAAGCCCATAGTCCACAGATGAAGTACAATATTAGGCCCGACACCTCCAAAGCACATAAACAGAGCTGTGTGTGCTAATATTTTAACTAGAACTACAGCTGTGCAGGACAGGACCCTGCATGGTTTATTTTGACATTTACTGGTACAAATCTGTTTCCACACTTAATCATTTTCACAGAGTTACCAAGTAGCTCTGGGTATTTGTTAAAACAAACACTTTCACTAGACAGTAAAGTACCCGGAGAACAAGAAGCTTATTAAGCTGTGAAGGAATAAAACCCCTTAAGAACTGTTTTAGGCAAAATCCAGGAACTTGGCACCTCTGCTTGCTCAGCAGCTCAGCTATTAGCACTATAGAGTGACCTCAGGTTCAGTGCTACCACTGAAAATGCCTGTCTGCATCTGAAGTGCTAGTTTAATAATTCATCCTTTATAAATAGGTACTGAGGCAGAACTCAGTAACAGGTTTGCATTATTTAGGGCAGACTGGCTGACGTACACTGTAACACACCGTGAAACTCTTCTTTAGAACCATGCAGACAAGGATGTGGCACTCCTCTGTCACCAGCATCAAGTGGATGACCTCGCCAGGAGCCCAGCACTCCAACTCGAGAGAACCATCCGTCCTGCACAGCTTCAGCTCCAACACACTCCGAGCTGGACCAGCACCCACTCCTCACACCAACCCTGGGGCACAACCACAGCACCGCAGCCCCAGCCCCTGACTCTTCCTTCCCCCAACCCGGAGCTGCCACGGCTCCCAACCAGCCCACTCCTCACTTGACTTCAAAACTGCTCCGCTCCTGCTCAGCCATCGGATGACCGTGTACCTCCACGACCCACAGCAGCTCTACATCTGCCCCTGCTGCTGGGGCACCTCGGAGAGGGGCTCTGAGAGTGCTGAATTACATTTCCAAGATTCACATAAATCACAGCGGGACTGGAATTCTGACATAAGTGCTGTTCTGGCAGACTTAAACAACAAACCTCCCGAACTTCTATCGCTGCCGGAGTCAAACACAAACTAAACTGTGTGTGCTGGCTCTGGCACCCTTCTCAAAGGGTACTTCTCACTCCTGGCCTCTGGTTATTCCCGTTACAGAGAAGCAGCAAATAGCAAATGTGAAGTTTAGTGTGCACCTGCAGTGGTCTGCTGCCCCTGATGCACAGAGATGCTGAACCCAGCTCTGCAGAGCAGCTCCTCAGCCCCCAGCTCACTGCCCTGCTCACTCCTTCGGTTCCCGACAGTCACACTGCCAGCGAGACCGAAAACCTAACTGGTGCACACAGTGTCTGAGCCCTTCAGTACACACACACACTCAGCACTGTTAACAGCTTCTGGTAGAAACGGTGAACTTGTGTTTCATGACTTAAATCTCTCTGTAAACATGAAAATTACCAGAGCTCAAACAGAGGGTGAGGAACAGTATTTCTCATCTCTCCACCTCTGAGGTGACCCAGCACAGCTCTGGGCAGCAGCAGGACCAACCCACGCCTGCACAACAGGCAATACCAGCACGATGAGAATTTCCAGGACACTAAGGGCTGTGCAGCTCCCAGGAGAGCAATATCAGCACATGATCCTGTCAGAAATTCCTTTAAAAGGACTGTTTGCCATAAGCTTCTAATCAAATAAAAAAATAATGCAACTATAAATCTGATGTCTGCCTCTCACCCACCCACACTCACCACACAGTGTTTGTGCTGATATTTTTATCACTTGCAGAACTGAACCGAGAGGTGACAACTGACGCATCTTTAAAAAAGATGCGTGTTTTCATCTGGTGTAAAACAGAATATAACAAGAGGAGCTGGAAGAGTTCTCCCTCTAGCTCATACATGCTCTTCAAAATTTAAAAAACGCCACACAGGCAGCACAAACACCCTCCTGGGATCCCATCCTCCCTCTTCCAGCCCCAGCATTTTCCAAGCATTAAGCCTGAGCACACACAAACAACAGACTGCTGTTTAAAGGAAGTTCATATCACACTCACATTAGACTGGAACACATTCCCCTTACCCCATACACTGTGTAATGCCATATATACTCCGAATTTAATTGTACAGAATTGCTGCCAAACACCTACATTGACATAAACTCCAGCAAAACATGAACAATTTCTTATTCATTCATTCTACCCTTACCTATCATCTCCAAAAAGAAATCTAATTTTGAAATTAAATCCAATAAAAATGTGAAAGTCTCAGAGTATAGGAGGAAGAGAACAAAAGGTAAATTAATAATCCATTCACTCAGAACCTCAGGTATTTCCAGTTTTTGGACTAAAAGCCTCAGAGTCTAATTTGGAAGTGCTCATTAAAATGCAAAGCCAATAAAAACACAGAACATTTTTCAGAACAGGACTAGTGAACCAGGAAGTATCAAAGAATTTCGGTACAAATCTACATCCTAGCTGGATACTTCCAGCCATACATTTCTGGTGTTCATTAAATTTCCTTTTTTGCCTTAATGCTGATTTATGTAAGTTAAATTCTTCCCACCCCAGCTTTCCCAAGCATTCAAACCAGCCTTATTCCTACCCTGAGAACCAAGAGGAGAACAAATGCATACAAACATTGCAATGGCAACAACTTCCCTAGAGTTTCTCCCTTACCCGATTTGGGATTTAGAGAATCACACTGAGCATTATACGTGTGTACAAACTCCTGGTGTCTTTTAATGAGCTGCTGCCGAGTCCCGTGGGTAGACAGACCATGTTCCTTTAGCTTCTTCTTCAAATCACGATCAGAGAGCAAGTTGTAAACAACTTTAGACATAGGCTTCCTTTTGTGAGCAGAACTGCAAAAGGAAAAGGAGAGAAATGTTTTAAAATTAATAGTCCTGTGAAAATCAGAATCTGTACATTTTTACAGGGCATTTCACCCACTCTGGGTAAGAAATACTTAAAAGAAACACAGTGTTGCTCATCTGCATGAGGAGGAAGCCTGCATTCCCACTGGATTCAGACTGCTGAAGCATGGGTTTCCCACCCAAGTACTGGCTGTGTCTCAGCCCAGTCAGTTGGTGAAGTTTTAAAAGCATTAAAACTGCACGCCAAAACCTGAATCAGGAGATCTGTTCAGCTTTCTGGGAACACGACTTGGAGAAAGACACACTCATGTACCTGCGAGCAAATCTGTAGTGCCCATCTAAGAGAAGGGTGGCTTAGTAAAACAAAGTGACATTAATGAGAGTCAACAGTGCTTTCAGATGAAAAACATCTAAACCCAAAATTTACTCCTTCACACTGCCTTGTGTGAGAAGAACTCAACGTTCCTGCCATAGCTAGGGAAAACATCCCAGTTACACAAAACTGCCATAGAAAATTCAAGTCCTACTACAACTATCATCTAAAATTAGCAGAACAGGTTCCTTTTGCACAAATTAGCTCAATTTTCCCTACCCCTCCCAGTGAAATACGCTGAAACTAGCCAACAAAGGTGCTGATATCCATCTACTGCCTCGTTCATCCTCAACTGAAATAATTTATTAGTTACAGAACAGCTTATGCAAACACTCTCATTAATCCACTTCCTCTCATACAGCCCCTGTAGTATAGCTGGCAAAAAAAGATCCATTACCACAATACACTTTACAGGAAAATATTTTTTTCAGCTTCTTTTGGGAAATATAAAAAATTTCATTGAATAAATAAATGTTTTGCAAGTCCTGAAAAAGCTGTGTGTATAATAATTCACCAGCAGCATGACCCAGAAGAGTGATGACAGCTTTGTGAGCAGACAGCTACATGAAAACACGTTTTGAATCTTCCTGTTGGTGGGGGTTTTCCCATCCTCATGAAATGCCGTGTTCTCTGTGAACACACACTACCTGTTGTAATTACTCCTGTGCAGGTTTTAGGGACTAAATTATCAGTTCTGCTGAAACACTGCTCAACTGTTAACATAGCATGCCATGTGCTCCTAACCTGAGAATAAACAGAGCTGAAACTCCTCAGAGCAGAACTAGAGATGTGCTGCAACTGAAACCTGAGCAACGCTGCTGTAAAATAAATACCTTGCCAAAAAGCCAGCATTTAATGCACCACAGCCAGGCCCTATGGAGAAGAATCTCAAGTGACACTTTAAGACACAGGCAGTCTAGATAAAATAAGTGAAGTTTAAAATTCTGTTAGGGACATGGGCTTGGCACCAAAGAAAGATCTGACGTTTATTTCCATTTATTAAGACCAGAGAAAACACTAAAAAACATCCCAAAGGAAAATTAAAATGTAAGATCAGATTTCAGTAGTAATTTACTATTTATTCATCTAAGTTCTTGAGCTTATAGATTGCATTCTAAGCATGACTGTGCAAAATAAGAGCTTAAACATAAAAGTACTTTCTAATTCAGAGGTTCAGAGGAACTGGAAATATAGGCGTGCAGTAAAACCACATGCAGTAAAAGTCCCTCACAGTTCTTACGTCTGATCAGTTAGAAATAATAATGGCCTGAATTTATGCTAGTAAGTAAAATAAACTGAAATCTACACTTCTGATGTGAATGTGGCAACCGTGACAAATTCTAGGCCAGAGGCAGAAAGTCAAAGGCATGCATTAATCTTATGGAAATGGAGATCTTAAAGAAACATCCTTGACTGGGGCAACTTGAAAAGAGTCACAGTGAGCAGAGCAAGGTGCAATTTTTATTTTGTAACTTGACAGCCAGTGAAGCAACTGCCTTTCGGCCCATCTGAAGGGAGGGAAGCCATTCATTCCCCCAGTGAAAAACAGGAGTGAGCATTATCAGAACAGAACTGTAGTGCTAGTGAGCAGAATAACATACAGACTAAGTTTTACTCCCTGTGTTGAACTCTTTAAAACATTGTCCAGTGTTTTCTTGCCACCAAAAGTCAAAAAGTGATTCTGCTGGCGATCCACACCCTTCCTCAAGAGGGGAAAATCACCACTGTCATATCCATAGCGTGATTTTAGAGTGATCTGTACAGCAGGTAACCAAGAAACAAACACAATCCACTCTGCTGTAACCCACCAACCAGTATTTCCTATTTCAGCAGTGCAGTAGAATGGCTGTATGCATATGAAAGTTCTTAAAGTTGTTTCTTACCTCCTGAGGCTGTCCTTCTTCTCTTCTCTTGTCAAGCAGCTATCCAGGTGTTTGTTTATATATTGCTCTGGAATAGCAACCTCACAAACAGGACAATCCACTGAAAGCAAGGCAGAAGAAATTTACCAGCATGTATATTACAGCAAAGAGCAAATGTTTTCAGCTTAAAAACTAATTGTTGACTGAGGAAAAGGAAAATCCAGAATTCCAGATTTCTTTTTTAAAAAGATCTGGCATGTCTATCCAGAATCTTCATTTGTAGCTCTCCTTTCCATTCCAGAACATTTAGTTCCCTCTCTATGTAATACCAGAATGGCTCTCATCTCCCCTGCAGTCAGGTGGAATGAAACCTCTAATAAACACCTAGAATAACATACATACTGCACAGACACCCAGGGGCCAATATGAACATAAGCATATTTCTGTGCTAACATCTTTCACTTTTGCAGTATTTCACTCCTAAATAAAGGAAGCTGCTTCATTTTGCTAAAACAGTATAGCACAAACTTTATTCATACCAACATCACGTCCCCAGCCTCTGGCTCCCAACAGGAGTGAGCTAACTCAGCCCCGCAGGAGTGCCAGGAGCCAGCCATGCCTCACTCTCACGGCTCAGTACAGAGAACTACACTCTGTGACTGGGGCTCAGAGGCTCACACACCCTATAGCATGGTCCCATCCAACTCAGAATTCTCCTTGCATCATATTTCCATGAAGCACCTAGAGACATTACCTGTAAAGCCAGTCAAGCAATACAGGCTTAAAGCATTCATCTTCAGCGAGCACATTATGTGAAAGTCAAAAGGCTAACTTTAAATGAGCAGCATGAGAAAGAGGTTCTCCCTCTGACATCTCTGTATTAGTATGAAGGAAGTCAGCTTTGATTTAAAAGGCAAAACAAAAAACAACCTATGAAAAACTCTGTGCGATGCTGTGGGAATTGAGCAAGTTATCTGGTACCACTGCTGTGAATTCCGGGCTCCCATGACATCATATTCCAGCCAAAGGTTACCAAAAAAAAAGCTAAGCTGGGACAGTAACATTAACACAATAGTTCTGAGCCCTCTGTTATTGTATTTGAAGTTAACACTTCAATTCTTAACACAGGAACAAACAATACTTACTAAAACCACCTCAGCATTGCCTCAGCTCAAGTCTCTCATTTCCATTGTTCGACCAACTACTTTGCATTTGTGGAAATAATTCCAATGTAGCGCACGCTCGGGGATTTAATAAGGCCATAAAATGGTAAGCCAGTGAAAATGTCAATGGCTCGAGAATAAATGAGCGGTAAAATTTCATGAGAGTTTCAAATTACTAACACAAGCCAGTCTGATGCATAAAACCAGGAAACAACTTGTGGCTCAGCTGAGGCCGTGCTCACACGGCTGCTCTCCTGGCTGCACGGCAGCTTCAGGCAGTGTTTGCCCACCTAATGGATAAACGTTCAAAAAACTGCTAAACAAAAGAGCAGGTAAACATGAACTAATAAGAATCAGTGCTTTACTCTTACATGGTCTTTTATTTTAATTTAGGCTTTTAATTGGGTCAATAGGATGCCTGCCATTATGTCAAAACTAAGAGGATTCTGTCATTTTATTGTAGCTGATTAGTATAAATGGGTATTTTCATGCTTCTAAATAAATTAATCTTAACACTGTAGAATTACAGAAGAATAAAGCAGATTACTTTCTTCTGAAGGGTGCATGAATTGGAATATTAACAGAACTGAAGCCATGATCATTTTGATTGTGGGTGTACCCCTCAAAGAACAAACCCTTTACAAAATACCTTGCTGCTGGTTACTTAAGGACAGAGCAGAATGAACACCCATGTTGTTTGCCTAGTCACTAAGGGGAAGGAGAAGAGAAAATTACTTCATTTTTTACCGAGTAAGTCTGCTGTGCAACTATTGTTTGTTAGAGTTGTTACTCAAAGCAAAGGAATCTGTAAGCCTTGAACTCTATTTAATTACTTGGCGGGAGCCCAAACTTCCTCATCAGGAAAATGCCTGCAGCAGAGCTGTCCCACAGAAACCCTAATCTGAATGAAGCTCAATCCAGTTAACAGGAGGCATCTGGACATGCCAATGCAGACACCACGAGCTGAAGGTACCCCAATGCTTACAGCCAATCACAGCCACAGACCTGGGGGAGAGAAGAGGACAAGAACAATAATTAAGCATCCCACCTTTCCGGACTACTTTCATGACAGATGTAGAAGGCTTGTCATGACTTGCGGTGTGCTCAGGACTCTCTTGTGATCCCTTTTCATTTTCTTCACCATCAACCTCTGCAGAACTGCTACAAAAGTTATGGTGCTCCTCAGTTTTGAAAATCTTCTGATCTGCTCCTGCCAGGTCGTCTGCCTTTGTCAAGGTGCAAACATTAAACTTTCTCAAGAAGCTGTCAATCACCGGCACCTCTTCTTTTACAACTGGCTGAGAAACAGGACTCCTCACATGGCTTTTGCCAGCTGAACGCCTGCTATAGTCCAATGGAGATGAAATCACTGGAGTATCCAAGACCAACTGGAACAGCTGCTGCCTAGAAGCACCCAGAAGACAACATGCAGTTAGCTACATGGGACTGTATTAGCTTTTCCTTTGAGAAGAAAACAGAATGAAACCAGACGGAGCTCTTCCTCCACTCCTTCCTCCCTCTTCCCCTTGCTTGCACACACTTGGGAATGGGCTGGCCCACGCAGCCCAGGAGCAGAGCTGTGCCAGCTGAGCCTCCCCACGCGCTACAGAATCTAAGAATTATATCCTGGATTTTCAAAGAAAATAAATCACATTTTGCAAATGTAATAACACGCCTGTCAAAACACCACACGGACACGGTAAAGAACAGGAAATATTCCCCCTTCCTTGAAGATGGTAGATGACCATTTTCAAGACAGAGTGCTTCAAGCACTGTCCACAGCTGTGACAGAGGCTCCTGAAACCAAAGAGCTGAGCAGAAAGTGCTGCCACGTTCCTTCTGTTCCTCCTTACCGAGGGTCTCCCTCGCCCAGCTGAGCAGAACCCCACCATAAGATAACCCCATGCTTGTCAGCTCCTGAGATTTAGTGTCAGCTCACCTATTTCTGTCACCTGTCATTGATGATCAGCCAAAGAACACAAACCTTCCATTCTTTTCTGATATAAGGGAAAAACATAACCACCCTCAAGAAACACTCACTTCAATCTCAGCAGAACACTTACACCCACCTGTGTGTGCTTCACCCCCACTTGGACACCCCCCCCCCGACTCCTCAGGGCTAGCAAATGCCAAGACACAAGTTAGGCAGAAGTCTCTTTCCAAAGCCATGAACTTGTATTTTATTGGCAGGAACACGGTGGCAGCAGCAGGTTCATTCCACTGTCTCATTAGCACTGCCAGCTTTGAGCTAATATGAAGGATTATAAAGTCACAGTTGTCCTACTCAGACAATTGCATAAGATCTTAAAGACATGTTTTATTTCTACCCTTGCCCCAGGGTTTTTGCAGAATCCTGTTTATTTTATCATGCAGCATGATCTAAAATACATGAAGCCAGAGACTGCCCCCTTGGCAGGCAGGCAGCACAGCAGGTCAGCTGTCCAGCCTGCCCACACGCCCTGGGCTTCCCTGCCCGCCTGCAGCACCACGGGCAGAGGGAAGGCTTTCCCAGCTAACACCAGCCCTGGACAAACCACACACCCCACTCTTACCCACTACCACTTCCACATCCTGAGGGTCACAAGGAAGTTCCCATCACTCAGGCAGACCAGCCAGCAGTACCCACACAGTCACTAACCCACTCCACCCCACTGCTCCATCGTCCCTTGGCAGCCCACACACCACCCACTTGTGGAGCTCTCCCAGAGTGCAAAGCCTGCCCAGCTGCCCACTGCCCTTCTCCCTGCCTCACTGCCATTCTCATCACCAAGCCCCAGCCTGCTGCAGTGTCAGAGCCCTACCCAAAAAAAGGCAATTGCAGAGAAAGTTTTACCATCCACAAGCCCTGACAAACTGAGACAGCTTATAAAAAATGGAAAATCTTGAAGGAAATGAAGCATCTCTCTAACAAAAAGTGGAGGAGACGGGTTCACCTCTTAGAGATACTCTGTCCCCACTTGCTAAGTGGAGCAGGGAAGACCTTCCCTTCACTTCTCTTTATAGCAGGATAACACAAGAGGGAGGGATGGGAACAGGGATAGCTTTGGGGATGCTGAGGTGTCTTAAAACTTGTTTTTAAAAGACACATATGTCACCAGGTGACCCCACAATTACACTAATTTCAGTTAGGTTCCTGGCAAACAACCACAACAGGCAGCTCAGCACGCTGAACGCTCTGCACTGGTTGTAGTCAGGATTCACTGAGAAGCCTGGTTTGGAGTTTCAGTTTCCTGGATTACTGGCTGCAGTGACCACATCGGTCAGTGGCAATTCACATCTGTCCCAAGACACTCTGATTTTCTGCAGTGCAAACAAGTGCAATTAAGTGTGGCAGCAAAACTATGTTTTTCTGTCTGCTCATGCCTAGATATGGAGTGGAAGCTTGGAAGGAGGTTAATTCCCCAGCTGACACAGACACGGAGCTCTCTGGCTACTGTTGGCACAGGATCAGCTCCACGGGGAGCTCAGGAGCTGGTTAACAGGAACACAAACAGAGTGCCTCCACCCAGCCCTGCCCCACCTTTGCCGGTGCCAGGGGGTGTATTTCATCCAGAACCACCAGAAGGGTCTGCCAGCCCCATCTGCTCACGCAGCCATCAGCAGCAGTAATGGGCAGGCAGAACACCTCATGTTCCTGCCATGAATGCACAGCACTTCAGTGGAAGGCAACGCCCAACCGCCTCAGAGACTGGGCACACCACACACGGTTATATTCTGCATTCAGGTTCAAACACAAACCAGTGAGTTGCCTTTGACTCCTAATACAATTAGGCATAGTTTAATGCTCAGAAGGATGCAGCTGGGTGTTCTACTAAAGACGTACTTTTTTCCCCCTTTTTGAACCAGGAATTTATCTTTTGGTTATGTAAAAAATGTCTGTTTCTTGAGGCTCCCCCAGGTTTTCCCACAGGCAGCCTACTGTTAAAGTAGCTAATCAAAGTCAATGCACAATCTTATCATACTATTCTTTTAGCTCTTAAGCAACCATTTGTTCACAAAAGCCCAACATGCAATGCCATAGCAAGCTAAACTCCACACGGCTCAGATAACATCCAACAGATCCATAAATGCAATCACTTGGCATCATATCAGTTTAGTATTCCCATAAAATAAAGAACGATGCAGCCCCAAAAGACAAAACTGTCTGAACAAGGAGCCAGTTGCCTATATTCGTGGATTTCATCTAGAGAACACAACTGATCTTCATCTTCTCAGTGTATTTTCTAGTGCTTTTGAGCTCCTCCCCTTGTCAAAGTAACACATTCTACTATTGGTAAACTACCAATTACGTCTGTTTATTTTTCCACAACAGGCATTCACTAGCTAAAATGTATTTCCCAGTGTGTTCACACTAGCTGACAGCACTCCTAAAAGTCAAGCTTCATATCAACATTTCTTTCTCAGGAAATATCACAATAGTACAGCTTATGGTACCTCAAGTTCTCCGAAGCATCAGACTACTGAAGCCTCTCTGTCCCTCGGGAAGGTTTCCAGGCCAAAACACATGTTTGGAGGTGGGCTTGGCCCCGGGACAGACTGCAGACCCAAGCAAGGGGCAGCTGAGCAATTCCCCAAAGGCTGCAGGTAGAGCTGGAGGGAGGAAGGCAGCTCTGTGGGCAGCAGAAGCAGGCAGCAGACACAGCAAAAGGCTCAGGATGCAAAGCTCAGTGTTTTTGCAATGAGTCCTGTACAAAAGGATAGACTTCTGGGCTAAGGAGAGCTGCTCCAGAGCTGACGAGAGAGACTGCCCAAAGAGAAGACCTTCTCACTTCAAATGCAACTTGTTAATATGAAGGCAGCCAGAACAGAGAAATCCTCTGAACAGAAATTTCAGATTCTGTGATAACAGTCATCTCACTACAGCATGATCTGGTATAAAATAGAGAAAGTGGAAAAACAATACAAACCCCAAACCCATCCTGACAGCAATTCAATAATAAAGGTTACTTTAATTACACCACTGGTCTACAAATAATCACAGAGAGTTTTCCCTCGTATTGAAGGATAAAGACTTAGGAAGAGACTTTCCGAAGGGATCTGATTTTGGCACACAATCAATGGAAAGAACATGAGGATGAGAACACGAAAACTTGTTTGCCAAAACACACACAAAATCTCTGTATGCCTTTTTTTTTTTTTTTTTTTTTTTTGGTGGGAAAATACAGAAAATGCTAGTACTAAATTCGAAAGAGGAGAGAAAAGTCCCAGACTGGCTTTCCCAGAGTGGTATTTTGGGCCCACTGAGCAGCTCCACTGGCTGCGTGATGACATCTAGTGGCCCCACCGACGGGCACCCCACCCCGACTGGGCACCCCAGGGATGGAAGAGCCACGGACACTGCTCGCACAGCCATGGGCTCCCCAACAATACCTGTATCAACTGCCACTGCCCTCCCTCACTGCCAGAACCACTCACTGAAATGTCTCGTTACTGACAGGAATTCTGATAGGTGGCACGGGAGTGATTCGGAGAGGCCTGACTGGAGTGGAAGACTCACCCGTCAGTCAGAGACAGACAGCAGAGGCAAGAGCAATCACACTGTGGCTGGAGAAGTGCAGCCCCCCATCATGAGCCTGTCCAGCTCACCTCTAAACTGGCTCTGCTGGCAAACCTCAGGACCACACAATTTTCAGAAAGCTCGGCGTTTCGCATGCAGTTTGCACCATTATCCATGATACACTCCTAAGCATTCAACACAGCCTACTGTCACCTTGGAAAGGTTTCAGCAGATACAGATTTACCTTCCTGGCACAAGAACACTAAGTGTGTCACAGCAGACAAACCTCAGCTCCAGAGCACCAGCACCCTTTGAGGGCTGAGAGATGAATGGAGATGTCCATCAGCCCTACCATGCACCACTACAACCACTGCCCCAGTGCTCCTCCGAGACCCAGCCTCTCTCACCCCTGGCTTGCTTTAGGGCAGGGAGTTACACTTCTTTCAGTTTAACTAAAAATGGACAGTCATCTTACTACGCTGCGTGCAGCGTACTCTCTCTGCCAGGCCTGCTTTGAGAACAGTATAAATATCTTGCAAATTTGTTTTCTTCAGAGCCGCAAAAAAAAATCCAGTTTCCTCCTCCACTGAGATCCTGGTTCCCATTTTATGGGCCAGTTACTGCTCTCTTGCCAAAGCAGCCACAAAGCAGACAAAGTAGGTGGGAATCTAGTGCTTCCACATAAATAAATTCCAGGGAAGAGATGGGGCTGTGAATCTTCCCAGGAACAGCTCACACAGCACAGCCCAAAGTGTGCTACAGGACAATTTCTCTCCTTGCAATTCCTTCTGCACTTCTGGAAGTTAACCAGTGTATGAAATGACAGTACCTGCTCTCAAGCACTCAGAGTGGTTGTGTGTGTTCCTCTCACTCACTAGCTGTCAAGTAACCCTGATTAGGAATCTAAGAGATAAACTTGAACGTAAAAACATATTTTTCTTCCCTCTGCAAGAAAAAAAAGCACAGATGATTTTGAGCAAGGATAGAAAATGTCACAATAGAAATTAGAGTTGTATAAGCAGAAAACTAACTAGGTGATGCAGAAACTGACAATTCTTACCTTTATTAGAGGACAATGAATTTAATTTCAAAACAACCCAAAAAATAATAACTATAAAGTTTTGAAGACACTTGCCTCAGTGCAACCAATAAAAATACTGTTCATAAAGGGCAGATGGCACAAACAGCACTCCCAGCCTTGCTCTCCTGACCCAGCCAGTGATAAATCCTGCCTGCACAGCACAGCACAGGCAGCAGAAAGCTGAGCAAAGGTGGTTCTGAGCCTGACAGCAGCCTGTGGGCGAGACTGACCAGAGCAACCCGCCCCCTGAGCTCAACACAAGGGCAGGGCAGTGGGAATTCAGACCTATTACAGCCTATTCAAAACTGTTCCTCTTCCCTTCCACACAGAACAGAACACCAGTGGGCCGTAATGAACAGCAGGACATCTTCGCTGTTCCAGGGGAACATCAGAGCCCACCACTTCCCCGGGAGGAAGCGGGGCTGCCAGGACAACCCTCCCTGAGCACAAATGGCCAGGAAGGCACTGATCCTGCAAGCACTTGTGCAGGAGCTGAGTGCTGAGCAGAGGTATAAATGGGATCAGCACTGGGCTCTATTTAGAATGATTTCCATTCCGCGCGCACACTGACCTTGGAGCACAGCTTTTACTCTGCTAAGTACCACCAACATTAACATTTTCTTTCCCTACAGGCCTGACATAAGAAATGTGTTTGCGTTTTGTGAAATACTGAGAAGATTTAAGGCCCAATTTTCATAAACACTAAACCACCTGAGGTGCAAAGTCAAGGCAGGACAGACACGAAGAGCTTAGCAGGTCTCACAAGTCAGCCCCTGGACTCTGGATTTGTTTTGGGGAGAGCTGGACACTACTGTTTTTGTCTTATTGATCCAGTGTTATGGTGAGAAATTGACAGCACTCCAAGTCACAAAAGGAAAGATTATTAAACTGCTCTGACTGGTAAGATTTATACTGATCCATTAAAGCAGTCAAAAAAATTAACATTTAAGATTCAATATCATAATGGATCCAAGTCAGCACTACTTGTTCCCTACAAAATCAGACATTATCAAAAAAAATAGTAATCCATTTATCACTAGGAAACACCAGAGACAGAGTTCAAGCTAAAATAATGGGACTGTAGAATTTCAATTCTTCAAATAAAATCAATTCAATCTAATAGTGGTCTGGTCATACAGAAGATTAGATCTTCATCACAGAGAAACTCTCTCACGAAACAAAGCCATAAACTAAACCATGCCTCCTGTCACTTACAGAGCCAAGAATCTCACTGCCTTCAAGCTCCAAGTTCACTTCAGAGAAAAAGATGACAGTGTATTTGTCTCCCACAGACACAGGAATAACTACAAAACACCTAGCAAATCACTGAGCTGCTTCTAATCCAAATAAAACAGAGAGATCATTCAAGAAACCTCATATATCTCCCATGGTAAGTATTTACCACATCATGCTTACTCCGTTTTTCCTTTCAAAGGGATGAGGAGATCAAAAATTAATTAAAGATTAGGTAAGAAATCCAGGTGAAAGCACAATACTCCATTACTTCTTTTATCCAGGAAAACTCCCATTTGTGGTCCCTCAATACCTACATTTTTCCCATCCAATGACTTCACCAAGAGAATTCTCTTGCAGGTTGACCATTATCACTGGGCAAAATCTTTCTGTTCAGAACTTCCCTTGCACACATAGGAAGGAACTTAGAAGAAGATCTTTATTACCATTATTTTCCCCATAGAATCCTGACACATCTGTTTGGCTTCCTACATGTTGGAAGAGACTAACTTACACACCAGGTAACCAGAAGAAAAACCAAAATAAGCTTACACAACCCCAGCACATCACCTGAGCAGTCAGAACCCTCAGCCAGAAAACTGTAGGATTTTTCCAAAAGCGTAAACATTTCTCTCTGACAACATTTCTGTGACACTGCAGTTCTTTCGCTCAGTCCTCACATTGCCCCTGGCCTGGCTCTGCTCCCCTGCAAGGACTCCTGCCCTGGTCACAAAGTGAGTCACACCTGCCTCTCCAGCTGGCAAACCAGAGATTGTATTAATGAAATTAGAGCATACCTTGCAGAATTAAAGCTCTTTACCAGTTCATCTAACATCCGGTTATTTTTCAGGTCAGATTCCGAGACTGCCTATTAAGAAAAAGACAGAAAGAAAAGGTGGAAAAAAACCACAACAAACATGCAAATGCAGTAAAAACAAGTACCCAGATAATGTTCAAGTGATCAGTAATTTGTTTCTTGGATGAATGTCTCAATTACCTCCTACTAAATTGCTAGGTGCATGAAGATGCATAAAGTGTAAACATTTCTTCCTGAAAAGTACCTCAAACTAAAGTAACTGCCAGAGAACTGTAAGCCTGGGCAATGACAGGTAACAGATAAAAATGAAGCAATAAAATCCAGTGCACCCAGGCTCCAACAATGCTTTACTGTAGCCCAGTTCGAATTATTTTGAAAATCAAACCAAGGATCCCATGAATGTGATAAGAACTTTAAGCAGCAAGGCATGAAAACTGATGAAGGGAAATTTTAATCTTTTGAGTGATTATGGAATGAGAATATGAATAATGAGATGGCTTTGTGCAGTCAAGTCATTCTTTTCAAACTATTTCTGATTTTTATCTCTGGCTGCCTCTACTCTTCTTTTTTACAAAGCTGTTATGAGTCTTGCTTGTATCAGTACCTGTGATTTTCAAGAAGGCAGTAGTAAGATGTACTCCCCAGAAATGTACAGCAAGTAGTCTGCACTTATTTGAATGTTTAAAAACTGGCAAAGCTACAAAGAGATCTGTTTTCCAGTCTTGAAACGTCTCAGCTGGTTCAGCCTTTAGAAACGCAGAAGAAAATTGCTTCTATTTCACCAATATTCCTGAAGCACCAATCATTGTTTTTAGGCCGCCTACAATTTTTAGTTCAATAAAGCCCAATTGGCTTAAGATGAAAAGTTAGATTAAGGCCTAGAATAAATTGCATTCTGCGTTCTTTAATCAAAAAAGGCCTTCGAGCCAGATGGTGATAATCACCCACTCGCAGAGCGGGCCGAACCTGCCTCCAGTGCCAAGCACAGCTCATTCCCACGGCCAGCGCCGCCTCTGCTGGTGTGTCACACCCTCCTCTCATACCCACACAGGCCACACAGTGCAGTTATAGGACACAGTGCTCTGTGGACACTTCTAAAGACTACTTCAAAGATGAAGTGAGGCCGTTCAATCACAGAAAAGTGCTTAAATTTCAGCACTCATGCTTTAAGTGATAGTGTATTTCAACAAATGAGGAGGCAGTGTTAAATGTTTGGTGACAGACTGTACACCCAACTCTGAGCCAAAGCCCAGGTTTGATGCTCCATCTACTTCTGCCTCTGTGGACAAAAGAGTAGCTCTGAAATAGGAGGATTCCAGTTGTAAAAGTACCACGCTTTGCCCAAGGCGCTGCTCACCAAAAGGAAAGGTAGTAATACATGAATTAATTACTTAGCATCATCCAAAGAGAAAAGCTCCTGAGATTCACCAAAATATAAATAAAAAACAAGCTGAGGAAAAGAAAAACACTCACCACACAGCACGTTGGACACTGAGTTTTGTAGGACAAGAATTTGCGTATGCAAAGGGAACAATCTGGAAAAGGGAAACAGGTAATTTTTAAACAGGCATCCTTCCAACTGCAGTTCAACATCCTTCCTGGCGTATTTCTTGTTGTACAAACATGCAAACTATTCCACAATACACCAGCACTGAAAAAACACCATTTTTTCATAGAATTAAGGTTATCATTATAGCAAATAAATCCATATTTTACAGAAGCATCTTTCCACATTTAATCTCAGTCCCTCTGTTAAAGCAGATGTTTAAGACAACCTTAGTCACCACCACCACTAAAAGCAGTGTCTGCACTGCTCACTTCCCCTCCACCACTTTCTTTGTGCCATGACTAATGCTGGATCACTCTCCTCTTCCTGCACAGCCCCAGACAAACTCTGTCCCCTCTTTTTCACAGGTGTTTCTTGCCCTTTCCAAACAATACCAATTGAGATTACACAACTGAGCAGAAAGTATTTCAAGAAAGCTTGATTTATTGTAGAAAACTTAGGTTTGCTACAATTTGCAGGGGGAAATTAAATGTGTAATTTGTTAAAAAAAAAAAAAAAAAAAAGAGATTTTTTTGGAAGTTGAGGGCCTCTGAACCCAGCTGTCCCACAGGCAAACTGTAACAGTAGCTACTCCAGAGAATTTCCAGTGTGCCCACCATAAATGCTGGTTTCGGTGGTGATAGTTTGGCCAAGCTAAACCAAATTTCATTGCCAAACAACAATGTCCTCCTTCACTCAAGGAACAGGAAGGGCTGCAGTTTCTCAGCAAAACAATTAGAAGCATTTATTTTAACGTGAGAAAAGGCAATGTACCTCCCCTAATCTGACTTTCAGTAACCTGCTGCCCTGCCACGTTCCAACAGATATCAGCCTGAGGCAGGCAGAGCAGCACGGAAGACTTTAGCTCATAACACTTAACACTCGCTGCCACAGAGCTTTGCATTTTGTTCCGCCCGCAAGATGTTACGAAAGATATTTAAATGAAGAATTGTAGGAATAGGTGGTGTTTCAGTGCATTAATCCAGACAACGTGACTGTGCTGCCAGAAGGTTGCAGCCACAGCTGCAGGAGGAAAGGCTGCTGGCTGGTCACAGCTTCCATCCAGGAGAGCTCCGCAGGGGCAGTCCCTGCTGGCTGGGCCACACGAAGAGCTGCATGTTTTGTAAAGGAAATAACGGACCCGTAATCTCTGCTCTCTATGCCACTAAATAGTAAATAGTCAAGTGATGACTTGTCTCCAAAACTCTAAAGGAGACAGCTGGTTTTGGAGGACATTTTCAATAGTTCTGTCACTCGGCTAAGGTGCAAGAGGATGTCGCCAGCCCACGGGGCCCACGAGGTCATTCTCCAGTCTTGTGTTTCCTGGGAAAGATGCACAAAGACCAAATCATTCACTCACAGTGTATTTGAGCACACATTCTTCAGCCCTGTCTGCCTTCCCCTGCCCGCGGACTAACAGGTCAGACTGAGCGGAGGCACGGGACAAGCAGCAGCTTTGCAGGGAGCCCGTGAGCCCGGGCAGCGCTCACGAGGCCGGCACACAGCGCGGGACGGGCGAGGCCCGCGGGGTACCCGCGCTCCCCGCACCGTACTCACAGTTGTGGGAGCACTGCGGGATCATCATGGCGATGCTGAAGTAATCGAAGCAGATCCCGCACCGCAGCAGGTCATCCACCGCCTGCAACGGGAAGCGCGGGTCAGGGGCGGCGGGGCGTCCCGCAGAGCGCCCGGCTGCCGGGCACGGCCTCCACGCAGCGCGGGGCGCGGGACACCGCCCGCACCGGGGCCTTACGGGCGGCAGGCTGCCCCGGCCGGGCCCGGCGGAGCGGGCTGGGCCCTCGGCCCGCCGCGGGGACAGCCCCGGAGCGCCCCCCGGCCCTGCCTGCCCGCCAGCCGCGGGCACAGCGGGCTGCGGGGCCGGCGCGGCCCTGCCTGAGGCCGGGCCTCCCCGCAGGGCGCTGCCCGCCCGCCCTCCCGCCGCGCCTCCCGCCGCGCCTCACGCACCTTCAGCGGGGACAGGCTCGGCGGCCACGCCGGCTCGGGCACCGGCACTGCCAGGGCCATGGCGGCCCGGCCCCCTCCTAGCGCCAGGCCCGGCCGGCAGCGAGTCCAAATCCCCCGCGCTGAGCCCCGCGCCGCACCGGGCCGCGCTTCCGGCGGCGCCGCGGCTGCCGGGAGCTGTAG
The DNA here is from genome assembly GCA_028020825.1 of Podargus strigoides. Classification (NCBI taxonomy): domain Eukaryota; kingdom Metazoa; phylum Chordata; class Aves; order Caprimulgiformes; family Podargidae; genus Podargus; species Podargus strigoides. Next base: position 700,610 of record CM051629.1, on the reverse strand, counting down.
TCGGGCGGCGGGGCCGGGCCGGGCCCTCCCACCGCCGCTGCCCTCGGCCCGCGGGGCAGGGCTGAGCTGCCCCCGCTGCCCCGTGCTGAGTCCCGCGGGCCTTTGCCGCTGCCCGCGCCTCCGAGCACAGCCGGGACGCGCTCCGATGTCATGTCCTAGCGACGTTCCCTTGCACACCCACTCGGGAAAGCACGGTCACGGAGCAGCCGAGGTTGGAACAGACCTCTGAGCTCCCCCAGTCCAACCAGTAACCCAGCACTGCCGTCACCAGTACCCCATGTCCCTCAGCACCACATCCCCAAGGCTCTGAACCCCCCAGGGATGGGGACCCCCCTGCCCTGGGCAGCCTGTGCAGAGCTGGGGACCCTGTGGGGGAAGGAATGGTTCCCAGTGCCCAGTGTCACCCTCCCCTGGCACACCTCGAGGCCATCACCCCTTGTCCCATTAGCTCGATGTCAGTCTGCACCCATATCTTCCAGATGTGCATTTAAAAACATCTAAACACCATGTCAGTGAGGTTTGGGAAAACAGCCCCGTAGCTAACTGCCCCCTGCGGTTACCCCGCTGCACACCCCCTGGCCAGGCCCGACCTCCGTTTGCCACTGTCCCTACTGGGGAACGTCAGCCCTTTGCTATGGGAACCACCTTCTGCACGGGGCTGTGCTGGGTTGCCATGGAAATGGGCATCATCGCTATCACCTCCGGCCTGGGCACGCCCAGACCTGGCTCTTTGATTTCTGCAGAGGGACATCGCAAATCCCAGGCTAAAAATACACGGCCTGATGGATGAAAAACAACAGAGCAGGCAGCAATGGGCATGGCTGCGTGCTGCGGTGTGGTTTCGGAAGGTTTGATAAGTGCCCAGGTGTTTGGGGGACCTTAGCACATCGCCAGTCGTGTAGGATGAAACTGCAAACCAGCTGCGCTGTCTCGGTGCAGCTGATCTCGGAAGCAGCCGTTCAGCGAGGGCTGCCCACAGCAGTGCCACCAGAGCTCACACGGTGCCCACGAAGGGCAGCAGCGCCGGCCCCCTGCAGACACTCCGCTGCCTACGCTGGAACGCCCCACGCCGTTACAAATATTCCTGGGGATTAAATTTGTTGCAGCAGAGGTTTTTACACACACAATGCACGTTTAACTGTTTAATGCATCCGTCTGCAGAGCAATAATGCCTCACTTTGCCTCCTTCATTTCACAGGTTTAAGCACTTCACTTGTGCACTGGTGGCTCAAATGTTATCTGAAAAGCATGCACACCCATGCCTGATTTTTCCTCAAGATGAGTTTTTGTAGCAGTGTAATTTCCACAGTCTTATTCCCAAGTCATGCTAGTCTGATTTTTGAATCAGATAAAATAAAGTCCATGAACTGGCACTCAGTAATTCTTATATATATGTGTGTGTGTATTATATATGTATAAAAAAAGGAAATCCATGACCCACATGATGGAGAAGGTCAGAAGAAATGATCAGAATGGTCTCTGCTGGCCTTACGTGTTATGAATCTCCAAATTTCTACATTTGAATGGATCTGATTATTGTCTGACACTTGCCAAAAGTGCTAGAATTTATAGAGTAATTTCTGTGCTGTTTAAGTGTCCAATTTTTTCACCTGAAGGAATCCATTTCTTCTGCTTTCTCTGTGAGCTGTGAAAAATTAACATATTGATCTCTTATACTTCTTTTTCAAATTTCTGTTCTTTCTCCTCCCTCACGCACTCTGCAGATCTCGTTCCGGGTTCACACACCTTCTGACCTGAGCTCACCGGCCAGCAATTAATTGTAGACTGATGAGTAGCAAGGGGCAGTGAGTTTATAGTCGAGCACCATCCACACAGGTTGCTCCTGAATAAAAAGCAACTTAAACCATTTCCATGGTAAAAGTACCATATCAAAAAACCTGGAGAACCTGTGCTCTCACCCAGACCTTGTACAGCTCAGAAGTTAGAGAGCATCCACGCGCTCAGACAAACCACCCCCCCTGCCCACAGTGGGGGCGAGCTCGGGGCTGTGGGTTGCTCGCTCTCACAGGCAGTGATTAGCAGAGCTGTCCTGCAGTGCCGCTGCGCTGGGGCGTCTGGAGAGACACGAGTGGGGTGGCAGAGATGGGGCTGGGGGCCACTGTCACCCGGGGGTGTCACCCCGCAGTCAGCAGTCACTGTTTCGAAGCTGCAAAGGACATGTCGGTCGGGGCTCTGTTAGTGGAACCGTGGATGCCCTCCCAGCCTTGGCGGCTAAAGAACATGTTTCTTTGCGAGCATTTCCCCCCGGGGCGCAGTCCCCCGCGCTGTCCCACCATTGCAGAGGCACTGGGAAGCAGCTGTACCCCACTGCTGGGAGGATTCGCTTGGAGCCTGCTTGAGCACGGTGGGTCCCAGAGCACATTTAAACCAAGGACTCCTGCAGGGTGAGGACAGTTCTCCTCCTCCCTAGGAATCTTCCCCGCTGTTTTATTGGCACTTTGGGGTAGCGGTATTAAACTGGTTTATTTTGCTGAACTACTCAGTTACAAATTGTTATGATACACAGAACACCAAAACAGAGAACATATACCCTCCTCCCAAACCCCAAAATATTAGTTAAAACAGCAGTAGGTACCAACCTGCATTTCTGTAAGCTTATTGCCCTGTTCTACTAGCAGAGAGAAATGTATGGAAAAGCTTAGTAAGAGGTGGAGTAGCCCGACACAAAGCAAATCTCCAAAAGCTACTTATTTTCATATGTACTGTTGACACAAAGGAAATACTTAAGTGGAGGTTTACGTAGTTCCCAGCTCATTGCTCATTCCCAAATGGTGCTCCAGCTTCAGCACTGCCTATAGAGCTGTTGTTTTTCTCTGTGCTCGTCTTCAGCTGCCCTGGGCGGATCGCTCCTAAAACGAACTGCTGCTCCACGACCTGCCTCTCGTATGGATGTGTCACTGGGCATACGCTACAGCAGAAACACAAATGCACCATGGAAACAGCCGCTGGGACACGAGCATGTGGACTGGATGAAAATCTGCAGAAGAACATGCTGTACTCCCAAAAAAAAAAAAAAAAAAAAAAAAAATCAAAACCCAAACCATAGAACATTTTGAATTGATTGTTTCTAAATATTTTCAGAGATTCCTTAACATTTAAAGCAGTGGAAAGTTTCTCATCATGTCATTCCCAGCTGAAGAGAAGAGCCTGAACACCATGAGTAAGATTGTTCAAAAACATTTAACATTGACCTAACTGCCCTTACGTTAAAGTTGGCAGTAATTTATTGATTTCCACATGACTAAATTTAGTCTGACGTTGAGAATTTTAGAACAAAAAAATCCCACCATGAAGTACTAACTCTTGAGATGGAACTACACAAAGTCCCTGTCAAAGCAATCCTTTCAATAGCAGTCAGAATTAAATATTCACCGTGCCAACCAAAATAAGAGCATTTCGGATCTAACATCTACCAGTGCAGACAGCCTGACCAGCCCGTCAGACCAGTACAAGTTAACCAGGACAAGGTTTGGCCCAGAAATGTAGCTAAAGCCCAGCACTCGCCCAGAGAGCTTTACTCATTCTTCCCTGCACCGAACCAAATGCACAGCATCAGTCAAGAGCCTGCGGCCACGCAGCAGAGGTGCAGCCTGCCACAGCCTGTGGTAGGTCACAGGCACCTGGGAAGGCTTAGCACTGCAGCGTGAGCTCGCTAGCTCGTGTCAGAGGGTACTGATGTGACAGCGAGCACATCAGCTGGCATCATCTTTGTGTAAGAAATAGTTTTAGCTGAAAAACAATGCCACCTGAACGTATCAGTAATTTCTGTTTTGTCTTACTTCCAAAGTTTTGTAAGCAGTCACAATTATGAGCTACAAATATGTACAAATATATTTTAATCAATATGTACAGCCTTTGTCATTTAGCAAGTCACAAGGGCTCAGACACAGGGGGTTAGAGTCACTGCTGGAGGCAGAGGGTGTATTTTCAATGTCCGGTAAGACGTTTCTGCCCGCTTTATGCTTCAAGTAAAATGCGATCCAGCTGTGACACTTACTGTGTTAGTAACTGGCAGCAATAAACACCTCCATTTTAATTCAGGAACCTGTTTGCAGACTGTTTCCCTCTAAGTCAGACCTTTCTGGACAACAGAAGCCAAAGCAATGACATCATTTCCCCCGCCACCATCACACGCTCCGTGCAGCCTTTGAAGGACGAGGGAGCCCATCCTGCTGGGGCTCTGCTGGGAGCGGGGTCCCTCGCCCTGGGGCAGGCACAGCTCAGCAGCCCCAGGAAAGCTCCCAGGAGCAAGCGCAGAGGGAACCAAGCGCCAGAGGGACTCGCTGCCCCTCCTCTCATTTTTGATGCTATTTGGGGAGCACCTGTGCACACCAGCATCGGGATCAGGAGTCAGCAGAGTAACTGGCTGAGAGCTGCAGCGGTGTTTGAGACCCCGCCTTTCAGAGCACACCACCGGCACTTCTTAAAAGGTCTGCGATTAGTTTTGTATGGAAAGAAGTGCGTAAAGCTGGGATCAAGAGTGTCTCTGGAGTGTACTCAGTCTGGCTGCCTTAATCTTCTAATAATAGTCACTACTACCCAGATTGTCATTTAAGAACTTCTATTGACTGTTAGAAAAAAATGCAGACTCCTCAGGCATGAAGCTGAAGAGAAGGGTTTAAATGAGATATAAATTACTTCACTGAAAAGGTCACTCTGGAAGCATGGCATTATTTTAAAAGCTAAATCTCTCCCTTGCCAGGGCAGGGTACTGGCGGTGGGACTGGCCTGGGATGGGGGAAGAACACAAGACAAGTGTTGGTGGTGCTTGGTTCTTCCTCCATACACCCCCAAGGGGTGCAGACACGTCTCTGTGACCGGCCCCGGCGCAGACCACTGTGTGTTGACACCTTGCAAGAGCAGGATGTGAGTCTGCGAAGGACTGCGCTCGTATCAGTGCTGAGTATCGCAGCGGAGAACAGCATGTAGTGAAGGACAGCAGGGAATCAAAGGTAAGTAAGTAACTACAGAAACAGCAAACCTGGAACCTTACCACGAACTGGAGGAGCTGTCCTTAGCAAACAGAAAACGAGCTCACGTGGTGCTTTTCAGGCAGGAAAGAACCCCGGTGTGCAGCACGGCGTTGGCACAAGCAGCAAGTCCTGGACCGGTGGGGTGGCGTGGGGCAGCCGGAGCTGCGGTGGTGGACGTTCCCTCGGAGGGCCCAGTTGTGCTGGGCAGAGGGAGCCAGGGACGTGTTCCATTAACAGTGACTCTGGCAGCCCAAAGGGTGAGGGAACACAGCACAGAAAGGTCCCCAGCTCCACGGGCATCGCTCAGATGGGCACCTCTTGCTTTTTAAACATGCAATATGCAAAATGCCGACTGAAATTAACTCAAGACTTGTAATGAGGTAATATATTAGACCAAAACTGGCAAGCCTTTTCATTAAGGTTTACAGCCTCTAACCACTGATTAAACAGCTTTGTCCTGCCTGCACCGCCCGCTGGGCAGGGGGGCTCTTGGCCAGACGAGCTGCTCCGTGTGGCAGGGACAGAGAAGGGCCCTTCTGCTGGGCGAGCTAGTGCTGCCAGCTGCTCCCACCATCCATCTGATGCCATCTACATGGTGTAATTAAGCTCTAGCGCAATGGAGCAGAATTAAAAGTTAAACTTTGTGACTGCTACTTGTTTATTTCCTTGTGGTGGCTGTCAGGAAATACCTGTGCCCTTGGTGCCGTTTGGTTCAGTGCACTAACCTGACCAGCAATCACCCTGTTCTGCCTGCTTCGCCCCAGAGAACAGCACAGCTCCCAGCATTTCCTCAGAGAGCTCTGAACTGGGCAAGTTAGAGTCACAAGAGAACAGAATCACCAGACAGCAACGACCCACACCGGCATCGGGGCACTGCGCGCAGCAAGGCACTTTATAGAGGAGATGGCATTGTGTGGTGAGGTGTTTTATGGCTGCTTCTACAAAATCCAATTTAAACTGCAATTCATCTTTAGTGGCAGTTCACAAATCGATGATCAGCGTTTCCAGCTGACACAGGGGCCCTGCAAGGCACTTTACAGCCTCTTTGCCTTCCTGGGGGTGTCTGCAGCCCACGGCAGCACTGACCCTGCTCTGCTGCTCACGGCACAGGGATGGTCGTGCTGCTGCTGTAGCATCTCCTGGCCCTCCCAGGCAGCACCAGCCTGGCTCCCTCTGCCACACCAGGACCTTCTGCTCCCCCTCACCATTTCAGTGCACTCAGCTCCCAGCCCAAGCACACACCAGGTCCGCTGCCACTGAAGCATCACTGCTGCTGTTCACTGCTTGGCTCCTTCTTCCGCAGCAGTTACAGCATCAGCTCTCTGGAGAGGTTGGGTCTGTTCCCAGCTCCAAAGCTCACTCATTCAACTTCAGACAAGGACCAGCCCTGCAGCTCCCTATATCTGTTAGGCTGATCAGGGGCTTCACATGGCTGCTGTAAAGCTTTTAACAGCCACAGCTGTGTGTGGATGCCTGCTTTAGTGGTCACAATTTAGATTGCCTTTTTTGCCACGCCTGAACACACAACCAGAACAAAACCTTGCATTACACATTTCATACATTGCCCTCCTGTGAAAAGTTCTCCTGATAAGTATTTTTCAATTTCAATAGGAATAAAATTTGTTGTACTGCTGTAATCTCTTTGAGAGGTCAGAAACACTTCCAAGTCGATGTAAGGAGCAAGTTCTGTGTTTGGATCGTGATCCATATCACAGGCCACTCACACCACATCCCTTCTCTGCATAGGACACAAAAGCCCAAAAACTAGGAAATGTCCTTTTAGTTATACCTCACCTTTTCTTTGCAGGACAAGCAGACAAATTAAACCAGAATGCAATAAATCCTCTTGTCCAGCCCACGCTGGGCAGGAGCAGCAGCGTGCCCAGGCTGACCCCGCTGCGCTGAGCAGGGAGGGCAGCAGCCACCTACGACAGGGCTGGGGAAGGGTCAGGAGCTGCAGCAATCCCTGCCCCTTGCTGGGCTCACTCCTCTTTGCCTGGCAGGTTTCCCTTTAGCTGTGGTGGGGAACAGAGCTGCCCACAGGAGAGCCCAGGGAGATCGCTCAGCTCCTGTCATTACCAGTAAGATCCTTCCTCGAGCCAACGCACTGGGGAGGGGAAAAGAGGAAACCTGCGTCTGGGGAACGGGGACACCAGGGACTCTCAGAAGAGCTGTCTCAAAACTAGACCTCAGCAGCCATGAAATAAGCTTTTATGAGACAAAGAGTACCTCCCCTTCAACTCATGGGCTTAACTTTTATGTCCTAATGAATCCGTGCAATTAGACTAATCGTGCCGTCGGGGAAGATGCGTATGCACTGGGCAGCGAGGTGGTGTGGTGGACACGGGAGCAACACCCAGTGTGGGGAGGCTGTGCCAGCTCTGCCCCAGCCCCGTGGGTGGGAGAGATGTCCCTGGGCAGTGTCACCCCGGCTGCTGTCGCCACTCCTCTGCCAGAGAAAGCCAGGCAGAGGATGAAAGCAGCCAGAGGAGGATTTCAGAGAGGTGGAGCATTGGGGTGCCTGTAGGGGGGTGCTGGGTCAGCCCTGCAGTGTCCGTTCATTTTCTGAACGAGTTTAAATCACTGTGAGATTCCAAGCTGACAGACAGCAGAGGCTGATTCGGAGGTGCTATTTTTTTCTTCATGGCATTAGCTGCTGGCCAAAAGCCTCCAGTTTAATGATGGTCCCACCACGCCGCTACTGGTTTCTTGGCGAGCGAAGTGCAGCAGCCTGGTGCGCAGTGGCACAGCCAGCGACAGCGAGAGCCTCGCTCGCTGCCTTCCAAGCACAGAAGACACCAGGGAAATGCTAACAGCCTTTCATTAGTCAAAACGTTCACAGCCCGTGTGCTGAAACATATTTATCACCCCCAGCAGCCGTTCCACGGGCAGGTAACAGCGCACACAACTGCAGTCAGCTCCTTCTGCTGCTATTTATCTGTGCCACAGCTCCTCGAGCACCTGGTTGTTTCAGGCAGAAATGCCTTGAAAGCACAAACACAATCCTTTCTTCTTTTTTTTTTTAGTTTACTTCAGTGTTTTTAGGCCAATGTAAATCAGTGGGGAAAAAATCTTACAGTTTTACAGAGCAGCATGGAAATTTCCATGAAAAAGCTGTTAGAGTTAGCGGCTGAAGGAGCCAGAAATAATATTTAAACTTTCTCTTGAGCTGTTTTGAGACAGACACAATGAGTAAAATCACTCTGGGCATTTCATAATAAACCGATGCTGATCGAGCTGGACCTGACCCAGGGGCAGCGTGAAATGCCACCACTGCCTGACAGGCAGCGCGGGGAGGGGAGGCAGCAGATGAACCCTCACAGCCCTGACTCGAGACACGGACACAAATTCAGGTAATAAGCCGTGGATGAATTAGCCTTTGCTGACGTTGGTGTTCTGCCACAGCAGATGCTTGTTGACGTTAGAGAGCCGTTGTTCTAGCACATGCAGATACCTCCCATTTGGACGCTGGTGTGACCAATAAATGTTACAAAAATTGTGAGTAATCTCGCTCGCTCCGAGTTATTCCGATATAAAACGATCGAACTGATCAGCTGCGCGCAGCCAGGCACAGCCGTGGCTCTGTCGTAGCTTCCATTCCATTTGGTCATCTCCAACAGCTTTTCCTTTGCCAGCTCTTTGGTTCAGAGGCTCTGTTCGGCTGCTTGGTTCTCTGCCTGGGTACAATTCCTTTTTTTTCCCCAAAAAAAAGCTGAACAAAATTAATTCAGCTACTTCCAGAAAAGCAAGGATGCTGTGTGCTTTTGAGAAATAGCACCAGCAGAAAGAGCCAGCAATTAGCATCCGAGCACCAGGAAAGGCAGCACGCAGACCCTTTGTTTCTCAGCATGAGATTACTTTACCTTCCAGTGCTAAATCTCTTTCAGTGATTTCCTATGCAGTCGTTCCGTGTCTCTGCGTGCACAGCGCTCGGTGCTCTGTGCTCACCCCCGGCGAGAGCTGCGATTAAGGGAACAGACAGCTAGCAAGTAGGAAACAACATTTGGCATGCCCATGCAGAGAAAAAATGGGTAAAATAGGTGAAATATGAAGGCAAAAACGTCAATCCATTAACGGAAGTGTCTCTCAGTTGGTGTTTTGGCTCTTCTGCACAGCTTTAGCCTCTGTCAGCTGAAGGACTTGGGAGCAGAGTTTGGTTACAAGTTGTTCCCAGCCTCTTGTGCCACCCATCTGCTGACTTGCCACCGAAATGCTCATCACTGGGACCTTTTCTTTTGCTAAACATTAAGTTTGATTTATTCTGCTGCTATAGATTTCCACACCCCAGGTGGGAAGTGGGATGTGGCAGCCAGCACCCGTGGTGCCCCCTGTGGCACCATCCCTGGTGGCACGCTGTGTGTGTCCCGTATGGACAGGGCTCTGGTCAAAATGTCCTTCTCCTTGGAAGGTGCTTGTCAGAGGCACAAGTGAGGGGAATTGCACCGTCCCTCAGAGGCTTTAGCAAAGAGACTGTAAGCTTTTTAATGGCGGCGTGAGCCAGCATCCATCACCTGCCTGTTTGTGCATCTTCTGGGCAAGTGGCTGAGCAAGAGCCTTTGTCACCACTTCTGCCATCAAAACCCAAGGCAGAGCATCTGAAATGAAGTCTCCCAGTACAAATTCCAATACTGTCCCAGAATCATCTGTTGTCACCTCCAGTCTCATGTTGTCTGGGACTCCCAGAAATCATTTCATAGGCAAAAAGAGCTTGTTTTCAGCATTGCCAGCCATTAAGCACAGCAAGCTCTTGCGTTATTTCTTTCTCATTATTACCTTTGGCATCCATAAACCCCAAACTGCACGTTTGTCCCCCACGGCGGAGCTGTCCTCGCTGGGCTCTGGGCTCCTCCCGCCTCGTGGCACTGCAGGACTCGCTGCCAGAGGATGCTCTGCTTGTAACTACTGAAGGAAAGAGAAAGAAAATAATGGTATTAATTAAAAATCTATTGGAAGCATAAAGTAGTGGAAGTTCTGTGTGGCAGATGGTCACAGAGGTGGTGCCCAAGTTTTCTTGTTCGTTAAATAATTTCACCATAAATTTGCACCTGCTAAACTGTGTTTCCATCTCTGCATGAATACAGGGTAAGAAAAATTGCATTTTTTACTTAAACCAATTTTCTCCATATTGTTCAGAGCTTCTCACTAAAAGGAAAAGCAGTTCCTGTGGTTGCTCACAGCAGATAATGGCACCAGCCTCCAAGAAACCATTTGGTTCCATAGAGCGCGTAACTCCTGCGCTACTGCTGGGTGTCTGATACATCCGTACTGAGGCTCCCTCGCTGAAATCAACCGAATGTGGAAACTTTATATGGGAGTCATCCTTCTCCCAGCTCTGCAACTCAGCCAGCTCTGGGCAGAAATAAAGTAACGGCTCAAAACTGGTGTCGGAGTTTGGTGAGCTGGGACGCCCAGGAGAGCAGTGGCAGCTGGATGCGCAGAGCTCTGCTCTGGTCAGCTGCCAACCAACCACACACACACAAAGGAGCGAGAGGCACTGAGCGGCCGTAAGCACGAGAGGGTCTGGGGGGTTTGCTTGGCTGTGCACACACCGACCGGGCACCCACCGGCTGCGTGACGGCTCTGCTGGCCAAGGAGCACCTCGGCCCCGCAGCCACGGGCGAGGAGCAGAGGGTGGATGTTCTCCTGACACTTCTCAGTGAGTACTGGGAACGCTGGCTCTAAATACACCGGGGTCACAGTGGGTGCCAGAGTCCGCGGCAGTGCCCGGCTCTGACGGGGCTGGCTGTGCTGGGGGGTGACACCCAGGGCTGGCTGTGCTGGGGGCTGACACCCAGGGCTGGCTGTACTGGGGGGCTCACACCCAGGGCTGGCTGTGCTGGGGGGCTCACACCCGGGGTTGGCTGTACTGGGGGGCTCACACCCAGGGCTGGCTGTGCTGGGGGGCTCACACCCAGGGCTGGCTGTGCTGGGGGGTCACACCCGGGGCTGGCTGTGCTGGGGGGCTCACACCCGGGGCTGGCTGTGCTGGGGGCTGACACCCAGGGCTGGCTGTGCTGGGGGGCTCACACCCGGGGCTGGCTGTACTGGGGGGCTCACACCCAGGGCTGGCTGTGCTGGGGGGCTCACACCCAGGGCTGGCTGTGCTGGGGGGTCACACCCAGGGCTGGCTGTACTGGGGGGCTCACACCCGGGGCTGGATGTGCTGGGGGGTCACACCCAGGGCTGGCTGTGCTGGGGGGGTCACACCCAGGGCTGGCTGTGCTGGGGGGCTCACACCCGGGGCTGGCTGTACTGGGGGGCTCACACCCAGGGCTGGCTGTGCTGGGGGGCTCACACCCAGGGCTGGATGTGCTGGGGGGTCACACCCAGGGCTGGCTGTGCTGGGGGGCTCACACCCAAGCCCCACACTGCCAGACCTCACAGCCACAAGCCTGAATTCTCCATTGGGAAAGTAAAACTGTCTTCGAGCACAAATCCCCAGCATGTGCCGTCTCTTCTCATGACATGGGCTCTCCTTTCCCATTTGCAAGGAGATGTAAACAGCTCTGGTTTCGACAGCTTGGCCTTTCATCGTGGCTAATTTGCACATCTGTGTTTCGAACAAGCGGGCGCCTGGCCCTCTCCCCGGCTCCGTAATGAGATTTTCCGCCCCTCAGACATTCTGCACGCTCAGTGGCTGACAGCTCTTCCAGATTGCATAATTTATTAAGGCTAATCAGCATCACTACTGGCACTTCTTTTTTCTTACATCAGCTCACTCGTAGTAGTTAGAAAATGGTTTTTGCTATAAAATACTTCATTATTGTACTGAAAGTCTCTTCTGGAGAAATGAGCCCCTAAGACAAGAAAATGGGAGAGCAGGTCCTCCTCCACAGTGCTTCCTGGTGTTTGCTTTTTCCATACGACTTCAGGGAAGGAATGGTGCATTTGACCGATTTTGTGGAACTCTCCTCTCTTTCCCACCCCACTCCCACCCCGGAGCTTCCCACCCGCGCTGCGCTGCTGTGGCTCAGCGACAGCCCTCGCACAGCCCAGCCCGTGCCAAGGAGCACGGAAGCGGGGCGGGGGGGAATTGGGGGATGCTGCGGGTCGTCCCGGCCAACACCACTGATCCACGGGGTTTTCCTTAGCTGAATAGCATGCAGCAAGATTTATGATTTCTTCCACTATCCATGTCTACAGTGAACCACACAGTGAAGAAATGCAGGCAAATAACTGCAAAGTAGACTAAAAGCCAAATTAACTGGAGCCTGGTAAACAATATTGCTCACTGTCCCATCTTTCAAAGTAAAAAACAATTAGGGTGACTCGATTCTTTATGATAAAATTTAATTTGGAGTAAATCACAGTTCTCTGGCAGATGTCTAGTGGGATAAAGGCAGAGGGATGGCAGGCAGCAGCGCTGCAGAAAAATGGAGAGAGGCTCACTGAAGTTCGGATTGAGGGGGTGGGAGGAGATGGAGTCCCTCTGTACAGATGGGTTTGTGCTGCTGGATGGGAGGATACATCCCATGGCCCCTTCTGACATGGGAAGGCTCCAGGAATCACATGGCCAGTGGATGGGCTGACCATTTCTGCTCTGCCATCTGCCAGCCGCTTGCCTGCTGGTTTCCACAGGCGTGCAAGCCGAAAGGAGACGTTTCCCTGAGGTCCAGCACGAGTCGGCTCGCAGAGATGCACCTCAGGAACCCGTTGGGATAAGGAACAGAGCTAACGGAGCAGGGCAGCGGGACAGTTACTCATTTACCATACGCCTCACTAAGCAGAAGGGACTCACTTCTGCAGGGTCCCATCCCATACCCGGTGCAAACCAAACACAGCACCAGCACCAAAGCCGTTCCCCTCCCGGGAATAACTTCTGATCCCCCACCGCGGGCACCAGCAGAGCCACGGGCCCAGGTCAGTGCTGGAGACACTTGGGGGCTGTCACCAGCTCCCCCAGCCCTGGCACCACACTGCGAGCTGCCACCAGCAGCAAACGGGACCCTGCTGCTCCCCGGCCAGAGCTGTGCCCTCCCCGCCTGGCCCCACCGCCACTCCCCACGGCCACCAGGGCTTCGCTTCCTCTGCTCTGGGAAGAGAAATGCCCTTGAAGGTGGCCAAAGCTGTGTGAATTTGATAGTGCTTTGCACAGAGACTGTGTGTTGTCATTTGAAAACATTTCCTCAGTTATCTTCAATCTTCTAATCCTCCTTTAAATGTTATTCCCATAGGATTACATTTATTTCATTCTCCAGATAGTTTGGAGATTACTCTATAGCTTTCACTAAACAATTATAAAAATCAAAACTCTAAAAAACCTCAAACCTTCTAGTTTATCAGTATTTGTCAGCTAATATAATTAAAAAAAAATTAAAAATCTGATTAGACAGCAACTTGGAAATAATCCCAGAACATAAAGGAGGCTTAAAAACACCATATCCTCAGAAATATGTAGAGCAGAAATAAATTAGAAAGAAAAACTGATGGATGGATGTAAGTTTTAAGGATCTGCTTCCAGAGGAGAAAGGCTTTCTAGGGCACTCACCTGGGATTCTGTCCCCACTCTGCTGCATCTGAACTGTTGGAAGGATGTCATCCTGCCGTGACAGCAATCTCTGCCTGCAAGGAGCTTGACAATTCTGACTGCACAATAAGGGGTGCTGCAAAGTTGAACTCCAGCCAGACCTATCTTAATTTAACAGAGCAATATTAGTTCTCAGGCCTCCACGATCCAAACTTTTTCCTAGGAAGCCACTTTGCAAAGGAAAAGCTTTACATTCAACCACAGAAGTAGTTGTGTGCTGATGAGCAATATACCCACAGGTCAGCATTCAAGGACAGGGATCAGACAGCTGGAGACAGATCATGGAAAATAATATTTGGACCAAACTGCCATAAAAAAAAGGTGTCATTCCTCACCGAAAACAAATCAGTGTGACAGGTCTTCAATAAAACACTGGCTGAAATCAGGGGAATTCATGCACAGCCCTCAGAAAACACAACATCAAAAAGTGTGCAGTCAAATGAAATCTCAGTGTTTCCAAAAAAAACGATTTCGAGACCCAGAAGTTGTGTTTTTCCTTTCATCCTCATGACAGGTCTGGCTGGGACACAGGTAGGGTTTGATGCCGGCTGTGAAAAACAAAAAGCCTCGTTTGTTGACAACTGAACCACCAGGTAATTACTTAATTGACTCCATGATTGGTACATGGTAGCAGCACTCAGGCTAAAAGCAGAAATCCATTAGTGGTGCTCCCAGCAGTTACTGCCCCGACCAGGGAACAGCAGAGGCCGGAGCATGTCCTGTGGCCACGCAGCGTGTGGACACCCGGGGAGGCGTGGGGAGGCACGTGCTGGGGGAAGGCACCGGTGTGGGCACCGGACCAGCCCCGTTGCCTCTTCATCCTCTTTCTCCAGCTTTTTGTGCCACCGAGCTCATTTCCAGAAAAGACCCTGAAACCTCAGGCTAGGGGATCCCTGCTGGCACCTGGAGCCTTTCTGCTGGGGACACGGGAACTCACACTGCTCTAAACAGACACAGACCCAAAACCTCCAGCGCTGGGAGATCCGTGCAGGAAGACAAGACCAAAACCCAAGCAAGAGGGGTATCATTGCAAATTCAGCATGAGAGCAATTGAGCCCCGTTGCCCACTGGTGGCACTGGGCAGAGCGGCAGCAGTGCTGGGGAGCAGGAGGGGAGGGAATGGGGCTGGCAGCTTCTGCCAGGCAGCACACCAACAGGCACAGCACCGCCACTGATGGGCACAGCACCGCCACTGATGGGCACAGCACCAACACAGATGGGCACAGCATCACCGCAGATGGGCACAGCACCAACACAGATGGGCACAGCATCACCGCAGATGGGCACAGCACCGCCACAGATGGGCACAGCACCGCCACTGATGGGCACAGCACCGCCACTGATGGGCACAGCACCGCCGCAGATGGGCACAGCACCGCCACTGATGGGCACAGCACCGCCACTGATGGGCACAGCACCAACACAGATGGGCACAGCACCGCCACTGATGGGCACAGCACCGCTGAGCACCGCACTGCGCACACCCAGCAGTGCAGCCCAGCTAATCCAGCTGTCAGCGCTGCACATCGATAACCACTGCTTTAACACACGGATCATTGTCCCAGTGAAGCCACCTTTGGCAGGAACAAAGCCACCCTCACCCCGGCCAGGCCCGGAGCAATGGGTCTGGACTTGGTTATCAGCTCCTTTCAGCAATGCAGCGGGGCAGCAGAGCACCTTTGTCAGCTGGACCCAAAGCCATTAGTAACCACGGCAAGGTAATGGGCTGCTGAGCGCCAGGTTTGGCCCCAAAAGACCTATGAACAATGTATAACATTTCACAGGAAACAATCATTTATATAATTCCCATGAACTTCTGTTACCAGGCCAGCGGGGAGGGAGAAGGGAAGGCATTAGTCATGCACTAGCAGATGTTCTGACTTACGTAAGACTCTTTTTTTCTCTCTTTTTTAAAAAAAAGCTGCATCTCAGCCAGGATGCTTCTTGAGAGCCCCCTCGCCCCCCGTGGCTGGGCAATCAGGAAGCCTCAGGACTGCAGAGAGAGCTGCCAAGCTGGGGCTCTGCTCCTGCAGGGAATAATTCCATTTCTTTTGCTGAGTAGAGGGAAGGTGCAGAGCGTTCTAAGCACAGCCACGGAATGCCAGCCTGTGTTTTAGTGACAGAGCACGCCTGGCTGTGGGGACACTCGTCAGCCTCGCTCCGAGCAGGCTGGGTTGGGCTCAGGAGGCAATGGACACGTTCAGAGGTTCCCAGCTCCCCACAGCAGTGTGCCAGCTACCTTGCACAAGACGAGTCCATGATTCAAAGTGGTGAGGAGAGCAAAAAGGAGGCGGCTTCCATCCCAGCACACGTGGGCATCTCTCCAGACGGCGCAGGACCACCCCAGCACAACACTCTGCAGGCCCCAGGAGCACCTGAAAGCCAAGTGATAAACCAAAGGGTGTTAACGATCCCGTTAGCACCGGCTCTGTGGCTGGGTGCCGCTCTCAGTGCCACTCTCCCCCTGCTGCCCCACTTGAGGGGCTCCTGCTCCAGCCCCAGCGATGCCCTTCCCCCCGGAGCCCCCCAGGTAGCGCAGGGCCCTGGCAAGAGCTGCAGAACCGCGTCCCCCCGCGGTGGTCAGACGCTGCTGGAGCTTTCTGGAAGAGCAGCCAGAGCATCTGTGCCAAGCTCTCGCCGTGGAGCCCACGCTCATCTAATTTTCAAAATCCTCCAGGCGGTTGGTTATCTTAATTAAGATATTTATCTTTGTTAAACAGAACCGAACACATTTGCATGTCCACAGAGAGGTGTCTTGTTCCTACTGATGGCCGCTGGGGTGGAATTAGGAGCTGCCAAGAGGGTGTCTGGCCTTTGGCTGCTGACAAGGACATGATTAGATTTAAAGGGCTGGGAGAAGTTTTGCTCCTGTGCTGGCGCTTCATTTCCAAGACACAAACCTCCGCTGGTTTTGTAGCATCGAGTACTCCAAGCGTAGATCCCTGGGGAGGGATGTGTGGCTCTGTGGTGTGGAGCAGTACTGGGTTACCTGCAGTGCTTACTCTAACCTCGATGCACAAGACGTATTTAAAATTCAGTAAATTCCATTCCCTGCCCTTGGCTCTCATGAAACACACCAAAACGCTTCAGCAGCTGCCGCCTCCCTCCCGGCCGACGAGGGACGTGATCCTGAAGCGCACGGGGAACGCGGCGCTGTTTTTCACCTGAGCTGCAATCATAAAAAGGTTTCCAACTCCACTCAGCTCCGCAGTACTTACAGAAGATGGATAATGCTGCAATCCCTAAAGCCTGCTAAAATCTGTTTTCCCATGTTTGAGTTAACAGAAGTTGGGGCAATACTCTTCTATTTCTCTGTGCTAGAGCAGCCAGCTGTCACCAGCAGCACGCCCAGGGCACTCGGACTGGCGGGCACTACAGGAGAGGCTGCGTGGAGAGGGCACAGCCACGCACAGCCCCACACCACGAGCTCCAGTTTTGTTTTAAACACGGATGGAAAATCTTTACCTCATTTGCTAAAAGCACTTTAATGTCTTTACAGAGGAAAAAAAGATATTAAAATGTATTACTAATTTGGATTATTTAATTCAGTCAGCAAGACTGAAAGCACTTGCTGCACTTCAAGTCCAGGTTCAAAGCATTAATCACTCTCAATTTTGCTGCCATTTCCTTTACATTTCATATTTATGTCATTTTTTCATTCATTAGCTATGAGCATGAGGATGACAGGCTGCCCTTAGGTGCATCTTTAAAGCACATACAGTGAATGGTTGTTGGACCTAAGAACTGAGTTATTGGATCCACATAAATAAAAGGCAAATTACCCTCTTGACAATTAATTACCTGGAAGATGACTGGAGGTGCAGAGCGGTCTCATGTACAACTGTCAGGTCCCCGGTGGGGCTGAGATGGGAGGTCAGGGCACTGCTGTGCTCTCAGCACCAGAGTGATCTTTCCAGAAGCATTCACAAAGTGAAAAATGCATGCTGTGCTCTCCCTCTTTCCCAGTGAAGAACGGGGCTGTTAGTTCTGTGTGTGCTGCCCAGCCTGCCCTTGGTCTTCTTCTGGGTTTGCACTTCAACTGTTTTCCACAGGGGCCCGTTCCCCTTCGCCCCTTCGGTCCGAGGGGCGGCTGCAACGTTCAGAGGCTGCAGGGTTCAGAGGTACAAGCCCTGGAGATCAGCCCCCTCCAGCCTGACGAGGCATGAACGTGTAAGGGGTAACACCTTGTATCTCCCAGTCGCTAACTGCCTCGTGGTAAGGAGAAATGCCCCTCAGCACTGGTACAGGAGGTGCTGCTGCAGCCAGAAACACTTCAATTCACGCTTGCCACCTCGAGCAGGTCTGTTCTATCTCAGGAGAAGTCATTCTTTACAAGGAGACACCATTCACTGAAAAGAAAAAAACAAAAGAGTCCTCAAGGAGGAATGGATGGGAGCTGCTTTCCCAGTCAATACTGTCTAAAAACCAAATGGGTCCCACTGCAAGTCAAAGGCACTGCCACATGTGCTCCATGAAACACTGCATTTGTCCCTGCTCAGCCACGCAGGAAGCCCTGGCCCCTCTCCACGTTACTGCTCAAGAGTGATGTTGTCATCAAATTTTCTATGAAGAAGAACATTGCGGCAGAGATGACTCACTGTGATGCACGTATTTCACAGGAGAGGCTGCTGCACTCGGAGCAACATAGTTAAACAAGGAAAAATATATTAAGTTCCCCTCCCAGATTACAGATCAGCTGCACTCCTCCACTGGCACCATTGTTCGAGTTAGTTCCACTGAAAATGTATCAGATTTCTGATCTTGGGGACAAGGACAGTGAGTTTCAGCTGCAATAACTGTCTCAGATAAGATTTAGAGTCAAGCCTGATGAAAAACTATTTAGAAATCATGTGTTCATTATCATGCTCTTCATATCTTCTTTGCTGATTTTCCCTTCTAATAAAATACCCAAATCTCAGTATTAAGAAATGCCAAGAAAAAAGTTCTGGGGAAAGTTTAGTTCTCGTGCAATGAATGCAGTAACTGCCCATGACACCAGGACAAAAACACACTGCAGAATACTCAGAAACAGCCAAACCAGGGATTTTTTCCCATCACAATTATTTTGTATGTAAACTCTCAGGCAGGTGCAGCAGCAAGGTGCCACCCTGCTCCGGGTGACAGCAGCAGAGCCCTTCAGCCCCTCCTGCTCCAGGAGAAAAGGAGAAAAGTCTCCAAAGAGGCGGTCACCATCCCAGCCCTGGCACACTCCTGCGGCCTGAGGGACACAGTGACTCTGGGCAGTCCCCTCCCCATACACCAGACTGGGAAGTACTCACACATGGGTGCATTTTTCACTTGACACCTATGTTAGGGTGCACTCGTGTGGAAATTTCAATGCAAATGCTGTGTTTGCCCCACAGAAATTAGGTAATACACTCAGTTCCCTGTTGGTACTTACTGCTCTTACAGCTTCAGCCGGGTGACCGGGCCTGATGGAGAGGAACGACTCGGGTGTCGATTCCCAGCTGGGCAGAAACACGCTCAGGTGTGGGCACTCGGTGTTTTACACACAGCTAATGCTCAGCCAGGGCAGGTGTCCGAGGGGCCAGCACCCCATCGCCACATCGCACCCCCGCAGGGTCACTGGGGTCTGCTCCTGCAGTCTGAGCCCTGGCCACAGCTCATTGCACGGTTACAAGCACAGGCTGCCCCCAGACAGCAGCGCCACAGCTGCGGGGGGGCGTCTGCGCTCCTTCCCAGCCGGGATGAGCGGCGTCACCGCAGAGACCGGCCGCAGCTCGTGACACGGACCGCGGGGCGGCCGTGCGGTGTGTGGGGTCGGCCGGCTGCCCCGTGCTGCCAGCGTCCCGCACGGCTCCCCGCACCGCCGAGCTGCTCTGGGCAGCCCCGGACACCCCCTCCTGGGGCACAGCGGGGACAGCGGGGACAGCAGCGGGGACAGCGGGGACAGCAGCGCTGCCAGCGCTCCGCCCCGCCCCGCGGAGCTCCCGAGCGGTGCCGGCGGGACAGCTCCGCTCTGCCGGGGCGCTGCTGCCACCTGCGGGCGGCGCGGGGGGCCGGGGCCCGCACACAGCCCGGGGCCCCGTGGGACGGGACGGGCGGGTCAGTGCCCCCGAGCCGGGCCTGTCCCCCGCGGGGTCCCGCACCGCCAGGAGGGCGAAGCCATGGACCAGCGGCAGAGAAAACAACGAGGAACAGCGCGGCCTCTGGCGACCCCGGGCCGGGGTGTGCGGGGTGGCAGCCGCTGGTCCCCAGACACGGACGGGTTCATCCACGCGGCGGCTGCAGCGCTGCCCGGCGCCCCGCTCTGCCGGGGCAGGGAGGGATGCTCTGTGCCTCGGCAGCCGCCACCGAGAGCCCCGGGGGGTGCGGGGGTCCCCCGCCTCCCCAGGCTGCAGCATTACCTGCCTTGGGGTGATTTAATTAATGTTTATAAATACCTGAAGGGGGGGCTGAGGGAGGATGGAGCCAGACTCTTCCCAGTGGTTCCCAGTGACAGGACGGGGGGTAATGGACACAAGCTGGAACAGAGGAGGTTCCATTGAAATATGAGGAAGAACAACTTTTGGGTGAGGGTGCAGAGCCCTGGCACAGGCTGCCCAGAGAGGTTGTGGAGTCTCCTGCTCTGGAGATTGTCCAGCCTGGCCTGGATGCGTTCCTGAGGGATGTGTGTGAGGGGACCCTGCTGTCCCGCAGGGGAGCTGGGCTGGGGGAGCTCTGGAGGTCCCTTCCAGCTCAGACAATTCCGTGAATCTGTGACTGTTCCCCTCCCTGCTGCTCGCCGAGCCGGGCAGTGGGGATGGCCCCTGCCCCTCATGTCTGCAGCGCTGTGCCAGGGAGCCACGTCCGCGGGCAGGGGGTAGCAGGTAGACACCCCCCACCCCGGGCAGAGCCACTCAGGGGAACCAGTGATGGAGGGGAGGAATGGTCCCTGAAGAAAAACACCCTTCAGTGTGAGAATAAAGGAGCCACGGCAGCTCTCTGAGGCCAGGAACGGGCTCGGGCAGCGAGTGGTCGGAGGGACACAGCAGCCAGGGCTGGCAGCGGTTCCTGCGGCAGGGCTGGGGGAGCACGGAGCAGCCCTTCCCCACCAGCCTGCGCAGGGAGCTTCCAGGCAAGGATTTGTCTGAAATAAAGTGGAAGAAAGCTCCTGTTGTTTTTACCTACAGGCATTTAAAATAAAACTTAAAAGAAGAAACACCACCTCTGAAACGTGGGGTGCATCTCGGCTGGTGTAGATCAGCACAGGTCCTCCCACGTCAATGGAAATGGGAAAATTTCCACCCCCTTGGAGGTGGTGGGGGGATTTTTATTGGCCTACATCTCTCGTCCCTGTGTGTTTTCACCATGTGCCCAGGGCTGAGAGGAAAGGGCCCATCTGTGCTCTCAGCAGCTCACCTAAACAGAGCGGAACAGTCAGCCCTGGTGAGCCACGGCGGGCCCGGCTCGCGGCGACGGGGAGGCAGCAGCCAGGGGACACGGCCAACGGCACCCTGCTGTCCCCACACCGGGACGGAGCCCTGGGGCTGCTCTGCGGCTTGGGCCCAGCACCCCGAACACCGCCTCCGACCGGGGCGAGGAAGGTGCCAGCAGGGGCACGGGCAGGGGCGCGGGCAGGGGCGCGGGCAGGGGCGCGGGCGCGGGCACAGGCAGGGGCGCGGGCAGGGGCGCGGGCCCACATGGCTCCTGGAGGCAGCAAATATTCTGAAACCACAGCCAGTGTTTTGAGAAAAGTTAAGCAGTTTTATTCAACGGGATGAGTCCACACCCAACCAGTGGCTTCATCTACATGGCACCATCAGCACAGGTGACAGGGGACCCACTCAGACACTCCAGCTGAACGGCATCGCACCACACGCTACAGAGACAACACCAGAGCAGGACGACCGTGACAGGGCAGCCGGGCAGCGCGCTCCGATGACCTCCCCGCGTGACCAGGCCTGGCCCCAGCTCCCCGCAGCCCTCGGGAGCTGAGCACAACCCTGCTCGTGAAATAACACAGCCCGGGTTAGGGAAGGGACCGACGGGTACTGGGGAACAGAGGGCACTGTCCTCACCGCCCCGGGGACCAGCACGCTTGCACGCGGTGCTGGAGAGTCCGTACAGAGAAGAGAGCGGCGTGGGTGCCATTGCTTTGGGTCAGCACCATGGGAGGTGACGCCGAGCACTGGGGGAGGCGGGCAAGTGCCAAGCTGCCCCTCCTGGAGACAGGGACAGGGTGGGACGGGGCAGGTGGGGGCACCCAGGGGGTCTGCGGGAGCTGGGCCGGAGGTCGGCGCTCGCTCTGCACAGCAGAGAAACAACTGCTCCGTGAAGATGCCCTGCTCTGGCTGCCATGTCCCCGCGGAGGATGGCAGCTGCTCGGCCAGAAGTGTTGGCAGGGAGAGCTCTGGGGACTCTGCGGAGCCCACAGCCCGTACACCTTTAGAGGTATCGAGATCAGGTAAAGTCACTCATGCCACACGAGCAGGTTCCAGTTCTGACGCTCCTACAATGCCTGTTTCAATTTTGTGCCAAGTTAGCTTACAGAAAAATACATTTCTTCCCTTCAATTTACAGTAGTTAAAACTACAATTTGAGTACCGTATTAAAAAGGGGTAGTTTATTCTTCAACAAAACGTCTTGGTTTTCTTTTCTTTAAAATAAAAAAAAATAAAAGGATATTAAAAGCAATCACCCCTGGCACAATGCAAGTGCACAAAGGAAATGAGGATGTGTACAGCTCCTAGGACAGTAACTCCAAGCATTTGTTCTGGTGCTCAAAAAGGCACTTAAAGATAAGAAAACAATTGTATTAAAAACCCACAACAAAACCAAACAAAGGAAAACGAAAGGCAATAATTTAATAGAAAGAGACCGGAACTCGTACCGCATCTTCGAAAGTAAGGGAGGAAAAAAAAAATCCCTACCAAACATGGTTTTGCTATCAAGTCATCTTTGAAAGTATATAAAAAGCCTGAAGACTGGCAAAGTGATTGTTCTCCAGGAACTAATGGAAAAAAGAACAATAATTACTGGCAACGGATCCACAGCTCTGGTGCCAAACGCGTCTCCCCCGGCCCCTTCGCTGGCTCCCTCCAGACCAGGCTGCTGAACATCTGCTGCCCGCCACGCCAGAGGCAGCGACCCCGGGGCTCGGGGGAATCACGAGGAAAAATAAACATCGAGATGAACCGATCGTGGTAATTACAAACGTCAACAGTGTTAATAGACGAGTACACACACACCATTTCCCCTCAGCATTGCGGGGAAGGACGACAGGATCACCACCACAGGACCGCTCCCCGCTGCACACGGCAAGGTTGGCTTCTGTGTTTATTATTACTGGGTTTATCTTTACATTGAGCTACCTACTAAGTGCAAAGAGTTGGTGAGTGGCATTGGCTTTCATCTAATCTTAGCCTACTTTGTACAGTTTACATGTTAACAGTTACTTTCCAGCGTGAAGCGAGTACGGCGATATATACAGAGGCGGGAGCACGCTGCCTGGCACGGGCACCGGGCGGCTGGCACACGTGGGCACGGCGGGCGAGCGCCCAGGCGAGCGGGAGCTGCGGGAGGAGCGGTGGGCACAGCCACCCCAGCCAGGCTGCTCCTCGGGCCGCGGGCGAGCTGGGGCTGCAGCAGCGCTGGGGAGAGGAAGATGGAGGGGAGAAGGAACGCGCGCCCCGGGCAGGGGCAGGCGGCTGCCGGGCAGCTTTGCCCAGGGAGAGGCAGCGGGCAGGACGAGGAACGTTTCGGAGCTGTTAGTGCGGCTCTTCCGCGCAGCCGAGACTCACGACGGCCCGTTGCAGCTGGGGCCGTGCGCGATCATGCGGAAACGACCAAATTAAACCACGGGTCACTGCAGGGAAATCTGTACAAGAAGAAAAAAGCTGCAGGAGAAGCACAGAGCGTCTTGAATTCAGCACTCACAGAAGAGACTCGATTATCAGACAAAGTACCATGCAACCCCCAGCTCTGTCTGCATATTTTTTCTCTGGGTTAAATGTTCAGAGGAAAAACAAAGTGTAGATTCTTTTGCATAAACTCAAACTGTTGTATTATATAGTACAGTACAGAAAGTGCAAAATATCACCCCATCAGATCGGCTCCGCATCTGATATGGTCAAATATGGCTCATGCTGTTCATGCAAGAAGACAATCTGAATCAAGACCCTCGTGTACTGCTGTGCAACTTCAAATGCAGAACGCTGCTGTGCCACAGCCCCCTCGCCTGCTCAGGCCCCTCTGTCCACATACCGGTGGGGTTGGGGTTTTTTAATAAAATTAAAGAGAAAGAAGTGTGTGGGGAAAGGGAAATGAAACATCTCCAAAGTGTGTAAGTTGCTCTGCTCATGCTCTGCCACAGGTTTGACACCAGTCCTCGTTCATTCTGCAGTCCTGAAGGAAAGGGGAGTTGTGTGGGGCTGGGGCAGGCACGGCAGCGCTGTGTCCCACTGCAGCCCCCGCGTCCTCCTCCCCGCGCCCAGCCCACGCCGCTCGCCTCCTCCTCTGTCCCCGCTCCTGCCGGGGCGCTGCCCAGGGCGTCATGGGAGTCACCTTGGAAGGACACTCCAGCCAGCCTGACACCGGCATTTATGGATTTCCAGCTCTTCCCCGCAGGCCAGCAGTGAACAAAGCCCACCACATCCTTCCTGCCCCCCGCCCTTTCCTTTTGCAAATGCCAAGCGGTGCAGAAAATGAATTCCAGGACTGGCCTTGTATTGCTCGCTGCACAGCTGCTACGTACCTCCACACACACACACACACACTAATAGCCTGGAGAAAACCCACATCAGCCCAGCGTCTCTAGAGGACATTTCAGAGCCAGTTTCTGAGGTAAATCTACTTTGTTAAAAAAGTCACCGAATTCTGTACACTTGGGTTTTAATATATACTTCTACAGAGAGCGTGTCCTCCAGTGCCAACACGTAGACCCGCCGTCTCCTCCTGCCGCAGGACTGCAAGCGTGGGAAGTGTTTCTGCATGGATGGGGTGTGTGCACACGGATGTACATACACACACACGTATGTACAACGGACCCTCGGCCAGGCGACGCGCTCGCTCCCCTTCTGGAGAGGTTCCTCTGGAGCAGGGTGTGAGTCCCCGCTTGGCCGAGCTGCCGGCCCCGCTCCCTCTGGCCAGGCGCTGGCTCCCCGCGCCCCAGCCTACATGGTGCCCGATTTATCCGCCGAGCTGCTGGGGAAGAGCTTCTCGGTGGGGGTGACGGCGGGGCTGCCCACTCCCGAGCTGCTGCTGCTGCTGGAGCGGTGCTGCACCACCGGCCGCACCGGCCGCATGGGCGGGGGCCGCAGCTGAGCCCCGGCCAGCCGGGCCGACAGGGCGGGCTTGAAGGTGGTCATCATCTCCGTGGTGGAGCTGCTGCTGCGGCGCATGGCAGCGTCGGGGTCCCGGATCAGGATGGTGTGGAGGGGGCTGGCAGGCTCCGAGTTGGCAGCACCCATCGGGGGGTTCTTCATGGGCTCCAGCGTGTCCAGGACCACGTCGGGGGCCTGCTTGGCCGTGTTCTGCCTCTCCAGCTCCCGCAGCTCGTTCAGTGCTGTGCTCATGGTCTTCTCGATGTCCTGTGAAAGCCACCAACAAAGGGGCGTCAGCACCGTGCCACAGCATCACCCCGCTCTCCCGCAGCCCACCCCGTGGAGAGGCCCCCCGCCCTGGCATGTGTGTCTGTGCGTGAGGGTCTCTGAGCAGGGAGAAGATGTAAAGCCCAAACTCTGGCTGCACAAAGGCACCCGGTGTCTCCCAGGTCAACAGGAGTTTGGTCGCCGGCTCCAAAGGGAGCAAAGCCCGAGCACCACGAGCAATGGGGTGAACAGCAGCCTGTCCACACCTCCAGCGAGGCAGGGCATCTCCTGCAGCACCAAGGCTGTTTTTTTCCCCAGGAAAGGAGGCCCCACAGCCTCCATCAGATGTCCAGGACATCTGCTGTCCCTGTGCTCAGGGGGCAATGGCACGTGTGGGGTGGTAACGCACAGGGATGTCTGTGGAGTGAGCAGCACAATGGCAGCTCACTGTACACACACGAGAGGCAGTGACAATGGGCTGTCCATGGAGATCCTCCAGAAGGTGAGCTCAGTTCAACTAGAAGAGCCCTTTTAATGTAAATAAGCTGAATTGCCTACAGCTGTAATGCTGATCCCTCACTCTGAAATAGAGAGGCCCTAGTTTGGCTTCACTTAAATCCGCTTGAACTGAATTAAGGCCACTAACTCCTCCTGAGGCCATCGGAAAAGTGATTTAAGGCAACTCAATCAATGGTTTCAAAAGTAGCTCTAGTCAGCTCTCCTCACTGTCCTTGGGCAGACGAGTCCTTATTTTTATAATGCACACAAAACACTTGGTGAGCCTCAGATAATGTTCAGAGGATCAGCAGAAGGGAAATAATTATCAAGTTAGCTCCAATTAATTCTATTAAGCTATTCAGATAATGAGTGAAAATATTCTGAGAGCCGAGCCTCAGGACTACCAAGTCCAGCAGTCCTGCAGACTTTGAGGTAAGCATTTCCTTACATCAGCTGAGTGAGAATCTTTTTCAAGGTTTAAAAAACCGACCAAACCCCAAGGTAACTGTGCTTATCATGCTCCGTCCTCAGCATTCACCCGTCCCTCTGCAGGCTCCTGGGTCCCACAGCCCTGCACTGCACCTGGGGAACACGGCCCGGGCGCCCCTGCAGGCTGCCACGCCACAGCCTCCGTGTGTGCTGCCCCCCGTGCCCAGGTGGACGTGGTGCCCCAGCCCACGCCATCGCTCAGGGCACGTGCGCTACGACCGTAACTTTGTAAACTGACCACACCAAACGCAAGCTCTTGATGGACAGAGAAGCTGGGGAGCGTGCTGCAGAGCAAGAGAACAAGGAGCGTGGCTGGTGGAAAAGCAAACAGGACAGTAAGAGCTCTTCCTGCAATCATCATTCATTACCCCAGGGAAAGCAGCCAATCTGACATCCCACAGCCTGCCGAGCCCTGTGGCACACGAGGGGCTGCCCAGCAGCTGCACCCCTCCGCCCGGGCACCATCCCACAGCTGCTGCTCCCGCCGGAGGGTGGCGTGAAGCACACTGCCTGGGAACTGCTGAACAGCCTGTCCGCAGCACTGCCAGCCCCCAGGCCCATGGCTGGGCAGGGCAGGGACTACGTGGTCCCCGAGAGGCTGGAGAATCCTGCAGGCTGCTCTGGGAAGGAACCACTCTCCGAGACGTGAACAGGTTTGGCATAACCTGACTGACACCTGGCAGGGGCCTCCTGGGCCGTGGGGAGGGGAGACCTGCAGGCTACGCTGGAGGTAACAGGAATTTAATGAGCACCAGGGAGCCAATGTCTAGGGTGATGCCAATGACGTTGCATGGCTAGAGGCATCACACTGGGATCAGACTAACATTCTGAGGTCCCAGCTACAAACAGCCCGTAACAAACCTGAAGCACTTTTCTCCAAACACTGAGCATCAGTCGAGCTCTGATTTGGCAGATCCAGTTTTCTCCTCCTAAGCTCCTTAAAGAGCGTGGGATGAAGACAATGCACTTTGCTCCCTGCGGGAGGGAAGAGCTGCCCGCGCGTTTCGGCGGTGGATCGAACGTTTCTGTCTATACATTCAGAGAAACAAGGTCTGTGGGAGGAGGCAGCATCTTTTATTAGACCACCGATGCAGTTGGAAAAGCAGGCAAGCTGTTGGCTGCTCATTTTTGTCCTTAAACCATCACAGCTACAACAGCCCTGTACTGAAGTGCCCTGAGGCAGAAGGGGCTCTGCAGCACTACCCCAGTGACTGTTATTTCATTGCCTCTCCATCCCTGAGAGCCACTGCACACCCTCTTACCTCAGCAAGCGCTTCTGCTTCTAGGGATTTCTGATCTCCGAGACTACTGTGTCTAGTCGATCCACAGGTCGCTCTCAGCGGGTGGCCATCAGACAAGGCCTTCCTGTCTGGGAAATTGATGCTGCCTGCACTGCCGAATGTCGCCATCCTGCGCTTTTCAGGACTCTCAATCCTGCCCCTGTTAAGAGGTATTTTGTGGGGGCTGCTAGGGCAGGCCGCTGCTCGAGGAGGAGTGTCTATGCCAGGACCCATCCCTCGGGGCGGGCTGTGGGTGTCCCCCCCGCTTCGACGGCGAGGGATAGCTGCACCGTCAGACCTCAATCTCACTCTGCAAAGAATCCATCACAAGACTAGGTCACCGTCTGTCAGATCGAAAGCGTCTGCTTGCATGCTGTAAGACAGTTGCTCAGCTCTGAGAGTTCAGATCAAACCAAACTCGAGCCTTTCAGCTCCAGAAGACTAAGGCAAGAGGGAAGACAGACATTTCAGCCAGTGCCAAGAAAGGGACAGCATTGTACCTTCTTTACTTGTTAAGATCTACAGTAGCAATGCACGTGAAAACCCCCTCCATGCTCACATGATTCTGCAGTGCTTACTGGAGCCTCCCCTTCTGTCCTGCCCTGCACCACACACTGACTCGTCCCGCACACAACAGCGACCACCTCTGTGCTCACAGGAAAAGGAGAGTTCCCCTACCGGCCCATGACTCCCCCAAAGCCGTAGTCCACAATATGATCCGTCGGAGACTGGATGTCGTTCTTGGAGGAGGCTTTATCATCCAGCAGCGGTCCGCTGCTCGCCTCGCTGTCTGCCTTCTGACTCAGGCTGTCGGAGAATGCA
This sequence comes from Podargus strigoides, assembly GCA_028020825.1. Lineage (NCBI taxonomy): Eukaryota > Metazoa > Chordata > Aves > Caprimulgiformes > Podargidae > Podargus > Podargus strigoides. The sequence goes on along the minus strand of CM051629.1, from coordinate 672,469 downwards.
TCATCCCTAGGAAAAGGAGATGATCATCAGTGACAGGGCTCTGTTCCAGTAGAGAGCGTATGGCCCAGCCACAACATGGACATGAACTTCACCACTCCAGCAGCTCCAGACTGTGTTAACAAAGGGCTGGACCAAGGCCACAACTTCAGACAGCACCCAGAATTTGGAAAAAGCAAACACCACATCTCTATGACGTACTGTATGTAGTGCTTGGCTTTGTCAGCTTGAACGAGAAACAACCTGAGCCAATACATGGAGAGGCAGATGGGAACAGGTCCAGATTTCTCACCAAAGTCATGACACCTGGGGAAATCTGACCACCTATTTCAGGTGGCTAAAGAGGGCCCTGTGTAGGTATGTGATTTTAACATCCTGGACACGCCACTTTACTCACATGTCCTGCACCACAATGTACTGGTGGGGTATGAGGCCATCCACACCGTTATGTCTCCCTTCCCACCAGTCTTCCGAAGCCCGATGGTACAGGAGGAGTGAGGCCCCTTTCTTAAAGGAGAGCTCTCGTGGAGATCGTCCAATGTAGTCAAACTTTGCTATGGCTTCAATCTGCTCCACCTCTGCAAAGGACAGAAGCACAGAGAGAAAAGCTTAGTTCAGCAATCAGAAGGGCACAAAAAATCCTAGAAAGAGGCATCTCACCAGCACAGCACTGATGCTGCTGCCCCAGCTTCCCCAGAGCATCTGGCTCTCGGGAGTACAAACCATCTCATTTTTAGACTGATCAATTCTTTCTGTTCTTCCAGCCTTCCTGGAATTTCTCATGGACTCACACACTACCAGCAATTGCAAAAAGCTACAAACCAGATGGGGAGCAGTTGAAATTTCCCTGTGTGCATACGGCATTGTCACCCACACTCCCATTTTCTACCCATAAAGTGATTTCTTCAGTTACAGAACCCCATTATCCTCCAGACTGGGATCTTGTCAAGCTGTGTCAGATACTGTGATCAAAGCCCCGCTTTCCTTCTCTGCCTTCCCTTATCCTGGAGACAGTTTGCCCTGAATTATTGATGAGTAACGAATGCCCCTTTGGGGATCCCCATGGAAACGCTGATACCGGCTCTGGCCAGGCAGCTGCTCTGCACCACCCCCCGCATCTGCAGGCCTTCCCAGCACTATCTCACCGCTCCTCCACTTCGGATGCAAGCTCTACAAACACCAGGGATTCACAAACTGGGAGCTCCAGGCCTGAAATTCAAGAGGGCCGAGGCAGGACTTCACTCTGGGAGGTCGTGAGCACACCAGGAACTTTTGAGCCTGTGGCCAAGGGCATCCCAGCGGGAGCTGCTGGTGCACCCAAAGAGGAGCCTGGTTGGCACTGAGGAGCGTGTGGAGGAGTCCGGCTCTTCTGCAAATCCCTTTCCAGCTGGGAGCACGGAATCCCAGAGAAGCCACTGCAGGGACTGCAAAGCAGTGACGGCGTTTCTCTCCGCACTGGCAGGAGCAACCTGCACGCTGCCTCACTTCGCTCTGAGACAGGGGTGACAATGTAGGCTGCCACCATCCAGCTACCTCTGGCCACTATCAGAGCCAGCAAGCAAGCAGAGAATGTACCTGGATTATTTGAGACACCTGAACCTTTTAACCCCCACCGGGAGACGGGCAGACGGATGATGACAAAGCTCAACAGGGAAAATCTGCTCAGCGACAAAACCCACACAGAGGAGGAGACGCTGGAGAAGGACACGGGAGATGCTGCATGAGACCCCTGCCCCATTCTCCCCTCACGTGGGACAGGACAAGTTGCCTCAGGAGACTGATTTTCCCCAGCTTAAAACACACATCACACCAGCACGAGCAGGAGGGCGTTCGGAGCACTACAGCGGGATCACTGGGGAATGCTCCGGAGGAAACGCAGCAGGGGAGGCAGCCAGGAGGGCTCTGCCAGCCCTGACAGAATGCTGGGTTTCCCAGGAGGGGGGAGGGTACATGGGGCGAGGGAGAGGCGATGAAGGAATATGTAAATTCACCAAATAAAGCTGCTCCTCTTCTCCACACTTGCACCGCAGTTAATCACCCAGAAACTCCAATCAGAGCTATTAATGTGACCAGCCGAGCATAAAATTGGCTAAATGGAATGGCAGCTTGCTCTCCTTCATCTTCCAGCCCTGTCAGCTCCTGTTTGTAGCTGGAAGCAGGTCCCGAGCCGCCTGGCCCAGCTGCGCCCGTCCCCTCCCCGCGGTGCCCGCCAGCCACCGCAGCCACGGAGGGCGGCAGTGTTTGCCAGGACAGGACACATACAAGGAAACAGCAACCCCACTTCAGCCCCCAGCTCCCCACCTGCTCCCCCGAGCCACTTCACACAGCGAGCCCTCCCCACCGCACGGCTGCGTGTCAGCACAGGTGACAAGGAAAAGTCAGTTGTGTAGGGGGTGAAGGGATCTCCTAGAACAGCTCCAAAAGACCAGCCCTGAACCCTGCCACAGAGTCAGACCTCCGAGACAGCCCATGCACAGCCCACAATGTAAACCCAAACACACCAGTTACTGACATGCACACACATCACCCACAGAAACACCGTCCCCACGGGCCTGACAAGGAGCGACGTGCACACCCCTTCCTCTAACACAGACCCGGGCTCTGTCTGCGCTCACCGTCATCACTGGTGTGAGGCTCCGTGCCGTTGTCATGGTCAACCTCATCAATGGTGCCTGGCTCGCTGTGCGGGCTGTCACTGCAATAAAACACACCGTGCTTTCAAAGAGAGAATGAGACTGTCCCCGAGGCGCTTAGCAAAGTGAGGAGTTGAGGGAAATTCTAGCCCCAGTGACACTTGAAAAGTTATGGGTTTCGTTTTTGTAGGACTGAGATGGTAATTGTAAATCACAGCAGATCTCTGAAGCTGCTTTGAGAACAGCAGACACTGGCACCACGATGCCCAGGCCCAGCCCATCACGTTCTGTTGCTCACACGTCTTACTCGTGTTTGGCAAAACAAACACAAAGCGATACCAAGTTAAAATGTCCCACCTGCTCAGTCACAATGAGTTGTAGGATTTCACCCTCTGCTTGCAGCAGCAAGGATGGTGGCAGGTGATCAGCCAGGGAAGATTAGGGCTCAGAAATGTATAAAACTTGCACACAGATCAGTTCCAGTCTGTTATAAATACCAGGTTGTTAAAGCTCAGATCTGAATGTCAGCTTGGAATCCCAGCATCCTCCAGACAAATGTGTGGTATCACTGACACTCCTCACGTGGGAGTTTGCCTGGGGAGGTTTCCTACCCTGGGCATACCAAGGAGGGAGAAGTGTGCACCAGAAAGCCACGATGCAACACAACAGCACACGGTGATCCCATCCCCAGCCAACGCCGACTCACCTTCCTCTGGCACTGGCAAACCACAGGGAAGGTTCAGGGTAACTTCGGGCTAAGGGATTTCATCCAACTTGCAAATTATGATGAAAATACCGGACTTTACTCAAAAATTCCACTCTAAGAGGGATTTGGTTAGAATTGACCTAAAATTCTGTTTTGCTCTGAACACACTTCTATGAATCTGCAGCTAAAACACTTTTAAAGGAGTATTAATACTCGTATTGGAAACAATTTTCTCCTGAAGTTTCTACTGACGTTTGCAATGCAGAGTCAGCATGAGAAAAATGAAAAAAAACCTCAGTGAAACTACCTGTTTTTACTGGCAAGGCTAAAATTAAAAGCAAAACTGATGTATACAAATAGGGACTAATTGGTTAGGGGTGCAAAATCCTCTTAGTTCTCTGAAGGGATTTATAACTAAGAACCACACAGACGGCTTGGCACAGAGTAAGATTCTTAACCAGTGTGAACAAGCACATCAAATACGTATCAGTTGCACACCTAATTCATAACATTTAACAGGAATACATGCAAAAAGGTATGCCCTTCTGCAGGGGGGTGAATTCACCCCAGCACCGTGCTCAGCTGCCCTGAATATTAAGTCTGAACTTCCCAAAGCTCTCCTCACACCCCATCCTCTCAGAGACCCACGACCAAGAGCCCTTCTCCTACCTTCATGTGAGCCGGGGTCAGTTCTCTGCCTGCTGGGAATCAAGCCAAAGCCCTGCGTTTTGTCACAGGTTCACCCTTACTGCACAGAGCCAGGAGATAACCCCAACCAGAGAATCTGGCTTTAAGCTCTGCACACCCCCTCCTTACCAGTACTCCTCCCCTCCAGTCATGCACTTCTCGTAGACAGGTCCTTCCAGCTCTCGGTGGCTGGGGAAGATGCCCTCATGGTTAATGATGATGGTTTTGATGACCTCATTGACATGGGCTTGGCAGGACACCGGATCCTGCCCATCTGGAATGTGCATCAGAGTGGGCCCGAAGCAGATGGCCAGGTTGTAGGGATCCATCATGTTCTCATCGCTGTACTGCGACAAGCTGCAAGCACAAGCGTTAGGGAAGTGCGGGGCCGGCTTTCCTCGTTGGCTCAGAAGCATCTCCCACCCACAAACCCCCACAGCCCCAGAGCGTGACCGCACTGCGCTGTGTACCTGCCCTGGACACAGCACAGCGAGGCTGAGCAAGGAGTGAGATACAACTCTCCATGGCAATGCCAAGGACTTGGGGAAGCCCTGAAAAAATGGAGGGCAAGGAGAAACTCAGTGAAAGAGGGGGAAAAAAAGACTTACTGATTAAGGAAAGCAAAAAGATATCTCATGACAACAATGACAGCCCGGGGCAGGGTGACGATGATTTGCTGGATCTGGTGCACTCTCTCAGTGGGATTCTCGATTTCTGGAACACATGGACAGAAAGAAGATCTTTAAAACTTCTCAGGACCAGACAACACGGCACCAGAGGGCCTTGTTCCAGACCTCGTACTCCCCTGCGCAAGGAAAACAAGTGCCCATTTCCAGATTTGATTTGGCACTGCAGTGCACACAGAATCGAGCGCAATGCTCTTCCACGCACGTCCAGATTCAGTATTAATAGCAGACAGAGACATTGCCATGGGTTTATTTTTAAAGTAACTGTTTATACGTTATTTAGTTCATTCCTCAACAACTGCTCTACCTCTCAAAAGCCTGAGTCAATATGGCACTGGAAATGGAGCACTGCTTGGGTTGTTAGTGCAGATTTTTCAATGGTATTTTTATTCACATTACTCTTATGGGTTAACCCTCGGGTCCTCCTGAGCCCTTCCACTCCAGTCTCCCACTGCTCTCAATGGGAATTTAACCTGAACTGGTTCTGAGCAGGCACTTAAAGATTCTCTTCTCTCCACAGCAGTGCACAAAGCCCACAGCTGCAATCCGAAACCAGCTTCTCTCTGTAGGATGGAGGGCAACTTGGAGCTGGGCTGCCATTTGTTCAAAAATTCTGAGCAAAATTTGGCTTCAGTCCAAAGACTGAAATCTTTATAATATTTCATTTTGGAAATTTTGAGGAATGTATTTATCCCCTGTTATTGCTGACAGGGTTCTCTACTTCTTCAGTTTGCTTTCACTTAAGAGAACATTTGTAAAAAAATCAAATAAATAAGAACTGGATAAAACCTACCACAACAGATATCTGTTCTGAAACCCAGGGGAACAAACTGTCATGCAGCACTTGCCTTTTCTCACTTAGCAGCAATGTTTCAACTGGCTGTAATTCAGAGGAATTAATGGAGTAATCATCAATCACTTGACAATACAGGCACACCCCTGGATGAACCTCTGCAAACAAAGTGCCTTTGCTATCCGTTTCTCGTGCATTTGAGAAATGCTTCCATGTAACCTCTCAGTCCCCTGCAAGGCAGAAGGAAGGAGCAGCCTCTCCTCTGCCACCAGCCAGCCTGGCTCCCCAGCACAGCAGCAGGATCAAGGTGGCTCTGCAGCCTCCCGGGGGCACTCAGAGGCCCTGTGCCACATACAGCAGCACCTGCTGCAAAAACTCGCTCAGAATACCTTACTGCGAGCCAAGGGACATCAAGGTGGCTCTGTGATGCTCTGCGGTGGGGAGCCCAAACCACTCGGCTGCATTTAACCTTTCCATCATAATTACAAAATGAGTCAGAACATCCTACAGCAAGGGAGGCATTTTCCTGAGCAGTGGTTCTCAAAGAAAGAAGGTTTCTTCAGTCTCTTTAGCTTGGGACACCTATTACACAGCCTGTACTTATGTGGCAGAAAATCAGATGCACTTAAAGTCAGATTTTTAATGGGAACAAGCGCTTTAATTCATTTAAAATCTATCCTTAATCGAAAGGTAGCAACAGGGAAAGAAAAGAGATGAGGAGAAGGCAGATGCTTGCTAAAATGAGAAAAAACAGAGAATACTAGCCAGAAAATCAACAGATGATGTTTGCAATGAAAATCTCCCAAAAGCTTAATAAACAGCACAAATTGGCATTAATTAGGGATGGTTCCAAAGCACAAGCCTATGTGCAAGCACACAGTCACATCACCAGGCACTGGGCACATTTCCTGGCCCCTTCTCTGCGGGCCGTGTCCTCCCAGGCTCCCCGCTCTGCCTGCTGCGAGCCCCTGGGGAGGGCAGCAGCAGGAGTGCTGCATGCCAGGCTGGAACTCCCTGTCTGGGGCACGGAATGCTGCAGGAACAGCTCCCTTTGTTTGCCGTGTTACAGGTGTGCTCTGCTGTTCTACACATCAAAACTGAAAGGCAACAGAGAATTTCTTAAAGCTACTACATAAAACAACTGTTCTTGAAAAATAAGGGGAAATTCTTCTCCTTCCGGACAAGCCCGTCCCTGCATCATTCCCCTCCAGAGATCATCTGTCTTTCTTGACATCACCAAATCCCCAGCAGTCATGCACAGTAACGCCAGGGCGGGGGAAGGAGCCGTGAGCAGTGCACGCCAAACGAAGGACCTCAGCGTGTGCTCGCCGGTCACTTACCCACGGCCCGAGACACTCGAGCCCCCGGACAACCCCAACACCTCTCCTGTAAAACAAGGTCATCCTGCAGCCAAAGTGCATGACATGCTCCTCCATCATCTGCAGAACACCAAATTCATTCTGCCTTCTTCCTTTCCCCCAGGGGAGTGATTTCCACGACTTGCCAATAAATAAGTGTCATCACTACAAGGTACTGAGAGAAATAAACCCCAGCTGGGATATGTTTCTTGTGTTGCAGAGGAACCAGTGAAGCTGGCAGAATTCAGGACAGAACAAGAAGCAACCAGGCTCTCCCTGACATCAATCTCAGACGCTTCACAATTAAAAACCCTCAGCTTCTACCTCCACTCACATCCCAAAGCACTTTCTAGTTTTCTTTGGGATGGGAAATGCACACAGCAAACACTTGGAGAGCAGCTGATCAGGTGAGGTTGAACACAGTGCTGCAGACCTCGGGGGTCAGAGGAGTTTTGTGAGTAGCCAAGAGTTGTTGGCCTTCACTGTTTAGAAGACACTGAGCTGAAGCAGCAAAGCCCCTTTGGGTCCCAGGTATAGGGGCTTGCTGCACGTGCAGCCCGCTGGCCGAAGCCTGGAGATGACTCTGGTGATCCTCGTGGTGCTAGGAAGAATTTAAAAGAGCCAGAGCGAGATGTTTCACCTCTCCCTCACCTCCAGTGCTGCCGATGCACACTCTTAATGTCTTCCTAACCCCTTCCATTGCAGCCCTGCAGCCCTTCTTACAGCAAAAGCTGCCATTTGCAAAACTCAGATGTATGTGACCCCGTATATTGCTCCTCTCGTCCCCCCCTACTCTCTGAGCAGGGCTGTCACATGTACTTACTTATAGTAGATATCAAATCTTGAAACCTTTCCTTAGGAAAGAGGGGGTTTTCCAGTCCTCGGAAATACAGCTTCAAGACTCCAGCCACCGAGTTAATGTCCCGCTCATTTTGATCATCAGCAAGGGGATCTTCACCTGCCCAGAGAAGAGGTTTTATTTTCAGCATTACTATCAAGTTGGACTAACACATCGTTTTTTACTCAGTGGAAACCCAAAACCTCCCAGGGTTCAGAAAGCCCTCCTGTGTGTGGAATGGGAATGCTCAGCACGCTGCCAACAAGAGGAGGGTTTAATAAGGCACTGTGTTACACAGCACCATGCTGAGGCGTGCTATAGCCCTACCTACAAAACCCCAGGTTATTGTGGACATTTTAAACCCTTCCTGAAGATGAGAATGTTATTAATTGGTTTTCCTTCACAGTTTCCAGCCCAGTGCATTTTCACATTTAAGGAAAGAGAGCTGAGCAGATCTAAATGATGGTGGGCAAAAGCTTGAGAAGACAGGCTTGGCTGGAGGGTGCAATTGTGCCTCTGGAATAGACCAAATGGCTCTGGATAGCATTGTACTGACTTAAATCTATAAAAGGCTTTCAAAACCTAAGGGATTTGGATACCGATTCCTCTTAAATTGGATGTGCAAATCCTCCAGCCTTTAACAATCTCTCTACTGCCCTATTCATGGCCTGGCTGCCTTCACCCTGATCCTTCCACACTGCTCAAAGATAAATGCCACAGAGGCATTACCCCATCCAGACTGTCCCTTTCACAGCTTCACCTTCCCTCGGGGACAGCAGCATTGCTCTGCCCTGTCTGGCCAGCCACACTTCAGCATGGTTTCCTCAACAGAATCACTGGGAACTGCACAGCCAGCACTGCCACCAGGTACAGGCAGCAACGCTGCTCCCCCCGACACTGCTGCAGGAAGGACGAAAATGGATCCCCAGCAGGCTGGTTTATGGCCCTCATCTGAGGCTCTCATGCTCTCAATGACTGGGGAAAAGACCTCTGCACCTACCCCCACTCCTCATACTCTCTCCCTAAGCGACTCTTCACTACTGCTGGAGATGTAACTCTGAGGTACCTAGAAGGGGAGAAAACCTCTTCACATCTGTAGTAGCACAGCCTTTATCACAGGCTTTACACAACATCTACTGCACCCAGCACAGGCTGAGACCCCGCCAAGGGTCTGCCCGGCCAGGGCCGGCTGCAGCGCACACCCTGCCAACGCACCTCTCTCAAACGAGTTCTTGATGTCGTTGACTTCCACCTGGGAGCCAGGAACTCTGAAAATGCCCTGCTGCTGGAGGCCTGGAACGGAGGAGCGGGTGAGAAAAGGCCTGGGTGTTACACAGTACTTCGTGGTAAAGAACAGCAGAAACTAGGAGTTAGTGCCCCTGGAGAGAACGGCTCTGGGAGCAGGAAAGGGAGAGCAGAAATGATTCATTTCTGCTCCTATTCCCTAGTCAAGGCCCCCAGATCAAAGCACTGAAAGGCTCCCGTCGGCCTGGGGCCTGAGCCAACAATTTAACCTGAATAAGTGCTAACAAGACTGAAATATTTGTCAGTCATCCAATGCTACATCACAGTCAATGCCACTGCAATTATAACCTGAGCCCACGTAGCGAGGGCTGCGGGCATCCCTACTATATTTCATTGCTAACTACAAGTATTTAATCCCTTTGCAGAAACTTTCTGAAAGTTTTGGATTGCTGAATCAACTTACCGTACAAATTGATGTAACGAATGCAGCTTTCTACAACGAGTGGAATGGCCTGTCCTGAATCCTTTGTGAATGGAAAGGAAAAAGTAAAAAATTACTGATGTATTGATAACAAAGCACAGGAAATGCACTAAAGATTGCAAAAACAGATTTGAAAATTAGTGACATTAAGTTTAGTAAGAGGACAGGCAAGAGAAGGAGGCGTTACACATATCAAGCCATCAAAAATGCTGAATATGCTATGTGCAGTCAATTATGCACAAAAAGAGCTTCCACTAACACGTGTGAAAGACTGATGCAACAGGATCACAGCTATTCCATTTCAAAGTGTAATGCTGAGCCAAATGTGCTATACCTGTCTGATGAAATAAGCTTCCAGTAAGAGAGCTTACAACAGTATTTCCACCTAAAGAAAAAGCAGATACTAAAAAAACCCCAAAACATCCCAGTGTGTGAAATGAACTGCCTGTATCTGTGATGAGTTTTGGCTTTTGTTTCCAAGCTGCTTCTCTCCAGGCCCCTGGTGGAAGGAGCTCACGGGGAACGCGAGCTGTGCCCGACTGCCTCAGTGGGTGTTTGGTTCCCCTAGGGGCTCTGTTCAGTTGATTTTTCCAGCAGAGCACAGTTGCATCTCTCTGGTTAATTTACTCCGTCTCGTGGACGGGCCTCCAGTAAATACCTGATTTCTTGTTCGCGCATTCCTCCTTCCTCTGAGAACACAAAAAAGCAGCAGAGCGGGGAAAAAAGAACAGATTAAGCAAGGATAAGTTCAGTTAGAGGTAAGCATGTCTTTCGGAGGCCATGAACGCTCAAATGCAATGGCAGCTTAGCAAGGTCCAACCCCGGCCATCAGGCTGCCCACCCGCCCTCCCACCCACGCCACGAACAGCCTCTCGGATTCCTGCCCTCCGGGGACCCGCAGGAGCCCCAGGTCAATGCCAGCCCCGGCCGGGCACAGGCGAGGCTCCGGCAGCACAGCACCGTCCCCCGAGGCGTCTCCGCTGGCACAGGACACGCGGCCGCCCAGAGCTCCACTGCAGCCAGTCCCTCCTCCACGGGCTGAACAGGCTCGCCTTTAACGAGCACTACTTCTTAAGGAGTAATTACAAGCACTGAAGAGATTACTAGCTTAGTCAGTCGGGCCTGTACATCACTTGTGACAGTGCTCTGCTTATAGACACTGCCCTTGGGCTCTTGGGTGCACAAAGAGAATAAACCGGAGCGGGACAATGCCTGCTGGTTTACCTAATCCAACAGTTTGTCATTCCTGCTCCCTACAGGATTTTCACTGAAGCTCTCTTCAGCACAGGATTAAACACTCTGAGCAACAGAATTCCATCGCTCCTTTGGAAACCTTTCCAGCAGCTGGGCAGTAGCAAAGTGCAGGGTTTTGGGGATCAGCAGCTAGACAGCTGGAGGTATCCTTTGGGATAAATCCCACATCCACATCTCTTCATTCCTCTCCTCAAATCTCTCCTTCTGGGCGATTTTCTGGGATGAGCAGGGCCAAATGCCCCCTTCTGCTGGGACTGCACTGGTATCAGTGGAGTTCATCTGAGCTCCCCCCAGCTGAAATGCAGAAAATACCTCGGCCCACGTTTATGAAGACCCCACGCTGCACGTTATCAGCGCTGGTTGGGAGGGAACGCCTCGGCACTCACTTCGGAATCACTTTGCTCCAACGCTGGAAGCCGAGCCCACGGTCCTGACCCTCACGGGCACGGGTCAGTCGGGGGCCAGCTGCAGCCTCTCCTCTCCCGGGGCGCTCAGCGGTACCGGGCTCCCCCGGGAGACGCTCGCAGCCCCGCGCTGGCACGTGGCTCTCACCCATCCCTCCCGTGGGTTAACCTCTGCTTCGGGCTGCGGGAAGGGGCCGGTGCCACCAGCCTGGCACTGGGATGAGCCAGCCAGGCTGGTTACCAGCTATGTGCTTTGCTTGAGGCTGAGGACAGCACGTCTACGCTCCCACGCAGCCACCTGCACGCATGGCACTGCAATTCAAGGCTGCCAGTCCTTTCTACTGGGAGACACTTTCTAGGAGCTTAACGAGTTTTACCTCCCCCCTCAGCCATGGGGGAGATGAGCACCAAATGTGTGGCAAAAGGGGAGGTGGGGGGATCTGTTGATCCTCTGAGGGTGCTGGGCTGGGTCACCCTTGCTGTCTGAGCTTCCCTCCCAGGAGGGGCAGAAGCAGCGCTGGATGATGGGGACACTCAGCCAAGAGCACCTCGTGCCACGCAGCCGGCCAGCACGGCCGACGGCCACCACCCGAGGGTCCTCACTGCTACCCTCGCCCCGGGGCACGCAGGCAGGGACGGGACGGGCCACGCAGGGAACGCACAAGGGGCGAGGACTACGGAGAGAAATCGTCACAGAGGCAGAGTGCGCGCTGGCCACCTCAGCTGGGCGCAGGGCAGCCTGGAGAGACCCCGCCGAGGCAGGCAAGCGGCCAGCAGGAGGACAGGAAAGCCACCATTACATTCGCAGCGTTCATAAACTCTTACTGTCAGCCAGCGAGTACCTTAATGAACGTTTCCATATTGCCGTTAAAGAGTTTATGATTATAGACTGAGAGAGGCCTAGGTCTCCTCATTTTCTGTGGCTTAGGGGGAAGACATGGGGGCCTGGGAGAAAATGGAACAAAAGAAATCAACAAAACACCAACATAAATGCAATGACAGGGTGAGATCTCAAAGGTTATGACTGAGAATAAGAAATAAATCAAACAAAAATCCCTCTGTGAGGACTCAACACACAGCTCCACACACTCTGCAGCTGCTCACATGCCCCCACCGCTGCGTCCCCCCACGGACACCGGGGACCTGCAGGGAGCTCAGCCCCACACCTCTGCATTGTGCACTGTGCCCACGGCCTCTGGGGACGTGCCCTCTGCTTACTGCACAGCCCCTTCCAGCAGCCTGGGGTGGGCTACCCTAGCACTAACTTGGCTAACTCACTTTGGAGCCAGTTTCCAGCCCCATCATCTTCCAGTATTTCCCTATCAGACAGACTCGAACCCCAGCTGCAGCCACATACAGCAATCTAACTATCTGTTATTATAGGTTTCTTGAAAAGTCCTAGTTCCTACTGTAAAAACCAGTCATCTTCAGAAGTCAGGCGGTGACAGAGCAGTAACTGTACCAACAGCCACAGCTTGAATGAACAATGGGTGATCAGGAACGTTCTTCATGCAGAACTTGCTTCATTCAAGCCAGAGAGTAATAAAGCTGCTAAACACAGCTGGTCACAACTGCCTTTGGCACCCACAATCTGCAGAATCCTCCCTCCGTGAGATACCAAATATCAGAACTGCTGCTCAGTGTCTGTGCTAGTACCAGGGATGAGGGCAGACTGAGACTAGATATATGGAAGAAATTCTTTACTGTGAGGGTGGCGAGACACTGGCCCAGATTGCCCAGGGAGGTGGTAGATGCCTCATCCCTGGAAATGTTCAAGATCAGGTTGGATCTGATCTAGTTGAAGATGTCCCTGCTCATGGCAGGGTTGGACTAGATGACCTTTAAAGGTCCCTTCCAACCCAAACTATTCTATGATTCTATGATGACATTTTAGAAATAAAATGAAGGCATTGGTGCTCAGCAGGATTTTTAACACCTGCCTCCTACATCCATCAGTTCAGCATTCTGTCAGCCTGAAAAAGCACCAAGAGTAGCTGAAGAGTTCAACTGATTCCTTGATATATCCAAAATAAACCACAGCTACCCCTGCAAAACACTGAGGTATTCCTGGTTATTCCTAAGTGAACCTCACTCCTCTTTCTGGCCATCTATGGGCAGAAAGTGGGAACACTTCCCCCTCTCTGGAGCTAACTTCTATTTGGGAGACATTCACAGGGATGGGAATAGTCTTCCATCTTTCTGGCAGGCATTCCCAAAGGTAAGCCACCACACAAAGAGGTGACCCCAGCCACACACACGAGCAAACCCACCAGCAGCTCTGTAAGAACAGAGAGGGCAGGCAGGCACATGAGGCAGCGGCGTGACCCTCCCTCTGCTAGCTCGGGACTGAGGGTGCTCCTCCGCCGCGGGGAACAGACCTTGAGGACCCTGTAGACCTCAGCAAGGTAACAGACACCTATTACTTCTGGAAATGAGGCCATGGAAACGTGGGACTTATTTTAGTGCAGTGATCAGGACTCTGGAGGGCTGCTTTCATTAATGCTAGTCACATTTTGATTTCCTCTTCTGATAATGAAGGACACTGAGACCCAAGTGCCTGGATCTAGAAAAGGGAGAAAAATAGCATAAAACCTCTAACCATTTTCTGCTCTGTCCTCTGCCCCCAGGCTGTGTTGCTGTCTTAGAGGAGAGACCACGACTGCAAACAAAACTGAGTGCTAGGAGCCTTCATGCAAAAGTCCTCACAGAGCTGAGTGGACATGTACAATTTACACAGAGCTATGATGCAAAGGTGACAGCTGTGACCTGCTGGTTCCTTAATCAAATGCCTTTAATTAAGCAATTTGACTGTACACTTCTACAGCTTCTAACCACTCCTTAACTGGTCGCTGAGGAGCAGGAGTGCCGGCTGCCTGCTGGACTCTCAGCTGAGCAGTCCTGTGCTGCAGCCCACAGCCCCAGTGCTGTTTGCTGCCGTGCCATCTCCTCTCCCCGGGGATGCCCTGGCAGCCTGGTCTGAGCTGTGTCTGGTGGGAAGGCTGTTCTGCCCCCACTTACAGCCCTGCCTCCCATAGGAAGGAGATGGGCTCGTCTGTTTGCCTTTGTGAAGGAAAAACAACTGCTGAAACAAAAGCAAACAGAGGCAGCAGGGAGTCATGCCATCATCCCTCGTGTAGGAAGCTGTTTCTCATTCCTGTGATTGTTTTGGCTTGTGACACCACCCCATGGGCACCCACTCAAGCACAACTTCTCCCTAGATTTTGCCCAGCCGTTTGGGGGTGCTCTCCTGGACCCGCTCAGCAGAGCCCTGCCTGGCACACCCGAAGGACCAGAGCCCACCTCGGGGGCTGTGTCTGCGGCCCCCGCCAGCCGTGGCTTGCAAACACACCTGGGGCAGCGGGGTGCTGCAGGGCAGTTCTGCTGGGACGCGCGGGGAGAGGCAGCGGCTGCTGTGACGGCTGGTCCGAGGGGACCCGGGCGCACGGTGAGGAGCAGCTCCTTGGAGCACATGGGCGCAGCGGCACGCCGTGCAGTCCCTGCTCTCTGGCCCCAGTGAGGCAGGGAAGAGCCCTCGCTGTCCTGACAGCACCTCGCTGCAGCCCCAGCGGGTGCCCAGCCCTGACGCCACGCAGCCTGGCACCAGCAGCACAGTTCTGCTCCAGGCAGCCAGCGGGTGAGCACAGCACCCTGCCGCCCGCTGCCCTCGGCCACCGCAGCCCCTTCCTGCCTGGAAAGGCAGCCCAGCTCCACCATCTGCTTCAGCATTTCTAACAGGGAATGGGGGGGTGGCCCCCTGCTATTGCAGATTTATTAAACACTGAAACAGGGTTGTAAAAAGGTAACACAGGGAGAGGTTGTAAATGTTCTGGGGAGAAGTTTGGAGGCTTTGCTGCACGTGTCACACTGTTAGAAAGCCCACACACTCATAGCAAGCCAGCAGAGCTCTGTGGAGATGCTTTATGGACTGGACACAGATGAAAGCCTCCTCCCCATTACATTCATCCCTAGCACTGCCTCCTGCTGTAGAGGGATGGATGTCTGTGGATAGAGCCATGTCTGCACTCCTACGCAAAAAAGACTGAGCTGGGAGAGGCTTTTGCGGGTGTATCAAAGTCGTCAAGTGAACAGGGATGGCAGGGGGTGGATGGACACAGCCCAGCCTCAGCTCTGCTACAAGGCACTGCACCACACCGTGCCCACACAGCACTTCAGGCACTTCAGAGCCAGTCAGCTAGAAATTACACTGCAGCAAAACAAGGGCCTGTTTGTCACCACCGTAATTAACCCACTTCAGGCAACGCAGCTGGGAAGCAGGGCAGGGATGTGGGGAGCCTGGGACCGCCTGCGCTCCGGCCTGCCAGCACAGGGCGGCTGGAAGGGGGGTACAGGGAACCCCACCAAGCCCTATCAGCAGCACAGCAAACCACCCTTCCCACAGCCACCCTCCTCCAGCCAGAGCGAGCCCTTCCCAAAAGCAGATGAAGTGGAATAAAACTGCTCACCTGGTTGTTCCGCATTCGGCTCTTTCACCTATGAAGAAACACAAGTTTCTATCATCTCTCCGCGTTCGTCACCGCCACAGGACTGTCACACATCCACACAGGCACTCACACTCATGGCTGGTTCTGCACGCCCCGCGGTAACGGCTTCTGGCTAAAAGCAGCTGAGCGTGCCCGAGGGCTGGGGGGATGCTGAGCTGGTTGCTACACAAACCCCCGCCACTAAAAGACAGGTTAGGAGACCAGGACTGAGCCCCAAGAGGGAAAGCAGCTCCAGTTCCCACTGTGACCCAAGGCTGGTTTGCGATACGAAGCCCATCGCGTGAACACCCCTGCAGAAGTGCTCGTTTGCACCAGCTGGGGGCTGCCCAAACCCAAGCAGGACCGGGGCAGCCTGACCAGGGCTGAAGCCCCGGGGAGGCCGCTGAGATTGTCCTGCCTCAAGGAGGACCACTCCTAGCACCGGACGCAGCAGTGTTCAGCCCCGGCTTCTCCGGGGAGATAACAGCCCATCTAATCTCCTCCGGGCAGGCTCTGCTCTGCCTCTCAGGATTCTCATTCCCTTCGTGTCTCTTTGCTGCCTGGATTTTGTACAAACGGCAGCATATCACCACTGATAAGATCTGTTCATTTTTTAAAGTATTTGTCAATCCACTGCAAAAAACTAAACTGATTTCACATGCTGCTTGTGCCTTTCTCCCAAGGCCAGGAAAACTGATTTATTCTTCCTTTTTCTAAGACACACGAAAGGGAGCATTTGGCTGCACATGCCTCCTTCCTGCTCTCCCTTGGCACCTGCGGAAAGCCAGCTTGCAGCCAATTCCTCCCTGAAAAAGAAAAGAATTCCATATGAGTGTTTTGCAAACCCAGACGTCTTCCTAATGAGAATCAGCTCATGCTGAAATGCAGCATTTGGCATTTCTGGGCTAAATATTTGCCGAACGCCTACAGAGCAGGATGATCCCGTGGCCTGGGAGAAACTCAAAGTTTTCATGTGAAAATCTTCCATGGCTGCTTTTGCACAGCTCCAGAGAATTAAAATGCCTGGCCCTGCACTCTCCCTCCTAAGCACGGCATCAGTATGGCTCTTGTGTGAGAGACCAGGATGGTGATCAGAATTACCTTCAACAGATTCATCACTTCTTGCACCAGTCCATAGGAGCCCTAGCACTGCCTCCAACAAACAGAGCTCTCTCCTGGATGGACACCCGTGATCTCTGGGAAGAGCTGCGATGGGCCCAGTGTCTGTGCCCGCAGGCTCCATCCCCCTGGCCTCTCTCAGAGCCCGAATTCACACCCTGCAGCTGGGACCCCCCCAGCAGCACGCAGTGACCCCCGAGCCTCGCTGCGACGGGACGGGACCGCCTCGGCGAGGAGGCAGCAGGGCCGCCACTGACCTGCTGCTGCGCAGGGTGCAAGGGTTACGGTGCTACAGGAGTACTGAGACTCCTGGGGAGAGAAACCTGTTAATGGAGCTCCACATACCCACCCCTGGAGCCTTCCTCCTGCTTACAGTTTGTGCCTTGACTTGGCACAGCGTTCACCGAGTGGAACATACCACAGGATCTAACTAGAAGTGGATTTTAAGGCTAAATAAATTTGGCAGAGAAAATGTTTGGCAAAATAACCAATAAAAAACTATTTGGGTTTTTTTTTGGTTGGTTGGTTTTTCTCTCTCTGAGATAAGTCGTCCAGTTCTTGTACTGTTAGAATAGGACCACAGACCATTTGTGTATTTTAATTTAAATATATTCTCTCCTGTAGAAAATCAGGACACTAACTCATCTCCATCTTATTTACACTGGAAATAATGCAATTTTTAAAACCCCTCTAAAATAGCCAAAATCTTCTCGCAGGGACATGGCTGCACATCCCCACCCCAGCAGTGGCGGATCCCACCTGGAGCTGCACTCCTCCTGCCTCCCTCGGAAGGAACTGCCCCTCTGCTGCAGGAAGCTGGTTTGAGTGCCTGTGCTCTAAACCAAACTTGGGAAATTACCAGAGTAAAGCTTGCTATGGAAAAGTTTGATTTAAAAACAAGGATGATTTTACAGTTCTGGTTTAGAGCAACTCAAAAACCTACAGCCAGGGGGGACAAGGGGCCTATTAAATCAACAAGGCTGCTGGCAAATGTGTAGCACAGCAGCACAGCATCAAGGACAAGAAAATCCATCTGTTCAGGGCCATGCTAAGAGAGCAAGATGGGGGAGAGGAAGGAAAAAGGCAGAGGCTTGAAGTGGGTGGGAATCTCTTTGCTGCTGGAGAAGTAACACAGCGCTTTGGCACGCAGTGTACAATTCCAACAAATTTCTCCCAAAGAAGGGTGGGAAAAATTAATATTCCAGAGAAAGAATGATTTTGCATGTCACCGGTTAAACACTGTAGTAGCAGCCAACCACCAAAGCCATCAGTCACTCCAGCAAACACAGAGGGAGCAGGCTAGGATGGAAAGATGACGTGTGGTTTAAAGCCATCTCATGTGATGGAGCTTCCTCCCCGGACCTAACCCCACGACTCACCTTCTCCAAGAGTCTGCTTCAGCAAGTCATGTTTAGCCTGCAGCTTCGTGATAAGGTTACTGCCATTCAAATACTCTTTAAATTTCTGGAATTAAAAATAAAACAAACAAGGTCAGTTAAGACTTTCGGCAAAAAAAGTCCATAATTGATGCACACTTTTGCCTGGGGGCTGCTGGAGGGGCTCAGCGAGGCTGCCAGGCTCGAACAGACCAGACGTCAGATGCGCCGCAGGGCTGAGCACAGTCTAATCACTTCTCTGCTCCAGCCACAGGCCCAATGATCTGATTAGCCCAGTCTCCTTGGTGCTGCACCTCCTGCCTGGGAACGCAAGGAGCTCCAAAGAAAAGAGTTCAAAGCAAGCTTTCTTTTGTCAGGCTTCTGGGAATGGCCTGGAAAATCAAAGAGGCTTTCCCCCCACTGACAGGCACTTTGCCTTAGTGCAAACAAGTGATGTGAGCCAGAACTCCCAGTGCGTGAGACCTTCCCAGGTCAGGGACCATCAGACACTTTATGCACTGAGCGACACCAACTGTGCAGCACAACTTTTGGTTTCATTGTGAGACTGCTTGATGCCCAGTAACACTCAAGAGCAAGTGATTTTACAGATAAGAGGAGTGAGGGAGACAGGGATGGAAACTGAAAGACAGAAAGGGAAAGATCACGTTCTTGCAAAAAGCATTAAAAAACCCCAAGCACAACTCAAACGGAACAGTGCACTTTTCCCCCCTGAATGGCAATGCCAATGCTGTTAAGAGGACATAGAAGCTTTTCCGTGCGTACGTAATATACCACAAGATGCTATTAACTTTGGCCTACTAACCGTGCTTAAATGGGGCTGCTTCTGCTGAATGGATGGTTCACCACTTACATCTCAAGTACTACCTCAGCTCTGCCTGGAAGGGAAGTGCTGGCCCGAGGCTGGAGGGGAGCCGCAGCCGAGCTGCCTCTCCCCAGCACACACACACCAGCAGGCGCTGCACAGCCGCCTCGGGCAGCTCCTGGTCACAGATGGTTGCTCCAGTTGTTCCTTCAGAAGGAAGAACCAGGCAGACACTGGACTGTCAGTCCCTATGCACTACCCTGACACTAAGAAACGCATTCCAGCCCCAAATCAGACAGAAGACAAATACTTAAAGAGACTGAATTGGTTCTGGCTCTTCACTAATGAGCACTTAAAATGGGACTCAGTCCTCGCAATTAATGCTGTGTGCCCTGCATCACGAGATGACACTCACCGTAAAATAGAACATTTCGGTTTCCTGCTGGTTGGCTCTCCTCTTGGCAATGTTGATTTTACTCATGTAGGTCTCTGATGCTGCTGATTTGACCGACTCAGTGGAGCGACTATGCTGGAAGGCATCTGAAACATCAAAATCTTCCACCGTCAGCATGTCCTGCAAAGTCTGCATTGTGGCATCCAGAGTTTTCCGTACCTATCAGAGATAGAGGACAGTGACTGGGAACGTGACGCATCTTGAGCCAGAACTGGCCAAGAGGCAGCTGCTGCGCTGGCTGCAGGCAATGGGAGCTCTCAGCACTGCACACCTGAGCACACCAGAAACCCCCCTGCAGAACAGCCAAAAGGCTCAGCAGTGCTGCCTGTGAGGCCAAACACGGGACCAGAGTGGCCTCTTACCTCTTCATTCTCTATCTTGAGGGTGGCCAGTCGTGACTGCAGCTGGTGGTACCGCATCAGCAACTCGGTCTGCACAGGCTGCTGGGCGCTGACCTGACACACCTGAGACAGCAGCAGAGAGACACAGGAGAGTGTTCAGTGGGCCATGCACTGGCCAGACACACACATTCAAATGCCTAAATGATTCTCTCCAGCACCCACAAGCTCCTCACAGCCTCCAGGCAGGCTGCGTCACCCAGTTTCTCATCAGCAGTGCCCTGGATCTGGGCCAGCACAAAGCACTTCCAAGCCGCACTCTGACGTCTTCCAATTACAGCAGGTAAATCAAAGCTCCACTTTACAAATCTGTTGGGCAGTTCAGCTGAGAAGCAAACCACAGGCTTCCTAATTGGGAGAGATATGGAGCAAGAGGCAGACTGAAAGCAGGAGCCGTAATGAGCCAAGTGTCTCATTAAGAAAGGAAACACAAACAGCAGTGTGTGAAGACAGCACAGAGGGATAAGGAGTCAGAAATAATTTAACAGTGATAGTTAGGCAGAGGAGGAAGCAGAGGAGGAAGCCCTGTGGGTGAGTACGCTACCTCATCCCCCATGTGAGGCTGGAACTCGAACTTCAGCGGAGGGCAGAAGACCTGGTTGCACATGTCCATGATGGTGTGCTTGTCGCTCCGTGCATCCAGGTTGTCCACAGCATTCTCAATGATGTCCAGGCCCTCGTGGCGGGAGGTCTCCAGGTTGTACTCAGCAGACAGGTACGTCCTGAACGTCCGAGCGAGGCTGGCGTGGAATCCCAGATCACAGCACTGAGAAACACCAAGGGAAGGTCCGGTCACACAAACACTCCCACCCTTACTCTGGGGGATCTTGTGTACATTAAATGCCAAAGAAAGCATTGTATGTCCCAGGGAAACATCATCCCTGCCACACTGGGGTGTATCTAACAGCGTACTGCAATACCAGGTGAAAAGGCAAGAAGGAAAGAGGACTGAAAGAGAAGAGGCAACAGGGAACAAACAGCTGGACAGTACAGTGACCCTGTGCTGGACACTCACCATGGGTTTAATACCCCTCATTTTACTGTGAAGGGCACAGGATCTTCTCAGACAGGACAGAGGGAAAATAAATCACCCAAAAGCACAGTTCTCCCTGGCTTAGCACTGTCCCAGGGCCACTGCAACCACAGGGTCCCATCAGGGGCAAAACCTGTGCCCTGCAGCAGCGCCGGGAAAGAAATGGCCAGAGGGCCACTGTTGTGAACTGCCCTGCCAGCACTTTTTACACAAAGAAACCATTTCCCAAAGTTATCAAATATAGACAGACACTGAAGCAAGGTGGCACTGCAAAACATGCCCTGCAGTATGCACAGACCCTCTCATCCTGGCTAGGAAGCTGCTGCCTCTCTCACAACAGCACAGTTTCTCATGCGTAACTGATCGTTCTCATGTTCACCTTGGGGACAATGATAAAACTCAGAGCTAATTGCTGCCAAAATACTGTACATCAGACAAAAGCCTGTTTTCAAACTCTCTTCTCAGTATAATTGAGTTTGGCATGTTAAGTATAGCAACAGCGGAGGGATTTGCTGCTATGAGCGCTTAATCACAGCTGAGCAAAAACCAGCTCTGAGCAGCTCTCCTCCCAGTCGCCACCGGGAGCCCTGACACAGCGCAAAGCTCCGCAGGCTCCGCTCGGCCCGGCTGGCTCTGCTGCTGCCCCGGGCGCGGGGCACGGGTGGGCACCCAGCGTTTGGAGGCCAAGAGATGCTGTTGTGCAGGGCCAGGCGAGGCAGAGCGGGTGCTGTGAGCAGGAGCAGCGCAGTGTGTCAGCTCGAGCCACACTCGGTAAGGGGAGCACAGCCACCCAGGGCTGCAGCCCAGAACTGAGCTCTTCTGTCTCTGAGATGTGAGAGAGACCTGGCAGAGGACACCAAGTTAGAGAATTATGGCTCGCTGTTGGGGTCCCTCTACACACAAGCACCGTGATGAGATCTGCCCAGGCACAGGAGGGCTGCGGGTCACAGGGACACCTCCACAGCAAGAACAGAGGGACCCCAGGAGATGTAACCAACCGACTGCACCTCTGCGCCCCGGCCCCAGGACTGCGCCCACTCCCCAGCGCACCTCCCAGCCCATGGAAATCATTGCGGCTTGGCCAGAAAAAAATAACACCAGAAAATATCTGCCACTGCTGGAGGGTGGGAATTCCCAATGCAGACAAGACTGAGTTTTGCAAAGGAAAACTGCCAATGCCCAGTGTCCGAGGAAACGGGGCTCAGGGTAATGCCACATGCTTCCGAGGAAAAATTCCATGTGGAATCTTCCCTTTACCGTGAATGCTGAGCTCACACTGAAGCTAGCAGTTACTGCAGCCCCCAGAAATCAGCTGCCACCCAGAACCAGGGCAGGCCCTTTCCTAACACACTGCAGCCCTGGAAGTCGCTGGCGATTAGCACCGTGCCGGCTGCTTCACACGCTGGTGCTCAGAGAAGAAAAGACAGAGCAGGGACTGCCACGAAATTCTCAGAGAAACACACAAAGGGGAAGGGAAAAGACAAAGAAAAAAAAGAAATACTTCAAACTCCTGCTTCCAGCTCCTGAACAAATGGCATTTTCTCATCCCTTTGATGGAAAATAAATTAGAACCACAAATAATAATCCTGAGCCCTTCTGCAGTGCCTTTCATCTGGAGAGCTCAAAGCTCCTCGTACATTAATTCATTAAGCCTGGTAACATCCCTGCAAGGGGTGGAACTATTACAGCACTCAACTTGAGAAACAAACTGACACTGTGGAGGTTAAACGAGCTGGTTTGGGCCAAAACACTGTAGAAGGGACCAAATCCATGCGTGTCCCCCACCGCAGAGCTGCGCCGGACGAGGGCCCAGGGGCTGCAGAGCCCACGGCTGGCCGTGAACCAGAGCCAGTAACCCCATTAGACACAGGAGTGGGAACAGAGATATCAAAGGTTCACCCAGAGCCAGGAGGGAAGTCAGTGAGCCTCCAACTCTCCAGGAGCATCTCAACCTCTTCCCTCTGTCATCTGCAATCAGGCAGCTGAGGGGGGATGTGGGTGTTTTGGCTTTGTTTTGAATGCATTGTAAATTAATCTTCTAAAGGACATTCAGACCTTGAGGCTGTGCTTTCAAACTACCCGGGAAAAGCTGCTGGAAGTGTCAAGGAGAAATTCTTTTCTCTAAAGGAAAGTCCTGTTACTCTTTTGTAGCAAGCTAACAAGGTCTAGCAGACAGACTGCTCACGGTCTGCAGGCAGTAACAGTTACAGGCTGCACAAACTTCTAAATCAGAAAACAATTAGCACATGTGCCTTATTAATTTAGCAAGCCAATTCCAACCTCTGTGGCATCCAGGTGAGGAATAAATTGTTTACTAGGTGAAAGCTTTGGCAAAAAAATGTAAGTTTGCCATATTATTGAAGCCAGGAGTGGCAGAATTTATGAAATGTGTATTAGTTGGATCCTTTCCGTTTAATGGAGTACTCCAAGAACAGCTTAGTAAGAACTGTTGTTATTCGAGTATCATGATTGATGGCTCCTGCTGACAAACAGGTAGTGATTATTAATAACCTGCCCATAGAAGAACGATGTAAGTTTACTAAACCAGGGTATTACCGGAATATGAAAAAAATTATGTCAAACTTCCAAAAAAAAAAAAACCCAAGCAAATGCACCTCTTCCCCCTCCTTTCTATCAACAGCAGCTCTGTGTTGAAAAAGATCATACAAACACAATCTTTTTTTTTTTTCCCATTTATTCTCTTAAAATGCATGAAGCTTTTAATGGCATATGGGTACCTCTGGTTTTACCACCCGTTTCCTCCACCAGCCTCAGCCCTGCCCAGGCCACTCGCACCCAGGGCTGCAGCCTGGGGCTCCCTGCAAGCGCTGGCACGCTGCGCTGCGCCCGCCGTCAAAGCGGGAGGGTGAGCTCTGCAACCACAGCAGCACAGGCTTCTGTTCTTCCCCACCAGCTCCCAGCACTCCAGGAGCAGGGGCACCCCAGCACCCCGTGTCCCTGCATACGTACGGGGTGCCAGTGTACGTCACGGGCAGCCTCCCACAGCACAGCACTTGCACTCGGGTGGCCGGGTGGCACCTCTAGTTCCTCAAACAGCTCTCTGCAGTGAGTGACAGCATCTCCTAAACCCACGTCTATTTGCCAGAGCCTCCCCCAGCAGCAGGAAGAGCTGACCCACTCAGGTGCTGCAGGCTGCTGGTGGCACTCCCAAACTGCCACCTCTGTGGGAAACCAGGGAACAGGGACACAGCAGCCGTGCAGTAAAGAGCACTGAGCCTCCTGAGACAGCCTAATTCCTCCTGATGGAAGCTGTTTATTCTTTTTATTGCTGCACTGTTGACTTTATTTGAAAGCCCCTGAAGGCAGATCTCCCAGCTGCAGACACACAGCATGGCAAGCTGCAGCACAGGCACTCCTCCCTGGCAGAGTGCGAGCTTTGAGTCACAGATGCTGCTCCGCGTGACACTGTGGTGACACTGGTGCTTGGCAAGGAGTTTCCATGGAAAAACATACCTGGCTCTTCAGCTGGCAGGAGTCTGCCACCTGGGAGAAAGCCCACTCAAAGGACAGCATGGGAGGAACCTTTGTGCCTCTGTGGAACTGAAAGGCTCTTTATGCTGGAAGAATTGCTTCAAACACCAGAGCAAACCCCCAGAAGAGACCCCCTGCTTGTATAAATCAGTATCACTTCAAAGGCAGCAGTGGCACGCAGAGGTACCCAGGCCAGGGGAACATCCCTGTGCAACCACACCGGGAAAGCACCGCACACAGCCCAGCTGCTGCCTGCACGGCTCTGCAGGCACAGACGTGCCCAGGCAGTTCACCACTGATGGAAACGACAGCAACACGAGCTGCAAGGGATGCCTCAGAATAGATCCTAATAAAGGGCTCTGTGGCTGCAGCATCCTGGAGTCTCCCTCTTATTCAGGGGGTTGAACTCCCCACACGAAATACAGCCACAGTGTCCAACAGCCCAGCTCAGCCTGTCCTGCCAAGGAGGCTGCCAGCACGGCATGGCACCACGCGCCTCACCCCAGCAAGTCCCAGAGTAAAACCCGAGCATCCCAGCCAGTCTGCCATCGATCACTTTCCAGTAACAGCAGCCCAGCTCCCAGTCCTCCTCAGCACCCAGCACTAGCTGGAAACAAACAGTTCTCCTTATCTCCTCTGCTCTGGTCCCTTTTTTCCTCATTTCGTCTTCACTCTTTCTTTGAACACACATTATGCATTTATACATATATTGTATTTTCTGGCCTCTACTCTCTTGTCATTGCTGCAAAACCCAGAGCTTTACCATGCAGTAAGTAAGGCCAGCTGAAGATTTTTGGCTTAACAATTTTGACTGCTGTTTCTGTTACCCAACTTGACTAAGCATCACTTGACCATGTGAAAAATGACAATGCCATCAGGACCAAACCACTCAGCAGTAACATCTAATATTCAGTCCCTCAGAATTCCCTTCCTTTCCTCTCACTTGTCTGGGATACAGCAGCCAGCAGTCCCCAGGGAGGCAGCTGCTGTTCCAGAAGGACGTGCAGGAGGCTGAGGGAGTTCTGGTGGCTCAGTACGTACCGACACCGTTACACTTCGCTCTGCGGATCTACTGATAACTTTCATGCAACCACTTCAAAATATTCTGTGGCTGTTTCACACAGAACTCCAGAGGGATGGATAAGCAGCTTTATCTCCACTTCACATACGTGGCCAAAGAGATTAACTTGGCCACGTAGTTAATGACAGAAATGCGAGACAAACCCCGGCGTCCCAACACAAACACGTGCTGCTTCTGGGGGGGGGCACAACGCAGCACCGAGTCCAAGCCTCGTTTGATCTGTCTCTATACTCTTCTTCTCCTTGCTAAAGGACAAAGAGGCCACTGGAGACAGAGGGAGGGACAGATGCGCTCGGTGCCACTTCACAGCTCCTCCGACGGTGTTGTGCATTTCTCATTAAAGAGAGAGGCCTCTCCCCTCTCCCGGCACAGCTGGGGCCTTCCGCTCACGGCTTTGTCCAGGAGGCACCGCTCTGGTGGTGCGGAGGGCACAAGAAGTGTCAGGGCTGTGCCTAATAGGTGGCACTCAGCCATCTGGGACCTGGGGGACGCACTGCTACGTTAGCTGCCCCAGCACCCCGACGGTTCAGATCCGCGTGCAAATCAAAACACTGCGTAGCCACTTGTGCTGGATGTGACGGGTGTGCGAGAGCCCCTCGGGCCCCCCCCGTGTCCCACACACGGCCCGGGACATCCTCAGTCATCCCCTGGGTGACACAGGGCGGAGGAGGGTTTGCATGACTGCAATACAGGGACACTGCTGGGGTTCTATTAAAGCATGGCCAGCATGGCTTTGAGCTAAACTAAAACTGTTCCTACCACAATGCCCCTCCACACCCCCTCTCCTCCTCCAGACCCGCTGAGTTTTCCTTTACATGGATCACACCCCTGCAGGAAGCCCAGCGCTGCTGGCACCGATGATCCTTTCTTTCAACCACTTTCAGTACGGGTGGGACCCAGTGAGTGGGATCCCCTTCTGGAGTGTGTCGAAACCCTTCTTGCCATGCTCTTGCAAAATACCTTGAATTTGTACCAATATCTGTTCAAATAAACTGCTCTTCCTTTGGGGATTTAAAATTAGGACACCCATGTGCAGCTCCCACATCCAGTATCTTGTTTTCTTTGGTGAAGAGAATACACAATTAGGGGAATTTAGCTG
This sequence comes from Podargus strigoides, assembly GCA_028020825.1. Classification (NCBI taxonomy): domain Eukaryota; kingdom Metazoa; phylum Chordata; class Aves; order Caprimulgiformes; family Podargidae; genus Podargus; species Podargus strigoides. The sequence continues at coordinate 646,031 of CM051629.1, read as the reverse complement.
CACAGAGTTGAAGATGCTTTAGTCGAAGTTCCCTGAAGGGATTCCTGGAGCTCAGAAGAAAAGCCATCTGCTGACTCCAGTGGAAGTGTCAGCAAGGAAATAAAGTTGGGAGGAATAATATAAATGGTGGGAACTAAAATGGAACTTGGCAACCCTCCAGGAAATCAAAGTCCCCAAAACTCCATGAAAATAAGTCATTCTTGCTTAAAAAAACAGATGAATGAGATAGAGAGAATACACTCAACAAAAGCAGAAACCCCACAGATAAATCAAGGTGTTATTATACCTTGCTACTCAAATGTCTCCATGATCAAGTTGTTAGTTTTTTTAATATAGCTAAATAAATCTTAAATAATAAAGAGAGCAAAAAGGACATGCTAAGAATATTTTATTGTATCTCAAAACCTTGAGGTCATCAGGGGCTTTGCATCAGACTTAATAAATGCTTAGAAGAATGAAGATGTTAGGGGGTTAGGGAAGGAGATAAACACTCCAGCACATTTTTAAATTATTCATTTAGGTAAGGATGAAGCCAGAAGACCAGCTCGGTGCTTACAGATCAGTTATTTATGAGCTCATTGCACAACGCCAGCAGGAGGAAACTCCACATTGTGCAATCTATACCACTATGAAGACGCTTATTAAAGGAAGACATGGAAATCCCTTCTCTGTGATCATTTAAAAGCAGATTGCAGGCGTTGCTGACACACACACCTGCTCAATTCCTCCCATCACTACAAATCCACTTCCAGCAGCTCCTGCCTGGAGGCCATTTGGTGCAATGAGCACTGCAGACACAGCTCAGCAAGCGCCTTCCCTAGCTAGGGCAGCACTTCCACAACTGCCTGTCACAGCTGCCACCCAAGCTGCACGGAGCCCAGCGCCTGCTCCCACCCATACAAACTGCAGATGTATGGAGCAGAAAGGAAAAACCAATCTTCATGGCAGGGGGACTGAAACTGGATGCTCTTTAAAGGTCCCTTCCACTCCAAACTGTTCTATGACTCTGTGATCACCATATAAGAGCAGCTCTAGCTCTGCTCACACGTGCCTACACAAGCCAGGGGAAGTCAAATGCGTGTGTGCAGCTGGGAAGAGAAACATCACCACAGGGGAGAAAAAATAATCCCCATTCACAGCACAGTTCCAGGCCCCAGTTAAGTCAAAGCCCCCCAGAATACCCCTTCATTACCACCACATGAGAGGGCATTTAAGGACCAAGCCATACTTAAGATTTAGCTGTGTGCTGATGAGCAGAAAGTGGGCAGGATGCACTTACATCAATGAGGTCAGACACGTCGTGGATGTAGTATTTACTGACGGCTGCGTTGGTGGCCGCCAGGTTCAGCAGGTAGTCGTTCCTGGCTTTAGTACACTTCAGCTTGTTTTCAGAGTATTTGGCTTGTCTCTGAAAAAGCAAAACGGAATGTCAGAGCACAAATAGGATGCTGCTTTCACAGCTTCTCTTGCTGCAGGGCCCCACAGCACCCTGCAGCCTGGGTGTGACATGTTAATTAATAAACCTTGGTACCAGGTATGAAAACAGGCGCCCTTGCCAGGATGAAGGAGCTGCCATCTGAACACCCCCGGTACTGTCAGCTGCCGCACGAGGAGCACATCCCGAGCACAGCTGCTCTGCCTTTATCTCTGCGTTCTGGAGATTTTGGCATCAATCAAAATTAGAGGGCCAAATTTTCCTCCCAGATATGCTGACGTACGTCTGGACTTGCTCCAGATTTATGCAGCTGTATCAAAGTGGAATCTGGCCCAGAGGCCCAAGCTACAAAATTTAGAGCAGGACCCAGAATTCAAAACTCTGTAGGAAAGCAGATGTGCTCAGGCAGATCACCAGTCTACAGGTTTAGCACTTAAGATTAACCCTTCATAGCAGCATGCTGCTAGACAGTGTCCCAGTGCTGGGTCAACACGTGAGCAAATGTGTCCCACATGGAGAAGCCATTGCTTTTTCTTCGAAATTAACAGAAAAATTAGAGTTTTGGGGATCCTGACACTGGGGGGCACTTGCTGAATCTGGAACGGAGTTAAGTGTTCTGACTAGCAAAGCCAACTAAATGCTGCACTTTAACTCCCAGACAGTCTGCAGGGGAAGAAACACTTATTTTACATATCTGACCCAATTATTCCCTGCCACAAGCCTCTGCAGGAACCCTACGGACTGAAGGACAGCTATTGGACATTGTTTCAAGAGCTTTTCTTAAAAAACAACTCATGAACAAATGACAGCCCCCGTAGCAGGGTGCCGTGTCTGACCAGAAAGCACGGCTGTGCCACACCAGGCACACCAGTGTGCTGCCCTCCTTGGCACTCGACACAGCCCCTTGGGGCTCTGCTGGGGCACGGTCGAGCTCCCAGTGAGACCACGGGTCCCCCAGCCCGAGCAGATGGGCACTTCCCACCGCCTGGCTCGGCCGCTGCTCTCGGAGCGGCTGCACGGGGACAGACAAACCCCCCTGAGCCGACCCCAGCTGGGCTCCCCCGTCCTCCCCTCCCACCCACCTTCTCCTTCATCTTCTCGATCTTCTTGACAGAGCTGCGCCGCTGAGGCCTGTCCTCGTGCCGCAGCAGGTTGACACTGATGTCCCCAGATTTGTTGAACTGCTTTTCCTCCTGCTTCTCCGCCTCCTTCAGCTTGCTCTCAGCGCTGATGCTTTCTGCGTGATACATGTGGTAGGTCTTCATCACCTGAGGAAACAGAAGCTTGTGAGTCACCTGCCCCACGGGGACACGAAGCATCAGTGCATGGGAAGGTGACAGCCACGAGCAGCATGGAGCAGTCTCAGCTGTGCCAGGGCTGTTTGAGGCCACTATGGCACTAAGGAACAACAAGGTGGGAAGGAAAAGCCCATGAACTTAACCCCATCACTGGCCCTACTTCAGAATGGCAGAGCCTGCGTGCGAACCGTCACCCCCACTCGGTCCCCGCTGCGGGGACAGGCTGAGATGTGCCTCCAGCACACACCTGCGTTCAAAGAGCACTGGGAATCTTCCTACAGGGAAATGATAAATAACTGCCAGTGCTTGGCAGCTGGGATAGGGGGCTCCACGACAAGGGACTGTGAGGTGGCCAAAGTCAACCTGAAGTCACTTTTGACCCAACCCCTCTGTTCCTACACTTCACCTTGCTAAGCCAACCCATCAACACAACCCCTGCTCAACCGTCCTGACAGGAGATCCCACTGCTGAAGGTGGAGGAGTTGCCACTTCCAAGCAGAAATGGAGTTTGTCTCCTATCAGCACTCAGCTGCCACAGTAAGCACAGCCAGCACCAGGGGGGCTGCAGCAACACCGAGTCCTAAGAATTCCAGATCGCCATCAGTGACCCTGGGCAGACGATGCTGATCTACTGCCAGGAGAACTCCTGCAGGCAAAACCTCCACCACAGCCTCTCCTTTCAGAGACAATAGCCCAAAGGGCACATTGTGATCATTTTAATGGAGCTGGCAAGAGGAGCACATCTGCTCTCCTCTCTTTATGCCTTTAGTCACGTTGTCCCCTTTTATCATCTCCCTTCAGGATTTGGATGTTTTATTTCACATTGCCTTGACAAGGCTCGAGGTGCCCAAGTTCTCACCGAAGATCAGGGTCACACGAAGTCCGCAGGCACCGCTGGCAGCGTGGGGACAAGCTCACCTCGAGGCTCGCAAGTTAAAAAGGAGCAGGAACCCACAAGAGCAGAGTAACTCTGCACAAGCCTTAATGAAGAAAATGCAGAGTTTTCCTCAGCTGCGGCTGTCAGCAGGAACCAGGAGTGTTTAACTTGGACAAGGGCAGGCTGAAACATCTGATCTCTCCCCTTGCCAAGCACAAACGTCAGCTGCAGACGGGCTGCAAACGCCGCATGGAAGCCTGCACCAATGTGCTATTGCTGGGGGCTACAATTTTAGGCAACTCTGAGGAATAGTAAGCAAAGGTTTCTGCCTTATTTCAAAATCCTGCAAATTCTAGCACAGATTTGAGCCACATATTCCAAACGGTACTTTCTGCAGTGAACGTCACAGGGCACACACAAACCAGACAATTTCTGAGTTTTTCCTAAGGAGAAAGACTAGAGGGCTTTGCTGAGCCCTCCTCATCTTCACTGTCTCCATTTTTTTGTGAAAAACACAGGAAGTGAAGAAGAAAACGTCCTGCACTTCAGTGCAGTCGGGCAGTAATGGGAGAGGTTTCCCCAGCACCCAGAGAAACCCTAACACGAGGCCACAGAAAAGCCCAAAACGAAACAGAGGCTCGAACTGCATGATTTCTGTGAAATCTAAAGGTTATGAGAAGGTTACCCAACCAGAAAAACTTCAGCACAGTTCATCACTTGTCTCCATGCACCCACAGCTATGCCACTGCACCGCAGGCCTGGGGACACGCTGCTGTCACCCCTTTTCCCAGTGACTCCAGCAGCTCCCACAGCTGCAGTGGGAACACCAGCAGCTGGAGCGCCAGGCAGGACTGCCCTGCACAGAGCACAACGGGGCTCCCAGCCCCACCGCCCTCTGTGCCTCTGCACAGGCTCTTGCTGACACACCTGCTAATGACCAGAGAAACTCTCCCTAAGGAAGGCTCTTTTTCCTCCTCCGTATTTTATCCCTGCTTGAACCTGAAAAGGTAACATGGGAACCGGGTTTAGTTCCTGGAAGTCTCAGAGTGCAAAGGACCCAATGTGATCACGTTAAAACACCTTCCCCAGACATCTGCATCCATGTTGCTAAAGCAGACACCTCAAACAGCTTGCTGTGTCGACTGTGTTCCTCCTCAGCTGCCATGCAGCACAGCTTGTGCTTGGAAATCCAGGGGATATTTGTCTGTTTCAATACCTGCCTGAATGCTGAACGGTACTACCTGCACTGCAGCAATCAGCCCTGTGCTTCGCAGCTCCCTGCCTTTTCAGCACTTGGATTGAGTCACATTGTCCCTGTCTTACGCTATTGTGTCATAAAGAAAAACTGCCACAGCTGCGTCCCTGGGATCCTTTCTGCAAATAAGTTAATTAGCTGCAGTGGAGGGAGGAAAATATGTTCCAATGTTCATTAGTTATTTAACAACACAAGTTGTGTTTTCCAATATTAATAACACGTTCTGGATAAAGGCCATTGTCAAAATACCCACCATAAATGGCACTGTTTGCTGTCTTCAGCCAGAAGTGCTTTGTATTTAACAGCTCGTCATTATGATGTTGGCCCAGCAGAGCAGCAGATCAGAAACCGGGTGACCCGTGTGCAGCACAGGCTTGGGCCCTCCTGAAGTGGAGGAGCTCAAAACCCAGGGAGAGGCAGAGATGCACATGGCCATAGGTGAAAGCCTGCCAAAGACCCCAGCCCCTCCTCTCTGGATGGAGCCTATGGCCCAGAGGGACTCTCATGATGTAAGGTCTGAGAAAGGGACAAATCCCCCAGACCGACAGACCCTGACCTTCACCTCCCTGCTGTTTTAGGAAAGCATGAGAGCAAACATGTTCTTTTCAGAGCACCTCTATGGTGTGATACACAGCAACGTCTCAACGTGCTTCTACTGCGTGATGCAGCCATGATTTCTGCAGCGTGACACCCGCTGCCCAGGAGGGACAGCCTCCCTGGCAGAGGGAAAGGGAAAACCTCCTCCAGCCACTTCATGTCCTGCTACACAGGGAACCAATTCCTTTTAACCCAGGTGATGTATCTATAGATATTATTTTAATTAATACCATTCATTTCACACTCCCTAATCTTCTCCCACAGCACCTTGTGACAGACCAGTGCACATCACAGGACTTTCATGGACTTCAACGTGCTGCCTTCAGCTACAGCCATGCCCCTGCACGATGGCAAACAAAGCCCACACATCAAATACCACATTGTTAGTGCCATACACCAAATCACACATCACTGCCAGAGCTCAGAGAAAACACTCCCAGAACCCTGCTCCGGGGATACAGCTCTTCATACCCTAATTTTGGCCTCATTTCTTCAGACAGGAATGAATACAATGCAGAAAGGGTCCTGTGAGCAGAGGAACAAAGGACCTCCAACCTTTACAGCATCTGTACACAGGAATCAAAAGAATGAAGCTGGCTTTAATGCACAGCTACGTTATTTCTGTGCAAAACTGTTCACAAGCAACTCCTACTTCAGAATGAAAGTCATCTACTTCCTTTTTAATTAAAATCAGTGTGGGCTTGGGGTTTAGTTCTTTCCACACAGAGAGTCCACAGGGTGACTTGCATCAGAACTGCAACACAGCTGAATTAAAATCAATTTAGCTATTCTGGCTCAAGTTTGAGGCAGTGAAGGCCTTAGAAGCCTGTAAAAACTTATGTAGTTTCCACACAATACAGAATTCTCCTCTGAAAGGCTTAAAAAGCCACCCAGCCAGGGCACGGATGTCCTGCGGACACAAGGCTTGGCCACAGGCAAGAACCAACGTCCTTGTGTTGACAGCAGGCAAACGACAACTCAGGGAGCAGCGCGGTGTCCTCGGGGCCAGCGCCCCAGTACCCAGCAGTGAACACACCAGCATCAGCTCAGTCCTGAGGCTGTCCCAAAGCACCCAGGCCACCCCCAAGCCAAGTGTGCCATGGAGCCTGTTTCACCTGACGTCTCAAGGACAGGAACCTGCTGCCTGCAGGGGAGCTGCTCTGCCCTGGGCACATTTCAGGTGATCCCGTTTGCCCAGCAGGGCCTGATTTTTCTTCCTATTTCATCATCATTTCCAAAATAAGCGTGTCTCCTCCTAGCTCCTTCCCAGTCCGATGACACAGCTGGTTTGTTATCTTAGCAGCAAGGGCAGTTCAAAGAAAACACAAAGCTCTTCCAGCCCCTCCAGTCTGTTCCACCAAAGACGTTCAGCTCAGCACGTGGGAGCACAGCAGTGCATGGGGGCACATCTCTGCTCCAGTGACGAGTTTTGCCACAGACTCAGCAGGAGCAAAATTATTCTCTATGCTCTCCCTTGGCCAACTGCACGCACTTCAGACCTCTGCACACTTGTGATCCTCAGACTGTCCCTCAGGTGATGCTCCTGCCCCGTGTTTGGGTTCCAAGTACACAGGCCACAGGTATTAAGGTCAGCCCAGCCCTTGTTAGTCTTTCCTTGTTTTCCATCTGTTATGCTGCTGTTGTAATTAATCTTAATTAGTCACCACCACTAACACAGCTTGTGACATTCAACCATCAACACACTCCCAAATCTCATGCAGGCTTTTCAATCCAACCTGGCTGTCCACCCACACTGCAGGTCTCAGCAACTGAATCCTTCAACAACCAATGCAGAAACAAATCTGTTAAGAGAAGATTTATGGCATAAATTTCAAGTAATATCATTCCTGCTCTTGTTTAGGCCTATTTTTCAAAAAGACAGAATAAAATGACTATTTAGGAATAAACCTACTACAGTGTTATTTATGTACCAGTAACAGATACAACCGAAGAAAGCAAATACATCGTCTCAATTTTCCAACACAAGACAGACTTTATATTGCTTTGTTGATCCTAAGCCACAAATAAAATAAAATAGACAATTGCTACGGGGCAAGAGACAGAAGCAACACAAAGACTTTCATTGCTCTACTATGAAAACTTGTGTGAAGAACAATGTCCTGAATCACAGCGAACGATTTCAGCTGGAGGCACAGAAACAGCTCTGCAACCAAAGCGCTCCTTGGAGCAGGGAGGTGAAGCTGAGCACGCAGGAGCTCAAAGTTTTATGCATTCCTCAGCAGAAGGTCATGTTCAGCCACCATCCACAGGCACCAGACTCACAGGAGCAGGTCAGATGGCAGCCACAAATTAGCACTGCCAGCTCAGAGCACAACCTGTGAGCCGTTAGCGCCGGGCAGACATCACCAACCGAGTGAAAAATTGAAAGGGGCCTAAAGGCAACACGGTGCAGAAAGCCTGGCGGGGAGAGCATTACAGACACCAGGGATCATGCCCAAAATATCTCCACTTATGCGGAAGTGAAAGGGTTCTGAGGCAGCCGCAGAAGCCCCTCATGGTCGGGCCGCTGGGAAATCCTCCTCCGCTGCTGCCAAAACCAGCAAGGAGGGAACTCTCCTAACAAATGCAAGGGGAGCGACGGGCTGTACCGCAGGACGGCGGGAGGGAGAGCGAGCCTCAGCTCACAAACACGGAGCAGGCGTTTTGTTCTCACCAGAGACACTGGCTGCGCTCCCCTGCCACGCAGGCGGGACACGGGGAGGACCAGCTCATCACTCACCGTGTAAAGCTCGTTGGTGACTTTCAGGAGTTCTTCATGCATCTGTAAGCCAATCTCCTTACTCTGGAAGACAAAAAGAAGCAGCTTTGAGACTCTATTATGCTTGCAACATGCATTTCTGAAAGAAAAATACATTTTGGAGGGAAGAGTAAAACCATGACTTCCAAATACTCCAAGCATATGCATCTTAACCCCTTCCCCCATGCTGCATTCACTCAGGCCAGGAGGTGTGGAAAGGGGACTGGGATCCCTACAAACACCCAGTTTGGAAGAAGGGAGGTGACAGGTTTTCCCCCAGCTCGCTGATGAAAGGCATGCAGGTGGTCTCCAATGCTGCCCTAGTACTGGTAGGGGACACCACGGCACCAGCAGAAGGATCAGAGTCTGGGGACGCTGGTGAGCTGGTAGGACAGGGAAGCAGCAAGTTGCTCTTTTCTTAAACCAAGTGACCACCCTGATCCTGATAAAGCCAAAGTACTTTGTTCCCAGCCCTTCCACCCCTGCGCCCAGGCAGATCCTGTTCATCCCCAGCAAAGGCTTTCACATCCATCCCACAGAGAACAAAACCACAGCAACCTCTCTCATGCCCACAGGGTTTTTCTTCCCCCCTTTCAGATGACAATGGAGCAGGTGGACCTTGGCAGCACAACTGGCTTCTGGTAATGCCCACCTTAAATACCTTCTGCCCCACTGGAGATCTGCCCTCTCCCAAACACACTTGCCGTTCTTTGCTCTGCAGTGGAGCCAAAGCCACGTACATTTTAATTCTTGACATTATTTTGAAAAACAAATCAGCCCCGCAGCATGAGAAATGCCCCAGAGGCCTTATTTACACCACTTCAGAAGTCCTGTCCAATATCCTTCCTGCACCAGGAGCCGAAGAGACATCATCACAGGGCTGCCAATCCACATCTGGGCTCCGTTCTTCCCATTTCTAAACATTAAAACCAAAATACAGATGGCCTCCTCTTCCAATCTGCCTGCAACAGGGATGTTTAAAAGTAAACTGGCATTTTGATTTCCTTTAATTTTCTACAAATCCTTAACAAAATAAAATGTGCGATGACAAACATGAACACACACAGTACAGCAAATCCCCATCCCGTTCAGAGCTCCTATATTTTTGTTCGAAGTCGATGTTTGTCCATGGATCACCAAACCTGGGTTTCAGAGACCATGATGGGGAACATCACACAGTTTGAGGCATTTATCCCGCACACACACAGGGATGAATCTAGAATTACAGACAACATCGCTCTGCCCTTCCACTGCCAGTACTGATCTCCAGCCTGCAGTCAACCCAGCACATGGGTCTAATATGTAACAGCCTCCCACACTCTGGGGACTTGTTTCACATTGAGCCTGGTGGAGTGCAGGAAAGCTGGGCTGGCTCCATAGTCTGAAGAGGTTTTTTATAGCTTGACTTTGTCTATTTTTCAATAAAACCTGCATTACTGGTGGCGGGAAGTGGCTGTTGCATTCTCTGCACAAAGCTGGCTGTCAGTGCTACATTAACTCCCCTGCAGTACTTACATTACACAACAGACATCTGTGCGCACAGGAGTCGCTTCTGTCCGCAGTCTCCAGTCACACAGTATCACCTGTTGATGTATCTGGGTTGGACAGATTTATTAAAGATACCTGCTGCTGTACCACAATTTCCAATCAACTTTGTCAGGGCTTCCTAGCCCGAGTATTTCAAGCTTTAGTTTCACCCTGACCACGACCCACTCTCCCTGATTTGTTTTCAGCAGCTCATTTTCACTCTTCTGACCCGAGCAAACCAAAGTCTCTCTCAAAAAGGGCCCTACATTCCAAAATAGCCACACCACAGTTATATAATAAAGTTTCCAGTTTCTCAACTGCAACAGCAAAAGTTCAGCAAGCTCGGGAGAAAGCTCACTGTGCGTATAAAAACTCACAGCATCTTCCTCCCTCCGCCCCCTCTGCTGAAATCCTATTATCAGTCTGTATTGCCACTTCCCTTGCCAAGCAGGATGCGGCAGATCCAGCCACTCACCTCCCACAGCACGGACACAGCATTTCACCCGAGCAGCCGCGACCTGGGGAGCTGCTGAACGTCTAAGCTTGGCTGCAGGTCAAGTCAGCTCCTACTCAGAAACCCAGCGGTTGGATGCCACTGCAGATGTGCATGCACTGCTTTCCTGCCCCCCTTGTAATTACACCCCGCATCCCTCTGTAGAATCTTCTTGGCTTGGAAACATTTATTATAGCTCAAAGATGTGTCTGAGCCAAGTACAGACACCCCCTCTCTCCCCTCCAAAAAAGAACCCAAACCAGAAAAACAAGCAGTTTCTTTCAGGTTTCCTCAAATAACTCCATGCATTTTTGTGCGCACAGTCAGGGAAAACATCCCGTCAGGTTCTGGGCTGGGTGGGTAAAGCAGCCCCACGACAGAGAGGTCTGCTCAGTAAAGCTCAGGGGACAACCTGCATACTTGGGAAGTTTAACCTTAGATTATTACAAGTTAGAATTGAACGCAAAGAGTGAAGCAAGGAACCTAAAGAGTAAAAGCACTCCACAATCAGTGAGTATCCAGTTATTACAGTTCATCTGTGAATTAGCATTAAGGGCATTTGGAAGAGTCCCATCTTCAGAGGCATGACTGATGCACACTGCTCCCGTCCTCACGTGCATGAGGTGCCAAGAAGATGCCAATTACCAGAGGGTGCTAAGTACCCCCGGCCATCTGGAAACCTCCTTTGCTGGAAACCCCAGTCCCTCTCCCCTCTCCACCAGCACCACCAGTCACTCGCTGGTCCCAGAAATCTCACTGTGGCTTGGTGATAAGCAACAGAGCTAAGAGTGTGCATCCCTCCCAGACACATCCAGAGTATGAGTTATTTACGTCAAGTCAGGGTCTACAAACAGGGGTTCGGGGTCTGCAGGAGTCTGGTCACACGGAACCCCTCCAGCTGACCCTGCTGCCAGCCCCCCCAAGCAAACGGAGGAGGGGGCTGTGGGAGGAGCAGCAAAGCCAGCTGCAGCTCCCGCCTCTGCCTTGGGTTTCCTGGGAGCGGAGGGGAAGTCCACAAAACCATAATTTTCAAACCTAATTTTAGACTCCTAAATAGAGCAACAAAAAAGGGCTCAGTTGTCAGCAGCGTGTCACTCCCCTGGGTCACACTGACACAGGGGGACCACAGGTGGGTGCTACAGTTAGAGACCCATTTCCCTGCAGACACCATGCACCAAACGCCCTGGATCCTGTTGCTGCAGACCACAGTGGCATCATCCAAAGCCTCCTGGCATCCAAGAGGGCAGCGTCCAACCTCATGATGCTGGAGCCTCTTCCAAATGCAGGCGGGAAGCTGAAGGACTCGCCTCTCCTCCGAGTTTGCTGCCTCCCTTTTTTACAACAGAGAAGTCACATTTGTGTGTTTACGGGAGACCACGCCAAAATGCCATTCCGATTCCCTGGTACCATCCCAAAACCCCAGCTCCAGTTGAGCCACTGGCTGTAGGCCTTCCATTTCTATTAAACACAGTTGCTTGCTGGGGTAGCAATGGCTTCAGTTTAGCAGGTTTATTAAAACTCCTGCCCCTGCAGACAATGTAAGGGGAAGCAGCAACCCACACTACTGCCAACGAAGAGCACTTATTTCAAAGACAAAGCAAAGAACTCCCTTCCAGACAGATACCACTTCTTCATCAGATGTCCATCCAGGGAACTGCAGTACAGGGCATAATTAAATTCACTGCCACAGAACGTAATTAAATCTCACACTGGGGAATAAGGCAGCACAGTTATTTCAGACATAGCAATGCCCTGCCTCAAACATATAATTTCCTGTATTCTATACTTGGAAGAAGCAGCAAACGTCTTTCCTTCTGCCACAGCAGGAGGTAAAAGGAGAGACAGCCCCTGCCTGGCCTAGGGGCCAGCGGTGTGTCCCTCTCCCAGGGCTCCCCTGCCAGGAGGACGTGCTGTGAGATTTCACGGTGACGGAGACTCACTCCAACAACAGATCAAGTCAGATCTCTGCAGTGAAATATCTCAGCATCCCCATTTATTGCCTATTAGCAACACTAACATTTGCCTTGATCATCTCCTGTGCCAGGAACGTGACTCGCACCGGAAGCTCCAGGGAAACGTGCCCAATCGAGCTCTCTTCCTCTCCTGTCCTCATTAGCTGGCACAGGCAGGGTCTGGCTCTGAGCTGCAGGCCAGGGATGCTCAGACAGAGGACGCTGGTCCCCCACACCACCTGCAGAGCTCCCCAGCACGCATGCAGGTCCCCCTGCAGCACCCCTCCCTTTGCAGAAGCTCCATCACCCCATTCTTCATGTCTTGTACTGACAGATTCAAAGTAGGAGACATGAGGATTCCCCAGCCCATTTTTAACCGTGCTGACCAGGTGCTCCGAAGGCACCTGCCACCATTTGACCTCACAACACCTTGGTATTTCCATGGCAAACGTGTGTGTTCCCCCTTCAGCATGGGTACACCGCTCCTGATCCCCAGACAACATTGTGCCTGCCAAAAATCTCTGCAAAACACTTAGTACCCTGCTTTGGAGAATGGTCATTTCTATGCAGGAAGAAGCCATACTCACAAGAGGACAGCTCCCAGTGCCACCACCACCGCCCCAAGGAGCCAGGCCTTGCCCAGTCCCTGCACCTTGCCGTCCCAATCAACTCCCCAAGGGCCACAAACTGCTTTTCCCCATGTCACTGTGCTCGGCGATATTAAAAACAAGCGGACAATGAGAGGGGTGGCATCTCTCCCGACAGGGCCTCCTCCTCACTTCCAAAGCTAACAGAAGTGGCCACTAATTAAGCCAAGAAGGCCGTGGCGAAGGTGGCGAACTCCCCAGCCCTCGGGCTGAGTCCCCAGCCCAGACAGGAGACACCCAGCTCTGGAGGGAGTGCAGGACAACCAGCCTCAAGATCCCACTGCACTTCAGAGAAGCCACTGGGGCCCCCAGCCACCCCACCAGGCTGTCCTGTCACCAAACTGGCCACAGCAGGGACCCATTCAGGGCCACAGCCTGCAGAAACAGCTTTGCCAGTGGCTGAAGAAATGTAACCCAGCTTCTCACTTATCCCCAGTAACCAGCGTACCCCTCCTGCAAGCCCTGCCGAGACCAGCACAAGCCATCACTGGCCTGAGCCGCAGCGAGGTCCGACCTGGAGTCAGCTCAAATGTCTCCAGCTCAAACACTAACAACCAACCCAATTCCCTGAGGAATGACCCCTCTGCTGCCAAGCACACCCAGGGAAGCCGTGGGGAGCAGCAGCTCAACACCCAGCATCTTCCTTGGCAGACGATCACTGCACTGATCAGCTGCTCCCCACCACACACATCCTCACGTCCACTCGCAGGTCCCCGCTGCTCTGCAGAGATTGTTTGTGTTTACATAATGAAAGCACAAAGCACAAACCTGCCAGTTCCTCCCTGTACCCGCAGCGTGTCACAACCCATTAATAAACTCTAGATGGGAGGAATTAGAAGTGACATCTCTGGAAAAAAATGTTACCCTAATTTACCATCAAAGAGCAATCTACAACAAACCCCAGCAGCTGAACCACAACTGCGGACGCCGTTCACCCCTCGGGAGCGGGTTCATCTGCCCACCGGCCCTGTTGGGTACAGTCTCCCCAGGAGCAGAGCTTCAAGCACTTAATTTGCCATACTCAGAACCAGAGCAGTTAAAAACCAAAGGTATCTGCTCTGAGCAGCCTCGCACCAGCCCCAAGGCTGGGCTGGATGTCTTAAAAAGCCTCTTACCAGGATGCTCATATTCCTGCACGTGTGCCTAAGGCTCTTCACCAAACAGGTTTTCCCTTGGGATTTTGGAGAATTTTGTTAGCTTTGTCTTTATTTGGCCAGTCTTCCAGTGGTTTTACATTTTCACTGCCCAGAGTTCAAACTCCTCTCCAGTTTTCTCATTAAGATGTGACATGTACTTCTTACAAAGTCTTGTTACCTTTCTCTGCTCTTTAACAATGTCAGCTTTGTTGCACCTCTTTAGAATTTTGGGGGGGCATAGTTGTGTCAAGTGCACAATAAGCCACTTTTTCAGACTAACATGCAAGGATGGATCCCCACCAAGCAGAACTCTCCATCACCCTCTGGTTACCTTTTTAAAGAGCCTGATGACATCCTCGCTGATCTGCGACAGCCGGACGATGACATTGTTCATGAAGATGTCATTCAGGGTGGCGTGATCTCTGCTCTCGCGCCGGGTCTGTGTCAGAACCAGGTACCAGCAGTTCACAGGGGAAAGAAGGTGCTGATCTTTCCTAGGGAATTGGGGAAAAAAAAGAAAAACCATCAAAAAGGTCAACTAAGCAAGTCAGAAAAGCATGTAATTTTCAAAGGAATGCTGCCAGCATATTAACATTGCCTTCCTCCACGGCATAGATCCACCAGAATCCCTCGTGCCTCACGAGAGAAGCATAAGCTCCTCTTGGTGCCTCCCTGCCCCAGAAACCACTGCAGCACCCAGCCAAGCACCCCACGGCCCCTGAGCGCAGCCGTCAGAGCCAGCCCGCCTCTCCAGCACAGGGCTGTGGGATGACAGCATCCTCCTGCCACACTGCTGCCCACCGACCCGCAGGGAGGACCCCAGCCATAGCATCTCCTGCTGCTGGACCCCTCACCTGCCCCTCCCCAGGGCAGAAGGGTTTCAGTCAAGCCAAGGAGTTCCCATTCTTTGCCCCAAGCTGCTCTCTCCCAGTTTCATCCTCATTTACCAGCTCCCACGGCTGCCAGTGGCAGGACGGAGGCTTTCTGTGCAGGGGAGATGGGTGCTCTGATGCTGACCCTGAGCTCAGCCCTGCACTTCGCTCAGCACATATATATGGGAGGGAGTGAGTTTTCCTTCTTTTTTCCACTTTGTGCTATTAATATGGCTGTCACTTCCATTTCAGAGAGCCCATGTGCCACACAATCTGTTGTACCGCATTTAGTCCACCCAACAGTGCTGCAGAAAATGTTTTGCATCCAGCGATAACACGAAGTGTCTGTGCACAACATGAGTACATTCCTGTATGCTGAATATTTACAATGGTCTTAATCCAACTCACACTGCAGACCACAAAGAGCTCTCGGTGAGCGGCAGCAGGCGCGGGACAGGCGACCTGAGGAGCCCCCAGGAACCACACAGCATCCTCAGAGCGAGCTTGTCCCCACTGCCCCGCTGGGTGAGACCCTGCCAAGGGACATCTCGAGACCTTGACTCAGCTGGAAGCCAGGGGTGGCCAGAAAAACTCACTTTTGAGGGAAATTCCAGCAAACTTTCACACTTGATTAGAGCTTAACTAACTTTGAAATGTTCCAGCTCAACGCAGAGAGAAACCTGCACCGCCCTCCAACCACTGCTTTTAGTGCTGAAGACAAACTGATCAAAAGCGAAGCAAAATTTCCAGAAGTGATACAGCCAAAACAGAACATTTCCCATTGTCCAACTGAGGCACTTGAGACAGATGCTCTCCATGAGGCAGACAAAGGATTTGTTCCAAACGTTTCACCTCGACCGTTTTCTCTGCTCAAACCAATCCTTTCCCACAGCCCAGCGGCAGCACCGCAGCCACTGCCACCACCGAGGCTGGGCACAGCCTGCTGCACGGGGCTATGCAGGGACAGAGGAGAACTGAAGTCACCACATTTCCTAAGAGTGCCAAAAGCCTCATCAGAATAAAGACATTCATGAGGAAGCTGGGGAAGAAGTGCAGATGGACCCAATTAAGGGCAGGTACAAAGCAGTCTGGAATAAAAATATATTAAGGGAGTCTCTCAGCAGAGTGAGACGGTGAGGACTCAGCAGAAACGTGCACTGAAAGCCAGCTGACCCTATTCACACCATCAGTCCCATCCCAAACCACCACACACTTGTGCCCACTGTCACCTGTAGGTACTGCACAGCAGCACCCTCCCAATACTGTACGCACAGGGAGCGACAGCAGTGCCATGCTGCTGCTCTCAGCTGATGGGAGAGGCACACACATGCAACGAGCCTTTGTGGGCTCCAGCTCTGAACAACAGCACCTTCCTGAGCCCTTACTGGCCAGTTCCCTCCCCAGGACTGTGGTCCAGGATGCTTCATACAGCAGCGCCAGCCCAGCACCACATAACTGACAAGCAACACTCAGACGCAGAAAGAACAGGCAGCGTTTGAACAGCATTTTCAGCAGACTTTGCATAAGACAACATTAAAGCCTTGCTCACCAGAGAGAGCGAGTAAACAGATTAAATGGGATTTAGTAATATGGAATAAATAGGATTTAGTAATGTAACAGCAGAAATCGCTGCTCTTGCAGCTGACACAGGGAAAAAAAAATAAAAAAAATCACAAGGTGTCAGAGAAAGAAAAACACTGCAAAGAACCAAGGGCAAGCAAGGCTACGTGCATCAGAGAGGCAAACCTCTCAATTCCTGGGCAAGGAGCTAAACAGTGGCTGCAGTCTCTGGCCATTGAGCAGAATGACACTAGTTTCATCCGGAGCAAAGGGCATGATCTCAGTCGAGGGACTATTTCCTGGGCAGTGCTGTGGCCAGGGGAGGCAGAGGTGGGGAATTTCAGCTGACGTGCTGCATGGGACGAGCATCTGCCTCCACAGTACAGGTGCTGCTGCGTGGCCCCCGGGGCACAGACCCTGCCAGCCACAGCTCAGTGGCACAGTGAGACCCCACGCCCCGAAATCTGCTGTGTGGCTAGGGCAGGAGCAGCACAGAGGAAAAACCTGATGGCTACCAACACCTGGGGCACCATTCTGTGGAGCGCAGCCTGAGACCTCCAACCAGGCACACTTAAGTGCACCCAGCGAGCAGGGACCAGCTCCTCCAACAGAGACGGGATGGTGGCAGCCACAGGAGCCTTGAAGTCACAGCTGCCAACCTGCCAGTGTAATGGCACAAGCTTCATATCCTCACCACAACACACAGCCACCTCCAGACTGAAATTCTGCTACTAGTTTGCTCCTTTTTTTTTTCCTCCCCAGATCTTTGTTTCAGCCAAGCTTGAGAGTGTGGTTAAACTGAAAAGAAGCTGCTTTTGAAGCCTTGCACATATTCACACATTCACGGATTTTACAATTTTCATCATCGGTTTCAGTTTCACACAATTCCAGCATCCAGTTCCTACTTCCTATTTCAAAGCTTTGTTTCAAAATATTTCCACTATGGATTTGCCTGGCTTCAACACTGCACGGGTGAGCACACAGAAAACATACAGACTTCATTTCAAAAAACTGCAACAAATTAGATTTCCAGAAGCTGCTTCCAAGCCTGAGCCTGCAAGCAGGTCCCTGTGCAATGTGAGGCACTCTGACATCTAAGGATTGGACTACGTCCAGAAACCAGGGTTTATAACCAGGGCCTACCATAATTTCCACAATCAAATCAGTGGCTGAATTCAAGCTTCTCAAAAAGAAAATCAAGGGGCTTGACTCCTTCCTAGTCCCCAATTCATGTTTTTATTGCACTGCTCAAAGAAGTGCACAGTAAGTCTATTTCAGGCAGCACAGGTCAGTAACGCTGCAGTGAAAATCTTCAGAAAAGACATTTCTAGTTCTTTTTGTGAACCCTGCACAGTGGCAAGACACAAGACCACCACTGATGCTGTTCAGTTTGCTCCACTTTCGGTCTGTGCAGCTACAAACAAACATCTGGTGCTCGAAGCAGTCTCTGGCCCATCACTTTGCCCCACTTGGCCCCTGGAAACATCTCTTACTTGAACTGGTGCTCTCTGGAGCTGCGTATCTTGGAGGAGAAGCGCTCAGCCAGTTTCTCCAGGCTCCTGGAGTATTCCAGCTCGATCTCAGCCTTCCTGCGGAAGAACTCCTGCAGGTCCTGCAGCAGCTGCAGGCGCGACTCCGACTGCTGCTCCAGGCATTTGAACTGCTCCACCAGCTGAGTTCGGATTTCTGCAGGCACACAGGAGAGAAGAAAACACAACATCAGCCGCCAGCACTGGCCAGGAGGGTTGGCCTTCTCCTTCCCCAGCACATCACACAGGCACTGCTGGAGCCGGCTCCCTCACGAGCTCAGGTTTAATTCAAGGCTTGCAAAAGCCAACAGATTATTTTTTCCAAGCAAGAGCCAAAGAATTCCATTCACCGGTCTCATATTAAAACCTTGTTCTTTGTCAAAATAAACAGTTGTGTGAGTACACAGACACCAACTCTCAGAGCTTTACACTTGCCTTTTTGAAACTGGAAAATGGTTCAACTTCCCTGGTACTACCTTAAACCCTTTGCATATAAACTAACTTCTTATTTCTTGATCAATGATCACTTGACACCTACCGAAGGGCTGAGGATGCCCTGGAGGAAGCTCACTCAATACATGCACACTCCTCTGCCCCACGTCCCCCACACTGCCAGGTTAACTGGCAAATCCAACTCCTCTTTGGCTCAGGGGCTTCAAAGTCTTTCAGACCCTCTGAACTCCAGCTCGCAGAATACCACAGGCTTTATCTGTTCCATTTTTGCTTGTTTTCTCACAAAGACTTTCAGAGGCTGTGACAGACACACCACAACCCCCCAGCCCCTGCCGACAAGGGGCTCTGTGGTGCCCAGAGGGTGCCTGTGCAGAAGAGGGAGAGGGGACGGGAGCTTTGGGCAGCCTGCACCTCTGCTGCAGCATCGCCAGGCTGCGTCCTGCAATGAACACACCTCCCGGCAGCGGCACACAGACCTGCTCCCCAGTGCTGACCCTCACCTCCCAGGGCAAAAGAACAACTGCACTTTTTCCAGCTCCCCCTTCTCACAGAACACAGCCAGGGCTGCAAATCCCTGACATGGAGCTTTGTCCCGGGAAGACAGGCAAGCCCTGGAGAAGGGAACACTGCTCAGGAAGCACAGTCAGACCCTTTGCCCTCTCTGCAAGAGGAGCAGCGCAGCCCCAGTGGCACGGGGTGCGAGGGAAACACCTCCCAAAGGTTTGGAGCAGCTCTGAAGCACTGCACAGCAAGGGAGCCTGCACACGGAGCGACTCTGTCCTGCAGGAGCTGGGCTCTGCCTGGCAGGAAGGGGAGCCAATGTGTGAAAAATAATCCTGAGTATGCATACGTAAGTGTGTGTATATATATACATACATACATACACACACACTTGTAAATATATATACATGCAGGGCAGGCTAGCCCCACCAGTCCCCTGCCAACATCAGGCTGTCCCACAACCTTGCAGCTACAGCATGGTCCTACCTAGGCAATCATTACTCCACACTGGATGCTGAATTGACAAATCAAGTAACAATCTGACAAAGCACTGACTGAAATCTCAAGAAATTTACAGACTATTTCAAGCTCTTTAAATTTGTGAGGATCCCACATGAGGGAGGTTAAAACTGTCATTACAAGAATCTGGTATTTTTCAGCATTTCTTCACAGAACAACTCTCATGTGAGACTGAGCCACATGCAGCCTGACAGGTGAACTGGGAGAGCGGCAGGAACAAGGACACCTGCAGCAATCTCATTACTGGGTAATTTAACAATGGCAGTACTGGGGCTGGAGGGTGCAGACTGCATGAAGGTCACCTAAAAACCAAAAGCTCCTTGGAAGTAACAAATGCTGAAAGCTCTGAAGTTAATCAGTCACTTTATGTGGGATCCTCCAATAGCGCTGCTTTTACAGGACTTCCTTTATGATCTCGATGCTTTGTGAGAGGGTAGCACAATTGCTCATAAAAATGCATGTGATGCTCACACACAGTCCTGGCAAGGGACTCCACACGCTGCACTGGGCCACTAGCAAAGCTATATTCCGTTCCTGAAGTCTGTCTGGATGACCATGTAACCACCCCTGCAGTAGCCAAAGCACTAACTTGTTTCTGACCCACACCCATCCCATCTGCAGACAGGAGGACGCTGGACAGGGAGCCAGGAGGGCCGAGGCCACGGGCACAGGAGGAAGGGTGATGTGCAGCAGGGATGCTCAGCACAACTGCTGCCTCCACCCAGGCGGTGCTGCATGGCCAGGGCTCCCCTGTGGCTCGGGGCAGCTGCTGCACACAATCACCAGCCCTCAGTCACAGCTGAGCTGTAGAGCACCCTGACACGAAAGAGAGTTCAACTACATAAGCAATGCCAAGAGACACCGAGTGGACTTCCAGAAAGCAGTCCTCAGTCATCACCTCTGAACGCCGCTCCAGTCCCTGGCTGCTGGCACTCCAGCATTGGCTGGAAAATAGCCTAGGCTTGACAGAAAGATCACGTGTGTGCAGCACTGCAGCTCTGACTCCATCAGGAGGACTGCTCTTGTGTTCTGCTGCAACGCCTTGTGGGACCAACAGACAGCCACCTACACAGGCATGGTGGCCAGCAGCTCCTGGCTCTCCGCCCGAGCAGAGCCAGGATGGGAGCAGGCTGGTGCTGTCGTCCACCAAGCTCGTGGGATCGGCTGCCCAGGGTCCGGCACGCCTGCCACCTCACCCCGCCGCTTCACACAGCCCTGCAGGCGAGCACTTCCCCGTGGCACCGCTTCTGCGGTGAGCAACGGTGTTCGCTGGGGCTGAGGGTGGCAAAGAGCAACTGCCTGTGAATTCAGCCTCCAAAAATCCCACTGCCTCGTTCCTACAGGACACAAAGGTACCAGTTTCATAACGAAACGTTTTTAAAACCTTCACATTCCCCTGCCAACAAGAGTTCCCTTCCCACACAGGGTCAATGGAAATTTCATTACATCCCATATGGATTTTACATTCCCACTCCTGCTGGTGCCAACACAGGACTTGCTTTATGGCTCTCTGCTTTCCTGAGCAGAGATTTATTTGGTTTTAAGAAAAAAACATAGATTTGATCTCTAGTTCTCTATTCATAGTGGATTACAACCCAAGGTGGTCTCCAGAACAGCTCTTAACAACCCTGACAATGCACAGAAACACAAGGAATAGCAATAATGCTTCTCCAGTCTTTTCAATTTCCTGCCTCTACCTATTTTTTTTCCAGATCTGAGCTACTGCTGCTCATTTATCTTTTTATCTGGCACAGAGATTCCTCCCTGGCTCTTACAGGGGCCATTCTAGGCAGTTCAGACAATACCAAACACAGAGAGCGGCCCAGGCTGCTGCAGCTTTCACTCCCCTGCTCGGAGTACCGGAACGTGAGGCGGTACCCAGGAGGATGCTCTGCGGCATCCAAGCATCAGCACAGCACATTTAGACCTTCACCAACAGAATTCCTTCGTTTCCCCTGCCCCCATACCGCGTTGCTGGGACACTTTGCTGTTCCCTCGCAGCAGCTCAGCCAGGGCAGTACCAGCCCGCAGGCAGAGGCAAAGGGCAGCGTCTGCGGGCACAGCGAGCCCGCTCACCAGCACCCTGCAGCCACTCAGCTATGAGCAGTCACACAAACAAACCGAGATGGCCACTGACCCCAGGAGCTGCTGCTGCATGTTAAATGGAAGTGGCTTGCAGTAGAAAACAAAATGAAGGGCTGCTGGCATCATTAATGCAAAGACAGGAGCACTAACAGAGCAAACGCCATTCCTCAGCGCTCCGGAGGTCTCCGTGAGTCAGCTGCTCACAGCCACAGCCCCCGACAGCGCCGGCATTGTCGCTCCCCCGCTTCCATAGTTACTCTGCTGCTGCATTAAGAGGCACCCTCCTTTCAATTAAAATGAACTTGCTCCTAAGTAGTCTTTTCAGATAATCATGAAAAAACACAGGCAGGCAGAAAAGCCTTTTTCTGCCCTTGGTGCCTGCTGCCTAGGGAACGGGCAGGAGCACGCCAAGGACATCCATTTTCTCCCGCCGGCGCAGTGGAGCTGGAGACGAGCCCCACCGGCAGAGCAGCCACCATCTGCTGTTTGATCCCAACACCCTCCATCTTCCCCCTCTCCCCCAACCCAGCCTGCTCACCCCCCAGACACAGGGAGCACGGATCCCCAGCCAGCCCAAACCCAACAGGCCCCTGCCAGCGTCCAGGGTGACACCTCGACGGGCACCAGCTGACAACCAGACCCCAACCTGCTCCCCATCTTTACCAACGCTGTTTGCAAGCAATTTTCCAGCCAGCAGCACCACCCTGAGTTGCATCAGCCCTGTCCATCATGGGGGGATTAACAGGCCTTTAATTATAACCTGCAACCAAGTGCCAATTACATTTTCCATGTTAGACCAATAGCTCTTCAGCACCCAAGTTGGTAACTCCTGGAATTTATATAAGGCAGGTCCTTATTTACACTGAATAAAAATAATCTGGCAAACTAGAAGGAAATGGATGGCTTTGAGCGCATCAGTGACAAATTAATCTGTGAAAGCTCAAGGCTTCTCCAAGAAATGACCCAAACTGGGCTCAGACCCTTTCTTGGTTCAACTAGTGCAGATGCTTTTTTAACATCTCACATTCAGAGCTTTACTTGCTACATCAAAAGCAAGCTCCTTGCCACGAAGAGCAAACCTCCCTAGGAAAACTCTCCAACTCTGGCTTCTGCCCAGCACCATTGGGATGTGAACGCAAACACCGCAGGTCTGCGGGAGGAAAACAACCACCTCACAACCAGTGCTCCTGAACCTGGAATGTACAGGGACTTTTAGTCGAAATCAATAAACAAAACCCTACCAAAGTGCTTTAGGAAGAGCTGAAAGCATTTGCCAGAAAGCAGAAAGCAAAACATTAAATATAATTACGTAGGAGAAAAGGTTTCCACAGCAGTTTTTCTAAAATGCTCCCATGATTTAAATCACAATACATGAAATCAGAGTGCCAAGGGAGAACAGTAAGCCATTCTGCACACAAGGGTGCTAAAACCCTCCTGAGACCCCCTGGACTCTGCTGGCCAGCTGCCTTCCAAGACCTCCTGCTTTCTTCCTCCCCATTTCTTTGGCTCTGCTCATAGGAAAGGCGTTCCCAGTGTGAGCAGTCCTGGTATTTAAAATGCAGACTCAGAGGTAGAAAATGCAAGAAATATGATTTCCTCAGCTCTTCTAAAACACAGGGGCAGGGATGCAGGAGAAAACAAAATTCCTTGGCAAAGTAAGAGAGCAGCAAGGCTCAGGACAGGCTGCGGGACTGCTAATCCAGGCGGGAGAGGGAACAGCTGTAATCAGAAGATCTGGGGATTTGGCTTTTGTAAATATTTTCAAATCAATTACCCATGTCGCAGCCGACGACTGCTCGCTATTCTTAGGCTGCGCACGTCCCACGTGAGATGTCAGCAGCGATCAGACTCCCCGAGGAGATGCGCAGCCTGCCCAGGATGACAACCGCCGCCGGCTGCGGGACCGCGACTGGCATGGCCCGAGGTGGGCGTGTGGCCCTGCAGAGCTCAGCCATGCGCCCACCGTCAGACTACCGAGATCCCAAATGCTGCAGGAGTCCCTCCTCAAAGGCCCCAGGAATTCTTGCATCCCTCTGAAATCCAGAGAAAGGCTTCTGAGGGCACCACGACCGTCACTACAGCCCAACTACGACGCTGAGCCCGGCTGAAATGCTGTGTGTGGTTTGCAGCGAGACACCATGCCCCGACAGCAAACTGCAGAGAGCTCTGTGGAGGAAGCGATCATCCTCTCCTGTGATCACCACTGTGGCAAGAGCAGCTCTCGTACCCCGAGTGAGCTCCACATCTGGGTTGGAACTGGCACTCACCGGTGTGCCAGTGAGAGTAAAGCAGAGGCACTTCCCCAAACCTTTTCAAGACTTCAGAAAAGTGTTGTTTGGGCTGATGTCTTGGCCAGCAGATCAGGATAAGTCTCATTTTTTCCTCTCCTAGGCTGACCACCTCATGCATTCTCCAGTGAGGACAATGCTGGCAGCCACGCACGGAGCCCGAGAGCGACTGCACACATCCAAATAGCAGAGCTCTGACAACACGGATGATGCAGTGCTTTACAAAGAACAAAATTATCTGGGAGAAACCGTGGCCAATTTGAGCACTCCTATTAGAAGTAATATGCTGATGTGGAGAGGTCAAGACAAAGAGCACGCTCAGCTCCAGTTTGTTATTAACACACTGCTACCTCAGCCCGTCCCACCCTCAGCCTACTGAAGGATTTTTTCCATATGGTCTCATTTTTTAAATATAACAATTAAACTCAAGATGAATGCCACTACACGAATGCAACTTTTACCAGTGGTATTTCTTACTAATTATTATTATTCACTTATTCCTTGTGTCCTCATACAGTTCACGTGTTCTCCTGGGCAGGAGATTCTCTGAATTTCAGGCATTTACAAATACTGTGTTGAAATCCCAGCCCCAGCTGAGACGGTGGCAAAACTCCCACCAGCTTCAGCAGAGCTAGGATTTCATCCTCTGGCAGTACATGAAGTGAGACAATCTTGTTCTCCAGCAGTTATTTTGCAAGTCTCCCCTCTTCCAGTAACCCCTGGCTCCAATACTTCTTCCCTTAAACACTGACAAGGGCCAAGCTCCTTAACTGGCATCAACCACAGTGGAAACCAACACCAGCACGAGTACAGTGCTGATTGCTGGTGTACTGCTACTCTAGAAATTACTGTCTTCATAAACAGCAAAACATCCTTAAAAAATCAAAATAAGCTTGAGCGAAGCAGCCGCAAGCTGAGCAGCAGAAGGCACGATGGTTCACAGCTACATCTACTGTTGCTTGTCCCATCGCAGGTCAAAGCATCACGAGACACACAGTGGCCTTTTCCGCTGCTGGACCTTCAACACACCGTTCGCAGCCCAGCGCCGCCGCTTCACAGCCACCCGCACCCTTACTGCGGTGACAGAAGTTCAGCTGGGTCCCAGATGAGCCTGTTGCCAGACCGTGTGCGGGAGCCAGGGCCAGCCCTTGGACCTGTGGCAAAGTCCACGTGTGGACAACACACCACAGGTTTCGGATGGGTTTATTAAACAAACCCAATTCTGTATGTGCCGAAACTGGTGCAAAACAGGCAGTGGAGAAACCCGGACAGTTCGGGCGTGTGGAGGTGCGCCCTGAGGACAGGAGTGCACCCCGGCTTGCCAAGGGCGGCTGCTCTGGGGATGCTGAATGCCTGTCCAGGAGAACAACGTCATCAGCTGATCTTCCAAACGGGCAGCCTAGGACAGCCATTCCTCTACCATATGTTTCACCCCACTGATTTGTGACAAGTGAGAAAATATGCCTGGCAACAAAAGCCATTATTTTCTTCACAACTGGGAGTAGACCCAATAGTTTACTGCAAATATAGCATGGCAAGCTGGACTCGGAGGAGAATCCAATTCTTCTACAAATATGGAATATGCTAAGGTGGCCACGACTCTCATTTCCCCTTTCAGACTATTCATGTGCTGTCTTCACTAAAAGCCCAGCCCTCTACACCACAGAATTACCTCTTATGTATTTTCTAGTGCTTTGTCATCGTGTTTTTCCACATTACACACCGTCTCCCTCAGGAGAGCCCTCGCACACACATCTGACGCACCGCTAGCCTGGATTCATTACTGAAACGCCAGGTGGGCACTGCACTGCCAGCAGCAGCAGCAAGGCTGAGGCTTCTTTTTAGACTTGTTGGACAGCACTGGAGGTGCTCAGCCCGCATTTACCTGGGGAGATCCTCCCTGCATGAGCCAGAGCTGCCCCTTGTGCTGCCCCTTGTTCTATGCAGGGAGCAAAGGAAGACGGGGGCAGCTCCTCAATGCCTGAGAGCAAAGATCAAAGTTGAGGTGGCAATAAAGAAATCTTGAAATTTTAAAAATAAGCTGGGCAAGCACCTAAGAACAAACGAGCCAAAGCTCTCGTGCCAAGAGCCACTGCAGCAGCAGATCTTGCACGTTGCTCTGCACCCGCTCCCTTTCCTCTGACCTACACACACAGTGGCGGTCGCTTTAGCCAGCGTTGTGGCAGTATTTGCCACAAGCTTTTGCAACCCAAACCTGCAGAGTTACTGTTATTTCCCCTATAAACTGCCTGGGTGCAGACCAGGAAATTGCCAGCCTGGCTGGGGAAGAGGCACCACCCCGGAGCAGGGAAGGCTAAGTGTTCTGGGGGGGGCAAAGCACCCGGTTTTCTTCCACATGCTCCCAGCACTGCCAAGCGCGGCCAGCTCTGCCCTGCGAGGGAAGCCTGTGGTCCTCAGACAGGAAAGGGAACAAACCAAAACAAACCAGCCTTTATTCTTAACTTCAGCACAGCCTCAAGACCAAAACTTTCCACGGATAAAGACTGTCTGACAACAAATATAACAGTGTGTTGCAATTATGTTACATTTAAAAACAGAAACAGAACTTTGAGCCCCACATGCACACCAGATGGAAAGCACAAGCGCTGCCATCCGAGAGCGCCGACCCGCGGGAGCCCCCAACCCGACTCCCACCGGGGTCCTGCCATCAGCCACAGCTTTGGGAACAGCGACCACCTCCCCGCGGGGCCTCAGTGTGAGCCACGGTGTTGTCAGGGGATGCTGTGGTCCTTCCTTTCGGAGCCCAAGGAGAAGGCAAACCCACCTCCAGGAGAAGGGCTGCACTCAGAGGAGGAAAGGCTGCCGTGCCACGGAAGCAAGATGGAAAGCAGCAGAGGTACCAGGAGCCCTACGTGCTACCTGGCTGCTCTGCTTTTTCACAGACAAAAAAGCTCTTTTGATGCTGCCTACTGACTGTAACAACTAGCAAAGGGAAACAATTTCTAAAAATAAACAAACAAAAAAATAAAATGAGCCAAAGTATCTTTTCCTAATAAGCAAAACAAATTCGAGCATGGACAGCAAACACCCAGATAAGCCCATAAGCTGAACTGGTCCTCAAGTGAATGCATTGCAAATATTTCCATGGGGCGTCAACAGCTCTCGCACACGGTGTAAACGCCAACCCCTAATGAATTCAGTGCGCCGATGACTGCAGTGTTTTCTAAAGAGCTCGGCAAGATGTGCAGCATTATTAGAGGAGAGGAAAAACAGAGTGGCATTTAGTCATTTAATCCCCTCACACAAAACGCAGGAATCATGAATCCCACCTCCCAGACTCCTCCCTCTTGGGGCATCTTTGGCACAGACCTGTACTGGTTCAGTAACTCCTGAGAGATGTTTTTTTCATTCACCTGCCCAGTCACTTGCTGGAAGGGGTGAGCTTCCAGCCCAGAGAGCAGCTCCCAGCAGCAGCATCCCACTTCCACCAGCCAGTAACACCATCTTTCCAGGCAATACAGCTTTGCACACTGCAATGGTCAAACAGTTGAAATCTGTACAGTAACATGAGTTTACCTTCACCATAAGGTCTCCTCTTCAATGTCAGTCTCTAACAAGCTTTGGCCAAAGGTTTTGTGAACAGTATGGAAAAGTCAGCCACATGATACCTTAAAGAACAGGTCAGGACACTGAATTATTATAAGAATTTTCCTCCTTTTCAGAGTAAATAATTCTTTTTGGAGAATAATTTTCCTTCTTTTTTAGCAGAAATTGCCACATCAGTCGATCAGAAATGACTCAGGATTTTGTAACAAAATTCTGGCACTGAAAGCACGTCTCAAAACCAGACTGTAACGCAGCAAGTAAGAGCAAGTCCGTGCGCGTTCACGTGTGAGCGTCCCTTCCTCCAGGGAGAAGCCAGAACACCCGACCCCTACGGAGCACACAGCCCAGACGTGCAGCGCAAGCACAGGCAGTGGACCGGCAGCTCTGGTGGGAAGGGTGGCAGCGTAACGGGAACGGGCAGCGCCTGCAACGCTGCAGAACAGCCGTACCCGCCGGCAGCACGGCTGGGCCAGCCCAGCGAAGGCAGGGACTGCTGCTCCACAGGATCGCAGACGTCCACTGTCCTTTGGTGTCAAATATAAATGATTCACAGCAGCAGTGCTGCGGGATGAAGAAGCCAGAGATACACATTTGAAGCAAAGAAAACACCGGACCCAGGTAACAAACTTGACAGCTACCATCAGTACTAGTTTTGGCAGAGATCATTAAAAATGGAAATTAAGGTAAAAATCACGCTGTAAGAAATTCAGTGCCCGAGTCCCTCACTTGCCACTCCAACTAGCTGGGCTCCAACCTTCAGAGTCAGGAAGAATGCAATACAGTCCACCTGAGACCAGCACCAGGAGTTACTCCAGAATCACTCCAGTGCTGCTGGAGGTAGAATCCAGCCCCAAAGAACTGCAGTAAGAACACATTTAACCAGTCTCTTAAAATACACCTACTTTTTATAGCAGTCTGGGCAGTATGGAACATACATTAGTGGAGACACGACTGTTTAAACAGAAACAGGCAAAGGCAAGAGGGAACCGAACACGAAGCAAAATCGGTCCCAGCATGCAAAAGCTGGAGCAAACCCAGGGGCTCCGTGTGACGGCTCTGCTGGAAGCGGCGCTCGGGCGGCTGCGGGGCCAGGAGGCACCCGGCCAGCCCCGCTTCGCAGGCAGAGGGGATGGGGTTTGGGGAAGCCTGCTCTGGCCAAAAACAACATCTGCAGCAACAGAGGAGAACCTGTTTCCACAGAGCAGTTTTTCAGCAGAGCTTTGCCCTTTTCAGCCTACCTGGCAGTGGTGTCTGAGCTGGCTTTCTCGGACCCGGCCCGGGGCAGCTCCCGGCGCTGCCCAGCACTCAGCGCAGGGCTCCTGGAGCCCACGAGCGGCTGTGGTAGCTCACCAGCCTCTGCTACACGGGAATCCCAGCTAAAATGTGAAACCTCCCACTGAAACACCCCGAGCAGTGGCGTTGTAACACAGAGTCATTAGAAATGAAGGTGGTAATGGGTGTATCTTTCAGGACAAGAGTTAAACCAAGTCACCTGGAAGCATAACCGCTGAGCACAGACCCTCGAAGGGGGAAAGCTGGAGATGGGACCGCGTGACTCGTTTAAGAATATCACACCTCCAGACACAAACGTCCTGTGCATTTCCAGGAGCCGACTGTGCTTCACTTGAAGCACATCCTAATCGCCTGGCAATACTGCCCTTCCCTGCCCTCTGGGTCAATCACCCCCTGTGCATCAGCCGTTCTGGCACAGACGAGACGGGCTGAGGGCAAGCGCAGCGTGCTTTGCCTGTGCCTTCAGCAGCACACAGCCCGGGGAAGCCTCAGCTGCTGCCTGGGAACAAACCGTGCTGCTTCCTCCAGGCCTCTGCCTCACATGCAATCAGCCCAACGTCAGCCCAAGGCTGACACTCCTCTGCACTCCTCCTCCTTTCCCAGAAAAAGCGCAATATTGGAACAGCACGGGAAAACTGTGCTGTGACCAATGGAAGTGCACTGCTGTCCTCAGATCCAGCCAGCTCGGAAACTGCAGAGAGGAAGCGTGAAGGAGGAATTTCACCTGAGAGGCGAGAGCCAGCACAGCCCTTCCCAACGCGCGAGGCAGCTCTGGCACAGGGGAGACCTGCTCTGGGGTCTGTACAACCGCATGAAGTGCGGCTCTGACTGGGGCTCCAGCCCCCTGAACCCCTCATCCTGGGGGTACGGGCATCACACGCTCACCTGCACAGAGGACAGTGGTGCCTGCAGCCAGGGTGAGCCCCGACTGCCGTGCGGAGGCAGAGACCCCTCATGCCCCCGACTGCAGCTCTGCGCAGCCCTCATGCCAGGGGCAGCCAGAGGGCATCACACACCAAACAGCCCAGGCCCACGATCACAGTCTTCATCACAGAGATGCAGCTAACAGATGACTGATGGGTTTTCTTCATCCAAGGCAGCACACACTTTAAACAAAGGAAAAAATTCCTCCAGAACGGGCGGGCGGCACAGACTGCAGCACTGCACTCCAGAGGAGTTTAATAGCAGATAAGATGGTTTTGCTCTCAAAATCAGGCAGGGTTTGGGTGCCCATTCACATACGCTGGTGTATTTTTAACTGAATTCAGTTTAGAGTGAAGAAAAGATCTGTTCTGTCTTCCTATTGCACTGGAGAAGGACCACATGGATACTCAGAGGGTAAAGAACGTGTGATGGAGAAACCAACAGCTGCAGGGAGGTGGCCTCCAAAGGGCTTTCCATACCAGACAGAACCGAGCCAAATACTTCACAACATCATCATGAATTCATCATCTACTACAGACCTGGAGCGTGCTTCAGGCTGCAGATAGCTCAACTTGAGACTAATAATATGCATTGTGTTGGGATCGCTGGATTGTGCAGCTGCCGCCCACAAAGTAGAGATAATCACCCTCGCTTGCTTCATTTCTGTAAGAGTCATCACATCCTCTGGTATGAAGTGATCACATTACTCCCTTCTAAAGGAAGGAAAACCAGCGCAAAGCATATTGTCTCCTCTCACCACCTTCCTCACCATCCCAGGCTTTATTTATTAGCGCGCATGGAACCAGATGGCTATAGATGAACAATACAAATAAAACCACAAAAATAGCCCGTTGTACTACAAAAGCGTTAAATTCCCACCCAGAAAACAAGGAAGGGCATCAGTGCTACAAAGGTACCTGGGCAACTCGCAGGAGGAAGCAAGTCAGCAGGCAAACACAACTGATGTGCACCAATGTACATGGTCTCTTCCCGAAGCACCATCTGAACAGAGTGCTCCCCAGCAGCCACAGCTCTGGGTAAATCAGCTGTCTGGGCAGGGGTCTGTCACTTCTACAAAGTAATCCCTCAAATATTTTACTTTATTCCCTCGGTATGCACATAGCCAGAATTTCTGCAGCGCTCTCTCCAGAGGGCTCTCCTGCCATGCTTGCCTTTTATCATACCTCCAAGGAAGCCAAGATCTGGATGTCAGCATTCCTTCTGTTCAGGCACTCTAAAAGAAAAAATGCCTTCCTTCTTCTCTGCTCACATTCAGATGTGCAGAATTCTCTGATTTTTTAAATTCATATCCCTTTATACAAGGTGACAATAGGGGGCTTGCAGGCTGACTGAGGTACCAATCACACAATGACATTACAAAACCACAGAAGTAACACGTCATCCTAGCAGGGTGAAGCAAACCCAGATTTTCATTTGTGTATTTAACTTCTGCCTACCTAGAAGCAGATCTCACCTTTGCTCAAAGCTGCTGCACAGTGTGAAGTGGAAGGTGCCACTGCCTGACCCGCCCCACGAAGCAGCATTCCCACCTCCGCTGCCCACTGGTGGGGTGGGACATCCTCAGGCAGCCTGTGCCCTTCATGGGGCTTTGTAGCCTTCTTTGAACTTCAGGCTATGGCCACATCCAACCTGCTGTCACATTCCCCTTCTTTTATCTGAGACACTGGGACTGCACCTTGCACCAAAAATACATCAGAAAAAGCAAGCCCAGCAACTGCCACGTTGTTCACTTCAGCTGCTGGCTGTCAGCAGAAATGCTTGCATGTAAATGTCATAGGGGTGTTCATCCACACAGCCCCACAGGCCACCGTGGGGACACGCTGGCTGGAAGTCAGCGAAGAGCCCAGTCCTTTGCACGTGACAGAGCTGGCGTCTGATTTTTTAATAGGCTCCTTCTGAAGCAGATTGCTAATTGCTCCTGATTTCTGCTCTTCTAAAATAAGCTTAGACTGCAATCTGCATAGATGCTGCAGCAAGACTAACGAACTGCCCGCCCACCTGAAATTCAAACTTTAGCAAAACTCACAGGAAAGGCAGGCGTGAAGTCGGCCGCTGGCAGCCCCGCTGTGCCACTGCCACCCCCTGCCCCATCAGTCCCTGGTTTCCACCATTAATTTTAAAAATTATGGCTGCGGTTGTCCACTGCAAGTAGCAAAAGAAAGCAATCAGGTAAACAAATCTCCCTGCAAATAAACATCTCATGTAACACATTTCATGACTTTATCACCAGACAATCCTCAGTAGCAAAAGCACATCAAAACATTATTTTCCTTTCAGTCTTCCCAAATTGTCAGCTGTGACTGCGAGAACTGCAACGCACCCCAGCACTTCACATGGGGTGTGACATGCTGCTCCAAACCCTCTGCCAGCCCTCGCCGCTCTGCCTGCTCTCAGACACAAGGACACCACCAAGGCCTTCATCCACAGCTCTGTGGGAGGATCCAAATCTTTCACACTCATTAAACTCTGTGGTGCTCCCATGGCCCAGAGACTCGCTGTCACATCAGGGTACAGGTAACTCGCACGTGAAGCTTGCAAGCCCTTTGTTTCCAAGTTATCTGCCACACAAAAAGCACACAGACAGCCTGCAGTGAGCACAGAGCATTTATGTATGTGTACATCGGGCCCCACACTTCTCACAGCTATGGAAAATGCTCCCCCTGCCCTGTGCCGCTGCCAGGGTGAAGCTCCTCCCTGCCTGCCCATACACAAGGACAGGGCATCTTTACCTTCAACTCTGAGCTATTTAAGTTGGTGAAAAACAACAACAAAAGAATAAGCAATGCAGATGCTTTCAGCACAAAGAAAAGCCCTAGAGCAAAACAGGGCTATGGAAAAGCTAGTGTGTCCTCCAGACAAGTTCTTGGAAATTAAACCATTCAGTACACAAGGGAGGAAAGTGCTCTCCACCTACCTCTGCCTTCGCTGCACTGGCCAGCCACTGACTTCCCCCAGCACACACCTCCCTGCAAGAACAATTAACGTGAAAACCACTACTGCCCTAATGCTGGCAGTATTGCTCCTTGGGCCCGATGCATTACTGGGTTTAAGACCATTCAGTGCTTCCAAAAATTGAACTAAAACCCCCACAAGAATGCCTACAGCAGGAATGGGGGCTGTCCCCACGGGCAGGGCTCCAGCCACCCACAGCTGCACACACTGCCATGCCTCCAGCCTCCCCAGATTCATTTTCCCAGGAGATGAGACAGCTCCCTTCCTTTCTCCCCTGCTCCTTCTCGGTGCAAACACAGATCCCAAGCCTTAAGGATTAGCGAAAAATATTCCCGTTTATCTCATGTTCCCTATACTTCCTTGGTTTGCTCTGTGTTTTGCTGGGAGGATTGCCTTCAGGGACCCCCCAGTCCTCTCCCCTACCTAAGTATACCTATTTTTTAAGGCTTCTGCTTGCTTGCCATGGGTTTCCCATTGCTCCAGGGCACTGCCCAGGTGACATGCCAGGGGACATGAGTGAAACGCAGCAATGACGCAGACAACTGTCCTTCTCCATCCTGCCGCCTTCACGCACACAGGCAGCCTTATCAGTCTCTGTGCACGGCAGCATTGTGGAATGGAGCCTTTAACCCACCCGTTCCTCCCACCAGCTGAGAACGCAATTCAGCCTTCCCCACTCTTTCCTCACCATCCCGGCTGGCATTCCCTCCACCTTCTCCTCCATTTCCCAACATCCAGCTCTTCTGCTGCAAGCGCTGCTGCCCGGGTGCGGGTTCCGCCACGCGAACATGGGCTGGAATCCAGCACAGTCTTCTCTGACAGCTCTCCCATTTACCCTCATCCGTTTGTCAGGAATAATCAGAAGGATCCACCCCCCATTTCAGGGACTCGGGTCAGACCCGCAGCAGAACAGCCCTGGAGGCTCCAGCTCCCAGAGCTCTGCTGCCTTGCTCAGTAGGTGTTGGTCATGCAGGGCTGGGCAAGCACGGGTGCAGCAGAGTGCAAACTGAAGGTGGGCAGACCCAAAACTTTGCACCTCTCAAAAACAGCACACAGAGCTAGTCACTGCAGATTTTGTGTTTTAAAACTCTGTTACGTTAAGGGCTTATTTACTGCTGCGAACTCTGCCTCCAGAGTAGTGGAAACACAGGTGTAAAAGCACAGCATCACTGTGCTAGTGCACGTGAAGCCCATGTGAATATGTACGCGCTCCCTTCCACCACCTGCAGAACTGAAGCACTAGTCTGAGTCACCAGTTCAGTTTTTTCAGTAATCTAACAGAGGACCTAAGGGAAATCAACCATTTAACTCTACACTACACATCTTGAGAGCACCTCGTAACTACCAGTTCTGGTTCTCTTCTATCTGACAGCTTCTCAAAATACCCTGTGGATCACTTGGTACACCCCAGAACCTCCCAGCTCCCTTCTCCCCCGACTGCCATCCCAGCTGCAGCTGCTGCATCACCTACAGTATTTATATCCCCTTTCTCTGCTGATTCACTAGTGTTCCTTGCTTATTTAGAAGCTGCTTTAACTAAAACTGCTTTTAAGAGTATGACATTCATCACTCAAGCATGTAATTCTGACACTTCTGGCCTTCCAAAACTGATACAGGAGACATCCTTTGCTTTTTTTGTGCAGAGGGGTGGGGGGTATCAGGTAATTTCCTTGTGATGCACTTTGTTCCCTCCTGCCCACTTCAGAAGTTCAAACAAACAGAACCTGGCTAAATCTGTCAGAAATCAGACCAGTTTGGCAAGAGACCTGAGATCACACAGGGCAGCCAACTCTGACCATGCCTGGTTCGATGCAGGGGTATTTACGAGCAGAGATGCAAAAAGCCACTGAGCTGCCATTGTCTATTTTCAGCTAATGACCAGCCATCTCCCTCATGGTACACCAAACACCAGCAGAGCAGGCA
Source organism: Podargus strigoides (assembly GCA_028020825.1). Taxonomy (NCBI): domain Eukaryota; kingdom Metazoa; phylum Chordata; class Aves; order Caprimulgiformes; family Podargidae; genus Podargus; species Podargus strigoides. Next base: position 611,569 of record CM051629.1, on the reverse strand, counting down.
GCTCGGAGGACTGGTTTTTGTTCACATCTCATGTGTTACCCAGTGCCTCCTGAACAAGATTAAAGGTAATACTGTGATTTCTGTATTGCAGAGGGCTTAAAAGCAATCCTAGTGACACGGTACCAGGCTGGGCTGCCTGCCTCCTGCCTTCAGCGTGTGAGGATGGGAGCCTCAGAGTCCCAGCCTACTTCAACTGCTGCAGAAGTGCGCGCCAAAGCCACTGAGCAACGATGGCAAACCCTTCCCTGCCTGATGCTAGATCGATTTTAAAGAGTGTTGTAGCTCCTGATTGGCAGTGCCAGACAAAACCTGGCAACATGAACAGCTCACTGTCAACATCCAACAGCACTTTAGAGACTGAAATTCCCTCTGGAATTGCAGCTACTGCTGGAAAGGGGGAAACACGGCATGATGGGAGGAATTCCTGAGGCCCCAGACAGAGGATCTCACAGGTTTGCATCCCAAAGTAAACATTCACAATCTTTTTGTTTCAATTCGGTCTTTGCTATTGCGTGTGTGTTATTACCAAACTGTCTATAAACCAAATTTATATATTTAAGGACTTTCAGTAGAAAGCTGTCCTTTCCTCAAATCCTTATGCTGTATACAGACTTGTTTAAATATAAAATTTAAAACAAATAAAGGTGGCAACATGCTGTGACTGTTCCTCACACGAATTCCTAATTTTATGATTACATCCTGCCATCAGCGCTAAGAATAAACAGAAGGCTATAATCATACAATAATTGTGGTTTTCCTTTAACAGAAGCCTCTGTGGCACAACAAGTCCCCACATAGCACACGGATTCAGAGAGCATCCTTACTGGAATCTGACAGCACAAAGATAAAGCGGTGAACAAATAAAGCTCAGAGGACTCACTTATTGAGCATCAATAACGAAGGTGGAATGTGCTACAGTGTATGAATGATTTGCAGTAGAATACACAAAACGCCCGAGCAGTATCCCAGCTCCGTATCTACCAACACACCTCGTTATCTGAGACTAATCAAACTGACACCCACCCTGCCCAGCACATGCAGGGTGTAACCAGTACCCTGACAAATGCTCCTGAAGGGCGATTTCTTCTCAGTTACTAACTTTCTGTCCGTGTCAGCAAAATAACCCAGGAACTATATATGACCCAGCTCATTGGTATTTGGGTTTGCACAAGAACCATCCCTCTCCTCAGACACTGACAGCAGCAGAGGATTTCTGCTGGCTAGGGACAGTCAATACTGAGCGGTGTGACAGGAAGCCATCGGGCAGCTCCTGCCCAGCAGCACCAGCTGATCAAACACCGGAGCACTTTCAGGCTCCTTGGAAAAACAAAGAGATTTATCTCACTGAATTGAGAAAACATGGCTTTAATTGCCGAAGTATAGCGAGCACTAAACCAATATAAGGTCATTATTCTTCTCTTCCAATATGCGTACCAGGACTGAAGCTTCCACCTACACTCCACTGCTCATTCTGTCCTCTGACCCAAACATAATCCTGCCCTTCTCTAAGGATTACTCACTCACTCTCTTTGCCTACCAAGGCACTCTTATCTCATCACATCACATTTGGCTTTCAGAGCAGCACCAACACACTGTAACCCAGAGCGAAAAACAGTAAGTATTTTTAGGCCACATGTTTCACATGACACCGGGTTTTTTGTTTTCATTGCCTACTTCAAAGTCAGGAAAAACCAATGGTGACCTAGAGACAGTAACATTGAACAGCACTACAGAGATGTGTGGCCCCCTAAACAAACACCTAGACCTGACTGTACCATCAAAACCAACTCATTTGCACCCTCACAGGAGGGGAACACTGGTTTGGGTGACGAGGAGGCTGCCGTGCCCATCCCCGTGGCTGAGGGCAGGCAAGAATTTGTTGTATTCCTAAGTTTCAGGTGATAATAGCAGCACTAGAGAATTGAAACCTACCTGTTCAGGGACAGGCAAGCAGCTTTGGAACAGCAGAATGACCTAGCACATGTTTTTGTCCTTTTTCATGCTGGTGCTCCGTAAGATGATGTTTTTCCTTGTTGAAGAGATACAGAAGTGAGATGACAAGCACAAATGGACTTTTGAGGTGGGGAGCACATTTAACAGATGGCCTTTAGCACCAACCATCAAACTGAGTTCAATTAATTGCAATTTCAAGGAAAAAGCTGACAGTGACTTGACATGGTCTCTTACATAAAAATGCGCCATATTTCTTTCGTGCCATATCCTGATTCACTTTGATGTATTATCATTCCCTGCTCCTCTTGATTGCTTTTCAAAAGTGATCTAAATTCATGTGAATTGGTAAAGGGTAATTATCCCTATGAATAATTAGCACATGCTAATAAATGCAAAATAGGACAAAATGCTAAGTTTTACTAGCACTGACAGTTCTTGTTCATGACAGCCACTCTGGTAAAAGGGCACCTAGAGAACACTGCCAGAGGAACAGGGAGGACAGCCACATCCTCGCTGCAAGAGTCAGGACTTACTCTGTACAGCAGCGCAGGACAGCAGCACAGCTCCTGCTTTTTGTCTAAAGCATGATCCTACCAAAGAAGGGCTGGTTTTCTCTAGGCAAAATCCTTTAGGAATCTGTATCGTTAAAGGTACGTGATACTACAGAAAGAGGAAGAAGACATTACCAAGAAGAGGAACACAAAGCTAGTACCAAGAAAAAGAAGATATTGCCAACAAGAGGAAGGAAACAGAGGTTGTACTCACAGAGATACTTGCCATTAACTCTCCCTGTCCTGCTGTGCTGTGGGCCACAGATCTGGGTGCCAGTGAGCACCAGGTCCCTGCAGGGCCAGGGCTAGTGGCCAGGAGCAGGAACCGCCTGAATCGGCGCTGCCACCAAACGTGCCACCGCAGGCTGTGCTCCACAGCACGCCGCTCCCTCTCCGCACTGCACAGCCAGGCCCCACGGTGCCCAGGTAACCATTTAACATCGATCATTTCCATTACACTGCATTAAACCAAACAGCTTCACACAGCACTACTCAGAGGGACCTCCAGCACACTAACTGGATTAAATGGCACACAAGAACATTTAAGTGCCTTCTTAGCAATGGTAGGAAGCTTCACAAGTGAGAAGATCTTGCTTAAAATAAACAGCAGATCAGAATTCTCTCCAAATTCCATTTGCTGCCTCCTCAAAGTCACAACAGACATTCTGGCATCACGATGGGAAAGACGTTAGCGAATTATGTGAAGCATTTTAAATCCAGTTGGAATCCAGCCCACCATTATTTTATTAGCACACTTTAAGAAGCTGAACATGCAGCAGTATAATGAATCTAAAAAGGCTATTTCCCCATCTCTTTAAAAAAGACAAAAAAATTCAAAGCCACACCTACAACCTTTACACCTGCACTGTCTGCGCATATCTCCTTGTTGGAGAGGATTACAAACATGGTGCAGTCAAATTAGCATGAAGCAAGATGGAAAAAAAAAAATCAAGTTCCTCTGTGAAGGTTGTGGGGTTTTTTAAATCAGACAGTAATTATTAAATTTTTTAGAGGCTGAAGCACTCTTGGATGGCACTCCCTGTTTTCCTGTTTCTGTCTGTGACCCAGGTGTGTATATAAGCACTCCCCTCTCCCCAAACACTTTCCCCACAACACCCAAAGCCTAAGGTCCAGCACTCACCTTCCCTAAGCCCAAGGTCTCAGAAGCTGCCTGGAGCTTCCACTGACCTACGGGGCTCCACCTGCAAAACCAGCTCCTGCAAACCTGCAAGCGTGCGAGTCAGAGCCTGACGTGCACTCACCATTTCAATCATGCTTAAATCTGCAAGCAGGAAATCAATTCCAGTATGTTTTACATTTGTAGTCTGTAGTTATTTTCTTTAGGAAAAAAAACAACTGATTATCAGTGGCGGGCATAAATACAGCTTTCTGCTACACAGGGAGATCCACCTACAGTCCAGGCACACATTTAACCAATTTTGCAGCTTAAAGCACATTTACTCAGAGATTCAATGCTTCTGTTTTTATTATGTTAAAAGATATCTTGGCGGATATATTAATTTTTTTCCTTAATGAGCATGAGCTCATCTGCAAGCTGCATCACTTAACAGAAGTTTGACCTGTCTCACCTAGAATGGTGAAGCAGGCCAGAAGATGCTGATATCCACCTGAGCCAGTACATTGCTTGGGGGAGAACCAAAGCACCCATTAGGACACCAAAGCTCCTTCATGGTGAAGATCACAATCTGCTGGACAAGACCTTAGCGCAGCCATGATGTTGGCCTGCTTTGTCACAAGGGTGAACTGCTGGCTCTCGTTCAACCTCTTGTCCACCAGTACCCCCAGGTCCTTCTCTGCTGAGCTGTTTTCCAGCCAGTCAGTCCCCTGCCTGCGCTGGTGCCTGGGGTTGTTCCTCCCCACATGCAGGAACTGGTGCTTCCCTTTGCTGAACCTCAGGAGGTTCCTCTGAAGGGCTGCACAACCATACGGTCTATCAACCGCTCTCACTTCAGAACACACAGCAACTTCCTTGACAGCATCAGTCAAATATTTCAGGCGGAGGATTGCCACAACGATTGTGTTCTTCACCTAGGACACAACTGGACTCTAAGAAAAGTTTCATGACTTTTCTGAAGCAATTTTCTCCTTGGAGTCTTGGTGCACCCCTGTGCTGCCCCTTCTACTCAAGTTGAGGCTCAGAAGAGCTAATAGTTCTTCTTAATCACGTAATTTCCAGTTGTTGAGGCCAGGCCACAGATCACTTATTACCAAGTCACCATAGCACACAGAGCACAACAGCTGATGCAGCTAATGAGGCTGCCTTAAACAACATGATAAACGCATATGCTGATGAGCCACGGCACCGCTGCTTTCCCATCTGTGCCCCTCCGTGAATGATGGGTTGTGAAAGCGTCACCCATCATCCATCACATAGAAACCTTCTTGTCAGGTCCAGAAAAAGCAATTCACATTTCCCCCTCTCATTCACAGAGCAATAATGGGAATAAAAGGAGATTTATGCCACCTTCTAAACCCTTTGCTTAGCAAAGTAATGACACTTTAGCCCATGTAACGATCCGGTTCTACACAGGATGGCCACTCGGTTTAGCACATGGCAGTACAGATGTCAATCTGATTCACAGGAGAGTTAGGTTTAGCTTGGATCCATCGCGTACCAGACAGGTAAAGTAAATTATAGTGGAAACAGGTCGGGTGTCATGGCTTCCTTTCCAGGGAGAAGTTTTGTACAGCCTGGGAAAGACAGGCCCCAGGAAGACGTGGTCACAGCCTTCCCCGGCACGAGGAGCTGCTGTGCGAGGACGGCTGATCAACCCGTCTGCACAAGCACGGAGGGAGACACGTGAACAAGTCACCTGCTTTTCACAAAATAAAATGTAAATACTGGGAAGAAAGCAGTCTAATTAGAAACAGTTAAAAGACTAACCAGGGAGGATGTCAGATCTCCCACCACTGCAGGCTTTTATCAACAGATTAGATGAGCATCTGCCAAAGAAATCTACGCTGCCAGGAAGATCTAAAGATACAGAACAGATTTTGGGTGAAACACAACACAGGGCCCTGGCAGTCCACAAAACTCCCCTTGCAAACACCTGAAAGTAACTGTTATTAGTACAAAAAGGGCACAGCTAATAATATTTTAGTGAAATAAGGATGAAACTTCTCCCAAGAGCTGTATGCTGCCTCTCAGAGGGGCGGGGGGTGGCTCATTCGTCTGAGTGTACAAAGCAGCAGCCACAGCTCTCAAGGCCTTTATCACTTTGATGGCCTTATGCTGTTCCCTTTTTGGGAAAAATCACACATAATGGCCTTTAGGGAACTAATTAAGTAAAATATGCTGAAGCTGAGGAAGGCAGCAGGCTAGGGACAGATCAACCAGGGGAGGCCGAGTAAATGAAAGAAAACATCTGAGACCCATACAAATAATCTTATTTTTCTAACGACACTGGCAAAGTAATTTTAAGATCAAGATTGAGATTTATACTTTCATTGAAAGTCTTCTAAAATGTAAATTATGAATAAAAATACTATCATTTCAACGAAAAGGTGGAAGGTTGCATACTAGTATTCCCCTGAAATAATGTCAGTCTATATATAATACATCTTATTAGGGATTCATTCCAAATTCTTGAATTCAGTGAAAAATCTCCCTTTAACTTAGGAGCCTTTGACTCAAACCAATACTGAAACTGAATAAAACTGGAAAAAAAAAAGTTGTCCAGTCCTGTTTTATTGTCCAAACACCGCAGTAAATTTAACCATAGATTTAATTAGTAATTATAAGCAAATGAACTTTTTTCATGGTTTTTATCCTAACAATTTTACTGTGTTAATGGATTATTTTCTCTTCCCCTCTCCCACTAAAAAACGTCACAAGATCCCTTCACACAAATTATGTCCAGCAAGTTGCCTCCAGCTAGGGTATTTTATTAACTGCTGGATGAAGAACAGCTTTATTACACAGAGCTATAATTATGCTTTAAGGAAAAGATCATCTTCATGGAAGTATGGTTTTCTATTTGAATTTAAAACTAGCGAACAAAATCAATCCCCCATGCTAATAACGATGTACAATGCCAGCCTCCTTTTGAGCATTTCTACATTTCTGGCCTGCTTTAAGAGGGACACACAAGCAGACACACACTCATTGGCAAGGATGCGGGGATCTGGCCGAAGCCAACGCCTGCAGAACGGCTACCGAGAGACAGGACAGCAGCAGCAATCCTCCTAACCACCGAACAGCATCACCCACCCTGCGCGGGACACCGCCACCTTCGGACACCGATTCCCGTAAGAGAGAAGGAACAGAAAATACAGCATTATTTCACAGCTGCAGAGGCCAGAAGAGCTTAGCTCCCATGCACGCTGAGACCTCGTGTTACAAGAAATGCTGCGAGTTCTCCTTTCGTATTGCTGTTCTGCTTTCTCTCCACATTTCCTCCTCCTGCTTTTAGCTGTCCCCTGCACTCAGTGTACATCCTATAAATATCAATCAAATAAAGGACCAAAAGAGAGGCTGGGGGACTGCAGAACATACCCCTGCCAACAGATTACCAGCAAATTGTCACTCAGCACTGTAAACTACGTGTATCTGCACTCATCATTTTGTCAAGAAAATATTTTTACCCATGGAGCATCATATCTGTATTTGTCAGCAATAAACTACAGCCTGTTAAGCAGGAGGAAAAATAAAAAAAGGAGGGGGAAATCAAAGGGCTTTTATTTGTCTCTAATGAATTTCAGAAAATTTCACATTAAAAATCTGTCAACAGCTGAGCCAGCAACAGGAAACAGGCACTGCTCAAGAACGATGGCAAAACCACGGGTTATAACACGAACACTAGTTTCAGCACCACAGCAGGTACCAGTTCCAAAAAGCCCAACACCAAAACCCCACACTGATATGGTACTAAAGATCTGAGCTAAAACAGAGGGTTCAAAGCCCATTGCTACTGCTGGCAATGCAGCACAAGAACAGGCACAGTAGTCATTCCCATCCTGCTCCAGCAGCTGTCATGGGCATGAGCAGCTTCGACCCATTTGGGGAATATCTGTCACCAAAACGGCTGACCCGGTCACTTTGAGCCACAGCCTACTACTCCCAGTACCATGATGCTCACAGCCTGGGGCAGTGTTCCACCACTGTGGATATATGGCCACCAAGGATGCACGCTGAGTGTGGAGTGGACCAGGACCACCATGCCAGGAGAGGAGCCAGTGGCACCAGGAGGGGCTGAAACTGCCGAGCCACCCACCCCAGACATGCCACTGCTCAGCCTGGACCACATTAGAGTGCATTTCTGCAACAAAATGATGGCAGGAATGTATTTTCTCAAACAGATCTTTAATTGGCCAAACACCTGGAGATTATTTTCTTGCACTGACTGACCCACTCACCAGCCCTGGAAGAGAAGGATTTGGGTTCAACGTGCTGCAGTGCTACCAAATACCCCTTTCACTCCACACACCCGATTTTCACAGCTTACGTCACAGGACTGGCAGGTACTGGGCACCCCGACAGACTGGTCTGCTAGAGGTGAAATCCAAGTGTCCCATCTCACTCACACTGCAAGACTAGTTCACCATTATAGAAAATGCTCAGTTACTATGGTGACGGGGAATAGAATAAAACTTAGATTCATATAAACACAGATTTTCATATGCAGATTGCAATATTCTGTACTTCCAGTTTACACCCATTTATGAATTTTCAGTTATTCAGCCAGCCAAAGAAAACTGAGTGATTATTTATAAATATAGAAGTTAAAGTTCATTTCTAGACAAATCACAAACAAAAATAGGCCTCAATTTCTCATATATATTATTCACAGTGATGAATTCACTCACCTCCAGTTGTATGTCAAAACCTAGTCATGCTCATTTTATTTACTTAATTCAGGGGGCAACTCTTCCCCATTTCCCTCACTATAAATTCGTTTACATACGTACATTTCTGTTTTCATTGTGGGTAACACACATAGTAAACAAGGAAGGGAGGCTTTTCCTGAATGCTGCTGAAATTCACTCTATTCAGCTTTGAACTGCTGGCCTGAGGGTGACATCAGTACTGATTCATAATGTCTCTGATCTTTTTTAAGCTGCAGCTGAACATTCATAGAGAAACTAAGATAGTCTGAAACAGTTCTGGATACCAGTCGTGATGGCTGTTAAGTTCCAGCGTCCTGACACCAGTCATCCATTTTTCTCCTTTTTTGAGCCTTTTCAAAGTTGAGTTCCAGGAACACATAGAAAGAGGAGTCTCACACCTCAGATGCCCACAGGAAACCTATCCACATGAAACCCACCAGGAGACTGCAGCTTCCAAGGAGGAACCTGGTCATACCTCAGTTACCAAACGAGCTTCTGGAAGATGAGGACTCACCCAGCCTCCTCCCCAGGCTGCCAGCAATCCTGGTTCCCACAGCTCTGGCAGCAGCCAGAAGGCACAGGACACACACCAGAGCAGTGCCCACCGCCTGCCCCTTCCCAGCAGTTCAGGTCTCTCAGCTTCCCACACACGCACGCGTGCTCCGAACACCCACAGCTACACCTGCACTCCACACCCACCCCAGCACAGCCAAGAGCTCACCCACCCGCACGGTGCCAGACCCGCGGGCATCGGCGCCCAGCAGAGCTGCTCCGCAGCCGCTGCGTTAGCACCCTCCGTCGTACCGCTCCCTCTGAGCGCCCGCCGGGCTCCACGGCAGCCGAGCCGAGACACAGCACCCTAACGTTCTACCTCTGTTCGGTCGACGTAGGATTTGTTGCCTTAGCCATTAATTCCCTCTGTGAAGGGGCAGAGCCCAGGTGCAAACACGCATGCAGCAAACCATCGCGTGGCTCCAGACCGCGCGGGCGTGGGAACCCTTCAATAACTCGGCAGCAGCAACAAAGGCCTCGTATTGTTCTGGCAGGGATACTGGGCAGTCCACAACCAGATGGATGTATTTGTAAATAAGGCAGATCAGTTTTGTCAGGTTGTAATTGGGTTTAGAACAAGCAATTCCCACCATGACAAACAACAATTAAAGAGCACAGAGCTCCCCAGTGTGCAACACTGGACGGGTTTTATTAGAGGGACAAAAGCAGAGGAGAGCAATGGAAGTGCTACCAATGACACACAAGGTTTGATCCCAAGATAGGTGTAATGATGCCACCTAGGAGAATGGTAAAACCCAGCAGCACTGTCAGGATGGTTCCAGAAGAAAGCAGAGCCTTTTCCACCTCCCAGATGTCTGATGCTGGTTCAAGCTGCAACAGGATCCATACCTTGGCAAATCCAAACCTGCAAAGATCAGCTGTCCTCTCACCTGGGCGGCAGGCCTACAAGGAATGGTTAAGCTACTGGGAAACTTGAGAGTCTTCACACAAAGATGCTGCTGGGGACAAAGAGTTAAGTTCTTTACAGCAAGCTCTGAACACATGCAGTCTGATAAGAAAACCCCAAAAAGCTAAGGCTGCTTGAAGATTTTTTTTTTCTTTCAAAGGCATCTTGCCACCATGAAACTAACTACTTGCAGGCTCTGTAGTTAGTTTGGTGGCCATAAATGTCTTTTATTGTCATTGTGAGCCACACCACGGACAAGGACACTGCAGCAAACACTCACCAGTGACAATGTGACCAGCCTCCGCACAAATTTTTGGCACACTGACGACACTACACACACTGGGAACCAAGGGGGTAGCCGGGATTTGCACCTGGCTCTCACACAGTCACACAACTCCTGAGGAGACGACCTGTGACTATTCCCATGGCCAACCGCTGCTCCCTCCCGGAGCTCATCACTGCAGTCTTGTGCAAACGGTCAGAGCAGCTGGATTACCTCCACAAGAGCATGCTACAGCTGATAAACAAGGGTTATGCTGGTGTGCCGCATCTTTAATACACTGCCTGAAACCCTCAAAACACTATCCCTCCTCATGAAATCTATTGGGTGTCACCCACTCCTCAAGAGACAGCATCAACAACCCCATTCTCCAGGTGAAGAAGCTTTGGTGCAAGGAAGCCTCACCACTCAAAGCTACAGCACCAGCCTGCTCTCAAGCCTGGCACAGGAGTTAGGAGCACAGACCTGGGTCCCTGTTGTGCCCTCCAATGTCAAGGAGATACCTGTTTTGCCAATCACTAGGCCCAGTACAAAGGACACAGCCAGCAGCAGAAAAACAATCCAGTGAGCAGATTCTATTGCACGTAAAGGAGTCAGTATATAGGGGATCACTGGGGGTACAAACAAGTCAGACAGATCACTAATAATAGATATCGACCCCAGGAATGACACAGCATGACCCATAATAGATGGAACAAACAAAGATACAAGGTATCCCATAGAAAAAACGGGAGACAACCAAGTCAATAGGGTGATCACATATGACAGAGATAACCCCATGTTGCCTCCCCACAAAGCCCGCATTTGTAAGTGCCAGACCTGACTGGGATCCAGTTGCATGAAGAGTCAGGAGGTCCTTCCCCAACAGGGAAACTCTCCAAAGTGCATCCACCTCACAGACAGACACTGCACCCTTCCTGCAAGTGGTCCCAGCTTTTATGCCCACAGCAGGACACCTGGCACTCATTGACCCAATGCAGGGCACCTGGGGCTTGTTTACCCAAGGGCTTTCCCTGCAAGGTCAGCCACACCTTGGAGGAAAGCCAAAAGGCAAACTCATCCCCTCCTCTTAAAGGACCATGGGGACCACCCATATGTCAACCTTAACTCAGGGCTCGGGGTTCAGACCCCAGCACTTCAATACCCCATGCATATCCACGGCTCCCCACACTTCTGTGGCACCCAGAGGTAGGATGTGTTTCAATGCAGGAAGATCCACAGCCAGCTGGACACGTTACATCAGTGCTACAGTAGAAAAGGACATTTGCCACAAGCTGTCAGAGCCCCAGCATTATGTCTTCGGGGGTGAGCGGGAGTGCGTTTGGATCTGGAAATGGAAAATGGCAAACAAATGTTCCTACCTATCTATCTGTGTGAAGTAGTCCCCAAGAAAGGTTCTTGAATATTTTTTTTAAATCCCCAATGAAAGTTTAATTCTGAAGAAGTCATTCTTTGGCTTTGTGACCTGCAAAATGATGCCTCGGGAGAGGTACGCCATCTGCTCCACGTTCCTCTCCCATCCAACACGGGTGTCATCTCACCACACTTGGAAAGCATTTGCAAAGCAGGAGGGAACTACGTCTACGGCACAATCCACAAGAGGTACAGGAACATGCCACATGATTAGGAAGAGAGACAAACAATGGGTATTTCTTTTTCCTCCTCTTCCCACTCACCCCAGGTTTTGAGCTGACCTCTTACACAAAACAGGTTGTTGTTATCCCAGCAGTGTGTATCAAACTGCCATCCCACAAGAATGATGACTATATGGGTACTGGTTTTGTCACGGTTTCACTTTCAGGGGTTTAGAATATGACATTTTCACTTACAGTACATTTGCTTATTGTTTCTTTAGGGATTTTAGCAAGAGTAGATCAAGAGCATAGAAGCACTGTGCAGGAAAAAATGCTTTTAAAAATGTGAATCACTCAGAACCATTACACAAGGATGTTAAAAGAAACAAGAAACACTTTAGAAGAACCTGCTGCTGAGAGCCTGCTTCCCCATTCATTTGATATACTTCAAGTTAAAACTGGTTCAACACCGCTGTTCATTTTTGTTCAGGTTTTGCCACATCTCCTCAGGTTTTTCCTGAACTGCATGAAAAATACAATTACAGTGGAGATCCTGATTTCCAGTTTCATTTATTATGACAGCAGAAGTCCCATTCACCTTAGTGGTAAAACAGAACAGAGCAATACAACAGTCCCTACAAAACACTGGCTGTATTCAGTGGAAAGCAAAATAAAGCATGGTTAAAGGAAAATCTGGCAAAATAAAAGGTTTATCTTACAGAGCTCGGATGGGATGTCAATGGACTTCGAGTTTCCTCTGGGTGCAACACTGAAGGTACACCAACCTTCACAGGGCACCTACAAGCCGTTTGCTGCAGGATGACCTGCACAGTAAGTCCCACTTCTCCACCCCTCCCTGGCTGATGTACATACGCAGGCACAACCACAACACACAGCTCGGTTCCCCAAAGGCGTGAAACGAACTGGTTCCCATCACAGAGTAAGGCTGGCCGTCCCAAGTTACCAGTGATGCTGTACAACACCTAAATCACTCCCATTTTCCTACCACGATGGATGTAAGCTCAGACTGCAGCCTGCTCTCTCCTGGAGCTGCAGTACAGCCCCAAAATGCGAAGTTACGCATTGCTTGCACCATGGGGGTGCAGATCTGTCTACTTCTGCACCACAGAGAGGAACACCTCAGCCTGCCCGAGGAGCCGACAGCCTCAGCTGAAAACAGGAAGCAGCAGCTGAGCTGTACAAAGGGGCAAGAGGCAGCCAGGGACCTCAGCGCCGCTTATCGCCCCGGATCGGCCGGTCAAACGGTTTCTAGACCTCACAAACCAACCAAGCTCCCAACAGACAGTGTAAGCAGCACCACACAGCACACACTGCCCAGTCGCCGCGGCAGCACAGATGTGTCCGCGGGAGGCAAACAGCCGCGGCACAGGCAGCTGCGGGTCCTCGTGCAAGACAGGTCAAGGACCCGACTTCTCTCCTACCTACCTCCCTCTGCCCGACTCTCCCCGTCAGCCCCCTCGGAAGCACTGGGAAAGTGAAATCATTAATACTCTTAAACATTTTGAAGCTATTACACGGGTATTTACAGAAATGCCAGTGTTACTTAACCCAGCGGCCTCTCTCAGAGCACCGCTTTGATGCTGCAGGGGAAACTATAATGTACCCAGCCAATTGTGTAATGCTCTACACAGGGATAGAAATTGTTTTCTGATCTCCAGCAATCACATTCCACCCTAAAGCATGACAGTCGGTTGTGCTGACTTCAGCATGCTTAACTGTACATAACATTGACTGTAAAAGCACTCAGTCCTTCGGAAAACATGCCCATCTCCAAAGAGCAGCAATCATCAGGCAGCACTGCAAAACAAAAACAGCACATCACAATATTCCAGCCCATACTTGGTAGAGCATAACCCTATTGAGCAGCAATGTACAAATAGCTTTCCAGTAAGCAATTAGCACCCTCTTGTACACTACATTACTGGTGAAGTACTCCATGAGACAACCTGCAAGGTCTTTTTCCAACAGGAAGGCACATGTCAAAGGAGGAGACCCCAGCCAGACTTCCCACCACTGCCCGTTTTGGAGGGTTGGATACAGACAGGCTTCAGTCACTGCAGTGTGAAAAGCAAGGTGAAGGATGCAGTGTGACTCTCTTCTAACCTCATAATGTACACTGTGTGATCCCTCACACAGGGATTTTGGGAGATTACCTAGGGCATGAAGCACCACATGCCAAAGTCAATGGGAGATATCCCGCCCATTCAAGAGGGTTTGATTCAAACCCACAGCGCCACGTTCGACAGTGGCCGAGTCATATTTTCACACAAAACTCACTGCCTTTTGGCCAGAGCAGAACTCTCCCACCCCTTAACAGTCATTTAGGGCATGCTGTCCCTCCAAAGGAGTTAGCACAACCTCCCAAATAACAGGGAGCTGAAAACAGCTGTCTACAATAACATTTTCTTAGAAGGCCCAATACATCCTCATCCTCTTCCAGAGGAAGTCACCACTGATGAGCGGTCCTCAGCATCCTTCCAGAGATGCCACTGAACTGACATCCCCATCCAGCTTACAAGGTCTGGAGCCACAACCCCACAGCCACCATGGGTCACATGCTACAACCCCAGCATCAATCTGGAGGAACTGACCAGCTCTTGAGGGCAAACCAGAACAGAAAATGAGGAGTTTAAGAGAAAATCAAATATATTCTCTGCTCTTGGCAGGATGACCTTGCAGACAGTACTTCCTCCTTCACTAACTGACCAGCTAAACACAGTGTCCTTCAATACTCTCACACAGCTTTAGTGTATCACTTCCCGTTAAGGACACAAAGTGGTTTGTGAACAGGTCAACAGCACCGTTTCCATCCTGCCCTGAGCCACAGCCCACTGTTTCACACAGCATCCCCACTCCAGGGCCACGCTCCCAAACAGGACTCGTCTGCACCAGCCCTTGCCTCCTGGCCATCACTCTCTAGAAATGCAACTCCAGTCTTCAAGCTCCCTTCCAGCTTTACTCCTGCTGCCCTGCCAATACTGTAAAAGGACAGCTGGATCTTTTTGTCTCCAGATCAGGTAGAAGCCTGTACCTTTAAAATTTCAAACATTAACAAGCTGTCTTCAATAAAACATTCTTTAGGCTATTCCCAAATATCAATTTACCTTTTTTACATAGAGAAAATCTTGAATTCTCTCTAGAGCCTTTGCCAACGCAAAAGCTTCAGACTGCCACACCAACAGTTTGATCTCTAGTTCTTACTCTGAGTTCTAGTTCTTACTCTGGGGGGGGGGAAAGCACTTTCATTCCACAGCAAGGGTTTTTATTCCCATAAAACAATTATCAATTAATCAGTGCAGTTGAGAGAGAAAAATGTCACACACAAGGCCAGCAACCCAAAATTATCTAACTGGAGATCTTGAACTAAGAAATCCGTTCTTCAGGTCAGCTTCTCTAAATGAGCCGTTCCAAGCAGCAGAACATCACCTCAGGCTCACCACAGAACAGCCTCAGGACCACAAAAAACTCTTCAAAGCAACTAATCAATGCTACAACATCTGAAAGAAAACCAGTCTTTGGGGCTCTTTCACAGTAAAAGGGAAGCCACTGTTTCATGACGTCCATGATAGGGACTTCTGCTGTGGTCCTCCAATACGTGATCCTGCTCCACAAAGTGGGACCTCAGAGGTGAAGCTGGTCCAACAGACCAGAAAGGCAGTGGAAAACCAGGTTCCCTTTTCCTTTAGTGAGAACCATTAAAGCCAGACCTCCATCTCCCAGTCTCTGGTCATTTACATGGTTTTGTATCCTGTTTTGTTTCTAAATATTTACTCTTACAACACAAACAAGACAATAAACCAACCCAAGTCTCACTTAATCACCACAGTTAGCTTTGCCATCTGCATAACCACCAAAGCAAGAGCCACATGGATAAAATCCTTGCCCTAAAGAGCTGTAGCCCCAAGCCTTCCCAAGAGCAGCAGGATCAGACGCCACCCAAAGAGTTGCACCCCCTCTTCTCCATTTGTTTTACATTCCTGGCCTCTGAGCCTCAGAGGTCTGAGGGACAGAGCTACAAAATCAGGATGTTCACCCAAGAAGCAACCTCCTCTTCTCTCATCTGTCCGATACAGACACAAGCAAGAAAGTGTAGAGAATTTAACTCTATAGTCATTCTAACAGAAAATTACTGAGCTCTCCTACTCACCTGCCACTGCTACAAGACAGAGCAGTATTTTATAGAGCTACTTTGCAAAGCAAGGTGCATTAGAGTGATTGCAACCCCTTGCCACATATGTGACTGTTCCTCCCAAAGGCCTAGGTGAAAAAGGAAAGTAAAACCTTTTTTTTCCTCCCCCCCTCACTCTTCAAAGCTATTCTTCAACTCCAAAGGCAAGAACAGTGACAGACACCAAAGCAAATTCTTTTCTGAAGCCGTTGGGCACAGGGAGGCTGCGCAGTTCACCCAAACTCTCCAGCTCGCAGGCTAACAGCCTGCAGCACCAAATGTCTTCATGGTGAACCTCCTCTGAACGTCAGCTTGGCTTCAGCCGGCAGGAAGGGACCTCAGGGAAGCTAACAGAGATGGTTTTGTCATTCAGGGAGGCACATTGCTTTAAGGCAGCTCAACAACACAAGATGTATAAGCAAGGGAATCTCACAGCCGTAACTTTCTCCCAGTTTGCAGCTCCCTGGTGCCCCAGATCTCTCCCAGGCCAGGGGTCCCACAGCGGGGAATTCACGTCAGTACAGACAGACCCAGCACCCCACAGCCACGTCCGAACAAACACACAAATGCCAGCCAAGAGCCACTGCTGTTGCTCCCCTCTGACAAGGCTGCACCCGCAGAGCCAATTTGGGGACCCACCTTTCAGCAGAGGCTAGGACAGAAGCACCAATTTCTGCATGGAAATAACATCACACCTTTTTATGCATCTTTATTTTAGATCTTCATCTTTGCTTTAAAAACAAAGCAGATGATTTAACACAAAGGGGATGATTTAAAACAAAGCAGATGATTTTAAGCATCTCCCTCCCTGCCATGGACAGGATCCTAACAGCTGCCTGCTCACTGATGAGCAGTGACAGCACTGGGATAAATAACCAGGCTGTATATTCTCCAGCCTGGCACACGAGGGCCGCTGGGCTGGCGACGGTGCCCTTTTTCACACGATCTCTGAAACCAAGGTGCTGACCGCTCACGGTCATTGAACCATTCCACAGCACTGTGCAGTGAGAAACCCATCAGCCTTATCATACCAACTCAGTTCCAGCCCAGGGGACCACACTACAACTATGGAAACTCCCTCAGTGGTTTTACTTCAATGCTCCTCTTTACTTCCTCTCCTAAACCCAAGTGTTGCAATACATTGTTCAGCAGCTCCCTCTTCCCAAACCACTGCAGCTGCCTTCCAGAGGTGAAAAAAGGGACACCCAAAATAAGTCATCTTGGGCCAGTTTTTCAGAGAAAAGTTTACAAGTCAGGCTCTTGGAGATGTGAACAGCTTAAAGTGAATCCAACAACCGCAGGCACAAAGCGGGAGCACCCGGTGAGGACGGGAAGCCCTAAGGAGGTCATCAGTGACAGGTACAAACCATTATTACCAGTCACTGCATGGGATCACACTGTTTACTCATTTCTATGTCCTCCCTTGCTGCTATGATACATACCAATAAAATACACAGAGGTGGGGCACACACAACAGTTATTAGTAAGATATATTCATCCTTTTAAAGAGGGAGGTTTGCTGGCAGCTCAGCAAAAGCCACCTGGGATTAAATCAACATTGGGGATTAAAGAGCCACCCAGGTTGTAAGAAAGGGGAAGATGACTTCATGCCAGTTTTGCTGGAGAGCAGCACGAGGGACACGACTGCACATGCCTGCATCCCTCCGCAGTCCCCAGCCTGATGCCAGCCAGCCGCTACCTGCCCAAACCTCTGTCACCAGCCACCTGCCAGGACGATGAATGCCTCTGAAATCGGTAAATGTGTTACAGGAGGTGACTGCTGCTGCTGCCGTGGGTGGTAGCTTCACAAGCAGCTACTGAAACAAAGCCAAACTCAGGCAAGAGAAAATTTAATAGCGCAAGGGGGAGGGTTTTCCCCCACCTTCAATGGGCCAGCAGACAGGGAGGGTAAATCCTGCTCCTGACAGGTGCTGAAACTGCACACAGAACTTAAAATACTACACCTTGCAGTGTCTTACAAATACCTGTAAGCACCTGAAGCACGTTTGGTGCTGCAGTCTTACAGCCCTTAAAACTCTTCACCTGGAACCAGGACCAGCTGCAGGCCATGAAAAAGTGTTGTAAGTGGGTTCATGTCCTTTGGCCACTCTCTGCTGCCTTCTCCATCTTTAGAAGGAAAGCAATGCTTTCCTGCATATCCTGCCAGAGGCACCTCCATTCTGCCATGCTTGTAACAGCTTCAGCTGGGGCCAAAGAGCTGCATCTTATGAGGAAAAACACTTTAGTGCTGTCACCTGTCTTTATTTTAAAGATCACCCCACCTTCTGCTAGAAGGCCAGCACCCCGAGCACAAAGGTCTTCAGGCCCACACCCAGCGCCCCATCTAAATGGGGCCACACACCTAGAGAGTCTTTGGGTTTACTGATGTCTTGACAAGAAATAGCAGCCACCAT
The DNA here is from genome assembly GCA_028020825.1 of Podargus strigoides. Taxonomy (NCBI): domain Eukaryota; kingdom Metazoa; phylum Chordata; class Aves; order Caprimulgiformes; family Podargidae; genus Podargus; species Podargus strigoides. The sequence continues at coordinate 593,302 of CM051629.1, read as the reverse complement.
GCCTTGGCACACTCCACTTCTGCAGCCTGCACCAGCACTGCGAGGCCAACCACGCAGCCCCAGCAAGGCAGCGCTCGGAGCCAGACCCACACCCCAAGACGTTTTAGGAAGGTCCATCCCACCAGCAGCTGTACAGAGCCATTGATGGCTGTGTGCAAGAGCCCACTGACTCGATTGAACCATCCCAGCCTCCACTAGAGTGCTCAGGACTTCAGCCTTGCAGGAAACATCTCTGGCAGATTCAATTTGTTTCCATTAGAGACTGCCAATTAATCTTTATTATGAATCACACGCATACTTCTCTGCTGTTCTCTGCACATGGCCCTCCCAGTCCCCACACACAGGGGTCTCATGTAAAACCCATCTGCCAGGAAACCCACATTATCAGACCCCACTGAGGGAACACAACAATAAATCTACATAGGAGTCAACCAAACAAGGAGCAAGGCAGAGCAGTTAATCTGAAGTCACAGTAGAAGCTGGATCAGAGTCATCAGGATCTGCTCTCTGTTGCAGACGACTCCACTGAAGCTGATGGAGCTACACCACAGCACACCAGCTGGCCCTCAGGTCACACTTCCCCACATTTTGTTAAGCAACATAATTAAGCCAATGGAAATTTTCTGTTTCTGTGATAAATATTTATTAGCAGTTTCCTACCAGCCCACCCAAAGGGGTGGAACTTTCTTCTCTGTTGCACAGAACCATTTTATTAAATGGGCTGTCAAGATTCAATGCCTCCTCTAATTGGCAACCAAGCATCCCTCCCAAGCAAGCCATAATCCCAGAGAAGAATCTGCTAGGGGAATTTTCCCAAAATTTCCTGAGAAGAGTGAAAAGAGGGCAACAGGCAGAAAATCAGAACAGACATAAAAGAGATGCGGCCACTGCAATAGAAAAGGTAAAACAAAGCTAACAAGCAATGATAAATTAACCTAAGCTGTAGTTCTACAAAAATGGAAAAAAACACATCGGTTTTCTCTGGCCTCCTGTCTGCAAGCCTTTGTAATGTTTTTATATACTAAATCCATCAATCCCCTAGTTCTATTATCAATTTACACAGCAGCTAAGAGTCCTAGAAGTGCAAGAAATCACCCCTTTACCACCCTGCAGCCAGATGCACCATCCAAGGACTATAGTCTTCTGGATCACCAGGGACACTCCTCACCTGCCAGCAATGTGACAGAAGATGCCACTGACTCACAGCAGCCTGCCTGCCAAAACCAACCAAACAGATCATACCGTGACCCAAATTTTGCCAGGGTTAGAGAAAAGCTTCAGGAAGCAGCATGAAATTAAACAGCCAATTGACAGGATGCCCAGTTTTCTGCAAGATTTACAATGCTGTGCCATAGACAGTTGCATCTACATAATTAAAACCCCTTAGTTTTGCTGCACTAAAGCAACAAATCTTGCATTCAACAGTAATAAGGAGAAGACATTTATTTATCTTTCTGGCCAGATACACCAATTAAAATGGTCCAAAACATCTGAAAACACTCGCTTTAGATTGTGCACCTAAGGATCTACTGTATTCCACAGGTAGCTTTAATGTGGCAGCTGTAAATATGCAGCCATATCTTTATTGGCATTTATTCTTAATGAAGCCATTCCTGTCTGAAAATCTAAGAAAGATAAACAAAATCTGCCTCCTACAAGGCACCCTTAATATCTCCTTTCCGGTACCACCAAGGGGTCACTGCTCCATTCCTGGGGCCAGCACCCCCCCCCCCCCCGACAGCTGCAGGCTGCAGACAGCCGCGGCAGGGAAGGAGGGAGCCAGGGCAGGATAACTGACAGGAGAGACCGCACCAGGGAAGGCGTCTGCAGCGAAGCGTGTGCTCAGGAGAGGGCACAGTGAGAGGTCCCCGCACACGGGCAGCGGGCAAACACTGCGGAGAGCTGCAAGGACAGCCAGCCTGCAGCAGCCACAGGCAGCAACGACCAGGTATTTCCACACCTAAAACCGGAGCAGCACCGACCCAAAGCCTCAGGCACCCTGCACCGCTGCCAACACCACCCGAGCGTGCCCTGGCTATCGGACCCCAGCACCTTCCTGCGCTCGCAGACCCGGGCACACACCCCACACACCCTCTATCTTCTCAAAGCATTTTCAGGACAACTCCTTCCCGCAGTGGGAAAAGCAGGCACAGTTCTCCAGGGAGGGAAAGAAGATACAGAGTCACTACGGCTGATAAATCACCCCTGTGCACAAAGATTATTCACCAGTTAAACTCCACTTGTGCCAGCCATGCTCCCCACACAAAGGGGGGGCCCACTGGGGCTTTAACGGCGGCCCCGCGGAGCGCAGGGCAGGGCAGGGCTCAGCTCCCACGCTGCAGTTACTGACAGGCTGTCCCCGCTCAGGGCCTTCACTCCCAACAGCCCGGGCACGAGGGCTTTCAGCAAAACTTTCCAGAAAATCAGTCTACGCAACATCTTTTTTTGCCCGCCATGTTACCCCCAGCTGTCTGCCAGGCTCCTCTAGTAACACTTGGGCAACCTGGGGGGTTTTATGCAGTTGGGACACTGCCAGATGTTGCTGGCAGAGCACGCTGGCCAGCACCCTGACCATTTCCAGCCCTCTCTGACATCCATCTTATAAATGCACTTTAAGCACACCTCTGCTGTGAATTACTGTCACTTCCACCCATGCTGATGTATTCCCTGGAGTCCACATGCAGGGTTTTCCACCTTTCTCCCTGCTATTTTCTTGGCTATGCCATGGGGACCACCACCGTGCTCTGTTCCGATTTCAGCCCTATCCTCCACAACCAGACATCACTTTTTCAAGTTTTCAACTTTTATCATCTTCATATGTCAGCTCCTCTGTGCCAACACTTTCCATTAGCCTCCCTCACCACCGCTCCCCCTTTTCTTTCTTTCTTTCTTTCTCCCCATTTCTTCTCCATTTTAGTCTTTCTCTGGAGATCTGGGTAACTGTCTTCACCAGGGTAGCCCGCGCTTAGATATGAATAGAATAATGATTAAATCCCTGAAGGAACCAAACAGGGTATCAGGGATAATAAGGTGGCCTACATGAAATCCCCAGGTCCAGGCAAGGGAGACCAGGCCTTGCCAAAGGGGAGCAGAAGTGGAGGCGGGTGTTGATGGTCACTGCCACAGCCTCAGGAGAAGGTCTAGATGATGACAAACCCTCCTCCAAGTCAGGTTTTGTTGACACTGACGACACACAGATCTGTTGCGTTTGCACACGCGGTACACAACTAATCACAGAGCAAGGCCCATGCCCTCTGCAGAGCGCCCTCGGCAGCCGGTCCTCCTCGGGTCCCTACCAACGCAATGGCCAGCCACTGACTCTTCACTAAACCTTCCTGCACACTTCCAGTTTCCTCCACCGCCCCTATTAAATGATGAAGTACAAGCTACAACAGATCTCCACACCAGTCCCTCTGGAGTTGGGTGTTTAGCAACGTGGGAAGGTCAGAGCCGCCCCAGTCGCCGCAGAGAGGTGGCAGCGAGGGTGATGGCTGTCAGAAGCACTAGAGCCCCTTCACCTCACTGTGGTCACCCCAAGACCACACCAGTCCTGTGACACATCTCAGGGATGGAGCTGCCACCACCTCGAAGGAGGCAGCGGGGTCTGACTCCTCCTGCCTCGCCCCAGCTTCAGGCACAGTTAAACCCTGACCACATCCCAATTAACCTTTATTTGGATTAAAATGCAGACTACCCTAAATCAGAAAATGAGCATTTCTGGAGGTATAATTAGGCACAGAATGGCATCAAGGAAATTATTACTGACCCATCAGCAAACTCTGTGTTACAGCTGCCCAAAACATGATGGCTGTGGTGCACTAAAACACCCTCACACACAACCCCAGCGTTAACTGCGCAGCATATGGGAACCATGAGGCTGCAGGAGTCGGGCCAAGAACGATCATGGCAAACGAGTATTCCAGTGACAAACAACAAGAAGAAAGAACACTGGAGATGTCTGCAGCAAAGCTTTTGGAACAGATCAGCAGACCCAGTCCCGCCCCAGCCACCCCTCGGCAGCCCTGAGCATCTGAGAGGCAAGAACCGCCTGGCCCAGGACATCTTTGGGAACAACATGGAAGCGTGGGGCAGTCACCATGAATAATGCACATCCCCTCCCATAAAATGGAACAATACCACAGGCTAAGAGAATATTTCATCTGCTTAACTGCAGGGTGCTATAACATCAATTTGCTCAAATTACACACAAGCAGAAAGGTAATTGGCACTGAGCAGAGGATGTTGTGACTGCTGCATCACACTTCAAAGCCAGTGACAAAAGAGTGAAATGCAGGAAAGTAAACAATGGCACGAAATCAAGAGACAGCCCCCTCCCCAAAACCCTTCCCTCTGCCATGGCTGCAGCACGGCAGCGGCACTGCCCCACAGCGCTGTGCGTGCGGCGAGGCATCGCCCAGCCCAGGCTCCACGCGCAGTGACCTCCGGAGAAACAGGAGAGCTGTTCAGCTTCCACATTCACGGGCTAATTAGCACAAAAGCAGTTTTATATTCTTAATTAACTGGGGCTTAACCAGAGAGTTAAGCACAGCAAAATGGCGAGCGCATACCTATCTAGCCCAGCCAACCAAAGGGAGACTGGAGCCAGCTTTCTGTACGGCAGGGGACTGGAAGGGGACAGCTGAATGAGCAGGCGATCAGTAAGCAGTCCAGTATCCTCGGGCTGGAGGGGGGCAGAGGAACTGTGATCACCCAGCAGAACTAGGAATTGTTGCAACAACGAGTGTATTTACAAACTGAAGCTATCCAGAAGTATCAGTTACTACAGCTTGTTACCGATACCAGAAACCCCACTGCTGCAACAGGGAGGCGGCTGCACAGACCGACCTCCCCCGGGCACAGACACCGCCGTCCCCGCTCCGCCGCCAGCCCGCAGCCGCGGCCGCTGTTCCGCAGGGCACCAACTTCTGCACCGCCAGCCCGAGCGCGGCAGAACGGAGCGGGAGCCGCCGCCCGGTGCGCAGCGCCCCGCAGACACGGCCGGTCGGTCGGTCCGCTCCTCCGGTGCGCGGCAGCGCAGCGCTCTGCTCCACAGGCCTCGTCCTGCCGCACCGGGACTCGCACAACAGCGGCCGGACCGCGGCACCGGGGGCCGGTGCCCGGCACACGTCCTTGCGTAAGGCCGGCAGGACCAGCGCGCCTCCTTTCCCCCAGCCCCGCGCATCCTCCCGCCCGCCGGCGGCCCCGCAGCCCCCGCCGCTCCCACCACGGGCGGGGCCCAGGTGGGCGACACGGCCCCGCACCCCCCAGCGGCAGCCGCTGCCCGGGGCTGCTGCGGCTCGGCTCCGAGCAACGAGCAGGGGCAGCCGGTCCGCACCCGGGGCTCCCCGCAGCGCCCTTCCCGCACGGCGGCGGCACCGGGACCAGCAGCGCCGGAGCTCCGGGCCCCCGGGGCCGCTCACCCGCCACAGCGCCCGCGGAGGAGGCGCGGGGAGGGGACAGCGCCGGGCGAGCGGCGCGGGAGCTGCCGGGCAGGGGGCGCAGGCTGCCGCAGCCGGCCCCGCACCGCCCCGGGGCCGCGCCCGCCCCGCCCCGCACACAAAGGCGGGCACCGCAGCCGCGCCCGGGCCCCTCCGCACCTTTGACTTGCGCCTCGTAGTCCGCGATGATCTCTTTGTCCTTCTTGAACTTGCCCTGCGATGACATCTTGCGGGAGGGCGCGGGCTCCGCCGGGACGCCCGCTCCGCTCCGCCGCTCTGCACCGCCGGCCCCGCCGCCGCCTCACCCGGCCGCGGCCCCGCCGCCGCCCGCCGCTGCCTTCATTGGCGGCGCCGGGGACACCGCGCACCGCCCGGACCTCGGCGAGAGCCGCAGCACCGCCGGCCCCGGGAGCGGAGCCGCACCGAGCCCAGCCGCGCCGCTCCCGCCGCCAGCCGAGGCGGGGCCCTGGCGCCGCTCCCGCGCTCAGGTTGCGCGCGGGGCGGGGCAGGGCCGCCGTGAAGGGCGGGGCGGGGCGGGCGTCCTCGCTCCCCGTCTCCTCCCCCTCCGCCGGCCGCGGGCGGGGCTGGGGCGGCTGCGCCCCCCGCGGGGTCCGGGCTCTGCGGGGGATGGGCGGCCCGCGGTGCACCGGGCCGGGGGAGGCGGGGGGGCACGCGGAAGGCCCCGTCGAGGGAGAGTGGGAGGGGCCAGCTGGGGCGGGCCCCGCCCCAGGCCCCGCCCCCAGGCCCCGCCCCGGCGCAGTAGGGTTCGGTTCGGTTCGGTTCGGTTCGGTTCGGTTCGGCCCGGCTCGGCTCGGCTCGGTCCGGCCCGGCCCGGCCCGCCGCTGTGCACGTCGAAGCTGCCCCGTTAATGAAGCCCCTGGTAGCGGACCCGCAGCCCCGCAGCAGGGCGGGGGGGCCCAGCTGTGCCCCGGGACCCTGCGCTCCCGCAGGGCTCCCGGTCCGCCCGTGGCCCCGACGCCACGTGGGGTCCGTCACGGCCCCCGTCCCCGCGTGCTGCAGCCTGGCGGCCCACGCTGTCCTCAGTGAGCGGTCCCTGCTCGCAGGGGACTCGGCCCATGCCCGCGGTGACGAGCACAGGGCAGGAGGGGGCCCGCGGCACACCCTTCACTTCAGGTCAGGCCTCGGTGCCTTCTCGTGGGTGCCATCCTTTAAAACTGCTTCGGGAAGGCTCCGGGTCCCCAAACACGGCAAACCTCGTTGTTCAGAGCCACTACAACAGAAGTTGGTTTTCTTTCTCAGCCCCAGGAGCCAGCCCAGCACACACACACACGTAAAATGCCATTTCGAGGAGAGAAACTCCTGCTTCGGGTAACCCTTAGAGCTCATGATGTGTCTGTAGGCAGCGATTCATCCTCCCCGTAACCCATCCTGACACTGACCCTGGCCCTGGCTCCTTGGGCAATCACCGACACACGTGTTGCCGTAAATACGTGTCATTTAGTTTTCTAGTTAAGAAAGAGTAGCTGGGACCCAGCCTCACGAAAAAGTCCACATGCTCCTGCCCGCACGCACGGCCGCGGTGCTGGCGGTGCTGGCCAGGCCTGCGGCACGGCCTCGCTGTCCCCAGCCCCGCTCCCATCGCTCCGCACAATCAGTCCCTTTGTTGGGGGAGACCATGTGTGGGGTGAATTCAGGGAGATCTGATGATTCACAGTTATCCTGCCAGCTTACAAAAAATAAACCAAGCCTATTAGACAAATAATTTACCTAGCCCTAGCAGGCAACACAGAAGAGCATTCTGCAGCCACGAAAAGCCCCAGAGAGGAGGGAGACGACGACAGCAGTGCTGGGGAAGCAGCAGCCCTTGCAGAGCGCCAAGGCTTGCAGCCATCGCTCCCTGCTCCCGCGAGGGCTGAGGAGCTCAGAGCCGTTCGCAGAGGACAGCGAGCTGCTTCGCACGCCTGCTGGGCATAGGGAGAGGCAGAGCACAGGGACCACAGGGCAGGGAAGGGCACTGGCATCGGGGCTGTGAGCGTGGGTCAACTAGTTTGGCAGGGGCAGAAGCAGCTGGAGAGCCAGTGACGGTCTCTAGGACTAGTTGTGCTGCTTGGATGAAGCAAGGCGATGCACTGCTCCTACAGCCCAGGGTTTGGAGGACCAAACCTCTTCAGGAGGTGAGCAAGTAGGGACAGCAGCCATCCAGGCGTGAAGTGACAGGGACACAAGGAAGGGATTAGGTGGAGCTGCTCTGAGGGATTCACTTTGTGCCAGTGTGCAGACCCACAGAGCAACAAGGGTCCCCAAACTGGTGGCTGCAGAAGTAGAGGGGCGAGTTAGGAAGAGCAGGGCACAGGTTCTGCTTAGGCTGGGTGAGGAATTTTTGGTGGTGGGCAATATAACAGCTGACGTGGGGAAACGGAAGAGAGATCAGCGATCTGCTAAGGTCCTAGCAGCTGTGATAAAGGAAAAGAGAAAAATAACACAAATTTGTACAGAATGGGAACATGGCAAGGTTTTTGTTGAGGGGGATTCTGTCCAGAAAATGAGAGGTGTAACAGACCTGAAGAGGGGAGCTGATTCCAGGGTGTTGGGGTGCAGGCATGGAAACAGGAAAAGAGTAGGACATTGTAACTGCAGAAAGGAGAAAATGGAAGTGTCTTGGGCATTTTACTGGCCATAATAAATCACCCATCAAACAAAAGGTTTGGGAGATAAACCTCAGTCTGCTGCAGAGAACCTGCACAATCCTCTCCATTGATGCACTGCTCCTCTGCACCGCTCACACTCAGTGTTTATCTGCTGCTCCAAAAGCGCCAGTTTGGTAGTAAATCTTGCTCTACATAAAACCAGAGTTTTTGGCAGAACTGCTCTAGTGGGAAAGAAGAAGAATAACAAGCACCCTGCCAGCCAAGCGAGAGCCCTGCAGCTGTCGGGCTTGGTGGGGCTGGAGCACGGTGCTGTTGGGAGCCCCGCGCCCCGCAGCGGGGTCGGGCAGGGGCTGGGACGTGGTGTGAGCCCCAGCCCGAGCTGGGGGTCAGCCTCGGGGAAAAACAACCGCCCGGGGCTGTACTCGGAGGAGGGCTGGAGAGGGGCACCGAGGGAGGCTGAGAGGTGTCAAAGAACGATCCTGCGGGAAGACGAGGTCTCTGGAGAGGGTGCCGTTGGGACGTGGAAAGATCTATTGTACAGAACTACAACACGTCATTTCCCAAAGCAAGCAAAGCTAACTTAGGTAACAATGACACGCTTGTGAAGTACCGGGGTAACGATGCTGTGTTCCCTCGCAGCAGGGACCAGTGTGGCTGGGACCTCACAGTTCGGAGCTTGCTCTCCATACGACAAACCAAACAGAAACAGAGAAACAGGGGCATTTTATAGCAGGTGAACCCCAGCGGCAGTTGCTCCTCCTTGCAGCACTCGCAGGTACTAGGAGAGCAAGCACCACATTTTTCAGGTAACAAGCTGTGTCACAGGACAGATTTTGATTTTCTTGCCAGATTGGTTCAAACGTGTTCGTGCTGCCTCTGAGGTCAAAGTCGAGTGTCTGAGGACGTTAAACTTCTTTTATCAGAATGGTCCACAAGACAGTGCTGAAAGAAAAAAACAATCAGTCATGAAATCACATAATCGTGTCCGGATTTTCTGCTCCCCAGATATCCCCAAGAATAAAGAAGCAGCGATGTCTGAAGACAACTAATCCAATCACAAATTAATAATCTTTAATAAATATCCATGTCCAAGATAGTTTGTGGAATTTCTACTTAAAACAGCTCTCCAAAAGGCAGGATTACATTATAATTCACTTCATGACATTTTCAACACAGAATTTTTAAATGAAGAACGGGATGGGATTTAATCATAATAAATACTTCAAGCTTGAGGAATAGAGAAACCAACAGTAACTATGGCAACGTGGTCACTCCAGTAAGGCTAATGCAGATTATTTCCAGGGCAGTAGCCTTGTGTGTGCTCAGGAAGCAGAGGTAATGTTTGCTTAAAGCAATTCCTAAATTAAGGAAAATTCTTTAAGCAGAAGCTGTCTTGCACTCTTTGTTTCCAGCTTCAGACTGCAAGTGTTTCATGATACGCGTAACACACGCAGCTGCTCAGAGGGGTGTGCAAATGCTGCTTCCCGAGAGGCACTCTGCTGCTGCCGTGGGTCGGGCAGGCCCTCTGCCCACGCCAGCCCTCCCCGTCGTGGGGCTTTGGGCAGGTCGGCTGGAGACAGGCTGGGCGGGCACGGACGGGGAGCTGTCTGTTAAAACCCGTCACGACTTTGTGCCAGTATTAACAGCTGCAGCATCGCTGCCAGGTACCCACCCAAGGAAAGGCAGCTCGTGCTATGAGACTCCAAATCTCCCTTGGTCTTTCTGCCTTCCTGAGGTCTTTGAAAGGCAGAACTCACTATGCCAGGACCCTTTGCAGCCCATCTGGGAAGGTGCCATAGACCCCTGTTTGGTGACAGCAACTGTTCCAGTTCAGGCTCAGGAGTCGCCAGGAGACGTGGGCTCCTCCTCGGGCTCGTGTGACCTGCAGCAAACCGCTGAGAGCAGCCAGACTCGGAGAGACTGCTCATGCAGGAGAGCACACAACTTCAGTGGGGTCATCTGTGGAATAAAAGCTACAAGATATGAGCCAGGGAATCAGAGTCCAGCCCTGATGGCTTGTCTGCAGGGCACCAATACAGCTGAACTGCTGGAAAAAGCTTCCACGCATACATTTCCCAGTGTAAGAGGGAAGCTGCTTGTGCTGCACTACATCACCTTTGTGTTTTTGAGCCTTACATACTCTCCTGCCAGCAAAGTGCTGTTATCTTGTCATATTAACAAGTAAGAGAACGCGTTCTCCCTCTGTGCCCTTTTTTATCTGCCTGTAGTGACGTGCCATTGTAACTTGGCACTGACACAGCTGTAGCGACGTATCCTGCCTTCACACCCCAAAATAACTGCATCCAAAGACAAATCGTGGTTTCTGTATGCCTTGGCTTTTCCACGTGAAAGCTCTGGGAGGCTGCAAGGCTTGAGGCATTCTTGAGCCATCGGAGATGCTCAGATGAAAAATGTGTTGTATTTCTCCAGGACAACACTGGTGCGGTTCCTTCAGCAGACACGGAGCTGGGAGAACAAACTAGGGAGTGGATCTAGGAAACAAGCAGCCCCTTTCTACCCATGTTTCATATTGCAACTGCAGCAGGACCTGACAGCCTGCCCGCTGCACTAGGACCTGCACCATGCTCTAAAGCTCTGACTCCTAGGCGTAACCTGCGGGCTCCTTCCTTTCCCCACTGCCACCCAGAGACTGGAGATCACCCACAGTAAGCAACCAAATACCCAAAACCTGTCTGGGTGATGGTGACTGCTTCAGGACAGTCCTCGAGAGGCAGAGCACAAACAGCACGGGAGAGAGCAGCCTCCATGGGGTCACGAACAGAGCACAGCTGTAGTGGTAAGAGGGAAAAGGGAACCAGCAGCAATTGCATTGACTTCCACCTACAGCCTTAGGCTGTGCAGGCTTTCCAGCGCAGATCTGCAGGGGTAAGGGGAGCTGACCTGGAGCCCCTCCTTTAGCTGTCCAGGGAGGGATGCTGTGTGAGCAGTGGTGGTGAAGCTGGTGCAGAGTCAGGGGCCCATCTGCGTCTCCGTGTGTCCTACAGCAACAGCCTTGAGCCAGCACAGCAGCGCCAGGAATCTTGGAAAAGCCATCTGCTGTGGACAGTACCAAACAAGGCTTGGTGCAGGTTTACTAGAAGCAGCTTCCAGCATCTATTCTCCAGGTTATCTGCAGCTTACCTTCAGTAAAGTCCACTGGTAACAAGCCTATTTTTACTGGGAACTCTCAGCAAAGAGGGCTTCTTTCCCTCCCAAACAGTTGGTGTAGGAGGATGTAATTTGAGAGCCAACATGTTCCTTTTCAGGTAAAGCATCCCAGAAATTTGCTTTTTTATTTTATTTGGGCTTCTAACAGCTCGGTTATAAGTAGAAGGATATCTTCAGAAAACACGAGTGTAGTATCTTTGAATACATTAATATTCAGAGAAGAAAAAGAGCACTCTAAAAATATGAGCCTGTCTAGGCAGCTGTCTTTTTCACTCTCACCGTTTTTAAGCCTTTGTAGTAAGAGTAGAATTTAGCATTATGCTGGTCAATAATTCAAGTCACTGTAAGAAATCGGACTATTTACTTGTGACTGAAAGTGTGAAGTATTATGATAAACAACTTGGCTACAGCAGCTCTCCCCAGTAGCTCTGAGTCTCCCGTAAAAGACGTCTGAGTCACGACCTACTCAGACCTTGGCGTAGCTCTGCAAGGCCAAGGTTGCACTGCACGTTGCTTAAAGCCGTTGTGAAAGGTCTCTTGCTCACAGTTTCCTGCTAAAGATCTGTACCTCTTGTTTCCTCGGGGAGATAACCACGACCGCGCGGTCGAAGCCGCGCCTTCCTGTCGGCGCTGCGATCTGCAGGGTCTGCTGGTGCGTGGGGCACGGGGCACGCAGGGCTCCCGTGGTGGGGAGAGGTGGCTGCTGACACCCGCCTTCAGCACAGGAGCCTCCGCACGCTCTGGGAGGAACATCCCCAGCTGTCCCTGCCAAAGCTGGGAGGGCCTGTTGTCCCAGGCTCTTTGTCACCCGCCCAACGCTGTCATTTGTGTATCAACACCCCAGGTGTGCTCTGAGATCCAGGGAGCCGTTTGAGCCCTGTCCAGAGGACAGGTTGGAGTGCAGAAGTTCCTGACCTCCGACAGCCGAGGGCTGGGGCTCTGAAGGTGACAGTCCTGCCAAAGACTATGTGGGTCAGCTTTAACATTCATAAATTCTGATGACCTCTGTTAGAGCAATTCAGATTATACATTTCTGATCTGTGCCACTGGCATAAACTGAACCCTGCCCAAACCGAACTTGCCAAGAACTGTTTGTTTCTTTTTAAAGAATATTAAAGCTTCGGGGATTTTGGTACCAAATATGAGTTGTGGCTTAAAATACATGATGTCCACATGCAAAAGAAGTGAAGACATCTAGTGTTTATAATCACCCACTGGATTTAAGTAAATTAATTTGATTTAATTGGTTTCTAAGGGGAAGGAGGAGAAAGCAATGCAGGAATTCTTGTCACAGGAAGACACGATTTCTATCTGCAGTCTAACACAATTAGTGGAGTAGGATTCAGTTACTGAAGGCAAAGAAGGAGGCAAATCAAGAGTCATTTGAGTTCTGCAAAATTTAATATCTTGCTGTCATCTTTGTTCTTAGTAGAGAGTTGCTGTAGCAACAGACCAAAAAAAGAACTTGCACTAGAGGAGGAGCTTGCTGCTCTTTTAACAACGTCTTTTTATCATCCCTGAATTGCTGTTTACGAACAATCCATCCCATCCAGCAGTATCAATGACTGCCTGTACGAGGCCGCATCCTGCAGGTACCGAGCACAAAGAGCTGCGGTTTCAGCTCCTCTCTCCAGGTTACACGATGGCAATTTTCTTTTGTAGGATGGAGCCCATTTTTTATCACAGGAGAGATGCAGCTATTCCTCGATCCATTTACATCACCAGTGGCTCTGCACCTTGCAGATTAGGACTGCCTGTGACTACACACCCTATAAATAAGGAATAGCTTTTCCTGCCACTCTCCCCCAGCTGAGCAGCCGGCAGTCGCTGGTGAGGCCGGGGCGTGGGGCAGCAGCTCAGGGCTCGCTCCCCAGCACAGACCTTGCAGAGCAGGCTGTGCCTGGCCCCACTCAAGCCACAGAAATGCCCCAGCGTGTCCAGGCTGTCGAGCACTGGCTTGTTTTCTGACATTTGGGTCACTGCTGTCTGCTGTTTGCAGTTAATTTAGTCACACTCGATCTCCATTTCTCCGTCGCAATGTGAAACCCACTAATCGCATTTTTAGTCACTTTGGGATGCAGAACAACTAGGGCAGGGTGGCCAGAGCCAAACATCCCCACAACAAGAGTCACTGCACATCTCAGCAACCCACCTTACCTGGTGAGTTTATTTGCTAACAGCACACAGAAATAAGGGTTGATAAACCTCCCCCCTCACAGCCCGCGCCCGCCGGGCCAAGCGTTCCCACAGCAGTCTCTGTCGCTTGGCAGCAGCGAAGGGCACCAGGCAGGAGGGTGTGGGTGGGCATAGGGCCCACTGGGCCAGAAATGGGGTCTGATCCAGGACTCCGAGGTCTTGGGCTCACCCTTGTTCCTCATCTGTAAATGGAGTTAGCATTTCTGCTTTCTTCCAGGGGGTACTCTTATACACATTGATGCAAAACTTGTGTGCAGGGTAGGTATCACTGCTGGCCTGCCTCTGTTAATGAGCACCATCACCTTGCTGCAGAGATTCAGCCTATTTCTTTTTTTAAATTCCACCCTGTTGCTTCTCACTCCGGCATCGCCATCTGCCCTGAGCAGTGCTGCAGCACAGCAGGTCCCAGCATCAGGAGCACGGGGACACCTGCAGCCACGGAGCAAGCTGCGAAGGTGCCCAGCACCCACGGAGCCACGGCACAGCGAGCCCAGGCTGCCTTCCTCCTCTGTGCCCAGGGGCACAGCACCCTGCCTGCCTGCCAAGGGCTTGGAGCCAGGGCTGCAGCCCTGCTTGCACCCCGGTTTGCACTTCTTGCTGAAATTACTCAGGTCTGTTGTACGTGGGGCAAATTATCTGCAAGTACCTGCAGCTGGACCCGGGCACTGGGGAGGGGACCACCACACGCAGGGGCTCCCAAGCCCCTCGGCTCTTTGTTCAGCAGTCTGCCTGCTCTGCCTCGCCGGGGGCTTCCAGCGGGAGAGGAGAAAAGGGAGAGCCTGGGAAACTGAGCCTGCACTGTGCTGCTCACACAAAGCGCTATTGTTCGGGGCTCAGAGATGCGTTTTAGTAGGGCAGGCTGTCCTCCGCGGCGCGCGGCCCGAGCGGCACACAAGCCGAAGGAAGCGGCGAGCGGGGCCTTCTGTCTGCAGTGACAGCGATTGATGGGGGAAAGGGGCCAAATGGAAACACGCCTTTCAGGGAGAGTTTCGCCCTCTCGTTAGAGCTGAATGCAGCTGGCCAGAGGAGCCTTCTCCTGGAGAAGCCCCGGCTCCAGCCACATTCACAACTTCATTGTGAATTCCTGCACGACAGTGTCATTTCCTGAAACACAGGGTGGAAAATTTGGGTCTTTTTTTAAGCACCCCCTCTCAGTAATGCACATCTGAGGAGGAAGCCCTTCCTCTCCCTCATGGCTCAGTCACACCGCTCTCCAACCCTGCACAGGGAGGGGACGGAAAGCAGTCAGTGCTTCTTTCTCTTTTGGGAGAGACTGATGGCAGAGGATCTCGCTTATCTGTTTCATTATTGTCACAATATTTTCACCTCTTAAAAAAGAAGAGACCATGTTCTTGTCATGGTTTCAGTGCTGCTTAGGACAGTGCAAAGCATTCATAAAGGGCAAACACAACAAAGAGAAGTGCAGCAAAGAGAAGAAAGAACAAAATGAGAAATGTCAGTGTTACTGTCCACCTAAACTGTGACAGGTTGGTAAACACGCTCGTGTTGACACAACTAATCACACAAGGGTCAGATAATGCTCTCACCTCTCCCCTGCCTGAGCCCTACCCAAACTGCACGCACACACATCACCCCCCCACTCTGCTCCCACCTCCACAGGCCAACCACCACCCCCTCACACCGCTCTCTAAACCAGTGCCGAGGCTGCCAAAGGATGCAGAGCCGCTGCACGGCAACAAATCCTAGCCAGGAGGATGCCCGTGAGGAGGAGTGGATGAAAGCGTGGGAGAGCCTGGACCTGCGGCCAGCAGCAGGCTGTGTGCTCTGTGCTTCCCCAGGAACTGCAGCAGGGTGAGACTACAACGACAAGAGCATTGATGGCACCATTGGAGTCTGGATCAAAAGCCACTAAATCAATAAATGATCTCCCATGGATTTCAGCTGGCTTTGGGTCAGTTTCAGACATATTTGGAGGAGGGCCTTTGAGAATGGAATACATTCCTGCAGCCCAGAAGTGTTGGATCTGGCTGAAGAAAAGCCAGGCTCCTACCTGCTGCTGCCTTGGGACTAGATCCTCCCTCCTTAACCAGTCAGGGTTAATCTGCAGTTAGTGCCAGCTTGCTCTGCCTCTGGAGGCACAGCCCCGCCGGTGGGAAGCCTAAGCCCATTGGAGTCCTGCTGCCAGACAGACCTTCCCATAAGAAGGAAGGCTATTTACTGCAGCAGCATAGATCGGGCTTTCCTGGAACAGCTGACACAACGTAAGCACTTTGCTAATACATGCTATATCAGCAGGCCTGGAGGCCGCCCAGCGCTCTTCCAGGGTCCCAGCAGTAAGGTGTCACTGTGCCCAAGCCATGTGTGACCACCACCCTCTTGATGAGGGTCCCTGCACCCTTTCTCAGCCACCAAGAGTGATGCTCCTTGCAGTTCACTGTAAATCCTGGCACCTTCACACTCACTGCAGCCGCGGGGCTCTGCGCGGACCCCACTCCGCTCACCGCCACGGGGACAGGGATGGCCAGTTGGGCACAAACACTCTGACGGCCACAGCGGTGAGCTGTGGGCACATCTGCCTCCACCTGCCCCTGGCTCTGCCTGCACAATGCAAAGCAGCTCCAGAAGCAAAGGAAGGACAGCCATCTCCTTTTGTGCCGTTTTTAAAGCTCCGCTTTCTTCCCTCTGTTCCCTGCATCACTGTGCGCTGGGTTTGAAAACGTACGTGCACAGTGAATCTAGTTTGATTTTCCTCACTTTTGTCTCCCTCTCTGTTTTGCACACTACATCACGCTTCTGTTCCGATAAAGGCGATTAAAGGCAGATTCACTGCGTGATGAGACGCTGCGTGGCAGTGGCTGGCAGAGCTTCAGAGTAAAGCCAAGTGTCACCTAACAGATATGCTATTGATCAGCTGGGGAAGCTTTCCCAAGAGGGAGGCCCAGGAGAGCAGAGATTCTCAAGAAGAGCAGTGCCACCACGGGTACTGGAGCAGGTTCTGCTGGTTGAAGCTGCACGATGCAGGGAGGAAGCGCTGTGTTCACTGGAGCTGTGGCATGTGTGGGACTGTGTCAGCGAGGCTCGGGGAGTTCTGACAGAAATAGCAGCCTTGCTGTTGTTCAGTTACACCCTGTGATGTTTGGTTTCTCCTCTCCCCTTTTTTAAACTCACCGTGTGTTGACTGCGCTGCTTTTGCAGCTCTGTGAATCACGAAGGTGGGCAGAGAAACAGCTTGTTTGTCGCCAGAGGTCTGCTCCAGCACTCTTGAACCGCACTGTGGGTCTGCCCAGCAGAACTGAGCATCACCCCTCTGCTACCCAGCCTCTGGCCATGCTGCTTGATGGGGCACGTGTGAATCCCTCCTGTCAGACAAGACCAGGAATGTCCCGGCATGTTCTAAGTATAGCCACGACTGCTTTCCAGAGAAATAGCTGCACCAATTTGTGTTGGCACTGATTTGGCACTAGTTTCTCTTATGCCAATCATTATATTTCCTTTTCCTACCTCCCCCTAATCACTACAGTAAGAAAAATCTGGTTTATAGTGACAGTGGCCTATCCATTAGTTATTATTTGAATGTAAAGAGATTCATAGATGCTTAAATGTACTTAGATTCACATGTCTCAAAGAGGAAAAGAGGACAAAAGGCATTTTGTCACAAGATAATACAAACCACATGGTATAAGAAAAGCTATTGGTTAAACAGTATTAGAATTTTTTTTAAAGTTACTGTGGACTTCTGCCGTGTTTTTCAGTCTTAAGGAAGAAGACCACCCTCCCAAAGCAAGCAGAACCATGCTCGGAGAGGCAGTAGAAGAGGAATGAAAAGCTGAGCCAGACCCGCCACGACACAGCAGGGTGCAGGAGCACACAGGTTCAGGACACCGGCGTTAATTATTCCCTGGCAAAACAAAGGTGTTGGTACTTAATGAGACATACATGAGCAAATCCCTGCTTGGGGCTGACCTACCAGCAGATCATCAGCACAGCTTCACACTGGGCTTAAGCAACCTCCTGTCCCACCACTGCTGAGGGCTGTGCTGCCCTGCTGCCTCCCCAGCCCTCTCCATCCTCCTCCTCCTCCTCCCGCTGGCACCGCCGCAGCGCAGAGACCCTGCTCACCACACTGCTCCGGCTCAGGACAGAACCTACCCAAAGCTGCTGCCATCTTCTAATTCACCCAAGCTCAAGAACCTCTGAAGGGAAAGTAAGAGGGTAGGCAAGGCAGCAGCAGCGTTCCCAAGGGACAGGAGACCTCAGGACCGCACTGCTCCAAAACAGAAAACTTCATTCACTGAAGGCTCTCCAGAAACACAGCCCAGAAATCAAGGCACTGCCTCTGAAAATCAAGAGTGAAAGCTGCAGTTGGGAGTCTCCAGAGGCAAAGGGGAGACACCGCCTACGTATTCTTAGTTTCAACTTCTCAAATGGCCAGATGGGCTTTTTCATTCATTTCATTACTGGAAAACAGCAGCGACCTGGAGCACCGGCAGCAGGTTTGTGCCCTGGGATTTCACAGCGTGGCAGAGGTGTGATGCCCAGTCAGCACTCGCTGTAAAAACACATCTCTCTTCCTAAGGACATGACCCTAAGTTATGGGGCAGCTGTTCCAAAGCACTGGCATTTCAGGGATGTGCAGCTCCAAAATGTGAGTAAAACACATGGGTAAAAGAGGAATTCACCAGTGCTCTGCCAGCTGTCCATGTGCCCAGAACCGGAGCAAAATGTTGCTGTCACATCTAACTGGCAACCTCAACAGTAACACAAACAACACAGCCCACTTGTTCACAGGGATTCAAGGCCAGTATCATCATTTGTATGAGAGGCAACATTTTTGGGGAGATTTTCATTTAAAATAAAGGCTGGAGCAAAGAGAAAAGAGCTTTCTTTTTTTTTTTTTTAATTTAGAATACTTCAAAGAGGCATTTAGCTCTTGAGAAAGAGATAATCCTGATAATCCTGTCCTGACAAAATGAGAATCAGAACAGACAGGATGAGGTGAGAGGAAACAAAGGCACAAAAGGTGGTAGAAACCACCCAGCTGAGGGCCAGCACAGCCCCAGGCTGCTCCTGGGGCCACACCTCCGCTTCAGGCTGCCCAGGCAAACCACGCCTGAGCCACTGCAGGAGGGGTGAACACCCATTTGGACACCGGCTACACGGGCAGGGCACTGCCACCCCAGTGGCTAACACGGAGCCTCTGGCCAGGCCAGGGCACGGGTCACAGCACCCAGGAGACGGGGGACACAGCGATCTCCCACGGTGCCACACAGCTCCAGCCCGCCCTGGGACTGAGCCCAAGACTGACCTTGGTGGTCAGTGATAACAAATTAATCCTTCGTTTCACTTTTTAATTAAGTAAGTTCCCCTGCCTCAAAGCTGCAGAGAAAAACCCTGAAAAATATAATCCAAGAGCGCAGCAAAGGCTCCAGTGTGAGACGAGCAGTGCCCTGAGCTGCGGCCGGTTCAGTTGTAACTGCGTCGTTGTAAAGGGAGCTTCACGGTTCTCAAGGGCTAACTCGTGATTTTCTACTGCTTGCAGTCTGACTGTGACACACCAAATGTCAACCAACTCGTACATACAAGCCCACACTTCGTTCTCGTCACAAGATGCTGATTTACCTGTACTCAGGGTATGATTTTCCCCATCCTCTCACACTCACACTCTCTCTCTCAGATAACTCAAAGCACTACTCACATAGCTCTTTTCATGCCCCAGGCTGAAGGGCCTATTCAGTCCCCCCTTTCTTTACAAAGAAGTTTCAAGCCTCCTGTTCCCAGGCAGCACACAGCATCCTCATGAGCAGGGCCCCTTCCAGTCACTGAACAGACCCACCAACCCTCTCCTCTGACATTTGCTCACCTTCTCATTCTCTTTTCACTTAAAAGTATGTGTGGAACAGGATGTTTTCACAGAGGTTTTGTCTGGGGTTTTGGTTAGTTTTTTCCCCAGGCAGATAAGCAGATAGCCCAGAAGTATTTCCAGAAACAGACTAAAAGTTGTCTCTAGCATTAACAGCTCCTTTCCCTTCTACAGGACTAAGGAAAACCGTGCTGGGAGATGCGGTCCTTTCTCAGTCACCATCCCGGCAGTTGCTCTCTCTCGTTTCTGTAAGCTTTGGCATCCTTCCCACGTCCCCTTTCGCTCCTGGTCTATGCTCTTCCCAGAGCTGTTTCATTGCCAGCTTTTGGCATCTGGCCCTTGGCATGCACTTAAGAGGAGGAAATTGAGCTGACACCAGCAGCAGAGCCTGCTGCAGCCTCACAGAGAATATGCTGTATGCGCACAGCCCGGGCCAGGGCAGAGGGAGCACTATTTCCTGAGAAAATCACCCAGCAGTGTCACTCGTTTCATAACCACCAAACTTGAGCCAGGCCATAGAAGAAGAGCATGCAAAACGCTGCAGCCCTTTTACTCCAAATGTTTGTA
Source organism: Podargus strigoides (assembly GCA_028020825.1). Lineage (NCBI taxonomy): Eukaryota > Metazoa > Chordata > Aves > Caprimulgiformes > Podargidae > Podargus > Podargus strigoides. Next base: position 573,503 of record CM051629.1, on the reverse strand, counting down.
AAACGCTACAAAAACTCCGCATCGACACTACAAGATTTTTGCTCTAACATATTCTGCCCAGAGTTAAATACCACCGATCCAAAAATGCCTGGCTGTGCAAGTGCGGTTTGGGGCTGAACACGAGGGAGGAGTTGCTGCTCACTGTTCCCTCAGCCGTCACTTCTCATCCAGAACAGCTCCAGGTCACAGAGTATCCAGGTTAAAGAAGACAACCCAGGTCAGCAGAAATAGTGATTGACACCTCCGTACTCTCCTACGACGTGAAAGCACCAGGGAATCGCGGGGAAGGAAAGCTGCAGGTTCGGGAAGACTGGCTCCTTCCTGAAGTTCACTTCCACATACTGGTTAACCCCATAAAATAACACACAACTGACTGAAAACCACTTTTCATTCCCATTTGGGAGCCGTACCCGACATTCTGTAGTGTAACGCGGCAGGGCGTTTTCCCTGCACCCTTCACCAGACTGGAGGGAAGTTGGTCCCTAGGGACCTGTATCACACACACAGTAAATGAACATACACAACACATCACAAGGACAGCTTGCTACCAAGGCAGACTGCAAAAGCCATGAACACACACACGGGTTACACGTGTGACCGGAGGGATTTCTATGCCCTCTAAACCAAAGTCTCACAGATAGTTTGGGGGAATGACCTGGATCAGCAGTGAGCTGGATTTATTACTCCAAAAGGGTCATCCTCTGCCCCTAGGAAACCAGTTTGATGATCTGTCATGTTTCAGAGTTCCAAAATAACAAGTCTCAATTCTCTGGCTTCACTGTCGTAGCTAAGGCAGATCACTGTCGTAGCTAAGGCAGATCACTGCCTTGTGCAGAAGAGATTCCCTCAAGCACAGGGTGAGGCGCACGGGCAGGGCAGCATTAGAAAGCCAGACAGCCTGGCCAGAGGATTGGTATCCACAGTGCTGGAGACCAATGAACTAGGAATTACTGTGACGACTGCGAGTACTTCACATGAGCCACATTTGGTGAAAAAAGTCTGCTTCTAACAGCTATGTAGTCATGGATATAGAACAAACAAATCACTAAATTGCAGAAAAACGGGGAGAAAATTCAAGCCTGGAGTTTGTTCTAGACACTGCTCCCTAAGGAGTTGCACAACTTCCCTGGTTTCACTTTAAAATACCTCCATAATTCAATGCCAAATAGCTGGAGCTCAAGTGAAGTCTGGATTCCCCACAGCTGATTTCACAGATGGAGTTCAACATATCTAACTCGGAAGACATCTCCCTTAGCCTCTGAAAAGTGCAGTGCTGTAGAATCTGTTAGGTAATCAGCAAGATCTGTTTGAAAAAAACATCACAGCACAATACTACTGAAGTTTAATAGGTAAACCAGAAGATGCAAAGGTTTGTTTCTGGCCTAAGAGAGCACCTAAATGTATGTAGAATTCACACAGATCAGTGGGGCTCCATGAGACCCGAAGGTGACTGTAGGCTTGGAATGGAATCTTAATTATCAAATCTGAGTTCTCATCTTACATCCTCATCTTTGTAACATGATTTAGCATGAAGGTGCAGTAGTAAGCATAGGTTTTTTTCCAGGATTGCTTTTTTTCCTAGAAGAGGAAGGTCTGTCCACCCACAGAAATAAGCAGCACATGTAACTCTCCGGGTCACCGTGTGAACTGTCTGTCATCGTGATGCTCCCTGCACAACACTTCAAAAAAGAAGCAGAACCTTCCCGAGGCAGGATTGATAAAAAGGTCACCCAGCCTGAGGAGGAGGGAGAGGAGGGTCCAGGCAAGGCGCATGCAACGAGTCAAGCCACAGAGTCAAGCAGCAACTGCCAGCACATAGAACAAACACCACAGAGAGGGAATGGGAGGGGAAAAAAAAGTCACAGATTTTCCTCAACTGCTCCAAAAGCCTTCCAGCTGGGCCTCGCAGGCAGCTCCCATCTGGTGGGCAGATCCTGAGCCCACGCGGCAGAGCGGGCTGTGTCCTCCCTCCTCCCCAAGGAGGTGGCACAGCAACTGTCCTGGGTGCCCTGCTTTCCGACGTGCTGTCTGTTCCCTTTACTGTCAAGTGCTCAAGACAAGGCAGCCAAGGTCTGAACACTTTCTTTGGGTTTTTTAGTTAGTTTAAGCCAGGATTTGCAGCGCAATAATTCAAAGCTGTTAATGTAAAACACAAGCAGAGAGCACAGTTGCAAAGTCCTTGTGTCGCTGTAGGAGCAATGGTGGAGAACAGGAATCCCCCGTAACAGAAATGTTCAAACTCAGAACAAACGCAGGCAGACTCCAAAACCATCCACGTGTGGGTGGTGGGTTTTTTTTAAAAAGCAGGAAAGATATCACAATTATTTTTTTTTAATTTAATCCTGTCATTTCCTGTGCTCTCTCTGTATTTAAAATAGGCATGAAGGTAGTGAACGTCTTTTTAATAATGCTTTCAGAATTGTTCAGAAGTCTGGCAGCAGTCACAAAGCCAGCTAAATCTCTTACCAACTCTTCTTTTTATTGGCCTAGATGTAGAACAGAAATTTCTTGTAGTGTCACCATTTTGAGCCCTCGGGGCCCCACATGCCTTTCCTCTTCCGCCTCACCTTCCCTAGCGAGGTGGAAGCACACAGCTTTCTACATCTCACTCTCTTCCAACTGTCTTTCCATGTGCAGGAGTCAAGTACCCTGTCCACATCATAATTTCTTTTTAAGAAAGAGTGAAGCACAGATGGAAGCACCACCTAAATCATGATACTCCTGTCAATATTCTTCATGTACAAATACCCTGAAAAATTATTTGTAAAGACATGATTTTTTTCACCCAGCAATCCCAAAGCACAAAGGAACACCAAGTTAATGCAGATGTGTCGTGACTCTCGTGCAAGTCTTCTCATCGCACGCTGCTCTCACCTTGGTTACGTGCTGTTCCACACATCCGCAGCACTCAGACCTCGCACTGCCCAGGTGATACTGTCTCTCGGAACACACCTTTCTAAGTGAGATTGGATCCACACATGCTAGTGCTCCTAGGGGTGAAAACAACTCCGTTTCACCAAACGGACGTAGTTCACTGGACTGAATTAAGTACTTGGCATATCCTGTTAAAAGGTATAGATGAATTTGCATAGATCTTGCACTGCAAAAGTGGTACCTAGTTTCTTTGTGTCTCACATAGACTAACTACATAGAATGACGAGGATGCAGTCATTTCAATCGTGGAAAGCCCCGCTCAGAGTGACTCACATCAAGACCAGCTTCCTGTCAACACAAACTCCTGTTACCATCACGGCTGAGCAGCTCTGCTGCTCCATGAAGTCACAAGCACAGGGACAGATCCCAAAGGCACCTTTTTATGCAAAACAGAACTCAAGTAAGGCGATCAAACTGTTTGCTTCACATGTTAGAAGACAATGCAGGCTTCCCACTTAAAAGCAGTTATGTTTAAAAGAAAAATGAATTTTTACTTGTAGATCAGTTTAAAATATTTCAGAAAATAAAACCCAAAACCCCAGGCTTCCCAAAAGGTCTTTCAAGTGTGTAAGTGTGTGCCAATCTTCTTTCAGATATTCCTAACAGAAGGATTTCCTATTCACAGTCGTACTCAGCTGCAATGCACATACAGGTTATATGCAGGCTAAGATAATTCTCAGGAAGGTCATTGTCACAAAAGTGACTCCAATTTCCGCCATGCTTCTGCTGTTTAAGAAGCTGTAATTCCCCAGTAAAGCCAGGGGAGGCTCAGTGTGCCACGCACACTGCTATACGTAGTACAGAGCACTTACAAACCCCCAGTACATTCATCACCTCACATGTCAGTGGAGTCTGTTTGAAATGCACTAAAGTAATTTTGCTTTTCCTACCACAGAAGTGACCAATGATGAGCTGGAAACAATTGACTAGCTACGAACAGAGGTCTGAAACAACAGCTTTCATGTACAGACAGTTTTATTGACAGGTGCTTATTATGATGCCTTCAGAGAAAAAGAGAGGTCAAAGCACATATGTGCCACCACTGTGAACTCAACAGCCTGCTTCCATAGAAAAGACGCTAAAACTGATTTTTCTCAGCTCAAAATATCAGTGATAGCACAATTGCTTACCATCTAATACATCTCTGGAACGTATGGTTTGACACGACAGAGGTTAGAACAGCGAGGAGTCTTACGAATCCTTGCATCCCCACAGCAGGGTCACAGGGAGTTTAATGACAGGTAAATTAATAGAACTCTCTTGATATTGCAGTACGTTCTAGATCTTGTAAGATTCTGTCCTAGAGGATAATTAAAAAGCCTTTATAAGATAGCTTTTCTGAGGGGGAAAAAAAAAAACAAACCAGACTTTATAATTCTATTAGACTCCATTCTGGTCCCTAAGTGACATCTGGCAGGTCTTTTAATATGCAAGCCTCAATTCACTTGCTAATAAATCAACTGTTAGGAAAACAAAGCTTCACGTGAAAGGTGTTAGTAAAACACAAATGCAAAGTATCTGTGGTATCTCACAGAAGCTGCATATTCCTGTAGCATCAGGATCCTTTCGGATTCAGTTAGGAACTAATCAGACATGTCCCGTGCAACAGAAAACACAACGATGCACATTGTGGGGCCACAATAAGATTATCCCTCCCTCCTTCTGAATTATGAGTAAGAATTAAGAAGTCTGAATTAAGAATGAAGAATGGGACTAGTAGGGACCTCCTGCTTCACAGGGCCTGTGTCAGGAAAGTCTCCTCCATCCCATGCTCCTGTAGCCTTAGCATGGTTGAGGAGTGGAGAACAAACTTCTGGGTTACTATTACCATTGCTGTAGTTGCAGAGAACTTCCCTGTTCCTAATAAAAAGCTACATGAAAATTATGGATGGCAATGACTGAACACACAGCAAGGCTCTCCTCTACCAAGGAAGGGATGGAAAGCACTGACAGGTTACACGAAATACAAGGAACTAGAGTCCAATACCATCCAGAATGTCCTTCTCCAAAACTGTTCCCAAGTACTAGAAACATCTGTGGACTTGAAGCAATAACCAAATTTTACCTCAGGTTTAAACTTGTAATCTGATCAGCTGCAGGAGCTGGAAGAAAGAAACCTCTGCCACGTGTCAGGGCCTGGCGATAGACTCATATGGGGAACGAGAACAGATATTCTGCTGTATCAGATGTTCCTCTGTATAAGAGATCTGACTTATCAGAGCCAATAACCTGATCCAGTATCAAGAATTCTGCAGTCTTAATCCAGGCAGTGGCTTTTCTGGCTGGAACATTCTCCTTTATTTAAACTCACTCCTCAAGGAGACAACTTGGACTCTACCCAGCACGATACAAGAACGAACTCTGCTCCAAAGCTTTGGAAACTAACATCAGGCATGCACTGTATTTGACAGACCTATAAAATACAAGTTCCTTGGAAAAAAGCAATCAGATTAATCATGGGAGCATTCTAACTTGCACATGAATGATTCTCTACCAGTTGAAGACTTAATGTAAAGCCATTTTTTCAAAAACTATGCTATAGGCAAACAGATGATACAGGCTGGGTACAATTATCGAGTGAAACTTCATGTAACAGACCTGACCAGAAGTCACAAAAATGGCTCCATCCTTAAAACTGAAGTTCAAAGAATTTTACATTGTTTTTAATGTAGTGTGCCAAACCCACACAGCTGTAAAATATATCAACATCTCATCTCAATAGTGAAGGAACTTGACTTTTGTCTAAAACATCCCACACAGTTCTCAGTGTCACTAGGGATCCCAATAAAAATAAATGGCTAAGGGATCTGTTCTGTCAGAATACAGACTGGACCTATTCTCTCGCATCCATGCCTTGAACTGTCCTTCCAGCATTAGGCTAAGTCAAAACACACTTTCCAGCTAGGTAGCAAGAGCCCCAGTTAGGTGGTTTGATGAGGAGCTTGCTGTGCCAGTTTCTGACATCAGTAATGGACCAGTGTAGGTGTTGCTTTGAAACAATGAGAAGCCCAGCTCATGCTACCTACTTAATAGCTTCGAGCCGTTAAAACATAAATCTGTTTTTAAAGAGCACCCTCTGGAGCCCGGAGACAGCCCTTTGAGACATGGCACATGGCTTCAAGAGAACAGACTTGAAGTCACAGATGATCTGCTCTGTATTTCTGAAAATTACCTCTCTGAGGCCAGTGGTTACTAGTCTGCAGAGATGGATTTGGTAGCACTGGAAATCAAACTCACCTTCTCCAAGTTCTTTAAATTCTTGTGCTTGTTGAGGACTGAGTCCATACACCAACAGCCAGAGCAGCTCGGATCCTTCCTCAGGTCATGGGTTCACAGCGAGAGAGCATGCAGGCTGCCTGCAGTAGGAAGAAAGGAAAAACTGCTAGGAAGCAGAGTACAATGTTTGGCATTAACTGTTAGGAAAAGAAATCTACTAAATTACATTTGAAACTGCTAATCAAACCCCATTTCATTGCTGAAATTTCTTCCCTAACTGGTATTGTTTTGCTTTCCATTTCCTACAAAACAAGCCTGATCCAATTAAATCCAGTCCTGTTACCAGCTAGTGTAACCTAAGGGAAGTAGGAAATATCCTTCCTCCTGTCAAAGCTGAATTTGTCTCAGTGGGCTCTTCACCTGCTAATCAGCAGTTCTTTAGTGATGAGTAAGTGGAGCAATTATCATCTGATGGCTGTTACATTAGCATAACTCCTGAGTCTTAGTGGAGCTGTGTATGAACAGCTCTCTGAGCAGGGAAAGTGCCACGTCCCTGCTCCCGTGCAGACCCCAGGGATGCGTGGCCATACAGACTCCAGTCCCTGCTGAGATGTCAGACCAGTGTAGTAGCCCAGGGAGGACCTGAAATTCACCACCTGGCCTCTGGCATGTAAGGCAAATTATCTTTTCCTCCAGAAAACTGGCTTTCCCCATGCCCCATTGGCTGGATGGCACCACCCTCCCCTGCCAGGTTTGGAGGTGGAGCTGGAATCCCAGTCAGCTTTGTCTTGAAGCCCCCAGCTCCCAGACCAGTCAGACAATGGTCCTGTAATCACTGACACCCAGAGAGGTAACTGCCACAGCAGAGACTTAACCCCCCCAGAGGCACAAACAGCTAGGACACCCAAATAGAAGGCTTCTCCTCCAGGTCATGTGGAAGAGGAGCTTTGGCCAACCCTCTCCCTCCACTCCATTGACAAGACAAAAGAGAGCCTACAAAGCTAACCACCAAAGGTCTCAGTATCTTCCTTCTCAGAGGGGCTGGCGTGGAGGGGAGATAAGCCACAAAGAGACTGAGTTCTCCAGATCAGTTTCCACAGGCAAGCTGGAAAAAGAGGAGGTCTTGTCTGAGAATCCCCCCAGGCCTTGGGGATTCCAATCCCGATCTGCATTAGCTGGAATAGCAGGCAACTCTTCTCCTGAGTGTGCTTTTCAAAGAATTTAATTTTCTAAAAATATATATTCATTCAAAAATCAAAGGAAAACTTAATAATGGGATTTTGCTCATCCATCCTGAAATAAGGCTTCAGCTACCTGTGACTACAGCTTTTCAACCACGCCTCCTTTTACCCTCTAACTGCCAAATGGAGCAATGGGCTATAAAAATCTGCGCCGGTCTGGGATACCTTGGGAGTCCATTTTTAGTAACGTTCAGCATTATACAGATATTCATTTTGTTGGCATTTCTCTTAACAGCCCTGCACACAGAGCAGCAATTTCCTGTCCATGTGCAAGACCCACAGAGAGGGCTTCATTGGTGGTCGGCAGTGCGTTAGTTTTCATTAATGGTAAGCTGGTGTGATCTCTGATATGGAGATCTAAAATAGCTCACCAGAGGGAGAATGCTTTATGAATCCAGGAAGAAATTTAAGCTGAGCAAAAAACTGCTTTTTCTTGAGTTTCTTCTGACTTCAGTTACCACAGTGAATGCAGGATTACCTTGAGATGAGCCTCACACCTACCTAGTGAAGCCAATGGGGTTATCCCAGAAATTAACTCACTCTATTATTTTCATATGTGTCTTAAAAGAAGCTATGGCTAAATAAGCAGACTACAGAAAGCCAGTCATTCTTACATAAATGAGTGATTTTCTTCATATCCACAAGAAAACACGTGGAACTGTTTTTGCTGTTCACACATTTGGATCTAAAATGTTTTGCCACCACAACCAAGAGGTAATCCTGCTCTGTCCTGCCATGTGGCATGCTAGTACAAGGACAGAGAGACAGATGGAAAATGTCACATATCTGTGACTTGCCAGAAACAAAAAAGGTCTCATGCAGCACAGAACTGGAGGGAAAAACCCACGCAGGATGGACTTGTACTGACTCCAGGCGAGATCTACACAGCTTCCACTGTCGCCGCGAGTAAAGACAGCAGCGTGGTGCTGGTGCTAGCCGTGCTGATCAGCACGCTTCTGCTGCAGGACAAGGAAGTCATTTGCAGTTCTCTGGTGATCCCCAGAAAGACAAGAGTGCTGGCTGCTTCGATCCTGCCTGAAGTCACCGCTTCTAATCCGTGTGCTTTCCTTCCTCACTGTCTAACTGGCATTATTACTGTGGTTCCTTCTCAGCCAGTCTGCCAAAGAATCACAGACATTGCAGGTAATAGGCTCCGTTGGCCCTGAGGTTTAATTCAAAGTCTCCAAAACTACCTCGAATAAATGAGTGAACATAGTAGTTCCCAATAAACCAATCCAAGGAGTTAATTTCAGTTACTCTGGTCCAAATTAAGCAGGATCTTTGAACACCTTTCACTGTTTTCATGATACTGTTAGTGGTGTAAAGGTCTGTGCACATTAAGTTTCATGCCAGATGAGGTTCCATCAGCAGAGCTGTGATTTAACAAACGCAACAGAGGACAGACCTCAGCTCCTCTGGGCAGAGATGTGCTTGATGGGTCTCACATTTTAAGCACTACTTTTACATTTTGTAGTACAAGCTTCTCTATTGCCTTATCACTCATCTGACTTTTTTTTTCTCATTGTCATTCAAGAAGGCTTTGAAATATACAGGAGCTTTCTATAACCAAGGGTTGAGCAACAGATGAGAATTAAAATACTTAAGATTCCATGGAAACAGTTCTGAGGTTTGCCAGGGTCAGCTCTCTTCTGTCCTATGATGCTGAGCGGATGCCGCCACTGCCATGCATCACCATGTGCCCACTGGAAGCAACAGCTCAATTCTCCTAAGGGTTCAATACAGCGATTTCAGTGGCAGCCGAGGACACACAGACACTCACGGGGCTGATCTGCACCTTTCAGATCACATGGAAGGCCCATCCTCTAGTTCACTGCGTGGGAACCTCCTCAGGATAAGATCTCATCAAAACCATCAGTGCAGCTCCATGCATTACACTGCCAGCACACCTCCCCCATAGGGGGTTTGTCCTGAATCCTTAGGCAAAGATTCCTCCCTGCACCCGCTGCCACACAGCGCCACGTGGTGCTGGTCTAAATGGTTTTGCAGCTGTCCTTCACAAAGGTAACATCTGCACCTGTTTAAACTGAAAGATGCTTCAGCTCTACATTTTCAGAGCACGTCAGGAGTTTTCAGGAGGAAAGCTGCAAGCGAAGTTTGGCATTATAGTAAGGAACAGTCTTGCATGGGTACTAGACAGCCAGACATCTTCAGCTACTGCAGGACCTGGCCACGGGCAGGGAATAATTCTGCAAGTGGTGCTTGGACAGATTTCAAGAGCTGAAGCACAGCAGGCCGATTACCAGCTCTCACCTTTCAATCTGAGACCAACTGGGAAAGGTCAGAGCTGCTGCTGGTACGCCAGACACATGGAATTAATTTCAGTGTCTGGCAAACACCTTCACCAAAATATGCTGAAAAATCTGCTATTTAAAGTAGCTCAACAAGCAGGGTTCATTGTCCTGCTCAAGTCACAAAGCTCCCCCTTGCTACGGGCATTGGTGCAATGTACAACTAAGCAAAATCTGTAAAACTGATGTGAGCAGCCAGACACGCAGGGACCTGGCCTGCCTGGGCTCCCTGCTGCTGCTGTGCGAGCCAGGCCAGCCGTCTGCACCCGCGCTGAGCTGCGGCAGCGGTTCCACCACCCCATGCCCCCTCCCCAGCTGAGGAGGGGAATCAGGGACAAAGGGAGAAGCCCCGTGAGTTGACGTAAAAACAGACTGAATGAAATAATAAAACTGATACACTCACCAACATAAAGTGTACAACATTCTACTCAGCCTGGTCCTTGAGGTCAGCAGCAGGAGCAGAAGGCCAGGAGGGAGCAGCCCCAGGAAGAGGAACTGCACCCTCAGTGAGCTCCCTCCTTTTGTAAGGAGCATGATGAGTGGTGTGGGATACAGCTGTGAGTCCCTGCCTTGATGGGATCTCCCACTGACTGGGGGCTGCTCATGGCTGGGGGCTGTGCCTGGGGACCAGGACACCAGTGCTGAGTGCTGTGTGCCCACGCTGCTCTGCAGGCACAGTGCCCGTGAGTGGGACGCTCTGAATTGTGCTGGCTGGCAAACCACACTAATGTTATCTCCAGCTCAGGAAATACCGCAGTGAGTGTCGTGTCGTGGCTACTTCAGCAGCCGCCAGGGATGTAACGTGGGGATGTGCAGTTTGTGCAGCCACTGTCACCGCCTGTGTCACAGCACTGCCGCCACACTGGAAGGGCCTTGCAGGGTGCCAGCTGTGGTTCAGAAGATGCAAACATGCCCCAGTGGTTCTCTCTGCTTTAGCTTTTCTGTAAGTTAAGCTCTCATCAGAGAAGCCATTTCACAGAAACTTTCTCCAGCATGCTTATGACCCAAATTCCTTGGTTTTCGATCTGTATGTTCAGTCTTGAATCACAAGTTAAAAATAAACTGATGGAATAAACCCCACACCTTCCCTCTCTGAGACACGCTCTCACACACGTCCTTCTCCCGTGAGAGCAAAGCCATGCTTCAGAAGGCTTGACGGCAAGAGCAGTGCTCCAGGCGCCCTGCTTGTCACTAAGATGTCACAGCAGCATCAGGACGCACCAGGAGAGCGCAAGCAGCGCTGCTGCCGCCACGTGCTGCAGCCGCAGGGACAAGCGGTGCTCAGCGTGTGGACCCAGCGCCGGGGGAAGGTGAAAACCGCGGGGCTGGGAGAGGGAGGGAGGGAACGCAGCGCCCCTGTCCCGGGGGACCGAGGGTGGCTGTGTCCCTGGAAACACACTCAGCAGTTACGTTTTCAATTCGCAAATCAATTCTAGTGCTGGAAAGGCGGCAAAGAGCACGGCCAGAAGATCCAAGGAATGCAGTGCTTTTATAAGAAGGGATGAAAAGGAAGTGGCCACCCCTGGGTCGCCACGCAGGGCCAGCAGCTCGGTGGCAGTGGCGGCGGTGCCGTGCGGGGGCTCGGCCCCAGAGCTGCACAAAGCCCCGGGGCCGCGGGCTCAGCTCCGGTCTCGTGTGAGCCCGGCCCCGGGTCCCCTACTCACCGCGGCCGCTCCTGCCGCTCGCACACGGACCCGCGCCCCGGGGATCCCCCGCCGGCCCGCAGGGGGCGCTGCCGCCCCGCCCCAGTGCGCAGGCGCGGCCCGGCCCGGAAGCGGAAGGGGCGGGGCGGTGCTGCGCGTGCCGGGACGGTGGGGCGGTGGCGGGTGGTGGCGGTGCTGCGCGGGCCTGCTCTGTGGTCGGTGTCCGCCGGCGTCCTTCGGCGGCGGGCCATGGAGGAGGCGGCCGGCGGCGGCGGAGCGGGTCCGGGCCCGGGCCCGGCCGAGGAGGGCGCGGAGCTCGCGGCCGTTATCGGCGCCACCGTGCCCACCGGGTTCGAGGCAACAGCGGCCGAAGAGGTGCAGGAGAAGCTGGGCTCGGCCTCCAGGATCAGTAGGGACCGGGGGAAGATCTTCTTCGAGGTCCCGGCCTGGGGCCTGCCGCAGGTGCGCTCCCCGCCCCGCTCCCGCCGGGTCCCCAGGTCGCGGTGGGCCTCACGCAGAGGCCCTGGCCACCGTGAGCCACACGGGCTCGTGGTAAAGGCAGTGGGTGTGGGGAACACGTCCGAGTTCTGCCGGGCCTCCCTGGGCCGTGCCCGGGTTTGTTCTGTGTTTGCAAGGACGGGTGAAGCTGGAGGCAGAGCCCGTGGGGTGAGCCCCGTGTAAACGGGCGTGGGGGCTCTGACCTCGGGTGGAAGATGACAAAATTGGGATCACAGTGAACACGGCCCCCCAGGTGTACATGGTTGGTAATGTGCCACTGGGGCTTCTCATTTCTTCCAGGTCCACCGTCTGAGGTCAGTGGATAATTTATTTGTTGTAGTTCAGGAGTTCAAGGACTACCAATTTAAAGACAACAAGGTGAGTTACTTCTCATTTCTCAGTCAGCTCTGGGTTCTGGAGTGTTTTTAAAATTAAAGACTAGTTTCTGAAAGTATTCTGTTTCACAAACAAGAGGGGTTTGTTTGATTTGTGGTGTTATCCCCGTTCTTCTTTGCTGGCTTGTAAAATGGAAGCACAGTCGTGTTGTCTAAGATCATTTCTTCAGGTGTGTGTGTTGCGTAGGCAAAATCCAGGATAAGAGCTGATACAGTGCTTGTAGGTCATGCCTGGACAAAGGACAGTAAAGTGTCACTTTGGTCTCTTAATTTAGTGTTAGCTGTTGATTTGACAAGACAAATGATGAAATACTATGGATCCTGTGACTTAGAGTGCAGTTCGGTTTAGTTATGGCAAAAATTGCACAAAAATTTGTAAGCTTTGCTTGAATGTGTAGTGGGTTACATGTTTAGGAAACTAATTTGAGAGACTTAAAAAAAGGCTAGTTTTTGAAGGGAGGGAATGACTTCAAAGCCCAACTTTTTTTGTCTTTTGAAGGAAGATGCTCTAAAGGATTTGGAAGATTTGGTTAAAAAGCTGCCTTGGACCGATCCGTTGAAAGTTTGGGAGCTGAACAACAGCTTAAAAAAGAAAAAGACAAAACGCAAAAAACATAATCTGCAGAGTGCTGCAAGCAAAGAGAAGTTGAATGACAATGGAGAAAAGGAAGGAACAGATCAAAAAGACAGTAGTAAAGAGGGGGACTGTGCCCAAAACACTGCAGGGGTAGAACCTGCTAGCGGCCAGGACACAGAAGAGACACAAGGGGAGGCATCCCAAAACGGGGAGGAGGAGGAGGAGGACAACGAACAGTCGGATAGTAAAGACGAATTGCAGGCGGGTTCTGGGAGTGAGACCAAGGCTGGCGATGGCAAGACATGCGAAGGAGAGGCAAAGGTGTTGAAGTTCCGTGTTACCTGCAATAGAGCAGGAGACAAGCACAGTTTCACATCAAACGAGGCTGCGAGAGACTTCGGTGGAGCTGTGCAGGAGCACTTCCAGTGGAAAGCTGACATGACTAACTTTGATGTAGAGGTATAGTGTTGTGCCTTGGAAATGCCTTCATTTCTGTTCTAAAAATTCTTAGTTCTGAATTCTGATGTGTAGAGATCTCCAAAATGCCTTCAAAAGCTGACTTTGGAACTAAAAACTGGTAATCATGGCCTCCTCAGAAGTGTTCATGTCACTGGCACGTTATGTGCGTCCTCTGGTCCCTCCGCTTGCTGGTGCTTTGGCTGTCCATAATAATAACCTCTTTTGTGGCCCAGTGTGGACACCTCTCCTCTTCCTCGGGTCCCTTTGTCTCTGCAAACACTGTTGTCTTCTCAGGTGTACTGTGGGAAACTTCTGTTACTCCTGAAATTTACTTTGAGGGTTTTTTTTCTTCAGGTTCTTTTGAATATTCACAATAATGAAGTAGTTGTGGGCATTGCATTAACTGAAGAGAGTCTTCACAGAAGAAATATTACACATTTTGGACCCACAACTCTTCGTTCAACTCTCGCTTATGGCATGCTTAGGTCAGTGCCATTGCATGGTATTGTATTACTCTCAGTTAACAAGTTGTTTTGTTTTGGAAATTAGATCCTTTATCCCCCCACTGCTTCCTCAGAAGCCATTTTTGTTAACTTTTAAAAAACCAAAAAAGCATAGTTGCTGAAACAATGTGCTTTGTCATTATCAGTGGGTGTTTCCCAGCTCAGTAAGGTCAGCATTTGCTGTGATCCATTAGCCAGTTTTCAAAGTGCTGTATCACAAAGTATTCACTGTATTGGTGCTTGTAAAATACTAATTAACAAATGGAAAAGGTTGTTTTGTTAGAAGGGTAAATCAGAGTGATGAAAATAGTACAGTTTTCCTTCCTTACAGCAATGCACGTTTTTAAGACTTTTCTCACCGTATCTTTTTTTCTGTTCCTCAGACTCTGTGACCCGCAGCCGACAGACATCATAATCGATCCCATGTGTGGCACAGGTGCAATACCAATAGAGGTGATTCTTCCCTTATTTTTTAACTTAACAAAACTTTGCAGTATCTGCAGCTGAATAACACATGTATGTTTTCTTGTAATAGCTGAATAACACATGTATGTTTTCTTGTAATAGCTGAATAACACATGTATGTTTTCTTGTAATAGCTGAATAACACATGTATGTTTTCTTGTAATAGCTGAATAACACATGTATGTTTTCTTGTAATAGCTGAATGGCCAACTCCAAAAGCACCTCAGCAGCTCTTGAACAGATATAAATACGCTTTTTGTAAATGACCTCGTTTGCCTTCTTAAAGCTGCAGCAGGAAGAAATTAAATCCAAAAGTATTTTGAGCTTTTAAGGTGCATAATACCTATAACAGATATCTGTTACAGAATTTCAAAATCTTTGACACCCCCTTCCAGTTGCTTTGTTGTAGTCTGTCATATTTGGGTGATTCTTCCATTTGTTTTGTTTCAAATTAAGCAATGTTGATGCTAACATTGCTTAATGTCAATATTTCCCCCAGGGAGCTACAGAGTGGCCTGGCTGCTACCATATTGCTGGTGATAACAACCCACAAGCTGTAAAGAGAGCAGCAAACAACATCTGTTCTTTACTAAAGAAAAGTGAGAATAAGGAAAGGTGAGAAGGGTACAAGTGATCTTCTTTTCCTGTGGTATTGTATGTAAAGAAATCCATTTTGCATCAATGCATTTGACTGTCTTGTTCATATTGTCCTATTTATCCTTTTGCTAACATGATAGACCTCCTCAGGTTAAAGTATTCTCAGTAAACGGTGTCTGAGATAAACGTCTTTGCACTCGCAGCAGTACTTCCCTGGGCATTCCCTTGGACATCGTTCAGTGGGATATTTGCAATCTCCCTTTGCGGACTGGTTCTGTGGACATTATTGTGACAGACATGCCGTTTGGAAAGAGGTGAGGTGCCACTGGTAAAGTCCAGGTTCTCTCTAGCTAGTTACTTAACTGGGCCTAATTAAGAAGTACCGATGTACTCTCTATTACAAATGCAGTAGTAAATGTGGCCCTGAGTGAGCTAACCTATGTCTGAAAGACCAGCAGCAGTTAACTGTTTTTCAGTGATGACAAACTGGATCTTAATGTGTTTTGCAGGATAGGGTCGAAGAAGAAGAACTGGGATCTCTATCCAGCCTGCCTCATGGAGATGGGCCGAATCTGCACACCGGGCACAGGCAGGGCTGCGCTGCTTACGCAGGACAAGAAATGCTTTGCCAAAGTATGTTTTGGGAGAGAAGATCAAACCTATTTACATGTGAAAATGCATTGAGAAAAAAATTGTAAGCTGACTTCATTACAGAAGTTGATCTATTTTTAGAACAATAATTAGTAGCATTTAAACGCAGGTTTGGACTTGAAGAGTCATTTGACATTGGCATCGGATGTGATTTAGAATAATCAAAAACAGTTTATAAAGGAAATTTGCCCTTATTATCTCACCTGGAAGCTGCCACCACTCTGCTGTGTGTTTGGATTGCAGGCCTTGTCACGGATGGGACACATCTGGCGCAAGGGTCAGACGGTGTGGGTGAACGTCGGGGGGCTCCACGCCGCAGTGTATCTGCTGAAACGCACCTGGGAAAGGGCAGAAGAAAAGAGATCGTTCTGGTGACCTGTGGGGGAGAAGAGAAGAGACACCTCCAGAAGCTGTCGCCTGGTAAAGCGGACACCAGAGAGCATAGGTCTGTCCATTCCTAAGGGAAAAGCCCAAAGTTATGTAGAATAGGAGTATTAAACCTGGGATCAGTTTGAGAGCTACCAGTTGTACTCTGTGTTCTGTTAAATCACCCCTTTCCTCCCTGCCACCCAAACTGAAGTTCAGTAGTGGAATTAGTCATGCTTTCCTTTGCCCAAGTCTTTGTCATGTCCATTGTGATTTTCAGTTTCGTGTTTATTTCCTCTGCTTACAATAGAAAATATGCTGAGGGAGCAGTGAATTTATTTCCCAAACTGTAGAAATCAAAAGTAATAACAGGACTACTAACTCTGTCACCTTGAAGGGTTTAGATGTAGTATCCCTCTCATGTAGGATTTTTCCAAAGTGAAGTTTTCTAATTTATACCATTGCCCAAATGTAAGCTAAGATAATAAATCACTATCTGTTTTTTTATGGTCTGATAAGCAAATGCCAGTTAGTAGTATGCCGATGCTACTGTTTCTCTTACCTGTTACCTCAACTTAGTGCTAATTATTCATAAATGTCTAATCCATATTTTAATTTACCACTGCTGTGGGTGAGGGGACAGCACACACAGCCTTAGCAAACTGACTCTAGGTACTGTTTGAGAACAGAGACACTTGTAGCAATTCTACTGAGAGGTTCCTGTTTTCAGTGTCTGCTGGGGACACACCAAGGTGGCAGTATGTTTAAATTAGGTGATTTAACTGCTGTAGTTGCACCACAATATTTACAAAAGTATATTTACCTGTTGAATAACTTGAAGTTGCAAATATTTTTTTTGTCTGTCAATGTACTGTGATTTCTCAGGCCTCTCCCTCTCCTCTCATCGGAGGCTGTGAACACTAGTTGCCAGTTGGCCATTTTCATTCAGGTGAATTCATGCAAACTATGTGTAAGTGTTAAGAGTTGAATTAACAAGTATTAAAGTTTTAGAAGTTTTGCATAGGAGATAAGTCTTAATTGTATTCTTTGCCTGGCCCGTGCCCAGAAGGGTAACGAGCCCTGGCGTTCCTGCAGGGCTGTCCCGGGTGAAGGGGTGCCACCCTGTCCCTCTGCCCGGTTCCCACGCTGCGTGGTTCGTGTGACGCTGTCGCAGGGGTGCCCGTGGTTGGGTGGGGTGGGTGGTTATAGACACGGCTGCTCTAGTGAACTCTGCAGCTTCACCTGGGTATGTCACAGTCTTACAATGCATTGACACCTTGGCGGTTTGTTACTGTTGGTTTGTTTTTATTTTAAAGGAAAACCAAGCACAGAAACATTTTAAGACCTTATAGTGTGCAGTTGGAAGTATTTTTTTCCTTGAGTTGGCGATCAGCAAAATGCCTTCTGGGCTGAAAGGCGATAGGGTCAGCTGTTGTTTTATAACCCACAGCTAACATGAACTAGATTCAGGTCAGATTGATACGATTTAGCACACTAGGCTTGAGCTGTCAGCAGGAGCTGGGAGCAGCATCACTGCCTGCTGCAGGGAATTTATGTTTGATTTCCGGCACTGCTCACACTGCAGTGTGTGCGGCCTCCCCTGCTCGGTCCGATTTCACAGGACCGTGAGTCTGCGGTCGCTGCAGAGCTCTGCCGCGGGATGATGCGCGGGGACGTGTGCGCGTGCGCCCGCGCGTCCGTGTGCGCGTGCGCCCGCGCGTCCGCGGGGCGGGGCCGAGCGCCTGGGCCCGCCCCTCGCGCACGCGCAGGGCGGTTCCGGGGCTGGGATGGCGCCGCCGGGGCCGGAGGGCGGCGGGCCGGGCCTGCGCTCCGTCAACACCCGCGAGCTCTCCGAGGTCGTCTTCAACAACCGCAGCCCCCGCTCCGTCCGCCCGGTCTGGGTGGACTTCGAGGGCAGGCCGCGCTTCTACCCGGTCCTGCAGCCGCGCACCGGGCGGGTCATGCACAGCTACCGCGGTGGGTGCGGGGCCGGGGCTGCGGGCCGCCCGCCGGCGGGAGCAGGCGCTGACCGCCGCGTTTGCTCCCTGCTCTCCCAGGTCACCTCTGGCTGTTCCGGGACGCGGGGACGAACGACGGGCTCCTGGTGAACCGGCGGGAGCTCTTCGTGGCGGCGCCCAACGTCACCACGGCGGACATCACTCTGCCCGGTAACACCGGGGGGCGGGGGCGGTGCGTGTCCCAACTCCCTGCCAGCATCTAGCGAGAGATGCCGGTGTGGGTGCTAACCCCGCCCCGAGCGGGGCACCGCCGGGGTCCCTCGGCGGAGCGGGGCCGTCGCTCCGTCCCTTGTCGCTGCGGGCGGGCTGCTCGCTTTAGAGGTGGCAGAATCACGGGAGGGTTTGGGTGGGAAGGGACCTCAAAGCTCACCCCGTTCCCACCCCCGCCATGGCAGGGACACCTCCCGCCACACCAGGCTGCTCCGAGCCCCGTCCAGCCTGGCCTGGAGCACTGCCAGGGAGGACGATGTCTCTGGTGGCTTCGTACAGCACCTCAGGACAGGAAACCACAGGTTCTGTTCCTCTCGTGGTGGGAGCCTGGTGTGCTGCCTGCGAAGTGTGTTCGGACGTGCTGGAGAAGCCCTGTGTGTGTCGGGGCAGCAGCTAAGGAGAGCCCTTGTGACGAGGTGGTGTCTGTTTTACCCTCAGTGTTCACCCTGAAGGAGAGATGTCTCCAGGTTGTTCGCAGCCTGGTCAAACCGGGGGACTACAGGAAACTGGACATTGTTCGGTCGTTGTATGAAGAGCTGGAAGATCATCCTGATATCAGGAAGGATCTTCAGCGGCTTTCTCTGGAGAGAAGTGAAAGGTTGAGGAACGGAGCTCTGGAATAATGCGATGACTCCAGACTCTTTGGGCAGCAAACCACTGAGTTTAAGCAGAGACAGTCACTGCGAAACGTGCCAAGAGCTAACGTCTGTGCTTGAAGTTCTGAAACATAAACTCAGTTCAACTGTAGAACACGTGCCGTGACAGTAAGTCAGACCCAAAGGACTGAACAGATGTCGAAGCATGCAGGGTTCAGCTCTGTTCTTCATTCTGCGTATTGCAAACCGAGGACTCTGGCGGCCTTGTGCAGATGAAGCCCAGAGTTTTATTTGGACTGTCTCAGGACACTGCATGGGGACATGAGATCAGCTCATCCGTTTGCAGAATATCCATACAGATCAACTTTCATTGTACTAGGAAGTAAATTACACTGAGGATTAATTTAATCCAGACTCTAATGATTATAAGTGGCAGACCAACACTGGTTTTGCTTGAATAATTTGTTCTTGATGGAATTTCACTCTCACACTTAGCCTAGATTTGCCTGTGACTCACAAAGTGTGGGCAGTGTTTGTATATGTGAGGGTTTCCACCACCACCTGACCTGAAAGCAGAGTGTTGGTGGAAAGATGATGTGTAAATGCTGGGGGTTTTCTCTGCATTTTACCTTTGCATTTATAAATCCGTGTCAGCTCTGAGGCTGACATGTTTTTACATAGACCATACCTTGAATGCCTTACTTGCCCTTCATGATTGGATTCTCGCCTAGGTGATCCAACCTACTCAGCCATGGAGACTGGATCCAGGTGCTGGGATACCTTTCTGCTCTGCAGCTGCTTCCTCAGCTGCCTGTAGAGGCATATCAGGTACTGTTCAGAGAAGGTAGATGCTCCCAGTCATACCTTTTCCCATTGCAATAGTTCAGGTTGTAGTGGGAAGCCTTTCTGGGTTGTGTGGACCACATGAGTTGCTAGTGTCTGCTAGGGAACAGACAGCAGACTGTCAGCTCACACGGGCCTGTTGCTAGGTCCAGCTCACAGACAGATCTGTGCTTTATTACAGGGTATAGGTAAACAGAGAAAAGATTTCTGTACCTGTGTTCTGTTCCCCCGTGCCTCAGTTTGAATGTTTGTGTGCTGCACACAGGTGGTTGGAAGCAGCATTGCTTTCAGCAGGTGTGTGAATTGCCACCCAGCACACATGTGGTGCTGTTTGGTGTCGGGAGCAGGCTGGTAGGAGGTCAGAGCAGGTCCCTGTGCTGTAAGTTTCCCTCTAGTCATACAGTCTAAGAAACAGCTGTGGGACTGACTGAGAGTGTCGAGCTATTCTGTAAGTATGAAACATCTCCCTTTTTGTAGACTTGTTTTTATTACATATTTGAAGTGTATGAATTTATCTTTGTCATAAAAATGTAAATCCATTCTAACTTTTTTACTCTAATTCTGTCAAACAACTTTGCAGTGCTTGTGACTGTGTGCTTGTATCCCTGTGGTACCCCTGAAAGCCCCTCTAGCTGATCAGTAACAGATACCTTTGCACTGAGTTTACAAACTGTTCAGCCCCTGTTGCTGCAGCACTGCAGTTGTGGCTTAAGTGTCGTCACAGCTTCAGGCAGTGTCTGTGCTACGTTACAATTCCTGCTATACCACTGCTTGCGGATCTCTTGGAAAAGAGAGAGCCTGTGCAGGCCTTGGGAGCAGGTAATATTTCTTGTATCATTTGGCTTTCATTCTTCAGCCAAGCCCAGCTGCGGTGGTTTGTCCTGCCCGTTCTGTTGGCACCTGTTTCTTTCTTGGATCTTGTGGGATCTTTGAGACTTTCCCAGTCCGCAGTTGTACAGCACCCAGCCCCGTTGGTGTCGGTCTTGGGGGGCTCTCTGAACACACAGCTCTGTCCCCACACGGGTGAGCAGCTGGCTGCCCCGGAGATGTGCCCAGCATGGGCAGCAGCCGCTGCCCGCCCAGCGGCAGTGCTGGCCTGCGTGACACCCAGGACAGCAGCTTCCACCTCCGCCGTGTGAAATGTAATGTGGCAACCGGGCTGGAGCAATAAGCACTCGTGGAAAGGAAAATGTGATTTGCATTGGGGCCGGGCTGACGTCAGCCGGAGCAGGAAGCAGCGGAGTGTGGTCTGACCCTGCCAAGAAACGCTCGCCAGTGCCGCTCGGCTCTTCGCCAGGGACGGAGCGAGCGGGGCCGGGGTGGGGACAGCCTGCCCAGGCCAGCCCCGCTCGGAAGAGGAAGCTTTTGGAGAAGACCAACCTCCGGAGCACGCAGAGGCTGTGAGCGTCACTGCCTGCAGCCACAGTCCCTGCCCCGGCCGTGCGCCATGCATGGCCGCCGCTGATGGCTGCAGCGGGGACGACAGCCGCTCGGGACAGGGACGGCGAAGCGATGACGCTGCAGCAGCCACCCCTGGCGCTGAGAGGGGGCTCCCCCCCGGCGCTGTACGTGCACAGCATGCCCGCCTGGGTGCTGGAGGATTTCTGCCGCAAGATGGACTGCCTCAGCGACTACGACTGGATGCGGTTCGGTGAGTGGGGGCAGGGGGTGGGCTGGCAGCGGGGTGCTCCCCGCGCCGTGGGGTGGCCGTGGGGCGCGAGGCTCAGCGAGGCGTGCAGCCGTTGCCGTGCCCAGGAGAGAGCAGGCTGTGGGCAGGGAGTTCCCGTGCGCTGGCCTGTTTTCAGAATGGAGTGAAAGCTCTAACAGGCAGAGTTCCAGACTTCTGGGTTCTCGTGGCCTCTCGGGCAGCTGGGCGCCCTCCCCCTGCCCTCCGCTCGTTCCCACTCCCCTCCCCATCTGCACTTTGTCTCCTGCTCTCGCCTGTTCTCACAACATCCCTCACATCTGCTTGGATGCTCCAGTTGTGTCTCTTCCTTCCCTTCGTGTATATTCCCTCACAATTACTGCCCCTGTTTTTCTCACTCCTGGCTGTGTCCAGTCAGTAACTATAGAAAATGTCGTCCTTGAGTTTTGTTCTTTTTTCTGTAGCCCAGTCCCAACTGTTCTAACCTGAATCTTTTCTCAGTTGGCCTACTTTCCTTTATTTAACATGATTTTATTTCATGCAAGACTTCACTAACTCCATCTGCTGAGTGAACTCTTACCGCAGTTCCGCCTGCTGACCTAGGCTGGGATTCATCTCTGCTGGCTTCAGATGCATAAAACTGTATGTCTGCTGTCCTAAAGCCAGCCGAGGTGTGAACGTGGGAATTTTGTCCCCGCACACCCCTGGCCCCCAAGCCTCCCTCCCTCTCCCAAGCAGTGTCAGGTGTGGGTGGGCTGAGTCAGACAGACACCTCCGGGGGTGTCTCCACCAGCCCCCAGGGACCACAAATGAGCACAAATTTACAGAAAACCCCGGGATGGCACGACAGGGTAACCGTGTGTCACAAACCACTGTCACAGCTCAGTCCGTGCTGGCTGTGCTCCCCAGACCCCCTGCCCTGCGGAGCCGGGGCTGCCCCCTCCCGTCCCGCAGACCAGGGCAGGCACTGATGGGTGGGGAAGCTGTGACATACCCTGTCCCGAGTGCAGGGGTGTTCTCAGACATGTTTGCTGTTTCACTGTCCGCATTACCTGGCCCTCCTCAAGCCCCCCAGCACTGCCACTCACGCTGTGGCCAGGGGCAGTGGCTGGAGCGGGAGGCGGTCAGGGAGGTGGTGGACATGCGGTGAGCGAGCCGAAGGAATGGGAGGGGTAACCAGCATTCTGGGCACATCCACGAGCCAGGACAAATTATGTTGGGTCAGCTTTAGCACGGTATCTCCTGCTCTTGAAAACAGCTGCGTTTCCCTGATAGATTTATCTGACTGCCAATAACACCCAGGTGATTCAGTTACTGTTTGGCTTACCACAGTACTGGTATTGAGTCATGCAACAGGAGTGCAGTCTCACCACTGACTTCTGTTGCCTGCTTTGGGAGGATCACACCAGGAATTTAATTTGAACTTATTTTGGTACAAAGTATTAAGGTGAAGGAAGATTATGGGGAAAATACTCTGAAAAGTGTGAGTGGGTTTTCTTTTGGGGTCTCTGATATAACAACGTTTTTTTCCAGAATAGTTGAAGGAATATCTTAGTTCAGGAACTGAATTTTCTTCATGTCCATATAGCTAATTCTTTGTCATCCTTCCTTTTAAAAGTGTGCAAATGAAAAAGCAAAGCGTGTCTCACACCTCAGCTTTCCCTGCCCGCACTTGCTTGTTTTTTGTAATTTTTAAAAGAAATACTCATTGTTTTCCACTAGCCTCCTACGTGATAACTGATCAAACAGAGCTACGGAAGATCAAGTCCATGGAGAAGACTGGGATCAGCATAACGAGAGAGCTCATGTGGTGGTGGGGAGTGCGGCTGGCGACCGTCCAGCAGCTCTTGGACCTGCTGCAGGGGCTGCAGCTCTACCGAGCGGCTCAGGTCATTCTGGACTGTGAGTACTGCCCCTTCCTCCCGCGGGGGGGTCTGTGCTGCTGCCCAGAGCACCCCGACCTCAGCCAGGGAATCTCTCTTGCTCCCTGAGGAAACTTTTTGCTGGGAGTCTCATGCTCAAATTCTAAAATTTTTCCACTGATTCTGATTTTCTGCTCTCTTGAATAACATTTGTGGTGGGAAAGGGAGAGGTGACACAGAGGAGGTATCACTGGTCCCCCTGGTTCATCATCCTGCCTTTGTAGTGGCCGTCTCAGATGCTTTGAGAGGTGCCAAAGGGAGGTTGGCCGTGCTCTGAAGCAGGGGTGGTACTGTCATGCCTCAGGCAGGGTTTCATAACAGAGCTTAATTTATGAATGTTTTAAATTTTCATACATTCTTCTTTCTCCCTGAAATTTTGTCATTGTACTCTAATTGTTAGCAAAGAAAGAGTATTAAAACATAGTCAGCTTTGCCTTTGCAGCCTGCTTTCCTGCACGTAAGAAAAAGGTTATGAAAAGGAGAAATGGTTTATCAACTGCCTACGTAGCTATTTCTTTTTCTCGCTTCATATTTTCTCTATTCCTAGCATATGTTCTCCTTGATCCCTCCATAAGTTAAACAACTGTACTCTTTCCTAACTCTTTGCATGTAATTCTTCTCATTTGTCTCTACTTTACTCTATTTCAGATTTATCTTTTATGATTTAGGATGATTAGAGTTTGAACTCGGTGTGCCTGGTTAAAGTAAACCATCGCCTGGTAGAAATCACAACACTTGTAAATATCATTTTCCCTTCTATTTTTCTCCACTGAAAGTTATGTTTAAATTGCAGCTGTTCATTTTTGTAAGCTAAATTGTACAGTAATCCAGTTCCACCATGACAGCATGCTGTCTTTCTGTATTGAGTTGCCCCAAAAAGTGAAGAGTGGACCATGTTCCCCCTTCACACATATCCCCACCCAGAATCTGCTGTCTGGAAATCAGATGTTTGTATGAATTTTGCCAGTTCTCCATAGAGAATTACTAGAAAGAAAAATAGCAGATTTTTGTTGTGTGACTAAAAGTGCTCACAGAGTCACTGTCCAGGTGCGTATGGGAAATGCTCGAAGCTTATGAGGGCGTACGCTTCCACAGGTGGGAGACGGGCAGGAGCACCTCCTGCTTCTCGCAGTGGGTGCCAGGGACACTGCCGGTGACACGGGTGGGTTTGGGTCACGTCAGGAGCGGCTGTTGTGCAACAGCAGCCTGGCTGCCGCGGGCAGGGCTGCCCCGCCGAGGTGCAGCTGGCAGCATTTCTCATGGGAAGTCCAATAATGCATCATGGGTTTCTTGCCACAGCATTTCTTTGGGTAGCACTGCTGGCTTTCTGTGGTTTCCTGGCATTAGCATGACTTTTAACCTTCATCTGGGTATGGCAGGAAAAAACCTCTAACATTTCTTTTTTTTTTTTTAAGAAAGGAATATTAAGTACTACAGCACAAGCAACTGTCAAGCAAATTCTGTCTTAGTACTCCATACACAATAACCACAGACCCTAACGAGGGTGTTGCTTGGTTAATGTAACTGACTTTGGCATCACCCACGTGCAGCCTTTTGATTCAGCAGATCCACTTTCTGACTGAATTCAGTCACAGCATTCAGCTTAGGAGACTAACAATTCTTCCTCCCCATTCCTCAGCAAAGCTACAGGAAAGTGAACTCAAATCTGTTTTAATTTGTATATTGGTAATCCAGTTGTTAATTTAGTCACAGTGACTGTGACCTTGAGGGTCCAGTTAGAGTGGACAGGACTGAAAACAAAATCTTTGTTTATTTATATATATATTTTTAAACCTTTACATTGAATAAGCCTCATCTTGATATCAGCAATGCAGTAAGTGTGGCTCCCTGGTAGTGGTGTTTCTGTGGGTACTTGGAGTAGAGGGTGACTTCCATGGTGTGCTGACACTTTCGCTCCATGCCTGTTCAGTCTGTTACACAGGTGACTCCTGGTCCATAAAGAGTGTTTCTGGGTGCGCTTACACAGCGCAACCTACCACACCTTAAACCCTAATTAGTCACAGCCCTTGCCTAATTTCCCTGTTGGAGAGCATTCTGGGGCCCACCTTTGTTTACAGCTGCCTTATTTCAGTGTTTTCCTTCACTGACATTGCTGTTATCCCACTTTAGACATTCTGACTTAATAAAAACCCCTGCATTCTCCTTCTGAGAAACATAAAAACTGAAACTGAAAAATTACTGAGTGTTTTTGCCACTACATAATAGCAGCAACGATTTTCAACATAATTTGTATCTGGTGTGGAAAGGGCTAGTTTTGTTCAGTTAGGTATGATGCCCTTTCTTTCCCACGTGGGTGAATTTTGCCATTTTTGCAAAAGCCAAGTTCAAAGGGCCTAGAAAAACGACTGAGATGATGCTGCTTTTACCCCAAGGCAGAGGGTTTTCTCTTCTCTTACCTTTGAAACAAGGCCATGAACAGATTTCAGACCGAGATTAGTTCAGCCCATTGCAGTGGTGACTGTCTCCAAGAGAAGCTTTGTGTGTTTCTTGCTTGCAAACCGCAATGTTGTTGGGTTCAAGCTGATGTAGAGCAGGTTCAGGACAAGGAAACCTGGGGGCCTGGTCCTGTGTGCCAAGGCCACTGGATCACATCCCAAGAGGCAGCATTTTAAAGCTCATCTTAAAGCCCCTGACAAGATTGCTTACACAAGAACCAAGTAAGATCTGTCTCTCCAATCACGTAAAATGCAAGGATCCATCTTCCAGCAATGTCACCGTTAAAGATACAACACAGACAAAAATAATCATCATGACTGCACAGAAACATTCATCATCCTTCTGTCTGTCTGACTGGTTTTACATGGTATGCAACTATCACTAGCTTGCACAATACGCACCTGACTTCAGCCCTGCTACAGGAGGGCATTACCTGCTTTCTCTTGGGCTTCTGTGATTGACCTTTTGTTCTAATTTTTTTTGAGCTTTCTCACAAACATTTCTGAGACTTTTTGGACTTCCCTTGCCACAAGCTGCAGAAACTGAAGATTTTTCCCCTGTTAAAAATAAAACCCAGTCACCTTCTCTCAGGCTGCAGGAGTACACTTCGTGATCTCTAAGGAAAAGCTTGGTTTCTAAAAATTGTAGTTGGCTGATGCAAGTAAACAGAGGTCTTTGTAATGATTTCAGTGGGATGGACAGTAACTAGGGAAATTAAATATTAAGAAATCATGGCAAGCAATGGACATAGTTCAGCTCATTAAGACACTGAACTGATGTAATAGATGTAACGTTTCTCTGAGTTCCTTTGTGACAATGAGTGAACTACAATATTGGGCTGTTCCATGAAGGGCTTCATCAGGAGTTAGAAGTGATTTTGGTTCTGATTCTGAATTCTGTAAAGCCATACAAAAGCTAGATAAAGCAGGTTTAAAAGAGGATGGAAGAGACACATCCTGTGGAATGATCAATTTTTAGTTCAGTTTCTGGATAATCAACATTAACTTTTGTCCCAGATCTATTCAAATGCAATAAGTTGCAAAAATACAATGAAATTATATTTTTTAAAAAATAATTCTAGTAGTTGTCTTTTATATTGAAGTCCATAGCAAAACCTCATAGTCATTTAAGTGGCAGAAAGTCTGGATTATTTTGTTGTTTTGCCATGTGGAAGCAGTTAGTGTTCTCTGGAATTAACCCAGCACGGGTGTTCCACTGTGTGCTCAGCCATAAGCAGAAGTGATTTCTAGCAGGATCTTTTTAGGTTTAAATAAATCTTTGAAGTCTTTACCCTCTACTTCTGCTTTTTTATCTATATCTGAATATACTTACCCAGGTGATTCCTCTTGGGCAGCTATGGAGAATACATTGCATGTTCTGTTGGGCACTTTAGAGAATTAAGTGGTCCTTACATCATAATGCTGTTCCTTCAACTTAAAGGAATCAGACCCGACCCGTGGTGTTTCACTGGCAGATTACTTCCAGGAGAGTTCTGCCTCCCTTCAGCTGTTTCTTGCACTGTTCTAGTCCCACTTCTGGATGTCTATAACGGTATTTTTTTATGCCAGTTCTTTAGCTTCAGTAATGACCTGTTTGTCTGATGAGCAGGAAGTTGCAAAATTCATGAAAGACCCTGAAAATAGGTTGAAAGAGGGAAGTGATTCTAATTCTAGAGACTTCTAGGTTAAAGTGTAGGAGGGGAAAGCCAACAACTGCAGAATACAGGGTGAAGGCCTGCAGAGTGTTTGATAGCTGATTTCAAAAACTTGTAAAATTTGGGATTTCATAGCATTCTGGCACAGGAATAGAGAAACACATCTGTTTTTTCTGAGGTTTAGTTGGAAGACCTGGTGTCATTCAAACCTGCATTCATAGGTGACACTGAAGAAAGCGGGTACAGAGGACAGAGGAAAACTTTCCTGACATGAAGAAGCCCACTGCAACCATTGCTGCTCCCCATGTACGCCTGCTCCTCCAGCACACAAACCTTCTTCTCTGACACAGTTCTACTGGATCTCTGTTTATTGTGAGGAGCACACGCTGTAAATGAAACTGACCGCTTCCTGCTGCTTTCAAATACTCCCACTGCATTTTTTGGTACAAAAAATAACACAAAGCTATTATCTCATTTCAAATGCAGACACCTGTGGCTTTTGATTCCAAGATCACCACCATGCTTAATATACAAATCTGATAAAACAGCATGACAAACCCCCCCTGTATTAATACTTCTGCTTATTTTCTTTTATATAAAACTAAAACATTAATTTTGATTTTCAAGAAAATGCTACATGTATTGCTGATAAAAGGTGCCAGGTAGAAAGAAAAGTTTGGAACTACAACCAGGAAAATGTTGTTACCAGGCTGCAGAAAGTCCTTGTATCATCCCTAGTGCACACTGGGCATTTCCAAGCTCCTTTTCAACCTCAGTTTTATGTATATATGTGGATAGGAATTCAGTTGCTTCTTCAGGAGATTTTGACAGCCTTGTATATCACAATATCTTATTTTTTTTTTTACTTTTTCCCATCCTAACTACAGCCTAATCCAATTTTAATAATTCCATAATTCCACTCCTCAAGTCCCTGTACACTGAAAGCATCTTTGTACTTTTAAACAAACTTCAGGTTGCTTTTTCAGGCCTGATTCTGAGATTTTGCCAAGCTGTATGCAACATAGGACCTTTTAGAGCTGTAGTGAATCGCCAATTCAACCTTTAATTTTTCCTTATATACCAGTAAGTCTTGACTTTTGACCATTTCTATGTTTTCCCTAGATTGTCTCCAGTTTCTTTCTCCTCATAAGTAAAAGTATGATTCTTTATTGCAAATAGTTCTATATAGGAACGTGTGTTCTGGGAATGAGCATGGCCTTGACACTAAAACCACACAACCGAAAATCATCCTAAAATATTTAACTGACAATTCTGTCAAACTTCCTCTCAGTCCTATAACAACTAACAAAGAACTCGATGCCTTCTTTAGGCTGGGAGATTATTTGTGATTTGAGATCATTAGCTGAAGGATGTAATATATAGAAAGTGACAAAATAAATATGTTGTTATTGCTAATTCCTTATTGTAAGAGACTATATATCTTTTTGCATAGTCATCGCTGATGCTTGTTTGAAGCTATCACTTCTTATTAATTTTCAGTAGTAATTAATCTCATGAATATGGTCTGAATTTAAATACCAATAGTATTTTAGCAATTTAACAATAAATTGCTTGAATGTTCATTTTAATGTTCATGTTAATTTACAGTCTGTTTTCCTGACTAGGATTATTTCTAGATAACTGATTAGAGTCAGACTCTGTTTTCTTCATCTTTCCTTTCTTCTCTTTTGAAGGGACATCAGCCTCTAATATTGCCAGCTCAGGAAAAGAAGAGCTGGTAGAGCCACCAAAGCAGGACAACGTATCTTTAACTCCTGCAGAAAACAAAAGCAGAGAGAGAGAAAATGAGCTAAGTCTGTTGCCGTTACCAGACTCGTCACACCTGGGGGTGTCACCAGCAGGTAGTAAGTAATAGATTCTGAATTTGCTTTAACGTTGAAATGACCACATAGACAAGACTGCTTCCCATAGACTTTCAGGATGGTATAATTAATATATTGCTCTTCAGAATGATCACACCTGAATACTTGCCTTTTTCCTAGCACTGTCTCCAGAGCTCTTTATTCCTGACTTTAGCACATGGCCTCCTGTTCCTCCTTCCTACAGCCCTCTTGGCTTTGAGTGGTGCTGGCTATTTCTGTCCTTGGGATCTCAAGACATTTTGTTGATGATCAGTGCATACATTTCCCACCTCATGTCCCTCTCTCCATGCAAAATAAGTGTAGGCCAGAAGAGAGCCATGCAGGCATCAGCCATCCCCTCTGCCTGGGAAAGGGAGGGAGCAGAACCACAGGACACACTGAGGGGAGCATCTGACCAGCAGTATAGTCACAGGGAGCTCTGTGTCCCCGAGCCAGGACTAGAGAGCTGCGTACTCAGCTTGCAAAGAGGAACCAGAAAAATCGCTCCCTGTCTTCACACAGTGTTTCCCATTTTGACAGCTTGTCACAGATTTTCCCTGGTTAGGAAATTTCAACGAAATACCCCAGACCTTCATAATTAGTCATAGGCTCTGGTATTACAAAAATAAGGCGTATTTTCAACGCTGTCATTTCAGTTTCAGGTGCTGTTCTTGAAGGACCCTTGTATTCACTCCCTGCACCACCACCTCCCCCAAGAGAGCTTTTGAAATCCTTACAGTCAAATCCTCCTGTCTCATCAAGTGTGAAGGTAAATCCCTTCAGTACTCATTGATCATAACAACGAAATATGTAAAGTACAGATCTGGTGGAAAAGTGGGGCCTGGTTACGAGTTGTTTGGACTGAATACAATAGTAATGCTACAGTTAGATTACTAACAGTTTACATCACTTTTTTTGCCAGCGAGGGGAAAAAATTAGAATACTGCATAGCTCAGCATGGGTGACATGCCCACAAATAGCCATTAGTTTTGATGGAATTTCCAGTCTAGGTTTTACAGAGGATTTAACATTTCTGTGCAATATATACCACTGACTAGTCAGGATGGCACACTTCTTTAATTTTATACTTAAAATGTTGTTTCTACTCAAAACTAGGCTAGTATCAATTGTAAGTCAGGTTGCCCAGAGCCATGTGTAGCTGATGATTGAAACTCTCCAAGGATGGAGGTTCCATCACTTCTCTGAGCCCCTGTTTCAGGGCTTAACTATCTCACTCTAGAAAGTTTTTTTCGTGTTCCTAATGATTTCAGCACGGTCTCCTGTCCCTTCCTCCCTACAGCATTCTTGTCTTTAAGATATTCTAGCTAGATCTGTTCTGTGGGTTCTCAGAGTGTTTCCCAGATCCATGTACACACTCTGGTCCCATCATGGTTCTGCCGTGGTCTGTTTCCTTTGGTTTATTTTGTTTGAGTTTTTTTAAAGAAGATTGTGTTCTAAGACTTAAAACTCTTAATTAAATAATGCGGTTGAAGAGCACCAGACAGAAAAGGTTGCTACAAAGTGCCATAGTTTCAGAGTTTCTTGAGAGGGAGTTTTGTTTTCTCAAGTCTGGAGCACATTAAGGTTGTGAAAGCTGCATGATTAGGCTTCAGTGGAACTGTAATAATGGTTGGCATTAGGACTTACCACACTGGAAGCAACAAATTATTGTGCAACCAAGGACAGATGCTTCAGAAGTAGATGTGCAGTTCCTACCAGAACATAAATACATTATGAGGGACCCTACTTTCTGAGCCAGGTGTTTCGTAATGTTTGCCCCAGCCCTAAGGATTAATATTTTTGTAACGTTAACACCACTTTTAAACAAAACTAAGTCTGTTTTCTGGGAAAGGTGGAGATGCAAACTGGTAACTGTTTTCAATTCTCTTCTACTATGTGAAATTTTTACATCAGCAAAGCACATCAGGACAGGTATTACAAAAGGAGATGCTAATGAGTGATTGCACCGTACCTGTCACAGTTTCTTTCAACAGTCACAGTGATTGCTTAAATCATACAAAAGAAAATGACACCTGGAAGCAGGAAAAAAGCATATGAATTTTCATGAGATAAACTTGTTTCTTCTACAAATGTGTAGCCTTGCAGCTCTTCTGCTCCTCAGCAGGAGACAATGACTGATCTCCCCAGTGGCAGTCTTCTGTGGACCCAGAGGGAAGTTACTAATGCCACAAATGGTTTCAGTGACAAGAGCAGAATTTGTGAAGGTACTTTTGCAGATGTCTACAAAGGTCAGAGGAACAACATGACATATGTCATCAAAAGACTGAAAGAGGCAAGTACTCTCCACCTTTTCTTTTCCTTTGAAGGGGGTATGTTATTAGTATCTCTTGAACATTAGCAGTTGTTATTTAATATTGTGTGGGCAAGGATCCAGAGCAGCTGCACAAGAGGAGAGGGAAAAAGGAAATGATGTAAGGTAAGTAAACCTAGATTCATCCAACACATATGAGAGATATTTCACTCATGAGAGTAGTTTTATTAACTCTGTCCATGGGAGTAGCCTGCAGCATAGCTACCTGCATTGATGATTAGATCTGAGGTGTCTTTACACTGTTTTTTGTTCTAATTTTCAATTAATTGTTGCTTTGACACAAAGTTGCTGTCAGTGATACTTGCCTATTTTCCAAAGTAGCTTGTTGTCTGGAGACTAAAAGATCTGTACAAATGCAACATCTTAATAATGACTATTGGCATTTGATTGCATGTTTTCATTTTGCAGGTGGAATGCACAAGCCCAAATTCCACCCAGAGATTCTTTCATACAGAAGTACAGATCTGCTTTCGGTACGTGGCTGACTGTGGCCTGCTGCCGTGTTTTCAGTTTGAGACTGATGTGTCTGTGTCCCAGGGACTGTGGGGTTGTGCCTTTGCAGCAGCCCCGAGGAAGCAGCATGCTTCCCAGGGATGCTGTGCTGCTCTTGTTTCCCTTGCAAATCACTGTTCATCTGTGCCTGCAGGTGCTGTCATGTCAACATTTTGCAGCTGCTGGGCTTCTCGGTAGAAACGGAATTGCACTGTCTGATATATCCACACCTGCCTAATGGATCACTACAAAACAAACTTTACTGTCAAGTAAGCAAATAATCTGGGTGTGTTATCTGTCTGATTACAAGTCCTGTCCTGCAATGAAAAGCAATTATATCTCTTTGAATTCTGAGAAACAGCCAAAAGAAAGAAAAAGTGCCCAAGTATCTTGACTGTGAGTACTAGAAAGGCTGCAGCTCCTTTCCAGGTCAACAGGAAGTTTCTGCTGTGCAGCATTTAGATTTTTAAAGTAATAAGTAATCTGCAAAATATGTCTATTCATATTGTAATATTTCATTGGATTTGGGAATATGTTTCTGTAGGATCCATCATCATATTCCTTGACTTAACGTGCTATGAAGTTTTACAAGGGCCCAAGAGGGGACAGTGTGAGATGTTTGTTGAGGAGATCACAGGGCAGAGGAACATAGAGATGCAATCCATCCAAACCAGTGCTGCATCTCAGTAATGGCCAGTACTTGATGCTTTGGCCAAGTGTGATCCTTACTGTGTCCTATGGCAGGCAAAATGTGCAGCACAATACATCAGAAGAGGTCTTTTCCTTCCCCAGAAATCATCAGTTTCTGCCTTGGACCAGACTTTTGATGTAGGTCAGCAGGAGTTTTGATTGTGACTAAGTCTTTGGTTTTCAAAACTACTACTGTCTTGCAGGCTCTCATTCTATAAAATACCATTTTTTTCCCTCACTTCTTGCAGGATGATTCTGCTCCACTGACCTGGGAGATGCGAATCAGCATTTCTATAGGACTCATCCGAGCTGTAGAGTATTTACATAATTTTGGAATTCTTCACGGGAATATCAAAAGGTGAGGGGTCTGGCATATCAGCACTTCCTTGGTCACCTGTTAATTCCAGGATTTCTTTACCAACAGTGGCTGGAAGCTTATGCAATTTTGAAATCCGTTTGCAGTAACCAGTATTGTCATTTGTCTGTTTTTATCACAGCTCAAATGTCTTGTTGGATGAAAACTTTACACCAAAGCTTGGACATTCAGGTCTGCGATTGTATTCTCCTGATAAAAAAACAGAATATGCAGTGATGAAAACCAAAGTCCTACAAGCATCTCTGACTTATCTGCCAGAAGATTTTATCAGACATGGGCAGTTAACAGAAAAAGTTGATATATTCAGTTGTGGTGTGGTACGTTGACTTTTCTCCATGTTCTGTTGCATTCTTTGGTGCTTCTAGACAGGAAGCTGGATAGAAGAGCATGTGCCTCACACAGGTTTTTTGCCAGCAATTTCATAGCATAGTTGCTGACTGCATAATGTGTTGAAATCCTGTTTTCAGTATCCTGTTTTCATACTCCAAATATACTTCAGTTTGTGGCAAAGTGAGGTGAACCTTTGAACATCAGAAACAAAACTATTTCTCATTGAAAAAAAAATGATTACTGCTGATTGTTTTTTTTAAAAAAAAGCATGGCAGAAAGACTGCAGTTAGGCTCTCAGAATTCTTAGAGATTTGCTACTTGAACTGCTACAAACATCACCTGTTAATTTGGAATTTCAACTAAAATAATTGATAGTCTATGATGTCACCTGTCTCCAGGTGTTTCCATTTAAGTAGGAAGTTACTCTGTTCAGTGTGATCTCTTATCTAGCTTTAGAATGACTTTCTTCTCATCCTTTGTTTCAACAGTATCTATTGTACCTAACTGTAAGATTTTGCCTTGGCTCTGGAGGAAGATCTGGAGTGTCATAAAGATTGCCCAGATCTGTCATTGTTAAGCCATCTGAAGTAAACATATAATTTCAAAATGCCCTGGCAGTTCATATTTCTTTAGTTACAAAACTTGTTTTTAAAAATGGAATTAATTTGGAACATTGTTTTTCTTTCAAATATACTTTCTAGGTCTTAGCAGAGATACTGACAGGGATTAAGGCACTGGATGAAGGAAGACACCCTCTTTATCTGGTAAGAAAAAGCAGAAATAATTAATACCAATGCGAGTGAATGGGGTTGCTGTCATAATTGAATTTTAATTTAATATAAATACAGTTTGTTACTTGCAGTCTGCTATGCGTATCCCAAAGAAGGGATGTTTAGATGTCCTGGTTCCATTAACATCAGTGGCCTACCTGCCCTTAGATACAAGCAGAATATATATTCCTTTTTCACATCCCACACTCAGGAGAGCTGGCCCAGTTCTGTTAGGAGGTACTCCAGAGTAATAGATGTTTATATACATGCCTACTGAAGAGACAAGGCTTTGCTGAAGTGCTGCAGTGTGGTTTTATGTGCCAGAAAGAGGTGGTGTGGGCCAAACAGAATGGGGACACCTGGGCAGGCAGGAACTGCAGTTGCTTGTCATTATGTCTGTTAGGCATTTCTGTATTGCACTAGTGTCTGGAATTTATATCCTGGCCAACTTGCCCCAGGTGTGATTAGAACTACACAAACTACTTTCACAAGCGACCAGAACTGGCCAGGCTCACTGGATGCCAGTAACACCACCCTGGGGAAAACAGACTGCACCTGAATGCCCTCCAGGGGATGCCTCCCAGTTTGCCACCTCCTTGGGGCCTTTGAGGCTGTGTCCACACCTAGTGTTTCCAGGCAATTCAGCAATGTTCAAATGGGTTCAGAAAAGAAAGGATCCTAGGTTTCTGATTTCTTTAAGAGGCGTAAGCCTAGAAGAGCTGGGTCTGCTTTAGTGAATTTGACATTGAACACGTGCAGAGAAAACCTTTGGCCTTTTCTCTCCTGTGAAAACAAACATTTCTGTCAGTTGTGTGAACGGAGATTCTTAAAGCTGTTAGGTCAGTAAACCAGTCCTTAAGGAGCAATGATAACAACTGCAGGGCAACTCATACGCTCGGTGATTCAGATGGAAATAAATGTTTGTGTTAATGTCTCTCTTTCCTTTGAACAGAAAGATATGATTACTGATGAAATTCAAATAGCGAAAGAAAGCTCATACTCCAAAGTAAAAAATTTTGAAAAGGTAGCTGCCAAGGAAATATGCTGTAAATATCTCGACAGGAAAGCAGGACACTTGCTGGAAGAGGTTGCTGTTGATTTTGCCTCAGCCATCTGCCTTTGTCTGAGAAAGAAGAATTCCAACATAGCAGAGGTAATATTTTAAATACACGACTAAGATTTTAGTCTTCTTGACAGCGAAGCCTAAAGCTGCAACACTCGTGCCTTATTTTTGAGCGTGTTGGCAGAAGGGTGTAAGCAGGGGTACAGGAATTACTCTGCATTCACAGAGTTTGTTGTTAAAAACAGGTGCTTGAAATTATGGAAACGGCTGAAAATAAATTAAGGGAGCATTACATCTGTGGAGGCAGCACTTCTGGATTCTCCATGAACACTCCAGAGGAAACCGATGATGAGGTAACTAGCCTCAGCATGGACATGCCTTCTGCGAGGGAGAACAGAGAGGACAGCACCCCACCAGTGATCCTGGCCAGTGCCAACCCACGCACACCCTCAGCAGGAGCTGTGTCACCTGACATGTACTGCGGACAGATGTCCAGGATCCCTTGTGAATCAGATGAATCCAGTAGTTTCGTCTGGAATCCTTCAGAAAGATCTACAGACGAGCTGTCTAGCAACAGCTGCAACAATTCAGAAAGTATGGCAGCCTCTGCTTACAAGATAAAGCAGGAAAAGCCTGCAAAAGGGCTCCAGGAAAGAAATGCAGCATGTGCCAGGAGTGCTGACAGCCTGGAACCAGCGCCTGCTGCTCAGGGCAGCTCTCAGCAGAACACTGCAGACCCCGCCTCCCCGTGTTCTTCCCAAGGTAAATCTAGAGAAATCTGAAGGGTGCATGCAGAACATTCACACCCACATGATCTTGAGCTGTTTGGGAAAAGCTGCCCATGCTCCTGTTACAATAACCAGAGTCTGTGTAAAAGTGCTCTAGTATTGTAACAGTGGGGACAAATTACACTCCGGAATTCCTTAGGTTCTTCTTCCTGCTTCTTAGCATATTCCAGTAAATCTTTTATCCTTGGTTATGATCTTACCAAGAAATCTACAAAATGTTTTCTGGTTTTCTATCAGATTTTTTTCCTAAGCCAGTTTTTGGTGGTTTGTTTTGTTTTGTTTTTAAATTTAAAATTATCATCTATTTCTTAAACAATAGATGGCTTTTTTTCCTCAACATTTGGGCTTTTTTGTTTTTCAGCATTAGCCAGAGAGACATCTTGGAAAATAAAGATAAACGATCAAAAAAAGAAGCTGATGGAGAATATTTTGCTGTATGAAGAAGACAAGTTAAACAGTTCTGAACTTTTTGAATCATAAATGGGACGGATTTCTGAGCAGTGGCCAGCTCAGAGGAAATACAGACTGTCTCTTCGTGAGAAAGATGGTAAGAGTGTACCTGTCGTATAAGGTAAAGTAGCAGACTTGGATCAGAAACAGCAGCCCTGACTGAAGAAAACAAAAGTGATCACACTGAGTAGAAACAGAAAATATCTGTTGTAAGGCAGATGAAAGCACAGTGCCGCTCTGTACACGGAAATACCTTCTCCTTTTCATCTGCAGTGTAACAAGGTATGGCAAACACAAGCTAGTGCCAAAATAATTTACGATCCTTTTGCTGTGTAGTTCAGAAAGCATCTACGTATACTGTACGTCTGATTGAAACCCACAGGCCTGGAAGGTACAGGGCAAGCCCTGATCAGCAGCTGGTTAGCAATATCCATTATCATTATCCCGCTGGGCAAGAGCAGACAGAACTTTTCAGGCAGATTGGATTAGGTTTTAGTTTTCAAACTGATCTGTGCTATTCCATGGAATCTTAGTCTGCATACTCAAAACCACTGCATTACCAGAGAGGGGAATTTTTATGCAAGTTCTCAGATCTATTCTGCATGACTCAGTCTCAATTTGAGTTGCACTGAGCATAGCTGTAAGTAAATAATTTAAGCCATGTCTACTCTACGAGCTGCTCTACTACATATACACACATGACACCGTTTGAAGTTTACCCTTTAAGCTTCACTGTCAGGAGCTCTGAGACAGTGTTTAATACTTCGTAAGAGTATTTTTGGAAGCTAATTTTTTCTAAGTGTCCTTTACATGTTGTTAAGGTTTCTCATTGTGTTTCACATGGTAACTGTTGTATATTTTGGATTAGGGACAAGATTTTAATTTAAAATATCTGTAATTTTCTTATAGTCACTTAAAATTTGATGTGTTATATTTATCTTGGCAATGGGTTAAAGAGTGGATGAAGGATGAGCTCGTTAATGGACCTGCTCGTGGTGCCACGCTCCCCACGTGTTCTCAGATGGGAATGGCTTTGTGTCTCTCCTGGCTGACCCAGCCTTGGGGTCACCCTCAGTGATCACACTTAAAAGAGAAAAAATAGAAACTTACATGCTGTCATATTTATTATCAAGTGAAAGCCCCGTTAAGAAAGTGTCACTTTTATTGTTATGTCTATTTATTATTTGTGAGCATATTCCACTCCCGTGCAGCCTAAGGAGACAGAGGTGTATTTTGAACCGAAGGAACTATCGGAACATGTCGCTCAGCTCCCAGGCAGGTGCCCGCTGCCTCCTTAGCACAGCCAACAGGGCCCGATGTGCAGAAATGGCTAAAATGCACAATGGAGTTCAGGGAATAGTTTTTATAGATAGGAATTTCTATGTAGTTCTTTTCACTGGAATCGTGTAAGGGTTTGGTTTTCCTGGCTTTACACAAAGGTCCCAGGTAAGGGCTCATATCTTCTGTATCTGTGCAGTACCTCCTTCATCATAGGTACTATTATGAGCAAGTAAAAGACCTGAGTATTAGAATCATCAGATTGATTTCTACACTAAAAACTGGTAAAATTCCTTACTTGTAAGTGCCTTGGATACTGTCTATGTATTTGCCAGTGTCAGGTTTTTTATTTTACCAGAATCAAACCAAGAAAACATTTGTACTGACATGAGAAACATTTGGTATATTCAGGCTGGTCCGTAACTGCCTCATTCTACATGAGATTTGATTGAGATACTTCATGGTGCTGAAATTTTAATATTCGTTGTTTTTCATGGGCGTATTTTGGGAGATCCATGGTAAATATCTCAGGTCTCCTCCAGGAAGGAATGCACACAGACACCCCAGAGCTGAATGGAAACCCCACGGTTTTTAAATTGAGAAGCTGAGTTTAGACACAGTTCTGTTCCAGAAAAACACTTTAAAGGTTTTGTTCTCCTGTAGTCACCAAATGGCATTGTTACTCTTTGCCTTGTTCCATGTAAGTTTTAAAATATTCTGAGGTGATGATATACATTGTCTTGTAGAGTTACCAAAGTATGTAATGTAACATATATAAGACACCCCCTAGTCTTACAATAATGGCACTGTTGCATAACTTGGCTATTTAGTATAATGTATGTTTTAATCTCAACTCGGCAAATTTACACATTACCATTTGCTAATACCTTTGTGAATAAAAATAACTGAAAAAATCATTTCTTTATAGCCTCCTTTTTCGTGATTTATGGCACAGAAAAATGTGTCTCAATCCAGCCTGTTCAGGTAAATTTGTGTTCACAGGAAGCAGCTCAAGGTCTCTGTGCACACAATCATGAGTAATTATTGGTACAAACATGTTTATTCAGTCTTCATTCATTGTTAAACAGCTGGTTTTTTCCTTCGAGGTGGCCTGAGAGAAAAATTTCACTCAAATGAATAGTTACAAAGGTTACTGAGATAAAACTGATATATATTGTTGTTTAGATGCACGATCTATCCTTCATCCTTAAGAGTGTGTAGGTCTTGGTCAAAAATGAAGGACGACTCTGCTTTTTTTATCGGTGAACAATAGAATAAGGGCACAGAATATAAATTTTAAAAAATATATAATAGTTATGGAACTATTGAAACTAATGTGGAGGTCAGCAGCTCCCGGGGCACGCAGGGTCCGCGGGCCAGAGGCGCAGCCTGGTGCGTGTCGAAGCGCCCTCACTGAAGGAGCCTCCCCAAAGTCTGCATTTATGGGTGAACCAAGAAGAAAAAAAGTGGTGAGTTTGTTGACATATTTTGGGGATCTTAATCATTAGAATCGTCTTGAAAAATTTTAAAGGAAGAGGATGAAATATTTTTAGTGTGTTTCTTAATTTAGGAGTTTCCTGGGTTTGTAAAGCTGAGTTTAGTGATGTACCATTACAGGAAAAGAACAAAAAAAGAAAAGCATTAGATCATTCTCTAGATTGGCGAACTGTTACAACTGGAGTGACTGGATATTTTCCACATCCCTCATCGATAAAGAATTAAACAGTTAAAGTCATTATAAAATACTGGCTGCTTATTTTGAGGGACTCTTGACTGTTATTTCTTTGATGTGATATTACTATTTTTAATTTTTTTTCAATAGGAACTGGGTTGATTACAGCTTAATTAGTTACCTTATTTCATTTCCACAATTGAATAATCATCTCCAGTTAGTGGAAGAAGACAATTTTTACTTAAGGGCTTTGGAAAACAAAAGTAATTCTAGGCAGGCTAGGCAGCACCTGAGACCTGTGTGGGTACTCGCTGTGCACTGCACCAGAGGGTCAAACTGCCCCCTGGAGGCTGATGTCGTATTTGCAAAGGAGAAAATACTGCACACTCTTAAGAGGACCAGTTTATCTAGATCACCAGGAAACATTGTTGGGTTTTTTTTCTGTTGCCTTTTCTTTTTTTTTTTCTTTAAGACAACCCTAGAACGTTCTGCTCAATAAGCTGGACAAGCAGCTCAGCATCATAGCCTGGGCCTCAGGCTGTA
The DNA here is from genome assembly GCA_028020825.1 of Podargus strigoides. NCBI lineage: Eukaryota > Metazoa > Chordata > Aves > Caprimulgiformes > Podargidae > Podargus > Podargus strigoides. The sequence continues at coordinate 533,658 of CM051629.1, read as the reverse complement.
AAGGTAAAAACCAGACAGCACATGGGGGCAGTTGGGCATTAGACCTTGAGTTATCAGACAATCTGCTAGAACTATATCTATCTATCTTGGCTACAATAATGTAGTTTCCATGTGCCCTTTCCTACTTGCCTTCTTCACTTTTATTCTTCAGCTGCACTGAAGCTTAAAGGGAAAATGGGACCTTTTAGTGAAGTACTTTCCCTCTTGTAGGAGGGGGAAAGTGGCTCAGCTTTCAGCTGAAGGCATACGAAAGTGTCGTTTGTTTGAGCCCAAGATACTTGCCTGAAGTGCAATGGCACATAACTTTGAGGGCAAAGGTTGTTCTCTTACAGCATAGATAGTGTTAGTCTCTAGTGGGTTAATACAGCTATTACAAAGCTAATACCATGGATGGGAGGGCAACACGACTCCAGCTTGGCTACAGGTAGACTGTAACAGCCTTGACAAGGCTCCTCTGAAAAGATTAATACAGCACACCAGGCTTTAACCAATAGGATTTTATTCTGTTGGTATCTCAACAAAAAAACCAAACCTGAGGTACAGTACAGAAAAAATAATTTTCAAATTATGGTTTGATTTATATAATAACTAAGTTTCAGATTACTGTAAAGCAGAAGACATGCATTGCACTACTCCTTTTCATCTTCAGGAAAGCACAGAGACTTTCACATATCCAAGCACATTACTTTTGGGAACATCCAGGCACCACTTCACTACTTCCCAAGGGAACCCCACCAGCCCTTCCCCTCACCTGAAACAAAGTTCTGCCCTTTGAAGGGACAGAGTATTTGTCCCCTTGCACAAAGGAGCTCCCACCTCGCCACTCCAGTAGCCTCCCCCCATTCCTATGCAAGTGCCTGAAGTCTGACCATAGCACATCCAATTACATTTGATCCCTAAACCAGAAAAACAGGGTACCATTTCTGTAGCATCAAGGAGTAGTGTAAGGCACAGTACTTTGCTATGCTCTTTACCTTAAATTTAAGGGAATGTCAATTAAGGCTGATTATCACCAAATTGTAGCCTCCCAGCAATGCCCGGAGTGCTCGTGAAATTGGGAAATTGTTTCCTGTGTTCGTGTCCAGTTCAGGTAAAATCAGTTCTCCTCCGGTTCAAGAAACCTTGCAAATCAGGTACAGTGATCCTCGCTGCAGCTGAACGGTCACTTGTGCGTCACTGCTCGTTCTGCTGCCCCTCTGTGACAGCAGACACCCCTCCCTGGCCCTTGTTGACATCGCTGATACACGCCCACAGTCCGTCGACCGATTCCTTCCAGAGCGTGACCTCAAAAACACACCGGGAAGAAGTTTCAGCCTTAACACGTTCTCAGCCTCCCATCTCCTTGCAACCACCACATCACTAGTTTGGTGACAGGCTACAGTTACACAAGTCAAGTGTTGCAGTGGTGTTTGAAGTATCAAGTTATTTGTTGCTGTATATTGAATAATTATCCAGTGGTAATGGGAGGGCATGTGAATTCTGCTGTCAGTACCCTACAAAATAAAGTTAAGCCTGCATTTCTTATCTCCAGTAAGGACTACGAATGCTGCAAGGCCAAAGGTCAGGGCCTTCCTCCCCTCGGAAAGTCAAAAGAAAAAGAATCACCGCTGCAGCAAAAGGAAAATCTACAACAGTCTGAACTTAAAAGTGACAACAGCCTGTCTCATCTCAGCTCCTCTGAAAATAGGGCATGCAGGAGTAAAGGCCAAGGCAGGAGTACTCACTTTATTGTCTCCTCCAGACACCGCCAGAATATTTGCGGTAATGGACCAACTCACGTGCCAGACAACATCATTGAACTTGTGCAGCAGCTTTGGTGACCATGAATTTCCAGAGGCATCATCACACGTCCAGATAAACACTCTGCCATCCTAGGAAAGCAAGCAGAGGTGGTTGGACCACTAGTTACGACACAGAAAAACCAACCTTGATTGCACTTATGGCTACACTTCCAAACCACAGCTCCGACAGGAACCCTAGATCTGTCTACATGGATTTCTGCTCAGTGCAAAGGGATGGTTTTCTTACTATAGCTAAAAGCAAGACAAGAGTACAGCCCTCTGATGAGAAAAACTACGTACAAAAGATGACTTGCAAATACCAGAGAAGAGCTCCCAAAATACATTTAATCAGCTGAAATTTTTTCTCCAGAGTGCGATTTTGCTTTTCAGTCACATGACAGCAAGTTGGCAGCTGACTGAATAGTCTTCTTGATATAAAAAAAGCATTTACAAGATTATTAACAGCAAGAACACTACAGTCGATATGAAGGTTGAAGGCATCAGAGCTGATTAAGAATGCCAGTTATTAAAAAACAGTATTTTTAGCTGGAAGTTCAGTGAATTTGATCCAGAGACATTAAAATACAACTTTAGTTTGAAGGTCTTCTTCATATTGAGACCATCCTGCTCATGATTTTCAAAATAAAAGAGAGTCCTTGGTACAGGGACACACACACACACACACAAACCTTTTCCAGAAGTGCTTCCATTGGGCTTCTGAGTTTGGGAGGAACAGGAATGAAAGGCTTTTACACACAGACCCAGATAAAGCAAAGGATGGCCAAGAGGATCTTACTTTTCCTTTACTCCCTTTTCTTTAGGAAATGGAAGTGAGGGCACTGAGAGCCTGCCTGTCACCGCCCCAGGAGCTCACCTGGGAGCAGCTAGCAATGGTACTTGTTGGCAGACCTATGGATGGAGCCCAGGCCACATCCCGAACCCAGTCACTGTGAGCCTCTAGCTTCTGCTCTTCTTTCCACTGACCATCTTCTTCCCTGGAAACACAGTTATACAGTCAGAAGGGTGGCAGCAGCAGCCACTCATATTTCTTATATCCTGTTCTGGAAGGCTTTGGGTTTTGTAGCTTGCAGACTCCTGGCTTATCCAGATAATACAGAGCATAAGTGTTCCCCACTCATCTCCAAAAAGCTCTATGGCTTAAACTGACAAAATTCCTTCCAGGGGACAGAAAGGAGACAGGCAAAGAGTATTTGCTCTTCAGTTACCATACAGAAATCTGCTGTTGTCCAAGTGACAGTGGTAATCGAAGACCATTAGAAAGCCACTTTCCAAGGTAAGAGGAAGCACGGCTGACACAAACAGCTATAACCATGGGAGAGATTGTACATCACTAAGTCGTTTCCACTTTTAAAAGACTCCTCTAAAATGGTAATTCAAAGATGAAAGCATAGAGATGCCAAAAAAATGGCTTGAGATACTAACAGGGACATTCAAAGACTATAACAGGTATCAGGTTTTCTAAGTTCTTAAGTCTGGCAACAGAGCACTTACTTCCAGATCTTGACCAGGTTGTCACAGCCACCAGATGCAAATCTTTTGATGTAGTTTGGTTTTTGCCCAGATGGTTGTTCTATAAGGCTTCCTGGTACAACAGCAGGAGCCCAGCTAACAGCATTACATCCGATCTATTTAATGAAAAGATATTATTAAAAGTTGCTTACTTTAAATACATAGAGCAGAAGGAACCTGTGGGTCTGAAGCCCAATTTCCTGTTATTGTGGGCCATTGCCATTAGCTTATCAAGTTATGTTTTCGCAAAAATCTCCACTATTTTGGGAGAAACACAAGTCCTGCCGTTTTTCCAGCTTCTGTTCAATCAGTCTGTTTGTACAGATGTTCTTAGTACCAAAGCCATTTCCTACCAGGTAACTTCTAGCACTGTGTTTAACAATAATGCTTAATAAACAGATATTATCAGTGCTGTTTAGTAACCAAGTGTCTTGTTTTCTGCTTCACTTTAGTGACTACAAAGTACACCTTCCCACTCTGGATTAATTTAAAACAAGTTATTCTTGATTCTGGAAACTGTTTCACGTTGTATTTAAGTGTTTAACTAGTATAAAAGTTCTGTGAGGCACCAGCTTGGTGCTCATCCGTAGCTCCAAGAACTGCGCTGCTCCGAAGGAACACTCACCGTATGTGCATTGCTGATCTTTTTGACTTCCCACTGCCCGTCACCCGTGTAGCTCAGTAACGAAATGGCCCCGTCAGAGCTCCCGCAGGCCAGGATCAGCCCATAGTCATGTGGTGCCCAGCAGACAGAATTCACTGTGAAGGGTGAGACAGACTGGATTACAACACAGCAACTACCTAAAACTGACTAACCGAGTCACTAATATTAGTGGAATAGTCACTAAAAATGAGCAGCTTTGAAATCCAGTAAGAGTCTCAGCAAGAGAGCCAGTTAACACTGGTTACTGAATGACAGAAAACTGCCTGTATTTTTGGCACCCTTTTAGAATGAGAAAACCAGAAGAGCACTCTTAATGAGACATTTAAAACGCTGAGGTAAGAGCACTGCCCACTCTAGAAGGAAAGCTGAAGGGCAGGCATAGTACTTTAGGTCTAGATTAGTAAAGAAACAAAGCTGGAGGCTTCTCAGATCTGCGTGTAAGAGGACCACTCATCTGAACTAAACAGTTTTCATTGTAGAACAAAGCACAGCATGCTAAAATCCACGTTTTTCCTTTCTGCCTGTAGTGGATACACACAGTATTTCCTCAAGAATTCAGTACCCTACCATCTTGTTTGTTTGAAAGCTGCTGTCTTTGTAAAACAGCTCCTAGGCAAACACTGTACGACTCGGGACAGGAGGTTACCCAGCGATACATTATGGAAATGGTCTGTTTGTGCTGAACAGACTTACTGTTTCTCCATTAATTTATCCCTATCTGTTTGATAGAGGCTTTCTTCCTTAACACTGATGGATTTATTCCAACCATTCTGAACCCCCTCACGTCCCCAGTCTCATTTCCCAGCTCCAGACCCCACATACCTGAGGAATCATGCCCTGTGTACTCATACGTCTTCTCCCAGGTGCCATTTTCTTCCTTCCAGATAATAACCTTCCTGTCATAGGAACAGGAAGCCAAGATATTGCCATACATCGGATGAGCCCAGGCAACCTGCCACACGGGACCTTCGTGCCTGCAAGAAACAATGCTGCTTGGAAAACCCGAGAGAAACCCGTTCCAGCTGTGGCTGTCTCACAGCCACCGTCACGGTGCCTCGGGGTCTGCAGGCGATGAATGCAGCGATACGCAGAGCACGAGTAACGCCGAGACGAAACACAGCATACACGACCGCCATCGAAAACACTTCCAAACGTTTATCCTTGTAGTAACAATTACAATTGTGAGTTTACTTCTTGCAGATTATGGGTGTCAAGCATTTAATGAAGGAAAAAGTCCCAGCGTTATTTCTAACTGGCTCTGTCCCCCCTTACAGCTCCCAGGGCCTGTTCAGCAACACCCAACCACAGTAATTATTACCTTGGAGGAATTTACCATGCATCTTAACGTTAACCAAGGGGCAAAATACTAAAGATTTCTACAGGTGAAAATCTTCAGTTTATGACACTTTACCCTCTCAGGTCCGCGATGAGGATTTGCCCTCCGTTCCGGACATCGAAGATTTTCACGGATCTGTCTGAGGAACAGGTCGCCAGCCGAGTGCCATAGTAATCCATCTGAGCATCGTGCTGCAAGCAGTGCAAAAGCTGCTGTCAGCTTTGTTAACAGACCTCACTACCTCAGAAAGGTAAGAACTGACCGAGTCCCAGCAGGACAGGTTAGAAAGGACATTTTCAAACAACGCAGACAAGCCCCACGAGCCATCTCGTCCCCCAGCACTGTTCTCCCTGACCACGCAGCGCTGTGCAGGAGGGATGGGGCACTCGAGCAGGATCACACAGCGCTGTGCAGGAGGGATGGGGCACTCGAGCAGGATCACACAGCGCTGTGCAGGAGGGATGGGGCACTCGAGCAGGATCACACAGCGCTGTGCAGGAGGGATGGGGCACTCGAGCAGGATCACACAGCGCTGTGCAGGAGGGATGGGGCACTCGAGCAGGATCGTGCAGCGTTTTCAGGAGAGGACAGAAAACCAGTGCCACTGGCTGTAAAGCCTTGCCCAGTTACACATTTTTGTTTCTTAATGTGTAAAGTGGGTGTAAGAATACTCACACCTCTTATTTACGTTTGAAACTTCATTATCTGCCCCTACGTACACACCTGCTCCCAGAAACATCCACGGGAAGGAAAATCAGTTCCAGCAGCTCTGTGCTATGTCGCACACACATACCTATCGTGTCACAGGCGCCAGCGCAGGCATGACAGAGCTTTAAATCGCTTCCCCGTGCTGCCCGGGCGCACAGCCCAGCACCGAGCGGATCCCGGGCGCACCCCGCACCGTCCCGCACCGCCCCAGCCGCCGGCACCCCCCGCCCCGCACACTCACGATCATGTCCTCGTGGGAGGTGTCCACGGTGTTAATTACCGAGACCTGCGGGGGGAGGAGGAGACATGAGCACCAGCACAGCGCCCCCGGGCCGGGACCCGCCGCCCCCGGGCCGCCCCGCAGCGGCCGCGCTGGGCCGAGCACCGGGGCCACGGCCGGTTCCCCGCCGTGCCGCCCCCGCCACTCTCCCTCCCGCTCCGACGGGCGCCGCGGGCAGGGCAGCCCGGAGCCCCCGCAGCGGCCGGAGCTGAGCCCGGCGCCCCTTCGCCCCCCAGCCCGGGCCTACCATGGCGGCAGCGGCGGACCCCGCGGGCTCCCCGGCGGCGAGCGGCCTGCTCCGCCCTCCGGGCGCTCCTCGGACGTGGCACGGCGGTCCCACACCCAAACGGCCCCGCCGCGGTTCCGCCGCGCCGAGGTTCCGGGCAGCGCCGAGGTTCCGGGCCGGTGCCTCCGCGCATGCCCGCGCACGGGCGGTCCGGGCGGGGCTGCTCCGCAGTGCACGGGACCCGGCAGCTCCCCGCGGGGCCTGGGCGAAGCGCAGGGGACTTTCCGGCCCCGTGCAGCGGGGACAGGCACCGGCCGAGCCCGGGGACGCATCTCGCAGCCGCACGCTGGCCTCCGGGTGCCGCGGGCCCCGCCGGTAGGGGCCGCCCGCCCCGCTCCCGGCCGGCGCGGCCTCTCGGTGCCGCCGCCCTCGGTCCCGGCCCGCCGCCTCGGGGGGGCGCCCGGCCGGCGGGGCCCTGGGGAGCGGACGGGCAGCGGCGGCGCGACCCCGGCCCTGCGCTCGCCGCCATCTCCGCCGCCACCATGGCCAGCGTGTCGTACCACATCTCCAGCCTGCTGGAGAAGATGACCTCCACCGACAAGGACTTCAGGTGCGGGCCCGGCCCCGGGGGGACCTGCCGGTCTGTGTGCCGGAGGAGCTTCGGATCGGTTTTATTTACCGCGCTCCGGGCCAGCCGCGCTCCGCCGGTGGCGGGGGGCGCGCAGGAGCCGGCGGCGCTGCGGCGCTGGGGGGGGAGGTCCGGACGCTGGGCTCTAAGTTCGGCCGTGTTGTGCGGGTGAGGAACGCGGGGCCGGAGCGGTGCTCGGTGGGGAGCGGGGCCGGGAGCGGGGCTGTGCTGCGTCAGGGGTCACCCTGCCCCGCTTGTGCCAGCAGAGAACAGGGACATCCCTGAGGGATGGGGCCAGCGGCTGGGTATTTAAGGTGCTGTATGAAAACCTGTCGTGTGTGGAAGGTTTGACCCGTGAGCAGCTCACTCCGCGATGTCAGCCTGGAAGGGGACGTTTGTGCCAGATTTGAGGCCTTTTACAAGAGAGGGATCAGCAGTATCCCCAAAGCAGGCTGATTTTTGCAGAGGCTGCTGATGTTTTTCTGATGTTAAAACTTTTTAAAGATGATGGAGTGGCTGCACAAACGTCTTGTTCAAAGAATGTGTGGTTAATGCTCCAGACAAGATGTGCCCAACACAGGGCACACTCCTGTCACAGAAATACTCCAGGGCCGTTTCCTCCCAGCACGCGGTCAGGCACGAGCCCGTGGTCTGTCTCCAGTTGCAGGACCGGCCACAGGACCAGGTTTCAGCCCTCGCGAGTGGCCCCGCAGCAGGCAGGGAGCTGAGAGCTGGGTGTGTTGCCGGGTAAGACTGCTCAGCCTGTGGCCATAGTTGGTCACGCTGGTTCCACGCAGACATCGAACTGCAAGTGCAGCTTCATGGCTCTTGCAGAATCAAAAATGGATCACACATGGTTGACGTTGCGGGCCAGAGTCCCTCTGTTGTTCGTTTTGGATTTCTGGCTGGTTACCTAGCGCCCTGGCAGTCCCTCCTTCAGGTGTACCTGGTTGTTACTCGAGAGCAGGATTGTGGGCTGAAGATGGAGGTGTTGCCCTGGTACTTGAGGGCTCTCACATGCTGAATGAATTACATCAGAGCCTAATTTAAAATGGAGGTGTCATTTGGTAAATGAGAGGGAAGAGATTCTCTGTGGTTCTTTTTAGGCGCCCGCCCCTGTGCTGGGGCTCACATTAGAAAGGAGCAATGACCACACTTATATTTCTCAGCACCTCAGGCTTCTGTACCAGCACCTTCTACAGTTCCTGCTCCCAGGAAAACAGATACTTTCCAGAACTTCACAATATCGATTTTGACACTGTACCTGTTAGAAAATTATCTTGACTGACAGTCAGCTGGGAGTTTGTTTTTCCTTCTAAGCTGGAATGATAAATACTGGCTTAGTTTTGCTTCTGGGAGGAAACAAGTACAATTGGAAATGTTCCTTTGTGCCAAATACTACCTTACGTTGTTAACCAAGTGTGAGTATAATTAATTGGGCAGTGGAGAAAGATTGAAGAGCAGATGAGTGCTTCTTAATAAAGGGACACCAGAGAATCAGAAGTAGGACCTGGGGTGGCCAAGGCTGCACATATCCTGCGAGAAAGCAGCTTTTGTTGAGGTCTTTTCAGCAATGGAAGCTGTGGCACAGGTGCAGCATCTGTGGTTTGTTCTGTACCCAAGTGACAGAATAACCTCGCACGCCGTTGACGGCATTGCGTCCAGCACCAGCAATGCCTCGGTGTAGCAAGATGTTTAGTGTCTTATCTCTACTACAGAAAAAAACCAAACAACTTTGAGAGGGAGTTAAGCAAGGAAAGATGTTGAGTGTGTGGATGACACAACTATTTGGATTAGTAAAGGCTCCCAGGAGCTGGAGAAGATAAACTCTGGCTGGGCTGAACAGCAGCAATCTAAATACAGCCTGGGAACTTCTAAGGGATAGTTTGCATGGAGTCATGACTTTATTTTTCATTTTTGAGCTTGATCTTCCCCATGTGTGGGATCAGACTGTCAGTAAGTAAGCCCGAAAGAACACAGCCAGGTGCATTCTTAGACCCTAGGCTGGTTTGTCTAGGCCTGGCAAGTGGGAAAAAAAAACACCGTGGTTTTTATCTAGCATAGTTAACCAGCTTGATTTAGTCACTGAGGAATAAATACATAGGCTGGGTGCCAATTTCAGAGTCTTGGTTTACCCTGTCCCTGTTATGTATTTTAAGGAGAGAACGTATATTTCTCATTTTCACAGATCCTTGGCTAAAGCCTTTTCACCAGCCTCCTCCACCTGAGTGTTCCACTTGTCAGACAGTCATCATTCTTTGTACCTTATTTTTCAGGACAGTGCGAAGGGTTCCAAGTTACTCTTTGAAAGCGTGTTTTGGTACAAACACCAATTGTTAAATTTCATTGTCAGAGTGGTGCAAAGGAAATGAATTTGTGTCTGTGTACCAGCCAACCCACTTCTGCTGTTTGTTCTTCCAGGTTTATGGCCACCAATGACCTGATGATGGAACTGCAGAAAGATTCAATAAAACTAGATGAAGACAGCGAGAAAAAAGTTGTGAAAATGCTTTTGAAATTGCTGGAGGACAAGAATGGGGAAGTACAGAACCTGGCTGTGAAGTGGTAAGAGCTGGGCAGTAGCTGCCCTGGTCCCTGGCAATGTAAAGCTGTCGCAGACTGCAGAGCGCGTGTGAGAGCGCAGCCTGGCCCTGCAGCACTGGCACCTCACCCAGACCCAGGCAGCAGGGGCTGTCCCTCTCACGCCGGGCACAGCCGTTTCGTTCTCTGCTCATGCTCAGAAAGGGTCAGCACGCAGATATCTCTGTAGAAGCCCTAAGGGATTTTGGAAGTACTTCAGTGTTTATATTATGAATCTTACTATATTAAAAGTAATGTGCCTAGGATTTTATTTCTTCAGGGAGAAGCCCAGTTTAACGTCTCCTTGCTTGGGCTTTGGAGCACTGAATTTCCCAGTCTTTGACAGAGGTGGTACTAAACATGTATGGCCCTTCAAAAATGGCGTTTGGATTTCAGGTCCCAGTCCTGCTCCTCAAGGGCCTTTCCATTAACGTTCTTAGTGCACTTGTGTTGTGCCCTGCTCTGCCTCTGTGTGTAGCCTCTTTGCCTTTGGCCATTTCAGGACTGTTTTTAACCCAAACGAAAAAGGCAGAAGGTGCCTTTATTACGAGTCACCCGATGAAGTGATCGTGCTGCTGAAATGTTCTCTCCTGTCTCTTTCCCCCAGCATGGCTAAGTGGGAGTGTTCATTCTAGAAATGAACTTGAAGGGGTCAGTTCATGCACAGAAAGGTGGGCTGCTTAAAGACAACTTGGGGTTCCTGTATCTTTTCCTACTGTGGATCTTATTCATATTCCCTTCTTTTTAACCACATATTGCTTCTATCCCTGTACTTTCTTTGTGACCTTTGGCCCTTTCTTTTTGGTTCCCACTGTCCTGAGTTTTTCTGGCCCTGTTCCTGTCTCTGCCTGCTTTGGGTTTGTTTATTCTGGTTTTTTAAAGCAAAAGGGTTGGGCACTGAACAGAGTACAAACTTCTTGGCCTGTTTGTCTATGGTTATACTCTAAGAAGTGTGACAGTTTGAAGGACACTGGCAGTTGGATTAGGCCCAAGTGTGGATCTGTGCAGCCCACATCAGGATTCAGGAGTAAGTTAGGAAACTGCTGAGAGGTCTTGCAGTTGATTTTTATCATCTAAAACTGTGATTTTATTTCTTCAGAGGAATGCTGAAATCACACTTCACACCCAGAAAAACTCACAAATTTGAGATCCTTATAAAAACTTGCCCTGTTTCTCGTTCTGTCATTTTAAAAAAAATTTTTTTTTTTCTTGTTCCAATTTAAATTTCTTTAGCTTCTCTGTGCCTCAGTGTCCCTGCCTGTAAAACAGAGATGACCATTGGTTCTTTTCTGCATGTTGAGGTATAAGGTTGAACGCTACAAGGGCTTGCACAAAGTATTATTTAGTATTTCTTTTCTAATTCTTGTATTTCAGAGTAGCTGCTCAGACTCTAAAGAGCTATTATTGTCCTGATTGTTGAATTTAGGAACAGTTTTATACAGAACAGGCTGTGTGTGAATTTGCTTTGTGTACTCTGGGAAACATTGTGCGCACAGTGTTCACTGAGCATGCTGTCAGGGTAATTGTGGTGTGCCAGCAGGGAGGCAGCTACCTTTGCATAGGTGTTCCATACATTTTGCATTACTGGAGCTATGCCAAAAGGAAGAGAGAAAAAGAAGACAGAAAAAGCATTTTTGTACAAGGATGTGACTGTGGATTTTACCATTACGCTGTGTAGTGTGGTTGCTTTGGTTCAAACTCATTGTGTCATAGTTTCTGAGCTGCTCCTTCCAATAAGGCTTTTAACTGGCCTCGTGTTTGCAGTAGTTGATGTGAAATGTCCTCCTACAAATCTATCTAAAATTCACTGAAGTCTGATATTGAGTTAACTGAGGCAACAATGCAGGGTATGTAACCCTAGGGACACAGCGTGCTGCAGGGTATCGGTACTCGACACTGGTGTTTTGGCAATACTTGCGCTTGGGACTGAGCTGCCTTTAAGGAGGAGTGAGCCTGGGCGTCCCTTTTGATGGTGGAAGGCATCCCTCTTCCTCCTCGTGCTGACTGGCTTCTCCTCCCGCAGCCTGGGCCCGCTGGTTGGCAAAGTGAAGGAGTACCAGGTGGAAACCATTGTGGATACGCTGTGCACAAACATGTTATCCGACAAGGAACAGCTGCGGGATATCTCCAGCATCGGCCTGAAGACAGTCATCTCCGAGCTGCCACCAGCTGCCACAGGTAAAGTGTCTGTCCCTGTTCGTCAGGCTGAGGCAACAGGGAGTCACAGCCTTTGGGAAACAGAGCAAAACGTGTAGTTCAGGGCCTAAAAGTTACAGATTCCTTATTCACCTGCTAGAGGACAACTAATGAAATAAGGAGAGACAGTAGAAGTTGAGACACAATGTGATTAAAGATGGGATGAGATGAAAACTTGAGCTGGTTACCCTGAGGACACTGAAGTCTGAAACTGCATCTGGGTTCTTGGAGAAATCCATTTGTGTTTACAGCAGTCCTGAAGCATTCAGGGCGCATCAAGATGTTGCTGTTAGGGCAGTCTGCCAGGGCCATCGTTCTCCACGCCAGCAATGCCACGACCCTCTGCCCTGTCAGCAGTGCCAGCACTGCACCACCTCCTGTCCGCAGCCCGGCTGGACTGAGTCTTCTGACTGCCACAGCCACCCTGGCTGCTGCTCCTGCATTTGGAACTACATATCCCAGAAACACTGCAGCTATTCAGGAGGTACCCAGGGTTCTCAGAGATGCAAGTTTCCTCTGCAGCCATTTCGTGTACCTGCTGCCCTTCATGGTGGGTGGCTGTGGCAGTGCTGCCAGGCTGCTGGATTTTGGGCTGGGAGGAGAAACAGAATTAGTGTGCAAATACTTGCTGAACTCCTCTCTCAATTTCTGCAAAATTCTAAGCTCTTCCTATGGACAAAACCTCAATGTGTTGAAACTGAACATTTTCAAGTTAAAAATGGGGCAAAAACCATGCCAGGACCTTCCCACCCGTCTCTGCTCCCTGCATTACACAGGCCTGGGCACTGCTGTGAGACAGCCAGGGCCTTCTAGGCTAAAAGACACTCTCCAAGAAGAGAAGCTCCTTCCAAATAGTGCATCGTACTGTGGAGGGAGATACCTTGCTGTCTGCAGCATGTATCCACCATCTCAAACAAAAGCTAGTTGACCACTGGTCTGTTTAGGTCTCCCAGTGGTGATTTTTTTTTTTTTAAATGTAGGAGGGATTAAATGGTTCTTAGCAGTAAAAAAACCTTCTTTTTAACTGACAGTGGGGAAAAAATCTCTCTCTTGCAGGCTCCACTATGACAGCAAATGTGTGCAAAAAGATCACAGCCCAGCTGACAGGAGCCATTGGCAAGCAGGAGGACGTATCTGTGCAGCTGGAGGCTCTTGACATCCTGTCGGATATGCTGAGCAGGTACCAAAGGATTTCCTTCTGGCAGCTGTGTACAGCAGGGGGCTGCATGTGTGTGTTTGCTTCTGATTCGTGTATTTCCCTAATCCTACTACAAGGACTTCAAACTAAAGGATTTGTGTTACCTGCCACTGGGGAATATCTCAGCAGAGCAGATTCCCCAGGAGAGATGAGAGATGACACGCAGAGCCCTTCTGCACTTGGGAATAGCAGTAGCACTGGTGATGGATCCCACAGAGGCTCAGCTCAAACAAGTGTGGGCAGGGAGAGGGCAAAGCAGGGAAGTTTATTTTAGCCCTGTGATCTGATCACACATGCATTTTTGTTCCTGGCTGCCTCTTTCTTGTGTTACACGAGTTAGAGTGACAATGTCATGTGTCAGCTGCATGCAGGAAATTATTGACAAACCCCCAGGTCATCCAGAAGGACACTGTCAGAATCAGCCTCCTCCGTGGCAGAGACAAATAAGCTCTCCATGTTGTACAAAACATGGCAGTGTTCAGACCAAAATGCCAAACCCACCCTTTTCCTCTCTCTCCTCACAACATCCATAGATTCTTCATAGCTAAAGGATTTTTACAGTTTTTGCTGCCAAGAGGCCTTTTCCTCTGAGGCTTTGACTTCTAACTTCTGTCTTGTGCTGTTGATTGCAGACTAGGGGGAACACTCTACTCTTTCCATTCCTCCATCCTGAACTGCCTCCTTCCCCAGCTGACAAGCCCCAGGCTGGCAGTACGTAAAAGGGCCATCATTGCCTTGGGTCACCTTGTCTTGACCTGCAGCGGAAGCATCTTCTCCGAGCTCACAGACCATCTGCTTGCTGAGCTGAAGAGGAATGAATCTACTTCTACTACCAGGACATACATTCAGTGTGTCGCTGGCATCAGCAGGCAGGCTGGACACCGCATAGGTAGGACCAGTAGCTTGAAATGACACTGCCTAATGTGCATGCATTTCAGAGCAGCTCCTTTTAGTGGTAAAAGAAGTGTGCTTGCTCTCTTCCTGGTGTATTAGTGGCTTGTGCTTTGTGATTCCCTCTGTGGTCCTGACCTGGCTGTCTGATCTCCACCTGGAAGGGAGGAGACACCAGAGTAACTCTCTGGCTGTCCTTCTGTAGTGATTTCATCTTGAGGTCTTGCAGCACTTCCCTTGTCTGAATTAACACCTCTGTGAATTAGGTCAGTGGATTCACCCCATTTTAAATGAGAGGAGAAGTGGAGGGCAGGGTGTTCCTGTATGGTCCACTCTAGGATCCTGCTCTAGCAGGGGGGTTGGACTAGATGATCTTTGGAGGTCCCTTCCAACCCCTACCATCTGTGATTCTTTCTGTGATTTTGTATTGTATTACTTGTCTAAAAGATCTGCCAGAGCTGAGATTAGGTCCTAGAAGATTTCTAATCACAGCTCTCTCTGTGGCTGAAATGCCAGCAAGGGGCTGAAGACACGGAGCAGGGGCTGTCTGCTGAAAATCCCTGTGAGGCTGGACCGTGAGGTCCAGGGCAGGAATGCTGTGCCAGGCACACGAAGGCAGGGGCAGGTGGATGAGCTGTTGGCTGCTCGGATGAGTGAGGGCTGGAATGACTTTTCACCGCTGCTTACTTTGTCTTTCCCAGGAGAACATCTGGAGAAGATAATTCCTCTGATTGTTCAGTACTGTAACGTGGAAGATGACGAGCTGAGAGAGTACTGCTTCCAGGCCTTTGAGTCTTTTGTGAGAAGGTGTGTGCCCTTGGGGAACAGCTGTGCACCATCCCGTGCATGAGTGTCCTCCTGGTGTCAGTGTCTATACATCCAGCAGCCAGGGCTGAGTACCTTCCTGTATGCATTCCTGTTGGGAAAGGCAGTTCACAGATGAAATCCCTTCTTTACACGCAGAGTTGGGCTGGAGTTCTGTGCTATTTTACCTCGACATGTGAGAGTGTTTCCTGTGTTGGTTCTGCAGGAGTGGGAGTTGTCCTTGGAGGGTTCCTTGGCAAGAGGGAGCTGCCTCACTCCTGGTGCATGGAGGGAGTGGGAGGCAGGAAGGGGGCTGCAGCTCTCCTGTTGTTTGGTCAAAGATTTACTGCTTGCCTTGGAAAAGGAACCTTGCAGAGCTGCAGAGGTTTTCTCCCATGAAGGGAGGAGTCAGCCAGGTGGTGAAGGCAGTTTTATTTTTTTTTTTTTCCTTACAGAAGTCATTGCATCCTCTTCAGCAAATGTGGTCTTGCTTCGTGCACAGCTCTGCTTTAACTCGTGTTAACAAAATGTTCATATAGTCTGTGAGGCATTTTGGGATCCTTTTGGGATGAATTATGTTATTTGGATATTTAGCTTAGTCTTTAATTTATTAACTTGTAGGATTTTGATTTGTTGTTATAGGTGCCCGAAGGAAATTGACCCTCATATCCCTAATGTGATGGGGTTATGTTTGAAGTACATCACCTTTGACCCAAACTACAACTATGATAATGAGGAGGAAGAGGAAGAGATGATGGAAACTGAAAATGGAGAGGATGAGGAGCAAGGTGCCTGCTTGTGAGGATGACTGTGCTCAGCAGAACACTGGGTTAACATTTCTCCCCTTCCTGCTTTCCCACCCGCTGTGACATTACTTCTCAGATCTGTTTCAAGACAGTCCGTTCTTTTAAATGGGTTAATTTACCAATGGTAGTAGTGTAGCTGTATGTGCAAAGCTCCAGCACTACTCCTGAGTTTGTTAGTTTTACTTTTTTCTGGGAAAGTCCTCAGATCTCTGCCTGCCTTAGGCAACAGTGAAAACACTGAAACCTGAACTCCAGCCTAGCTTAGTGGAGAGCTGGACCAAAGCAGCACTGTTTTGCTGTGCCTGCTGACTGCAGGAGTTTGAGAGCACATCCAGCAAGCAGCCAGGCTCAGCACCTGGAAATCCTGAGGAGCAGCCACTCTGCCATCCCCATTGTTGGAAACGCTCCTGCCGGGGCTGCTTGCAGCCTGCCGGGCACGCAGACCCCTGCTCCACGCAGCTGACTTGAGATGCGGGGGTGGTTCTTCAGGGGAAAGTGTGAACGGTATTTCTTGAAAAGAAAGGTGCTACAGGCAGATCTAGAAATTGCACTTGAACAGTTACCCTCTTACTGCACCCACTGGGGTGTTACGCCCCCAGCGGCTGCAGAGCCTGTGCCCCTCTTTGTTAAATCAAAATTGTAGGCTTTCCTTTAAAATAGCAGTTAAGCATATATACCTCTTCGTACAAAAAAAGAGAAAGCAACAAGCCTCACAGTTTCAGGACAACTTAACTCAGCCTACAAACATAGTAGCCACACAATTATATTTTTACTATAAGATAGCTATATTTTACTACTTTGTAGCAGAAGAAAGCAAAACTACAATCCTGAACACTGAAAAGTGCCACCATTAAACATCTTAGTCCACCACTAAAAATGTCTTGGTCAGCAGTGAAAGCAATCTGCTACTGTCTGCAAAAGAGACTTTTCACTTATTTTCTCAGTCATGTTTACTTCAAGGTGGATGTCGAGCCTTGGTCAGACAGGAGGGGTACCTTTCATGCCTGTTAGCTACAGGCAACATTTCCTAACATCTCTATTGACACATGTAGTGTGGCAGCTAAGAGCAAAAGTTAGAACAGGTTCCCTGGAAGAAAGGCATTTTTGTTTACATTCATACTATTTGGGGTGAGGTCCTGGCCAGCTTCCTGGAGAATGTGCTAAACGTTCTGCCAGTAACACAGTAACTGTTTTGTGCCATTCAGGAATTGCTAAGACAAATATTTACATATTTCTGTCTTTAAAATCTGGGAACCCCATTCTCCCCTCAGAACAGGCCTTGATGCCTGAGCTGAAGCAGCTGCTCAGGGCAGGAACATTAAGGTTTATTCTCCATCGGCTCTTACTTGGCACAGAAGAATGTGACCCAGGGCAGCCCTGGGTCATATTGGCTGGTAATGGCATCGGCAGGGACAGGCTATCGCAGACAATTTCCTGTTCCCAGATGTGCATGAGTTACTGGCATCTGTTTGTCTGGGCAGCTGGAGGGGGAAGCTCTGAGGATCAGGTGATCCTCTAGCTCTGGTTTTCTTATAATGGTGTGCCTTGTTTTCCCTTGTCTTCTTTCCAGAAAGCGATGACGAGTACAGTGACGACGATGACATCAGCTGGAAGGTGCGCAGGGCCGCAGCGAAGTGCCTGAAGGCCATTGTCAGCAGCAGGCACGATCTCCTTCAGGACTTCTACAAAACTCTTTCCCCAGTCTTGATAAGCAGATTCAAAGAGAGGGAGGAGAATGTCAAAGCTGACATCTTCAGCGCTTATATCTCCTTGCTGAAGCAAACGCTGCCCACCCAGAGCTGGCTGCACTCTTCAGGCACCTCTGGCAAAGATGACGTTCCCCTGACAATGCTTCAGAACCAGGTGTGTGAGGAGATGGGGGGCTGGGTTGGATCAGAAGGCAATGAAGAGCAGTAGGAACTGTGCCACTGATGAATAGGCCTCCTAGCTGAGCTGGAGAACGGAGCCAGCTGAAGGGGCCCTTGGGCACGCAGCCAGCGGGGGCCAGATCCCGAGGGCTGACCGTTTACTGTGTGTCACCTGCCATTCCCAGGGTGAACTGTTTCTTGCTGTGGTGTTAGTGCCTCTGGCTGCTTTGGCAGCATAGCTCTGTGCCCTGGAAGCTGGGATGACAGATGTGTTTCTCTCTGGTTTTCTTTTCCAAATTGCAGGTCCCCAGCATCATCAAGGCCTTGCACAAGCAGCTCAAAGAAAAGAGCATCAAGTCACGACAGGGTTGCTTCAGCCTCCTGACAGAACTGGCCAACGTTCTTCCTGGTTGCCTGGCAGATCACATCCCTGCACTTGTCCCTGGTAAACTCCTCCCTGGTCTAGGGGTGAAGGAGCAGGGTTGGCTCAATCCATTCCTAACACATACGCACCTTGCCTGCATGTTACACTTTTATTCCTGTGTACTGTGTCTGCTCAGCATCAGGGCATACACATCCAGTTCTGCTCCGTGTTGATGTGCTAAATAGCTCCCAGATCAGTCCTGGCTTCTGTCTACCACTGGAAGCCAGGATAAGAATATCAAGTTCATTTCCACAGTCCCCTGAAGAGATGCTTTTAGGAGGGCCTGTTCCAGCCTCCTTTGAAACTAGCTGGAATTAGGCTGTTAGTCTGCTGAGATCAGCAACACGAGTGACATTTTCTTTTACAAAATGTAGTGGCATTTTAAAAATTATTTGCATTGACTGATTATTTAATTTGCACCACTGCATTTTTCTCTGAGTTTTCCTGCTTGTAGGGTCATGGAGCATCCCATGCTGCTGAAGGGCTCATATCACTAAGGTCCTGCCTCTGCTTTTGGTGTGACTCTGTAGTAAATATAAAAAAGTCTGCTGGGATTGTCCCTGGGCCTGATCCATGCACCTCCCTCTTATGGATGAATAGATTGGAAAAAAACATTCAAAAGTCAAGCATGACTTCAGGGATGGCAAGAGTATTGTTTCAAATGTTTCTCATTAAGTCTGCTGGGAAACATAAATACGTGCCACAGAAATTGGACTTGGAAGTACTGCCCTTCTACAAGGGCAGTCCTTTAATGGTCCACAGTGATGTTCCAAACAATACTAACAGAAGTTGTAAAACTAGATAAACACATAGGCCCTGCTTCTTTCCTTTGTTTGAGATTTCCCACAGAAGAATGAAGGAAAAACTCAAGAAGGGGCATTCCTGCTGCCTGGAATGCCTGTTGTTGAGACTAGGCTTTCCCAGCCTTAATTTCCTGCCATTTTGTCTTGCTTATTTGCAGTGACCAACCATCCCTTCTGGTGTCAGCCCAGGATGACCTTTTGAATTAACTTTTTCAACAGTTTTTGTAGCCAGCCATCCAGGACTGCTGCAAACACCAGTTATCTCCGAACTGCCAACTTCTGGAAAGCAGAGACAGCAAGCAGAGTAGCTCTCTTTAGTGTGTGTGTCTTTGGGCAGGGAGAGGAAAGAAAGAAAACTGATTGTGTCCGTTCTTTGAGGGGGAGTGGGTTAGATAAAAACCACTTGATGAAATAAGACAGCAGTCATTCTTGTCCCTTCTGCACAGGTATTGTTTTCTCCTTGGCCGATAAATCCAGCTCCTCCAACATGAGGATTGATACGCTGTCTTTCCTTCATGTTCTTCTTTGCAACCACCAGCCAGAGGTGTTTCATCCTCATATCAAAAGCCTGCTACCTCCTGTTGTGACCTGTATTGGAGACCCCTTTTACAAGATCACTTCAGAAGCTCTGCTGGTCACTCAGCAGCTTGTGAAAGTTATCAGGCCTTTGGACAAATCGTGCACTTTTGATGCCAAGCCCTACGTGAAGGACCTTTTCCCTGGCACTCTGAAGCGACTGAAGGCAGCTGACATCGACCAGGAGGTGAAGGAGCGTGCTATCTCCTGCATGGGACAAATCATTTACAATCTGGGAGACCATTTAAGCACTGATCTCCAGCCAACCTTGAAGATATTTCTGGAGAGGCTCAAAAATGAAATCACCAGATTGACAACAGTCAAAGCATTAACCTTAATTGCTAGTTCTCCACTTAAAATAGATTTGAGACCCATTCTAGGGGAAGGTTTTCCCATTCTAGCTTCGTTCTTGAGAAAGAATCAACGTGCCTTGAAACTGAGCACTCTGTCTGCTCTGGACATCCTGGTGAAGAACTACAGTGACAGCCTCAAGCCTGCCATGATAGAGTCTGTCCTCACAGAGCTCCCCACTTTAATTACCGAGAATGACATGCACGTCTCCCAGGTGGCTATCGTGTTCCTCACTACCTTGGCCAAGGCTTATCCATCCTGCCTCTCTAAGATCAGCGGTTCAGTTCTTGCTGAAATCTTTCAGCTTGTCCACTCGCCTTTGCTCCAAGGAGGAGCGCTGAAGGCCATCACAGACTTCTTCCAGGCCCTGGTTCTGACGAAGACGGCCGCCATGGGTTACTCGGAGCTGATGAAGCAGCTGACTGCGCCCATTTACTCCTCAGGTTCAGCCGGGGCATCGGGGACGCTGCACAAACAGGCGTATTACTCTGTCGCGAAGTGCGTGGCAGCGCTTTCCTCAGCCTGCCCAAAGGAAGCCCCTGCGACAGTGAACCGCTTTATCCAGGATGTGAAAAGCCCCAAGTCCAGCTCTGCTGTTAAAGTGCTGGCTTTCCTTTCTCTGGCAGAGGTGGGGCGCACCATGAACCTCAGCGCTCAGAGAGAGCTCAAAACTGTCATCCTGGAAGCATTCACTTCCCCCAGCGAAGAGGTGAAATCCGCTGCTTCCTACGCCTTGGGGAACATCAGCGTTGGCAATCTGAAGGAGTATCTTCCCTTCATGCTGAAAGAGATTGGGAGCCAGCCCAAGAGACAGTACCTCCTGCTGCACTCTCTAAAAGAAGTCATCAGCTCCTCCCCGGCCGACAGCCTCAAACCTTACGTGGAGGATATTTGGGCTCTGCTTTTCAAGCACTGCGAGTGCACAGAGGAGGGGACGCGCAACGTGGTGGCTGAATGCTTGGGGAAGCTGACTTTGGTGAATCCTTCTGAGCTGCTGCCCCGGCTGAAAAAACAGCTGTCCTCAGGTAACGGGGAGGGCAGTGGTGAGAGTGGGGAAGTGCCTTGTTTTGCTGGGAAGTCCTCTATAAACTGCTGGTGGGTACAACAGGGAGCAAAGCCAGTCTGCAGAGGCGAGAAGGAGACGAGGGATCCTTGCAAGGGGGGACCAGAGGAGCACTGGGTTGCACAGGGGGCAGGAGGGTATTGGGAACAGGGACTGCACATGGAGATTACGCTGGGGCAGGATTTAAACAAGGAGGTTCTTAAGACAAATCCTCTGTTCTCTTATCTCTTCGGTGTGTGTGTAATGTGACCGAGAGCAGAATATGTACTACAAAGTCACAGCAATGACTTTCTCTCTTGGCCTTTCACTGTGTTTTCTTTCCATCTTCCTTGCAGGCTCTCCACATGCCCGGAGCACGGTGGTAACTGCAATCAAATTCACAATTGCAGACCAGCCTCAGCCTATCGATGCTCTCCTGAAAGGCTGCGTAGGTAGGCGGGTACAGCCAGCCGTGCGAGCTGGGAGCATGAGATGTTTGGCATCGTTAGCAGCTCGGGGATTTCTCACATCTGTGTGAATCTCATCTAGTTCATTTTTATCTGTGTTTCTCTGCTTTTGGGATTAAAGAGCAACACTGTCACACGAGTCCCTGTTAAATGCTCCCATGCCTTGCTTTTGGGCATGTTCCATTGGTGACAGTTTTTTAGGGAGTGTAAGTTCCTTCTGCATTTAAACATGTGATTCAAGTATCTCATGACAAGGATCTTGTAAAATACAACCTACATTAAAAGGGTCTTGTATCTAGGGAACCTCCATCTTCTATTTCCTACATCCCAAATGAAGAGAAGGACAGCATCTCGAATGCCTCTGTCAGGCTGCGCCCCTAGAGCTGTTTTGCCATACATGCTTTCATAACCAGGCTCCCTGGAATACACTGGGATATACTCTTAAAATACTCTTCAGACACTGCAGCAGGACTGACCAGTGTGTTCTTGTTGCACAGGTGACTTCTTAAAAACTCTTCAGGATCCAGACCTGAATGTGCGACGTGTGGCTTTAGCCCTGTTAAATTCTGCTGCTCACAACAAACCTTCTTTAATCCGAGATTTGCTGAATGCCATTCTCCCCAGCCTGTATACCGAGACGAAGGTCAGGAGGGAGCTCATCCGGGAGGTATGGCGTTGCTCTGCGCGGCAGGGACTCGGTGCGCGTGGAGCCGAGGCGAAGCCCTCCCCCTCTCTGCTGTTAGGTGACAGCGGTATTTATGGTTTTTCTTGTTTAAGGTAGAAATGGGGCCATTCAAGCACACAGTGGATGATGGCCTTGATGTGAGGAAGGCTGCTTTCGAGTGCATGTATACACTGTTGGAAAGCTGCCTTGACCGACTGGATATCTACGAGTACCTGAACCACGTGGAGGACGGACTGAAGGATCACTATGACATTCGGGTAACGCTGTGCCTTAGCTGGGGAGTGGCGACGTCTCTGATGCCACTCAGTTCTCTGGGGGCCTGGGTTTGAATGGAGCTGATGTGTCACCACAGCACAGGGTGCCCCTGCCGCACTGATTCCTGCTCTCTGCGGCAGCCTTTCATCTGACATTGTCCCACTCCAGTTTGACCGTGGTGGCCATGCAAACGCAAGCCTGGTGGGGCTGGTTTTACAGGAAACTTACCAAAGTCTGAAGTATCTCTGAATTGTCACTTGCTCAGTGCAGCCAGTGATACTGTATGAAAAAACAATTAGCATTGGCATTGCTGATGGCCTCACAGCTTAGTAGGAAGCACTGCTTCCCTTCCATAGTGTTGATTTACCTGCACTCAGTCTGGGTGCAGCAGTGGCACAGCTGCCGTGCCAGATGGCACTGTTTCTCTCACAGGCTCTTGGACACCCAGAGCAGGGCACCACAGGCACTGCAGGTGCCCGGCACGGAGCCCAGCTGGGCAGCTCCTGTATGCTGCCTGCGGGAGGGCACTTCTAACAGACCCAAGCTCTTACTAACACCCCTTGCACAAGAAGCCCACCGCTGTGTGGGCGCAGACTGCACTGCAGGGGGAGCAGCCGCACGGGCTGCAGTGGGGAGGATCCAGGCTCTCAGCCAGGGGGATTGGAGTAGGGGGCGGTGAAGCAATGACTGTTTCTCTCCCCTCCTTTGTCTAGATGCTGACTTTCATAATGCTGGCTCGGCTGTCCACACTCTGCCCCAGTGCCGTGCTGCAGCGGCTTGAGCGACTGATTGAGCCACTCCGGGCAACCTGCTCCACAAAGGTGAGAGGCAGAGCGCGCGAGGCACTGGGGGTGGGTTCTGCCCACAGCCACCTCTGCTGTGAGCCTCCTCTGTCACTGCTGCTGAGCAGCCCACTCCCCACACTCTTCCTGTCAGGAAGAAATCCATCTGGCTTCATCTCTCCTGGCGCATTTGGCTGCGCCTGTGCTGTCTCTTCTAAGTGCCAACTGAAAACGGTGCTTTGGGTTTGCAGGTAAAAGCTGGTTCTGTGAAACAGGAGTTTGAGAAGCAGGATGAATTGAAGCGATCCGCCATGAGAGCTGTAGCTGCTCTCCTGACCATCCCTGAGGTAGAGAAGAGTCCAGTGATGGCTGAGTTTTCATCTCAGATCAGATCCAATCCTGAAATGGCATCACTTTTTGAGAGCATTCAGAAGGATTCTGCTTCCCTCCCCACCTCAGAGTCCATGGACATGAGCTAAGTACAGTCTGCCCCTTTACGCCGCCACCTTCCTGCCCTCGCGACGCACGAACCGAACAGACAGCACAGGGGCTGGGAGGGACCTCACCGAGCTGGACTGCACGGAGCTGCCACTTGCCAAGTCCCTCGGCACCCACAGCAGGCAGCCGGTTCCAGCTCGCTGGATCCCAACGAGCTGTGGGATGAGGGAAAGGGGTCCTTGGTATGGGAGGGGCTGGAGGATCAGTATTTGGATTTCTCAGCATGTTTTTAAGGGGTGCACAAAGCAATCGAAATGGAGAGTGGTTCCATGGAAAATGGAAACTCCTTCCTGAAATATTTCCTTACTGCAGTACAAAGAAAAATAGTTTAATTTTTTTTTTTTATCACTGCACATGGCACTTTCTACCCCCGATTGCCTGAAGAATGTATTTAGTTTCACTAAGTAACATGGCTAAAAACGAGTAGTCTGGCCTTTCTGAGTGCTGAGCAGTGTTAAGCAGAGGAGTTTCCAGGAGCCAGGGTGCCGGCACTGCGCGGGGCGGGCAGCTTTGCCCGGGTCATGGAGCAGGCAGCTGTAGCTCAGTTTCTGCTGTGTCTGGGTGACATGAACCTGTCTTGCTGGTGGTGTTTATGGTCGCAACTGCAAAATACCTCAACCACCTGTCTTCCAAGAGAGACAGTGACATGACTGCGCTAGTAACAAGCCTCACACAGCTTTTCTTTGCATTTAACAGGGGCTTTTCTCCCCCTTGAGCAGGTGGGTATTTGCTGAGCCACCAGCCAGGACACTGCAATCTGGTATTCAGTGTCTTAGTGTCACAGAAGAGAGGTGAAGTCACTGGCCAGAGGTGCCAGCACACAAGCAGCCCACACTAATCCTGCCATCATTTGGAAACTGTATAGCAGCTCTTGTGTTCAGATCCTGCTTTGCATAGGGGGAAAAAAGCCTTAAGAGACAGAGAGGATGTAACAACAAATTAGAGAACAAGGCCACCACCAGTGGCCTCTCGTAGCCATGGAGCTGCAGTAAGCTTTCGTTTCTCCTGTTCTGATAGAGTGGTTGATGTGAAAAATATTTCTAGCACCCTGTGACAGAACATCCATTCTGTTTGAGTGGTATACAAAATAAAAATGTGCTACATGTACTTGGGCAGCTGAGTGCACCCTGAATTCATTATCTACCCCCATGACACGGCAATCACTACCAGAGCAAGTCTGCTGCTGTGAGTCCCCCCCTGGGCGGCTGCAGCGGAGCCACCCCAGCGCCCGCTGCCCCATGTGCACACAGGCAGAGCCTGTCCCCCCTGGGCATTCAAAACACCCACCCCAGTTGGCTTTTACACTTTATTAAATACATCTCGGATGGAGGAGGCGTTCATTCGTTCTCCTCGCTGCGCAGCCTGGCGTTGGGATTGGTGATCTTGATGGCGAGCTGAGCGGCTCTCTCCACGATTACCTTCCGGTTCTTGGAAGACACGTTGTGAGCGATCTCTGCGCAGTACGACCTGTGGGACACAGACTGTGCTGACAGCCGTAGACAAGGTGAAGCACCCCGGGTGTCACGCCGGCAGTGCCACTGCGCAGGAGCAGAGCCACGTCCTCCCACCCCATCGCCAAGCCTGACCGCTCTGGCCTGCAGCAGAAGCTCACCCCCAGAACAGCCCAACCCCTCCGCTGGCTGGCTTGGCAAGGAGAAGTCCAGAAGAGGTAGTTTTAATGGTGTTAGTAATTACTGTCACTACTTTGTTGTGAAAGGAAGCGCTATGTCGATCCAGGCCCATGGCTGAAAGCCACAGTTCTGATCACTGTTTTACCACAGTGCCGCAGGCACAGCGCTCTTTACCACCACTATGACATTGTATTTTTGCCGAAGGTAGGAGTTCGCCAGCCCCAGGACACCCTCCATGCCCTCCTGCCAATGGCTCCCACACGTCACCTCTGGCAGCACTAAGGACACCAAGATGACCATTGTGCTCTTAAAAGCGACAACTTCTCTGCCTCCCGCCTGCGTTTCACCCCAAGGGCACGGCCTTTCTGCCTGCCCAGCACCCCAGCCCAGCACACTTACTTATTGCTCATCATGAGCACCTCCAGCTCTTTGACGTTGTGGACCAGGAACTTCCTGAACCCGGTGGGCAGCATGTGCTTTGTCTTCTTACTGCTGCCATAACCGATGTTGGGCATGAGGATCTGGCCCTTGAACCGCCGGCGCACTCGGTTATCGATACCTCTCGGTTTGCGCCAGTTCCGCTGAATAAATGCAGAAAATATTTAACAGTTATGGAACGAGATCATAACTCGTCTGGAAACGTGTGCTCCAATGTCACAGCTCTAGCCAAAACCAATCTCCAAAAAGGTCCCCTGTGCTGGGCTGTTACAGCATGGCCCCCTCTTCCAACACTGACCGTTTACGCCTTAATTCATCATCAACCCTCAAGACAACCATGTCCAACTGTCCCAGAATTCATTTCCTAATGAGCTTCTAGTGCCTTTTTACCTTGATCTTGACATAGCGATCAGACTGATGGCGGATGAACTTCTTGGTCCTCTTCTTGACAATTTTAGGTTTCACGAGAGGTCTGAGGGCAGGCATGGTGTCTACAATAGATAAAAGTGGAATGAGAGGGAAGCCCAGCACCAAGGCGGTGGTTATCCCACATCCAGCGCGTGTAGCAGACTCTCTTCCACTCACCGGCCACGCTGGAGGCCAGCGAGGGAATGGGTATTCACCTGCAGTGGCTCTCCCTCCCGCTTCCGAAGCTGGCAGAGCACCGGCAGCTCTCCAGATGCGATCCTGGGAGGTGACGCGTGCCCCACACGACTTCCACACCCGCCGCTGCAGGTACTGCACTCCCACCCGTTATCCTCCTGCCCCAGCTACCCAAGCGCCCTTCCCACTGCGACACGCGGCTCCGACAGCCCCGCCTGGCAGCGGTGCCAGCTCTGCTGCTGAAGTGTCCCCGCCTCACCCACTCGGGACTCCCGCGGGTTCAGCCGCAGCCCCGCGGCACTACCACGGAACGCGGTGGCTTTCGCTCGTCTCCCTGTTCAGCCCCGTGCCGCCCCGCAGCCCCTGCCCGGGGCCCGCCAGCGCCCCGGGACTGGACGCCTGCACCCTGAGCGCGGCTTCCCAGCCCACGTACGGCCCCGCTCCGCCGGGGGCCGCCCACACCGCGGCCCCGGAGCAGACCCCGGTATTCGGCCGCGGCCGTTCCTCCCCCCGGCAGGCAGAGCCGCCGGCCACCGCCTCGCCGAGGCCCACCCGGCTCCGAGCGGCCGCCGGACGCTCCGGCCCTGCGGCCCGCGAGAGGCAGCGGCCCACAGGGGGCAGCTCCCCGCGCCCCGAGGAGAACGGGTGGCGGAGGGAAGGGGGACCCGCCCGCGGGGGGCGGCCGTACCGGGCCAGCGGCCCGCGGCGGGCGGATGGAGGCGGATGGGCACTCACCGGGTGCGCGATGGCTCCGGCCGCCGCAGGCCCCGCCGAAAGAGGGAGGCGGGGCCGCGCGCAGGGGCTTGTGGGATACGCGGGCGGTCCTGCCAGGTCCGCGCCGCGGCTGCGCAGAGCGGGACCGGGCCTTGGCGGGGCACCGGGCCTTGGCGGGGCACCGGGCCTTGGCGGGGCACCGGGCCTTGGCGGGGCACCGGGCCGCCGCCGGGAGGGGCCGCCGGCCGGGCTGCCTCTGGCTGAGGTGTCCCGGGAGAACAGATCAGCGCTGCCCCACGCTCCGAGCCGTGCCCTTCGTACGAGGCTGCCAGGACCTGCCCGGCACCACCTCCGCCAGTCCCGCGCGCGGGCGCCCCCTGGTGGCGGGAGATGGCAGCCACTCGCGGGCTGACCCCGGCCCTCCGCCGGGAGCCGCAGGCACGGTGTGACGCCGCCGTTTGGCCCCCCGGCGGGACCCGGGTCCCGGCAGCAGACAGAGGGCTCAGAGCCGCGCTCACAGCCCGCACGGCTGGGACACTCCCGCGGGAGCAGGTCCGGGTGGGCCCGGCGCCCCCGTCCCCAGCGGCTGCGTGGGGGCTGCAGGGCCAGGACACGGCCTCTGCCCCGGTGGGCCCCGTGGCCGGTGAAGGCGTCTTGTCCAGATGACTGCCCAGAGGTTATTGTCACAGACCTTTTTCATTTTATTCCTCTGAAACTGTCTAAAACCAGGATAAGAAATAATAATATGTTTTACAGGAGCAGACACCACAAAAGCTGGGTACATTTATTAAAAAAGAGACTTAAATTTTTATTCCAAGAACGACCTGCACTGGGTACATCACACGAACACTGAAGAGCAGCAGCCGATGACAGAGCCCCCTGGTCGTGAGGGCAGCGGGCAGGGGCCGAGGGGGCCGGTGCTGTCCTCAGCCAATGCTCAGCCGCTCCCGGTTCTGCCAGAGCCACGTGTGGTACACGTTCAACTTGTGGTCCTCCGGCTGCACCTAAAACAGAAGTGTTTCATACTTACTCAGATACCTCCTCTTACAACACCTCACCGCTCCGAAGCACCTCTCCTCCCAGCCCAGGACCCCTCCTCAGCTCCCAGGGAGACACCACGCCACAGCCAGCAGCCCTCTGCCTCTGCCAACCCAGGAACACAGCGCTTGGTCAGCCCTGAAACACCCCGACCCCATGAATCTGCTACACCAGAGAGCAAAACAGCCCCTCGACTGCCCCCCACAGCCACCTGCCACGAGGACCCTGGCATGGCAGAGGCTCCACCAACGCCCATCTCGGAGGGGTGCCAGGATCTGGCTGGCAGCAAACCGGGTTCTTAACGTGAGCAGGGAAGATGCTCACCCCCACATCAGGGAAGTAAGAAAAACAACACCGTGAAAGTGGAAAAAAAAGTCAAGGTGACAGAAGGCTTCATGTTCAGAGGTGTAAAAGGTACATCCTGTGAATGCTAACTGTTGAAGATATAACTCATTGGTGCAAGCCCAGCGACACCAAAGGCCAGCGGCCGCTGCGGGCAGCACGGCCGCACTGCCCACCTCCTTCCACTCGTTGACACAGAAGATTCTGTAGGAGTCGTTCCCGTACTTCCCGATGCCGTGCAGCTCGATGGGGTACTTCCACCGCTTGCTCAGGTACTCGTCTGCAATGTACAGCACCGACCTCACTGCCTGCGGGCAGCAGAGACACTCTGGACAAGGCAAAGTCACAGAGCGCCGTCTGCCCTGCCGGTGGAACTGGGACCATTCCACAGACAGTTCAGGAAAGCCTACCTGAGAACCTGACGATCGTTTTTGCTCTGAGTTCATAGAGGCCGAGAGGCTTGAGGAGCTCTGACATTTCTTTCCAGTCTGCAGCCCTGGTTATTTCAGGAGAAGGATACCTCTTCAGGAACTCCCAGAGCACCGGAATTGCCATTTTTCCTAGCGAAAGAGACCATCACCAACAGAAGGCTGTGCGGGTAATTCTCTTTTCTGATTATCTATCTTTGCTTTCTGAAGTGAGCTTTCCTGAGGCAACACTTACAAATTATTTTTTTTTTTTTTTTTACACTGGCACAAATCAATATACATTTACTCTTCCATTAATGCTGTTAAAAAATGGCAGCTGTTCTGACCCTCTAACACCACCTCAACAGTCACACAACATTAAATTGCATTACTCCACCTACCTGAAGTTTTGTTGAGAAATATGGTCGCAATGAGAAGTTTCCATGGATCATGGAAAAGTGTTTCTTGGATCAGATTAAAAGGAGAACGTGGAGGAGTCCATTTTCTGAAGGCCTTCCTTCTAGGTGGGCTGGGGGCTGCACACAGAGGCAATACAGGAACATTTGTTGAAAAGGATGGATTTACCTATTTAAATGAAATAATTAAAAAAATGAAGACCTTTTGAAGCAAATTCATCTTTGTGGGGGCACTACACGTGGATGGAGCAATGGCAATCCACACAGAAATGTGACAGACCTGCGAGGGGCTATGTGGCCCCTGGCACGGGTGGCAGGAAGGGCCCAGGCCACCTGCGTGTGCTCCGTGTTCCATGTTCCCTGTATTTTCTGTGGAGAGAGGCCCTCCCCAGTGGGCACAGAGCAGCAGCCACAGGGTACAGGGTTTCCCCCAACAGGGCAAACACCTCGGCAGTCTGAAGAGAACTTCCCCCATTCACCCCAGCACCTCACAGCTGCAGAAAGAGCTGCCAAGGCACTTGGTACCAGCCTTAGTGGTTGTTCGCAGGACACACACTGCCGAGGTTTCAAACGGGACAAGCTCAGCACTAGTGCAGGAAGACGAGCCCTCTGATGCCAGAGAAGAGATTTTCTGTAACATCACTTGATCTTGAGCCGTCCTGTTCTGCACCCCCCAAACGGATTCACTTCCCTAAAGAGTATTATACCTTCTTTACTGTATTTACTTGAAAAGTATGGACTCCTTTTCCTCCTATCCACTTGTGTTCGTGGGACAGACTCTTCTGTAAAGAAATAATACTTCAGTATTAAAAAGAAAAAACCCCAAGTATTTTGCTGTCACATTTCATGCACCATTTCTACTTCACATTGTGATGGAAGTGCAAGGATTTCTGGTAGGTGTTCAGACCATAAATGTGCTTTAGGTTCACTCCAGTGCTCCTCTGTATTTCAGCTCTATGAAAAACCTTTGGAAGATAAACTGTTACTTTGCCAGAGTCTGAGGAAAGAGATTCCAGCACATGAAACCAGCCTTTTTTATGAATCAAACTGACCAACTGTGCAGCAGCATTAACAGTTAGTGCTGTGGAGGTAAGGAACATTATTATATGATCCTACACAGCTAGAGAGATCAGTAGGGTAACTTGCAGTTGTGAATAAATCTGCATCAAGTTAAATGCTGTTGGATAAAGAAACGAGACAGATCTGGATGTCAAAGCAGCTTGACCTGAAACTGAGTACTTTGCTCATAGAGTTAGGAGAAGCCCTGGCAGAGCACTGGGATAATACTCTGCTCAAAAACATACAAATACCTGGTGGCATTTTAACTGCCGTGAAGCTTTCCTTGTCCCACGGCTGCGAGATGTTAGCATCCGTTTCGGTGTCAGAGTTAAAATCCTGGTTACCTGGATTCCCTCCATCTGTCTCTTGCCCTACTTTCAGTGCCTTGGTTTGCCCCTCAGCTTGTGCAGAAGATGCGTCCTTAGAGCCTGTCTCCACACGCTGCTCCCCGGCCGGGCTCCCCAGCTGCCTCCGCGAGCAAGCGGGCGCTGACCCCAGCCCCGTGTCTGACCGTGCCCTGGAAGTGCCCGGAGTCCTTCCCGCGGCCACGGGCTCTGCGCTCTGATCGCCCACGCCCTGACCAGCGGTGACACACACGTCTGTTTTTCTGCAGAACTTCTTGTTTTGAGTGCACTCGGTTTCCTGTTTGTTACATGCTCTGCTCCGCCGTTTGTGTTGGGGATGATCTCGATTCCTCTTTTCTGCGCCCTTTCCAGTTTTCTTATTCTGAACGCTTTTTCCACCTGCCCCCTTCTTTTTGGTTTCCAAACAGTCCTCTGGGTTTATTCCTTTCACGATCAACTCTCTGCTTTCCAGGGTGGATGTGACACCTTCCAGGCGTTCATCTCCAGGCTGAACGGTTCCAGCTCTGTCCTCTGCGCCATTTTCTATACTGAGGCCTTGCACCTGACCGTGACCACCCTCGTTCTCTAAAACAGTCCCCGCAGCTTTTCTGTTGCACCTTTTCACCCTCGAACGGGCACTCCTCTGAGAAGGGGCTGCAAAATCAAAATCTTCTGCTTTTAGCGTCGTCTCCCCAGTTTTCCAAAGATACTCCACGAGTGCACGTTTCGATCTCAGCTTGTTTCCTTCAGGACTGTTGCATGAAAGAAAAGTAAATTAGCGAGGACTTCTTCATTCTCTCACTCTTCACTTAAAAAACTGTTCTGATATTTAAAAAACAAACCCAAATGACAGCAATAGTTGACAGGGCGATGTCTGGAGACGTTTCTGTGACTTGACCAAAACAGGTTTACACAAAGAGTTTACAGATAACCCTGCACATACGATACCCTCCAGCCCGTGAACTCCGCGCACCGCGCGCACCTGACAAAGTACACGTCGATCCTCCCAGCCGTCCTGCCCGACTGCCTCCGCCGGGACACCTTCTGCCAGCCGCCGGGGCCGGGACGCTCTGCCGCCTCGTCTCGGCTGCCGCCCGGGAGGCTGCGCGGGGAAGGAGACTCTTGGATGGGGCCCGGCTCCGAGCGGGGGCTCCGCGGCGGGCCCGCACACGGCCCCGGGGGACAGCCCGGCCTCGGGCCCGCCACCGCCCCGCGGGCGTCACCCGCCGCCATCACCCTCACCCCGCCGGCGAACCCCGCGCCCCATGCCCGCACGGCCCCGCCGCCGCCATCCCGCCCGTCGCCGCAGACGCCCACCGGCCGGCCGCCGCCATGCCGCGTGCCTCCGTCACGTGACGCGCCGCGGCACCTCCCCCTGCACGTGAGGGCGCGCGCTGCCGACGTTCCCGCGCGCTGCCCTGCGCGAGCGCCCCCAGCCGGCCGGCGGGCCTGTGCGCATGCGCGTTGCCCGTGGCGACGGCGGGCGGGTGTCAACAAGCGCCGGGCAGCGGCGCTGAGGCGGGACGGGCTGTGAGGCGGGACGGGCTGTGGGGCGGCCCGGCCCGGAGGATGCGGGCCGCGCTCACCTGGCGCGACAAGGCCGAGCAGTGGTGAGCGGCCCTGGGGGGAGCCGGGCTGCGGCGGCCCGCGAGGCGGTCTGTGAGGAGCCGCGCCGTGGCCCGGCGGTGGGGCTGCGGGCGGGGAGCGGGCCCGAGCACGGTGGCGGTGCCCCCCCGCGAGTGGGTGGGCGGCGGTGGCCCGGGCCAGCTCGCCGGCACCGCCCGGTGCTCTGTTGCGGGAGTCGTGGGCTGCGTGTCCGCCTCTGGCCTGCCGTCCCGTCCCCCGGGCAGGAGCAGCCGCGTTCCCGCGGCCTCCTGGCCGGTACCGGTGATCCCGCCAGGCAGAGCCTTCCTGGGGTGGTTTTTGCTTCTCCCGCTTTACACAGCCTGCGTCTGTGCCCGTGTGGCTCTGCCCGCAGGGCACCGCTGCCCCGCTCCCCGGTGTGCCCGGGCCGGGGGAGGAGAGCCATCTCCCCGGGGAATTTCCTCTGGAATCGGGGATACTCTGAAGTGTGCAATTCAGCAATTCCTGTTACGTGGCACCTTTGATGTTAAAGGAAATACATTTTCTGCCTACTAACATGAGGTTTTCTTCTTTGTTTGTTTTTATTTAGTATTTATGATCTCGCATTCAAACCAGATGGGACTCAATTGATAATTGCTGCTGGAAATAGACTGCTGGTAGGTAACCTTACTTTTTCTACTCTTGCATTTACAGCTGTATGACTATGATTTCTTTCACATTAACTTATGAATGTAACCTATCAAAAATCCTTTTATCTCTGCCAGTCCAGCCTCACATCTACATATGTATTAATGCAGGCAAACCGGAAAGCGTTTTGAAGCTTTTCAGTGTTCCTTACCAAGTTTTAAGCTCTGTTTCCAAAAGTAATGAGATTTAAGTTACTTGTGCCATCTCACCCTCTTGCACCTCACCTGGTGGTTTGAAATCCATGAACCTGCATCCAAACACAGCACAATGGCATGGTACACAGACACTGTGTTGTCACAAGTTTCATGAAAATCGCCATGAAAAGGGGAAAGAAACTCAAACTGATGTCCCAGCTTTGTGAGAAGCTTCAGCTGTAACTCATTGCGGTTTCCTGGGTCCGCTTGCCCACCGCCAGCCCATCAGCAAGAGCAGCTCAGGACCGTGGTTCCTGCAAAGCTTTCAGATGGGGCACGTGTAGAAACTGCAGGGCTGGCTGGCACCGTTACAGAGGTGGAGCTCAGAACTGCAGGACAGCAGGCTTTATGATCCTCAGTGCTCGCAGAGTGGTAGATGTTGTGTTCATTCTTTCCAGTCATTTATTATGTTTAAACATCTATTGCGGGGAAAGAAGGGAAGGAAATAAAAGAAGCTGGCCAAATGAGCTGTTTGGAAATTTCTTTTGTGCATGTAGTTTTTCACTCCTGAGTCTTTTCTCATTCATAAGAAAAGATGCTTCTGTACTTTAAAACGTTTTGTCTTGCATGGACTGTATGCTGTGCGAAAAAGCAAACACAAACAAAAGTGTCTAACCTTGTTGGCCTTCAGTAATTTTATATTCTAGCCCTCAGTGGAAGATTTTGATGTTTGTTTTTGTTTTCCCCCTCTGTAAATAGGTATATGACACTTCTGACGGAACCTTAATCCAGCCTCTGAAAGGACATAAGGACACTGTATACTGTGTGGCTTACGCTAAAGATGGTAAATACCACTTTGGGGGCTTTGTTAGTCTGCTCTGTAAAGTGCACATCTTCCATTTCTTATTGCTCGTTGATAAATAGAGAAATTGAGATTATTTCAGTATTTTGAACATGTGTGCGAGTGCTAGTGTTTTGTTTTTTAATGGAGAGTTTGAGCTGCTGTACAAATGCTACATGCAGAGGTGCTGTACTTTTACACATAAGGCTACCTGTTAACCCAAGAACTGTAGTCCTCACTTCCCCTCCCCTTCTACTTCAGTGATGGTTAAGTTTATATTTGTGGGATGATGTGAGAAGGGTTACCCCAGAGATCCCTCTTCCTAGTATTATTCCACCAGCCTCTGATTTTTATGCCCATAGTTCCTCTATCCCAAAGCTTCCCAATCTTCTGATGCCTCACATGTTACCATGCTCACTACAGACCTTATTCTGCTCCCAGCTCTTTCATTGTCTCAGAGTCTCATTCCATGGGGACTTACTGTGTGTGGGTCAAAGGACTTCCTCTCAAATGCTGCTGTTTAAGGTACCTGTGAAAAAGTACCATTTTTCCCTTGACGCTGTTGCATGAATGTCCAACCTGTGACTACCAGTGTTGGCAGGACTGGCGACTTGCTTGCGCTGCCGGGCTTTAGCGAGGCGCTCTCTGTGAGAGTAACAAAAAGTCGTCAGAGTTTCGCGTAGTCGGAGAAGCACAGTCACACCAAGAGACTTGCAGTGTTAGGCCCTTTATTACTTGAGCCTTGTCAAGTTCAAAAACCTCTTGCTCTCTCTTTGATTATTTGGAGTGAAAGTGATTCTGGTATGCATGGGATTTAAATTATATTTAATTCCTAGGCAAACGTTTTGCATCTGGTTCTGCTGATAAAAGTGTGATAATTTGGACTTCAAAGTTAGAAGGAATTCTGAAATACACGTAAGTGATGCCTTTCAATTCTGTGCCTCTCAAAAACAGACTTGGATTATGCGCTTCTGCTCTCAAAGTACGTGCCCTTAGACTTGGAAGGAGGCTGACTGAGGGCAGAGCCAATGCTAGTGAGTGGGTAATGGGAGAGCGAGGAGGAAAAGAACAGTCAAGTATCTGAATGAGACGGGAAGGTAATTAAAGGCATAAAAGAGGGTGGGAAATCCATATAAATTTCTCAATTTAGAGGACTGGCAGAAAACTGGAGGAACTGTATAGATTGCTATAAAATGAAACAGAGTATGACTCTGATCTTGCATAATAAACAAAACTCACATAATTCTGATTCAAAGACCAAATTAAAGATAAGGTTTGGTACTTCTGGTATATTTCCATCCTTATTCTGGCTGGTTTTGTCATCCCTCTTAAGTGACATCTTCAAATTCTGTTTCTGAATGTGTGTGTACATGTATTACTAGTTAGTAGGCGCAAGCTTGTGTACTACTAGGGGCATACACAAGCATACTTGCTGTAGAATGTGGGTATAACCTTTAATTATATTTCACATTCCACCATCTACATACATTTTTAGCTAATCTTGATGAAATGCAGTGAATCTTGCCACTTAGAGACAGGGGTTTTTTAAGGATTATTACTGATTTCGTTTACAGTAATTGCAGATTAATTTGATGTAGTATAAACTGATCAAATTATTTCTGGGATCTGGCAAACCTTTCAGCTATCTTGCTGATGGGAGGCATTTAAGAATGATTTATTGAAATATGATTGTAACTTCATTCTAGGCATAATGACTCTATACAGTGCGTTTCCTACAATCCTCTCACTCATCAGTTGGCATCCTGCTCTTCCAGTGATTTTGGTATGTCTCCTTCCTTCAACTTGTCCATTAAGCCAGTAAATCTGTTAAAGTTCTATAGCTAAGGTAACTACAGATAGGTACAGCCCTTTATATCCAGAAGAGACGAGAGATAAAGCTCCCTAAAGTTAAGTAACATACTTATTTAAATCCCTTAAACTGAGTTGGAAAGGGCTATGTAATGAGGTGCCACAGGGTAGAATGTACTACTTTGTTACTATGTTTTTTTGCAGAGACATGCTCTGTGATATTTAGATGGATTTTTTTCCCATTTACTGATAAATAGTATGTATTTACATGTCCTTCTAACAGTGGGTGAGACTTTGATCCCTCTGAAGTCCCGACTGTTTTCTGACAATATTAGTTTCTAATCTGAACGCTGGTAAATGCTTACTTGTGATTTACTTTGGCTTTTTGTTTGCTTTAATCAAGGCTTGTGGTCTCCTGAACAGAAGTCAGTCTCTAAACATAAAACTAGCAGTAAGATTACTTGCTGCAGGTAAGTTTTAAGGATTACCTGTGACATTTAAGTTTGTTCCAATACAAATAATTCAAAATAATATGCAAGCTTAAAGAAAGATGTTCAAGTGAGATGGTTCACCGTATGCAGACAGTACCTGGTAGTGTGAGGAGGGCTCTCCTGCCTTGCTCTTCAGTGGCATTGTGTACTTCATGCTGCTTTGCCATTATCATTAAAATACCTGAGCAGTTTATGATGCTCCAATAGGAACACAATCAATTTGTGAAAGATGATTCGTTCTTTCTTGTGTAATCTTCTCGGAGAGCACTTTCCCCCCCCTTCTCCCCCTTTTTTAATAGCAAAGAGGTTTGTTTTTTATTTGGTACTTTTTATAACTGAATTGTTCTGAAAGTATCGGAGAGGTTTTCTGGTCTTGAGCAAGTGTCTTACCTTCTCTCTCCCTCTGTTTAGCCATCTTGTGCAATAACAATAAAATGAAGTTGGAGGAAAACTCCTTATACTTTTTGTTTGTAGAGCTGTTCATCTCCTGCGTTTTCAGTAGAAGGAGATATTGCCATTGTGTGGAACCTGAAGCAAGGGTACATTTGTGTAGTCATCCCTTTAGGCACAGCAGAAACAAGAATAGGAAGCAGGTCTCCTCTGTCCCGCACCATGCAGGTTTATCTGATCAGTGTTCTAAACGTGGCTTTGCAGTCTGGTCTGCTGCCAGCTGTCATCCCCGAAAACGTATCTGTTACTTAGCACATGTTAGAAGTATCGCAAGCAGATGATGGCTTTATTTTTTTTTTTCCTTATATCTACATTTCTTTATTTCTGTGTATGTTATAAAATGTTCTTGCTGTAGTGCATGCTGTTTCCATAAATGTGGATTTAGATGCATAAACAAACTGTAGGATTACTGGCTACCTCCCAGAGCTCCCGCTTAGAAGTGTATTTCACTCAGTCATCTCTATTTGAGTATGCTGTACCATCCTACCTTCCTGCTGCTTGTTTTGAGTAGTTTGCTCTTCAGTATGTGTGTGTTTTATCAGCTGGACAAATGATGGCCAGTACCTTGCTTTGGGGATGTTCAATGGCATTGTCAGCATAAGGAATAAAAATGGCGACGAGAAAGTTAAAATCGAGCGTGCAGGGGGTGCTTCATCTCCAATATGGTCCATTTGTTGGAATCCATCCAGGTAAGTTATTTCATCCTTTGTTTTTTTTCATGCTGAATAGATAATCCTTGGATTACTGATTGCAGAAAGGCTTGACTTCTATCCCTGCTGAAACAGACTAATGCCATGTACCTTACCTTTTGTAAAGTGGTTATGTATTGGGGTTTTGGCTTTGTTTTCTTTGGGAGGGTGGGGGGTATCTGTTTGGATTGGGGCAGAGAGAGGGGAGCAGTATTTTCACTTCAATTCAAAGGGAATATTGTTCTAAATATGTGAATAAACAATTACTGTTGCAGTAGGTGGGAGAATTTTTGGAGAAGAGCAGATGAACAAGAGGAGTCAGTTCACAGCTTTTTAGAGGAGATACCAGTACTGAAATCCAGGCCTGGCAGTAGGCAGTGTAGTGAGACAGAGGGAGAAGACCGTGAGGAGGAAGAGACCTCTATGGATTCCAACTTGTGAGTGAAACTTCAAAGGAACATACCAAGCTATATTATCTAGAACAATACTTTACAAAAAGGACCAAAGCAGAGAGTATTATGCAGAGTACAAAATCAGACCTTCAAAAATGAGAAAATTCTAGATGAACAGTGGCCTGTATGGGCTTGATTTATTTTGCTGGCATGTGTTCATGATGAGGTGGTTCTGAAGTAGGTGATAGCAGTTGCGTTTCCCCACAGGTACGTGCACTGAGCAGAGGGAGGGTGTGTACTGAACAGTTAGCTTTTCATTAGGGTTTTTTGTCTCTTTCCTTTTGGTTCAGTTTATGGCTAGAGGCATTATTTTCAGGAGAATGTTCAGATTGCCATCTCCCTGCTTCCTAGGCAAGAAGCTGCGCAGAAGGTGACTCATGTTTTGCTCCAAGCTGAACAGATCATGTCAGAGTGCCAAAGTTAATGAGTTTGAGACCTGAGGCTTTCCTCAGTCTGCTGCTGCTCTCACACAAACATTGATTTTTATTTTTTTTTTCCCTTGCCTTACACTGATAACTGCTTTGCAGTTATTCCTGTAAAGGAGACTGATTTTTCTTTTATGTCCCCCAAGCTGTCTTCCTCAGTTCTTTATGCCAAGATGTATCTGCTGACCTTTCAGTTGGTAGTTTTTTAAAGAGTAATATGAAGTATCCTCTTGTTTGGTTCTATTGCTTTAAGAAATTTATTAATAAATTGTTGTACAATTACTACCTTTTTTTTTTTTGTTAGAGATGAACGAAATGATATTTTAGCTGTGGCAGACTGGGGTCAGAAGCTTTCCTTTTACCAGCTTAGTGGCAAACAGGTACGTTTTAGAAAGTGTGTTCAAGTGTGGCAGTTAGTTAATTTCCAATTCTGTTTTGTATCCTGTATTCAAAGTGTTTGCATACTAGTGCTTTAGTAGCTACATTAAGTGTTTTCTGTTTTCCCAACCTTTTATGAGGCTGCTTTTTTTTAACCGTCTTTTCCTTTAGCTTTTGTTTCTCCCGTGGCAACTCAGCTGCTGTCTTACAGTTCTTGGATTAAAGCCCTTACAACTTTGCTGACTTCTGTGATATGGCTTACTGGTTTGTGGAGGACACCTTTGTATTGTTTTCAACCCCTTAAAGGGAGTTTTGTGAGTTGCTTGCATTCTGAGTAGACTGGTTTGGGGCTGTAGGGATTCTTGGATGTATTTTAGGACTGCCTGTGGGAATCTTAATATACCCAGAGGTTCTGGGGTATTGAAAAGTTGTGCATGGCCAGAGAGATGAGAAGAGTGATGGCACCAGTTGCCTTGGGAAAACATGAAATGATCCTTTTGGTAATGTGGTTGTTGGGTTTTTCTTTAATTATTTTTGTTTTCCTTTGTAGATTGGGAAGGACAGAATGCTCAATTTTGATCCTTGCTGTCTTAGCTACTTTACTAAAGGCGAGTATATTTTACTGGGAGGCTCGGATAAACAAGTTTCCCTCTTCACGAAGGACGGCGTGCGTCTTGGTACCATAGGAGAGCAAAGCAGTTGGGTGTGGACATGCAAAGTTAAACCAGATTCCAACTACGTGGTGAGTAGGAACATTTTTCTGATATTTTTCACAATTTGTCATATAAGGTAGGACCATAAATTTCAAACTCAATTGCTTAATCTAGACATTTCTACTGAGGCAGCAGAACCTAAGCAGGGTCTAGTGAGTCCTAGAACTACCCGAAATTAAAAATATCCTGCAGAAGTAAAACTTGGGCTGTAAGAAGGCTGTAAATGAGCTAACACCTCCTTTCAGGTGGTAAGACACTTGCTACATTTTGATTGGGGAAAAAAAAAAAAAAAAGGAGGGAAAAGAAGTAAAATAACAGCTAATAACTTCTAGGTTGACCAAATCTAATTCCATGATGGGAAGAAAATGTTCAGATCTGTTTGAGTTACTAACATTACACCTTTTGGAAAATGCCTGCAAGGCAACTGTTAGCCATAAATGATGCGCTCTGTGTCACTGTCCAAATGTGAAGAGGTACAGAGTGAATTTAAAAAAAAATACACACATACACACACCCCCAAAAAAACCCAAAACCCCACAAAAAATAAAATAAAAACCCCTTCAGCAGCCGCCCCCCCCCCCCCCCCCCCAAAAAAAAAAAACAAACCACAAACCAAAATCGAACACAACCTAACCACCAAACCAAACCCTACCCACTCGCCCCGTGTCTTCATGGTCTATAATCAGATCAGTCCTCCTTTTGCATTGCACTTCACCACTGTTTAAGTACAAGTAGGT
This sequence comes from Podargus strigoides, assembly GCA_028020825.1. Lineage (NCBI taxonomy): Eukaryota > Metazoa > Chordata > Aves > Caprimulgiformes > Podargidae > Podargus > Podargus strigoides. Next base: position 493,897 of record CM051629.1, on the reverse strand, counting down.
GGTAATTGGTATCAGTCTATATATTATGCAGGAAAAGGAACATGCTGTTCATATAAATACTTTGTGTTTTGCCAGTTCTCACCTACACGTACCAATTAACTGAAATTATTTTCTTTTTGTGTTCAGGCTGTAGGATGCCAAGATGGAACAATATCCTTTTATCAGTTGATTTTCAGCACTGTTCATGGCCTTTATAAAGATCGTTATGCTTACAGAGACAGCATGACTGATGTTATTGTCCAGCACCTAATCACTGAACAAAAAGGTAATTTCACACTTGTAGTCAGACCAAAACTTCACTCTCACTCTGTTTTGGTTTGGTTTTTTAATTAATATCCGTCAGAACACTTAGAATATATGCTGCATGTACCAGAGGGATTGTTGTCACTTTGATGTGGAACTGAGGAGCACTGTTTGCAGGATGAAGGTGCAAACTTGGATTCTGGAGGATCAGCGCTGACGAGCTTAGTGAAAGATGTGGGGATTTGAAAGGACACTGGGAGGGGCAGAGGCTTTTGAGATAAGGTTTTAATCTCTGTGAATGAGATAAAAATACTGTACATCACATTTAGCTTTTTTTTGTTGTTGTTACTTGCAGCCTGAAGGGTTTGTGCCCATTTTGTTTCTATGGATCCTCTGGCTTTTTATGACAGGGAATCAAAGTGTTTCTCCAGAATGTACTGTTGACAAATAATAGAGCATGATAAATTATGATGGGGATAGTAGATTACATAGGTGCAGAACAACAGACGTATCTGAGCAGGAATCTGCTTTTAATTTTAGAGGTGCTTTAGAAAGATTCAATTTTAATGTATTGGTAAATTTTCTGATTTCTATATCCATTATTTTTGTGTCAGCCTATACTGTATTGGGTTTGTGTTTTGTTTTGTTTTATTTTTTTCTCTAGTTAGAATAAAAGGCAGAGAGCTTGTGAAGAAAATTGCAATCTACAAAAACAGATTGGCAATCCAGATGCCAGAGAAAATCTTGATTTACGAGTTATACTCGGATGATTCTTCAGATATGTATTATCGGGTGAAGGAAAAGATAGCAAAAAAATTTGAATGCAACCTGCTGGTTGTATGTTCAGATCACATTATTTTATGCCAGGTATGTGCCTTAAAAATCTAGAGTAGCCTTGGGGTGGATTCAGACCTTAAGATAGCTGACTGAACAGCTGGTGGGAAAAGGCTGTAGTGTAAATCCCTGTCGGTTTGTCCCGGAGGTACCGCTGTGTAGCGCTGTTGTAACGTGCGGCGCTGAGGTACTTGTAAGCAATAGCTGAACAGCCTCTGTAGGAAATTGGATAAATTAGCACATAATCCAGGGGAATTTGCGGGTGGGGATGAAATACTACAAAAATGTGTGGTTTTCTTTTTGTTTGTCCACAGCACTGGAAAACCTTAAAGAACTCACCCTGTTGAACTGACTGTTTGACTTCATTATTTTTGCACGTAAAAGTAGGCACGCGTGCCAGCGTAACGACAAACATAGCACATAAAAGACACAGCGGTTCTGTCTTTACCTCCATGCAGTATTTTGTATGTTGCTGTGTCTTTAGGAGAAGAGATTGCAGTGCCTCTCATTCAGTGGCATTAAAGAGCGAGAATGGCTGATGGAATCTCTTATTCGTTATATTAAAGTAATTGGAGGACCTCCAGGAAGAGAAGGCCTCTTAGTTGGTCTAAAGAATGGTCAGGTAACACATAATGTCTGGTGTGTCTTTTCACTGCAAATAAAATCTGTTTCAGGCTCTTAGGGGGAGACCTTAGGAGCAGCCTGCTCTTTTATAACCTAGAATTTTATTTGACGGAGTCTCATTGTATGATTAAAAACTGAATACTTCTGTCCTTCACATTCTCTGGCTGTAACATTCAAACAAACATGTTTAACTTTGTACACTTCTCCTGATGACCACTTGTGAAGGTGTGGATGTTCTAGAGGTGAAATTGCTGGTTCTTTTACAAGCCAGTTAGCAGTTTAGATTTCAAACTGGAGCCCTGAGGTATTGATACAGAGAACAGGAATAGAAAGGAAGCTGAGAGCCTTTGTGTCTTCTGTATCTATGCTATTTATTCCTGTAGTGTTAGATTGATTAATTGTTTAACTAGTGGAGCATTAAAAAATCTAGGATGTATAGCACATGATTGATCTGTATAGGCTTACAGTCTAGAGTGTACAGTGGAAACAAGTCTTTTCAAGATACCTCCGACTGAAAGCATTTCCTTCATTTTAATGCACAGTTTATCGCTGACAGAAATTGCAGTTGCATGCTTTAAACAGCATTAAAGTTTGTACCTGCTATGCTGTTTCTAGTTTAGGAACAGAAGTGGCTGACTGACTTTGGTTTCAAACACTCCTAGATTCTGAAGATCTTTGTCGATAACGCCTTTGCGATCGTCCTGTTGAAGCAGTCCACAGCTGTGCGCTGTCTGGACATGAGCGCGTCCCGGAACAAGCTGGCAGTGGTTGATGAGAACGATACCTGCCTGGTGTATGACATTCACACCAAGGAGTTGTTGTTTCAGGTAAGATTCAAAGTCTTAAAAAAAATAAGGGGAGGGGTGGGAGGGGTGTGTGGCAAAGTGCTTTAGAGCACAGAACATACCGAAAGTGTTGCTGTGCAGAAGTTAGTAGAACTGTCAGTTAAGCCATCATTTAAAGCCATCATTTAAACTACCCCTTTAGAATGGAAAGATGGATTTAGACAGGGAATTAGAAGACAGAAGATGTATGTGAGCAACAGCTGAATAAAGAGCACTTAAACATGCGACCTGTTCGGTTTAATTTAGAGCTCTGTCCTGGTTCCCTTTGAAACACTGCAGTTAATGAGCATTCTGGTGTTATCATTAGTATGAACAGAATGAAAGCCTAAGCTTCTTGGTTCATCATGTATTCCCAGACTATACAATGGATAACAATAATTCTCTCTTCATTGCCAGTTTAGCAGTCACTCTAAGGGTTCACTTCTTCATGATGATGAAACATTTTCAGAGAACACTGGATAGAAAGTATGAAGTGCCACAAAGATAGGGCCTGTAACTTTTGTTTTGTAATGGGCATAAAAATTATAAATAAAATGTGATAGTTATGTAAATGCATTATTGTGGAATTTGATATTATGTTCTACAGTTTCATAGCATTGGTTGTTAGTAAATACAAAACAAAGACAAGACAATCACATCTGTTTATTAAAATGTAAAATATGTCCCTGTGAATCTGTTTAGGAATATACTAGACTTCAGAACATTACAAACGTAAGAAAGTGTGTGTGTGTGTGCACACCCAGGCTATAATAGGTCAGACATTCCAGCTGAAGGATGCATATTTCTTAGGAAAGGAGATGTGATTGCTTCTGTTGTAATCATCAGTTATTTTGCTCATTAGGAACCCAATGCTAATAGTGTGGCCTGGAACACACAGTGTGAGGATATGCTTTGCTTTTCTGGAGGGGGTTACCTCAATATCAAAGCTAGTAACTTCCCTGTCCATCAGCAAAAACTTCAAGGCTTTGTTGTGGGTTACAACGGCTCCAAGATCTTCTGTCTTCATGTTTTTTCTATGTCAGCTGTTGAAGTTCCGCAGGTAATCCTTTAATCTCATTAAGTGTTGCTTTACATTTCATAAACATCAATGTTTAAGAAGTAAAGAAGCTTTTCTGAGATTTACTTGTATTCCATTACCAAAATGATTGCAGTTCACACTTTCTTCATCGTTATTTAAGTTATATAGCATGATATATTTTATTTCTGTTTATTTGGCATTAATTAAGCTAACTTCCTTTTTGCTGCTGTTGGTTATTGTTTCTAATTCTCCATTTCTACATGTGAACGCACATAATCTGAAAGCAACGCTGAAGCTGTGGTGCAGGTGTTAACCTCTTCCTTCAGTTTTGCTGTAGTCTCTCTGTACTTTTTCTCAAGTTGTAATTTCATTTTTCTTGTGAGTACATCAAATACTGTCTTGCTGGTGCTTCATCTAGATGTGTTTAGGCAATACTTAAGCTGTATATTTTAGTGTGACTGTATAGTACATGTGTACTCTTTATATTCTGAATTTGGAGATTGCCTTCCATGAAGTGCTGTTTTCTGTGTTATGGGGAGCAACGGAAGAGTCTAAATCAGTCCAAGAACAAACCAAACCAAACTAACAAAAAAAAGTATTCTGACTTATGCACCCAAGTGTGGGCAGGATCTGAAACTGAGAGTCAGTGAAGGCGGCCGAGGTGCCACGTGCCTTTCCTGCCCGACGGATACCAGCGCTACAGACCCTGCCCGCCCCTCCGGGGCAGCGCAGCCCTGCGGTGGGGCTGGGCGTGCGGGGGTCACAGCCCTGAGGTCCACCAGCCCCAGTACACTGTGTCTGCCTCTGGCAGGCTGTAGGCACCAGTATGCCACAGAATCATGGTGAAATATGACAGGCAGCTTTTTCAAAGCTATGCTTTTGGAGGGGAGGGAGTAACAAAACATATACAATTTTCAGACAAATTTATAAAAATAACATAAGAATCAATCTGCACACTGTCTTTGGTTGCAAACCCCGAGTCAAAGGTAATCTAGCTGCAGTGCTCCCTCTTTGTTCCAAGGGTTCGAGCTGTCGCTGCAGATCCCAAGCCTTGGTCTGTCTGTGCCAGCCTGTGGTTGACAGTTTCTCTCTTGAGTTTGCTTTTAGGGCAGGTCCTTGAGGTCGTGTGTTTTGGGCTGAATAGGTGCAGTCTTGGTACAACAGCTTTGTCACCAGGGTTGGCAGAGAAAGGTTGCTTCCTCATGATACGTCTTCCCCTTGTGTCTGAATATTTCCAGGGATGCTTCATGCTGCGGTGTTGTGCCACTTTTCATGGTTTTAGCTGTTGAGAACAAACTACCCCCTCCTTTGCTCTGCTTCTATAGTATTAAAACCAAATAAAGCTCATTATACATAATATTTAGCATATACAGTGATCAGATTCCCTAATATGCAAGGAACTGAAGATTTCAAGATGGATGAATTTGGAATTTAATTAACCCAGCTTGTCCAAAGATACACCGCTAATCACCCCAGAATATTGTTCTGTTCAGTATTCAAAAAACCACACGTTTATTCTCTGTGCAGCTTGTAATGGTTGTGATTGGAATATATTTTCTTTCCCCAAAGTATGTAGAGAATTTCACTAATACATCTCAGTACTATGCTTTCTAATACATGTTTTTCACTGGAAATCTTCAGTCTGCACCCATGTACCAATATCTGGAACGAAAAATGTTTAAAGAAGCCTATCAAATTGCGTGTTTAGGAGTGACTGATGCTGACTGGAAAGAGTTGGCCATGGAAGCCTTAGAAGGACTGGAGTTTGAAACTGCTAAAAAGGTAAAGCAGCTATTTACTTACTTAGCAGAAAGCTTGTTTTATATTTATGTATATGTATATATATATATTGTGTGTGTGTTTTATAGCTGGAAAGTGCTGTCCTGGGTTATTGTCTTGCTTGTCCTTAGTGTATCTGTGTTATTCCACATGCCAAAGAAAATGTGGGTTTGTTATATACTCAGGATCTTGAGATGAGGTTTTAAACTGAAATCGACTTTATCTCTCTAGATAAATGCCATGTTCTAATTCAAAGTGTTAAATGCAAAGAAAATGGTTTCTTTCATCTGCTGGAAAATACACTGATGAATTAGAGGGCAGTAGAACTGGAAAGCTGTTCGGTGCTGCTGACCACCGGGTGGCAGCAAAGAATGCCTCAGTGACTCCCCCGCCTTCCCTCACGCCCTCATCTGCCTCTTTTTCCCCTAAGTATTTAATATAACCTCAGCTCAGAGGTGGAGGTTTCGTATTCTTTATTTGCACACCAATCTTCTTCGAAGGCAATGGTGATGGGATGTCATCGGTTTAGTCGTTTTCTATCTGGAATGCCTTGTTTTGGGGACTGGTCTATAAATGGGCATATGCTGAAGCACAGTTTTCCCCAGCATAAAATACTTCCCTATTTGCTTTCACCACCTTTTCTCGAATAGGAGAGGGCAAACTGAGTTCAATGTCATGAATACTGTATGAAAGACAAAATATTCTAAAGATGTGCAGGGAATGGCCTGTAATGATAGGCATCTTTTAATAACAGATTTTTTTAAAAGGAAATTAAATGCTTTATTTTTCTTTTTTCTTAAGTGGAGGCATCAGAATAATTCCAGTTTCGTAGATGGCTTTATGCAAATAGATATTCTTAAAAAGAAGTTTTCAGTGCCTCCTTGGAATTTTAAAGTAGTGCCCTCTTAGAATTAGAGCGGATTAATTTGAACAAAAGCAGCTTCTTGACATTAAAGGCTCTCGTAGTTCCTAGTCCGATCTGGTGTAAGCAGAATATTCTATGCCCTCTGAAGCATTCGTTTGGTTAGAAGTCTCAAACGTGCAGTCTAAACAGTTAAATTGCTATTTTTTGATGCACGTCAAGAATAAGTGCTAAGCTGCTGTAACTCGCACGTGACTTTGCCATTTGAGACTTTGGGTTGCACATTTATCTCCATTTGCAAAAGATATTACACTGTCTAGCAGTACTTTTATCTTCTTACTTTCTTTCCTCTCCCTGAGCTACTTCCATACTGAATTTTCAGAATGGTATAAAAACTCTAAGCACATGCAGTATGCTTAGAACATACAATAAATCGTATTGCCAACCTCGGAGGAATTTCCTTACATTTCCTTGTCTGTATCACGCTCTGCAGCAGAATGGAAAAGCTACAAAATAGCCAGAATAAAAGTATGGAATATTTTAAATGGCATTTTGTATTTCTTGGGGGACTGACTGCACACCTACCAGTCCCTGCCTTTGCTGTGTGTTCTCAGTGATAAGCTGTTTGGATTGGACTGGTCCCTTATTTACTGTAATGCCTCAGAGGCCCCACCTGACTGGTTAGGGGCTACACAAACCCAGACCCCAGCATATTTCTGTCTCTCTGAAGACAGTTTCATTAAGGTATAACAATATTCCGTTGATTTTTCTGGCATTTCAAGTTAATTCCTTTTATTCTTTTTTTTTTTTCTTTTTCTTTTCTACAGGCATTTACCAGGGTACGAGACCTTAGATATTTAGAATTGATCAGCAGCATAGAGGTAAGAGTGTTACAGATAGTGTATTTTCTTACACTTGGTACTGTGCCAAAATGAGTACTTTCTATTTTGGAGGGACTTTTGTTCAGATAGTGCTTCTGACTGCTGGATATGTGTTTAAAGTGAAAAATCTGATTAGTAGAGGCAACTCAAACCGTAGTCATACAACTGAAACTTCATGGGAAAAAATGAGGGTGTGGAACGATGAGAATTTCTGCAAACTGTCATCAGCAAAACTGGAAAAATATTCAGTATTCAATTAATAATTGGTAGAACACTACGGTGCTAACAGCTTTGTACAGAATACTTCACAAACATGAGTTAATTAAGCCTTTCCTTACCCCCTGGAGGTAGGTAATTACTATTATCTCCTCTTTGCAGAGCCAGAAACAGGCCCAGAGAAATAAAATGACAAACTCAAGGTCTCATGACAAGTCTGTGACAACTGGAAATAGAATTTGGGATTCCTTACTTCCATACTGTGCTCTCATCAGTAGTTCTTATTCTTTTCACACTTCCTGATAGAATTTCACAAGACAATAACTGTCTGTCTTGAGCACATTAAAAGATGTGGTATCACCCTTGTCCTTCTGCAAAGACTGCATGATAATGCTCAGTTTAAAGATCCCTGTCGAGATGGCAGAAAGGAAATTCCTCTTTCTCATGCTAATTAGATTTACACCTTCTCTGAAAGAATCCATTTCTTGCCTCCTGCTTCTGCAGAGCTGTCCTGGTTCTGTCAAAGCACCAGCTGGTTGCAGTTGATTTTGCTTGGTGTCTCTCATGGGACGAAGTTCTGCGTTAGGAGCCCTCTTGTTGTTGTTGTTAGAGGGTAGGTAGGTAGATGAGAGCATTCTCTCCCCGCTACTAACCTCTCTTTTCCACATGTGCTTCTTCAGATCTGCAGCTATTGAGGGTATTCTGGAATTGTCATGTTCTTTTCTCTTTAATGAGAAAGATTTCCTTTGTAAATAAGCATAAACTTATTTTCAGACTTCCTGAAAATGCTCTTTCGGAAGCGAGAGTTCTACGTCGTTGCTTACTCTTGCTGGTGGTGTATTGGATTCCTTTTAAGGCTTGTAAGGGTGTGACTAAGCACACATGTTCCATTAATATCATGGTTTTGTCTCGGTAATGACACATTTTTTTCCTAATTGATGACAGCAGGAAACATAACTGCCAGATCTCTATATCTGGCAAGATTCTGTGAATTCTTTAAAAAAATGGTCTAACAATTCCTAACAAAACCAGGTTTTTAAAGGGAATGTTCAACACCAGTCCAGTACCAGCCTAGTCAGTAAGTGTGACCAGGAGGAGTGATGGCCAAGTCTCCTTTGGCAGTAGAGGACTGAATTTGTGTGCTTGAGAATGCTTTTCCCCCTTCTGTGCACTTTTCTTTCGATTCAGTTCCCATCTATGTATTTCCATATGAGGTGGGCTAATAGCAGTAGTAATTTTACCCAGAGCGGGGTGACAAGCTATTTCCAAGAAACAGGCTAAAACATACCCACATCAAAATGCACACAGACACACGTGCAGGTGTGTGTGCATACCTGTGGCATTGGTCCCTTGAAGGCAGTGTACATTTGTGGGTCTGCTGGGTCGCCCGGCACACGCTGTGCCTCTGTGGGCCCTTCCCACGCAGCCAGAGCGAGCGGTTCGGATGTGCAGCGACTGTGGCCTCCCTGGAACCAGGAGCACGTGGTGCTGACACTGTCCTTTAGGCAGAGGCAGGTTTGCCTACTTTCTGAATCTGCTTATTGCTAGTAATTATTTTCCTGTTTGTCATACCACCCACACATATTGTTAATTTGGCCAAATGATATGCTAAAGTTTCTACAGGAGAAAATAAGGAACCTATCAGATGCCTTCTTTAAAATAGCACGGCATAATGATAGTGTGTGTTCATTTTCCTGTGTGAAATCAAGTGATTTTTCACCACTTTGGTTTGTCTGGTGACATTTAATTCTGCTCTTCCTAATTTTAATTAAGAAAAGAGTTAATCCTTTAATTAGAAATTCACCAGAAATGTAGGAGAGGCGTAATTATCATATCCTGTTACAGGGTTTTATTAACAGCTAAAATCTGAGCCTGAAAATCAGTGACTGTTTCTCACCTAGGCCCTGGCCATCCAGAATATTTCCTACATCTCCATTGTTTTTCCCCAGGAGCGGAAGAAGCACGGAGAGAACAACGACCTGTTCCTCGCGGATGTTTATGCCTACCAGGGAAAATTCCATGAGGCAGCGAAGTTGTACAAAAAGAGTGGCCAGGAAAGCCTGGCTCTCGAGATGTACTCTGACTTACGCATGTTTGACTATGCAAAGGTAATAGTTTGCAACTGAATATTTAAATGCAGAAATATTAATGTACCTGTGACTGTTTTCAAAGTAGGAGCCTACAAAAGGATTGGATGAAATGTGGGCTTTGAATTCCAGCTTTATTTTCCGAGCTAGTTGGTTGAAGTTTGTTGGTTTATAAGGGGAAGAGTGGCTCTCTGCTGTGTCTGGATGGAATGGCAGCCTTTTCCTTCAGTCTGCTACTGAGGTAGCACATTGTGTTTTGTGTAGTCTCAAATGTGTCCAGGGAACTGATTGCTTTTCAGTGTTTTTTTTTTTTTATTGGACACTACCAAAGGTGGCTCTTTCATTATGATTATATACTATTATCCATAGTAATTTGCCTTTTAAAAAAAAAAAATAACAATTTTTATGACTGTTTCTTTCCCATTATCTTGTTCAGGAGTCCTTTTTTATTTTTCATGTCTTCCAAAGATAAAAAGGTAGTACACGTGCAAAGTGTGAGTGAGTGCACCATGCATTTAATTAACTTCTGTATTATAATAAAAATATTTTTCTTTCAGGGTTTGAATTTAAATAGGTATGTTAGTTCTATATTAATGTATTTTATATAATACATTAATAGTATATAATATACTAACCTAGTATATTTTTGTTTACTGGAGAATTTGCTTCCTTCCAAATATTTAATACATCTTGGCGTTTTTTTAAAAAACTCTGTTTCCATGTAGAAATAAATTGAACACGGTTTTTAAAAGTTCTGGTTTTATATGCTGATAAGGAAGCATTGCTTGGCTTTTAAGTCTTCTGTGGTGTTTCCTTACCCAAATCCCTGAGAATGCATGCACTGGTTCATCTCATTCATCACTCCTAAGAGCCTTATTCTGCCCAGTACAGGACAAAGACTTTACCATGACACACATAGAAACTCTTTTAGCATAGATCCCACAAGCTGCGTTACAGAGAGATGTTTTTCTTCCAAGAGCTTAATATAAATACTTTGGGGTTTGCTGATGTAAGTCTGACTTCCGCTATTTTTGGCTGATGAGTCTTTGTTAACTTCAGTGTTTTGGCTCCTCGTGAACATAAATGTAATTCATAGATGCAAAGTTTCCCATAAGTCTTCTTGACTGTAGTCATGTCTATATTTAACTAGCAGAGAGCAAAAGGTCTTGTCTCCTATCCTTGAGAGGAACTGCATGCAGAGGAAATTAAAGGTACTTTGTAGCATGTGAAGGAAGCTTCTTGTGCAGGGAGTACATAATACATGGCAGAATATGTAAAACCCCCCTTGTTTGCCAGTTATCTTTCCAAGGAAAGATATATGGGGGGGTGGTGGTGGTTTTGTGTTGAGTTGGTTGTGGTGTTGTAGTGCTGCCAGAATTACGCACAGGGACCCTTAGAGGATCTGATTGCTTGTGCTTGACTTTAATTAGCTGTAGCTAGAGAGTCCAGACTGGAGGCAGAGGTTGGGAGTCCTTTGATATCTGGTCATAGGCTTGTTATCGCAGCACCAGATCACAAATTACTGAGAACTCACAAAAAACTCTTTATGCCATAAGAAGCTGAGCTTTTGATTTGGGGCTTATTTTGGTGACCTAAGCTGGAAAACAAGTTGTGTCGAAGATATTGTTCAACTTTGATTCTTTTGCTTCGTTTTTTCATAGTCAAAGATTATCATGACATCTTAATAGTTCTTCACTTGAATCAGGGCATATTTATTACTTCTGAGGCAGCTGTATCATCCTTCTCCTGGCCCTCTCAGAATCTCCCACTGTTTTTTTTTAGTTGAAAACTATCAAAATGGGTGTCCTGTGATTGTCTCCTACCAAATATTGGGCCTTGATGATCAGATGCGGAAGGCTGGATTGATCAGTTCATGTTGCTCCGTATGTGGTATTTCTTTTTTTAGGAGGCATAATGATATTAATTAAAAAAGCCGTTATGTATTTTAGAATTTGGACTAACGGTATTTGTAACCAGCAGGTAATGAAACTTTTGTACTGCACTATTTCAGGACTTTCTGGGATCTGGAGACCCCAAGGACACAAAGATGCTAATAAAAAAACAAGCAGATTGGGCCAAGAATATCAATGAACCCAAAGCAGCAGTGGAGATGTACCTGTCTGCAGGCGAGCACATGAAGGCCATAGAAATCAGTGGGGACCATGGCTGGGTTGATATGTAGGTTTTAGTTCCATCTCAGAGATAATATATAATGAAAACTGAAATGAGTTGTTATGAATTCTCTGTTTATATCAGACTGAGTATTTGAAGCACAACTACAATTAAAAATGTTGTCAAAGTTACATATGTTTAGAGGGTAGGGACATAAATATGTTACAAAAACAAATGCATTACAACAGTAAGGAGAATGAATGGGTTCATCTGGAGTATGAGACTGTCTTCTAAAATATGCATGCCTTAAGCTTTCCAGAGTAATCATCGCAGCGGTGCTTATGCGACAGCCTATTTCTGTTGGCTTAAGCTGGTAAGCATAATCATCGAGTGCGTAGGGAAGACAACTGGAGCCCAGGGCCCCTAGAAATTCTGGGGCTGCTCCTGTCACTGGTCAAATTCTCCTTGATTTGCAACAGGTGACACTTCAGGTCATTTGTGGAGTTGCCATAAGGTCCTGGACAGGTCACTCAGCTTTCCCTTGCCTTAGTTTTGCTGTGTGGCAAAGCGGGTAATGTTTGCTCAGGAGTCTTCTGTTTCAGCCAGGGTTGAGGAACTGTGTCCCATGTCACTTAGTCATGTAGGACTGAGTCCCTCCCTCTGTCTTTGTGACTGTGCAAAGTCTCTGAGCTGTGGAATTGCACATATGAGTAAAGATTGAAGGAATAAGTTTGGAGTTTCTACAAAGGAAAAAAAAGACTTTGGAATGTTTACTGAAAACTATTTAAACAGTGTTGCATGGTACTACTGTTATGATATTTATTAAATAATAACTGAGTAAAGATGAAGTTATTAGAATAATCAAACAAAAGGCAAAACAGCAAGGCAGAACCTGAAACATGGCTTCTTTTTACTGGGTCTAGGTTGATTGAAATTGCTCGAAAACTGGATAAAGCTGAGCGTGAGCCGTTGTCAAAATGTGCCTTCTATTTTAAGAAACTTGATAACCCTGGCTATGCAGCAGAAACCTACATGAAGGTTGGTGACCTGAAAGCACTGGTCCATCTCCACGTGGAGACTCATCACTGGGAAGAAGTAAGCGTGCCCTTGATTTCTGTGTTTAAAACCACTGCTGCTTTTTGTCTTTCGCTGCAAGAAAGACAGACATGTCTGGCTCCCCATGTCTGGCCTTAGTGAGGGGAGAGGCAGGGAGGGAGGCCTCTGCAGAATGGCATTCAGAGTATTTAAGTTAATTTTGTATGCTCAGTGTGTGTTTGGTGGTGGTTTCAGGTTTGGGATTTTTTTGGTGTTTTTTTTTCGTTGTTGTTTTTGGGGTGTGTGTAGGGTTTTTGTTGTTGTTTCCTGGCTGAATATTTCTTGGTCTCACTTCTGAGCACCTTTTTTGCCTGTTGGGTGATACCTACCCACATACTATGGTAATCCATGGGATGCTTCTAGTCCATCAGAAAGAATAAATGGTAATTATGGGAAATTCTGGTTTGGACTGTTATTTATAATTTGGACACACAGGAGTGAGAATACCACAGACATAATTTAGATGTGATGACTGTGTGCTGTGTTAGTGCAGACCCCACTCTATAGGTGGGTTAGGTAAAGGTCAGACTTCAGCGGGTTTTTCTGTAAAAACACGGGGCTGCCAGTACCACCTACTTCACAGCGGGGATCACTGAATTTTAGTCTTGTTTCTTCACATTAAGGTTTTGATAGGTGTAGTTTCTTATGGGAATATTTTCAAAGTGCTGCTGCAATTGACAGATCCCCTCCCCAATTACATGGGTGCTTTGTAAAATTGTAGACTTAATCCTTTATTGACTGGTTAGCAAGTTCAGAAAGTGAATCTAAACTGCATTCATAGTGTTACTTCAATTTCCTTCGAAGATATATTCAGTAAAAATAAAAAAAAAAAGTCTGTCTCCTGCTGTGAAATCTACGAAATTTCCTAATCACTTTCCAGTTTCCTGTTTCAATAACCAGACTGTTACTATGCTTAGCTTCTTTTCTTTTGTTGCTGATTGCTTTTTATTTTAAAATACATTGTTTTCATACTGGAGAAAATATGGATTACGCTCTCTGTTCTGTGTATGTATTTTTATTGTGAATTTATTTGGAGCTAAAGGATTGATCCCATGGAATATTCTAAACCCTTTAACTGTTTAAGCCATGCAGTGTTCTAAAAAATGCATTTTTTATTTACCTCAGGCATTTGCTTTGAGTGAAAAGCATCCTGAATTCAAAGATGATGTCTATGTCCCTTATGCTCAGTGGCTAGCAGAGAACGATAGATTTGAAGAAGCCCAAAAAGGTAAGGGTGTCACTGACAGATCACTGGTCACTCAAAATTTATTCCTTTTCCCATACAGAACATGCAGTCTCTGCCCTGGAGAGTTTCTTATGAGTGGGATTCAAAACCAAACAAAATCTGTGTTTTCATACTGGTCTTAAAGTAGATGGGAGCCTCCTTATTTGAGGTGAAAATGTGTGTGAAATGTCAAAAATGGTGACATCTAAATACAGGTCCATATTTTCTATTGCATTATATATCTGAGTGTGGCACATGGCAGCAGTATGTGGCATATAATCTGGGCTGTCTTTATTAATATTTGTATCACAATAGAATTCAAAATATGGCATCTACCTTACAAACCTGAGTGAAAAGCATGCTTTTTTGTTATATTTAGGTAATGTTGGGCTTGTACAAGTAAAATTTTCCTGTTTCTTAAAGAATTTTCATCTATTTTGCTAGGCTTGTTGTACTACCTTTTAAAGAGAACTGTCAGCCTTCCATTGTGTGGACAGGCTTGAAAATTTTTCATAAACTGTTCCAGGGACAAGGAGATGTTGAAGCGAGCTCCACGTGGAGCCAGCATGTCCTTTGTCTAGGTACTTTCCTCAGGTGCAGCTCCATGTGACTGTTGTCACCTGCTCTTTCCAGAGCCAGCTCGGATCTAAGCGTGTAACTGCATTTGCTTATAAGGGCCAAGCTCGTGAACATGCCAGACAAGATCTGTCTGCAGACAAAAGCAGTTTGTGTGTCTTGGCACCAAACCTTTGAGCACCTGCTGTTTGGGCAGTTTGAGAGCCTGCCTGTAGAACTCAGTGTGTATAGATATAGTGCTCCCAGTTTCTTCCACAGAGCTCTGTGCTGCTGTGGCTCAGCAAATATAAATGCCCCAGCACTGGATGAGCTGAAGATCAGCATGTAGCTGTATGAGAATGTGGTTATAGCTGAGCTAGCTGAAGTCAGGGGGCAATGGTGCTGTGGGGTTGGGTTTTTTGGGGTTGTTTCCCCCCATCCACATTACCCTGTATGAAGAAACACTCTGCAAAATGCATATTCACCAAGTGAGAATTCAGGATCTTACTTCGTACTGGCTCCCGAGCATCAGATAAAGAAATGCTGTTAAAAAGTAATAGAAGGATATAGTATAGGCTGTACTCTGCCAAAATATTCAGCATTACAAACCAGAGCACTCACTTCAAACGTTCATTTATTGTAGTTCTGAATGAAGTTGTGATTTGCAGTGTTTAGAGATTGCCTTTGTTTGTGTAGAGATCTAATTGTCACAGCATTTTTGCTCTTTTCTGTACTTAAAAAAAAACCAAACCCAACCAGCATTGTACAAACTCTGAGCTGAAGAGCCCCTGAGACAGTGCAAAAGCCACAAAATGCCTGCGGGTGCTTCTCATGTTCCATTAGTGTCACTGCTTTCAAGGAGGAAAAATACCAGTGTATAATCCTTTTTATCCTGCCCTGGATGGACTATTTGATAGTGACTGAATAGACTGCTCTTAATTTCAAAACATTAATTTCAGTTAATTGATCTAATCGCACTGTAAAATCCTCTTTGTTTTGGCCTCTGCAGCATTTCACAAGGCTGGCAGGCAGAGTGAGGCTGTGAGAGTGCTGGAGCAGCTCACACACAACGCTGTGGTTGAAAGCCGATTTAACGACGCAGCCTATTATTATTGGATGCTTTCCATGCAGTGTTTAGATATAGCCCAAGGTAAGTAACTGAAAGGAAGTTTGTGTTTGTCTACATGCATAAAGAGGTAACAAATAATTACTGAGTTGTGATAGTGTTGCTCCAGCTACTTTACTGTTGTGTGGCTTTGGTTGCTTGTTCTTTTATGCTGTGTGTAGCTCTCGCTTGTGCTATTTTTGTAGTCCCCCTCATTTTCCCACATGTTTATTTAAAACAAATAAGCAAAACAGCAACATCAGCATGCATGGGCCTCCTTTGGAAATCTGACTGAAATCAAACTCCTGTCTCCTGGGACTGTGTATCTTCATGTACCTTCCCACAACATACTCTAACTAGAGAACTGATTGGAGGGTTAACATACTAGTAAATAAAAGATGATCTTGGAGTGTGAGGTACATTTAGTGTTTGAACACAGGTTGGAGGGGTGCTTAACAAATCATTTCTGCCAACAGAGATAAAACTGGTTGTTCGTTAGCTATCATCTTGTCTTCTGAATGTCCTACCCCTGGGACAGAGCTGGAGCCAGTACTTAATAGATGTAATTTATTAATAATTAATACAAAAGATTGATAATATTGACTTTACCTGGTGCTATGAGTACCTATTTTGGTTTTTTAGTTCATCTGATGCATGGTAGTGCTGATCTGTTACTCCCCAGGTACTTTATAGAGATGCAAGCTTTTCCAGTTGGCTTAGTAGTGTATTTAATATTTATTAAACAAATGTTTCAAAATTAATTTTATTTGTTAACTCTGGAGTTATAGATAAGGTTTCCAGTGATGCATACCACCTATTTTCTGCCTTTAGCTAAGATACAGTCTCTAGCTATGTTAACCATTGCCTCCACTGTTTTGTGCTTTACCATGCTTGTTTTAGACCAGAAATTTGCTCAGAAAAACAGCAAGTCTGTATAGGTGTGGTTTGCATAGGTAGGTGGGACACACTTGACCTGGTACGTACCTCTGATGGAAGTGCTGGAGCTAAAATCAGAATATGCTGTTTTCTTCCACCTGAGTCTCATAGACTCATCTTGCAGACTTACACTGATGCCTTTGCCTTCCGCAGGGAATGAACAACAGAAGACTGAAATGTTAGAGAAGTTTCATCACTTCCAGCATTTGGCAGAAGTTTACTACGTCTATCACTCTGTTCAAAGATACACTGTAAGATACTCACTTCAGAAGTTGTGTATTTATGCTTCCTGAGCACTTTTCTTTAGGGAGTCCAGAAATAACTAGGAATAATTAATGGCTTCAGACTTCTTCAGACCTTACAGTGATGGAGACTCCACATTATTGCTGGCCAGTCTGCCCTCATTTTTCAATAGTTAGAGATTCTGCTTTAGCTACAAGGATCTCTCTCTTTTTCTACATGTAGCAAGCATGAGCTTTGGTGATAAATACATGTGAAATCCACTTGCTATATTCTGTCAGCACCTCTTCTTTTTGCAGCTGTATGAAAGAAATACAGTCCTTGAGATGCCTAGTGCTGTGATGCTTAGTGATTGGAGCTGTTGGTTTTCCAGCTTAGAAATGTGTCTGTTTTTAATACTGCAGGAGGAGCCTTTCTGTTCCCACTTGCCTGAAACCCTCTTCAATATTTCCAGGTTTCTGCTTCACAGCTTAACAAAGGAGACTCCTTTGGGGATCTCAAAAGTGTATCCTTCCAATACAGTTCAAAATGTAGAAGTTACCTTGTGAGATACATGAAAGGAATAATTGATGTTGATCCACAATGCAGAGATCTCCTGTAGGGTATCTTCAGTTTCAGCTGTTGGTTATAGTAAATGGAAACTGATGTTTGTCGCTAAGGAAATAATCAGCATCTTCAAACCACTGTGTGTTTAACTGCACTACCCTTTTTTTAATAGTTTGGAGAGCTGTACAAATCAACTAATGTGTAATCCTCAAAACCACCCACCCAGGCTGGTGTATGACCTGTCAGCAAAGCGAGCTCTAGGATACCAGTCCCTGCAGCAGGGAGTTGGCTCCGAATCAGCGCTGTTGCGAGGAGACTGAACTGAGACGGGAGATGGGGGAAAACCCAGGAGCTTTTGCTGTGCGTGAGGCTGGTGTAGCTGTGTGGTGTCTGCCAGGCTAACATTTGCACAGCTTTGTTAGTGCATACTGCATCTTCCCAGAGTACTTCCTACATGCTCTGTGTGAACCCCGTGGATATGCACCTGTCTGAAAGATAGCAAGAAGGGTGCCCCTGGATGCCCCAGGGAGGCCTGATTTTGGATGGGGTGTTAGCTTTCCTTTTCTTAACTTCCTCACTTACAAATGTGTAATCTTTAAGTCTTTCATAACATGCCTTGTGATCAGTGGCTTTCTGAACAGCAGTTACTGTTATACACTGATGAAAGGCAATCCTTGGTCAATGGCACAGAGCATAAGCTTTATTTCCAGTGAGATCATGTGTATTTGGTTGGTGTCAGTGGGTTGCTGGTGGTGTAAGATATTATTTATTTATTTATTTATTTGTTTGAGGGGGCAGGAAATCCATTCACCCTAAAATTACTGGAATTTTGTAAATGGAGTCAGCATATGTAACCAAAGCAATGTTTATGTAGGGTCAGTTCCTTCCCTTGCTAATAATTGTCCACAGATACTTCGATAGTCCTTTCACGCTTGTTTTTAGCTGCAGTTAGGTAAATAGGTTTCTGTTGTTATAGCCTGTTTAAAGTACCGGTGTTGGATATGCTTCATTGCACAACTTCTCTGATTAGAAAGAGTATTGCAGTTTTTCCTAAATGCCATATGTATTTTTATTCCTTAATTAAATTATAGCAATACACTATTTGCCCTGGCAAAGCAGAGTAAAGCTCTTGGTGCATATAAACTGGCTCGTCATGCTTATGACAAGTTGCAGGGCCTGCAGATCCCAGCTAGGTTCCAGAAATCAATCGAGCTGGGCAGCCTGACAATCCGATC
The DNA here is from genome assembly GCA_028020825.1 of Podargus strigoides. Classification (NCBI taxonomy): domain Eukaryota; kingdom Metazoa; phylum Chordata; class Aves; order Caprimulgiformes; family Podargidae; genus Podargus; species Podargus strigoides. Next base: position 475,459 of record CM051629.1, on the reverse strand, counting down.
CAAGCCGTTCCTTGACAGTGAAGTAAGTTGTAATGTGTTTCACGTTAATCGTTAATATGCAGCCTAATCCAAGAATCTGAGTTGCTGTATGCACAAAAAAAAATCTGAAATACATTATGCATAGCTCTGTGATATAATTATATTTCTGCTGGAAACACAGTCCTTTTATTGTTATTCTTCAGGTCAGACTTCCTTTTTCTCCTGAGAACAAATTAAAATCAGTCCTTTCTTCATGGGCAGCTTCCATCCTCCCTCCCCTGTCTTGCATCTACCTTCCTTTCTGCCTCTTAATGCTTTCAAGCCCTTTTCTCTCCAGTCCACGTGAAATTACTGCACGGTCTTTGTCTCTCCAGTTGGAGGTCACTTTCATTTGTCCCACTCCTAGCACTCCTTTCCTCCTCCCCCTATCCCTTTGAATGACCTTCCTTCCTTAAGTCTTATTTTAACACCTTTTCTTCTTCAACTGAAGCCTGACTTTCTGCAGTGTTCTATAAAGCCATGTCTCACGGAGCACTCACTAAAAATAAATTGTATTGTGCAAGGGAATGTGCACCTGGCCACCTGAAGTAATGGAAACACAATCTTAAGAACTGCCAAAAATAACTGTGCTCTTGAAGAGAGATGAATCAGTTGGAGAACTTAAATTTAACCAAACCTTAGAGCAAAAAACTTAGCTTTGGTAACCTTCACTTCAACTTCTTTTGTCACTGTGCATTTGATGCAGAATTCTGCTTCTGTTATTGCAAAGGAAAGTGAAAATTTAATTGTTAGAATAGTGAAGATAGCTATTTTTAATGTGAAAACTTGCTGTTTTATTGAAAAGGGAAAGCATTTTCAGATGTTAAAGGACCTGGTTTCACAGCAGTGTTTCTCCAGATTACTGCTGATGTAGTATCAGTGGCGTAAAGGAGCCAATATTTAATTGACAACAAAGAGTTGAGTATGTGCTGATCTGTTTATGATTATGTGCTGTGTGTGTCTTTGCAGGAGCTCGTGCCCTTGTGTTACAGGTGCTCTACCAACAGCCCTCTGCTAAATAATCTGGGGAACGTATGTGTTAACTGCAGACAGCCTTTTGTCTTCTCCGCGTCCTCCTATGGTGCGTTGGAATGTCGTGTTTGGTTGTGCTTTTCAGGTAGATAAATGTTACCTGAACAGAGTAGGCCAGTACTTAACTTGTTCTCTCTGCAATGTTACTTGGACAAAGAAATCTTTCCTTTTAATTTTGTCAGATTTGACTAAGTGGCTGCCTCTTGCCCCTGGGGCAGTTGGATTTCATTGCAAGATAGCAGCAGCAGTAAAGCATTACTTTCTTACGAGACACTGAATGTATGAAGTGTTTCATTAACACAGATTCAATCCTTTGAGAAGTTGAGGGGTTTTTGGTTTGTTGTATTTTATTTAACTTGCTTCATGAGACCATGTGGGCAGAACACCACTGTCGCAGAAGCCAGAGGGTGTTCATTTCTTAAGAGGCACAGTATCTTCTAGCAGGCACTTTCTGAGTTCTTGCAGGTCAAGTGTGCCTTGTTTTTCACCCCCCGTTAGATGTACTGCATCTGGTTGAGTTCTATTTGGAAGATGGCATCACAGATGAAGAAGCTGTAGCTCTCATTGATCTTGAAGTTCCAAGACTGAATAAAAGAGAGAAGAAATGGCAAGAGATGTTGAGTGACTGTATCCTTTTGATTAAGTTTGACTTCCAGTCCTTTTCTTTGGGGAAAAAAGCAACAATTTTGATTTTTTTATTTTTTTATTTTTTCCCCCTCACCTTGGGTTTAAAAACACCTTTTTGTCATATGACTGATGTGAGTCCAATTGCATTGTGTTTCCTTTTCAAGTTAGCGTAACAACCAAAGTGATGTTTTAACTAAACCTAGTATTTTCATAAAACTTTTTCATCAGGAAAATTTGTTTACAATCGTGTGAAGTATTTCTTTTTAACAATGGAACACCATACTTTGCCTATTCTGTTTTAACTTCCTGTAAAGAATGGGGAGAATCTGAAGTGTGTTACTCACTTCCAGTAACAGCTTGCTGTAGAGGCTGCCTTCTCTTAGCCAAGGGAAACCAGCATGGACTTTCTTCATAACCCTGCCTGTTGGAATCTGGTTTGTAATGCTTTGGCATCCGGAGCTCTCAGTTGCTCTGGGTGCAATATAATAATAGGTGCAGAGTAATGCACAAGAAAACACGATCTCTGACCAAAGCTGCAGAAAATGTTACTTAAGTGGGTTGCTTCATTTGCTTTTTGTCATCTGTCAGAAGGGGGCAGAGAGGGAACAAAGGCAGAGCTGATGTCATACTTGGTGGTGGTCATTTCTGCCATTCTACAGCAGCTGCAGTGATAGATGTCCCCAGTCACTGTGAATCACAGCAAGCCCTTCTCTAGTACTTTCTATAATGATCTAGGCACTGTAGCAGCTTGAGGATACTCCTACCCTCTGGAGCAACAAGGATCCCAGTCCTGCTGGTGTGCTTCCCTATTTATTCTTAGTGCTAACTACTGTGAGGACAGCTAATTTTATAGGAACGCTGTTTCTTCCTTAAGAAAAGCATCTAGATGCACAGAGTCTAAGGCTTGATGACAATACAGATTTTATTGAAGATGATGATCCCTTTACAGCAAAACTGAGCTTTGAGGTAAGAGCCTGTATCTTCCAGTTGTTTCCCTCTTGCTACCAACAGAAATGGACAGAAAATTTTGACTTGCAATCCATGCTGGAAGAGAGGAATGGAACTTGAGAGGGAAAGGCATTTACCAGTTAACTCCTCTCTTAAACAAACCCCAAACCCAACCAAAACAAAACAGAAGCAAAACAAAAACAACAACAAGAAACACACACACACACAAAAACCCCACCAAACTAAACCAAACAAACCCCACTACAACAGAAAACAACAAAGTAAACATTCCTGGAATGTGGTTTTATTATCATAAAATGATGCAATGGGACTGACCCCCAGGGTATTTCTGTGTCTGGGCACTACACCTACAAAACAGTCATTACTGTGAGATTTTAGTAAAAACTGTGGGTATGGGTGTTACTTAGAAGAAATTGTGTTAAAATGAATAATGGAAGCTGGCTGAAACCAAGTTAGGGATGTGGCTGGATGCTGCTGTCGCTGAAGGTGCTGATAAACTGATGGTGAGTTTGAGGGGATGAGACTCAGGCCATTTCTATATTGGCTTTTTCTACTGAATTTTGCTTGGCTTCTTACAAGATCTCATTAATCCTCAGAGGCCTTTGCAGCTGGTAACAGTAATTCTTTCTAACCCTGCTCTCCTGCAGCAAGGCGGCTCGGAATTCGTTCCGGTGGTGGTGAACCGAGCTGTTCTCCAGTCCATGAGCCGGAGGGACGTCCTCATTAAGCGCTGGCCGAAGCCCTTGCGGTGGCAGTACTACCGTTCCATGCTGCCAGATGCCTCCATTACCATGTGTCCATCATGCTTTCAGGTAGTGCTTTCATGGACAGGTTTAACAAAAGAACCTACTGAGACCCCCATGGCTGAAACAATTCTGACCATTGAAACCTCATACTCTATTCAACAAATTCCTGAGCAATGTAGAGGCAGAGAAGGCAATGCAGACGAGAAAACAAGCTGTGAGATGCACAGAGGAACTGAAGCCTTTTGAAAACTTTGAGGGAGCTGAATTTGAGAAGTTGCACTGACAGCAAGTCAGAGCCTCTCAAGCAAACCTTGGCTGAGCAACAAATGCTGATTTGTGTTTATTTCTTTTTGCTCTGTCTCTCTGACTTCCAGCCTGGTCTAGCAGGGCACATGGGTCAGTAACTAAGGTAGCTTGTAGTTCAGTCCCTCGCCTTCCCCTCTCAGGAACAGCTTTTTGAAATACTGGAATTCAGTCAGGTTTGCTCACACAGAAGCTGTCTAATTTTTGGCCTTCTTTCTGCAAAAGTAATTAATTGGTTTGTGCCTCTTCAGCAACGTTGGCCGCGGTCTGCACAGTGCTTGCTGCTCTATCCCAAGTGAAAGTAAGAGACCCAGTTCTCTTGCAGTGGCAGCTTCAGAATGTCTGTGCCATAGAGAAGCCGTTGAGCTCAGTTTGCATTTTCTTTGCACTAGTCACAGGCTAACTTGTCCCTAAATCTGTTCCTCATTAACAGATGTTTCACACAGAAGACTACGAGCTTCTCGTACTCCAGCATAACTGTTGTCCGTTCTGTCGGCGGCGAATAGATGAGTCAAACCAATGAAGAAAAACAATCTGATACCTCAACTGACATGCTTCCCTGCTGGCTTGGCAAAACACTTCTTAGATCTATAGTTTCCCTAACAACTTAAAGTTATCTTGTTCTGTTTTGTACATAGGAGTGGAACCCAGCTGAAGAAATCTTTTTTTTTTTTAATGCAAACGTCCGTTGTTTGTGAATGTCCTCTGCATTTCCCAGGCGTGCAGCTGAAGTGCCACAGATTTGCACAGGAATGTTTCTAGGGTCAAGTTCAGCCCTGAAGTAATCATTGTTTTTACTCCAACTTGTGTTAGGGCTTGATTTGCTCCTTAACATGTGCCCATTACTGACAGATCTTCAAATAAATGGGACTATTGTTCGTGGCTCTTTGTCTTGGAATTTGCTATAATCCTGCTTCTTCTGATCTTGTGCTTTTCTCTTTCTGTTCCATTTAGGCAAGAACAGCATTAGCATTTAGAGCTCTTAAAGTGTGATCTTAAGAGTTAACACTGGTTGTGGCATTGAGGGCCAGCTCTCACAGCCACGCTGAGTGGAGGGGGTGGAACCTGTGAATGTGTGTAGAATTCAGCCTTGTTGAAGTCCCAGCTGCCAGGCTGTGCATGGAAGGACGTGTTTCACGCTAACCACACTACCCAGACACGTGGTACCTCAGCTGCCCCGCGCCACGTCTGTGATCCCAGTAACATCAGCCTGTTTACCATTACTGAAGGAAACGCCCCTGACCTCATGGGCTACACTGAATATATTTGCATGCTTGTGTGTGTCAGGGTGCCAGGCAGGAATACCAAAGCAGTTTGAGGGCTCGTCATGAGCCAGTGGTTTCCTACAGCACCTTCTCTCTGTACCCAAGATGGGAGAGTTCTTCATTTTCTCCTGAGAAAAGAGCAAGTGCTGTAGCTTGCTGTGGTGCTAAAATCACAGGACAGTTCCCACACTGTGACACACGCAGTAGTTTCTCTCCGGTCCTGCAGGGAGGGAGGGAGTAAAATCAGAAGAGCAAAAGCAAAGACGCTCATGGGTTGAGATAAAGACAGTTTAGTAAGTGAAGCAAAACTGCATGGAGGCAAGGCAAAGCAGAAAGGAATTTAGTCACTGCTTCCCTGTGGCAGGCAGATGGCCAGCCTGCTTCCTGGAGAGCAGGGCCCCCGCATGGCTAACGGCTACTTGGGAAGAAAACGCCACCAACACAACATCCTCTTCTTCCTTTCCCATAGCTTTTGGTTTTGAGCATGACATCATCTGGTGTGGAGCATCCCTTTGGCCAGCTGTCCCAGCTCTTCCCTCCCCACTTCTCACCCACCTCTGGCCTGTTGCTGGGGGAGAAAGAAAACCTCAGTGCTGTGCAAGCACTGCTCAGCTGTAGTTACAACACTGGTGTGTTACACAGATCCCAAACAGCACCACATGGCTGCTGTGAGGAAAGAACTCCATCCCAGCCAGCCAGGTCACACTCCCGGGGAGCTGAATCCCCTGAGGACAGTCCCTGAGTAGTTCTCTGGCAGGGGGAGAACGTGCATAGGTGACCAGCTGGGCTGGATTGGAGCTGGGAAGCGATGGGCCTCTTCAATCCGGCATAAATTGTGCCCATGTTGCCATGAGTTCTATTGTTATGACATCCTGTCTGTCACAGCCTCCCTTTGTTTTGAGTGGGAAATGATACTCTGCTTTACTGTCTTCAGCTACTGGCTGAGGCTGTGGGGTGCTGGTAATGCAGCCACCACGTGCACAGCGCTCTGCACATGAAGTAGTGCTGTCTCCCTGTCTGCTCGGGTTCCTCCCGCGTGACACCCAGCAATGGCACTACAGGGATGCCGAGTCCCTCACTGCTTCCTGATCAAGTTTGCTTAATTTACCACTTCAAAAACATTCTGTTCTAATTACTGTTTGTCTGCTTTTTGACTCATCTGTCACTGTTTGCAATGAAGACTTTGCGATTGACATGGATAAACAATGCTGCTGGGGAGCCAGAATGGAATTCGCCTCCTTCTCCCAGAACTGAGCTGGCTTTGCAGAGCCACTGGGAATAAAGAATTAGAAAAATAAATAGATAGGGTCTGCCATGACACAGACAAAATGGATCAAGCAAGGAAGTTTTTTTCTTTCTTAATTCTGTGAACACAGTCTAGGTTTGAAAAGTGTGTTGGGCTTTTCCAGGCAAAATCCCGCTTGGCACATACCCCTTGTGAAGGTGTTCCAGTTCCAGGCTGCCCTGTGCCATGGAAGCTCTTGGCTAACTTCATGATGAGTCCCTGGATGTACAAGAAGTGCCACCACAGTGCTTCTGTCTGAAGCTATTGTGAGTGGCTGAGCAACAGTTTTCTCTGATTTGCCCTGTTCTACCCCATTCTTTTTGCCTGTCCCAGTGCTGTGCTCCAGTCCTGACGCACGCCAGGCCCTAAGCTCTGAGCAGCAGCTGCTAACCTCAGCAGCAGCTTATTGCAACAGAGCTTAAGGTGGCATATTTGTGTATTGGGAAGATAAACCTTTAATCCTTCTTGTGTGCCCAGGTACAAGTATGGACAGCTGCACTTGCAGTTGGACAGTGGCACTGCTCTGGCCTTGGCAACACGTGTGAAAAGTTAAGTGAGAGGGACTTCATACGAGCAGAGTGTGTGTGAGGACGTGGTGTGTTCACAATGCCAAGGAAGACCTGTGGGACTGTCCAGTGGTGGTGGCCTGCCCTTGGTTACAGCCAGCCAGGTCTGCCTTTGTCTGTGGTGCCAGCACTTGAGCTCCTTTAGACCGTCCCTGCTTAGAGTGAAGGTTTCCCAGCTTGGTCCCTTCTTTAAAGAGAGCACAAAGCTTTGTGCTTTCTGCCTTTAAAGTTTTTGCATGTGCTAAAATAACCCACGGGTAAGACTGGTAAAAACTAGGCCAGGACTGAAAGAAGTTTATTAAGGCCAAGAGGACGTGACTATCTGCCCACCTCGCACCTGTGAACTCCAGTGGCTCCAGCACATCCTCCTGTGCTGGATGAGGCACTCACAGTTACCCATCCCTCTGCTCTGGGCTGCAAGGAACACTCAGCTCAGCCCCCAGTGCAGCCAAAACGGCCAGGGAGGTGCTCAGGGCCCCTCCAGCCTCTGTCCCCTACCACGGGGCACAGCAGACAGTCTTTGCCTTGCCTCCGCAGGGGAACCGGGTGGTACCTGCCTGCCCCCTGCAATGTTACTGACTGCTAAAGAGAGAGGTGATCAACTGTGGGTGGGAAAAATAGCTTTGGAGCTTAAAAGATGAAACATGATGGTGTGAACTGTAAGGAACCAGATTCTCCAGAAGAGAGATCCTCTGCAGTTGGCTTCATGGTGCTCACTCTGCTGTCCGTGTCGTCCAATTGCCTCTGAAAAATTAAGACAAGGTAACATCTAACTTGGTTGCTGGCTGGCACAAAGAACATTTCAGGCACAACTGAGTGCATCGAGTGGGCAGGCAGAGAGTCGTGGAGGACATGGGAGGCTCCAATGACAGCATCCCCTGTGGAATCTGATGATTCTGCAAGGTTTTGGGGAGACTGAAGATGTCTGTGAAGCACGTCTTCAGCACGTGAAGTCGAGTGTTGGCTTCAGCTCAGAACCTCCCTCCAGTGCCCTTGTCCAGCATCCTCCTCAGCACCAGTGCAGAATCATACCAGGACAGAGGGACGAGGTTATTTATTGGGTGTTACCAATCTAATTGTCATGACCAAACCACATACAAAGCCCCACACAGAGGAGATGGTACAACTGGAAACCTGCCAATAAAAAACAAGGCGGCTGAGACCACATGGAAGAAGGGTTGGTGATGCTCATGCTGCCTGAGAGCACCCTTCTGCAGCCATCCCGCTGGATGGCTCTCGAGTGGGGACTAGCTGGTGTCATGGACCTGCTTTGCCCTTGTGAGAACAAGCCTGGCACCCCTCTGTCACCGATGAGCCACACCACACCTGCCCAGCCCAGCAGCCCTCTGCTGCCCCCAAACCCACAGTCGTGGGGTTCTGAACCACAGACTTCCCTCCTGTTAGTGGGGATGGAGAGGAGCTTCTCTTTGTTGGTGAGCACCAAAAGCTCAGCCTGGGAGCCTCAAGAAAGCACAGCCAAGAGCAGGGTCCCCATGTGCCTTGTGCTTCCCTGGCACCCTCTGCCTGGCAACCCGGGGGTGATGCACCCCACTCCTGCTACCTCTCTGTGGGGAAGCTGAGGCATTTCACACAGATGGGCAGCTCACCTCTGAGTGCCCATGGGGAGTGAACAGGGGTCCTTGAGGGGGCAGTGAGTGCCTTCCCCTGGGTGATGACAGTGTGAGCTGTGGATGTCCAGCTCTGGATCATGGGGTGCATGGACTGCCATGGGTGCAGGGCCTACCCCAAATGCTGTCTCCCTGGGGAGCACAGCCATGCTGAGGAGCGAGGCTGTGTGAGTGGAGCTGCCATCTGGTTTGGGACCCTCAAATGAAAGGTGTGGTGCAGAGCTACCTTTTTATGTATGACCATGAGCCGTGGTCGCCAACAATGACAGCGTGGGCCAGAAACAGGTGTCACCTTAATACCTTCTCAGGAAAGCCAATTACCCCTGGATGATTATGATTAATAATTATCTAAGCCCTAATCGCGCTGACACCAATGCCCGGAGCTTACCCCAGGGGGCACTTTATAAGGGGTGCCCCACGGAGGTGAGCGCAGCCACTTCTCCTTGGGGTGCCAGCGAAGGCTGAGAGGTGGCGGGAACCCCACTTCAGAGGCGATCCCCCTGCACTCAAAGAACACCCCTGAGTAAGAGCAGAAGGCACCTCACCAACTGCAACCATGAACGGGACAGAAGGCCAAGACTTCTACGTGCCCATGTCCAACAAGACTGGGGTGGTGCGGAGCCCCTTCGAGTACCCCCAGTACTACCTGGCTGAACCCTGGAAGTTCTCGGCGCTGGCTGCCTACATGTTCATGCTGATCCTGCTCGGCTTCCCCATCAACTTCCTCACGCTGTACGTCACCATCCAGCACAAGAAGCTCCGGACGCCTCTAAACTACATCCTGCTGAACCTGGCGGTCGCCGACCTCTTCATGGTCTTTGGAGGCTTCACGACCACCATGTACACTTCGATGAATGGGTACTTTGTCTTTGGAGTAACAGGGTGCTACATCGAAGGCTTCTTTGCCACACTGGGCGGTGAGTTTTCCGAACATTCAAAAATCTGCCAGGAATTGCCCCAGGTTTTAGGAGGGGGAGGGAGGATGCCCAGACGATCTCGGAGAAGCATGGCATGTGGAAGGTCCTTGGTGTGCTGCTGGTGTGGGCCAAGGCAGCTGCAGTGTTTCAGGGTGGGAGACGAAGAAAGTGACAAGTGACACTTTTCTTTTTTGACCTTATTTTGGTGGCCACCTGCTCAGTACCCCAAGAACAACAGTGCAGCAATGAAAAGCAACCAGCAGCAGATTTTGCAGTTGCTGGATTTGCACATCTTTTTGGCTCACATTCTGACTTGAGAGGTGACAAATTCGTTCCTCCTGTTTCGTGGGGCTGTCTGTCATTGGCTCTGATGCGGTGCATGGTGGTGTGGGGTGGCAAAGCTGGCTCTGCTTCTCGTGCCAGCCAGGCTTTGACCAAAAACAGATGTTAAATGAAAATCGTGTGTCTAAAAACACCCTCCTAGGTTCAGCTCAGCCTTCAGCCACTGTTTTACTGGTTCAGTCCTTGTGGCACACGTTTCCTGGGAAGCTGTGGGTAGTGAGGGGAAATCCTGGGATGATGGGCACTTGCTGCATCTCAGAGAGGGACCAGAGGCTTGTAGGTGCAGGTGCTGTCCTGGATGAGCGGTAGGATCCAGCCATGGATCTCAGAAAACAGCAGCTGAGCGTCTGCTGTGGGTCAGCAGTGCCCTGAGGAGGTGTCTTCTCCTGCCTTCCTAATGCATCTGCACTTGGCCTTTGCTCATCTCTCTTTCCGAGCCCTTGGTGCAGATTTACCTGCTGCCAGGGTCTTCCTCAGGAACAGCAGTCCAAGGAGGCCTCGTGCTAGTGTCAGCGCATTTTTCTCCTCCTGTTGCTCAAAGCCTCTGTGTCCCCATCCCTCTCTCTCCTTGGTACAGGTGAAATTGCTCTCTGGTCACTGGTTGTGCTGGCTATTGAGAGATACGTAGTGGTCTGCAAGCCCATGAGCAACTTCCGCTTCGGGGAGAACCATGCCATCATGGGCGTTGCCTTCTCCTGGATCATGGCCTTGGCGTGCGCGGCTCCCCCGCTCTTTGGCTGGTCCAGGTAGGGAGGCTGCTGTGCCTGGGGCCGCGGGAGCCTGGCTGGCGGTGGCTCGGCCGTGGCTTCCAGCCGGTCTCTGCTGGGTGTTGACCTCCTGGCTCACCTTGCAGGTACATCCCCGAGGGCATGCAGTGCTCATGCGGGATTGACTACTACACTCTGAAGCCAGAGGTCAACAACGAATCTTTCGTCATCTACATGTTTGTGGTTCACTTCACGATCCCGCTGATGATCATTTTCTTCTGCTACGGGAACCTGGTTTGCACTGTCAAGGAGGTAGGTACCTGCCAGTGGTGGTGGGCCGAGGGCCATCCCCGTCCCCAGTGCTGGGAAGGGACCCATGCCAGGCTCCAGGCTGGTGACAGAATGGGCCCTCATGGGGCCAGGCTGGCCCTCCATAAAGGGGGGAAAAGCAAACTCCAGATGTGCAGCTCAGCTTCCCCAAGCCCTGACCGTGTCCCGTGCCGGCGCAAACCTCCCCAGCTCCATCACGTTTCCATTCCCTTCTGCCCGTAGGCTGCTGCCCAGCAGCAGGAGTCTGCCACCACCCAGAAGGCAGAGAAAGAAGTGACCCGCATGGTCATCATCATGGTCATTTCCTTCCTGATTTGCTGGGTCCCCTACGCCAGCGTTGCTTTCTACATCTTCACCAACCAAGGGTCAGACTTCGGGCCCATCTTCATGACCATCCCGGCATTCTTTGCCAAGAGCTCCTCCATCTACAACCCCGTGATTTACATCGTCATGAACAAACAGGTAACTGGCAGGATGCCAGGCAGGCTCCTGGTTGTGTTTTGCTTTGCAACAGCTGGCAGAGCTGCGGCCCCTGGAGGTACCGGCGGGTGACCGTGCAGCGCAGCCCTGGCTCTGTGCACACCCCCCCATCGCGGCCCCTCCCGCCCGAGAGCAGCCGGGGCGGCACCTGCCCGGCTCGGGGCGGCACCTGCCCGGCTCGGAGCGGCACCTGCCCGGCTCGGGGCGGCAGGCGGGGCGGGAGGCGGGCGGCGGGGCAGGAGACTGGGGCGGCACGGTGCACCCCTGCGCTGGGGGCCCCCAGCAGCTCTGCCAGGCCCGGAGGCAGCGCTGCCGCAGCCGCCTGCCTCACGCCGGGCTCCGCTCTCTTCCAGTTCCGTAACTGCATGATCACAACCCTCTGCTGCGGCAAGAACCCGCTGGGCGACGAGGACACGTCTGCTGGCAAGACAGAGACCTCCTCCGTCTCCACCAGCCAGGTTTCTCCTGCGTAGGCCCCGCCGGAGCGGCCGGTCCTCGGGGCGCGCGCCGCCGCCCCGCGAGCACGAACCGAACCGAGCCGAACGTAGCCCCGCCGCCACCGCCCGCCCCGCTACGGCACGGCCCCGCGGGCGGGCTCCTCTCTCCCGGCATAGGAACCCTGGGAACAAGGCTGGAAATGTGTACACACGTTTTGTAATTAAAATGCAAAGGCTTAGCTCCTCCACTGGCGTAAATCCGTGCTTTTCTGTCGACTCGCTGAGAGCCCGCGCCCCCCCGCCCCGAGCGCAGCCCCCGGGCCCCGCACCCCCCCTCGCCGGTGCCGCCGCCGCACAGCCCCGGCCGCGGACACGGCCGCCCTCGCCCCACCCCGACGGCCCGGCCGGGGCGCATCCCTGCCTCTGCCGCCGCGGGGGCCGCTGCTGGGGCCGCCTCCCGGCTCTGCCACCGGGCACGGAGCCCGGCCGGTGCCACCCAGCCTCCGGCTGCCCGGGGACAGGTCTGGCTGCTGTGAGGTGTCCCCAGCCCTGCCAGGTGCTCCCAGCTCCAGCCCTGACCGAGCTCCAGCATCTCAGCAGCCCTGGGAGGCACCGTGACCCCTCCCGGGGGGACGGGACCGGGTACCGGTGCACAGGGGCCCCTCCGTGCCGCAGCGGTGACGGCCGCGGACCCTGCCCGGCAAGCAGGCGGCACGGAGGGGGCCTGGCGGCGCGGCGCGGCCGGCGGGATGTGCTCCGGGAGGCCTCGGTGCTTGCTCCTGCGGGCACCCAGCGCAGCAACACGCACCCAGTGTGGCACCCCCAGCAGCCCCGCTTGGCGACCCCCAGCCGGCAGCACCCCCTCCCCGCAGCCCCGCCACCCATCCTTCGGCACCGCCGTGCCCCTCGGCCCGGGGCCGTGCCCCAGACTCGCTCCTCCCCGTTCCGGCTGCCATCAGTTTGGCATCAGCCCGAGTAGGAGGTTTTGGGCAGTGCTTGTGCTTTTGAGGACTGATGGTGCACCGCTACGCTTCGCTCCGCGCTGTAGCAGCAAGACACGGGAGCATATGGCTCAGAGCCGCCGACATATGTTTTAAGCACTACAAGATGGCATATTGCAATTGTAGCAGTGTTCTTCATTTTTATTTTTAGCTCAGTTATACAAATAAGATGTTTTTCTCGCTGTTCAGTGTTATCAACATTTGAAACTATTTTTGTACATTATTATCCTCTCTGATTTCTAATCCTGTGCAGCTTTGCAAGGTCTAATAGGGAACGTATAGAACCCATGCAAGTTAAACCTTTAATAAAGAGCAATTTGCAAGTACAATTCTCTCATTATTTTTTTTTTTATCGATACTTCTGCATATTCAGTGAAATCTAAAGATTAGAGGGTTATGAATAATTCAGTGTTTAGGCTGATGTCTGATTCATGTACTTCAAATCTGGGAGCTGGTTTTGGAGGGAAGAGGAAGAAAGATTTGTTTTTTCTTTGCTGTCCGTGGGGCCGTGCTCTGTGGGAGCCCTGCAGTGCTTGAGCAACCCCGGCACCTCCTGGTCATGGCCTGGCCCGAGCCCGCGGGCTGTTGCCCCAGGCGGTGCCCAGCCCTACGGCTGCTGCTGGGGGTGGTAGGGACAAACAAGGGTTTGGGACTCCCCTGCCAGCCCATGTGATGCCAGAGGCATCACAGAACTGCCAGAGAGGTGATGGCTGGATCCAGGAGCAAGAGACAATTGGAAGAGATGAACCCAACCCCACCGTGGTGCCAGCCCCTGCAGCCCCCCAGTGTCCCTGCTGGCCCCTTCCCAGGGAACTCAGAAATGGATTGGAAACGGAGCAGGGAAGGGGCTGGTGGTGCTGGCCCAGGGGGAGCCGGGCATGCAGGGCCCCAGGCACTGGGTGCCTCTCCCAGCTCTTCGCTGGGACATGGAGGGGACACAGAGGGGTTGAGAGTGCTCTCCCCCAAGCACAGTGGGATTCAGCAGGCAGGGGCGAGTGTGGGGTCCTGCTCGTGAGCACACACCTGGGGCTGCTGTAGGAGAGTCACTCCTCCTGCCTTCGCTGGCCAGTGCCATCAGCCAGCCATGATGCCAGCACCCTCCCAGCCACCACGCAGCAGGTAGGTGCCTTTTCCCTGCGTGCTCAGGGCAATCGCCCTGTGAAAGCCCCGGCTCTCGCCCCTCTCCAGACCCTCTGCTCGGACATGCCCCTTCTCCCTCCAGCCCCTTGCAAAGCTCTGGCAAAGGGCACTCAGCTTCCCAGCCACCTGCTCCCGCCGGGGTGGCAGCCAGGGCAATTAGCAGCTGCCAGCCAGCCCTGCAATTAGGGTGCTGATCAGATAAATTAGCTGCAAGTGAAGCAAGCCTGTGAGCAAGGGTGCTAGGGTCCCACTAGGTGCTGTAAGTGGGACTGCCTGGGCCTAGGGCTTTTGGCTGGTGTGCGTGGCCATGGAACCTCAGCCGGGTAAGGGGTTTGCGGGGTGCTGCGGGGTCCTGGCAGGGCCGTGGCTCCTGTGGGGCTCTTCTCGGGCTGTGGTGGCCGTGGTCCCTGTGAGGCCGCAGGGTGGTGGCTGCTGGGCTTCTGGGGGTGCTCTGCAGCCTCGGGGCCGGGCCCTGGTGCCAAGAGGTGCTTCTCGCTTCCCCCAGCAGCCGCAGCTGCTGGCCCGGCCCAGCTCCAAGGGCTGCTGGCCCGGGGCCGGCGGCGCCCGCATCCCTCCACCCTGCACATGGTCGTGGAGGCGCTGCGGGCACAGGACGAGAAGAAGGGCGCCTCTGTCATCGCCATCAAGCAGTTCATCCTGGCCAAGTACCCCACCGTGGACCCCGTCCGCCTGAAGTACCTGCTGAGACAGGCGCTGAGCAAGGGGCTGAGCCGCGGGGACCTGGTGCGGCCCCGCAACTCCTCCGCCATGGGGGCCACCGGCCGCTTCAAGGTGAGCGGGGGCTGCCGGGCGGGGCGGGGGCTGCGGCGCTGCCCGGCCTCGCTCCCACCCCCCTCTCGCCCCCAGCTAGCCCCGGAGAAGCTGCAGCAGAAGCGGGCGCGGGGCCAGGCGGGCGCTGACGGAGGACAGGGACAGAAAGGCACCACCAAGCCCCCCCGGGCCCCCGCGGCAGGAGCCCGACAGCGAGGTAAAGGCCTGGCGGTGCCGTGAGCCGCCCCGGGCGGCCCCGAGGCCTCTGCTGGGCTCGTTCACCGCCCCTTGTCCCGCAGGTGCGGCGCAGCCGGGGCCGAGCGCAGCCGAGCAGCGGGCGAAGCGCACGGACGTGAGTAGGGGCCGCGGGAGACTGGGCGGCCGCAGGCGTGCTGGCAGCCTCAGGTGTCCCTTCCCTTCCCTTCCAGGCGCGGCCGGCAGCAGCGGTGAAGCCCAGGAGCGATGGAGCAGAGCCCCCGCAGGCTGCCAGCCGCCCCCGGGCCGCCGGCAAAGGGCGGTCACGGCATCCCACGGCTCCGGCCTCGGAGGATGCGGGAGGGGGTGATGGCCACGGCCCCGCAGATGCTGGGGCAAAGGGCCCCCGAAAGGCCCCCCTGGGAAAGGGCAAGGGGAAGGCACCGCAGGGGGCACAGCAAGATGCCCCCAAGGCAAAGGGAGGTCCAGGCAAGGGGAGGAAGCCCCGGGCAGTCCCCGGAGCCAGCCGGGGGCAGGCCCCATAGGGCATCCTGGGCAGCCCCGCTCCCCGTGGGAGCCCAGCCCTGCTTCCAGCCTGGCCCGGGCCTGCAGCGCCTGAGTCGGTTTTAGTCCTCAGGACGGGTTTTAACTGTGTTCACCTACTGCTAATAAAGCTGCTTCACTCCCCTCGCAATGTGGCATGGCTGCTGCCCTGCTCGTGGGTTTCTGCCCCTGCACGTCCATGTCCCAGCACAGAGTTCCCCAGCCCTGGCACTGACCCATGTTGGCACGTGCTGCAGGCAGCTGCCTGCCATGCCTGCTCATGGAGAGGTGCCCTGGGTGTCCCCAGCTGTGAGCCGCAGTCAGCAGTGCGGGGGGTGCCGGGCTTTGGGGGCTGTGTGTGTGCAGGCTGGTGGAGAGCCCCAGTGCTAGGCAGGGGGCCCTGGGACACGGCCCTGTGGCACCCCTGGGCACTGCGACGCTCAGGCTTAGCCTGTTCTGCTGGAGCGGGGCCGCAGTGCCCGCAGCCTCGGAGTGGGGTAGGTGTCCAGCCCTCTGCCCTCCTGGCTGCCCTTGTGCTAATGCCTGGCTGAGCTGGGATTACAGGAGTGCCAGGGCAGCAGGTGCAGGTGCATGCCATGGGTAAGGGTCCCCAGCACTGAGGGGGGGCTGCCTGTGTTCTAACCACAGCAAGAGGAAGATAGAAGTGGTTTAGGATTCAAAAAAGTCTGGGGTGTTTGCTGTAGACTGCAGCATTGCTTTGTGCTCTTGTTCTCTGTTGGTGGCACAGTGCCCAGCTCTAAACCTGTCTTGCTTATTCCTGTGGGTCAACATATGAACACTTCCATTTAATGGCTTCAAATGCCTGAACTTCTCTTCCTCTACACAGAACAGAGCCCTTCTGAAGGTCAGCCTGGTAATGCGAAGGGTTAAAGTCCTCCTGGGCAGGAGAAAATAAGTGGAAGTAAAACTCTCTTCCTAAAGAGGATTTTGCTAATCTTCAGCTGGCCTTGCCAATGCCCTCCAAGGCTCCTGGCCTTGCTTTGGGGCTTAAGCAAGAGCTAAGCAAACTAACTGCTCTTTAAACTTCAGCCTTGGCCATGTTGATCCACCTTTAACGGAGCTGCAACTCCTGTCCCCCCCAGGGACAGGGTGGGGGTGCTGCAATGATCACTGAGCAGAGCTCACCTCACCCTTCAGGGGTGGTTAACCTCACCAAGCACTGCTCGCTTGCACGGCAGTGTCCTGTGATAGGAGCAGGCATCCTCTCTCACCAGGCACCCAGTGTGAAACACGAGGCTCTTTTGCTTTGAGAGAGGCCAAATCATTTAATGGCTGGATTTAGCTTTACTAAGACTCAGCTTCCTAGCGGGAAAAGAAAATCCTTCTGGTGCCTGGAAAGAGCAGCTTTTACTGGGGGAGGTGGAAGAGAGAGGACTCAGCAATGCCATGGTTATTAAGACCTGCAGGCTGTGGCTGGTGTCACGGTGCTAAAGCCAGAAGCCTGGAGGGCTGGCGGTGGCTCAGAGCAGGCGCTGGGCTCACCAGGGCTGGGAGAAGACCTCATCCTGTGAGCTGATGGTACCTGGCAGAGGTAAGGGTGCCCGGCCCTGGGCACTGCTGTGGTCTTGCTGGCCTTCGCATGTGCAGCACAGCGCGGTCAGCTCGCGTGCGTGGTTGTGTCCTCGCACGGACCCTTCCCCTCCACACCGGTTCCTGTACTGGTGGGAGCCGTGGTACGGGGTAGCAGGAGTGCTGTGTGGCTGCAGTGTGCTCTGCAGGAGATTGGGGCTCTGCTGCCCTGAGGGGTAAAAACCTGTCTCAAATGGAAACAGGGTGGGTATTGGCTGGGAGCTGAGCTGCCACCCTGAGCACCGTGCGGCTCATACACGCGCAGCCTGCTGTGCACACCCGTGGGTGTCTTCCACCACGCCGTGTGGCCTCTGTGTGCACACAGGCAGGAACCTCACTACGCAGGTTTCAGCACCTTGTTTTATTATAAAGATAGGCTTTTCCAAGAGTCTGCCACTTCCACTACACAGCAGGTAAGGGCACTACACCCACAACACGTGCCAAAGTTTAAAAACATGTTAGAAAGGGCTTGGGGGTTCAAGGCAACATTACAAACCCTCAAGCTTCTGCTCTGTTAAAGTTGTTCACTTAAAACAGTTGTAGCAACTACTTTTTTTTTTTTTTTTTTTTCTTTCTCTTTGGGAAAAATTAAATAATAAAGCAATAGGCTCCAATACATGGCCCAGTCACATCTCCTGGAGGCAAACTATCCTCACTGCCAGCTCACCCGTGTCCTTCCCTCGAAACAACATGGGGCTATTGCTCCATGGCCCTTTCCCCACCTCCAGCCAAGCTCAACGTTCTCTACCACCTTGGTCCTTCGCACCCTTGCCTTCCCTGTGCTGGGCCTGCCTACATCTCTGGCAGCTATTCACAGTTTCTAAAAGAAAAAAAATTCAAGAATTTTTTTTGTGAAATAACTTTCAAAATAAAATGTAGCCCAGCTACATTCTCAGAGTTTCTACTCTGAAGCCACACCCCCAGCAAAGACATTGAGACCTCCACAGTGTAAGTACTTTTTCTGTAGTTCTCTTTTAAAAAAACAACCAACCAAACCTCCGTTCTTCCCCTTTCCCTCCCCTCCCTCCCCCCCTTTTAACACAATGGATAAAGTCTATAATTTGTTTTAAAATAGATATCTATATACACATACACAATTCTGATGTTCTGATTTCTGACAAATGTGGCATTTCTGGAAATGATGGGATGAATGCCACCTGTCCATGGCAGTGAGTCACCCAGGAGGAGTTTTGGTGGACCGAAGTCATCAAATACCAGGCTGCATCCTTGCCAGCTGGATGAGAATCGGAGGCTTCACCTTAGACCCTGCCTGGAGTGAGGTAGTAACTTCTTTTGTTCTTTTCTATTTGGCAGTTTGAAAATGCAGTGGCTACAGCTGGGTTTAGCTCTCATGGGCAGGTTGCTTTTGCCTGCGTGTGAATGCTGGCTTCAAGCACATGGCGTTAGCTGTGGTCCAGCCTCTCAGAGGGGCCTGTGTGGCTGGAGAAGACAGGAGCAGTCCCAGCTGCAGAAAGGAATGGGCCTCCAAGCTGGGGGGGGGGGGGGGTTGCCCTAGCATGGATGCAGCAGGATGACAGTGAAGTTTCTAGGTCTGTCTGTGCAGTGGGACCCTGCTCACCAACCCCAGTGTCAGGAGGTGTGGGACACTTGCTGCCTTTGTTTGCAGCTTGGGGTGGTGGAGCTGCTCCGCTGGCTTGTGTGAGCGAGAGCATTGTGCTGCCAGAGGGATGCAGCCCAGTCCCTTTGCTTTTATGGGCTGAAAAAAAAGACTAGATGTGCAGCAAATCTGTGCTCTCTTGATTGTTCTGGGGTGACAGCCATGGTGGGCTGGATCCAAAGCAAGCAGAACAAGCTGCTTTAGGAAGACACCTCTGTAGCACTGACCTTGCTTTCGGTGATGATCGCAGGGAGATGCTGGAGCATATGGGGCAGAGGGAGGGAAGATGCTACCTGGTGTTTTGCTCTGCACATGGCACAAGCCCGCTCTGTCCGAGGGCTGTCAGCAGGAGCTGAGCTGGGTTGGCATGAGCAGCATTACTGGGGCTGAACTGGGGCAGTGCCACAGATGTGTGCACAGCCAGCACGGCAGGGAGACCAGAGCGTGAGGCAGAAGTCCTGCCCCTCATCCACCTCATCTGGTCTTCTGCTTCCAGGCAGAAGCCATACCTGTCACCAGCTGGCTGAGAGGTGGGTTGTGAGGGGATATGTGCCCACCCACTGCAACTCCAGCTCACTGTGCACAGAGATCTGGGGAAGGGGGAGAAGCCCTTCCCACACTGTCTAACATGTAACGCTCCCTCTAGAGCCAGCTGCCTCTGTTAGGGGGTAAAGTGCTCTCACCATGACTTAGCTATCTGGGAAGCAACCGCTTTTTCTCAGCCCCGAGTTCCCCATGCTGCCCAGGTCTCAGATGGAGGAGTGGTTATGTTCACACATACAGTACAAAAATTAAAAGGCACAAAAATACACAGAATGCAGCAGATAGTGAACAGCTGATAGAGTCCCTGGTGTTGGAAAAACAAGGATGTCAGAGGGATGGCGTGGAGGGGAGCTCAGGCGTTGCTCCGATGGCCTTTGCCGTCTCTGCTCATTACTCCCTGAGGCTACCCTTCTGCTTTGCAGCTATTGTTACGGCTTCTGCAGCCCTGTCTCTCGTCCTGAGGAACCACAAACAAGGATGCAGGGAGCCACTGATGGCTTGGGCGCTGATCAGAGGAACGTGGTGAATTGAGCTTGCCACAACTGTCGCATCTCTGTTTCTGGCTGGCAACAGCAAATAAATTATGGGTGCCACAGTGCAGACCAGAGGGGTTTTGAGCTGCTCAGAAAGGTGTCTTGTGGCTTCTTGTTGGGTGAAGGAGTCCTTCAGCCATGGGCCAGGCCCACCCCCACCACAAGGCTGGTTTGGGAATGACCCTGGTGGAGGCAATCTGCGGTGTGTCTGTGGCTGAAGTTCCCTACAGCACTGCGCTGCGAAGGTCACTTCCAGGGCTGCAGTCAGCCTAGGCTTCGCTGCAGCACTCGTAGATGTTATCCTCCATGAGCGCAATCACTTGCTCAAACTTGTGCTGGAGCTGGGTGCGCTTCGTTGTGAGGTTGGCGTCCAGGGCAGCCACAATCTGCAGGAGACACGGGCAGGAGGGCGCCTGAGGCGGTGCGGGCAGGGGTGCCCACCCACCAGCCCAGCTCCCCCTGCCAGCCAGACCTCCGGGAGAGCCCACCCGCCCCCTGCATCACACACCCCAGCACCCTCTGGCTGCTCTAGGGCACAGCTGAGTCCCCAGGCAGGGAGTGGGAGAGGAGGGGAACCCAGCCACAAAACCACTGCAGTAACAACGCTCGAGGCACGGAGCTCGCCAGCAGCGCGAGGACACAGGGGCTCAGGAGCCAGCCAGGGCTGGTGCTGCGGCAGGGGGTGGGGGTTGGCAGGTTATTTTGGGTGAGGACTGTCTCAGCATGCTCTGTCTTTCCTTTGTGGGTCTACACATTGGGCAGCCCTGCTTCAGGCCAGCCCAGCCAAACGCTGTTAAAATCAGCCAGGAATAGCTGGCTGCCTCTTCCAAGCAGCCATCAGCCAAGGGACAGGAGAGCAGGTGCATCTGTGTGTGCAGATATTACATACATGCGTGGGATTATGCAAAAAATGGTAATCCCTTTTCTGTGGGACTGGATGCTGGTGTCTGACTGCTCAGTTACAAAATGCCGCTTGTTATTCCCACCACAGGTACGCTGAGGCCCGAGTGCAGCTGGACCCACTTACCTGCGAGCGGTATCTCTTGGCGTACTTGTATATCTCAGCCATGGCAACGTTGGTGTTGAATTCATTCCGGTATTTCTTTATAAAGACAGAACAAAGAGGGGAGGAATATTAATGTGATGCAGCGAGTGAGTTCAAGCCCAGTCAGCAGGTATTAACTAGATTAAAAGAAGGTTGTGCCTGGGTACTTGTGCTACTGCTGCATTGATGCAGCCAGACTTCTGACTTACTCCTTGAAGGAACGTGTATCTGCTTACATCAGAAACAGTCTCAGTATTTTTTAAGCCAGCCTGAAATGCCCGTGCTTGATCACACTGTTTCACCCTCAGTGCTCAAAGCCATTTCAAAGGGCGGCACAGAGGAACGCCGATGGAAAAACCCACTCGGTGGCTGCAGCTAAAGCGCACGGTTTGATGGTTTGATTTTGAGGAATCTGTGGCGCATTGCTGGCAGGACTCGGATCCGGAGCACCGCTGCCAGCTCCCGTAGCTGGTACCAGGGCTGGCATCCCGCACCCGGGCCAGCTGCCAGCGGGCTGCCTGGGACTGGGGGCCGGCCCTGGCAGTGGGTGCCCGGGGGCCAGCTGGCCGGGGGGCTGTGGGACTGCAGAGATCCTTTTCCAAACTTCCTGGTTCTTTGGCACTGAATTTTGCTTTCGACTTCCAGCAGTGCCAAAGCTAGTTAGGTTCAAGCTAACTCGTGGGTGTTTACTGCAGCTCCGGCAGTAACTGAAGATGCTTGGAATTAGGTCAGATGAAGTTTGTGCCTGGAAGTTTGAGGCAAAATATCCTTTCTTGTTTGCTCCTTCCAGCATCTAAGCAGTAGCTGCTTGCAGCCGGTCTGCACTCCCTGCTGCTCCCAGACTCTTGCTGTCGGCCAGGACAGAGCAGGCTGGGTGCTCCTCGCTCCAGCAGGGCCCCGAGCCTGCAGACCCAACCCCACCCCGCACCGGGGTGCGCACCGGCCGAGCCCCCCGCTCCTTACCCGTGACTCCTCCGCCAGGTGGGCGTTCATCTCCTGCTCGCTGAGCGGGGGCATGTCGTGGATTTGCTTGTAGTATCGCTGCACTATCTTCCTGTACTCGGGGATCTCCTTGGCGTACAGCAGCTTATTGGTCGGGGAGTCCTAGAGCGGGTGAGATACTGACATCACATACCGTGTTCTTCCTGGCTGAAAACTTTTCATCCTGTTTGTCTGACCACAGTGCTAACCATCAGACATAGACTTCAGCTCCAGCTGGGTTCAGAACACAGCTACGCCTTTGGTCATGGCTCTACAGAGACAGGAGTGCACTGGGATGGCACCGAGGCACAAAACAGCTAATGACAGAGGCGCTTGCTCAAACACATCAAGGTGCTGCGGACAGGTATGACCTGTGGAGCCACAGCACCATCCTTCTGCCCTTCTTCCTACCATGAGCTAAACGTTTATTAGCTACAAGGCCAGTGAAGGTGGTCTATGTGAATGTGTTTTAATTTGCAGCGAGGGCAGGCTAAAAAGCATGCACAGGGTCAGGCGAGGTGGCTCACTGCCAGGTGAGTGTACCACGACTGTGTTAGATAAAACACTTGTGCTCCGTGGCTCTGTGTGTGGAAATCGGTAACAAGGGAAGGGCTTCTGCATGCATTTACTCGGGTCTCTTGAGCAGCCAGCTTGATTTAAACTGAAGAACAAAGCTCTCTTACAAGCTGAACTTTGTCAGTTGAAATGTTGCTCTTGGATTTTGTCATGTAGCTTTGATTTATTTTGTATTGGCTAACCCTGCCTGCCTGGCCTATATTGAGTGCATGTAAAGTAATTAACAGAAAATACTGAGTTCTCTTGATTAATGTCAGCTTGGACAAAGCAGTCTTAACCCCCCAGCCACACGATCGGGTTGTACCACTGAAGGTGTAACCCTGCCTGCACTCCTTGCAAACACAGGCATGAATGATTTTAACCTCCAGGCAATCCTGCCTCGCTGATATCATTACCCTGGGAATGAACTTGGCCGACTGGCCTAGTTTGCATCCCAAAGGGAAACAGCCCCCGGCTCTGGGACACAGAGGGGAGTAAGATTAGCATGTCCTGCTGCCCGACACTGGAGTGGAGGGACTGCTCCTTGATGCATTGACAGGTGGAGAGGGGAGGGAGGATCTCCAGAGCCTGGCAGGGCTCTAGCCGCGGCAGCAGCATCTTCAGCTGCATCAGGGAGTAAATATGGAAACCTGGGGTAACTGCAATCTGCTGCTGCAATATGTAACGTGGCTAATGCTGCAGGGGAAATGGGGAATGGGCACCAGGCTGTGGCATCAGATCCCACAGCAGTTTATTTTCAAACCCAATGGCAAGGCAGTACAGGAATACAGCCAAGTTACAGAGCCTGCTCACAACATTTTTTTTTCCCCTTTGGAAACACAAAAGAAACCCACGCTGCCTCTTTTTTAAGTTATTTTTCAATTTGTGTCTGATTTGTCTGTATTATGAAGAGATGAGTACTGGTTTGTTAACCATTTACGCACTCTAGATGTACAGAGTCTGCGTCTGCACTCACATTTGCAGTATCAAGAGCAACATGCTGAAACCAGGGGAAGAATCCAGCCTGGAAAACATTCAGCCATATACTGTGTGGATATGCAAGCTGATTTTTATGCTGAGGATTTATTCTTCCCACATTACTCAACAATTCCTTCACTTATGCTATTGTATTCCTGCAAAATGTTTCCATCTGCTGTCTGACTCCAGCTGACCCCTCTTCCCTTCATCCACAGCTTGACAAGGACAAATTGTAGGGGTTTCGTAACACATGCAAAAAAAAAGTCCAAAACACAAACAAACAAAAAATCAAGCGCTCATTAGATCTTCCTCCAGTATTAACCTCTCTCAGGGAAGGCTTCCTGGTGCTCTCAGTCTGGGGGATGTGCTGAGCAGCACCCGCCTCCCACCCCTCTCTCCGGAGGGTCCCCTCTACGTCACACGCTGTGCTGCCGCCAGCCCCTGGGGTGGGGGGGGACGATTTACAGCATTTCTTAATAAAACTTATTTATGTCAGGAAGTTTCAAATGTCAACACCACACTCAGCCAAGCCAGTGGGAGAACAGCAAACATGCGTGCTGGACGTCTCGCTGCCTCCCAGCCCCACAGGGCGGTGCGTGGGAGCCCGACGGCGGGAGAAGAGACCTGGCCCACGCAGGCTCGCGTTTGCTGAGAGCAGGCTGAGCTTCCCGGGCAGCTGGGCTGAGCCCACTGGGCTCTGACCGCATGCCAGAGGTGGCCAGCGTGTGATGGAGACACTGCACCACCTCCTCTGTGGGCAGGGCTGCGGCAGCGCCCGCCAGCTGCTTCCCACGTGCCGATGGCTGGTGGCTGTCAATGGGACAGCCCTGGCAGTCCTCCCCCTGAGCCAGGCTGGCTCTGTGCTGCTGTGTTCATGAAGGCTCAGCCTCCTGAGCTCCTCACGGCTGTCCCAGGTGAGAGGCTGTGCAAAAACCGCCGACAGGGATAAGTAGAGCATCACCTGAAGCTCTGTCATTTTCCGTCCTGGCACTGGCAGTTTACATCGTCCCTCAGCTGCTGCTGCGGGATTGTTAGGGTAACACTGTCCTGTGACCCAGCCCCGACTGAGGGCGCTGGGCTGTGCCCAGCCTGCTCTGCCCCGTGCCTGTGCCTAGAGCAGAGCTGCCACCCACCCGTGCTCCCCTCAGCATGTCACAGCCCTGCCTGAGCCAGCAACAGAGAGTATTCTGCTCACACGCTGGCTCACCCCCTCACCCTGCTGGCTGTGCCGAGTAAGCTGGGTGCTCTCCTGCAACCGCGGGACAGCACATACGGCCCTCGGAAACACTGAGCACACAGGCCAGCGACTGGGTCACCCTCCATCCTCTGAGCTTTCTGGGCTGGGGCCTCAGCCCTATGTCTCTCTTGCCTGTGACTGTGTGATTCCACTCCCTGACCGCAGTTTCTGACAGAGGGGGTGGAAATTTCAAGCTCAAGCCTGAACAAAGTGAGAGGGAAAGGAGCGGGGGAGAACTCATCCTTGGGGACAGCCAACACTCAACTGCATGAACCTGAGCAAGCGGCTCCCAGGCAGCCCGGCTGCTGGGGGAGGTTGGACTGGATGGCCACTGACAGTGCCTTCCCACCTGGACTGGTCTGTGTGTGAGTGCCCGAGCAGCAGCGAAATGTCCCCTCTGCACCGTACCTTGCCCAGCTGCAGGTCAGACAGGGAGCAGGCGTCGATGAAGGCCTGGGCTATCACAGAGAGGCAGGCGTCGATGTGGTCTGTCTTGTCAATGTCGAAGACGAACTGGGGGTTCTTCAGGATGTTGACCCAAAACCTCAGAGGCAGGCTGCGAGGGAAACAAGCCAGAACACACACCGGGTGAATCTTTGTACTCCAGAGGCAGAGGGGAGGAAGTGCAGGCAAGATGATGATAGAAAGTGGAAGAGCAGAGAGGAGAAAACTGAGGAGCCAGGTTCTGCCGTTTAATCACCTCCTGGCAGCACACAGCCTTCTGCCCTGCTAGGGGGGCAGGCACACCTCTTCACCCTGAAGAGCCCCTTCTTCAGGCTGAAGCACATGGCACGGACAGACTTGATGTGCAGCCTGGTCTAGGCGAGTGTATACTCTTGCTCCTTCAGCAGGTCCCTGGGCCAGCCGTGGCCCAGGGGGACACTGGCAGCTTTGCCTGCATGGGGCTGTTGAATCACACGTCCTCACCTGCTGAGTTCTGCAGCAATGGTGTCAGCTCCTTTTCCTTCTTCCCGAACAGCACTCGTCATCTGGTTCTGATCCTAAGCCTGGCCCCATGAAATGCATTTCATGTGTCTTTTTTTCTGCTCTCTCATAATTTTCTCCTCCGGTTATTTCAGTGCTCATTTGGCCACAACACAGTTCCAGTGTACCACTTGCCCTTCCTACCACCCCTCCTCAGCAGCTGAGGAGTGAAAGCTACTGTAACTCTTTGCTCTACTGGCAATCAAAGGTAATGAAGGGTAGGCAAATCTGTAGCTCCATGGCTGTGTCTGCATGCCTGCTATCCCAGCCAAATTTGGTTTTAATTTTCACATGCTGGGCTGGAAACAGTTACTGCCCCTGCAGCCTCAGAAACACTGAGCCTCTCCTCCATGGTTCCTCCAAGCTCCCTGCTCTCCCTGGTTAAACCTCCTGGTTTGTCCCCTGCTGTAATTCCCCCCTTCACTTTGGCTCCCCCAGGCCATTCCTGCTGCTCATCATCTCCCTGAGCACCGCTCCCGGCTGGTCCCCAGTGCTGCGGTGTCTGCAGGCACACTGCGGTCACAGCACGAGCTCTGGAGTCCTGTGAACACCCCGGAGTCTCAGCTTGGTTACAGAGGTAAGTAAGCAAAAGTCCTTAAGGGCTGAAAAGCCAGAAAGCAAATGAAAAAGAGCCAAATATGCTGGTTTTAAAATCTCCGTGATGTTTTAAGAGCTGGCATGATTTTGGCCTCTGCCTCAGATCTCCAGCTTGCAGATAACACCACTGCTGTTTCCCATTGTCCCGTCCCTCTTGTTTCTCCTTTAATTATTTGTATTAGTGTGGCTGTTCGTTCTGCCCTTTTTCTGCCTATGCCCCCTTTTCCAGCTTGCTTCTCCCCTGAGTTCTGTGTTTGTTCAGAGCTCTCCAAGCCTGTTTGGCCTTGTCTTTTGCTGCCCTCCACCCCCCTTTGTTTTCCAAGTCTCTCTTCTACTTTTAGCAACCTAATGATTAGTCCAGGACACCAAGGCTCTGCAGCTGCTGCTCCTGAGAGATGGAAGGAAGGAAAGAAAGAAGAGATTTCCTCTTCCAAACCTGTTGGTCTTCCAGATGTGCATAGTGTCAGGGTCTGTGATCCCTCTCTTCTCTGCTTGCTCCTCTAAGAAGTCAAAGAAATACTTCACGGCCACAGGTGGTTTGTCATCTCGGATACTGAGAATGGCTTTGAACAAGTCATCCAGGAACTTCTGCAGCGTGCCCTGCGGGACAAGCGCACACAGTAGCGACCAGGGAAAGCAGCAGCACCCAAGCCCAGGAAGACAGCACGAGGGGCTGCGACTGCTGCGCACAAGGAGAAATCCTTGGTGCCAGCTGGATAAATCAGAAGAGAAAGGGGATGCTGAAGCGGGGGGGGGAAGGTTTGTTTGTGCATAGCGGTATAATTAGCTTGCATTTGGGTTTAATTTCTTTTGGCATCGAGATTTTCTTTCTTACTGCTAGGATCTCACATCTGTGATTGTTCTGCACAATAAATACAAAGAAAACTGGAGGCTTCTGGCCATTCTTGTGATCTCTGCTCCAGTGAGGCATCATGCTGCGATTAAAGATGGGCTGGGAGCCCAACTGCTGGAGCTGAGCACTTGCAGAGAGTGGGGAAGTTCAAATCTGAATTAAGATTGCATGGACATTCTCCCTGCTCCCACAGCTGAGCGTTTCCATCCCGTTTCTCAGCAGGATCTCTCACGGGGGAGATGGGGTCAGGTCTGAATTGCACATCATCAGCCCTGAGGCGGTCAGCATCCCTTTCATGTGCACAGACCCCAGACCAGCCCAGGGAGATCATGTGGGGCTTCATGCAGCAGTGCTGCTGCTCCGAGGGCGAGCTGGAAAGCTGGAGGGAAGCTCAGGCTCCAGCGGTGCCCGGCAGCCTCGCTAAGCACGCTCCAGCCATCCAGGACAGAAGAGTCCCACCGCCTCTTGAGAGCGACTGGCCCCGCAGTGCTCCTTTCCTAGAGCAGGCTTCTCACTACAGACCACAAACAACAATCCCACCGGCCACCAAGGAGGGCACCCCATCTCCTACCTTGGTGGAAAGCAGCCTGGTCAGGTAGATCTCCGGGAGGACTTTCTTCCTATGGCTCTGCCTGTGGGACTTCTTATGCTCAGTTGATTCATCAGTTGGGAGAACCTGGTTGGATACAAAGCACACGTTCAGAGCGCTCCTCTCTGGAAGTGTCACACTGAATTTTCCTTTAAGTATAGAATTTCAACTACATATAAAATTCAAATAAAAAGCAGTTACTGTGTTATAAATACACCTTTATACAGCTTTATAAAAGTGATTCATAATACTCGTTTTTTCTGACACTTGTTTCTCTTGTGCTCTTTATTTTGCCTCTCTCAAGCAAGGCAAAGAAAATGAAGCAATCAATCTCACTTTGCGTGTTAGTCTGCTCGCCTTCCTGGTCTCTGCAGTACTCCTGTGTGGCTGCAGTTTAGGCTCCCAGAAGCAATGCATAAGGCTTCCACAGAAACCAGCTTTTCTTAGCTTTGGAAAAAGTGCAAGAATGATCAGCCAATATTCCTACCCTGGCCTTTTTAAAAACAAAAATAAATATTCCACTGGTCAGTTAATCATTGCTCTATAATGACCCAGCAAGCCATTTAAGTCCGTATTGGCATTGTTTCACATGTGCACAGTCAGTTCCCCATCCCTTCTCCCTCCTTGCCCTGCGTGTACGTGTGTGTGTGCACACGTGTGCACTGTGTGTTCGTATTCTATTTGAGCTCGGAAATTTAGCAGAGAAAAAAAATCAGGCTATAAAATATCATTGTTGTCCATAACACTTTTTTTTCATAACAGCTTTTAGCAACGTTTAGCACTTTGTACTTCCAGCACGGCGCACAAGCAGGAACTAATAAATCTCCCGGGCCCTGGGAAGCAGGCAGGATGCCAGGAGCTCCCGGTAGGTGACTTGACCAAGGCTGCGTGGGGTGCTACCAGCAGCGCTGCGCTGCACTCTGACCACGCTCCTCATCTCTGTGGCTGCTGACAGCTCCGTCAGGCACAACAATTACTTTGCCATCCTGGTTATGTTTTACGATGTCCCATAGTAAAAGCTTGTCTACAGATAACCATTCTGTGCGCCTCTGAGCCTCTCTGAAGAAAACCAACGAGCCCTTATCCACATTGTTCATCACATCTGACATTCCAGCCCATGGAGATGAATTAAGTTAGTATCAGCAAGCCTGAGAAGATTTTCTCCTCTTTCATCACATACACTGAAAAAACAGGACCCAGAGACTTAAGCGCAGGAGAGATGAGGGACCTGACTGGTCACCTCTTTGCTCCCAGCACTTTCCAGGCTGCTGCCGTCTGGGGGGACATCTCCCCATCACCCAGCCTGGCAGCAGAGGACAGCCTGTCCCCCCTGCCTCGCGGGGGGCTCACCACAGCCCAGGGCCTGTCTGCCCCAGTACGAGAGGGACCGGCTCCTGCCAGAGATGAAACAGCCTGTTCAGCACCTGTTTGCAGGGACAAAAGCAACAGCTGCTGTCACGGTGGCAGGAGGGGTCTGGGGGAGCAGAGCTGCTGTGGTGACCTGTTGTCTCGCATGCCAGTGCCACACTGTCCCGGAGTGAGGGCTCTGCTTCCCAGCAGCGCTGCCCTGGGAGGGCAGGAAGGGAGAGTGGCCCCGGACCCCTCAGCATGCACCCACCAGCCGGGAGCGGGGTACTTACCAAGTGGAAGTACTTTTCAGTGTCCAAATCCTTCACTATGAAGCACAAGAGAAACAGACACAGGGTCTTAGTTAGGGGACCCAAACCAACACCCACCTCCACGGACACCCTCCTCCTCAGGAGATGTTTCGCTTTCCCCAAGAACCCCAACACCGAGCTGGTGTTCCCACCCTAAATGACCTTGGTGTTTTGTGTTGGTGGTGTTTATCGCCTGCTGGGCTGCGTGTCGAGTGGCTCAGGAAGTATTTCAAGGACTTGAGGGTCCCAAGGGGTCATTTAGAGGGATGCAAGAGGATGCAAGAGCAAGACCAGCACAGGGGCACTCCTGCATTGTGACACTCTGTGGTGCCCCGTGATGCCCCGCAGCCCTGTGTCGTCTCCCAGCCTCATCACTGGGGCAGCCGCAGCCCGGAGCAGCTCCTCGCTCCAGCGGGTGAAAGAACTCCCACTGCAGAGACAGGCTCGGTGCGGGCAGCCTGGAGACAGGGATTGAAACTCCTTGTTCAATGTGAATTTTTGTCTCCCGTGGTCTGTTTTCACTGCACAGTCTGAAATCTCAAAATACGCTGGCAAGAAACTGAACACAAGTAACTGGGAGGGAAAGGGCTTTTTAGGTCCTTTTTTTTTTCACTTTTTTTAACACAGATTGAATGCAAACCCCTAATGAGGATGTGAGACGAAAGGTGCAAACACCTCTAGCTTAAGGAAAGCACTCAGCACCCGAGCAAGTGGAGAGAGCAGGATACTGGATAACACATTTTTAAAGCAAACGCACAAGCACAACGCATCTCCCACAGTGTGTGCATCAGCAGTCTGTGCTTCCAGACCAGCAAGGGTGCTGGTAACAGCAGAGCCAGCCCTGCACAGGCAAACACCACATGCCAGTGCCCAGGCAAGGGGGCTGGCAGCTGGCTCTCAGCACCCCTGCCCAAAGACACCCCTCTGAAAACACAAGCGTTTCTGCCTGGTCACCAGCAACAGGGGAAGAGAGGTGAGACATTACCTCTGCTCAGCGTTGTGTCCTTCTTGTCTGACAAACTCATGGCCAGTGATGCCCCTTCGGGGATCTGCGGAGGAAGGGAAGAGCAGACGTCGATGACAGGGGCCTTACAGGTGCCTCTCACAGAGCCAGGAATGGCCCCAGGGAGATCCCGGGAGCTGGGGGACACTGGTGCAATCGCTGCTCTGCCGCAAACACCCTCTGCACCTCCTGTGCCCCTGCTCCCCAGCTTGGAAACAGGCAGTAACAGCACTGCCCTACACGGACAGGGTTTTTAAATACAAATGCAAGATCGTCAGGTTCTAAAATCCGATGGGAATCAGGC
The DNA here is from genome assembly GCA_028020825.1 of Podargus strigoides. Taxonomy (NCBI): domain Eukaryota; kingdom Metazoa; phylum Chordata; class Aves; order Caprimulgiformes; family Podargidae; genus Podargus; species Podargus strigoides. Next base: position 445,089 of record CM051629.1, on the reverse strand, counting down.
AAATACATGTATCCAGGATACATTTCTGGGTGCTGACACCAGGTAATTGGAAGAGGAAAGAGTGTTAGGCTGTGCAGATGCTGTTTTGCCTTTCCCTGGAAGGGGAGAAGGCAGGCGGCTGCAGCCCGGACCCAGGGGGCCGGTACCATCTCCGTGCTGCGGCTCCGGCTCGCGGCGCAGCGAGGCACCGTGCCAGCAGTGGGGCTCCGCGGCACAGCTCTCACACAAATAGTAATATTAATAAGTACTCAGCTCCGGTTGTGATTTTCCATGCACTGTTGCAGACCAGGGAGGATTATACTCCCAGGCATACCAGGGAATATGGAAATCATATAAGAATTTCTGGTTTCATTTAATTTTAAAAGGAAAAATGGTCAACAAAACAATTTGATTTGCCACTTTTCCACATTTTTGGCCTTGGCTCCTCGATGGCATCCCTAGTCCCTGCTCTCAGGGCAGACAGTGACAATTGTGCCAGTGATTTCAGCAGGAGCACAGATCAGGAGCAGAGTGATACAAATCAGCCAAGCTGGTGGCCGTTGAGAATAGGAGCTTTTTTCACTCCTCTTTCTGTTGTCAGTAATAACTTGTTTTGCATGAAGACTGTTTAATTAGTTTCAGTGTGTTGCAATATTAACGAGCTTCTCGCCAGGGCAGATGTCTATTCCCCGGAAGCTCTCACGGAGCTATGGCAACCTCCCTGCTTGCTCCTGATAATCCTGTTTTTGGAGGGGGAACCAAGCTTGCCCCTGCGGCCAGGCGGGCTCCCAGGAAGCAAAGCTTCCCTGCAGCACTGGCAGGTTTACCTTGTAGTGTGCTAACGTGTTGAGCTTCTTCCTGCCGTCCTCCACCACTGAGGTGTCATCAAGGTCCCGGAGGATGTAGCTATCGGTGCTCGTAGCGAACCACTCTGAAGACAGAGAAGGGAGAAGTGAGACACCAGCCCAAAGGAGGCACGTGCAGTGGCGCCCGAGGCTCCGGGGATCGGCCACGCAGCACTTGGCTGCACAGTCACACTGCCAAGGCCCCTGGGGCTCTGCAAAACCAGAGCAGACGTTTAGCAACGGCCTCCAGGGTTAGCCCTGGAGTGGGGATTTCCAGACTAGAGCACAGAGAGGAGCACATGTCCCCCACCCCCTCTCCCCTCTCGCCCCCGAGGGCTGTGTGGGACCTGCCTTGTGCAGCACCAGGCAGGTAAGATGCCACACAGCCTGCATTTGGCCACCGAAGGTTGGTGGTGGCTTCCCACAGGGCAGAGCTGGCCATGTATCTGTGACATGGGAACATGCCACACGGGCCAGTTGAGAGCAGCGTGGCCCTGTCACTGCTCCAGCCCAGGGCGTTCTACAGAGGCTCCCTCTGGCACTGACAACACTGAACTTGTGACTGCTGCCAGCCAGGGTGCGTCTCCACAGCCCGCTGCCTGGCACAGGGGCACCTCAGACAGCCTGGATTTCTCTTGCCAGCACGGATTTCTTTTGCCAGCGTTGGGATGGATCCTTCTTAAATTTTGGGAGAAAGAGTTGGCCACTGGGTAAATAAATGACAGATCTGAATCCATGAGTCCCTGGGCTCAATTACAGCTGCTTATGGAGAGACACACATTAACAAACCATCTGCAGGCTCAGGGGTTTTTCAGAGGGTCCCTGTTCTGGAGTTAAGACTATAGGCTTTAAAGGGGGCAAGTCCAGGCATCCCCCTACTCTACATGGGCTTTCCTAAAGCTTCCTTCCAGTTATGTGGCTCCCTCCTGCCCACCAGTATCTGGTCCCATCACTCACTCCTGAAGACCATCCTCAGGAAAAGGCTGCCTTGACGTCTACCCTCTTGTCAGTGCTGCTTCACCCACTGCCCTCTGACAGACACCAGGAGCTACTGTACATCAGTCTGGTTTTAAGGACCTGCTGGTCCAACCCATCTAGTCCTTACCAAGGTCAACGTCTTCCACCCTTGGCCACTGGGAGTAGGGGACATTCTTGCAGAAAGCCTCCAGAATTTTCTCCTTCACTTGGCTGAGCGTGTCCGTGTCCATGGCCCTGACGCTCAGGGAGTCCATCCCGCAGCCTTGGAAGGAGACGTTGAGGTTCTGTGGGCAGAGGCTGGGTTAGGGGCGAGGGGGGGTGACCTACCCAGCTCTGCTGGCTCCCAGGGACGCACGGAGGCTGTGGCTGCTAGAGACCTCATACTGCTAGAAATGAGGCTGAACAAATGCAGTCATCTGCACCTTGCCGCTGGTGAGGGGTGCTGATTTACAGCCCCCGGAGGCTGAAGGCCCCTGCTTGTTGACACAGGAGGACACAGGGAGTGACACTGCAATCTCCCCTCGCACTGCCTTGCTAATGGGCCTTACCCCTGATGCACAGAGACCACCTTGGGCGCAGGAGGAAAGGTCAGCCCCCATAACCAGTCATGTCCTCAGCTTCTTGGCTCCGACCAGTGACTAATGGGACTGCCAAGGCTCATTGCTCTGCCTCTCCCTGACACAATGGGCCGAGCTCCTTTGTTTAAACAAGCTTTCAGCACGCTGCAGGCTGGGTCTGCTGCAACACTGGCATCCACCCCCAGCACCACCCAATACCCTGCTCGAGAGTGTACTGAACAGTGGGACAAGGGGCTGCAGGCTGCCCCAAACACCAGCATGGACCTCGGGGATACCCAGGTACTGCTACAGTCACAGCAGAAAGCTGCAGGGCAATGTGTGACTCTTCCTATAAAAAACCCTCTCCTCTTCTGGGAGCTGCTGCCACGCCAGTCAAGCAAGGAGAGGCAGAGCCCATGTGCCTCCCTCTCTCACAGGCTGTGCAGAACCAAATGCTACAAGCATGGGACTCCCTCCTGGCCGTGGGCTTCACTCTGGGACAGCCCCAGCTCTGCCCCTGCTGTGTCCTACACTCCTTGGTGTGGTCAAACCTGAGGGCAACACTGTGCCTTCCTTAGTGGTGAATGCAACCCTGACGATATCTCACTGCCTGACTGGCAAGCCCGAGGCAGTAAGGTGCAGATGCCAGGAGCATTGCTTGTGCGTAAGCACAGCTGCCTCTCAGAAAGACACCTGGTACAGGTAAGAGTACCTTTCTTCTGGGATTTTCACAGCCTAGAGGTTCCTTTGCAAACACTGCTTTTAAGTATCAGGCTGCAGAGTCAGCATCCTTGACTATGAGAACAATGTGAAGGCACAGAGGAAGTCCAGTTTTCTCCACAGCATTAAATGAAGATGTTTTTTCAGATTGTACACTATGTAGGTGTTTCTTAAAGCAACGATTCAGTTGCAAGCAATGTGGGGGACTGCTGGTGAGTTAGCACTAACCCTGCATTGCTTTCCTTCCTCCAACAGGCTCTGTTCACTTTTGTTTCTCTCCTTGCAAACAAAGTAGGAAGCAGCCACACTTCCCCTGCTCAGTCTTATAAAGTTACCATTTCTGACGAGAAAGCTAATGCTTTGCACCCTGCTGCTAAACCCTCTCTGTCTGCACTGTAAATTTACAGGTCAATTGGTAACAGGAATCTGCAGAGGATGTGGAGCTCAAACCTGCTCTGAGTTACGGTGATGCACATCTGGGGTAAGCCACTGACTGCAGTGAAGCCACTCCAGATTAATGCCAGGTAATTGAAAGCAGGATTTGATCCAGGCTCTGGAAAGGCATCTGCTGAGTTCTGTGTCAGGCACTGGAGGGAACCGAGCCCTTCACACGCACAGCCCCGTCTGCCCTTTTCCCACAGGAGGCATTCTGCAGAACCGCTCTTCAGCACCACTCCTGGGACACCCGGGGCAAAGCCCTCACTCCCAGCCCCGGTTTGCAGCCAGCACCTTCCCACTGCTAGTGAAGAAACTCTTTTGCCAGGAATGCTAAACCTGTTGCTTTAACTCTCTGAGTATGGCAGAACAAACTTTCTTACCTCCCTCCACCCCCAATCGGAGGTGCTTTGGTGACCCGCCACCCACCAAGGGACTGACATGAAAGCAAACAGTCCTCACAAGCTTTGTTCTGCAGCCGTGTGCTTAGGCAGCAGCAAGGTGACTGTGCAGGTGTACAGCTGACGTGGTTATGCACCAAATCAGCTGCTCGCACAACCACTCTGCTGGGGCACGCATCCGCCGGCCCCCAGGGGCGGAGGTACTCACCCTCGGCTTTGCCTCAATGTTCTCCCTCAGGAGCCACTCCTCATTGAGGGTGTACCTGGCTTTCCCTGTGATGGCATCAATGGACCCTTTGTTAATCTGCTGTTTGATTGCACAGATCAACAGGAAGAAGGGCTCTCCGACCGTCTCCTGGGGAGAGGAAAGAAGACCAAGTAAGCAAACCAGACCTGGCAGTGGTAACTCCTTCCAGCAGCACGGCAGGGTCGGGCTCTGCACGGACACCAAAGGTGCCTCCACACATCGGACAGGGGGACTGGTCTATGCCAGGCCCTGCGAACCCCCAGCACGTGCTCAGTGCTGTCACCCCCCAGCTCCTGACAACATCTCTTTGAGCTGATCAGAAGTTTTCAGACTTGTGGCACTGTGACAGTGCAGACGGAAAAGAGGACATAACAGCTGACAACAGCCACAGGCGATTTTTGGGGAGGGTGAACTGTGATTGTCAACACACCCCATCCAACTTCTACAGCAAGTACTGCAGGGCTGTGGATTGCCACCAACCGGCTGTGCCAGCATTTGCTGTCTCACGGGCAGTGCTCGGGTGCTGCTCAGAAGGTAGGGGCATATGCGTAGCTGTGCTGAGCGGGTATGCGCATGCATGATGCTCAGCAAAATACAAATGTGCATTAATTTACATGTGAAATTACACATGAACTTCAAGGAGAATCTGGCATATTCCAGTACAGTGATGTTTCTTGCAATCTGACAGCGCAGACTGTACAACATACTGCACTCAGCACGACAAGGATGGGACTGATGTGCACAAAAATCCAGGTCTACAGAGATATTTGGGTGCCCAGCTTTCTCATGAAGGTATCGGCTGAACCCCTCTTTGCACTGCCTGGTTTGCCACTGAAACTCATGGAAGTGAGCCTACTTCGTGTGCCTGTGGCTCTGGGAACTAGCACTCATACTTCTCATACCACAGCGGAGCCCTGATCACAGCAAGGCAGAAAGGATCAGGGTCAACAAGCTGTTCCCATGCGACAGCAAGCAAACACACCACTTAACTCCTTACATTCATCAGACTTTGTCTTACAGGAGAGAGGTGAATTGTGACAGTGCTGCCATGAAAAAAAAAAATATATCAGGGATCAGCTATTTGTGATGTGGTTCAGTTACATGGTTTAATGCCAGATTTCCCATCCACTTCTGTCTGCTACCCCGATGTGCAAGTAAAACATAAGCTATTTTCTTAAGAAACTTTTCAGTACTGGAGTACATCCCATTCTTCCTAATGTTCATGTGCAATTTCCTTCCAACGAGGCAAGTGCAAATTACTGCACATTTATGTACTTCCTGAGCATCACACACCCCGCACAAACATTCCTGCCATCTGAAATCCTCCTCAAGACAACAGATATTGAATGATTTGGTATTTCTCAGCTAGGAGCTGCTAAATCCTGTTCAATCTGCTTCTTAATTAAGACTTGGTGGTTCTTTTATTCTAATTGCCCTGTAATTGCTAAAGCAATTAGTTTGATGTCAATTTTGATTCGTCTGCCTTCAGCACAGTTGACGGTAAGACACTACAGCAGGGCTGTAGGTGGGCACGCACCATCTGTGCCAATGGTGCACTCGCTTTATTTTCTGAGGGCAACTTTTCTTATGAACACAGGGAAGCTCCTTGGGCCTTCTGCCGGGGTCTAATGACTTCCTGCAGTGCTCCTTCTGAGCACGACGCAGAGCTGCCAGTGCTGGAAATGGAGGAAGGCATGGCTTCCAGAAAGCAGAGGAAGATATGAACTCAGGGGGGGTGCGGAGAAGTTGAGGCTTGCAAACAGAGGGGAGAAAGTGTCAGAAGACATAAGGAAGAGTAGTTTCTGAGAGAGAGGCAGGAGCACAAGCTAACAAGCCAGGGGATGACCCCGACACGAGACACCCCCAGGCTGCAGTACCTGCTGCCCATGAACCGCGGCGGGCACGAGCAGCGCCAGCCCCAGGACTGGGGCTCAGGAGGTAACGACAGTGCTCCGCCAGCGGGATGCTATTTCTGTTTGGCTTTTTGGCTTTCAGGCTCAGGAACTGCGGGATGTTATGGAAATCTGCAAAAGTGCTAATCAGACAGCAAATTTCAAAGAGAGGGAAGAAGGGCTGGCAGGCAGAGACTAGAGATAAAATGGCAAACTTGGAAACCTCAAGCATTGTTCGGAAAACTCATCTGGAAATGAATCAAAACTGTCTTTGGACTTGGCTAGTTGGGAGAAAGGAAGTTTAACTAGAAGAGATCAGTGCTGATTCAGGATAAAAAATACTTAAAAAACCCCACAGTCTGGGGCCTTTTTTCCTCCTATTGTGAATGTATTTTAATGAGACTTCATTTTCATTTTTGACTGAACTGTTACGGCCTCTTAAAGCTACCCAGGGCACTGAAATAACTTTACAGTAATGGAAAGCACAGTTCAGACTGGCATAACTTGAACTGCTTCACGCACGATGAGCGTGGGAGGGCTTGGGTTTTATATGCTTGGGAAAGAAAAGGGTTTAGAGCACAGACTGGATTCACATGTTGCTGCCCTATTAACAAGGCTGATGAGCCATTAGAGATGTCCTCCCAAAACCATGTTACAGCCATTTCCAAAAGGTCTTTGTGAGGCTGGGGTGGGAAAAGCACAGAAAACAGCTGCTTATCCTGAGTGCCTGCTAATTTTGGGATGATTATCTATTTGCATTCTGCAAAGAACCAAACCTCAGCTGCATCCCTCACGCAAAGCTTTGGGAAGCTGAATTCCAAGACCTTAACTTTCCTTTAACTCCCGGTCCCCTGTCCCTGTTAGGCGCCAGGCACACTGGTAACACGGTATCTCATGGGGAAGGCTTTTTTTTTAACACTTTCCACAAAAGCTGTAGCAGAGAGTAGAGACATGGACCATTTTATCTACAATTCTCACTCAGTTCTACAGCAAGAGAGGTCTGCATGGATTGTGCAAATGCTGCAAGTTTCCTCTGAATCCTGTCCCAAGCAGCAGGCCTCTTTGTCACACCTCCTGCACGCACCGAGCAAAGCCCGTCACAGTGGTGACTCCATTGCCTTCAGGTGCCCTCCACATGTTCAGACCACTGGTGACTGTGGCCTGCAACTCCTTCCCAGTTGAAGACAGCTCCTTCAAATCATTCTCCCCCAGAACACAAATGGACAGACTGCTAGGCAGAGCAGTAACACGGAACAAATGTTTCGCGCATGTAGCGTTGACTTACAAGGGAAAATACAAGCACTTGGAATTTTTCCACTGCACAGCGGCAGGGACCTTTGCAGCAGCTGTTTCGAATAGACGTTGTGATTAATGGGGATAATTCTGGAATGAAAACCAGACCCACGTCACAGGGCTGACAGACCAGTGCTACAGGCAGGCAGGCGGCCTTCTTCTTCAACCAAGAAGTGCCTCTCTGAAGGCAACAGGGTTTGATCCAGAGGAACACAAGGCAGATGGGAGGCGTTTGACTATCACTAGTATTTAAGTCACAGCCCTGAGCTGAAACCAGCTGGCGTGAAAGGAGGTGCCATCCGTCTGACTGCAGTGCCTCCACCCTCATTGTGTGGCAGAGACGGTCCCAGCTCTGCCGATCCGGACTGAGACCCCTTGTTCCTTGGACAACTGAGCTCGTGTCCACCTGGGACAGCCAAAGGGCCTCTCTGGCCACTTCTGTCTGATCAGTTCTCTTCCCCTCCGTATTTCGACACGCAGGACTGAGCAGGTCCCCCACCCTCACTGTGGAGCACATGTGATATGGAAGTCTCTTGGAAATCAACTCTTTATTGCGCTCTGGTATGGAAACTGTTTGCTTCTCGGAGGTGGGAAATAGGCTGTGGTGGAAAGTGCAGCGATGGTCTTCACTGCCATGGCCGCAGGCTGAGCAGGCGAAGCAAGGAGGGGACTGCAAACCCAGCGTGCAACATCAGCCCCTGCTGAGGACCCACCATCCACAGGCAAATGGAAATGCAGGTTCAGTTGGTGGCCCATCAGCTCTGCAAAGGGCCATCAACTCCCTGTCCTTACCCCGTCCTTCCTCCTCCCTCTGTGGGACAGGCCAGGGCTGCCCGGCCCGGGAAAGCCAGCTCACACCTCCACCACCTGCACTGCTCCGCACGCAGGGATGGCCGCTGGCTCCGGCCCTGCCACGGACCCTGGACAAGCCTGCAGTGACAGCCACCTCCCTGCCAGATGCCCCAGGGAAGGGCGGCACACTGGCACTCAGGAGCTCATCACCATTAATTAGCTATGTAACGTGTCCAAGTCTTCAGGCCCACGTGATAAGACTAGGCTTTCTTTCCTCTTTTTTTTTTTTTTTTCTTTTCCCTGAGAAACCCTTCTTGCACAATGTCCATTTTTAGCACAAACTGGAGTTGGATCAGATGCCTCACATGTGGTCTCCACTCTCCAAAAGGAGAGATCAGCACTTTTTTTTCTCCAATGGTTTAACTACAGGCACAAAAACTGAAGATTAAAAAAAACCCAAAAAATCCTTAATTCACTCTTTTCTGCTCTCACAGGCTGGATAGTCGTGCTGCATTAGCACAGCCGTCCTCAACTCCTGTAACTTTTCTTTCATTATACTGGTTAATTATGTGAGCTAAAATGAAAGATTATGAACTACAAAACCACAGGCTTTAGGACAAAAAGTGATCATCAGCTGGGATCAGAAGACATTATGATATGTATGAGGACAATACAGGATTGCTTCTGTGGCCATAGCAAACACTTTGGGAAAAGAGATTTTTAAAAGGCTTTTTCCAGGCTCTCCCCTGTGGGTATAATGGGGTGTCCTCCAATTAACTGCCATGGAATCAATTAAGTTATTGCTCAATTCTTCTGGGAAATTCCAACCAGAGCTGGCAAATGTTGGAGATAAAGCACTGAGCAGATGGACTGCTGATGTGCTCTGCGATGCCAAATATATTCCTTTTCGTGACCGTCGGAAGACAGTCAGGCTTCTGGGACAGACATCCCTCCTTCTCCTGCTAAGATCTGCCTGGCCAGTGTGGAACCATGAGGACAGCTCCGGCGCGAGAGGCCCCATGTACCAACGGGACCGACACGGAGCAGGCCCCTGTCCCAGTGCCACCATCCCTCCCGACAGCCAGAGCTCTCACACTCGAGACAGACAACGCTGAACGGGCTGGCGACCACCAGTACGGCTGTGCGAGCTGGTCAGAGAAAACAACAAATAACTGGGATGCTTTCCAAAACCTCAAGCCATTCTGGTTATTTTTCAACTCCCCTACAGCTCTCTTCTCAAGCATGGTGAAAACGTTAGTTCCTGCTCTGGCCTTACAAAAGGCTTGCTGTGAAGTCTGAGCTCACCACATCCCCAGGCAGAAGTGGAGAAGCAACTGAACTTCAGGTTGCCTTTCCACACTTGAACCTTTCAATACACCTGAGTTTGTCAATTGTTGGTGACCGTTCCAGTGGCAATGCTGGCAGGTATTTAGGTCATCAGCTGTCCCACACATCCCTTGTTACCCCTGCATTTAGTGCTGAACTCGCACCCACAACAGCAGTGGTCTGGTTCTCTTACTCTGAGATAGCTGTACATGCAGATGGACATCCAGTTGGTGAGCATCTTCTCCACCACAGATTCTGTTCTCCTCAGCATCAGCTTGGGGTTTTTGGAAGCTGAAGCATCTATTAGATCCACCAAGAGGTCCTTCATGATGCTGGTGTAATACTCCAGTTTCCCATGCAATGCAATAGTAAGCAGGGAGGCCAGGTTACATCTGAAACAGAATTGTGTCTGTCTCAATCCAACAAGACTAAACTGCTGATTGGCATAAAAAACCCCCACAACACAAAGGCAGTATTTCAGACAATTCATGAGCTTTCTCAACGGTGTGAAAACTTCAAACCCTCTTTCAGTGCTGCAGGACCCTGGATCAGCTCGCACCCTCTTATTGGTAAACCAAGTGTTCAGGGATAGAAACACTCATGAGTCACCCATTGTACCTTTTGATGCTCTTCAGAATAACAGAGGTTTCTGGCCATCTGTTTCTAATAGAAAAGTGGGAGGCAAGTGTAACTCAACCTCAACTGAAATGCACATCTGCAGACATGGGCTGGATTGCTTACAGGTTAAGAATAAATCAGTCTCCTCCAGCCGCCAGGTCTTTGGTTTTGAAGCTCATACCTGTCTCTAACAGCAAAGTCCTTCTGTTGCTCGAGAGCGTGGACAAACACGATGAGAAAGTGCTTGTTGTTGAGCAAGGTGGAGAAGAGTGAGATTCCTTCTTCCATATTAGGCCTGCAGTTTTCAGGGATCTAAAGAAAAATTTAGAAAGCAGAATGAGAAAAACCCTGCTTATTGTTTTCCTCCAGCTTTTAGCCTTCCTGACTGCAAGTACGTGCTTGCTGAACATGGAGGTGCTGAGCTGAAGACCCTTTACTCCCTCTGCTTGACACAAGTCAGCAGCGTGCTTTCCTGGTGAGGGCACGACTGCATCCAGGACTGTATCAGAAGCAGCTTGGCCAGCAGGGCAGTGGCAGTGGCCACTCCTCTCTGCTCAGCACTTGTGAGGCTACCTGGAGTACCGTGGCCACTTCTGGGCTCCCTGCTATGAGACAGACGTTGGCAAACCAGAGCAAGAGCAGCTGAGGGCTGCCAAAACCATCAGTGGGCATACGAGAAAAAGGTGGAGAGGGATGGGTTTGGTCAGCCTTAGGAAGAGATGGTAAGGGGATATCTTACTGCAGCCTTCAGCTGCCCCATGGGAGGGTAGAGAAGACAGAATCAGGTTCTTCTCTGCCAGCACAGTGCTAGGACGAAAGGCAAGGGACACCAGACGGAGCATGGAACACTGACTAAATATAAAGGAGGAAGTTTTCTCCTTTAAGGTGGTTGGACACTGGAACAGGGCCCCAAGAGGCTGTAGGATTTCCATCCCTGAAGATATCTGACACAGCTGGAGAAGGCCCTCAGCAACCTCATCTACCTGGAGCTGCTTTAAGCAAATCTCCCTTCCAATCTAAGCGACTTCCTGATTCTTTAATTCCTACTTCTTGTCCACATGAAACCCAGCTCTGGGACAACAACAGCTTTTACCAAGACCCTGCTTGGGAGGAATCTCATTTATGATGAACTGCGTACGGGACTGAAGTGATATACAATACAATACATCCAGGAAGAAAAGCCCACAGCACAGCCGGGGAGGATTTCAGGACAATGCTCCTTCATGCGAGAGCAGATCCACAGATTGGCCTTCTCCAGTCAGTCATAGCTGATCCCATGCTGGTATGTGTTAATTGTTTTGAGTGATCAAGCATCCCCCATGCACCACAAGAAAACACATGGCATTGTCAACACACGCGAGTATGGTTAGTAACCACTCAAGAGCTTTTGTTTTGTTAGTGGGTTACTCACTTTCCATTCCCCTACCAGGAGCGGATGAGTTTCCTGGACCTGGGAGCCCACCTGGGAGCTCAGCTGCTGGGACGGCAGGATGTAGCACTCCTCATAGAGCGAGGAACACTGCAACCAAGCACAGCGTTAGGGGAGGGCAGCTGCACCCGGCCAGGGACCCCGTTGTTTACCCGTGCACCGCAAGGGAACAAGACAGAGAGACATGTCATCAGGACTGAAGACCACCCATTAGGAAGAAATGCATTGGTATGGTTTACGAAGCCTTTAAACACTTTACAAGAACCTCTTGAATGAGCAAACACCACAAGAATGGGGGGTGGCAGATGTCTGCGCAGACATGAGGCTGTTAGGGTAGGGAGACTGCAAATAGACTCATTTGACAGCTAGAAAAATCCCAGAAGAGAAAGCTTTATAGAAGACTAAATCAAAATAGAGGAGCATTGGGTGTTTTAACATATGTAACTTTTGAAACAGATGGGAAAAATGTTTAAATCTCTAACATTCGTATAGCAGCCTGAATCTTAAAGACTTTAGTGTGCAGATATATAGAGACTGGATAACTTAAAAACCTGAGTAATAACTACTAATGAAACACTCTGCAGTCATAAATCATCATCTCACTCCTCGCCACTGAAAGGCAACTGCCTCAGGGGTGAAATACAGCCGCTGTTAAGGGCGCACAGCGACACAGCGGAGCAGCCAGTGATGGGAATTGTGGCACCGGCGCGTCTGCTGCAGCCCTGGAGGAGGACTCTGGGCAGACAGACTGGAACTGGGTGCCCAAGGGGCATCTTACTGGGAACATCATGTGCCCAGCCTTTGGCAGAGAGGAGAGAAAGGGGGAGACAAAGACACCTAATGAGCTCCTGAGGAGGAACACTCGATGGCACACTGCGTGGAACTAAAAGCCCCCTCTCCCTGAATGCCAACAGGAGATACACCCTTCAGCCTCAGGCTCCACCGAACGGAGTGGGGTGACACTGGAGCCCCTGGGGAGAAGGGGGAGTCCCCAGCAGTTCCTGCTCATGTGAGAAAGCTCTTTCAGAAGAAGGTGTCCAACAGCATCAAATGGGTGAGCCAGAGAGACCCCTGGGACAGTGGCACTGCCAGGCTCCTACTGTGTGCGAGTAAGCCCAACCTTACTGCCCACCCCAGGAGCTGTGGCTCCACGTTTGACAATAATTGAGGCTGAAATATGTGACAACTAAATATACAACAGTGGAATGATTTTGTTACACCATAATAACCCTTCAGCAGAGGGAAAGCGGAGCCCTGCTCTGGTTGGGAAGGACCTGGGAGCAATTAGGTACCCGTGAAACGTGGTATCGCCTTACTTTGGGGAAGAATGTCCGGGTGACAAAGTGCTTGTACTCCAGGAACGGGATCCCCTGGCTGCGGTTTAACTCCTTGGTCAGGTCTGTCATGTCTGTTTGCAGTTCTGCAAAACCTTAAACAAAGAGACCCCCAGATGGTAAGAGCTCCGACACTCCACCAGCTGAGACAGCAAGCAGGCAGGCTGGCACAGAAATACGTGGCACATCTCATCTCTGCCTCCTCAAGCCTTTCCCTTGAGTGGGCTGAAGCAGGGTTGCTCAAGGATTAGTGTGGCTTTAAAGAAGCCCTCTGACGTGGCCAAAGGCCATTAACCCTGAGACAGGGAAACCACTGGCACTGAAGATCAGTGGCTTGCCCAAGTCGGGCAGCAAGACAGCGGCAGAGCCACACGTGCAGCCACTGAGCCTCATTCACAAACCCTGCCGTGGCGATGACAGAAATTCTCCTATAAATAATTCAATCAGCTTCTCCAGAGCAGAAGGTGAATGGCTTCAACTCTGTCATTCCAGCATCTCTCTCTCTCCTAGTCCTGGCCCCTCGTCAGTGCCCAGCATGGTGACTTACCTTTGCGGATTTCCTCCCGGATCTGCGACTCCATCTCCTCCATCTGGAGCAGGGTTTTCTGCCAGTAGCGCTCTGCTCTGCGGCTCTTTGTGCAAAACACAAAGAGCGCTGGAAAAGAGGAAGGGAACAGGCCTGTGGACTAGGGCTGAGGAACAGCTGCAGCTGGGATCAGAGCGGTTCTCTGCTGACAGGGGTGCAGAAAGCTAAACTCAGTGTTGGTTTAACACCTACAACAAGACTGGTATCTGACCAGGCAGTTGTTGATTATCTGTAAATAAGTAAAACCAGCTGGAGTGTAATGATCATGCTGTAACTGTCATCTTCAATTTAGGTCTGAGCTGTCTATATTCAGCTTAACTGTATATTAATGTATTCCAGCTGATTAATGAATACAGATTTTAAGATGTTTACCACTTGTACTACAGTGTTCATGTCTGACAGTCTTCCCATGCCCCCAGAAATATGTTTCTAATGATGGGTGGTACACTTAATAAATACTGTGCATTATAAACTTTATTAAAAATAAATTAAATCCCTCTTAGAAACACCTCATTTGCCATGAACTGACAGGTTTCTTGATGCACAGTCGTTCCGGGCATGAAATGAGAAGATGCCCTAGCCAGAGGGCACAGGTGTGTTGCACAGCTTCTCCTGAGGTTAGCAAACTGTTGTGTCTGCTCCAGATCTGCAGCTAAGGATACTCCCTCTGTTCTTTGTACTCTTTGCCAGGCACCTGTCAGTGGCTGTTACTGCTGATAGGACCTGGGGCCAGGGGGACCTTTGGGACAGTCATGCCTGTGAGTGAGCCCTGGTCCAGTCAGCATGAGCCCAGGACCAGTTTCTCACACCCTTCTTTATTTTGTATTATAGTAGCTACTAAGTGTTTGGGGGAAAGGATAAGTTTATAAATATCACAGGCTCAGGTAACAGAGCTGAACTATGGAATCAGCCAGCAAACGCTCCCTGCAGGAAGCTCTGGCCCTGCTTACTGGCTTGGTCCCGTACAAAGAAGAGTGGCTACTTGCTGCACCCAGATCAGTTTCAAGTACTGCACAACTGCAGCACTCAGAGGTTTCCTAACATGTGGGAGAGTCATCTGCATCCCTCCACATGCCATGAGAAAAAACCCTTGGCACAGCCTGGAAACTCATCATTCTGTTCCCTTACCTACGACAGAGAGGACCAGCAAGATGCTGCAGATGACAATGGAGACGATGATTGCGGTCTCTCCTCCCCCGAGGTGCAGCATTGCAATTGTGTAGTTGAACTTTCCAACTTGGATCTGGAGGGGAAGAAGGAGGGAGGAAAAGCAGGAGCTGAGCAGCACGCTGCCAAGCGGCTCGGAGGTCGAGCAAGGAGGGACTATGGGGCAGCACTCGGCAGACCAAGCACGTACTGACCACGCTGGCTCAGCCCATCAGGCTTTGTGGGGAGACTGGGCTGTGCCTTTCACTGCTGGACCCTGGGGACTTTGTGCATCTCAGAAGAGCCCAATTCCCTTCCTGTGTGCTCCCGTGGAAAGCCGAGGGCGGCCCACAGCAGGCTGCAGTGGTGCCCACCCTGGGGCCACCACAGGACTTCGGTGGCAGAGCCGCAGGCTCCAGCCCATGCCACAGCCACACCATAGTCATCCTAGAGCACGGGACAACCCTTTCTTAGAGAGCTCACCGCACCATATAGTACTGCCTTTACTACTTTTACTAGAAAACCACTTCCACTAATCATCCCACTTTGTTATGCCTCTGAATGGCCTCTGGATCACAGCTGCACCCCCCTTGCGCCTCCAGAAGCAGAACTGCTGCCACTCAGGAGAAGGAGGGTAAAGAAACTTTAAAGTCTTTGAAATATAAATAAAGTAAGGGAATAAAAATAAATAATGAGACCAGAGACGAGTAACAATCTTGCGGCTAAAGCAGTGGACTGGGTGTCAGGAGGTACTGGCTCTGCTCCCAGCCCACACTTCTTCTGACACCAAGCACAAACCACTTCAGCTCAGTCCTTGGGTCTCCTGATCACCAGAAGGGAAGAGGGAAACACACATCACAGGAAGGCCGGCAAGTTTACTCAGTGCTGTTTATAAAAGGCTCTCTAGGCTGCTGGGATGAAAGGGTTCAACAGCATCATCTGATAAGGAAAACCCATGACCACGCAAGTCTTTCGCTTCTGGAAATGTGAGTTTCACTTCTCTCAAGAAATGAGAAGCGAGAGAAACTTGAGCAAAAAGCCTGAAACAGGCAGGGAAGAGATGGAATAACCTTATGATTACATCTGTGTCACAGAGCACTTCTGGGAAAGATGCATATCGTGGTTAAACAGTCAGCTCTCAGCAGCTGAGCCAAAGTAGTGCCACAAGCAGGGCTTCCCACCACGTCCATGCTCCAAACACTGCCTAGCGCTCAGCTCCACGCCTGCCGGGAAACGCAAGCCCTTGCTCTCAGGAGTGCTGGTGAGGGCACGGATGCTGCCAGCTGCAGGCATCCAGACAAGCCTGGAGGTCTGCCCTGCGCTGCTCCCTCCACAGGCAAGAGAGGAAGGACTGACCTGCCATGGGCAACACCAGCTGCCCTCACCTGGGGTCAGGAAAACCTTCAGCACATCCAAGCATCAGTGCTGGACCACGTGGCCAGGCTCCCGAGCCTCCAAGCCCCAATGTGCCCTTGTACCAGCCCTCAGGGGGACTCTGGCCCTGGCAGTTTCTGGGGCAGTGCCTCCAGGCAGCGTCTGACACCAAGGGCTTTGGTCTCCTCCCCTGTGCATGCTGGCTGGGAGCTGAGATGCTGGATGGGCATGGGGAGCTACAAGTGCCATGCAAGCATCTGCAGGGGTTCGTCTGACACTCTGCACAGCACCCTGGCTAGCCTCAAGATTTCCACCTCTTTCATCAGAAATGCAGCAATGAGGCAAGTCCTCGATGCATTTTGAGTCATTTTTTTTTCCCCACCAACTCAACCTTTTGCATTTGCTAGAGGAGAAATCCCATGCTTCTTGTTTAATTCAGTGTTTAAACAGTTTGGTCATGAACAAAAACGGGTTTGAAGGCCTTGGCAATCTTCTCTTGTTTATTTGGATAGGTCTTCTCAATACAAATTTTTGTAAGCGGAATTAATTAGGCTACAGGCTAAATGGCAACATTTCCTGTCACCAGCACGTGGGGGGTGCAGAAGGGGCCAGAGGACACCCTGCTCCTGGGAAGAGCTGTCAGGGCTGGGCAGGACTCCTGGGACACAGAGCCACCTCAGGGGTGACCGGGAGCTGCGCTCCAGCTTACGGGATGGAGCTGTCTTGCAGGGTGCAAACAGGATTCCCTTAGGACTAAACTAGACCAAAATCAAGCTCCAGCTCACAAAAGGCACTCCCAAAAGATCTACTCAAAAGTGACCCCCCAAAACACAGGGAGGCTCAGGAGCCCCATCTCCATCATTGGCTCCTTCTCCCTCCAGACAGCTCCTGCCACCCTGTGCGACCTGCTAACACGGACCTAGCCTGAGAACACCTTCACAGAACAGGCACACCCAAAATCACAATCAGGATTAAGACCAACAGTGGGGCACATTTTAAAGGGCTGTTTTCCTGTGCTCTGATCGCTGCAGATGTGAGCTCTGTCAGCTAAAACAAGAACAAACTGGGCAGTCACAACACCTCAGCTCACCAGAGGAGAGAACGTGCATCAGCAGGCGAGGCTTCTGCAGCCCCCAGAGCTGTTCTCGATGCAAATCAGGCAGGGACTTCTGTGCAAGTCCGGCCCTGTGTTATCAACGCTGTTACAAGTATGTTGTCAAGGCAGCTGTTGCCTATGAAATGGCCCGCAGGCAGTAACTCAAACCACATATGAAGGTTTAGTAAGTGTGCCCAGACGTGAATGCAAGTTGATTATTTTGCTGCACTCTCACTGCTGGTATACTCTTAACATCTATGTGATACTTTAGGGCTGGGTGTCATTCTCCTGCTTCCTAGGGACCTACTAAGGCATTGCCCTGAATGTTTAATGTCAAACCAAGACTAGCAAACTCATAAATTCCTTTTCTTCCCCGAAGGGATTTCCCTGTTTCTCAGTTCTCACTAAAAATAAAATTACCCTATTTAAAATTCCCATTAAAATTACTTGGGAAATTCTGTTACTTCTGCAGTTCCATGTTTCCAGTCTGCAATAGAATTTCATACACCACAGGCTGTAACCAGTACACTGGACAACCCTGTCAGTGACTTGGTGGTGCATCTTCACACCTTTCTTCTGGGCAGCACAAGTCCACAGCCTCCTCAACTCCCTTCGCAGACTTCCCCCTCCTCCCTGCCCATGCCACAGGCTCCCATCCATAACACATGGACTGGGAGGGGGGCCACAGGGTCTCAGCCCAGGGAAACAAGTCATTTTCTCTCTAGATACGAAGAGCCACAGTCACATCCCTGCATGGCAATGGGCTGCATATGACATAAGGGAAACTGAGGGCAAGAAGAGCAGTTAAGTCAAGCCCTCTGTGGGAAAACGACAGTAACAAAGCATGGTGAATTTTACAGACACAAAGATGAACAGCCCTGAACACTGAACTCTTCGCAGTGACAAAGTGGCAGCCCCTGGGAAGCAACATGAAACTTTCCAGCCCTGCATAGTCCTCTTGCCTTCCCCAGTCCCACGCAGGGACCCATCTCCAGTGGCTTATTGCAGCTTGGTGAGTGTCAGATGCTCATGTCCACTTGTGGCTCTTCTGCTGGCAGTGAGAGGCCAGCTGACTCAAAACTGTGTGGAAATCCCCAAACATCTCATGAGGGGCAGAAAGAAAATTACTACAAGTGACAAAAACTCACATGCCTGGGATGTCACAGCGCCTTACAAGAACTGACAGTCTTCCCCCTGCGGCTTACAGCGCAGTCAGCACAGCAGGCAGCTGCTGGTGCCCCACGATTTGAGCGTGGCAGCCCCTCTCCATGGCTCGGGGCAGCCTGAGCACTGCCTGCGCCTGCATCCCACCAACGAGCCGCCCTGGGGGCAGCTGCAAGCACCGTGTCCTTTGTCCATCCTTCCGTCCTGCCCGTGCACACTCTTGGCTCCTCCGCACCTAGCGCTGGCACAGGGACCCCTCCTGCCCCGCGCACTCGAGCGCGAGGCTCCCGGCACTCACCGTCACGGGTAACTGTCTTTCCGAGGTGCTGAGAGACTCATTGACGGAGCAGTGGATGACTTTGTCAGAAACAATCTGGATCTCGCACAAGATAAGGCCAATTTTCACTTGGTACTCATTGCTTTCCAGGCCCAGGCTGTCAGGCTCTTTCTAATGACAAAAATAGAATCAGGATGTCAGTAGCAGTCAGAATTGCAATGGATTTTCCCGCTTTACTTTCCTGCTGTTTTTCAGTACTGGGAGCACTCTCCCTCTCCAAGGAGATTTTTCCAGCACTCCACAGGAAACCCAGAACTGAGCCATTCCCCATTTTCCTGTTTCCCATTCCTCACTCAGCATGGGGCATGGGACGAGCAAGCCCCTTGTGGAACCTGGAAAAATCTGCTTTTGATCTGCCCTGGCTGTGCACCGCAGATAAGGATCTGAGTGCCCACCTGGGAGGGGGGAAGGATGTACAACAGAGATAGCCAGGGATGTGTCTGCAGAGCCTGAGAAAGGGGGAGTGCATTTCTGAAGCACGTTGCGACCAGTAAGGATATCCTGCAGTGAACAATGGCCTTTGAATTACTACTGCACATTGTCCAAGCCACTCAACTGCTGTATCCTGACTTCCTTGTTAACTGAGCTGAATTCAGTAGGCAAAAGAGAAGAATGCATGACCTGCTTCTGCAGGAATAAATATCTATTGTCAGGACCTTCTGAGTACCTGCCTGATTTCAGGCCGGTGCATTATCATTCTTTTTCATACGTCCAGTATGTTATTTAGCTTCTTGCTATGGCATCCTTCAAACACAGCTCTCTGTCATCATGCCTCCAAGGGCATCCTCAGGTCAGGCTGCGTCTCCTGCTGAGGAAAGATGCAGGTGCAGCAGGCTGAGCAAGAACTGCCTGCTCCTGTGCAGCTCCTGCTTCTCCTGTCCTCATCCACCCCCCTTCTCTCTCCTGCGTCTGTGGACAGTCACTGTGCTGGTCCTTAGGACTGAAGAGCTTCCCCATGGGGATCAGGCAACACCTCAAAAGAAGCAGAGCTGTAAATGCCACTCTCTTACATGTATAACCAGAGTTAAGGGCTCGCCAGGATGGTGCTTGATCCACTTCTCCTTCTTGGCTGTGGAGAACTGGGGGTCGGCATAGTACTCCAGACTGAACTTGCTGATGTGCAAGGCCTCCTCGGGGTACATCTCCTCATCCAGAGCTGGATGGTCATCTGCATAGAGGCGACTGTTGAGATAGAAATCCACGGGTGCAGGCTTGCTCCCTGCAGTGATGTTGGAGGCAGCTGGAGAGGGGCAGGTGATCACAGTGTCGGTGTGAACCTTACAGCTCTGAAAGCAGGAGAGAGCATGCACGTCAAAAAAACGAGATCCCAAGTGCTCCCACCCAGCCTTGCTCTCAGCCCAATCTGTAGCACAGGCCCCAGCTTCACACCCCCCAACGTCTTCAGGCACCAGGCACACGCCCTGCTCCCAGTTACCAGGCGATACCCAGCAGGGACACCCACCGTTTGCTCTCTGCCAATGCCGCGCACGACCATGGACACGTTCTGGACCAGCTCAAAGCCTCTTCCTTCCAGAGTGATGATCCTGCCCCCGCTTCGAGGAGAAGGGAAGAAAGAGAAGGTGACTGCAGAGGACAACACAGAGCAACGAGCTGCAATGGCTGGGTGTTGCCTGCTGTCATTTTCCCAGGGACATTTCCCAGCTGCTGGAGCAGAAAATGTAACCCAACAGCCAAAGCCTTCCTCCTACTTGCAGCAAGCTACCAAGATATCTGGGAAGGAAGGAGGAGCAGCAGCTGCTGTGCTGGAAAGGGGGAACCTCTTCCAGCAGCAGCAAACTGTCCCCCTTTGCTCCCACTCCCCAGAGGAGCAGCCTCCCTCTGCATGCCAGGGGTACGCAGTAGGTTGCCCAGGCCACCGCCGGTGTAAGAAGTTAATCTCCAACCCCTCAAAGCAAGAGTCAGGAGACATTCCCTGTCCCTGTCCTGCAGCAAACTGCAGAGAGCTGTAATTCTTGGAGAAGAAAAAGACCCCTTTAAGGTTTACAGGCATCCTGCATCTCCCAGACACTTCTGATGTAGATCAAAATGTGAAAGTTGCTTTGCATTTTGGATCTGCTGCCTGGGGAATGCAAAACATGGGCCTCTCAATGTGCAGTCGATTAACAACAGTAACAAGGGCCCTGATGCACACAAGGCTGCTAGGCAGAGCAAAGGATGGAGAACCGGGACTGCTGTGGACAGCAGAAGCTACACCTGGATACACCTTCCCCCTTCTCTGTATCACATTCGGTCTGTTTGGAGTATCTGTCGGGAACAGTCATGAGTTACAAATCCCATTATCTCAAGACCACTCCAGACACAGGGACTTTGGGCCCAATGCCCTAAAAGTCAGGTTGTCTGAAATCTGTGCATATTACCTCACCGTTATGATCCAAGGTTCTAACTAAGAGCCTGTCACATCTGCAGACCAGTTTACAACTTCTGTTTGGTTTTAAACTTTGCTTACACAGATTATTTTAGCAATATGGTAGGACAAATCAGATCCAGATAAATTTTTACACAAGTTATTGACCCCTCATGGTCAACAGCCCAACACCACACAGGAGCAGTCAGGCTACAACGAGCCACCGAGCAGTCTGAAGAGAGACACCGCTGTCACATTCTCAGTGGTCTGAAATTTGGAAACTGCTGTAGATATTAAGAAAGCAGACTAAGGTGATGGAGAAATACCCTGGTGAATATGGGCAGTGACATTCTTCCCCTCTCTCTGTGTTTAGATACCGCTCTCGCCACTCAGCAGAGTTTGCAAGCCTGTGAGGAGCTGAGGTTGGCTGAGTCACTGTTGTGCCTTGTCATTAACTTTCCCACAGCCTGCATCTTTGGCGCTGCGCTTGGGAATGCCGAGACACGGCTCTGATCCCAGGGGATCAGACCGTCAGAGCCTGCTGCATGCTCACACCCGAGCGTGCTGCTCTCACTGCAGTCCTGCAGGCACAGGCGCTGGACTCGTATTTCTTGGTCAGCCCTGAGTTTTCCAGGCTTCACAGCCGAGGAAACTGGGATTTCACCATGGTCTCCAAAGGAAAGGGAGCCTGAGAGCCCCACAGAGAGATGTGATATTAAAAGCAACAGGCTTTAAAAATGAAATACTGTGACTTTGGGGAAGGCTGAAATCCAAAATTACAAATCTCAGCTTATCCTCCAGCAGTTTTGCTGCCAAGAAGTGTCCTCAGGGTCTCACAGAACCCCCCACCTGAACCTCCCTGAAGCACCCACCAGGTGTACGCAGTACTTACTGCAGTTGACCTTTTTCCATGTCTCAAAAGCTCTGAAATGAGCTACAAACAGACCTGGTGTGCGAGACCTCTTCTACTCCAGGGCTGGGGTACCCCGAAGCACCCTGATAGAGCTCTGCAGTGCCCCTTTTGTACCTGTCTGCAAGGCAATGTGTCAAACCCCAGGGCTGAAAGCCCCTTCTCCCTGCAGGACCCTCTCCCACCAGCCAGGAGCTAACTGTCTCTTTTGCAGGCAGATGCAGACATGTGCCAGCTCTGAAATGGAAGTCATGATGCTACAACAGTGTGGCATGGGGCCCCTATACTGCACCCTGCCTCCTGGCTGTGGTTCAGTGACTCCTGGGGCCCCTGACACAGGGTTTACTAAGGATCTACTCCATGTCTGGGTGGTGTGAAGCACAGACAGGGCAAGCTCGAGGTGCCTGCAGCAGGCTACACCAGGATACTCCAGTTAGCTCTGTGCTTTGATGGGAGAGCACTGTTCACTTCTGCATTCAGCAAAAATTAAGAGGCTGATCTCAAGAAAGGCCACAAATCCTGTCTCTGCTAGGGGAGAGATCTCACCTGATCTGGCTCTTTTTGGGGTTGATGTCTGATATAGTCGGGTTCCTCTCATACTTGAAGGTGATGTTGTAGCTGGCACAAGACTTGTTCTCGAACTGCACGCAGACTCGCACGGCCGTGGTGAGCTCCGCAGATGGCATGGTGCAGGTGATGGTGCTGTCGTTGCGGCTGCGCAGGGAAAGGCAGGGTAAGCTGCAGAAAGCCACAGCAGACAGAGGGGCCGGAGCCAGGCACCACAGACCTGAGCCCCCCAGGGGAAGCAAGGCGGTCAGCAGAGACAGGCAAGAAGGAGTTTCCAGTCACCCATTAATTACATTGCCTACGAGCACACAGTTCAGGCTGCCAGACTGATTTCCCATACAGACAAAGGAAGAGGGCAGGCTCCTACTTCTTCCCGTGGATGAGATGGGCACACACAGGAGGGGTTTCTTCTGACCAGTGAGCTGCCACAGGAGTGGGACCCTGGGTGTGCAGGTACCTTCTGCCTGCAGCAGGTCTGGGAACAAAGCCCATGTCTGCTTTGCTTCCCGGGTTTTGGTCCTGGCCCCAGATCACCCAAGGGGCCTGGCAGCGTCCTGCAAATGGTGCATGAGAAGCACTTTGTTTGCTGCTGGTCACCAATGCCAGGTCACATCAACACCAACACCATCACTTTGCCAAAGAAACTCGCCCCATCCTGGTGTCGGGCGCCTGCACCGCAGCTCTGCCTCCCAGCTCCGGGGACTGCAGGCTGACGGGGTGCTGGAAACGGAGCAGGAGGCAGCCAAGACGGACGGTGGGGATGCTACGCTGGCTTCAAGGCTAGCAGCAGCATGCAGTGGTGCCCCCCCACCCAAACCCCAGCTCTTCCTGATCTCCTGGGGGACAAAATCATCCTTCCTAATGCTTTGTCTCTTGTCACTAGTTCAGCAGCAGCCCCCAGACCCGGTCCCACCTGAGGTCAGTGCACTGCTTGGAGGTATTGACGAGGACTCGGAGCTCAGAGCCGACGTCCAGCCTGCTGCCTCTGATGGTCACTCTGGTTCCTCCAGCCTTCGGGCCATTCAGGGGAGCTATGGACTGCACCACAGGAAGCTAGAAACAAAGGGGAAATTGTTCTCTGGCCTGGTAAATTCACATTTGGATACTCCACACTGCACATGAGAATTGCTTCAGTAAATTTAAGTATCCAGTATTGTGAGGCTCAGCACAGCAAAAGCTTTCGCTGGCAGGGTTTCAGAACAGGGAGAGAGGTACAAGGAGGAGCGAGATCATAAAACCTCTGTGACTCTCTGCAGTCCCTAAATTCTGGCAATAACTGAGACATGAATCCAAACTGGAGCCCAGGATCTCACCAGTCCCTTGAGATTTCCAACACAGGGTCCAGAGCTGACAACAGCTCAATGTCCATCAACAAGAGGAGCTTTCTCATCCATTCCAGCTCCCACCATCTCTGCCCTTCCAGATCCATCTCCTCCTGAATGCAAAGCTAATGCTAAAGCCCCACTGGATGATGGCCTTGAGATCTATGAAAACAGATCTCTGGGTATAGATAATGGACTATCAAACTCCTTCTTAAGGGAGCTTTAAATCTGAATCTCTTGAGGAGACAGGAACTAAGGGAGAAGTTACTTTGCCTCTCACCATTTTCAGCAGAATTAGCATGTATGTTATCTGCATTTGCAGCCCCTGGAAATCTTCCATTCATGAGCCTGAGGCTTTGATAACTAATGCAAGGCTGAACCTCATGCCTGCTGCAGAGCGCCTCAGGAGAGTCTGCTGGGCAACTTCCCTGCTCTGGTTTGAATAGGACACCAAGGGCAGAGCAAATAACTATTCCAAGACCCTTCCATAGAGCACTTGGCAATTCCCTGGCACACAGCGGGAACACCGGGGGCAGGAGCCCCGCCGGGCTGCGGAGGCTGGCTGGAGCCTGCCCACCGCCACAGCCCGTCCCTCGCTGCAGCCGCAGAGCAAAACCGCACCGAGGCAGACTGGGGAACACGGGCTAAGCTGCTCCGTGCCGCCTGCTGCTCGTGCCCTTTCCTGTCAATCCCAGCCACACAAACATGCTTATTAATAGCTATCCTTGCCCTTGTCCTACACTCAGGCTGCTTTATTTCTCTACAGCCATTTCCTCAGTTGTTTCTCATCATTACCCATTTCCACAGGATTCATTTCATTAATTTGTATTTCTCTGTCTGCAGGCAGCTGTCTCCTGCCCTTGGCCCCTAACCTATGCTTTCAAATCTGCAGTTACAACAGCACCAGAGAGGATTATTTGTGTACCCCAAAGCCCTCCAGCTCTTCCCCTCAGCAAAAGCCAGTGGCTACTGCTCCGAGTACATGTCCAGCACCGACTACCTCCATCACAACTTCTGCAAAATTCAGCTCATTTGGCAAATTCAGCTCATCCATAGCCTGCTATAATGTCCTGGAGAAGTCTCTCAATCACATTTCTCCCTCTTCCTCAGCAGAATTACAGCCGAATACTGTCTCTTCTAGATACATCTAATAGGTACTTTGAAAGAGGTAGCACACAAACAATAGTTGGTATTTTACAAAGCACTTTCTTTGGAAGGGCAGTTCTGAAAGTCTTTTAGATTTTTTCAGGTAAACTGCTATCAATGCTCAAGCTCAGGTCTCACTGAGACCAGCCACGCATAGTATAGTCTGCTCCATCTTCATGCCATTGTACACGAGAGGAGATTCAAGAAAACTAAAGAGCATTGCTTAGTTTGCAAATGGTGCAGAAGCCACTTCTGGTGTGGAACACAGCAGCAGCTACACATCATGCAGCTTCACTCCCTGACACACACATGAATAGAGCAGGGCACTGTCTCATCTCATCTCATCTCCAAGCTTTGCTGAGACAGACACAAGACAGCTTTCTGTTGTGGCACCCGAGCAGAAAACAGCTCCTCTCCCGCTTCCAGGAGGACAGACTTTGCCGTAAGCCTGCTCAGGGGCTGCCAGCACAGAGCTGTCACGGACCCGGTCTGAGCTTAGTGGCTGGATTTTGCTCCTCTTGCTTTGTTCAGTGCTGGTGCTTTTACAGGTGTTTCCTGAGAGAGCTTTTCCTTGCATGCCAAAAGCTGGCAAAGAAGCCGCCCAGCCCTTTCCCACTCTTGGGGCCCTTCTCCTCTTTGTCAAGACGACAATCGGCCTGGCAGCGGGTAATGTGGCTGAAGGCATACACATCCTGATGGCAATGCACCAGAAATCCCAAGCCCAAGGCCTGTTACAGGGTTGTTACCCCAGCTGTACCTTGCTCTGCTTCACACTGCTGGATCTCTGAGAGGTTTTGGATGTGAACATGGATGCCTGGAAACAATAGGAAACACTGGGATGTGCTCTGCCTGTGCTGGCTGCACGCTGTGTAAACCTCCCTGAACTACACACCTAGCACATCACCGGTTAAAGGGTGGGGGATTATACTCCAGGATCCTGTTCTGAATTCCTCAAATGGCTACCAGGAATCCAATGCTGTTTCCTGGGGCTCCTCTTCTTTCAAGCCACCAGACTGCAGCACAGCCGGGTCTTCCTCAGCACCAGCACAAAGGCTCTGAGTACACAGCACGCCCCTGGCACCCGCCCTGCGGCGTTTGCCCTGGATGCATGGGGCTGCCCATGAATAGCATCTAGCCAGAGACAAGGGTGCTTGTAGGGGAGAGAAGAGCTGCATGGATTTGTTTCAGGTTTATAGAGATGAAAGTTACCTTTGTGAGATGGTACAGTACAAAGCTATAAAGGGCTTTTCTTTGTACAATGACAAGGGGTTAGCTCAAGTCTAATCCCTATGCATTATTCTCATGCAAAGACTAAGACAATCTCTGCAGCAAAAAATATCAGCTCTAAATAATGTGAGTCCATGGTATGTAACTTACATAGACAAAGAGACTTTGCAAGCCTCAAAAAATCTCACAGGCTGTAATGGCACTTTAGCAAAAGAGGAGGAACTAAAACGAGCTCCTTTTTATAGCAAGAGAAGCAATGGCACAGCCAGGATGGGCGATGAAGCACTGCAGGAGCCAAGGCCAGGAGCAAGGTTGTGCCTTACAACAGCAGTGCTGCCCCCCGCGCTCCAGCCGGGCTCTGCCAGCGCTGGCTCAGGCAGCTGCTCCGCCAGGGCTCCCACGCTTTTTGTTGTGGGTCCTCTTTCAAAGCCAGTGGGGGGCAGGGGGCTGCAGGCTTGTTTAAGGGGTGCAAGGAACATCAGAGTGAGAATGGCTGAGGAAACACCCGGGAGGCAGCTACTCACCACGTAGGAGTACCGCTCCCTGGACCTCCCTTCCCGGCTGACATTAACCGTCACCACGTCAGAAAACGCCTCCTGAGCCTCTCCAGTCTGGCACACGATTCTGTGGGGGGGAAGGGGTGGTTGGCGGTCATGCCACCCCACTGGAGCAGAAGGGCAGAGCCCATGAGTGGCCCTGGTGGCATCAGCTGCCCCGTGCCTGGCCAAGGGCACCCCCACTCCAGCCCAGCATGCCGGGCAGCCCCAGGCTGGTGAGTGGGAATGGGTGAGTGATGGGGATGGGGAGAGACAGGCAGGGGACAGGAAGGGCACAGGGACCTCCTCCCCGGCTTCCCGACACTCACGCCTCGGAGACGACGTATCTGTCGGGCAGTGGCACACACGGCACGCTGCCTATCCTGACGGCGTCACGGATGTCACTGAAGCGCCGGCCCAGGTTCTTCCCGCGGATGGTCAGCAGCGTGCCCCCCTCCAGCGGCCCACGCAGCGGCTCGATCTGTGGCACCAAGGGAAAGGTTGGAGGAGAACCACTGGGCAGCTCTGGCTTTCATCCCTGAGCCTGTGCCCGTGTCCACCTCCTGCTTCCTGTGGGGAAGACAGAATCGCTCCTCACGCTCCTTCTCCCCCTCGCATCCCTCCGCCACGCTCCCCTTGCTGCAGCTTTGCAAACAAGAAGCCATCACTGAGTTTGGTACCGGGCTTTGGTCAGGGATTACTCCACCTGCAAACACATCTGGGGTGAAACATCACTCCCTCCACACCACAGCTTCAGATGGAGTCAGGGCAGAGACAAACCCGACACTTGGAAACCCAGAGGAGGGATGCTAGAGTGCTTGGAAAAGTCCCACCACCACATTTTCTAAGGGCTGTCCCGAACATAGCGGAGCCTTTCAGGACAAAAACAAGACAAAAAGTGTCCTGATGCACAGAGCGTGGCCAAGACACTGGCACTGCAGCACTCCAGGATGAGTCTGACACCACAGGAGGAGAAGGCTGTTCCCCATCCATCCCCTGTGCCACTGGCTTTTCCCCTGGTAGCCACTGACCCTACGCTGTGAGGGCATGGGGTGCTGGGTGCGATGCCGTTCCATCGCGTGAGGGGCATCCCTGGACAGCGTGACTGCGTTATTCAGTAGGTGAGACAAATCTCTCCAACTCAGAAATGTCTCTTTTCCCTCTGCAAAGGCAATGGCACACACAGCCAGCACAACATGCCTGGTGGCAGCAGCTGGCCAAGGCAGCCAGGGCTGGTCAGGACCCACCACCAGGCTGTGTGCCCTCCTGCTGCATTGCCCCTGCTCCAGGAGGGCTCTGCAAGGGCTTGTTTGCTCGCGTGACTCCGGAGGGTTTGGATTTACCAGCTCCTATGTGCCAAGGAAATAGCAGCGGCCCTGTGACTCTCTGTGACCTGAACTGTGGTTTCCTTCCATTATTTTCTGGCAAGGCGCTGATAACACCTCATGGTACAGGGAAGGACAGGCTCACGGGGGAGCACCCCTCTCCCACGGTGATGAAAGGGAAGAGGCAGGGGAGGGGGATCCTGCAGCCCCTCCATGCAGTGTTACAGCACCTGGGTTTTAGCAGCTATCACTACACACCTCCCTGAGCACAGCAATCCCAGAGCCTTGCTGATTTTGATATTCACATTGGCTGTTTTGCCTCCCCAGCTCCTCCTTTCCTAGGGAGCTCATTCTAAGATTTGCTCTACGTACTTTGCTACTTGTCAAGGACAAATTTGTTGGCTCATACTATATCTCTAAGTAGAACCCCAGATCCAGATGTCCCCAACAAACTTTCAGTCACCTACAATTTAAATAAAACTAATTTCAAAATGCATAATGCCGAAAGGTCCCTCTGCCACTCTTAACCTCAGCAGAACCGCAGAGCATAACTGCCTGGAGACAGGGCTCACGTTCACGCCTCAGCTATGCTCCATTAAATGCTATTCCTGATAAGAATCCTTCAGCTGACCCTACAAATCTTTCTCACTTTTACCAGTCCCAGGAACTCTGGGACATGTTGATTGTGCCAGTGTTGTTTTTCCCACTAATATGATGAAGATTGGATCTTGTCACTAGCAAAATGTCCTTGGCATCAGGTGGCTCAACAGCATAGAAAGTCAGTGAATAATCCAGCACCTGTCTTGACCCTGTCCTGTGCCAGGGACAAAGTACAGTTCCTCCTTCGCCGTCAGCGGGGGACGGCACAGCCGGTTTCAGCCCTGCACATCGCCTGCCACGCCATGTGTGCCCTCCATGCTGCATTCAGGTCTTACCTTCTTAATTTCAGGAGCCGGGCAGACATCGGAGGTGTGGGGGGGCTCGCTGTGCAGCCGGCAGCTGGAGCTGCTCTCACTCCAGAGGCAGCGGTGCCCCAGGTCCTCCCTCCCCAGGCACTGGGAACAGTCGGCACTCCCAGTCGCACAGTTGTACACCTCCACTAAATCACCAGAGAGAACAGAAGATGTGAGCTCCTGGGCCCGAGGCTTCCATAGCTTTGCCTAGCTTGATGCAGTCAAACACCCCCCGCCGCCCGGCTATATTAATCCAGGTAAGATCTGAAATCCAGCGGATGAGCAGAGCAGCTTGCACATCCAGCAAGATGAGCAGTGCTTGGCTGCCATCCTGAAGATTTCCCAGAAGCGCTGGGTGCTTGTTCTCACTGCAAGATAATTTAGCACTTTCTTTTCCTTTTTTTTCCCCTTGAAAAACAAACACCACCCCAACTCGGAGCCTTTTGTCAATTTATGCTACATGTTTCCAACTCTCAGCATCCACATGGGAAGCTGCTTTGCAAAGCCAGCTCTGTCCTGTTAGCAAAGCAATCCCACTGCTTCCACACTCTGACAAAAATCAGATGGGTACAGTGCTCTGTACAGCGTTCACAGTTCCTTTCCTTCCTCCTGGTCACCACGGGCCCCTTTCATTGACTTCTCCCTTCAGATCTGCTCAGCTTCCACATAATTTTTCTACCCCGCTTTCACCTCCTCATTAGCTGATGCCCTAGGTTACGTTTCCTCTCCTGCCTAAAGACTTGTGCTGCTGGAGTGTGGGTATCCGCTGAGATAAACAGCCAGAAACACTCCGGAAACGCTGCTTTCACACCCTTTTCCCCAGAGGAGACTTTGCAGGAGAACATAAAACAAAGAAACAGTCACATTTAGCACTTCTGTTCACAGAAGGATCTCAAGGCACTTCATAAGCAACCAACAAATCCCTCAGCCTTCAGTGGTCTGCCTGTGCTCGTGCTAATGAAACATCATCAGCACCACAGGAGCCTCCCATTCTTCACAAAAAAATGAGCTTATTTCACCTCATCTTGAGTCTACCCAGCGAGTTACACTGGTTGGATTTCCTTCCAACAGCAAAGAGTTGGGATTCCTTTAGTGGACTACCAAAACACAGTTTACAATAAAAGCTAATAAATATTGAAATAATAAACACTAATAACAGTAATTGCATTAAAGACAGTAGAAAAGATGCCCGTGTGTACAATTGGCCTGGCAGAGCTCTGTCTCTGCTTGCAAGTCAGCCTTTCTAATTTTACCCGCACCAATCTGCTCAAGGCGAGGAGGAGCCAGAGCAGTCTAACGGTCCCACAGGATCTCCACAGATTCTGGCAAATTCAGATTGCTGCAAACACTCTGTGTAAGCGAGCTCTTTCTCTGCACAGGAGGGGAGGGGTTCCACGCTCTTTCCGCTGCCGTTCCTGCTCCCAGCACCACCCACGCTGGGAACTAGGAGTCTTCTCTTGCACATCAAAATAGTCTTAGCTCAGATCTCCCACCCTTCTCCTCGGGGTCACCTCCGTATCTCAAAAACACGGATACCTTCCTCTTTCTTCAAGGAAGTCGTGCCTCATGCCTACCCACGGTGATATTTCAAAGGTTATTTCACCAGTGTGGAATGTATTGCAAGATAAGCCTCCTTTATACACTGGGATTTACTACAGGGAAACCTTTTCATCCTGGGTCAGTGGCTGACATCATTAATGTCTCTCTCCCTATTGCAGCTGTCCTCCAAAGGCAATCTCACTTCAGGCACCTAGTTCTCATTTGCACCTAGGGTAAATCAGTACCTTCTCCTACAATTGCTGGCAGTATCGAGAGGGAAAGGAGCCCAGAGCTGCTGGCTCCAGCCAGAGCGCACAGCCAGGCACAACGCCGAGCCCTGGCCGGCTGCGCTTCTCCCACCGAAACGCCCCGAGTGCACTCTCCATCTGACCCCTGCTGCTCCCCTTAGTCTGCTGATGTAGCAAGGGCTTTTTTGGGAATCCAAGCATTCTTCCCAGAGACAGAGGGCAGGCCAGGGGTGAAATGTGTTTACACATTTTATTCTTTCTTAGCACAGAAGGAAAAAAAAAAAAAAAAAAGACTCAATGTCTACAGCATGTGGAACCTTGATGCCATGCTCTTGTGAGAGCTCAGGGCAGAGCACTCCCTCATCCCTTATCTCCTCAGGCAGAAATTCCTCCCTAACCTTGGGGACACCCCATATCTCTGCTGTGACTGAGAGCATCAGCACAGCCCATCCCAAACATCGCTCACAGGCAAGACCTCAATTGCTGCCTGTGCTCAGGGACGGGGCTTCACCTTCCCTGGGTGTGAAGGGGACATCCATGGGCATCTGTCTTGTTTCTGGGCACATGTTCACATGGGTGAAACTCTAGGTAAATACAGTTTCTGCGTGTGCCTGACAGAAAGAACCAAGCTGTGCCCAGCTGAGCCACGGTCTCTCTCTGAACCCATAAACTTTGCCAGGATTTTGGAGTCATTCAAGCTGACCAGATGAGAGCAGAATAAAAATATTTTCAACTCAGACCTGTCATCGTCTCTGGACTGTCGATAAATCTGTCTGGTCTGTCCTTCAGCTGAAGGTTCACTGGGAAGAGATGGCTTCTTTCTGATGTGTGGAGCTGCACACAAAAACCAAATAAACAAACGCTCAGGAAATTTAGTAAAATAGGAGGTTCCATATGCACACAACATGGATCAACATGCTTCGTGAGGCTTCTCCAACCACTGCTTCTCAGTACAGGAGGGTCTCATTTTTAGCAGAGAGAGAGGAAAGGCTGTTTTCTGTTTTAATTGTTTTGCTGAGGTCCCAAGGAAGGACAGTGGGGCTCAGCACACACCACAGTGAGAGCAGAGCCCTGGCTTGCTGCCATTTTTAGTAGAAATGGACAGGAAAACTAACAGACTGGCCAGCCTGCACATAGTCAGTGCTGGGCTACAACACAGAGTTCTGCAGGTGACATGATGGGAAAGCACTCCCCTCCAGCTTCCACTCGCAATACTCCCATCAGTGAAAGCCCAAACCTTTGCTGCATTTCAGAGGAGCAGTTTGCCCTCCAACAACCACACACTGCTCTTCCCTGGGCGCTTGAGCATTTTCTCAGGCCAATTCCTAGTTCAGAGTAAAAGCTACAGAAACAGCAACACTGAAAGATGGCCAAATTTTTTGCCTGAACTGAACTCTTCCCATTTAGAAAGGTAAACAAGCAGCTCCTTCCCAAACCCAAGCAGAACAGGGGCTGGAGCCACTGCAGATACCCCTGGAGGCAACAGCGCAGTGTCGGGGAGCTCATGAGCGCCCTTCCAGCATCAGCACATGCAAAGAGCCTCCTGCAAGAGGGGCAAACCTGGTTTGCATTTTTGTCAGCTGAAAGCAGAGGAGGGAGGCAGGGGGGTATCCCAGCCACTGGGTGGGATGCTGGGGGCCAGACCCTCCCTGCCCTTGGACCTGCCCCACACCACAGGGGGAGCAGGGGCTGGCAGCTTCACCCCACAACTCACCAGCACATGTACACACTCCACAGTGGAGGAGTTCACCCACCGGGCTTCAAACGTTCTGTCTGTCCCAAAGTGGCACTCCAGAGCCGTCTCCTGGGGGAGGGAAGAGAGGGGCAGGACAGCTGCAACAATCATATCATGCAGATCTATGTATGTCTCACTCAACCAACACGGCAGGCACTGTGTCTCACCTTGTTTCTGCCACCAATACCCGAGTTGTGTTTCAAATCAAATCGGAGATCAGAACCTGATACTGTAAATGGGGCTGGGGTCTTGTTTTGCCAGTCACTAGGCCTAGCACAAAGGATGCAGCCAGCAGCAAAACAAACCAGTAACCAGATTCTACTGCACATAAGAAAGTCAGTACATGGGTGATCGCTGGGGGTACAAACAAGTCAAACAGATCACACACAACAGACATCAAACCCAGGAACGACACGGCATGACCAATAATAGGTGGAATAAACAAAGAAACAAAGTCTCCCATAGAAGAGATGGGAGACAACCAAGTCAATAGGCTGACCATATAGGATAGAAGCACCCCCATATTGTTCCCCCACAAAGCCCACGTTTGCAAATGCCAAACCTGACTGGGGCCCAGGTGCAGGGAGAGTCAGGAGGTCCTTCCCCAACAGGGAAACTCTCCAAAGTGCATCCACCTCACAGACAGACACTGCACCCTTCCTGCAAGTGGTCCCAGCTTTTATGCCCAAAGCAGGACCCCTGGCACTCATTGACCCAATGGGGGCACCTGGGGATTGTTCACCCAAGGGCTTTCCCTGCAAGGTCAGCCACAGCTTGGAGGAAAGCCAAAAGGCAAACTCATCCCCTCCTTTTGAAGGACTATGGGGACCACCCATATGTCAGCCTTAATTCAGGGCTCGGGGTTCAGACCCCAGCACTTCAGGTCTGTACCTAATTAATCCTGCTCTGTTACACACCCATATGTGTAACTGCTGTGGGCTGAGCATCGCACGTGCGGCCAAGCCCTGCCCCTGGCTCTTGCACAGCGTGCTGCTGTCAAGCATCATGACCAGGCACAGGGCAGCCCCTGCTGTAGCCAGGGGCAGGTGGCACACGCAGACCTGGAGATGTGTCTGACCCAGGCACGCACAGACCAGGAGGTGTGCCTGGCTGGGCCATGCTCTCGTGCCTCCCACCAGCAGGGTACATGGGTTCCTCTAGACCAGTGGCATTTGGAGCTTGTGCTGCAAGGCAGACTGAGAGCCAACGTGCTCCCAAGCCACCTTGCCCAAACCAGACCAGACCATTCCATGTTCTGGGCTCAAAGCCACCTGCCTTCTCCTCCCAACAACTGCACAGAGCAAATCTCTAATTCAAATGAGGACCAGCCTGGAGTATGTTCAAAGGCAGATTTTCTGTGCTGTTTTCCTGATAACACAAGGATGATACCCTGCCCTGAGTTACTGCTGTGCCCCCATCCTGCAGGAAAAAGTCTTATCTCCAAGCATGTTGATGCTCCACCACTACTGAGATCTAACTATCCTTTGAAAACTGATGGATCTGATAAAATACATTTAAAAAGTGCCAGATCCCTGGCAGACAGTTGCTGGCTCAGCGAACACACACTCGGCTGCGAGGGGAAACTGGAATCTCCTCCAGGGCATCGCTTGTGCCCAGGCAGCTTCTGCTCTGCAGGTTGGCCTGTGCCCCTCACCTCTCGCCCACCGCCGGGCAGACCCCAGGGAGCAGTGTCGGGGGACATGTCTCCAATGCGCCGACCTGGGCAGCGCTCACGAGCTCCCGCAGAGCGGAAAGGAGAAGGAATCCCACCCGGTGCCCCAGCACAGTTTGCAGATGGGGGCGGGAGGAAGCTGGACTGCCAGAGCCTCTCCAGCCACCCCAGCAGCGGCAGTGCCTCGGCCCCTTTCCTGCTGACTTCATTTCCTATCGGGTTACATGTGGCATTGCTTCTTCTACAGCCACCTCCAGCATCCACAGAGGAAGACAGATTTCTCGCCCTTTTTTGCTGATTGTAGAGGGCACATCCTCCTTCACAGAGGCCAGACCTGTGCAGGAAACAGCAGCCCCAGCCAGGCAGGGAGAGCTCCTCTGTGCCTGCGCCGGGGGGCAGGAGGTCCAGTGGAAGCAGTGCCTGTGCAGCGCCTGGCATCCCCCCCGCTGCCTCGGCACAGCAAGCCAGGCAGCTCCACCAGCACGTCCAGTGCTCTCCTCTCTCTGCAGAAAGAGGAGCTGCCTGCCTGTCCAGCGTATCGGTATCCTCCGCAGGGGAATGGAGAACCAGGTCCCATGGGCCCTGCTGAAGATTTGACCCAAAATAACACGAGGCAGCTTTCTACAAATACCAGAGCTTAGTCAGATATTTTCCCAGTGCCCAGCCTCCCTGCCCCAAATTCCTCTGGTTCCTCCTGGCGTGGGATGCAACTCCACATGCACCATTTGATGTCCACTCCTACTTTTTACCCTATTACAATTCACAAGCCAGAAAATTTCACAGAAAGGTTTTTTTCACAAAAAAAAAAAAAAAAAAAAAAAAAAAGAGCTCTGCAGTGATGACCAGAAGTTCAGTTAAAACATATTTCCATGCTGCACTCCAAGCAGGGGCTCAGCCAGCACAGGGCTCTCTGCCTGCAGCTCTGGGCTTTGTCCTTCACTCCTAAGTGCGGGGTGGTGGGGCCAGGCTGACACAGCACTGGGAGAGTGCGACACCAGCACACTCTGCACTGGAGCAAACACCCACAAGGAAACTGGGAATTTTATTTCCCCCAAGTATTTTGTTCTAGTGACTGTTTTACAAGATGTATAAACCTCCTTTCTTCCACTGGATGCAAAAAGCCTGTCACTAACTGCGGGAGATCCCTGGAGAATGCCTGGACACAAACAGCATCTCCCTTTGGCTTTGCCATGCAGCCCCACTTGCCACTGGGGTGGCCACTTTCCACCGGCATCTTTTATTGATACGGTGATTTCAGCTGCCAGCACCACAGGAGACTGGTCCCATCACCCACTCCCGAGGCAGAAACCAGCACATATTTAACATCCCTTTGCTGACCTGGCCACCCTGCTGCATACCAGCCTAGGCTCACCTCAAGCTCCCCAGTCTCTCCAGGAACTCATTTACCTTCGAGAAAGTCGCGTTAGCCAGTGAGATCACAATGTCCCGAGATACTCCTGTGGGCATGGGGTCCAATGAGGCAGGCACAATTCGCGGACAGTCAATTTTCTTCTGTTAGGTACAAAACAAGACCAAAAAAAGAGGTTAGAGAGTGCATGCTGAGTGACTTCAGTGGTGAGGCAAGAAGACACATCGGGGCCCGTGATAAGATTAATCGCACTACATCTCTGAAGTCACGTCATACTGTAACCCAAGAAAATGATTATCAAAACAGCACCATGACACACAGAGCGGTAACACCACGTGGAACCCTCCTTCCCTGAGTCACCAGCTTGAAGTTCAGCCCAGCATGGCACTGCCTTCAAATCCACCCCTCTGCCAGATAACCACAGCACAGTGGT
This sequence comes from Podargus strigoides, assembly GCA_028020825.1. Taxonomy (NCBI): domain Eukaryota; kingdom Metazoa; phylum Chordata; class Aves; order Caprimulgiformes; family Podargidae; genus Podargus; species Podargus strigoides. Next base: position 409,193 of record CM051629.1, on the reverse strand, counting down.
TGGGTTTGCAGGGGAGCTCCTCCACAGCCGCGGGCCGGTGACAGGAGGAGCGCGGCAGGAATTCCCCTTGGCTCCTGCTGGGAGCACTCCACCAGTGCGGGGACACGGGCAGTTCTCAGCCCCTGGGCGGTGGGGCTGCCAAGCCTGCACTTACATCCTCCTGCGCTGGGAAAAATGTACTTCCAGGTAAAACGCAAAGGTGTTTGCACTCCTCCGCTGCCACTCTGGGCAGCTCCCCCATTACAGGCACTTAAATGTTAGAAGATGGGGCTGGAGTGACACTAGAAGGAAGCACTACAGCCTGCCACGGCAAATCTGCCAGTGTGACCCCCTCCTGCCAGTGGGAAGCCGATGTCTCACACCTCGCAACGTGCATTTCTGCAAGCCCCTACCGAGATTTCGCTTTCCAGCAGTCTCCCTCCCTCTGTGTCATTTCAGAGTGTGCGGGGGTTTGTGTGCACGCAGAGGAAAAGGTGTAATGAGCTGCAGGGGCTGCAGCAAGGGGACTGCAGCAGTAGGACAGCTGAAATTAAAGGCCTAAATGAAGCTGAAAAACTATTTTAAAAGGTCATCTGTCTCTCTACTTTTGTTCTCCCTTTAAATTGATGGCTCAGATACTGGAGCTGACTCAGAATTCAAGTCTGTATGACAAGCCCATCCTGTTCTCTCATGAGATGTAAATCACACTGCAAAACTACAGCAAAAAAATGAAGCCAGATTCTCCATTGCCCCAGGGTATATCCAGATTAATGCCTCTGACAGTGGAGCCATTGGGGTAAAAGACAACAAAACATTTGGTCCATTATGCAGAATACTTTGCAGCAGGCAAGACTTCCTTCTCACTTGTGCTAAGGGTTACCCCACTGTGACTCCACTGGTGACAGTGCTGCTGCTGCTCTGAGGAGAGGCAGTCTGCCCTCCTGGCACCGAGATGCCCGGCAGGACCCGTCCCTGGTGCTGGACATGTGGTGAGCATGAGGCTTCTCTCTTGCCTTCCCCGACCTAGCTAGGGGTCAGGGAGCTATCTGGAAGTGCTTGTTTGACTGTGAAAAACACGCTTCACTTCTATCAGTACGCTCATCTTAACCAAGCGCAGTTGGTGCCACCTAAACAAGGAGATTAAATAACAGAGATGCACATGATAAGAGAAGTAAAACAACAAAGCAAAGCCCTGGAGAGATTTCAGTCCCAAGCCTCTTCTAGGAGAATCAAAAGAGTTAAAATAAAACCAGCGGGGCTACAATTGAAAATTCATGCAAAAGCTCCTATGGCCTGGTGTGTCCTTGCGTGTCACAGCAGCTGGCATAGCTTGCTAGAAAAATAGACTTTAGAGGACTGATTAACTTGTCGTCTTGCAGCCCCTTCTCCTGCTGTTCATCAGCGGCTAGAAATAGAGCTTTCCAGCTGATTATATCACTCACGTCTGGATCAGGGCAAAGGGTCTGAGTATTTAAAATGCTGTGGATGAAGTCAGTATAATGCCAGCTTCCCAGCAGACCAGTTTTCAGGTGCAGCCACGCCAGCACTGGTTTGTTTACTGAAAGCTCTGACTGTAGGATGAGGCACCATGTTTCCAGGGCTACAGAGCACCTCATCCTGCAGGATGCTCACTGAAATCAAAGAGCTAAGAAAGGCACAGAGATAAAATGGGAATGTGCCCAAGCCAAGTGCGGCATCCAAGCGAACTGTACCTCTGGAGTAGGAGATGAGAGGTGAGAAAGTGAGGACAGGCACGGTTTTCCTTAGGGAAGGACAGGCACAGTAATCCCTGCCAGAAGCAATGGGAGCAGAGTGGGAAGACTGGGTGCAGTTCTCCCTAACGCGTAGGTGCGGCTCCTCGGGACCCTAATTCCCTCCCTCTGGGCAGGAGAGCAGCTATTCTCCGTGATGATACACTAGCACCTTGTGCGGGTGACACAGCACTCCATCAAGAAAAAGTCAATCCAGTAACGCAGGACCTTCTTCAGAAGCCCTCTCGCAGCCCAAGCTTTTCCTCTAGATTCAACAGGAAACGCTGCATACCAGCCGTGACTAAGAACACTGATGGAGGGACAATCCATGGCAGTCCCCGGCTGCCCCACAGCCCTGACGTCACCCAGGGCCACTGGCGGGGTTGACAGCCCCCAGAGATCCTGCCCTGAGCAGCAGCCCTGGAACGTGGCGGCGGGCGCAGCATGAGCCCTCTGTGCTGTGAGGCGCTCACCAGAAGCACAGCCCGTCCAGACACTGCACAAGTCAGAGGACAGAGCAGCACTGCCCTGCACTGCTGGGAGCCATCACCCTGCTGCCACCCAGCAGCAACAGGAATCCCTTCCCAGGGTTTTACTCTAGACACGACCACACAGAGCTGCGACGTGGTGGCCCCATCTCCTTGCTGTCCCCTGCACTTGCAGCCACCCCCCTCCTCCCTGCAGGAGGGGAGCAGACATGAGGGCCAACCCCAGGGTTGAGCCCAGGGGGTGAGGGTGGGATGTCTGACACGGGGCCAAACTCCTGCCGGCAATGAGCATGGGGAACCGCTGGAGGAGCCGAGATGAGAGCAGAGCACTGGTGCCAAAGGGATATTCAATTTACAGTGTAAAAGCTTGGCTTGGACCTACAGCAGACTGATTGCTAAAAAGCCAATTTTATTTAAATTAACTTCAATTTGAATTTCAGAAGCAGGAACACACTGCGCCTCTGGGTTATTAAAGCAGTAATTTGGAAAGGGGCAATTTTCTCTTTTAGACAAGCACCACCAGTGGTGCTCCAACACAGTATTAACATATCGCAACAGCCCAGACAAAGCTAAATGAATTGTAAAGTCTTGCTACGCTTATTGTATTACTCAAACCCAGGTGTCCCAGGCTGTGGAGGAGTAGTGGCATTGCTCCAGACATGAGAGGTGATGAAAAGCCAAGGGACAGAGCCCGCTGAGGGCATCAGGACAGCCAAATGCTTTAGCCAGGCTGCCAGCCTCCTCACACACATGCCTCCAGGCATGGCACAGCACAGCATCACATGGCTGCAGCTCACCTGCCCTAGACATGTTCTCCTCCTGGACACCAGCAGAGGAGGGTGCACCACTCCAGCCTGGGATGAGTCATGGCCAGCAAGTGCCAGCCGCTGGTGGAGGAGGCTGAGCCTGCTGGGAGGAGCAGCTAAGACCACACTGAGCACCCATGCCTGAAGAACCCCCAGGGTCGCCAAGTAAAGCAAGGCTCAGCCTGGGGACCAAGCCCAGGCCATCTGCCTCCATCCTCGGGAGAACAACAGCACAACGATGTGGGGAAGTCTCCCGAAGCAGCAAAGTTTGATGGGTCTCACCTTCATCTGCAGCGCGTTGTCACACTGTGAGTGGTTGGAGACACAGGCATAGGTGGAGGGGCACCAGTGACACTTCCACCTTGTTGAGAGGCAGCTGGTGCACCTGAAATGGCAAAGATGTGGTGAGAAAAGCAGATCTGGGGCTGCTGAGGGGAGCCACACCTCAGCCATGCCATTGGTCTCCACACATTCTGTTCAGCTTTCAGTGGTGCCCAGGAAAACCCACCTATGGCAGGCACTGGGTTTTCCTCTCCTCCTCTCCCTGGGAGCTGGCAGGGGATTCGGGCAGAGCCCATCATCCCCAATGCCGCGCCAAGGTGTCACTGCCTGCGGTGCCACCGCCTGGCCCTAAGCCATGGCAGACAGGGAGCCACTGGCTCTGGCTCTTCCCATGCATAGTGAAAAATGCTCTTCCCCCCAAATGTTCTTTTCCCCGTCCATCTCCCCGGGGAGCCAGACAGGCTCGTGGCTGATGAAGGCTCTCCCCGTGGTGGGAACACTGGCAGGCAGGACCCGGGGATCCTGAAAGGTGGACAACTTTCTGTGGGGGGCACCAGAACCCTCCCCTCCAGCCCACCCTGCCGATGAGGGGTACGGGCTGCTCCCACCCAGGGCTGGTAGAGGAGGGAGAGCAGAGGGAACGCGTATGTCCCTCCCTCCCTCACCGCCCCACAGGCCTCCGATCGCTGGGGAGGCCGGCACCGCTGCCTAAGGGTTAACAGAAAAAGCTTCATGTAAAAATATTATTCATGTTTAAAAAAACCCAACACGTCCAGATGGCTCGAGCTGCCGCGAGGACCCTCCTTTGTACATCCCTGGCAGCGCAGCCGCTACCCCCTGCCAAGCCCTGCCCAGGCCCCCAGCGCCCCGTTAACCCCGCGTGGGGGGACCCTCGGCAGGCTGCGCGCGTGCACCCTCCCAGCTTCAAACTGCTCCATCTGCCTCCATCGCCTGGTGCCACCCCACGGCCGCCCGCCCACCGGGGGCCACTTACGCTCTCTTCGGGTAAATGTTCCCAGTTCTTTTGCAATCGTAGATGGTGAAATTGGCTCGGATAATGTTTTTGCTGTTGACCCGGAGAGCAGTTTCGACAACCACGTGGTCTGAGAGAATCAAGCCAAAGAATATTGGGTTGCAAGAGCCTCTCGCTCACGCTCACACTTAGAAGACAAGACAGACCCTTGGGAAAATAAGGGCTAAATCTGATTTGTTTTCTCTAGGGCTTCCTCTAAGCTCCATTTCAGAGCTTGGACCATTCATCTTTTGCCCTCTGACTTTTAGCTCTTCCCTCTTAAATCAATGCTTTACATCACCCTCACCAGAAAAGAACGCTGCGACTTTCAGCAGAAAATTCCAGCATGTTGTCAAAGTGTTAATTAGCAGAGTTAATCATTGTCTTCACTTACAGTTGGTGCTAAATGATATTTTGAAAAAAAAGTGGTAATTAAAACATGTTAGTTATCATGTTTTAAAGCCCCGCTCACTTTCCCCATGACAACAAACCTGCAGAGAAGAGTGGAAATCCCTTTTTTGGCTACTTAACATGCTATACGAACTCCTTCTCCCCCCAAAATTGCTTAAATTTTTTTTTTTCCTTTGCAATTTTGCCATATAAGCACCAGGGACAAGAGACAATGCCTCTTTCAGAATATGTACAATAAATCAGCCCATTGGATTCCAGAAATTCATTTGGGCACTGCTGTAACCAACAATATAGAGCAGTTAATGATCTCCCATTCTTTGGATAGCGAGGGAGAAAAACAACGCAGCTTTATAAACTTGCCTATGAAAAGTGGGATTTTCAAAAGGACTGGCTAATTCTTCTCCTACTGAAGTCAGACATCTTCAATAGAGCATTCACTCCAGGCTTGAAAGATGAAGATTTAACAAGCACTCACGTCTGGAATGAAGCATCGACCATCTCAGAAGGAGCTATAAAATCTCCATTGCTAAGTGGTCAGTATCAGATCTGGTCAGCAGGGCCATCAAGGCCCTGCTGACTTGGACCAGAACTGCAGGTGCTTGTCCCCTCCAGAACACAGCTCCATGGAGCCTCGAGGTGGGCATTCCGTGTGGTACCATCTGAAACCAGGGGGATACTAGAAGACCTCAGTCTGGCTTTTAACTGTGCAAATGGGATTAGGAGTTTCTGAGCTGCCTTTAGGTACACACTTGCTCTTCTTCCAGGACTTCTCCTGAAAGGTAGAGTGTGTTTGGAAGGGAAATTAAACAAAAGCGATTGAAAATATTGATATAAGTACCAACATTATTTCCCCAGAGCTAAAACATTTTTGTTTTAGTACTTATCAAATCTAAAACAGAAGCTTTGACCAGATAAAACTTATTTTATTAAGTACATGAACTGGCTTTCAAAATCTGACATTTAAACCAAAAATTGATAGATCTGAAACACTGTCAATTGATGTTAAGATGGTGGAACTCCCACGCTTTCAAGTCATAAGCCCTATAAAAAAGAAGCAGCTTGGGTCTTTTTTCCCTGTACACATTACCTGCACATATAATTGGAAAAAGAAAAAAAGCCTATGAAAAATTATGTCCACGAAAGTGGTTAGAATGAGCTTGTTTTTCTCAACATACCTTGGTCGTCTGGAAATGTTGGATATTTCTCGCGTGGAAGTAAACTGCAATAAATAAATTGGTTGACATAATCTCCAGCAACTCTGGCTACGGTGCGGATATTATTTCCATAGTCACATGAAATATTTGTTCCATTCAGGTTTGGGATAGTCCCATTTATTTGTATTATCAGGGCCTATATTTGGACAAAAAAAAAAAATCAGTTATTATGACAGAAAATTATATTTAGAATTTGTCAATGTTTTACAAGCTTTCCATAGGCGAGCGATTCCCAGACAAGTCCACCAGCCATTTTCTTTTGGTTCTAAAAGCCATCTGCGTACAAAACCTTGCTTCAGTAGCAAGAGCTCTGTCACCATGAACTCCAACAACTGTAGCTGGTGTGTCACCAGCTGGCATGAAAACCCAGCCCAGGGCTTCCTGGGGAGACCGCTCAGAGGACACAGGATGCAAGGGCTAAGCCCTCCCCGGCTGCCCAGGCTGTCCGCCACTGGCAGAGAGCACTGACCCCTTCTTCTGGGTGCCTGAACCTCCCGGCTTGCACCAGTCCGTGCCAGGGATGGTGATGGGAGCCTGCTGGGAGGGCTGCGGGGGGCCGGCCACAAGCCAGCATCCTCCCTGGGCACATCAGGGCCAACAGGCTGGCTGCAGGGATTTCTTTTTGCCACCAGCCTCCAAGGGGAAGGGATGGGAAGTTTTGCAGAACAGGAATACTTTTGAGGAGGGCAACTCAGGAAAACGTGCAGCCCACGTGGTCGGCTGGCTTCCCCCTGCCGTCAGTGGAGGGACTCCCTGGGCACCCCCAGCCCACCGCTCTGCGCAGCAGAAGGGGAGCTGGACCAGTGCGAGGGTCCCATGGGATCCTCCACTCCAGCTCTGGTCTGGGCTCTGCCCCAACCGTTGCCTGTTCACGAGCAATTTCCCCATGTTCAGGTTGGTCAAGAATATCGGCACAGAGAGATTTTTGTCACTGGGAGAGGGTCTGTCTTTAAACGAAAAATATTTTGAAGAAAACATTTAAAGTATCATTAAAATATTGTTAAAAACAGCAACAATGTAAAAACAGAAAATGAGTTAATTTAGCTGTCCCAGCTGATCTTCTGTATTCTGAAATTTTGCAGATCTCTCCAGTGTGTTTACTGCAGCAAAGCCCCGTTTCCAGGCTCAGCAGGTGATGTCCTGCTGGCTTCAGGGCATCCAGGCGCAGGAGGTCACCTCCAGGTGCTTTGGAGAACCTTGGCCTGACTCGGTAGCATACACAGAGCTCAGCATCCCCATGGCCAGTATCTGAGCCACACAAAGCTGTGCTGCAGTGCCAGAGGAGTATGGCTATTTATCAGCCCTGAGAGCCGGTAACGACTCTGCGGGACACTGCACGTGATTGATTTGGTATTCACGTCAAACGCACCGGGTTCTCTTTGTCGATATTAATCTCGGGCTCCAGGATGGTCATGGAAGGGCACTGCTGCACTCCTTCACTTGCACTCGCCCAGAAGTTGGCCCCTGTGAAGTTTGTGCACTCGTGCTGCAGAGAACACCTGCAACCAACAGGGGAACAATTCGTGGCTGATTATTTTTAAAACAGGTGATAAAAATGTAAACTCCCTTGTGAGGGAAGATCCTGAGAAAATATTGTCCCTACAACTTTCTCCTCCATCCATGCAGCTAAGCCTAAAGCTTTGCTGCTATATTTAGTGTCTGGCTGCTACAAGAAGAGCGTGTACTCCCACCAGCATCAACAGAGCATCAGGATTCAGGGTAAGTGAGAGCAGGCGAGGCTGAACCCAGAACCAAAGAGAAGGTGACATTTCGTCCAACTTCTTCAATTTGTAAACGCAGATCCTAATTTTGTAAATCCCCTTTTGAGTGTCAATGGCCTCTTACTCATAAATAATAACTGCAAGGGTGAAAGATGGTCTTTAACAGGGTGTTGGTTCTCTCAGTCCCCTGGTTGGATGCCTGCAAGATATTCGTTGCACTGGCAGCTGACAGCAGCATAACAATGCAGCTACAGTTAAATCCTGGCTCTAAAGAGCATCCCAGTCCTTTGAGACCAGATGCAATTGTTTTTTAAAAGCATGTATTTCATAAGAAATGGACAAAGACTAATGGTAGCGTGACTGTGTAGAAACATGAAAGGCACCAGAAATTCTTGCCCTATCTTGAGGGCCAAAGGACACACCAAAGCACAGTGGGACACAACCAGACCTACCTGGTCTCCATCGTGCACCACCCACAGTAAGCATCAGCAGCGGCCAGGCACTCCGTGCACGTCGAGTACTGGTTGCAGGCAGCCACCTTCACCCGTGTCATCTGCACGACAACAGCACAACTGCCTCCAAATGTTTTACACCACCACAGAAACACTCCACCCGACCGGGACATGCCGGTACGGCCACGTGTAGCCAGTGACAAGACACCAGCGTCTTGGGCTACTTTCCCCTTTAGCCTGGACCAGGCCTTAGAGAACAGACGATGAGGAGCAGACCCTGGCACCGTCGTCCTCCACCCCGCAGCACTCAGAGATGGGTGCTCTGTGCACAACCAGCTCACATGGGGATCAGCACACACAGCTGCCAGTGACCTGCTGGTGCCCCCAGCAGAACCTGTCCCAGGCTGGAGGCCATATGCCCCAGGGCAGGTATGGACGCCCAAGGGACAGGGCTTGCTGCCACTGGCATAGTCGCCCCATGGGGAGCACGGCAGCGCTGAGCTGCTCCTTTTCAGCCAGTGCCTTGGCAATAGAAGTGTGATGGTGAGGCTATGGAGAGCGACACCACACCTTTTCGATGCATCAGATGGAGACAGTTTCACAGCTTGTCCCTCCCTGTGAAAAGCTCTCCCTCAGACCTGCAGAAAGCTCCTTTCCAGACAGCTGAACACTATCTGGCTATTTACAAAATGACCAGAAAGCAAAACCAGCTCTGGAAACCTTAATTTGTAAAGAAATCAAAGTACCTCTGGGGACTTGCTCGGCAGGAGCAGTTGGAAGGAAAGCATATGTCAGTCTGTGCTTTTCCTCCCTCAATTTCTAAACGTTCGGGAAGGAAAACTGAGTCATTAGGTGCAGCAGAGACTGACAAGGTGAGGTGCTGAAAGCCGGGAGCTCTCGGCAAGCGCAGACGAGTGCACCCTGGACCACGGGCTCCTTGGCCTGACCCCACTCTACCTGCAGCGCTTCACTGCTCCCCAGCCCTGCAGTGCTCAGCACCCCCCTTCCCCAACCCCATCGAGCTCCTGGGGTAGCTGCACAGGATGCTAATTCCACTAATGAAAAATTAACTCCTCTGGTTTATTGGAGAAGAAACAGAGGAGAGCATCACAAATGCTGCACTGGGTGTTTGATCAAGCCCAAATAAGGTGCCCAGCACAGCCTGGGAGCTGAGCTGAGACAGTCGGAAACTTTGGCTAAAGAGGCATCCTGGGAGTGTTCTGTGAAACGATAATGACCAATCTGCAGGGAATTAGAGCTTGAAAAATAGAAATGCAACATACAACATTTGTGGTTGTGCATCTGTTTTGACAGATTAAAATGTAATTCAGGACAAACCACCAGCGCCTGGAGCACTCAGCTCTCATCTTCCTCCTCTGCTCACTTGATGGAGATGAGACCATCCGCTTCTACGTGCCGCGGCGATCCCAGTCTATGCAGAGCCCTCCTCCCAGCCAGGCTGAGCAGAAACCTCCCCCAAGGAGCATTTCTGACAGGCAGATTTTTTGCCTGTAGGATCTTTTAAAAGCCTCCTTAAAGACTGTGCACTGCTATTTTCAGGTTTCTATACAGGAACCACCTCTGCTTACTTCTGCACTCCCATAAGTGGGATCAGTTTCAATATCTCTCACTCTTTCTTTTTATCTGGCCACCACAAAGATGAGAAAGCTGGACAAGCCTGTCTGCTCGGCATGACCCCCCACCACATACAGGAGAAGGGACAGGCACAGGTACCCCCTGGAAAGCCCTTTGATGCCCCAGCCAAAGCTCTGAACTTCTTGGCTCTGCTTATTAATATTAAAGCAATTTTTATTGTCTTCTGGCTGCCAGCTTAGTGCTGAATGCTAAATCAAACACGTGATGCTCAAAGGACTACTTCACTGAAGACTAAAGGTCTCACCTGATAGGAGGTCATCAGGTAGAGGTAGGTGGAATCAGAAGGGTCGAACTGCATGATGGGGTGGACAGGCTCTCCATAAGCCACCGAAATGGATCTCCTGCTAATAACCTTCATGGTACTGTCCAGATTAATCTGCAGTGAAAAGAAGCCACTCACTGACATCATTTTTCAAACACTATGGGAAGAAGATAATTTTTCCTTGGTTATAAACAAGAATCAAAGTGCTGTGTAGCAGTGCTCCAAGCACTGTATATCTCTACATGCTTCACAAGCTGCACACACAGAGCTTTACTGAAAAGCCAGCTCTGTGCCACAGGGAAGCCACTAAGTGGTCCAGAAAGCCCAAGCCATGGCCAGGAGCAGTGCCTGGTGCTGACCTCCTCCTCACAGCCCTTGGTCCCTCTGTTTGAGAGGCTGCCTGGAAAACCTCTAGTCTCAGGCTCAGCGCTGCAGAGCTGGGCTGCAGAGCTGTTTCCAGCAGGCCGCAGCAGTGCTGCCCTCCTTTACCCTAACGTAAGCGGCACCACTAGCCCTCAGCCCTCATTACGGACGTATGTGCAGTTCTGTTGCAAAGAATAGTGCATTTCCAAAGCTTAATGAAAAAACAGTGAAAATCAGCAACAGAGCTGTACAACATGCAATGCCCTGCTCCCTGCATATTTGAAAAATAAGTGTTGTCATCCCTGGTCAAAAGAAGCTTTTATCCCTGCTAACTCCAGAAGACCATGGCAGCTGCCGCAAGAGAGCCGAATCCTACCTTGCCTCATGAATCACCAGCTGAAGCGCTGGCAGTGATGGAAGAGGCTGCAAAGCATCAGCCTGCCTTTCAGATCCCAGAATGTCTTGGAATTTGACTTGAAAACTCAGCAAATTAAATGTGGCATTGCTAAGAGGAAATAACAATAGGGCTACACAATTTTGCGTGACAGTCACTTTTCAGTTTAAAACAGAAAGGGAGCAAGGAAAATTCCTACCTCCTTACCAGCAAGGGAAGGCAATGATTGTAAGGACCAAATGTGCCTCTGCTCTCTAAAGTCTGGATTAATTAATTAACATAGGATTAATTAATTCTTACACTAGAGCAGCACCGATGTGTCCTAGTAAGATAGCAGAAGCTCAAAGCAGAGGGCTTCCCTCTGCTAAGAACTGTATGCAAGCACTGCAAGCTACTATGCAAAAAAAAAGAAGGGAACTATCATTATTCCCCATTTTAAAAGCTGGCTGTCCAGAAGCTAAATAATTTGCCTGGGATCACCCAAGACATCCATGAACCAAGTCCTAGTGCCCTCCACTTTAGCTCTGTGGCCATCCTCTCTCTGTTCTTGCTGAGATTTTCTCTACACATGGCTGTTTCTAGGTGCATGTCCCGAGGTGCCTCTGCCTCCTGGGCTCATTTACCATACACTTTCACTGCACAGGCACTTTCCCTGGATGCCAGTGAGCTGCAGACCCCTGGGGAGAGCCAGGGCAGCAGCGCAGAGGGGCAGAGACAACCAGCCCTCTCGCTGGGGCAGGGTCGGGGCATGCTGGAGGACACGCGCTACACTGGCGCTGGTGAGAGCAGAGTGGGATGAAGTTCTGGGTAATCCCACCACAGCACCTTGCCTACAGACTTCCAGACCTGGACTTGGAGGCACTCTCCAGAACAGACCCTTGTCACTCCCCGTCTCCTTCGAGGGCACTGCACCCTGGCCCACCTTGCTTGGCCACCTCTTCCCACACGCTGTTTTTCCTTTAATGACTGCTGGACATGGCACTGATAATGGTCCTAGTGAAACGCCTGTCTGCAGCCTATCTGATTAATTCCCCATACACACCCCTGGCAGCCATAATTGCTACTGGCAGGAGCTGGCTGAGCACCGTTTCTGCCCCTTTGCTGTCTTTCCTCCGGCAGCAAATCTGAATGATAACTCACGCAAAGCATCTTGTATCCCGTGCCAAATAACAAGGAGCCCCGAAGGTAAAAGGGCTTCTGGTTATGCAGCTGTGTTGTAGAATTAGATTAGAGCTATCTGAGCAAATTATCCCAGCAAAGGGTAGCCAGGAGCCTCTCCCTAATGGAGGCTCAGCAGATAAGGCTGCTTTCTCTGAGATGATAATGGAAGCAGAGCTGTTAATCCTGTGTGAACATGGGCTGCGCTGCGTGTGGCATGTGCCTCTCCAGCCCGGTGCACCTGGCCAGGGTGCCAGCTTCCTCCCACCCTCCTGAATTACCTGCCACCCCAGGCAAAAATCAAAGCAGTGACTTTCTTTGTGATCGTTCCCACGTTTCTGCCAGGAGCACTTGGATGCAAGGGAAGAGATTGGATCAGTTTTCTTCTCTCCAAGCATTTTGATTGAATATTCCAGATTATACACCGCTCACCCAGGCTGAGACAAAGCAGGTATCAGCCCTGTCTCTGCCCCAGGGCTTTTTTCCCCCTCTCCTCTGTGGACTTTCAATGCTGAGAGTACACCAAACTGTTGTGGCTGGCTGGAATCAAAACTTTCTTTGGCAAACTTCAAGCACTAAAGTTACTGAAACCTTGGCCTTGCTTCTTGGCTCTGGAGCCAGGGTACTGCATTGCCCTACGTTGCCTTTGGCACGTCACTTGAAACAGATACTCCATCAGGTGCGGGGATTCACACCTTCCTTGGACTCAGCTGTGACAAAGCATCTCTTGGTGATTCCCCTGTCTACATGGAGCCTTCAAAAGCCATCAGCTCAAAGGGAGAATTTATTAAAGAGCTGTTAATAATTAAATGCTGCACAACAACATTTCCAGCACAGGGTTCATCAAGAACACCCTGCTCACATGGCAGCCTTGAACAGTAATTAATGACCACCCGTCACCAGGCAGCATATATCACTGTACAGATTACAGCAGCATCCAATTACTTCTCCATTGCCAAACGAAAGCAGGTGCTCAGACAAACTCAACAGACATCACCCTCTGTGCAAATCAGAGGCACTGGAAGGGGAAGCCCTGCTGCCCTCCCTTTCCCCCCACCCTCCTCCCCTGTGTTGGTGCTGCTGGGCTCCACTTGCCTTCAGGAGTCCTCCGCTGGCAGTGCCCAGGAACACAACAGTGTAGTTATTGACGCTGGCGACCGCCACTGCCGTCAGGCCGCTGTAGGTGAAGACGGGGGTCGCTGTGACAGGGTTCACGATGGCCAGCGGGTGCTGGAGATGCGCTGCTCCACAGTCCAGCTGCTCCGGCTGCAGCTGCGGACAGACATGCATGTCAGTGGGCTGCAGCAAACACCAGTGGGTCCCCCTGCCTTGCTGGACGTGCACTGTCAGAGGAGCTCTGCCCTTGCCCCTGCTATGGGCAGCATCAGGACAGCACTGGGATTGCTGCCGGAGCCATCCAGGTGCAGGGCACCCCAGGAGAGCATCCTCCAGCCAAAGGCCCATTTACTGTAGCAGCACCCTCACCCCAACACAAAAGTCTGGTGCAACAGCAAAAGGGGATAAGGGGGCTCGCCCCCTTCTCCCATTCAGAGGTCTCTTCTCCAGCGCAGTGCTGGAAGCCCCTTGCCACTGGGGGCTGCACCACAGGGGAGGTTTCTCAGCCTGCCGAAGATGAGCCCTCCCCAGCGGCTGCCTGCCCTTGCAGAGGTGGTTGCTCTGCCCACAAAAGCGCTGGTCCTGCACACCACCCCAGCACAGTGATGGGTCCCCCCTCCCACGTGCCACCCCAGCACAGTGATGGGTCCCCCCTCCCACGTGCCACCCCAGCGCAGTGATGGGTCCCCCCTCCCACGTGCCACCCCAGCACAGTGATGGGTCCCCCCTCCCACGTGCCACCCCAGCACAGTGATGGGTCCCCCCTTCCCATGGGTCAGCGCTCGGGATCAATGCTCAGAGCCTTGCTCAGCTCGGGTGGCTGCAAGCCCAGCAGCCATCTCTGGCTCCTTCCTTCTCAAACAAAAGGTGAAGCAAAAAGTTTATCCAACAAAAGAACTCAAAATATTATTTCTCCGCAAGTAAGCAAGGAAGTGACTGAGGACAGAGCCAAGGGAGGAGGTGGGGAAAAACTTGCTGGCAACTCTCAGGACTGTAAAAATCCTGGCTCTGATCCTGCTGCAACTGCTATCAACACCAACATTTCTACTGGTCTTCCACTGGGAGAGGATGGGATGGAGAAGCTGCTGAGTGGGAGGAGGCACTGTGCTGCAGGACACAGACGGAAGAGCAGTGGCTGCAAAACTCTGCCCAGAAACACCAGAGCCACCAAACCACCTCATCCAGCCTCAGCCCACAGCCACTCGCTCTGCCCCACGGAGCAAGGACAGCTGTGCCCTCTGCCCAAGACCACAAGATGTTCATTATTTGCCTCTGGCTGCTGCTTTCAAGCTGTTGCTCGAAGCTCTAGGGGAGCAGGAATTGCCTTTGCTACAGAAAAGTTAAATTCATGCTGGCCAGAGAGCAGGCGTGAGCAGGCACCCGGCTCTGGCAGGAACCGCCTCGGTGAGCGGCACTGCCGGGGCTGGCCGGTACCAAGGCTCCCATGTCGATTCGACATCAGGTGCCCAGGGGCGAAGGCAGACAACAATTGTTAATGACTCCTCATCTGTGAACAAGCACTTGGCTCATTTGGCCCAAAGCAAGAAAACTGACTTTACTATCCTGTGCTAAATTAATTAGCACAGTTGCTGCCTGACAGCAGCATTAGAAAATGGGACTGATGCTTTGTATTCCTCCTACCCTGCCGAGGCGCACCCAAGATTTATGACCACTCTCACCCCGAATCCTCTCAGACTCTCCTTATAATTTCTGCCCAGACAACATGGACGGATTCAACAACATCTGAAAATCACAATAGTCTCACTGCCAGACAATTTACCTGCTGTCACTCCTGCAGCAGCTTTTATGAAGTGCTGTGGGTGCAGCTGAAGCCGTTGAAATGATGGACATGTTTCAAGGGCCATTACCACATCACCTGCAGTGTCATTTCAGGCTCATCTTAAGAGAAGCTGCAATTGCACTGTCACCCTTCCCAGGTGCGGGTATGCAGCAGCAGGGCTGAAAACTGGGGGCATTTGTGGGCTGCCTGAGAGCACACCAAACCACCGCCCGACTGTGGGAAGCACTCATACAAAACTCTAAGCCAGGGACCGCTGGCAGACTGCAACCCACACCTCTAAAACTAAGCACACTTTACACCTTACTGAACTCAGCCATAACACGGATATTCCTTCCAAAATAATTGTCAGGAGTGCTAATTTAAGCAGAACAAATGCAGGGATTTGAGGCTGTATCTGTTAAGAGACTGGACCACATGCTCCCACCAGGCAGGAGAAAATGACAACCAGCCTGTTTAGCATAGTCCCTCCTCCCTGGGCTGAGTGCACCAGGGCCTGTATTTTAATTCCCTTATTATCAATATTATTTCATTAATGGATCCAGACTAAATCTTCAGCTCTCCCCTCTCTCCAGACGGTTCAGAAGATTAGGCAAATCTCCAAGCTTTGCAGCAAAAGCGTGAGACCCGGGCAGGACCACCCCTCCGCTCTGACTCCGGTTTGGGGTGCACCTCCCACCTTGTGCCCATCTGCCCTCCCGGCCACGGCCACGTGTCTTGGGTTGATGCCACGCTACAGCAACACATCCCTGGACAAAAACAGAGAGGAAACTTGCTAAAACCCACAATGTATGTGAAGCAACTGGACTGTGTCTCCAGAAGCAAGGGACGCCATCCCCTCGCAGGTGGGAGGGAAGATGCTCCCACCAGACCACCCCAGGGCCAGTGACCTCTCTGCAGTGGACAGAGCCGGTCATGGGGGGCAGCCAGCACGGGGACCACAAGCCATGGCATTGAACACCTCCTCTTTGTATGGGAGAAGACAGTAGCAAACCCCACCAGGCCATGTGTGCACTGTAGGTGCCAGCCAGCTCTTGCTCTGTTGTGGCAGCTGCTCAGAAAAGAGCACTGGTTTCCCGAGTGCTGGCTGGGTCACAGCCCCACAGCACCCTCCACGCAATGGCACAAGAAGTGACGTGCCCTGCTCCGCAGAACAGCTCATACCCCCTGCCCGGAGGGAGCACACTGCTGCAGATGTATCAGGGCTCATTTCCCTGCTGCTGGACCAGCGCAAGCGTGCTGTCACAAACAGCAGATGGGGTCCTCTCCACAAAACCACCCTGATCTCGGTCCCCTGCACCCCAGCTGATACCCAACCCCGCGTCCACTGCTGCCGCCCTCACATCAGACGTGAAGTAACAAGGACCAATTTGAAAAACTTCCTCTGCTAGAGTGTCAAGCAGGAGGCACCACGCTCAGAGCTGCAGCTCGGTTCACATGGGACCAAGACAAAAAGATCAAGTGTTGTAGATGCAGGTGACTTTGCTAAATGCATTTTGCAGTTTTACAGCTTTTCATTCTATTAAAAAATAGAATCACAGGCCAAATTCTTAAGCGTGTGTGTTTCCTCCTGTAACTCTTTCATACCATACAGAGGATACAGCAAGCCATTTGTGTTTCTGATTTAATGGTCCCTTCCATTCACAGCCAGACCTCTAGAAATGCAGTCGGGTTTGTTTATGTGTCTTGGGGATGATTATCTCTAGCCCCTCTTCATTACTCTTTACCAATATTAACCACCTGAAGCTCACAAGGCTCCTTCCTGGTGGGAAACCAAGAGCCCAAGGGATGCTCAGCACCTCATCTCCGCAGCAGCTGCCCAGGGAGCCAGTACCGGCATTTGTCTGCCGGTGGCTTTGCCGTCGCCCAGCCCAAGGGACACAGCCCTTTCTTCTCACAGGTGGCTGAAATCACAGGAAGTTCCTTATCTGCTGTGCCTGCCTGATTATAAATCACACATTTCAGAGCTAATATCAGCACAAAGTGTTTGCCACAGTAAACAGGATGTAACCGTGCTAATGCTGGCCAAGCTTTGTTTTGGCCACGTACATCCTTCCTCTGAAACACCTTTCTTTAAATGACATCAGCTCTTCCGACGGACGGGCAGGAGGAGACATATGGTGTTTCCCTCTCTCGGGTCCCAGGGCAGGGTGACACACTGTGCTGCTGCTGTCTGCACACCACAGCACCAAGGGGACATCTTAATTCTGTCACATTACGGTAAACAGGATACAGCCAAGTTACATCCTTCTGCAGGCACTAGGCGATCACTGCAGCTTGGGAAATCACACTGAAAGGTTGTGCTAAAAGGCTTCTCCATGTGGAATGGGTTAAATCTCACGCCAGCTTAAATGAGACTGCCCTACCCTGAAGTGGGGAAAGCATAAACACTAAGTTTTCTTCCAAAACCAATCTTTTTCTATCATCTGCAGTTTAGAACAAATGCCCAAGGGCATTTACTGTATTGCGACTATTTATCTGCTACATGCTCTGGATACTCAGTAACTCATGGAAATACCGGGCAAGTCTAGATTCAAATCCTTTGGCACCCAAAACATTTGACTCTGTCACTTTGATGCTAACGAAGAGCCACCTTGGTGTAAGCTGGAGGCAACCCCCAGCGAGCAGCAGCCACGCAGCACTGCTGTCACCTCACGCACTTGCAAGAAGAGCACACACGGTATTTCTGCAAAATTTCACAAGTGATGCAAATTAATTCAAAGCAAGGAGCCACATCTAAGAGGAGGGTTAGTCAGATTAACCCCTGAGCGTGATTGCAAAAGCAAAGCGGGACAGAGATAAAAGATTTCCCGCCACATCAGAGCTCAAGAGTTCAGCTATTTTCACGGTGTGAGTTCTTTATCCCAGGCCTAAAAGGAGCAGAAAGAGCGATTTCCCAGAATTTCCATGACAGCTCCCCAGCCCTGGGCGCTGCGCCCCAGAGGCAGGCGTGCAGGACGTCCCTTCGGGAAGGAAGTCTGTGGGAAACAGAAGGAGGAAGAGGAGTGGTGAGGCAGCACTCAGGAAAACCATGAAACGTACTGATTTCTGCATCCTGTGTTTGTGACCTTAAAAATAGTTCTTGAGCAAAGATGGAGTTTATTTCTCAATCAAAAGCAGGCTGCAGTTCAGAAAAACAGCCCTGCAGCTTTTGCTTTCAGCAAGGCTTTTCTGACGCTGCTAGAGCAGGTCTGAAAGATTCACAGAGCAGCAGTGAGTGGAAAGGGAGTCCGGCCCCTTTCATGCATCATATCAGAGCGGATTAAACTGTTGGCTTCCAGCATGCCTGGAGTCCTGGGAAAATGACACAGCCAGCATCCGATAATCCGCTCCAAACTTGTTGATTTGTGGGACTTAGCCATCATCTTCATAGGCTCAAAATCTGGCAGCTGCTCCCACACAACTGACATTTTCAGGCCATTAAAGTCTGTGATAAAAGGGCTCTAGTTTTATCTCTTGCCTGCCTTAACATAAACCATTAGGCTTTTATTAACATTTAGGTATGACTCAGGGAAACCTCTGATTGCAGAGGGAATATTCAAAATAATGTGGATACTGTCTGAACTGAATAGCAGGACATGGACTCAAAGCTGAACAGTAGAGAGAGGCTAAAGAACAACATGGAAATATTGCATAGGCACTGTAGGAAAATGGGCAGAGCGGGAGCTAGTGGCAAGCTGGCCCGGCTGCATTATGAACACAGAAAGTACAAGCCCTGCTCTGTGTCGGGCAGAGCCCAGACTGGCCACGGAACCCCTCCCAGGCAGAGCCCATTCATCCCGGAGCCCCCCCAGTGCTGCCAGCAGTTTGTACACACAATCCCGCGTTTATCTGCTGGAGTGTCGCAACCAGAGCTGTCAAGAACAGGCTTTTTGGGATGCCTGGAGGAAAATGTCATCCTCAGAAGAGGACTCTACTGTTAAGGCACTTGAGACGTAAGCAGTCTCTAATTGTAGTGCTGCCGCAAGGGCAAGCATTACCAGAGCTCCTCTAACTTCCCATCACATTTTTTAGGCAATGGGAGGCAAAACAACATGCGTTCTTGGCCAGTCGAGGCTCTGGGGCTGAGAACCAATGATGAAATGAATCTTGCTTAATTCTTCTCGAGAATCATCCACACTAAGCAATCAGCACACCCCCAACACAGCAGACATCCATAAAAAAAAAAAAAAAAAAAAAAAAAAAAAGGTTTAAGATGAGATTTGCACCCTGATTTCTCTCTTTACTTAGACCACAAGTTTCTTGAGCAAGGAAGCAGCAGTTTTGCTGTGTTTTGCACGTTTGCACAGTGCCAGCCCCAGCGAGTCACCAGTTACAGGCTGTCCAAACACCCAACTGCCTGCTCTCAGGGGCCACCCAGACCATGTCCCGCTGTGGGGAGTCCCAGCCCTGGCTCCACCATGCCAGCGGCTTTCCCAGCCCAATGGCACCACACACGGTGCGGGGCAGAGTCCCAGGGGGCAAATCAGCACTGCCCGACTGACGCCAGGGGTCCATCAGCATCCACAGGACCCAGCCAGATGCTGTCCTGAGCACGCACGAGAGCCGCTCGGCTGCAGCCCTGGGGACTCCTCCTGCAGACCTGCGTGCTCGTTCCTGCCCTGGGAAACCACAGCAACCCATGTGCAGCCCCGTGTGCCTCGCCCCTGCAAGGGTCATAGCTGGGGTGACTGTTGCCTCCAGCCCTGGATTGGGAAAAATTATGTCTTGCCGAAGAGGAGTAACTGCTAACAAAAAACTGTCACCGGATTCCCTCTGCCAAAGCTCACGAATTCCCACTCCCCGGCCACACGCGCACCCGCCGCCCCGCAGCCAGCGGCTCCAGCAGAGCCACATCGGCCGCAGGGAGAGAAAGTGACCGTGTCAGTGCACCCATTCCTCCCTCCGCTGCCAACAAACGTCACCCCTGCGACAAAATAAGCATTCCCTCAGCTTCTGCAGAGCTCTCCTTATGCCTGACAGTTTTTCAGCCTCTTCATTTTTACTTTGCAGGAAAGCTTTTCCCCCCCCCATCTTATAAAATTCATTCTTCCCTCTCCCTACTCTCAACTGCAACCCTTTCCTTTCCTGCCAGCTCCCGACATTCACTCTCGGCAGCCTCACACGGGACACTCACCTGATCAAAACGACTGAGGGATTCAGGCTTGTGTCCCTCACGTGACGTGAGCAGAGCAAACCAGGAGTGAAGCACAGGGAGCGCAGGACCGGCAGCTGTTGGAGACAGCAGGGCACAGCAAGCACTCTGCAGACAAGTGGCTCTCCTGGGACTTTTCATTGCCTTAGCCCTGTTCTGCGCTGCACGAGAAGTACTCATGGATCTGCACGATTGGAGGCAGCCCTGGGTGCCCACCCCGCTCATCCTGCCCTTCACCCCCTTCTGAGTTCTTGGCAGCGGTCAAGGTGCTCGCCTGTTACAAGGTGACAGGCTTGGCAGACCGCGTGGTTGAAGCTGGACTCGGGGACAGAGCTGACGCGACAGGCTGAGCCCACCAGCCCCCTGAAAGCAAATGAGAGACTGTTTTCAGTGACCTGCAAAGACACAGACCTCCAGCCAGCCCACGGCCAAGCCTGGGTCAGGCCAGTCTGCTGCATCTGAGCCACAGCAGCCACATCCACCTCTGCCGCAGACCTCAAACCACCAGAGGTGAGGTGGTTTGAAACGCCGGAAGATGCTCTCAGCACCACATCTCATCTCAGAGGGCAAAACCCAAGCTCTGGATGCCGTTCAGCAGCAGCAGCCCTGAGCAGAGCTCATGTACGCTTGCTTGGCTGCTGCCTGCAAGAACCTGTCTCGGAGGGAAGATGCAGCTGAAAGACTGGGACAGGGCCCGGGAACAGCCGGGCTATAGGCAAAGCCAGTCGGTCTGTGATGGCGACACCAAAGCCCGACACGGCTTGAACAAACACAGGCTTCCTGCAGCCATCCATCTTCCGCTGTGGCACTTCAGGCACAGGAGGAAAGGGCAGGAGGTGTCTATAATGGGAGCCTTCCTCAGGGTGTTAGGGAGGACGTAAGAGCTCTGAGGAGTCCCTGGAGGCTCCAGCAGTGGCACCAATGCTGGGTGCTGGCAGCTGGGCAGCACAACCCCCTCGGTCTCTTCAGCCACCTCCTCCCACAGGAACTGGCCAGACTCACTGTCATCCATCGCTCTGCCAGTCCCAACCCCATCATGCTGGCCCTGAGGCTGAACTACCAGTAAAGAAAGCCAAGGGCAGTCTTGATGGGATCCTGACAGGACCTGCTCAGCACAGACCTCTCCCAAAACACCTTCGCCCTGGCCCAGGAAGCCCCGGCACGGGTCCCCCTCCCTCGCACAGCACAAGCCAGGGGTCTGGCACACGCTGGCGCTTCACCCTGCAGAGAGCTGAAGCAGCACGTGTGCCTGCACGGGGAGCTGCTCAAAGCAGAGAAATACAAAAAAGTAGCAGTCTTTTAACTGAAATTGCACATCCTTCATGCTGCCAGGAAAACTGGTCAAGCTTATTATGTTAGCCTTCATCCTGCATTAAATACAATACTTCAGATTATACAATCAAATCCCCCAGGAATGGGTAGGCAAAGGGATTAACAAACAACAGGCTCCAAAGGGGTTGTCATAGTCAAAATAGCATTCATTTAAGCAGCAAGAGTTTGTATGTCCTTTAAATCCACGCCTGTTGGAAAGGAGGCTCCTCTGCCCCACTCCCCAGGGACAAGGAGCAGAGCGGATCAGCTGAGTGTGCCTCATCCCAAGGACGCTCGTGCTGCTCTGAAAGCCAAACTAATGTGTCCCCCTCCGAAGTGTTATTCAGGCTGTATTTTCTTAGCTGCTCTTTCCTCGGGAGAGCCCTCCCTGCCACCACTCAAGCTGTGTTTCTCATTTATGTTGAGCTTTGGCTTCAGTGACCGATCTCAAACTACTCAAACTCCTTCCCACAGGGAGGAGTCCTGGCTGAACTGGGAGTTTGGCTCCTCGGTCTTCAGGATTTATTTTTTTATTATTGCTACTACTAACACTTAGCACTTTACACGCTCAAAGTGCTCTGAAGGCATTATCTGTACAATTCTGAGCTGAAAAAAGCATCCATTAAAGTAACAACTTCTTACCTAACTCAACTGGTCTTTTCCACGTGTCACTTCCAATCTGCTTCATTTAGCAATAGTTTATAGCAAATGTTTTCCTGTATTTTTCTCATTAATTCTGCGGAATCAATTAAGCTCCAAGATAACGAGCAGAACTCTACTCTTCTACGCATCCTCAGTAAAACCCACCTCTGAATGGCAGTGCTGCCCCACGCCGCCGAGGCATCCTCCGTGGGTACCACCGCGCATCGCCTGCACAGTAGCCTCAGCACCAGCACCCAGAAAAGAGAACAATGCCGCTTGCTCCCGGCACCCAGCCTGCTGTGGCCGCTTGGCATGGGAAGGTTAAAAAAAGCCTTTTTGGTCATTAACTGAGCACTCTAAATGTGAAAGAGACCAAGGCACAAAGATGCAGACTAAGGAGATGTACCGCTTCCCCATCTCACAGGCATGCCCTTCCTTCACCCCAAGGCATGAGATGGAGACCTCTGCCCTCATTTTTGGGACTGAGAAAATCCAAGTAAGCAGGTGAAATGGGCAGTTAGGGGAAGTGGGAAAAACGAAGGTGTGAGCACACACTCCTCCGACCTGTGGCCAGCCCTCAGACACACACATACTCTGCTCTTGCAGGTGGCACCTGTAGGAAGCCAAAGACATTCTCCAGGCACCTCTCTGAAAGCACTGTGCTTGCTGACTTGCCAATATTGCATCTCTACAGATCCTCCTGCCCCACCCCGCCTCCTCCAATTAGGAAATTAGGATCAGCAGAATAATTTCAAAATTTGTTAAAACTCAGTGGTCCTACTGGATTTAGCAACTGAGCACCTCTCTTATTTGGTCAAAGTATGGAAGGCTTTCCTTTTCTCTGCCATTTTATATTTTCCTCTGTCTTCAAGATTTGTAGAAGCTGATGTTTCTAAAGCTACCTGGAAGGATCCACTGCGCTTTGCAGCTCACTGTGGTACCAACTCTCAGCAAAAATTGACAGTACAGTTAGGTGATCCCAGGGACACAACATGGCAACCCCAGCCCTCTCCAAAGCTTGAAACCTTTCTTCAGCAGCATCTTTGACAGTGTGTCCCAGGAGAATCCCAGGAGGGATGTGCAGGAACTTCCACCCATCCCAGCCTTCTGCCATGGGGTTCACCCCAGAGACATGTGCGATTCATACCAAAAAAGCACAGGGAGGAAGTCATCTGTATCGGTTGCTCTCCAGATGCAGACATCTGTCCCCTCAAGCAGAGATGTAGCTATAATTTCCTTCCCATTTAATGACCTGCCACACTGATTGCCAAAAGGCTGACCTGAGCCCACCTCCTGTGTAAGCTGGATCCCAGAGAGGGGTGGTGGTCCACTGCTCTCCGAGGAGCCACATGCAACAGTACACCTTTCCTGGTGCCTCTGCACTGCCTGCAGTTAACATCTTGATCTACGAGATGCACTGAAGGATGACAGGGACTCATGAGCCAACTTTGGAAACTGCTATTTTATATTACATTAAAAAAAAACCCTCATCTTTCGTATCTCCCCGTATTCATTGAGTGTTATCATGATACTGTAAACTTTTCCCAACTCCTCCTCACTGCCATTTTCTAGAACACTCCTGTGTTTCATTGGCCCCTTTTAACTAGGCGATCCACCAGAGATGGCTTTTAGCCACTAGCAGCTCACAACTCATTAAATGTTGGCAGTGGTCAGCAGACGGTGGGATGAACATCCAATCACCGAAGGGCTTTTGCTCCAGAAGGGAGCAGTATGAAGCAGCATAATACTTTAAACAGAGATGAGACAGACAGAAACAGGAAGACAAGCTCCAAATTTCCTTTAAATAATAGAGGTACATATTATTAAAATTCAGACTTTCAGGCAATTTTGCTCCTGGGTTAGAATCAAAAGATTTGTATCCCAGTGCCACTTGCAACGCATAAGCTGCGGGAATCTTGTTAGAGTAATGACCCTCCAATGGTTTGGGCCCAATAGGTGGGCAGCCTTGTTCCAGCAGATGGTCCCATCTGCCACACCACTGCTGCCCAACGTCAGCCACCTCACACTGTCTGCACT
The DNA here is from genome assembly GCA_028020825.1 of Podargus strigoides. Lineage (NCBI taxonomy): Eukaryota > Metazoa > Chordata > Aves > Caprimulgiformes > Podargidae > Podargus > Podargus strigoides. Next base: position 385,206 of record CM051629.1, on the reverse strand, counting down.
GCTGGCACAGTAGCCAGCGTGTTCAGTGGCCACAGATCCAACCCTGAGCCTGCAGCCTGAGACTTCAACTGGGGTTTGTGCTCTGGACTCAAGCAGCCCCACCATGAGCCCCAAGCTCCCTCTGGGTCCTGCAGCTCCCATGGCCACCACTCACCCACGCAGCAGCGCCCTCAGAAGCATGGCAGCAAGGCCAGTGTCTACGCTTAGCCAGTACCCAAGGCTAAACTGCAGCACTTGTTCTGCCACCCAGTGCCCCCTCCCCAGCTGAGAAGGGCAGTCAGGGAGAAAAGGGAGAAGCCCTGTGGACTGAAGTAGAAACAGATTTAATGAAATAACAAAACTGATACAATCACCAACAAAGTGCACAAGGTTCTACTCAGCCTGGTCCTTGAGGTCAGCAGCAGGAGCAGAAGGCCAGGAGGGAGGAGCCCCAAGAAGAGGAACTGCACCCTCAGTGAGCTCCCTCCTTTTGTAAGGAGCATGATGAGTGGTGTGGGATACACCTGTGAGTCCCTGCCTGGATGGGATCTCCCACTGACTGGGGGCTGCTCATGGCTGCCTGCATGGCTGGGCTGGGGGCTGCTCCTGGGGAACCAAGACACCCAGGGACTGTGACTCTGGCCATGCCACCTTCAAAGAAGGGCACAGCAGAATGAGAGGCCCAATATGGAAAAAAGCCTGAATATCCAAGTTAACCTCTATCCTGTTGCCCTCCTGAGAAACACCCCAAACCAATGTGTGTCTTGTCCCATCCCCAGTCTGCAAGGCTGTGCTTATCCATAGGTCCCTTCCTGCGAAAAACAATGCACCCTGAACTGGAGAGGAAGGCATAGGGGCTGGCAACAGCAGATTGGCTCTGCTCAGACCATGAGCCGCAGCCACCACTGCACCCTGATGCTGCAGGACGCCCCCCATCCCAACACCCAGCACAGATCTGCATGAGGAGCCAGAGTACGCTCCCCACACTGGACAAGACCCGCTGACACTCGGTGGGTAACAAGGCAAAATCATCACAAACTTCAATATCAGCCCTGCCCATCAGCACACCCCATTGAACAGGGGCTCATCCAGGCTGTTTGACTGGGGCCTTCTCAGGAGTGAGGCATCCCACGCCCCTGCCGGCCTCGCTGTGCTGGAGCAGCAGCTGCCAGCAGAGCTGCTCTCCAGATGTTAGAAATCAGTGCTGCTCCCTCTGCTCAAAAATGCCAATAAATTCTACTGGTCTCTTGAAGTGGGAGATTGCCGTAGACAGTCTGCCACCACCTCCACTTGCTGCAAGGTGTTAGATCCCAACTTGAAAACAAGAACTTGCAATCACTTCTTTACCAGCTCAAAAAAAACCCAAAACAAAACAAAAAGAACAAAGCAAAGCAAAGGAGATCCCTCCTGCAGATGCTGGGGTCAGCCCACCCCCTCGCCATGCCGTGCCCCTGGGTACATGTGCTGGGGACACTGACACAGCAGAACTCCAGCACTCAGGTCCTCAATTCAAGTCCTAATGCTGCCACCCATCTGATCAACAACAAGGCATCGACCAGGCGGTCTCTTACCACCCACTTGCCCCCGCAAAAAGGGCAGTAACGTTCCCCCGGCACCGAGTGGTGCCCTGTGCCAAGGGTTTGCAATGACCAATGTATCATGGTCTAGTGGTTTAATGGTTAGGAATATGATGGGATAAAGGTTGGACTTGATGACCCTGGAGGTCCCTTCCAACCTTAATTATTCTATGATCTGGAGCGCACGGGGCTGCAGCAAGGCCACGGGCACAGCCTTGTTGCTCCTTGTGCGAAGGGCACAGCACAGGCAGTAACACCTCTGGGCCATGTGCCGCTGACCATGGACCTGTTTATTCCACCTGGTCAGGAACTTTCACTCCCGTCCATCGCCTCCTTGGTGCAAACGAGTGGTCACACGCCTGTGCACACTGTCCCTGCAGCTGGGAAGCCCCTGGCCACAACAGCTGACCCCCTGCACGTGCTGTGCATGAACCGGAGCCAGGAGGTGCAACCACACTGCTGTAGGTAGTGTGTGGTGGTGCTTGGGTGGTTTTAATTGATTGTTTCCAACCGCTGCTGGTTCCAGCCTGCCCCGCATTTGCATGAAATTACCACAGCCAAGGGCTCAGACCTATTGCATTTCCAACAACTTGCTGGGAGAGGTCATCAGAACAGGATATCACAACGGCGTGGCTGCCTGCGAGTTCCAATACACGCCTACTGGGATTTACAAGGCACAGTGGGGTGTTTGTACAGCATCCCCAGGCACCCGTCCATATCTCCAGGTGCCTTATGCACCTCCCCAGGTGCCCCCAGCCCCACCAATCCTCTCTCTCAGCCACTATAAAACAGACTTTGCAAAATCAGAAAAGACATGTCCCGGTCCCTTCATTTCCAGTCACCGAGACCCGACAGCCGAGCTAGCACCCATCAGGGGTGCCAGGGAACAGGTTCGCATTCACGTGGGGGAGCCAAACACCTGCCCTGGGAAACGTCTGGGGCTACACAAACAAAAGTGGCTGAAAACTCCTGCATAAAGGGACTGCTGCTGAGATATGATCACTGCCTCGATACGATCGCATGAGCACCTCTCTGGAGTCCTCCAGCATCCTCCCAGGCGTGATGTACCTCCACATGCAACACTGGACTTGGCCAAAATGATCCTCTTCCCATTTTCCACGTAAACCATTAATTAGTCTCAGAAGATTTGATGAGCTCAATGGATCAAAGTTAGTCTGACTGCCAAGCTACCGAGAATGCCAAGGTCTGTGCAGGCGGCTGTGGTTATGGCTCTCCAGAAACCCGAGGGGGCATCTCTGATCCGCCTCTGCAAAGGGACCTGGTGCCCACCTCACCCAGGGCGGCCAGCGCCAGCACGAGCAGGCGGGCACTTTGCCGCAGGCAGGAGCCACTTTCTGTTCTCTCACCTAAAGCAACACAACTTCTGGTTTGCAGGCACAGAAACTTCTGCCACTTCAACCGAATTTCCCTCTGCAATTTGGGATCTGTTTGAGCTTGAGATGCAAAGCAGTGGTGAGCCACTGGGCCCCCAGGAGGCACATTCCCACCACCCACCTTCGGCTCGGCGGCACCAAGCCACCCCCTGGGAGACTCCCCTGCTTGGCACAAAGCACTGTGGCCACATCGGCCCTCGGCAGCGGGAAAGCCCGTGGGCACAGGCAGCCCATGGCACTGAGCCTGCCTTCCCAGGAAGGACCAGATTCACACCGCTCCTGCTCCCGGCTCCCAGCTGCCCGCGTGTGCCTTGACTGGAAGCAGAAGGTCGTATTCCTACACAAATCCCCAAGGAAACATACCCAACAGTTGGCCACGACTCGCTAATACCAGGTGAGAGAGCAACTAGGCAGTACTTGGGTCTGGCTCCGAAGTCGTGCAAAGCTCAGGATGTGGCTTGAACCTCCCGTCTGGGGCATCCTGGATCCTGCTGGTCCCTCTGTGGCCAGACCGGCCCTCACCACCCAGCCCTTGGACAGCACCTTGGCAGGACACCAACTTCCCACTGCTTGTAAAACAACATCGAGAAGCAAAACAGATTACGGAGCTATCACAGCGTGGTGCCGCTTTGCAGTAACAGGGCGTTTGCACCTCCAGGTGAGGGCTAGCAACTCCACACACAACACGTTCTGCCAAAGGCAGAAATTAAGTCTGCTACAAGAACGCCTGCCTCATTTTTAATGTACAAATTACACGTAAATTCCCAGTTTCCTTTCTGTGGCTAATCCTCTGGATCTATTTGCGTAAATGTAAGGTTAGAGCACATTTATTTTCATGTTTAGAATTTCTAAATTAGTATAACCAGGACTTCAAAGTAACTCGGCTCCTATAAAACCCAATCCCATGGAGATGCCACAGTGTATTTGGACAGTAAGTAGATGCTTTGTCATATTCCCACGTGTATATGCTTTTTTTTTCTTTGGGAACTTTTTCTGACTGGTTTCAAACCACATTTCCATGCCCAAGCATACATACACTGAAAGTGTTTATACAGTCTACCCAAGGAGTTCGTTTTATTTAACAACCCGTTACAGTAAAGCTCACTGGTGGGTATCTCATCATTACACCACAAAACACTGCTCAGTGAGCAGGCAGGATCTGACACAAAGCCGCAAGAGCCAGAAACTTGAGAATTAATGCTGAAACGCATCATTATCCCATGCCGCCATGCCTATGTTTTTCAGCACAGGAAACAAACCAGATATTCAGCGTTTTTTGAGCTGCAGACCCCAAAACATTTCCCAGGAGAGATGCAGATCCCTGGCTAGCAAATCTAAGTCTAATGAATACAAGTCTGCTTTCCCTAGCTACCTATCAGGGGGGTTTTAAGAGAGCATGAGGTTCAGCTTTTCCTCAAGTGCGCTTGTTCATCATACAGTGCATTTATTTTGGGTTAAACTTGGACCCCCATGCAGCCAATGTCTGGACACCTAGAGCAGGAAGTTTTGTAGAGGTGCCTGCAAATCCACATTTGCTTGCCCCTCTGCTGCGGCCGTGGCCAGGAAAGTGAGGCTGGGACCACCTGTCCTCACCTGCCTGGGCAAAAGGGCAGCTGCCAGCTGGAGAAGCACAAAGGCGCTCAGTCTGTCCCCCTGCCCCAAACACCAGCCTGAGACACAGGGCGGTGGCGAGAGGATGCCATGGCGGCTTCTCTCCGCTGGGATGCGGCGCGGACACAGCACAGCTGCCTGTGCTGCAGGAACTTTATTTTCAGTAGCGCTGAGGGCCAAGGCACAGGGCACACCACAGGCGGCTCCTCGCGAGCCAGCGGGAAGATGGGGACAGGGTCTTGCCTGGTCCGCTTTTGCAATGGCTCTGGCATACCACAGCTACGCTGTGCTCCAGCCACACAGCCAGTGTGACCTTCAAACCTACCAGGCCATAGTCCTGCTGGGGCAGAAGAGTTCAAATATGAAGTAAACCCACTCAGTGTCCTTGGGATTCGATAAGCTCTGTCAGCACACTGCTGCAACAAAGTTAAAGACAGTCTGCTACAGAGAGCTCATACTCCTTTTCTCTCTCGGGGGCTCAAGTCCAAATTCCACCCAGGCTTTGAGTGGGCAAAACACAGCAGTGACTCCGTGTGAGTATTTCATTTTAACTGCATGTGTTACAAAGACAGCCCAGTATTTGACACAAAATTCATCATAAAAAGCTATTTCTGTTGAGGGAAAGCAATCCTAGTGGTCACCCGCTCACTCTCGCTACAAGAACCCAATCAAACTAAATCCTTCCCTAATACATCTTCCTTCCCCTAAGCTGCCGCTGCAAATTCACCTCCTTGGTAAGTGACTTCTTTTCAGCAGCACTCATTGAGAATAGCCAACCAGCCTCCACTCCTGACCCAGACCATCCTCCTTTGCATGTTTTCTCCACCTCTCACAAAGCCGTTAAGCATGTGCTTAATTGCAAGTTAGCACTTCCATCAAAGTGTGGGGCCCATTCCCAGGCTGAGCTGGTGACTCCCCTTGCCCGGCATCGGGGACACAGGCTAACTGGCCGCCCAGGCTCCCCTGCGAGCCAGCCGAGACGCGCTGTCCCCAGGTCCACCTGCTCCACCCACTCTGCGCAGCCAGTCCCACGGCAGCCACAGCAGGACCCGAACAAGCGGCTGACACCATGCCAACTGCAACTGCTGTAGAGCACTCCCCTGCACAGGGCTGAAGCCCTTCTGTTCAGTGCCAGCCTCCCGTCGGACCTCTCATCACGTCACTGAGGGGTAATGAGTCTCGCCCCTCATCAGCAAGCACTGCCACAGCAGTGACACGGGGACAGCCAGAGATGGCTGGTGTGCCGAGGGCCTGCTGCTGAAACCCATCACCAGCGGCCGAGTGCTGCAGCTCCCTGGCTGAGTCACAACCGAGTGCTGCAGGAGCGGAGCATTCAATTAGACAGAAGAGCACTCAAGGGGGCAATGATTTTCCTTTCACACCACATTACACCTAAGAGCCCTTGCTCCGTATTTGTAACAACCGACTACTTCAGCCGAACACGCACTGGGAATGAATCAGGCCATCATTAGGTTTTTATTTTTTCTTCCAGAAGTAGCTTAAAACCCAACCACCTAGTCCACAGGAAGAGCTAATGAACCACAATTCTGATAACAGCGGAGCACCTATCAGTGATGCACAGGCAAAGGAAAAGCTGGAAACCCACTAACGGGTGGAGAAGTGGAGCTCATAATGGGAAGGCAGCTAGATGCTGATCTGCTCCGCCAAACCAGCTGCTGCTTTAATACATTTTCCTGCTGCGTTCCCAGGGCTGGGACACAAAATGTATTAGAGTATTTCATTGTCTTGAAGCTGGAAATTGATGTTAGGTTTTTGCAGCACAAAGAAACACTATATTACAACTCTTCTCTTGACACTGCCACTCTGGGACTTGAAAACGAAAACAGCTTGTTAACTTGTTGGCAATTCTAATGATTAAGTAAAAGGCAAAAAAAAATGAAAGGCTCTCCTCCTGACTGGCAGGAAGGCTTCCCAGCAGGCTTGGTCAGCGGTTTTAGGAATACATTTGAAATAAATGGGAAGCATAGAAATATTAGGCATAAACAAATATTAATGGTATGCTTCATTTCTATCCTGCTGTACTTGACATCAAAGGATCTCAAAACAGCTTTACCAATGCCACCTTACGCTGTGTGAGAGTTATGCCCCTGAATAATAGTAATAGATGCAGAGTATGTGGCAAATCGGGAAACTGAGGCACCTAGGATTAAATGAGTGGTTCAAGGTCAGTGACACAGCAGCAGTGTCAGTCAGGACTAGAACACGGGTTTTCCCTGCCCACAGCCATATTGCTGTCTCCATATAAACAAATTTTCTCGCAGCCTGATCTCCCCACAATGGTAAACATGGAGAGTTTTCACTGACTTCTATAGGACTGGAGAGGCTCGGCCATTTCCAGCTTGCTCCTCTGAGCCACATGTCCATCATCACTTACCCCTCTGAGACCACAGCCATCCACGGGCTGCCTCTGTGGCACCAGCTGACAGCACACCCCCAGCCGTCTGCCTCCTGTGTCCAGGGAGCCCTCAGAGGACCGGACGGCTACCAGGAGCGCGCCTTACAGTGCAACGGCGTGACGGGCCAGACCCAAAGACAGAGGGAAATCTCGTTTCTGTGCTAAGTCTCCCTTAAGTCACTGGAGAATTAGCTGTCTAAATACCTTGGTGTTTTAAATGTTAATAAACCTGTGTTAGTCATGATTGTTTTCCCTGCTGAACAGAAGTTAGAAAAAACAGTATTTTCCCAACAGCCCTGGTGAACTGAGGAAGCTCAAGGGAAGCCAGTGCCGTTCTGCCATTGACTTTCAGCTCCAACGAGGCTGGTAACCCTCCAGTGCCCTGCAGAAGCCTCATCCACGATGCCTCCTCTTGACCCGCCTGGTAGAGACAGTGCAATCCTGCCAAGGGCTGAGGGGCCGATTCGCAGGGATACTGAGCTTCAGCCACAGCCAACAAGAACTGTGGGTGCCTCCTCGTCCTGTAAATAGGATTCCTGACTCCCAGTGACTCCCCTGAGAGCCGTGACCATGCCAAGGCTCCAGGACTGGGCTCCCAGTGTTTAGCGCACCGAGTCTTTGTGGAATTAACTGTCAGGCAGCTTGTACTTTGCCACCAGGGAAAAGCTATCCAACTTTTCTAGAGTAGGTCTACGAACCAGTGCATTAAGACTACATATTTTAACACAGCGTGGAGATGCCACACTAAACACTTTGGTTACCATGGGAAACCTTTCTCTCCTTGCCACTGGCATTGCACTGGGAAGCCCAAATGCTCTATCTTGCCTTTGAAATCAAACAGATGTTTTTATGATCTTTGGTGGAGCTGAGTTATGCATCCTTCCCAGAGGAAGGGAAAAACGCAGTGTTAAAGCAGCCCTTTTCTTTCATTCTTTTTTTCCCCCCAAGCATCGCATACCTTTAAGTGAAAGGGAAAGCGGGCGTCTTTATCTGGCGTTAACATTTATGGCCACCCGGCAACAAATTGTGACAAGGGCAAACGTGTACCCCGGGCGCACCGGAACAAGGCAGCCTGCGTGTGCCCCGCGGTGCGGTCCGGCGGCGGGAGGGGACGCGGGACGGGACCGGCGGGGCTGGCGGTGCTCAGCGCCCCGGAGCGGGGACAGCGAGCCCGACGGTCACCGCGCCCCGCCGCGGCGTGGGAACAGCGGCGACCCCCGGCAGGCAGGGGGGGGGTCTGCCCCGGCGCACACACGTCCTCTGCTCGGTACGAGCCCCGCCGCACGCCGCGGCTGCGGGGAGGGCGGCCGGAACCCGGCCGGCTTTGAGGGTGGGACGCGGGGAGAGCGCAGCGACGGCAGCAGCGGCGGGACGGGACGGGACGGGACGGGGCGCTGCCTCCCGCCGGCCCCCGGCTCCCCGCCCGGCCCGCCCCGGCAGGTGCCCGCCGCCGTACCTGTATGTTCCTCCGCTCGCAGGCCGGGCCGGTGCCCTGCACCACGCTGTCCAGCACGGTGACCATGCCGGCGCCCGGGCTGACGAAGCAGGAGTTGCGGGCAGCCCGGATCGTCTCCTCGATCTCGGCGAAGCGAAAGATGCAGAGCGCGGACTGCGGCCGCCCCCCGCCGCCGCCGGCCCCGGCCCGCTCGAAGACGCCGAAGAGCAGCTCCTCGGCGGGCGGCGGGGCCGGGGCCGCGCGGCTCTGCCAGGCCGCCCGCGCCGGGAAGACGGAGACGAGGCGGGTGAAGGCGTCGGCGGCGCCGCCGCAGCGCAGCCCCAGCTGGATGTAGGACTCGGTCAGCTTCTTGGTCTCGCCGCTGCCGTTGAGGGTGGCCTCGGCCGCCTCGCCCAGGCAGATGCGCGCCAGCAGGCTGTGCGAGGGGCTCTCCTTGTCGCCCGCGTTGGCCTCGCTGTTGAGCGCCAGGTAGACGTAGGGGCGGCGGGCGGGCGGCGCGGCCCCGCGCTGCAGGAAGGCGCGGACGAAGCTGAGCTTGTGCCGCGCCTTGAGGCCGTGCTTGATCTTGAAGATGTTGTCGTCGGAGGGGTTGATGTCGAAGGTGAAGAGCTTGGCCAGGTCGCCGCGGGCGTTGAGGGCGCGGATGGCGATCTCGGGTGTGTTCTCGAAGCGGTGGTCCTCCAAGCTGCCGTTGCGGGGGAAGAAGGGGCTGCCGAAGCCGGTGTAGGTGGCGGCCACCAGCAGCCGTGCCCCGCCGCCGCCGCCGCCACCGCGGCGCAGCACCAGCCCCACGGTGGAGGCGTTGGGGTGGTTGGCCGCCACATTCAGCATGCTGGGGAAGACGGTGACCGGGTCGCTGCCGCCCGGCGGGAAGCGCACGGCCACCGCCGAGATGTTGGCCATGCTGCGCAGCTGGCAGAGGCCCTGGTAGATGGAGCCGCAGACGACGAGGACGCCCTGCTCGGGGTCGGGCTGCAGGATCTTGTTGTAGTTGTTGGTGAGCACCCTGGGGTGCTCGCAGGACGCCTGCGGCAGCTGCGGCGCATGGCAGAGCGGGCTGTCCAGCACCGGCCCCACCGCCGCCTCCGCCTCGAGCGCCAGCTCGCCCCCCGACAGCTGGAAGAGGCGGTTGACGGCCGCCAGGTAGACGCGGGAGCCGGGGCCGTCCAGGGCGAAGTTGTTGGTGGGGGTGGGCGAGAGGAACTTGCGCTGCACCTCCAGGCCAGCGGCGCGGCCGGGCAGCAGCAGCAGCAGCGGCAGCAGCAGCAGCGCGGGGGGCCGCGGCTCAGCGCCCGCCGCCGGAGCCATCCCGCCGCCCGCGCCGGCGCGCCGCAGAGTGCATGAGCCCGCCGCCGAGCGGCGGGAGGGGCCGGGCCGCGGGACCGCTTCCTGCGGAGGCAGCGCGCCCGCCGCCGAGCGACGCCCGCGGGAAGTGGCGGCCGCGGCGGGTGCGCGGCGCTGCGCGGAGGGAGGCGGCGGGGGGAGCTCACGGCCGCGCCTCCCGCCCGCCCTCCGCCCGCCCCCGCCCCCGCCCCTCCGCCTCACTCACCGGGGCTCGGTGCGGGCCCGTCGTGTCAGCGGGAGGGAGTTACCGATGTTCCCCGCGCTGCGGGTCGGGCCGCACCGGGCAGGGCGGCGGGTGTCCCCCCCCCCCACGCCTCGGGGGCGCCTCCTCCGGGCTCTCCGCCTTTCTCGCGCTGTGCCCTTCGCGTGTTCGAGCAGAGGGGGCCGGGGCGGGGGGGGAGAAGCGCTTTTCTGAGCTGCGGAGCATCGCGGCGAGCCGAAAGAGACATCACCCCGCAGGCCGCCGCCAGCCGCCCCCGGCCCGGCCGCTCCCGGTGAGGCGGCCCCGGGACAGGGACGCGGCGGCCGGTCCGGCCGACCCCGGGGCAGGCAGCACGGGGAGTGGGCAGATACGCCAAGCACATAAGGGAGGGGGGTCCCCCGGAGCGTCCCCCACCTCCCTCGCAGCACGGACGCCCCGCCGGGGGCTGTCGGGTCCGTCCCGTCCGGGCGGCCGCGCTCGCTGCGGGCTGCGCGCTTGGGGAGAGCGGGGCCGGGCGGGGGTGTCAGCGCGGCCCCAGGACACCCACCGCCACGGCCTCGGGTCGGCCCCCGTCCCCGCTGCTGCCCCCCCGGGGAACGGGGCAGGGGGCGAGGGGCCGCCGATACCCACCCCCAGAGAAGCTTTGCCGGCACGACTTGCCAAAAGCGGCGTTCGAAATAAGACTGTGCAGCTCCTCTGCCCTCCAACGGGCTCTTTTTTAACTGTGGAGAAAAAAAAGACACAGAGGAAGAAGTGATGATATTCCCAAATTCCACCCACAGGATTCCACAGCGGGGGACCAGCCCCGAGGCAAGCGCAGCCTCTGATCCACACTCCATCAGCGTGGGAACGCTCTACCTGCGTGGGTGAAGGTGTCAATTCACATCCACTGCAGTTCTCCCCTCGACTTCTGAGCATACCCCCTTACTGTGGAGGAGGACGTGCCCTGAGACTGAGGAACGCTACCAGGTGAGGCTCTACAGAGAAAGTCAGGATCCATCCATGCGGGACCATGCTCTCCGCAGCAGGTGCTCGGTTTGCCCGTGCACCTTATGTCCCTGCCATCCAAGTGAACGGGCCCTGAGCGGCTGCCCGGACCAATGCTTGCCTCCTGCTGCACCATCGCGACACAGGGCACAGCCACAGGCTCAGCGTGCACCCAGGAGGGACCCAGCTCCCTGGGCAGCACACCCCCATGCAAGGGGGAGCTCCAGTGCGCAGCTCCACTAGGAGCAGAGACCTGGCTGGAGCACCTGCGAGGTGGAGGAAGCAAAGGGGAAGCTCGCAGGATTGGTTTCACCGTGCAGCTAGGGCAGTGCATCAGTACAATGGCACAGGTTCCCTTGTAAGGGTTGAGCGTGAAGGGACCTTGCTGTCCACAAGGAGCCGGCAGCATTTAAAGCAAGGGTGGGAAATCAAGGGTGGTGTTTGGTCACGACCACCTGGAAATGCTCTGCAGGCGAGCCCTGGAAAACTGTCCTCCCTCTCCCTGTCCCCAGGCTTTGCCTTAGTGCCCTGCCTGTTCTCATGGCGTGTATCTTCATTTATACGAAACATGTTAGCGAGGCTGATGAGGATTCTGCACGACTTCCGTTCCAGGGAGAAAAATCCTCTGTTGTTGTCTAATCTCATTTCTACACCTGCCACTTTCCCTCACCCCCTTCCTGTCCTCCTCACTCTCCTCAGAGCACTAATTAATACACAACTGCCTTGCCCAAGCCATGTCCACTGAAAATGTGCACTGAATTAAATACTGTGCTTTTGTGCTATCTAACTCATTGTCTCTGCTAATCATACTCTTAATTAATAGAGTTATTAGCTGTTTTGAAATGTGGAACTCCTAGTTGTTGTGTTGGTTTTTTTAAACTACAAGCTAGCAATTTTAAAACGTGATCATGACTTTAATTGCGTAGAAATAAACCCCCATGATCCCAAACCCTTAATCTGCCTATTTTGGGATTTCTTATGGCTGCTTATCCTGATAGTAGAGCATCTTCCATGTGAAATCAGCCTTTTAAGGCATATCAAATTAGGTTCCAGATTACAGTCAGTTTAAAAAAAAATTAGGCCAAAGAAGATAGAAAAATGTGTGACTTACCCAAAGGTATCCAGGACCGGCTGTGTCAGAAAAAATCCCCCAGGAGCTCTGACTCCCATTTCCTATGCCGAGCAGTTATCTACACTTGATACAATTAAAGCCAAAATATTTGTGGTATTGAAGGATTATTTGACAAAGATTTTGTTGTTGTTGTTAGGAAACAATCCTCTGGTAAGATGCTTTGAGGGGAATATTTTCCAGAAATGATTTCCCACCCCTATTATCTGGGCTGTTAGAAGCTCCAGTGAGTGTTTCAGAGTAATGCTCCTAATGGAGTAGTAGAGGTTTTAAAATCTCTCATACACAGATCTCACCGTTATTTTTTGTTCAGGAAGAAATAAAAAGTCACAATTCAACCACATGCCTCTTGCCATAGACTGTCACCCCCCTGCCAAAATCCCTCCGGCGTGCCTCCTGCGCAGGTTGAAAGATAACGGCCTTTCAGACCTCTCTGTGGGGGAGAGGGGCTGTGAGCACAAGAACTCAAAACCACTTGAATTATTAATAAACATATTTACACGAGAACAGTTTCCCTTCAGGGGAAGCATGAGTTACTCATGCAATTACTCAGGTTATATTGACTCAACATGGTCAAAACCCAGGATCTCTCTTTAATACAGGGAGTATAAACATCTATTTATTTAGCGGGGTTTATCTGCCAGGTAACCATAAAGCGCTCTGTGGATCTGGGAAGAAAGTTCACCCTCGCACGCCGGAATTGGCCAGGTTTGACTCGGCAGCTCTCAGTGAACCGGGGCAGCTGGCAGTGGGGCGGAAGGCGTGCGGGACCACCGCTGCCCCGGAGCTGGGGACCCCCTGGGGACCGCCTGTTTGGGGAGGGCTGGCTCAGGAGCTGGAACCTGGGAGAAGAGCAATGTGCTTCGTGTCCTTGCTCGTGATAGGAAAGGCTGACCGGGTGGCACAGGCTGGCTGTGGAGCAGCCAGCCCTCCTCTGCCCTGCATGGCCCCCCTGCAGCCCCGAGCCCCAGGGAGGCAGCCACCGCAGAGTGGCCGCTTGGTGCCCCAGCAGAGGAAAAGCCAACGTGCAGCCTCAGCCACCCAGGAGCTGCTGCAGGGAGAGCCCCAGCTGCCGCTGCGCAGCAGGTCAGAAGTCCCTCAGTCCCTCTGCTCCTACCCAGGCAGCCAGGCTTTCTTTTCCTTTTTTAATCTCCTTCACTCTTTGCCTCTAAGTGTGCTATTTGGGTCATTTTCTGTATGATTGCAGGGCAGCGTGGCAGGAGACTAAGGTGCATTCACAAATGCTTAGCAGACACGTGTTTCAAATCCTTTTGGCCGCTCGCTTTCCCTCTCAGAAACCCATACGGATGGAAAATGGCCATTGAATAGCTGTACTGGATCAGAGCAGGGGTCCAGCTCATGCCTTTTCCCCACCCTGAAAGAGGCTGCTAGCGGTTACCTGAGAGAAGAGGGTGAGAGGGAGGTGAGAGTGGAGCAGTCCCACTTGGTCTCCACTGACTCATCCCAGAGCTGGTCAGGACAGGGCTCTCCCTGCAGCGGCATTTCCGAATGGAGAGGAGCCCCGCAAGGGAAACGCAAGGGGAGCTGCGGAGGAGCTGAGAAGCACTTAGACACAAAGAAATCATTGCCTGAATGAGAGCTGCACCCTGATCACCACGCTCATCTGCCGCTCTCCAGTCCTGCCTGCCACCCTGCCTTTGTCCACTCAGTTGTTAGTGCCTTGTGTCATCAGGCTGGATGCATCAGCAAAGTGCTCGCTGGGGCACTTCAGGGCACTCGGAAATAACTCCGAGGGCTTGGAAATAGACTGATTAGAAATCTTCACTGTATTTATGGATGAGTGTGGACCCAGTCCCTATTTTATTGTTATTAATCTGTATTGCTGGCACTGCTCACGGAGATGGAGGCCAGATTGTCATTACTGTTATTACTAATGATTTAGCACACTGGGAGTCTGCTAGGTGCTTAGGAGAAAGACTAAGGCAAGGTCCCTCCCCAAACATCCTTTAATCTAAACACATGCTCCGGTGTGGTCTCAGGCATCATTGTAAATGGCTGTAGCAGGAATGGCACTGGTGCAGCATGCTCCACTGCCACCCTGCTGCCGGCTGCCGACCCTGGTCTGAGCAAGGAGAGGGATTTATGGGGACCTGAGGCACTTTCTGAGTAAAATCACACTTTCTTCCTCAAGCCTCTTTTTTTTTTTTTTTTTCCCCAAAGATGAATCTTTCCCAGTGTAATACAGAGCATTGCTTCTTTCAGAGTATGTAATGCAGTCATAACCTTGTCTGCAGTATGCAGTCGGCTGACGTGTTCACCATGAGGGATTCGCCTCCAGAGAGGAGCTTTGCAGACAGAGGTTGTGAGCATGAAAAGGTCTCCTTCTAGGCTAATGACAGATTCGGTGCTGGTGAAAGTTCACACACATAATAATGGCAGGATTTTCCAGACCAGGAGGTTTATCACAAGGCAATAAAAAAATGTGTCTTTTGTAGCCCGTGCTGGGGTTTGACCTGGGCGCTGTGGGTGAAAAGCTGGGATGCAAAAGCAGCAGGTTCCCTAGTTTCCTGCAGGTCTCCTTTGTGACCTGTTGCTTTTATTTTCTTTAGAGGCTTAGAAAGGGCTCAGCACTCACTCCCCCCAGCTTCACACCAGTCAGGGCTGGAAACATGGCTGGTGAGTTCAAATGCATCTCCAGCTCTGCTGTGCAGGAAATTTAGCATGTGAGGGGCTAGTGGTCAGATGAAGACGGAATCCATTTGAGCCCCAGCCTCGCTACGCTAACAGTCTCTCGTCCATACCTGTCCTTTGTCAGTGCAGACCGTGGGGTGTCACAGGCAGTCATGGGTGCGGGTGTGCACAGCAGAATAAGTCCCTTCTTCAGCTGGATCCCAACCAGCACCAGCCTGAGGGGCTTTGTGGCCGGATGGTCAGATTCGATGCGACTACAGGGCAGAGGAGAGTTTCATCCAGTCCTGCTCTGACCTCTGGGGAAACTGAGGTGCATGACACCTCTCTGAGCTTCTAGGGATGTCAAATAAAAGGTGTTTCAAGAACAAGTACCCTGACTGATGTCCTGTGAGGACAGCACAGGCATGTTTCTCAGAGTACAGAGATGGGAGGATGCGAGCCTCCAGCACTCAGTGCACGGGCCCCATCCCAGCACCAGCCTCAATGTGCCACTGGGGCCGGGCAGCTGCTCCCCACCATGTCTGAGAGCCACAGACGCCGCTGCCCAGCTCACAACGCACCGCATCTGGGCGGGCAGCCGGCAGAGCGCCGGGGTCCAAGGGTGTAGGACCGCGGCGTGGGACAGGCCAGGGCACAGCTCTGTGGGGAAGCGGCAGCGCTGGCACAGTTGCTGCGGGCAGTGGTGGTTTTAGCACCGTTTTTCCTGGCCTGACCGAGCAGGGGCTTGTTGAGCTCCCCCAGGGCTGCAGGGCCCTGCCCACCCACAGCATTAAAGCTCCCGCTGGAGCGGCAGCAGCACCGGCCATGTCTCGTCTGCGTCAAGCCGTCCGCACGGGCCCCGCACGGCTTGACTGCATTCCAGCAGCGTAGGATGCAGCGCTTGGCTCCCAGCAAAGGAAGTGAATGCAACATAAAGCAGAGGAGCCCCTCGTGGGATTCACAGCGGGGGCCATGCTGATTGTTCAAAACAAAGCATGGCTGCGTTGGAAGCCAGCCTGGTTTTTACCCTGGGATTCACACATGAAGGCCCTAGCTGACCCAAACAGCAAAGCCCTGCAATAACAACCAGCGAGGCTGATCCTACCAGCTTTGTTCAAACATCCTCCGCCAAAGCCTGGAGGAAGTTTTTCCTTATGAAGTCAGGCAGGATCGTGCCACACTCTTTGCAATATGCTAACTTTCCAGTGAGCAGCTGCTCAATACGTGCTTAAGTAGACAGGCCACCACTACCCGTTAACCAAAACAAATGGAAAAGAGGGAAAGCTTACAACACAACAATTGCTTTCAATTAGAGGAAATATCTATTGCCAAAATATGTCAGCAGGATTTGACAGACTACATTTTTCACTGTGTACTACTGAAGAACTGGTTGCACTAAAATGCAGCTTAAACTAAACAGAGTTTTAATCCCCTTCCCTTCTTTCCCACAGTATAATCACCAGGCTGTAAATATATTATTACAGCCCACACTACCCTTGTTAATTCTGACCAATTTGACTTACCTCAGTGGCTTCAACATTATTCTCTCCCACGTTCACAGGGCTTGTTGAAGCTTCTGTGTTGATGCTCATTATGTGCTTTGAAGTGAAAGGGTTAAATGTGGTTAATCATAAAATTATTGTTTGCTTTGCACATCTTAATACAAACCTAAGCATTTTGGCTAAATCTCATGATTGCTTTAAAAGATATACTGTGCTGCACTGGGCTCTGAGTCAGCTCTGTATTTGGTGTGTCCAGCTCTAAGCATCTCTGGTCTCCACCTTGCTGAACAGAGTAGACCCCAGATCAGTTTCAGACGAGCCCTCAGCCTGGCAGGGTCTGTCGCTGACAAACCTCTGTATACCCCAGGTGGCACCTCCCTGCTCCATCCTACATCCTCAGTTCCCTCTGACAGGTCCTGTCCTGATTCCAGCTGAGCAGCCACCATCACCACCTGCCCTGAACCAGCTCTGCAGACGCTGCTGGACCCAGGGCCCATGTGAGTTCATGTGCTCCTGCCAAGGTCAGGCCCAGCTTCAAGTCACTTGTCATTGCTACAACCCTCAGCCAGGCACGTAGCCCTTAACAAACTCAGCCTTGTGTGCCACCACGTAGCTTCTGCATCCAACTATAATGCTGACTCATAGCCTCTGCTAGCCTGAGCCTCAGCTGGTTTTAACCCCAGCCTCAAACCCAAGCCTTGTTCAGACAGTCCGTGACAGCACCATCTCCAAAACCTACCCCAGCAATCCTTGCCACACCCATCAGCAAACCAAGCTGGGTACCAGCACCTCTAACCCTGACCCCACCAGGGACCCTCCTGACATATATCCAGTCCTGGCCCATCGCTTCTGTCCTCCAGCACCCTAACCTTCACCCCCTGCACCATCCCTGCTTGAGCTCCAGCCCAGAGGTCCCAGCCCAGAGGTGACCCACCTGCAGAGAGCCCCCAGCCCTACTCCTGCACCCCAAACCTGGCCAGAATGTGCCCACGCCACGTCCAGTGAAGGCAAGGCAGTATTCGGCCATCATGGGAAGACCCTCCTCGACCTCGCTGCACTCCACATGGGTTGGTCAGGTCCTGCAGTTCTTGTGCCATGTCCTGGCATTTGAATAGAGGTGCAGGGTCAGCCTCTCCGAGTAGTTTATTAGCAGGCATTAGTTAGAAATGTACGTGCCCACTGCTTTTTACTAGGAAACCTGAAATGTTTGCATACCTATGCCTTGCAATGTCCTGCCATCTGCAATTTCAAGATAAATCTTTGACATGCGGTAGCAGCAGCATGTGCTTTACATTGCCTCTAATAGCTTGTCTTTCATTGTAATGTCACTTGTGGGGTGTTGTCTGGTGGTGTATATTTTTGGACATATTGTAAATAGTGTGATCTCATTCTTGACATTTCCTTGGTGACCCCAACAGTCTTAAAGGTTTACACATTTCTCACGTGCAGTCAACACATTCATTAATCTTAGAGATAAGCCAAAAGTTAAAGTCACACACACACATATATGAATAAAAAGACACGTGCACACATACACATTTAAAATGTCAGCAAGTCCTACACTGGACTAGTTGTAGCATTTTGAATTTTGTAGCAGAAAAGCAGAAGAGTTTAGCCTGCAAAGATACCGTCTGCCCTATCTGCATGATACTGTGCATATATAAGTACTTGTGTCTGAACACACCACAAAATCAGTGATATAAAATACACAATGTTACGAAACTGCATACTAATGGAAGCATTCATATGAACCTTTATACAAGTGAAAACAGCTTTTCCTTTGGACTACATGGATAACCCAGTAGAATGGGCACCCAGTGTTTCACCCATCAGTGAATGCAGCCCTTAAACTGCAGAAGTAGTGGTAAAGTAGTGAGCAGAAGTAGTGGTAAAGCAAAGAGAGATGGAGCAACCTGCTGATATGTCTGAGGAAAGTGGAAAACAAAAGGTAATCAAACAGCCTAAATAGTTAAAATATAAACTTTCAACACTCACTCTTTTTAAAAATGTAAACACCATACAGTTAAATATTTGGGTACTTTTGTCACTTGAATGTCAGCTGTTCCATGTTTCTATCTGAGCAGTGGTGGTTTTGCTATTTTCAGACCTATGTGTTACGTCGTATTACATGTGTATTTCAGGGGTCCTGGGCAACACAGGGGACTCCCTTTTCTCAGCATCTTCTGCCCCACGAGGGTAGAAGGAATCATCCAAATAGTGCTGCCATCTCACCCAAGTTCAATGTAAGTGATACTGTAATTTGCACAGGGTGCAGGGCAATAGCTTAATTTAATTAAATGGCCTGCTTAGTCCTGAGAAGGCTAGGGAAACGGCAGCAACCCTTTGCTTCACAGCATACATCTGAAGAGAGAGCAAGAATGAGCTTTAATAATAATGAGGACTAACGAGCTGCAGGCACTGGCTCTGCACAGAAGGTGACAGCCTGGGAACTGGGCTTCTCTGCCTCTCGAGATGAGGTGTGTGTTGGGAGGATCTGGTCACTGGATGCTGGTGTTTTGCCAATTACTAGGCCTAGCACAAAGGACACAGCCAGCAGTAGAAAGAACCAGTAGTTAGTTTCTATTGTATACAAAAAAGTCAGTATATGGGTGATCGCTGGGGGTAAAAACAAGTCAAACAGATCACACATAACTGACACCAACCCCAGGAACGACACAGCACGACCAATAATAGGTGGAATAAACAAAGAAACAAAGGCTCCCATAGAAGAGATGGGAGACAACCAAGTCAATAGGCTGACCATATAGGATAGAAGCACCCCCATATTGTTCCCCCACAAAGCCCACGTTTGCAAATGCCAAACCTGACTGGGGCCCAGTTGCAGGGAGAGTCAGGAGGTCCTTCCCCAACAGAGAAACTCTGCAAAGTGCATCCACCTCACAGACAGACACTGCACCCTTCCTGCAAGTGGTCCCAGCTTTTCTGCCCAAACAGGACACCTGGCACTCAGTGACCCAATGTGGGCACCTGGGGCTCAGTTACCCAAGGGCTTTCCCTGCAAGGTCAGCCACACCTTGGAGGAAAGCCAGAAGGCAAACTCATCCCCTCCTTTTGAAGGACTATGGGGACCACCCATATGTCAACCTTAATTCAGGGCTTGGGGTTCAGACCCCAGCACTTCAGCTGGACAGAGACAAACCCAGTTCACTCACACGGTCTGGTCAGATTTAGGCTCTGTCTGCTTTTGTGTCCTCCCAGACCTGAACCTGGGATTTACCACCCATTGACTTCCATCTCCTGCAATCAGCAGCAAAACACCTATCCGGGGCAGGACCTGGTTTTGTCTCCCTCCTGCTCTGCAGGACCACCCAGCCCTGAGTGCTCGGGGTGAGCCCTGTGTTATTCCACTCCTCCACTCCTCCTGCTGGCCAGGGGAGGCAACCAAGGGTCTGCCAGAGGTCACGGTGGGAAAACACACATTTCACTAGTGACTTTAGGACGTGTCATGAAATATGGAGCCTTTCTGCTCACTGCTGGCGAGTCTCTGGAGAGCTGCTGGCATATAGGAGTGAGCCGGTGGCTTGGGGCAGTTCCCAGAGGAGCAGTGTGAGTAGCACCAAACCATCACAGCTGGCACTCATTAGCTCTCGCCTGCAACCCGCGCAGAGGTGCCCAAGATGGAGCGAGTCACCAAGGTTTCTGTAACCTGGAATCTGACCTTGTAATCTTCTTATCTCCCTCTTGGTGCTCTCTGTCCTCTCGCACAGTGAACAGCTTGTCACACAAGGGCAGGCTCCTTTAACCCGCTTAATGGTACTTTTCACCTTCAGGGTCCTCTCATGCACTGGGCTTATCTTTCGATCGATGTTCTTCTTCTAAGTGATGTCTATTTAAGCCTGGGTTTAAAAAAAAAAGAGCAAAACTTACTTCTGGTTCCAATCAAAACTGTCGATCAATTGCCTTGCTCATTTTAGCCTTCCTGAGCAGTGTTTAGACTTCTCTGCCCAGCACTCACAAAGGAGTCTGGGGGCCCGTCCCGGAGCCCCTTGCACACACACAGAGGTTTCCTATCTCACAAATTGTCCTGATTTTATCAAGCTATTTGCTAAGCAGTTCAATAATCATCACTAGCAGGGACGACAGCGCGTGGCCCACAGTAAACAGCATTTCTGTTTAAGCTCATTCCTGGAACTGCAAAAAGGAAAGGTATGTTGTTCCCAGAAGATCTCACATTTCTAGCGCTTTCTGTCAGACACCCATCTCTGGCACCAATTCTCCTCAGCAAAACTAGAACCGTACTGGCAGGGCCCTGTCCTGCACTCCTCTTGCTTGCATGAAACCTGTGGAGTAAGAACAGTAGCAAGAGTGGCAGGATCCAGCCCGGTGGCTGTTCACATGCAGAAAGTTGAATAAATATTAGTGGTTAAACTAGCAATTAACCTGCCAGTTGAAATATCCAACGGATCCCATGTTTTCCTCCCGGCTGATGCAAATGAGAGTTGATTGTAAATATCTCATGCCTAAATTATACCTTAGAGAATCCAGTAACACAGTTGGCCTTGCCTCAATTATTTCAATGAAAATAAGGAAGACAAATACCGTAATTGTTCAACTCCTTTCACTCACTAGCTTTTGCCTAGCTTGGAAACTATTGCAGCTGGATGTTCATGCAGGGTTTTGAATATAAACGTACCTGTTGCCTCCAGATCTGGCACTATTAGCAAACCTGGTTTTCTTTCCTTCTTTCTATGATAAAACGTGGGGAGCAGTGAAAAATGGGAAGAGCTTGTTTGTGGCCTGTATTTCAAATGAACATTGCACTCCAGCTCCCAGACAATCATTAAGAAACTGGTGGCCAATATTTTTGTTATTGTGCTGGAGTCTCACACTTAATCATCTTCAGATCTAATAGCTCTGATCCCATGCAAGAGGTGGGGAAAGACAGCGTGTAAAAATATCTGTTTCCCTATGCCACTTCACTTGTGGCATGAAACCTTGCATCTGTTTTACACTTAGACCTAATCAGAACAGCTCCTGGCTGGAGCTTTTTGTTCTGGAATCAGACAAAAAAAGGCCAATGTCTAATTCCTCCCTAAGGGGCCAGTTCTTCCTTCCCTCTTTTCATGTGCATATCCTCCATGGATGCAGACTGTGGAGGTAGCAGGGAGGGAAGCATCAGAAGAAGCAACCGAAGAATGAATGGCTTTAGGAAATACCAAGTAACCGAGGAAGTTGGTCCCAGCACAGCTTGGGTTAGCATTGTGTCTATGCAGTGCTCGGTAAAGGTGCCAGACACAGACACTGTGAATATTGCCCGCCAGCCACAAAATAGGCTTCGGTGTAAGGTATGCAGCCGGATGCCCAGGTGAGCTCAGCTGCTGCAATATCCGATCATCCTCGTCCCGAGGGACTCAGTGGTACTCTGCAGTCACCACATGAATGTACACTGAATTTTAGCCTCTGTGGCAATGGCAGCATTCGTGCTGCCAACAGGTGGGCTCTGCTTGCTGCAACAGCAGGTCTGCACACAACACAGGAGCTGGAATTCGAAAGCAGCAAATGCCTTTACAGCAGCTTCACCAGCTCATCCTCACATATGTTGTTTACCAGGATTGCAGTAAGGCTGCTGTGGGGAGCTGCTTGTTGCAAGGCCAGATTAGTAATTTGTTGGGAAGAGCTGAAGGGTTGGGCTGGCTGCTCAGGAGCAGGAGGGGATGGATGGTTTCCAACAGCATGTTAATCAGCCCTGATGTCAGCAAATGCCAAGAGAGCCACAAAACAGACAGACTGTGAGGTGGCCATGCAGAGCCCTGTCTCTGAACACACCAGGAGAGAAACCACCATGTTGAGGGAGAGTGTTAGAAAAAGGCATTTGTATTATACCTTCGCACTCATTGCCCCTCTCGTAGGGGGCAGCTGTCTTTGCAAGGTGTCTAACAATGCCACTCTATTGGAGAAAAAGAATAATGCTTTTAATTTCAGGAGGGCTAATTGTGAGCTTAAAGTTAGACACAAAATCAAACACCTTCCTGATGTGAGAAAGGAAGAGAACAGAACATTTCATTTTTGAGCAGCACCCTTTCCACTTAGAAAAAACAAACCTATGTCTCCTTATCTTTTCCTTTGCTGCAGATTCATTGACTAATGAATTCTCACCAGTTGAAAGATTCATCTGCACACTTAAAATCAACCTTGTAAAAGTCTACTTGTCCACAGTGAGTAATTCTTTTGATGGGTGAGTAATTTATCTCTGTGGAGGGGCTTGTTTGGTGTATGCTTTTGCTGCTCCAGATAACATGCAGTGGGAGCCTGCCTATTTTGCATAATTGTGTACTTTAAGTGTCAAGGGAACTCAAAGTCAGGGGTGGGTAATTTCATTTTTGTTGTTATTAATGGCAACTGAATAAATAAATACAAATTTAAAAAAAAAAAAAAAATCAAGTATCTGATTCTTTGATTTTTCTCAAGATTTTCCCAGTAAAGGATGCGGGAGACAACATGAGGGCTGGGCTGGGAAAATTTCAATGGCAGTTTTTCAGGTGCTTCCTAAAAATGTTTTCCATTAAATGTCCCTAGAAGTCCAGTATTTGTGTGATTATTGAAAGGAAGAGGCCTTGATTTTTCTTTCCTTCTTTGATTTCCTCCATCTGACTCTGCAACCTACATTTTTCTTTACAGAGCACAAGAAATAGCATCCCGTGTTTTCACACTTCAGAGAAGAGACAAAAGAGACCTTTTGGCAAAATGTCAGATTGTGTGACTGATAACACCCCCAATCATTTCAGACTATGACTTGTGGCCACCTTAGACTCAGATGTGAAAACAAAACACATACATTTTATGTTGGCCACTTGGTTCTTTTCTATTAAATTAGGACTAGTCATTAGCTGGTGAAGAGGGAGAAACATTTCCACCAAGAACTGGGGCTGGGGGGTCGCATCTGACATCTCTCCTCCCTCCCCCGACTTTCCAGCATTTTCCCTCCAGAGATATTGGTGTGAAACCAGCTCACATGACGAATTAAAGTGATTCATAACCCAGCTGCAGCCTCTGTTGACAAGCCCCATCGCAAAGCAATCATGCAGATTTTCTGCACCCAGAGCACCAGGGAAGAAGCCTGGTTAGTGGTATACACTGCGTGCCCACGAGAGGTCTGATACAACTTGGCACAATTAATCTACAGCACATGAAGGCCAAATGGCTGTCACTTGACAGCAGTTAATAATGTAGTTTTAAAAGGGATATTTTCCCTGCTAAATTACATTTCCAAGACATCACCATGCATCTTTAGCCTTATCTTTTTGTCTGAATCTTTTTTTTTTTTTTGCTCTCCTATCAGTCTTTAAACACACAAACAGATATTATACAGATAAAGCCCACAGTATGGTTCATTCTGGCAGTGGCTTATCAATCATGGCTAATTAACTTGGTGGATCCATAAACTAGACAATTGAGTGGCAATTCTCTTTTCACCACCATCAAGATAGAAAAAGCTTAGTGACCATTTCAGATGTGCCAGCCTGTCCTCTGTGGGCAGCGCAGCAACCGAAGAACAGAGACTCCCTGCACCAGAGAACGTTTCAGCCCACACAGGGACAAGTGCATTATGTCTGTCTCTCCTCACTTTCTGCCCTGTTATCTACTCTCCTTTAGGAGGGCTGGACTGTGCTACAGGTTTGCATTTAATCGCTTATAAGCTTAAAGCACTCTTGACTGCAGGCCAAAAGGACACACAGTTACCTGCAGCATCCAACCAGCCACACTGAACAATCCATTGTTTTCACAAGCACCAATTTACACACCTTGCTGAGATCAGGAAAGACAGGCTCTTTCTTGTCCCGTTCAGTGAGTGCTGATGGAGCGAGAGGGGCCAAGAGGTCCTTGAGCAATACACCACCACGTGATGGAGACCCCGGGACCCCCCAGCGACTGGCAGCCATGTGCCGGAGGGACCCGCGTGCCGGGCTCCGGGGCTCTGCGTGGGCCAGGTGCCCCTGGCCCTCAGGGGACGCTGCAGAGAGGCTCAGGTCTGGCCCAGACTTGCTAGTGCAAGTTGTATCTAACAGGACTGTGCTGATTCCTCTCAGACCAAGAGAGAGTCCAAAAAGTGGGGAGTATCTTGTCCGGCCCTCAAACATCTGTTTCGCACTGAGTGGGTGGTGGTTACTCTGCGAAAACCCCGAAGGAACAGGTATTTAGAGCTATTTTCACCAGTGAGGAAAAAAAGCAGCAGCAAAAATACAGAGAAGGAAAATGAAGGATTTCAAAATAATGACCTAGGCTGATTTTGACTCCAGAGTAGATGAAGGGAACAGAGCTGGGCTCCGCTCCCATCAGATGGAAGCAAATTGGACTATTTCCCGGACAGATTGGTCCCAGCTGGGAAAGATAGAAAGAAGGCAAGGAAGGGAGATGGTTCAAGTAGGAGAACAGCAGCTCTGAGATACTACGCGTTCTCAAGAAAGCCAGATTAGATATATTATCAAATCAACAGCATTAGACACGGCTGGCAGTATCAGAGGAGCCAAGAGACAGAGCTTGTCAAAGCCGATAGTAAATCAAGGTGGAAAAGCAACCAGGCTTCATGTGATTTTTTTCTGAGCGTGACAAAAACTGCGCTCTGCCCCTGCCTGCAGTTCGGGGGCAGAGGAGACACACTGGGGGCTGCCAGGTGCTTCAAAATTTCTCCCACCTCTCAAAGAGACTCTAGGCAGCGGTTGGAGACTGGCATGACAAACTGGGGGAGCGGGAACCCTACCTATTGCCACACCAGAGAGACGTAGCAGGAGGGTCCGAGCACTAACACCGGGGCAGCCTGTGCCCACCCTGGAGGTGCAGCAGCCGGCACCTGGCTGCGGGCACACCGTGAGGCACTTCGGCACCCGTGTCTGTGTTCACACTCGTGCAGGAGCAGCCTGGCTTCCTGCTAGCACCCAGAGGGCTCGTTTTGCCCCCAGACCTGCCACATGTGGCATCGGAGACCCCGGGGATGTCATTCAACCTCCCTGTATCTGGCTGGAGGAGGGCTGCTCTGCCAAGCTGCTTGGCAGGAGGTCCTGAAGAATAATTAATGCATCCTTAGCCAGAGCTTCAAGCATCTGTTAGATGAAAAACTTCAGCCCTCCCCAGATCCGCGGTCTTTGAAAAGGCAGGCATGGATTACCTATGCATTGTGACAACTACCCGTGCTGTCCAAAATTCTCAGGATTTCCAGATGCTCCAGAGAAAAAAACCAAACATGCTGGGCAAGAGCCTACGAGCTCAAAGCCAACAATAAAAGGAAACAAATGAACATGAGCACTGATTAGTGTTGGCTTGCTGTGGGTGGGGTACAGGGCTTAGGGGAGTATAGGTATATCCTGAACCTCAGCCTGTGTGTCTGTGACCTGGCGTGTTACTGACACTGCTCGTGCTGAAGGAAGCTGACCGAGGCATGCCAGTAGCTGCCCCCCAGCCCCCGGGATGGGAGCTCACAGAGGGACCTCCTTCAGCACTTGCCAGCGACCAGTGGCAGCGGGAAAGGAAGTGAGTCAGAGCTGAAGTGTGCTGATAGAGAAGCGAAAACAGCACCTTTAAAAGCCATGATCTGGCTTCAGACTGCGGGGATGGTCACAAGCAGCAGAAATGGGAAGTGTGGCAAGAAAAAACAGCTAGTCCCTGTTCTCTGCCCCTGCTCCTGGCCCAAATCCCTCACCCACGAGGTGAGACCCCTGCTTGGGGTCCAGCACCAGACTTCCAGCCTCCGGGACCAAAATCAGGGCTTGTCCAGCAAGGCCTCGAGTGCTGCCACCAGTAGGGCAGAAAGTGAGCCCCAGGGCCACCTGTCTGCCTGTCAGGACTTTCCCAGTCCTCAGTCTGCCCCTTGAGCCTGGATGTGGCCCTGCCTGGCATCACTGGGGGGAGGAACTCAGGGGCACCAGCGCTGTGTCCCCTCTTCCCCACTGGGTCCATAAACTGCTGGCAGCTGACGCAGCGCCAGGGGCCTCAGTGGGTCCCCCTGCCCCATCCCTGGTCTCGTTGGGAGGAGAAACCTCAGCAAGGGGAAACTCCATTGTGAAGCCTTCTGGTCTGGGTGGTGCAGCCAGGAGGACCTTCACAGTCCCAGCTGGCCTCAGCCATCCCTGGACCCGTGACTCTTCTGGTTGCCTCCATCTTGGAGGGCAGCATTCTCCCACCAGCTGAGCCTCACCAGTACCAGAACAAGGCCCATGGGGATGGCAGCTACCCCATGCACATGCTCGAAGAGAAGTTTTAAAAATAGAAGTCAGCAGAGTACTTGCCAGCTCTGCCAGGTGCTGGAATAAAATCAGCACAGGGCTTGTGCCAAGCCAGCCGGGAGGGGCACGGGCTTCACCCACGTGCAGTCCCCTGGGATGCTGGCTGGTGCATGGGGGTCCTACGGCACCGCTGCCCTGAGCTCAGGCTGGGCATCCCACAAGGCTGCTCTGATCACCCCTGGGCAGAGTGAGGGCAGGTCCCCGGGGCACAGACACCACTGCCTTGCTGCCTGCTGCTGCCTCCAGGCAGCAGGCACTGGTGAGTCCTGCGCCAGCAGTGCAGGAATCCAGAGGCAAAGGCAGTGAATTGAGTATAATTAAATAAAAGCCCTTGTGTAACCCAGATAGTAGCGATCTACCTACTCGGCTGCCATTATCTCTCCTGCTCATTGCTGCATCTGTGTGTAAAACATGTTTAGGTTAGCCTAGCAAGAGCTATTATCTCAATCTACAAAGCATGCCTTGCCTGTGTTTCCACATCAGGCGTGGAGACCGGGCAAGTCCATCTTTCCCTTTCCTCTTCAGACACTTTGTGCTTATTAGCCAGCGGAGAGGAAAAGCAGACACCCCCCCATGTATCAGCACTCCATGGCAGCTGGCTCCAGGTCTCCCTGTGAACACCCATGGTAGGAACGGCTTCACCACTGCGGCACTTAGCAAGAGCCAGCCATGCCAGCAGCAAGCCCTCTCACAAGCAACTGTCCCCAGAGCCACCAAATCTCAGCCCAAGGCTTAAGCCTCTGCTCACAGACTTTCTGGGCAGCACACTGTGGGGCTGGGCTGTCCCCACAGGGCCCCACAGAAGGACCTGAGTCATTCAGGGGTCAGATGGGACATTCTGGGTCACTCATTTTTTGAGTCAGTGAATTCCTGTGTGGGGCTCCGTGAGCAGCTCCTGCGACTGTCCATGTGCCAAAGCAAAACAAAAGTGCCTGGGACTGCCGGCTCCTCAGGTTTCCTTTTGCTGATGGGGAGAGGGGGAAGGACTTTTAGCAGCCCAGTCAAAAGACATTTCTCAGTGAGCACCCTGCTTTTACCAGCTCACAGCCATGCCTGTTTCCCACACCACGGGCAGCCGGGCAGCCCTCGCTCTGCCCTCGCCAGTGTTGGCTGTGTCCACACCCAGCCCCCAGTCAGTAACTGCACTATCAGCACTTGGCGAAAGGTGCCAGCCGTAAACAGTGCTTGGGAGAGGGACGTGGCAGAAAGACAATGGGCGTTTTGGTAACAGGGGAGAGCATTTTCAGGCTGAACCTCTACAGGCTGAGCTTGTCCCTGCCAGTTCTGCCCACACTGATGGCATGCCCCTGCATGCCTCATGGGCCACCTCCCCCCTGAGCTGGCCTGGTTGCCACCAACAGTCCCCACCGCTCTGCAGCACTGCCACTGCAGAGGTCCCTCCTTCCCTGGCCAGTGTCAGGAAACAGGGAATTTATCAATGTGGCTGTTGTTCCCATGCTCTCTCTCTCCTGTCCCCAGAGAACCTCCAAATCTCATATGATTTTTTTTCTTCTTTTTTATTAGGAGTCTACACTGCATCAGAGAAAAGGGGCCCTTGGACAGGGTTGGGGCAGGCCCTCGGGCAGCCTCAGTCAGCATGGTTCTCCTCTGCTGCTGGTGCAGGTCAGCAAACAGGACAAGAAGTTGTCCAGGGGCCAGGGGAGACATCAAGCCTTGAGGGCCAGGACTGCCAAGAAATGCACACTGTGCTGCAGATGGGAACAAGAGAGGAGGAGGCAGGGGTCAGACCTGTGTGCCCAACAGAGCCTGTCTGGCATGCTAGCTATGGTGGAGGAAGCAGGGAGGAGCATGCCACCAAATTTAGTAGACTCCAGCCCCACTTCGAGGAGAGGAAAGCTCCAGATCAGACAAATGACATCACTGTAGTCACAGACCCAGCCGTGTTTAACACAACAGGAGCAGAGCATTCAGCCTGATGTGAAAGTTGGTTTGAGAGCCATCAACGTGTGCCATAAACAATTATGCCTCAGAATAGCTCCCTCCAGGGCCGGAGCAATGACGCGTTGCAGAGCCACGGCCCGTGGCCACACGATCCCTTCCTGGGGATCCCCGCCAGGGCTGAGCACAGGCCTGGGCGCTACGCTCACAAGTGTGTGTGTAGGCCCTGGGGAGGGACTGCTGAGCACGAGCAGCTCTTCCTCATCTGGGCCCATGTCGAATACAGGGGTGGGTCCAAGCGGTAACAGTTACTTCTGTGGTGACACCGAGCCACGGGGGAAAGGTGTCCTGCACAGCCGGAGCCGCTCCGAGGCTTTGATGTGCTGCTGCAGCTGGTGCCTGTGGCCCAGCGACAGAGAGGCTGGGTGTTTGTAGGGCAGGGGTGCCGCGGAGCCCACGGCAACATCAGCAAGGTCACGGTCTCCACGTCACCAATCATTTCCCTGTGCTGCTCTGGGAGAAACAGCAAAGGTAAACGAGAGTAGTGCTGGGGAACGCGAGGGTTTTGCCCGCGCGTGGGGCGAGCGGGGCTGCGCAAGCACCCAGGGCTGCTCCTCACGGCTATTCCCATGCCCTCTGCGACCGTGCCCGGCGGCACGGCAGGGTGCCAGGATGCAGCTGGCAAACGGCTCCTGTGGGACAGGCGAGCCCCCGGGGGCCCTGCCCTCCTTTGCCCCTTGGCATGGACGCCGTGTGCCGGCAAGAGCAGGAACCCCTCGCGGGGGGCTTCTCCCTCCACCCGCCCGGCCGCGCACGGGGGGCGTCCCATCTTCCAGGTGGGGGCTGGTGGGACCGGGCCGCTGTGTGGGCCGGGGCTGCGGCGCGGCGAAGGGGGAGGGCGGCCGCGAGGGACGTCGCGCCTTTCCCCAGGGAAGGGATGAGAGCCGCCAGCCTGCCGGCCCTGCGGCCCCGTCGGCGCCCCGCGCACCAGCGGCTCCTGCGGCGCCGGGCCGCGGTCGGGGCGGGACGGAGGCCGAGGGGCTGCGGCGCCACGGGACCACCAGGTGTCGCCAGAGACCGCGGGCGGCGCGAGTGCGCGGTGCCGGCTGTCGCCGCCAGGCAGCGGCAGAGACCGAGCGGAGCGGAGCGGGCGGGGCGGGCTCTCCCCGCGCAGGCTCGGCAGCAGGAGCGCGCGGGCCCCGGTCTCCAGGGGGGTTTTGCCGGGGCAGGTCTCGCGGTCTTTAGATTCTTGTAAATTAAATTAGAACCAATAAAATCTGTTCGTTAATCCCCCTCAATTAAAACGTCGTAGAGGAGAGCGGCTCAGCTCGCGTCTCTGCGTTAGGCGGGCGAAGGGCGAGTGGCGGAGCCGCGGTGCCCCGGGCCCGCGCCCTGCGCGGCGGGGCCTCGCCTCCCTCCCGGCTGCCCAGGCCCGCGACTCCCCGGAGAAGCCGGCGTTCAGGGTCCAGAAGGGCCGTTCGTTCTGCGTGTTTCTGCGGGCTCGGAGCTGCCAGCAGGTTCGGGGTGCTGGGGCCCAGGCACGTCCCGGCCTGGCCCCTCGGGCTCGGCACTCCAGCTCCGCACAGGCCCCGCAGCCTCTCCCAGTGCCAGCGGACACTTACAGGGCTGCTCCAAAGGGGAGGGGAATGCAGGTGGGTCAGTGCAGGAGCACAGGTGATTTGAAACAAGCTGAAGATCTTTCAAAAGGTTTTTGGAGGGAACATAACCAAAGCTCCTGAGCAGCCTGGGAGGGTGCTCACACCTGTGCTGAGCATCGTAACCGCCTCAGGGTGCACCAGACAGAGCAGGAGGACCGGAGCGATGTCATTTCCTTGAAGATGTTTTCTACCAAGGAGTGCTCCACCAGTGAAACGTGACTTGCTCCTCATGTGATCCCTGTTCCCTTTCCTGGATCCCTCCCCAGGTAAGCAGGACGTTCACTTCCCAGACACCCCACTTAGCTCTCAAGGTGTGCCTGAGAGGAGGAGGAGCTGTGCTTCCTGATTCAGAGTTCCTTCCCTGAGCAAACCCACAAGCTCCCTCCCCCTCAGTCTGCTCACCTGTGTCAGCAGTCTCCCCTCGAGGGACATTATCAGCAAGGCTGAAGATGAATGGGAGTTGTCTTGATCCAGAGCTTGTGTCCACTTTAAGGGGCTGGAGAAACACATGGCTAATGCAGGGGTGCGGCAGCAGTGCCCCACCTGCCTGGAAACAAGGACCCCAGTTGGACCAAAGTGGTGTCACACTCGCACACTTCTCTGTGCTGGCCGGGCTCACAGGTGACTTCATAGGGCTCCCACTCCCTACGTATCACAGCTAGCACTAGGCATAAAAGTTTTCTTCAAACAATGAAACTGGAGCCAGGGGCGTCCTCAAGGCTGTCACAGAAGATACCTGTTAACCCCTGTGGGATTTGAGTGCTTTTGTGTGTAGTGGAAGAACTTCTGAACTCCTTCAGACCTCCTGATTGCAAGGCAAGTGTCAGCTGTGCACAGGCAGGGCTACAGACAAACCTGCACCAGGGAGGGAGGCTGAAAGCACACCACAGCTTCCCATCCTGTTCTTGCTTCTCTTCTCAGACAGCAGTCCCTATTTTGCATCAGCATCCCCTATTTTGTCCCTTTGGGCCACGGCTGGGACAGAGCTGGTACAAAGGCAGAGCACACATACATGGTGACTCTTATTCCTAAATTCAGAGGGGATCTGGCGAGGGAATGAACCACTCAGCAGAGCTGCTTTGCCCGGGGAGGTTCCATTTCACTCTAACTCAGGCAGCAGAGAACCCACTTCCCATTTCTGCCAAACTCCAGTGGGGGAGGCTCCACTGAGGCCGACAAACTGCTAATCAACACTGTCTTTTAAAGGAGAAAGTGGATTTGGCACTTGTTAAGAAACACCTTGAAGACAGATGTATTCTGGTAGGGAGCTGTTTGCCCAAATTTCCACTATCAACACATCAATGTGTTGTGATTTGACCTGGGAGAATGACTGGTCCAGTCAGAAGGATCAGTCAGTTCCTCCTCTGTGGGAACCCAGCATAGCCATACCCTTGCCACATCCCTGTTTGTCCCCCAGGAGCTGGGTGGAGTTATCAAACCACTTCCCACAGACTAACCAAAAAGCTGAGTAATGACTCCTAATCCTCTAAATGATGGGATTAAAACTGTTGAGATGGGAGCAGAAGGCCACTGCTTTCACCCTCAGTCATCGCGCTCCCCTGTTGACCCTGAGCCACGTTCAACGACCATGCACCAGCACCTATCAGGTGACCACCCCAAAAGAACAGATATGTTAAACTTCACAACCAGCACCTATGTCCTATCTCAAGCCAGACAGCTCTAGCAAAAGCAGCCCCATGCACTTGCTTCATCCATCACATGCTGGAATTTGCGTTCTGATTGTGGGGAGACAATCACTGTAAACAGCTGCTTTTGCTTTCTGATCTCTTGCTGGTCTCACAGCACTCAGATCTTTTCAAGAAAACAGAGAAAATGACTCAGTCCCTTCCCCTTTAAAAAGCTGTTGCCATTCAAGAGGAACAAGTATTTTCTCCATGTCAGTGAGGAATCTGCTCACTTCCAGCTTGTACAAACATCAAATAATTCAGAAACTGTTCTATGAAACTTGGTAGACAAAATACTTAAAGTGGTGGCCCCACCAACACCATACAGGCTCTCACCTTCCCTCAGAGGGAGTGGGCTTTCCGTTAGCAAATGCTGTCCTGCCAGCTGAATTCTTCCTCGTCAAGGCTGTGCTGAGGCCCAGAGCTGCTCCATCACGAGATCCACGTGAGAGATTCAGGTCAGGCTAGAATTGCACCGTGCTTTGCAAATGCAGCTCAGCACAGAGCTGATCCTGCAATCCCAGTAAGGAAAAAGCACAGAGAAGCAAGAGCCGGCCCCCACCCCTTCTCACCTGAGGCAGTGCAGTTACAGAACTGCTCAGAAGTGGAAAATACAGGACCAACTCCCAGTTCTTCACAGGCGGCCATCTCTGGGGCAAGTCATCGCATCCAGTAGTGCCCACCCCAGTGGGAGGCTCAGAGCGCTGCAGACACCACAACATGCCAGGCACAGCACCAGGCCAGCGTCTGCGGGAACGGCAGTGACCCTGCAGGGAGGCTTCCCAGACCCCAGGTGGACTGGAAGGAAACATGAGGAAGAATGCAGCACTGCTTTTCCTCCTCCTCTGCCCCCAGAGACTGAACAATGCAGCCAGCTTGTTCTCACCATGCCCAGGGGCGTACGGCTGATTACAGGATGCAGTTTGATGATCGGATCTATGGAGAACTTGCTCAAATTTTAAGCTGCTAGAAGGCTCAGCACAGCTTTAGCACACCCCTCTTTTTTTTTCCTGACCACCCCCTTCCCTCATCCCTTTGGAAACATCCAAATTAGGCCAGTGTTAATAGCTGAGGTCTTTATTTAAAGTCTTTTATGTACAGTAAAAGTGTCACAGATAAATCTGTGACTATCAGACAAGACAAATGTAAATCTCTCTCAACAATTAGCAGCTTAAGATCTATAAACTACAGTGTTACGTTCACAAGTGTCATTTCTGTACTTTTCAACCCGTGCAAGTGAGTTTTTCTGTTTATTTTTTTACACTTTTAAAACACACTTACAGCTAAGTCAATTGCCTACTACAATACCACCTGGCATACACAACACAGACACACAGGGGTTTTAACTCTTTAGCCACATTCAGAATTCACTTAAAAACTGGCAGAACTACCCAATCTTGAACCTTTTTGTAGCTTGGCTTCTTCTGTTATAATGCTGCTTTTTTAATTAAAAAAATGCATATTTTCAAAGCTGAAAGACAGTGCTTTTTTGTCCCAGTGCAACATGTAGAGAACTCAACATGTCATCTCATCAGACCTTAAGAGCTCATGGGATTGGAATAAACCAATGAAATAATTGCTGTGAGCATGCTCAGTATCATTAAACTAAGCTAATGAGGCTGAGAGAAAAGAGAACTTTATAAAATTGAAAATGGTAAATTTTTTTGCATCAAGATTTTCTTCTATACATTGAGAAAGCAAATGGGGGAAACAGATGAACTTCATTTGAACCACAGAATTTCAATGAAGAGCTGCTGCTCTTCGAAATAACACAGTCCATTATATTCTTCCCTTTCTATATGCCAAGTTGATATGTGCTAAACATATCTGAGCAATTTCAGAATCATTTCAACTCTGAATATGAAATGTTTTGGGAAACATTCTGAACTTGGAGATGGTCACTAAAAAGTTTACATCCATAAGGAAGGCTAATGAAAGGTACTCATACACACCCACATCCATGGCGGAACTGTCTTCTACGTGTCATCCAGGAACACTCCATCAAGAAAGCAAACACAACCACTTACAAGGAAAGGGAGCTTTAAAGCTAGAATCACATTTCCAACAATATAATTGTTAAGCTATCAGAAATCATCACAGACCTTCAAACTGAAGAGGGAGGAAAGCCTCAAAATGTTCTGCTGATGCAAAAGGCAAAACACATGGCAGTTGTGTTAGGATGTGAAAAGTGGATGCAGCATCATACATGGCATTACTGCAGACAACTTTCTGGAATGAAAGAAACTGTCGAGAGAGAAAGAGACAGACAGACAGACATTGTCCAGAACCATATGTACATGGCCTTCACCCAACAGTTTTGAGGTGCTAAGTTTCTATTAAGCCTCTGCCTTCTGGCAAATTAGCAAATGGTATTTACTGAAGACAACACAGAGTTGAGACACTAAATGAAATTAGGATATAAAGAAGAGGGATAAACACTTCCTTCAAATACTATGGACGAGCAGCACTGAGTGTCCAGATCCACTGGCTTTCAACTCCTTCCTGCTTTGACCAAGTAAAAACCTACCATGAGCAATACTAGTATGATCAAAACTAAGAAAAACAGAGGTGCGAAGGCCAGGTTTCAGAAATAAAGGCAACAAAGCTTTTCAGTTATGTGCCAAATCAGTTCTTACTGTTACTCACACCTTTGCTTCTGACAAAAACTACATCATGGGAAGACGACAACTACCCATGTAATTGGAATAAGCCAGAGAAGGGTAGTAAATAGAATAGAGTTTCGCTGGAGCTAGAAGCATGGTCTAGGGAGGGAATGTTTATGCAATCTTTGTTCTGTCTGCAACTCTGCAGAAAGCAAGATGTTTTTTGGCTTGAGTCAGTTGCAATTGGCAATTTGTGTTTTAAGTTAGACAGAAGCAGGTTAGTGCACGTGGTGACAAAAAGAGAGGTGTGGTGGGATCCCTGGGGAGAGGGGTACCTGAGTTTCCTGTGACTATGGAAAATAAAGAGACAGAATCTTTGAAGGAAGGAAGATGGTTGGACGGCAGAGGGCTTGCCTCCACTGGCAATCAGAAGACCCTCAAGGCTGTCAACCTGAGGAAATATCTCAGAACCCAGAATTTGCATCACAGCATAAAGTCCTAGGCTTCTGTGTATATACATATATATATATATGATGTACATGTTCCATATATGTATATGCATGATTTCAACTGGTTTAGGTCACTTGGACAACATTTGGTTCCTAGAGGGAACTTAAGCCTGGAAGAAAGGAAAACTGTAAGATCCAGCTAAACACCATAAATGGTTTTGAAAGAGAATCCTGGAGTCTTTTTGGATTTCATGGAGACAGAAGTTGAATCTTGGCTTTGTTACAGTGAAAGAGAGACCTGTTAAAAACCCAGCATAGAGTGGATGCAGGTTCCTTGGACACAAGGCCTTCCTGCCAGAACCAACAGGTCACCAGCAGCAGCATGTTGCTAGGACTTGGGAGTTACATTTGAAGCTGACATTTCCTTTAGAGCTTCAGAAAGGAATCTACACCAAGCACTTGCCCCATGGCTGAAGAAGAGGACGCTCTCTATGGCACAACACACAGATAGAGTGTAAAAAGATCTTGACACAGACACACAAATGATCTTAACTAGAGCCTGACAAGAGGAAAACTTTGGTTTCACTTTTTAGGGGTTCATTTAAAAATTATATCACAGATATTTCTGAGACAACCATTCTTTTAAGTGGACTGTTGATTCAGTATTTCTTTCCTTAAAATAACCTGTCTTTTCCCTGCGAAGGGATGAAGAGAAATTCCTTATTCTTATGCTGAGGCCAGGAATAAGAGATAATGTACAAACAAGAAACAGAAACATACTCTCCTTCACATCTGGAAAAAGAAAAAAAAGCCGTGCGTGACAAAAATGTGTGGACAGATGTTTTTCATGATGCTGCATTTGTATGCTCAGGAGGACAGACGAATGGCATGTACATAGTGCTGCGTTCCAGACAGGCTGGCACTAGAAACTACTCCCTGCCCTCCTCAAAACTGTTTCAGGACAAGACGGCTCACAATTATTCACGCATTTCTTCATTTAACATCACTTCTTTATTTAAAAGGAAAAAAAAAAGTAACGACCCTCCCAACCCCTTCCAAAAAAACCCCCAATAATAATAATAATAATAATAATAATTATAATAAAAAATCCTATTAGAAACAATAAGGAAGCACTGAGAGTTTGAGTATTACACTCTTCAAGTATGCTGTTCAGATTTTTTTTTAATCTGTGAATATACATATATAAAAAAAACCTTAAAAGTGCGACCAAGGGCTTCTGCTTAAAGACAAGTATTTCAAGGACTACTTCAAAATACTGTAGCACGACTGTGCAGTTACTGTGTATGGCATGAGGCTTCCACTTCATGTGCTTAGCAAAGTCAGCCAGCCTTAGAGGAAGTTACTGTAAATCAGGTTAGCACAAACGGCGAACCCAGACGCTGAGCTGGGAAAGAGATCCACACGTCGTCGTTTTTCTCTTCTTAAGGAAAGAAACCACTCTGAACGCATACATTTGGACATGGAATGTGAGCAGACTTCACAGTAAAAGTTTAGTGTTACAGGTTTGCTGTGGTACCATCATTCAAGGCTGTGCACTAGATTTAGCTTTGCTCATCTTAAGCTAACCATGTTCTCTTCTTCCCAACAGGTTTAGTACAGTAGTTCAAGCCACAATTTAAATTGCCCATTGGTATGCTCCAAATCTCTGTATTTTATTTCTTTTGTACACTTTAAAGAATCTTAAGATTTGCATCCAAAGAGAACCATGCTACATAAAAATTATCCAGGATTCTCACCAAAAAGAGTTCTTGAATAAAATCTAAAAAATACTATTGCAATGCATCTCGCAGAGAAAAAACATTATTCTAAATGTAAACAAATTCACTCAGACACTTTAAAACTTCAGCGGAGTAGTTGCTGACTAATCTTTGCCACGCTTGCTCACTGAGAGCGCCGGGAGGAGGGCGATGCATCCGATTCCTGCCGCCATCATCTGGAGGGAGACAAGAATCGTTCCAAGTAGCCAGTGATGGCATCCCAGTGCTTCCACAAAAAGGCAATGAAAACCACTACAAATAAAGTGCTGAACGTCCTATTGCGAGTCTTCATGAGGGGCATGACGCAGTTGGCCACAGTGGAGACGAAGACGAGGAGGACAGCCATGACAGCCAGGAGGATGTTGATGAACTTCCCCAGCAGGTTCCTGGCCGTGGCGTTCTCCAGCCCTTCCAGCTGCACCACTTGCTGCTGCTGCTGCTGCAGCTCCATCTTGGAGATGCGGGTCTGACATGCTTCCAGCGCCTCCTACGGGCAAGAACACACCGCTGGGTTGCCAGCACCTCACAACTCCGCCCCAGTGGTGGACAGCCCACAGCTGCCTTCCCTACGCTTTACGCAGCTCCTGCAGGACATCAGTCACTACACTGACTTCATACCCTGCAGCAGGAGCAGAGGAAGCCGAGCCACTTCATGTGACAGAGGGTGAGGAGCCCCTCGTTAACTAGGTATTGCTGTTTGTAACACACCACGTCATCTCATTTACACCAGAGAGACGACAGGCGGGGTAGAAGTCAGGCTTTGTTAAAACACACAAAGCTGCCACTTTGCACTGTCAGTTGCCTGTTTCTGCACATGGTGCGATGGTCACCTGGGACCTTATCACCCTCCTGCCTTGCAGCTGGACCCAGAGGGAGGGGGATGCTGATAGCCCTCAGCAATCAGACACTCTTTGTCTGTCCAGAAGGCGGGAACTACCCAGTGAGCTGCTCATTTCAGCTTTGGTTTCAAGAGACCATTGAGGGGACAAAGGCGCTGTGTCCAGCCAGCACTCCTCCTCCTCTTCTGGGATGTGCATTCCCAGAGCTTCCCATTTCTGTCACCTTCCTTGCAGTGGCTTGTGCTTGTCTGACCCCTCTGTGAGCCCATTTGATTCTCTAGTCAACCTGGCAGAAAACTAAGTCAACAAAAACAACTATCCAAAAAGGCTGGATGAGCTCAGGGAAAAGGTCTGAGGAGCACCAGGGCTGTGGCCGCACTGCTGGTGTCACAGGAGGAAGATCTCCTGCAGAATGCAGCAAACTCTGGTAGTGGCACAGCTCTAGGTGACTCTGCAAGGGTCGGAGAAAGGAGATGTCTGGGAGAAGGGTAAGCAGCGTGAGATTTATGAAACTGCCTCTGGGAAGAGGCAGAGCAGAAGTACGTAGAAGGAGAAGACTATCCTGTACCAAACATCCCTAAAGCACCACGGTCTTGGGGGTGATTCTTTTCAGACCTTTTCACTACACTGAACCTTAAGTGGACCAACCCAACCCGCAGTACAACACTGGCGACATGCAGCGGGTGGGCTAGGGTGAAGGAGGAGGGCTTCTAAGGCAATGAATCCAATGAGACATTTCCTGCGCTTGGAGATACGAAGTTACAGAGCTCCACTAATCCTCCCTCAGAGCTGCTTTTCTCAGACCTAGAGGCCTGAGACCTAAAGGCCAACTTCAGGTGACGGCTGGGGGCCTGCAGCGAGCAGCAGTCTCTCTCGGGCTGATCACTGACAGAGGAACCAGGACTCCTTCCCTACAGACTTAGCTCTGTCACTGCTCCTCTGCAACATCAGCCCAAGCTCTTTAGTTTTTCATGCAAGAAAACCTAACACTTACCTATTCGCCAGCAATGCTGAGAATAGTCTGTCCCAATTTGGAAGTCTACACTAAAAGCGCTGAATCATAAAATGAAGATTAAAAAAACAGCTATTGAAAAATCCCCACCTCAACTTAAGTTTTCAACCTTCCTTCTTCCTGCCACGTTAAATTAGAGAGGAGAACAAAACCCAAATATCCTAACTTTTCCCCAAGGGAGTCTCCTGTTTACTGTCAGAGGCCACAGCACTGCTGCCCACAGATACAGATTTATTTTAACCTGAACTTAAAGGTCATTGTCACCTGTTACATTTCCCTGTCATTGCATCATGTCTGTGGAGGTCCATGAAACATGAGGGCTTCTCTTCAGTTATGGTCCCTGAAAGTCCGGGGCAAAACCGACCAGGCTCCTCTAACAGTGAGCAGCCTGGAAGGATGCGGAGGCAACTGGACTCACAGCTGGACCGACAAGCGTGCCAGGAGCACAGCTGGCTCCATGTCCAGGGGAAAGCACCTGGCTGAAGCTCCTTGTGGGGAGGAAGAGGGAAAACTTTGACCTACAATTCTCTGCTCACGCTATAAATATCTCACGTCAGCGATCAAAACTGAGATGCCAAGTATTTAAAATGGACGATAGATCTGGTTCTGAATAGGCCTTTATTTGTAAGGTTTAGCAGCTGCTCAGAGGATTTCCCAGGTCTTCTGCTCTGTGGAAGACCCTCCAACTCCATAATCTCTGTTTCCATAGCTTTGGTCTTCTACACACTGAAAGAAACTTTCTCTTTTAAAAATACCTCCTTATTTGGGCAAAACCAACACAAAGAATCGTTTCCTGACTCAATGCAATGGATATACAAAGCCATTTTTCCTTAGACATATGTGATCATTGCTCTACAATTAGTGACACAGAAACACACCCTAGGGTCAGTTCACAGGGAACGTGACTGTACAAGAAGTGTCCAGGTCATGGCCCATTAGTTTCTCATGCCCTCCAAAACCCTGCACACGAAGTGGATGCAGGCTTCCACTTTGCTACAACTCACAAACTGCTCGGAGCAAGTGGCAGGCTCTTTCTGCAGCTGATCCTGCCGGGTGGCACACAGGCACAGCCCTGCTCACAGAAGTTACCTGGAGGGATACCCAGGGTCAGGGATGGAATAAAGGCCCTCACAGCACTCCCCAACGTGTGGTTTAGCAATAAAGCTACGAGGATTAAAACCAAGTACTGAAGCACGGAAGTATTTCAAAAGCGACTGAGTTACAGAAGGAGCAGGTGGACGACAGGATGTGAGTGTCCTTGTTCCTGCCACCCACCTGGATGTCCCGGGCTCGCTCGTAAGACTGATAGGCAATTTTCTCCTCCATGCTGGCCAGCTCCTGTTTTAAATTGAGGATCTCATTCTGGTGGAGCTCAGTCAGGTCATTTAGCTGCTCTTCGAGTCTTTCACATCTAGAAATGATACACATGGTACAGTAGCTTTAATGAGAGGACAGCGAAGTTACACCAGTGACAATCGAGCAGTGAACATCATAGACTTTTGTGTGGCTACCTCAGTCATTACAAAGGCACACATTATCACATTAGGCCCTCTCACCGGGAGTTAAGGGAATCCTTTCTACCGGGTAAGGAAATGTTAATCCTGTTTCTGTCCTGGGGAGAAACACACAGAGTGGCTAAATAACAACTGTCAAGTGATGCAAGAAATCAAGGAGAGAATTTGAATAAAGTTATTCCCCAAACTTTTGTTTAAAGCAAACAGTTCCTTTCTAATACCATAAGCTCTTAAGCATTTTCATCTACACTTAGAACAGTAGTGGGCATAAAAATTACATCTGGCCAATATCTCAGAGAATACAATGGTCCTGTCTCATCTTTACATGTGAGATCACATGGATATTTTCGACTTATTTTTTCTTTATCTCTCATGAATGATTCAACTTAACTGGCAAAGATCATCACATTATTTGTAAGTAGGGCACATAAATCATTAACCTGCAGGCTTATTTTTCAGTTTGCTACTGGTGAATGGACTGGGAGCAGTCCTGAGAAAGAGGGCTACCCAAAAAACTTGAGTTACAACAATTCTGAGAGATGCTGTTTTGTTTCTCATTGAGGGAGTAATTTTAAATTGACTTCAATGACAGCTCCATAATATTATTTTAGCACTTTCAAAATACATTAGGGATACTTTGCATTCATATGTAGCACTTCATTTTTGGAATTTCAAGTCCAAATTTACAAGCAACTCATGTTTCAATACCCTCTTGAAATCAGGCAAATATCCGTGTTACTTCCAAAGGTCAGCATACAGAGGGAGCCAGGCCACAGCCTGAGGGTCGGGAGTGGTGGGTTGGGCACCATCCACACCATCCTCTTCCACCATCCGCCCCGCTGCTGGTTCATTGCGAGCCACAGCTCTGATGGAAACTAAGGTACAGGTACAGCTATTGTGGCTGTGGAGGTTCTTCCACTCTAATTTCCACTGACTGTCTTCTCATTGTAACATCATGGAAAAAGCTTACTCTATAGCTCTTATCATCTGACCCTTGATACTAATAACTGAGAAATTTCTGAGGAAATCAACACAGAGATAACTCCTTGGTTTAATTTCAGTTCCCCTCTGACTCTATCTGAATTTAAT
Source organism: Podargus strigoides (assembly GCA_028020825.1). Lineage (NCBI taxonomy): Eukaryota > Metazoa > Chordata > Aves > Caprimulgiformes > Podargidae > Podargus > Podargus strigoides. The sequence continues at coordinate 344,214 of CM051629.1, read as the reverse complement.
TTATATACACACACACATGCACAAAATGAATAAACAATACTTATCTAGAATGAAAAATTTAATTACAAGTTCTGAAACTAAGACAAAAACCTGTTTGGTTTTTTTTCAAGATTTTTGGTGCTTCACGAGGTAAAAATTCACCATCTGTAGGCACAATCTAGCTTTTAAAAAGTCTTGGGACTTTGTTTGTAATTGAAAAGTTTGAAAATAATTTTGATTTACATTCCCAGTGCATTATTTCTTTAAACTAAGAAGGAGTCGGACATAGCATGACAATTTCCAACAATGAAACACATGTGGTCAACCAGAGTGAGACTACGACAACCACCAGCTGACACGGCTCGGCCCAAAAGGTGCCACAATAGCTGTGCAACTGCGGCAGGACACGTAAGAGAACCGGTTCCCCAAGAAAGACAAGCTGCAAACAAGGGAATAGCCAGGTGAAGAATGGCTAATGAAGGAGCCCAAATAATTAATATTGCCATTTGTTCCCACCCAACTTAAAAAAAAACAAACTTGCGAACAACCAAGAAATCACAACTAAACCCACTCTAAGTCCCAAAGGCACCATCAATTACTTGAAATATATTCAGTTTGTTAATATATTACAAAATTCTCTAGTGAGTTTATTACATAAAAAGGGACTTAAGCATTTCTGAAAATATCATGATTTTGTCTTTTAACCTCCTCCCACATAAACGCCCTTCATAAAACAGCTGTTGCCAGGCAGCTTAAATCCTGTTCTCAAACAAGAAACAACTGTATTTCACTAACTTCAAAACTACCTCAATCTACAGGAAACAAGGAAACCTGTATAGTTAAGAGTTTAAGCATAACATGATTAGCAAGATTAGCTCCAAACGTCCCTGCCCTGAATGCAGGACTGTCGGCTTGTTCCCAAACCATACTTCATCTCCCTGCTCAGCCCCAGAGCTTTTGCAATTTGCACCCAGGAATCATCTGCACATTCAGAAACTAGTGTATTAGGCAACTGCTAGAATTGGGTTATTTAAAAAAAAAACCCACCCAGACTCATTTTTGAAATTACACTTCCTCCATTCATCTCCTTTTCACTCCTTCTCCCATTATCTACAATATTTTTCCTGCCGTTTTCTACTGGTGTTCAAATTTGAAAAGCTAAGAGGGGTTCATGCAACTTGCAGGGCCCAAAGCCAGGGTTTTCTTATTGAAGGACATTTCACGTTTAAAACTCAGAGGTATTACAAACATAAAAGGGATAGAACACCTGTCAAGACGGTTAAGATTACACTCATGCGTCCCTCTCTAGCACAGGAGTGCCAGTGTCTATGCAACAGACTCTAAACTTGGCTGTGAACATAGCCCCACTTTATTTCAGGTATGGGAAAATCCTCATTAGAGTCCAAGAATTATTTTTTCACTAGCTGAAATGTGAAATTTCCCCTTAAAATTACTAGCCCCTAGATTTTCTGTGTTGGCACTTGTTACTTTTCTATATAACAGACCAGTGACGACTGTCACAAGCATCTCAATCAGAGATGTTCATATGGAAGACACCCAGCAGGCTGCTGGGGTGCTCAGCTGAAGTATGGGATATGGGAACACTTCACTTAAAGAAGTCATGTCAACTTTCCACATGTTTTTTGAGGCTCGCTGCTTGGGAATCAGGGAACAGATTTCAAAAAGCCTACGAAATACAATTATGACCATCTCATTTTTATTAAGAGCTTTAAGACATTTTAAAGTAGTAACTGCAAAATATATTGCTAATCCAGCATGTGTAAGGGAGAGGAGTGATGATAAAGCCATTTTATCTGCACTCACTAAGTGCCCTGGCGAGTGAAGAAACTGACCAAACAGATGCTAAAAGATCTTTGCAGTACCCTGGGAGTGGAGTTTAATACCTCTCTGCAAGCATCTCTCAAGATGGACCTTTTTCTTTTACAGCTATGTCATACAAAATCTCATCTGATCTTTATTTGTCATCCAAATACATTTTTAATGCTACTGAACACACTGCTCTCATTATCAGAGTAATAGCTAAAAGCAGTATCTATTTGCAATATACTCCAAATCTTCTACCTGGACGATACAGGAGGGGCAGAGCTTGTTCCTGAGGGACCACGAGCTGCTCTCGGTGCCCACATCACACTGTCAGCTCCAAACCTCCCCTGACAGAAGATGACAGCTTTGCAGGGAGGTTTCAGTGCTTTCATGGCTGCAGAGGGCCCGTCTGACCCAACACGCTGCCTTCACTGCCCAGCCACGCTCCACAAAGGCCTCTTCAGCCCTTCTAGACCTCAAAGGTTCAGCAGATTTGACCTATCTTAAAATAAATCATGAGAACAGACTCAAGTCCAACAATTAGACTGCACCAATAATCAGATAAGTGAAAGCACCAAGCGTCTAGCATTTTGGCTGATGGATTTCTCCTGACAGGAGCGTGGGAGACCTAAATGCCCTTTCCAAGGACTGCCAGGCTTGGAAAGAAACCCAAACTGTCATACTGGCCACACTCCAAATATGTGAGCTCACCGCATACAGTCAGGTTCCTGAAGGGACACGCAAGACGAAAATACGCAGCAGGAACTTCGTTTCAGTCTCAATAGCACAGAAAGTCCCCTGCTCCTATCAGTAAACAACAGGCACCTTGCAGCTGATGAGAGAAGCAAGAGACCATTTCAGTGCCCGCTCCCCGCGCGGGAGGAACACAACGATGGCCACGGCGCCGCCAGAATCTTCCTTCCTCTGTGAGTCAGCCCTGGCACAGCGGCGCGGTGCTTTGGGGCTGGCACGTGCTGCCAGCGGGCAGGCAGGGCAGCACAGCCCGCTACGGCCATGCCAAGGTGCCACCAGGCCAGCCCGGACACCCTGCAGCACCCAGGCAGGAGAACTGGAGCGACTGCACCAGCAGGCCCCTGCCTTGAGGCCAGTCAGCCAACGGCAGCTACGGGGACTGACAGGCAAGATCTGGACACAAGGAGAGGCAGGAAGGAGATGGAGGTCACGGAAAACCTGCGAGGCAAGCCATGGCTGATAAACAGAAACTGCACAAACACACAAGGGAAAAACACCAGAACCTGCAAAAAAGTAGAACATTTAAGAAGGAAGAAATGAACAAAGACCAGGTGAGAAAATGTCATGGCACGTGCTTTGTTCCAGCTTCCAGGTACAAGACAAACACTCAGTGTTCCCCTACCAGCAAAGGCTTCTCCAAAATACTTCTTTTTTAAGCTCTAACTGAACTCAGTGCTCATTTCTGAAAGCTTCCCAGAAATAGAGCAGCATTACGAGGTATTTATAGCTTTTAAAGCCAGTTATGATTAATTTGAATCCCCAGCCTCTCACCTTCAAACCACAACCTCTATTCCCTTCTTTTTGTTTTTTTTTTCTGAAGATTGCTGAGGAATGAAGAGTCGGAGGAACAGGAGCCAGCCCTCGAAATCTTCTCTGCCCTCTGACACATCACCTAATTTTCCAGTTCTCAGGGTGATGTTGGCTTCTAGCTTCATGATGTTTGAAAACCCAGAAGCTATCAAATGAGAACCTGGATTTATACAATAAGGTATTAGTCTCACTGTGATTAACCCATGAGCTCCCTGCGGATTGTGCAGTTACCTGCTCACCTCCGAGAGCCTGCAGAGACAAGGACATGTAGTGTGGTTTAACTGCTCCTCTTTAAAGGTCACACTTTTAATGAATTGGCATCACGTTCCAAATGGCAGGTTCAAACTATTATCTTTTTAAGCATTTATAAGCCAAATACAGGCTCTCCCAGAAGCTTTCCACTCCAGGCTGCCTTGGTTAGTGGTTTGGCTCTGGGCTCACCTCAGAGGAGCACTCAGGAAAGGTTAATGGCACATGACAGACATGACTTCATACTGCACTAGTATGAGGACCTGTGTGAACCTTGCTAAATGGTTCTAGGGAATAACTAGACAGTTTAGCTGACAACATACATCAGTCCCCAAGGTCTTCTATTGTACTTTCGGGCTGCTCCTTCAGCTGTACTATGCTTGCATATAGCACTCCACTATGAACAGCTGCTGCTGGATGTGTGAAACAACAACCTACACAGCAACAGACAAGACCCCTCTCTGCTGCAGGGATCAAACTCCACATTGCTTTGTTATGTGACTTCATGACAATGAGGCACTACGAACCAAAGTTGCTGTGCTGGGCACTGGTTTTGGTTAAATCGCTGGTTATTGCAAAATGGGATTAGAAAGTGGTGTTGGTCTGGCTTTGTCTACCCAAGCTTTGCAGAGCACACAGAAAGCTTGCTGCCTCTACAAGATCCTAGCAGGCTAAGCCTTTTCAAATGTTTTTCCAATGATCTGGCACCAGCATGTCTAAAGAGCTGTAGGGCAACTCCATGTCATACTGTGCAAACCAACACAGCAAGTGGCACACGGTACTTCAGAACGCCTTTCCCCACACCCAGCAGCTCTGCTGAGCTTCGCAGGTTGTGCTTCACAGCCTGGCTGAGGGGATGGAGGCCATAAGCAACCTCATTACAAAAGCCTGCTGCCCTCCATCAGAACAAGGAGTTGAACCCCTTGCATTTGTTATTTAAAGTTTAAAAAGCATGGTTTAAGAATCACAGATTTAGACTGCAGTGTCCCAAATGGCTGCAGAAGGGCAGCTGGTAAGTCTTCCCTCCAGAGCCTGGGGACGTGCCCTTGCCTCCAGTGTGTGACGGGGAGGATGCAAGAAGTTCTGGACACCACAGAGCAGGCTGCTGAGAGCTCCTTCCCACTCAGGAGGGAAGCCTTTCCCTCAGCACCTCTCCATGGGCTGTTGTCCAGGGGGGTAGGTGGGGTACCCTCAGAGTGGTGGTGGGAGCTGGCTGCCATTCCGTACTGTCAGGCTGCCTCCTTGAAGCCACTGTCACCTCTCCCCTGTGACCTGACCAGAGACTGGCAGGACTGCAGCTACTCCTCTGCCTTCCCTTTTCTTCCAGGCTGATGGAAACATGGGTTACCCCATTCCAGAGCCACATGACCTCCACGACAAAAGCACTGCCATTATCTGACATTTAACATCATTTCATTGAACCCTGCCACTGTGGAGCTGAGCAGAGAAGGGAAGGGTATATCCTAGTTTTGACACATGGGCAATATCATGTCTTTTTGGAGAGCCCTAAGAAGCTGGATGCTTCTTTCTGTGGCAGATATGGACCTGAGCATGAAATAACCTTTTTTCCCTTGCTATTTCTTTCTTGTATAGAAAGGTAGATGAGCAGTAAGATAATGATATTTACAAAAGACAGAGCTGGGAGGGCGAAATCCTGAGAAGACCACAAAACTTCCCATCTGATTAAGGCTGCTGGGAACAGCCTGCTGAGTAGTACTACCCAGGACTCTTGTGCTCTGCGACTCACAGTATTTAGTACTGAAATGAAGTACGAAAGTACGTACCTGTACCGCTCCTCCTGCAGAGTCTGCATTATTAATGAGTAATCCCTCTGATAGCGAACCTTAAGGTCCTCAAATGATTCTTCCAGTCTTGCCTGTGTCTCTCGAATTTCTTGAATCTCATGCAGTATTGCATCAAACCCTGAGCTCTGCATATCTAGAGTGTTTGTTTTGGAGCTAGACGCTCCCACAGGGCCCCCTGTTGTGCTGTTGGCTCCCACTGAGCCTGACGTGGCACTGGAGCAATCTTCTTCACTGCCATATTTTGGGCTTGACTGAAAGTTCTGAATAACACCTAGAGCCTTGCCTCCTGTCCCATCTTCCTGGCCTTCTTCTAAGGAGTCTTTCAGATTAGCAATGTTATCGGCACTCCCAAACTTGTTCCGTATGAGGGAGGCAATCTCCCGGGGTTTGGAAACCACAGCTCCTGCTGCTGAATGTGTGGCTTGGGAGAAACTGGAAAGCCCACCTTTTACACTGTCTACTACTCCCTCACTGAAGCCAGTGACTTTTGCTCCAACGTCTTTCAAACCCTGATGCATATCCCTGAAGACATCCTTTGGCTGCCGAGGAATCCCATTCTGTTCTATCTCCCGCAGCTTTCGATGGTAATGTTCTAGTTTCTTCTGCAGCTGCAGGATGGTCTGGGCTGACTTTTGATTTTTCTTCTCAAACACTTGCTTAATGCGGGCGCTCTGCTGCTTGTCTGCATTGTTGGCCAGTTTCAGGTACTCTGCCACATTGTCATCACGGGCTGTTTGTTCAATTTTGATCTGCTCGGTCAACTTCAGTATCTTCTGTTGCAAGTGTGTGATAGCCACTTTTGTACGCTGAGGATCTGGGGTCCCATCAACAGAATCTGCATTGATGCTACCATCAGTGCTTGAGGCCACCGCACTGGAGGTCTGTGCTAGGCTGCTGACTTCCAGTCGCTCAATCTAGACAGGGAGAGAGAGAAATATAAGTGCTAATCACCAGCTTTACTAATATAAAAACCTTTCCTTTTTTGTGCCAACCAACTTGGCAAGTAGATGTAATTCTGCAGAAAAGCACGTCTTTTCAGCTGGCCAAGGTACAGTATCAATCAATCGAACTTCGCATGCTTTACAGGCATCTAGTAAAAGCTGAGCCAAAAAAGCAAAACTCCTCATACTTAAGCCAACTTAATGGCCTCAGACAACCAGAAACTCAAGCACAAAGCAAGACAGGGCACCCAGGTTTGGCAGGATGAGAAGTTTTGGTATAAGACCAGTAGCTCTATTAGCAGGAGAGCAAAACAGCAGAGACGGTAACTGTGAATGAGCAAAAACCACACAGATCAAGTACGCAGCAAACCCAAGTTATTCCCAGTGCCCCATCTGTTTGTGTGAAAGCAAGAAATAACGAAACTCACCAGAAAGCACGAGATCTACTAAGGTCAGTGCTTAAACCAGAAACGAAGAGCCCTTCGGAGCCCTGAGAAGAGGCGCTGCCGGCGCCGCGCCCCGCGCAGGTGCCTCCTAGGGAGGGCAGACAGACAGCGAGCTTCAAAGGACAAACCGCACTTTTCGCCGGAACAGAGTTACACGCTATTTCAGCGCAAACGGACCGCGCCAGCTAACCCAAACGACCGCCGCCGTCCCCCGGCGGGAGGGGAGCTGCACCGCAGCGCTCTCCGTCCTGCGGCCCGGTGCGCTGCCACCGCCCCGGCCAGCCCGGGCCGAGCGGCCGCGGTGGGTGCTCCGGCCCGGGAGAGCCTCCCGTCCCCCGCCCCGCCGTACCTTGGCCCGGCGCAGCGGCAGCGCCCGGTCCCAGTGCATGGCTCCCGCCGGCCGCCCGCATGGCTCCGCCGTCGCGCCCCACCGGGCCCGGGCCCGCCCCTGAACGGCGCAGCGCCCGCCCCGCGCCGCAGGCAGCGAGCCCGAGGGGCCGGGCCGGGCCGGGCCGCGGCGGAGCAGGGTGCCCGCCCGCTCCCCGGCCTCTGCCGGGCCCCGCTCCCCGGCCTCTGCCGGGCCTCGCTCCCCGCGGCTGACGCTGCTGCCCCCGCCGAGAGGCGAGGCCCGAGAACGGCCCTCGGTACCACTTCCAAGCCCGTTTTCGGAGCAGAACTGCTGTAATTGGCTCGAAGCACGCAGCCCGCAGAGCCGTTCCGGCCGCCGCAGAGGCACGGGCCGGTGAGGCACGGGCCGGTGAGGCACGGGCCGGTGAGGCACGGGCCGGTGAGGCACGGGCCGGTGAGGCACGGGCCGGTGAGGCACGCCCCACACGTGCAGCAAACAAGCGTAAATGGTGTGATTTGTCTTCCTCCCCGGGCCCAGCAGCTCGATTTAAACACTGGGCAGCACCCCAGATTATTTTATTTAAACAACTATCAGCCAATTCAGAGTTTACTCCCCAAATGCAGAACACATTTCTGTATTTGCCTGGTGAACATATACTTTACAAAACAAGAAATGCTACTAGAGTTGACTGCCTATTTCTTGTTTCAGCATTCTGTATTTATGCTTTGAAGCAACACAGTTAACACCCTGCAGCAGACAGGCAGCGACGCCGGCTAGCGCCGAGCAGGGACAGCACGGCTCCTTCCCAGCGGCTTACGCTGAGGTTCCGTCTGCTATCACACCAACTGGAAAAACAGCGAGACACACGGAAAACCCGGCTGATTTATTTTCCAGAGGAGTTCAGTTGCTGGACACCACAGAAGATCAGTTTTCAGTCTGTAGTGACTGCAGAAGCATCAACTGCTTTCTTAAGTGGGTCTAGTTGTAGAAACCCTAGATCTCTGCATAGATTAATGGAAAACTAGTGCTGAGAATTCCTATCAATCAGTGGGACCATGAATATGCACGACATCAGTTACTGTACACAGAATAGGTGGCCTCTGAGGTCTAGGGTTGTGCGTATTTCGGAGTAGCACACATTTGGTAAGATACCTCTTCTTGGAATTTGTAATTTCATTAAGATTTTCCTAGGATTGTCACTGCTCTGATTTCTTTGTATGGTCTAGAAGGAAACAAAGATCCTGTGTGCCCAGAGCACACCTGACCTGCAGAGTGCCAACCAGCTCCTTGTGGCATAACTGCTTAGCTCCTTGTCCACAGCCTTTATGTGTGCAACAGCACACAGCTCCAGCCACTGCTTTTCCAACTCGCCCTAATCCATAAAGCAGCACAGCGCAGACTTTTCTACTCAGCACAATGACACAATCTTACTGCTCCCCTTAATTGTCTTAGAAAACAAGCCAGCTTCTCAAAAAGAACCCTATCTGTCCATTTGTAATGTTCTGTACCTACTCAAGAGGAAGGAAACATTAGTATTACTGGCAGATGAAAAAAAGAAAGATCCACAAATCTGATGCAATTTATATATAATTTTTTTTAAAAAAATAAATACTTTTATACCTGGAGAGTGAAAAGGTGAGCACGAGTGGGCCTGACCCAGCATCCCAGAACCAATCTGCTATTGATCAGCTAGGCTGTCAGCCCTCACACAGCACAGATGCGCTCGGAGCTGAAATTTGCACATTTGTGTCACAAAACTAATGGGACTTCAGCATTACTTTGCAACAGAGTTTCTATCAGCTTAATTTACTCCCAGCTGTATCTAATTAGTGTGTGTGTGTGTACAATTTCTATAAAATAATAATACTCTTCCTCTCAGACACAATTTTTGTGAGAGTAAAATTTTGTAGAAACTTTCAGCACATCTCCTCGTGTTATCCTCCTACACCTGCGATAGGAAATAAACCACAACAGCTCCAGTAGAATAGCCATGTCAGTAAAATTACTGTGTAATTACCAGCTGATATTATTCTGGAATACAAGGTTCTTTCCAATTAAAAAGCGAATGGCTGTACAAAGTGCTATTCTGGAACAAAACTGAGATAACTGAAGTACTTTCGCCCTATCGACAAGGCTTTAGAAAGGGAAGATTCAGCACGAACCAGGTCCCTGGGAAATGCTGGTGACATATTATTGATGATGACTGGCAGTCTGTCCTGAAAAGATGCTGGTAAATTAAATACTGTAATGGTCAATGTTTGTATAAAAATACGGATTACAATTCAATTAGTCCATCTCCCTTGCCACACAATTTTCCAGTATATTGAATCAGCCTAGAGTGGACCTGTGTGACCTCCTGCCAGGCGGTACGCTGAGAACTGCTTCGGCGCTCTGCCATGACTTGAATGAAATCATGTGAGGACCTCATGCTTTCTCCCCCTCAAGATCTCACCAAATCCCTACAACTTTCAACACTGTCAGGCTTTCCCTCCTGTAGAAGTTTTTCTATGTATCTATTCCGCCACACACAGCCCAAAAAGAACCTGTGATTTTGCCTTTTTGAATTGCTGAAGATTAAACATAACGGTTCCTTTAAAAAGCATTTCACCCTTCTTTTAAAACTACTGCAGTAAATGCACATACCACAGAGTCACTCACCAAGATGACTGATTTTTAGGTCTTTTTAAACAAGCAGGGCAGCTGGCTTAAGCAAACAGCGGAATTGAGAGCAGGCCTACTGTAAGGAGATGGCTCAGCTCCAGCTTCCTCCTCCCTTAATTGGAGCTTTTAAAAATGTGATTGAAAAGCATCATCTTACTTGGAATAAAAATATATAGGGCAAGGTGAGACAGGGGAGGTGGGAATGACAACCGCAGAGAGCAGCCCCGGAAGGGAGCTAGCAGTGCCCAGATTAGTCACACTTCCCGGTGACTGAGCAGCCTGACTTCAGTCAAAACTAATCACTAAAAAATTCAAAGTTGTTCTGCTTCCTTTTCCGCACTGTGCTGAAGGCAGGACAGTGATGCAAGCAGAAAAACCCAGGAGACTCAGAGAAACTCATAAGTTTTGGACTTCCTGTGTGGGATCATTAACAGCCTCATTAGTGCATAGCTGGCCAAGACGTGTGCTCAGGCGCAGGGACAGGTGCGGGGCAGAAGATCCAAACCATCCATAGAAACACAACAGTCCACTCAACGTGTGGATTCATTAAGAATCCACCTTCCCTCAGCAAGTGCCTAGTGCATGTACATGCTCCTGCACTATGTAACATCTGCCTTGGCTTTACTAACAAGGAGAACACAACAGAAAAACAAAGAACAGGTCCAGTGTGATTCCTTGTGATGCCCTGTGTAGTTATCCTGCAAAATTTTATTGGCCAATTGAATCTTGAGAAATCATAGCAGCTTTGCATTTAACAGGCTTCCAGCTAGTTACCCGCAGAAACTGCTGATCATCATTGCCAGCAACCATTTGGAGCTGTCCCTATTATGCTCCTAAATCCAAATCAAACCCAGAACCATCTAAGGAAAGCATACAAAGAGATGGACAGCTCAAGGAAGGCTTGCTGTGTATTTTTCATAGTACTGCTCATCGGTTAGGTTATAATTGGGGGTTCAAAAAGCGATAAACAGTTTTTGCCTGTGGGCAATTAACCCTCCAACTGGTGGGAAGATCATCCTGGTTATGGAAATATAACACTGTGAGAAAACAAAAATGAAAAATCACCCTGAAAAAAAAGCAAGAAAAAATTTCAATACAATCCGTTTGTCTTCCTATGGTAACAGCTACAGCGAGGAACCAACACCGGTAACTCCAAGAGGAAATGGCTTTAACCCTTACTCACAGTAGTTAAACAATCATGAGTGATGATTACTACAACACGTGAGTGCTCATGGCACATCTGCTGACCCAGAGCCGTGCACGTGTGTCCCCACATTCCCACATGGCCAGCACATCCTCTGCAGAAAGGAGAAGAGGCAGCAGAGACCTACCGAGGGACAGAAGGGCTCGTTGACAACCGCAAGAGAGCAACGTTTTACACTAAGCTGGAGGGACTCGCATGCAGTTTAGCATTCCCTTTCTTTGGTGGAGGTGCCAAGTTAAGCAGCTCCCTGTCTAACTTTGTGCTGGCACAGCAGGGGGACAGAAAGAACAACTCCTTGCAGGCCCTCCGAGCCAGCCTGGGGACTGACCCGCATTAGGAGTAACCCAGCGGTAAGAACTTGGAGATGTTTTTATTCTCAATAAGCCCCCAAACCTGGTTCACCACAAGGCTCCACAAACTGTGTACCAGCAGGACTGCAAGAACACTACGGGAGGGAAGAGTGACCTGGGACTGCTTCAGTGGTGCTGCTGGCAAGAGAAACACACACAAAGCTATGGACCGAGGCACACACACAAACCCTCACCCACAGCTCCATGTCTGGTAAGAGCAGCCGCAGCGTAACTCTCCCACAGCCTTGTCACCTGATCTAGTATCAAATGGAGAAGTGACTTCATATGCTGCTTCAAGTGGCAGAAACAGAGTTTAGCTACAGAGCAACCAGGTGGAGTCTCCTCCTATCTGTCAGCAGCACAAGGCCCCAAAGGAGACCAACATTTCAACTTCAGCAGTCGCTGGGGGCAGGGGGATGGTGGAAGATGCTGCTGCCATGTGACATCGTACTTGCCGTATCGGGAAGAACTGCACGCGGCATTCGTCACAACCAACGCAGCCTCTTCCACAGGGGAGGGTCGGGAAGTCCCTGCCAGCACAGTACGGCCACTGGCGATGGCCACCCCCGGCAGCACAGCGTGTCCAGCATGGCAGAGCCAGGCAGGCTCGACGTGTTCCCCGTTTGAATCTACCTGCCTGCAGCACCACACCTCTCAGGAGGCAAACACTGCCGCTTACCAACTGGTCAAGAGGTAACCAATGGTACACAGCTGACTTGCGCCTTTCCCAGCAGCGGTTAACGCACACGCACCCCGAGTGCCAGTTAGCAGGAGCGTGGGGCTGAGGTGAAGGACGTCACACAAGCTGTTCCCTCCAATGGGACAGCGACACGCAGGACCAGGCACCAGCTCTGCCCATGAGTACTTATTTATACCCTAGAGACAGAAGGGGGACTGACATAACACATTGTAACATCTCCCTGAAGATGTTGTCTCTGGCTCTTTGATTCTTTTTAAAAACCCAGCTGCTGCCAAAGACCTTCTTACCTTCTCAACCTCAAACATCCAAAATCTTGAGAAAAGGTATTTTTGAATGCGTAAGAGTAAGGCTTGGTGGTCCAATTCAGAAATGGTTTTCCAAAGCTACAGACTAGTCAAGAAGAAAATCATCAGCGCTGGTTGAATAAATGGGGCAGTAACACCGACGTGACAAGTAACACAAGTCCAAGGGAACAAATAATCTGAACAGAAAAATGGGGAAGAACTGAATTATACCTGAGGGCTTGCAGGAACTTGATTTTTAAGGTGAAAAAGGATGACACAGCAAAAGATACAGTCAAAATAACATCCATGGATGTTTATTTTAGCAGCTGCAGATTTTTAATCAAGGGGGGATTGCAAATCAGGCTAGAAGCTATAATAATGATAGGAAACGAGGTAAAAGTGAATGAAAAGTATAGGAACTGGGAGGAGAAGGTGGCTTTGGAAACAAGTTTATACAAGCTTTTATCAGCAAGTGACTATGTAAAATTACAGGGTCTTTTTGTGCTTTGTTTTGTAGTGGGTTTTGTTGGATTTTTTTAAAGAGAAACTCATTCTGGTTTCCCCAGTATGTCTGAATCACATCTCATTACCTTAGAGACAAAATGATTGTTAACACTTCCCAGAGAGTAGAGTTTGGGTTTTTTTAATGCTTCAAGATGCTATCCAGGAAATACAGATTATTATTGCACCTTGCATATTCATTTGTAAAGAACAAGAGTTTAATTTTCAGATTGCAAGTTAAATTTGACTTGCAAAGCAACGGGGCAAACTGGGTCTGGAGTCTAGGAGAACAAACGTGTCTGCGTGATCACTGCACAGGATAGCCACATGAGAGAGCAAGGACTTCCCCCCCATTTCAGGAGATTTTTCTCTGTTGAAATTAAACACACGAGTCATCTCCAAGTATTTAGTCTAAAAGGCTCCTGTACACAAACACAACTACTGCACTTCTACACTTACTCAACTTTTTATTTATTTGCAGTTGTAGTATTTTCTGCGGATACGACACAGGTGTGACTGTAACCAAAATTCATCCTGGAAGCGGTATTTCAAAGTCGATCCAATCAACAGATTATATGAAAAGATACGTTTTTCAAAACAGCAGGATTCATGTTTCCTGTGAACATGTTTCGTTGTCATTCCTGTATAGCATTTCTTGACATATTGTTCCCTTACTTAAAGCCTTTCTAATATAACATGCACATAGCACATCAGCTAATATTACACTTGCCAGAAAGCTATGCAATAGAGCTGGCTTCGGAGAGTGCTTTCCTGTTCAAGCATAGCTTGTTGTTTAGCTCCAAGTGCTGCAGGGTGCTCCTACGTTAGCACCAATTAAATCCATAAGATTGCCCAAAGTGGCAAGCTTGGCTTGTCAAGGGCAAGGAGAAGCAATGCAGGCAAGGGCAGTCACTACAGCACAAAACACACACGCTCCCCGAGCTGCACACAGGCAGCATGTGTGCCTTCAGAAACCTGGAAGAAGAAAACACTAAGCAATGAGACATCGAAGAGAAAGGTGTGTTCATGGGATGACGAATACCCAGCAGAGTACAGCAACGGGGTACTTGTCTAGAAATCCACAGCAAACACTGAATCAGCTGCATACTGAAATCACTATGTTGCTTTCAGTATTCTTGTAAAAAAGCGAGAAGACTCCTCCAGAACTCCATCTAGAGACAAATCTTACTGCAGCAGCATCTCCAGAACACGAGGTGAAAGGCTCAGGCTACCCTGGCAGCAGCACAGATACCTGATTTAGAGAGCATCGAGCATGGTATCCTGTTATCACTGCTTCTTCTCCACTCTCAAGAGGTGGGATATCAGCCTGACGTTATACATGCCAAGATGCAAAGTATGCATATCTATCAACCTAGAATGTGGAATATAAATAAACCCCTCCCTTCTTGCTCCCCTCTACCTCAGCTGTCTGTACCACTTCAACTCTGCATTTCTAGCAGAGCTGTTCCCAATAGCCACCTGTGTGTCACTTTTATTATGGAGTCTGATGAACACAGTGAGAAAAAGTACACGTCCCAGTGTAGGAGATCCAGATCTTCGCAAAGGAAAATCACGAGTCTATTAAATAGATGTGATTAGATACATGTGCTTCAAACACAACAGTAACACTGTGCTATTTCTCAATCATGTCTTCTGCAGATGGTAACAAACCCTAGGCAAACATTCATCTACGGCAAAGGCAAACGGAAAAAATAAAGTCTGGATTCTGTGTTTCTTTTTCCTCCAAAATGCTGGAGCCACAATACACTGGAGAGCTAACTGCAACAGCTCTAGGAGAAATGCCTTCTATTTTGGATTGGAGATCAGAGTGTCAAAGCCCTTACTGTCTCTCTTCAATATTTAATAAATGCGAGGTGGGGGTGGAAATACAGCTTACTGTTAACTCAGACTTGTGAAAGGGCAATGCCTAGCTACAGAGCTAAATGAAACCAAAGAAAAGTACTTACTCATTTCTGAAGGTCACTGACTCCACGGGAAGCTGTACGCTTTTGCTCTTTTTTTACCTGGAGGAAAAATACGACTCTGCAGTTTGTTTACTACTTCCTGAAAATACATTTTGCACAGCTAAACCAGCAAAACAAAAGGTCACATTTAGAAAGCTACTGATCCAAACATTGCGCTCTGACATCAGGCTGCATTGACTAGCACCTTCGTTCATCATTCGTTGTACCATAGAAGCCAAACCCCCAAACAACACAAACAGAAAACCCCAAAAAGCAACACCACATTTGGTCTTGTTTATAGATTGCAACGCTCACTCAGACAGGAGCCTTCTTCATACTTCCCAGCTTCCGAAGTGAAGAAAAGCTACATGAAAAACAACCACAGAAATTCAACAGCAGTGCCTGCAGGAAAATGCAGCGTTTCCAAGGCTGATACCACAACACAAGGTCAAGTTCTACTGGAGATGTAAATAAAACAGCCAAATAAGATAACTAATGCAGTTCTAGTGGTGCTCCACAATCTGCTCACCTTCGCAGGCTCACAGAAGTCCCTTTCACAGCACACGCAGGTACAGCAGCACCACATAAACATCACCGCCTGGCTGTCTGCAGTCCGGGCCCAGCACTGGGCACTGCTGGGGCAGCCTCGGCCACTGCCAGCCCGGCTCCATCCATCTGCCAGAGCCAGAGGGTTCTGGGCACTCGCTGTGCAAACAGAGCGCCTCTGCCAAGACCGGCATCGCTGCCTGCAGAGCTCCTGCGCTGCTCCTGCAAGCCAAGGGCTAGGCTCAGGGCTCACAGCCCGGCTCTGCGCCTCTCCTTCAGCTGGCAGTATCTGCTTCAGACGCAGGAAAGGGCCGGCACCGCCAGATTTAAAGCTACAGGGCTTCCCATTCTGTGTTCAACGCATGACGCTATTTTTAAAACTGCACCTTTGAGTCAAAAAACTATACAGGATAACAGTCAGTCAAATCGGGAGCAAATCAATATAACCAAGGTGATGTATGCACACACAAACCAACAGACTTGGTAGCAAGATTCAATAAAAAATTAAAAACGGAGATTCAAAAATGCACAGCGGGACATAAATCCACCTATAAACTATATACTCTGTTTAAAGCACCACTGAAACACTGCTATTTAATAATCACTAAATAAAATTTTCAGAACATTAATGTGATTTCCTGGAAGGCTGAAACTCTAATTAGAAAGAATTGCCACAGAAGGACTCGACTACAGAACAGAGCCAGCAACAGCATTTTAACCACAGCTGCCACTAATGCAAGAAGAAACCTTACCACCTCTTAACCACTACCCTCGACCTCCTTGTCAAAGAAAAGGTGTTTTACTGTGATATTTAGAAGGTGCAAAGCAAAGGCTCATCACCCTGTTTCTGACAGATCTCACCCACTGCACCTTATGCCATCAAGCTCTACTTCTTCAGACTCATTTTTAAAATGTCACCTTCGCCTCATGGGTGCTTCTCCCCTTGCTCTTCTGTCTCACTGATATTTCCTGTTTGGAGCAAATACTATTACTCATCTAGGATAGAGGTAGATGATCACAAAGCCAAGCCACATATAATCTAAGTTTGAGATCTTCAGAACCATTAATTCAGAGTATGCAAGGTGCTCCCAAGGCCAAAATACCACGAACCGCCAAAAGTGGGCTGCTGGAAGCTTCCTGCTGCAGCAGCCACACAGCATGTTTGCAGCCAGCATGGATACAAGGACAGAGCTTTCCATGTTTTCTTTTTGTCTGTCTCTTTGAACCAGATGACTCTTGGAGGCTCTGACAGACATTACAGTGTCTTGGGTTTGGTAGGTTTGGGGTTTTTTAAAATCATTCTCTTAACTTGCGGTAATGCACAGGTAATGTGAAGAAATTCTGCACTGAAGTGTTAATTCATAAAATACAAATTTCAGCAGTGTAACAGAGGAGAAAACTTGTGACTGACTCAAATCATGGGCAAAGTGGAAGAAAGTATTACCAAGAGAAAAATTCAGTTTTCATTAGGAAAAAAACAAAAAAAAACAAAAAAAAAAAAAAGAAGAATTGAAACCTGAAAATGTATTCTGCAGGAACCAGGGCTAGAGGGAAAAAAGCTAAAAACCCCATTGACTTAAATTACACTGGTATATCAGATAACACTTCTGGAAAAGCATTATGATGAAAGAGAAACTATATTGTAAGGGGCATTTAGAACAGGAGTTGAGAATGAAGATATAGAAAAAGAACAATAAAGTCCAATTCATGCATAAGACAAGCCATGCTGATGTGGAGATATTAAAAGGTACATCCACAAAAGTATTTTGTGATGTTAGAGAACAAGACATGAAGGGCAAAGGTTAAGGGGGAAGGAAAAAGGAAGGTGGCAATGAAAACAGCACGTGGTGCAATTCTGCAGCTGGGCTGCACACAGTCACCACAGTGTAATGTGTCGCACCAGTCTCTGGTACAGATCCGGTTCTGCAGCGGAGGGTTTACTGTCGTAGCATGAACACACAGCAACAAGTACCAGCATTGCTGTATCAGTAATGCCTACTCCTAATCCCATTCTGTAATGTGGTGCTACATCAAAAGCCGCCTCAAAGCCACCCCCTGTTCTGCAGGTCTGCTTCTCAGGTGAAGAGATCCCAGGAAGCACTACTGCAGCGACTGAAGCAGAAGGAAACGTGCACAGAACATGAATGAAAATGAAGACACGTAACTTACTGTATTACCATATATTCAAAAGGGCAATGTAGTGCCATGACTGCAAAAAACAGAAATCACAGGAAATCTAACTCAACTGACATTTTTATTTCCATTTCTCTGTGGATATTCTCAGGGTTAAATGGTAAGAGGGTCTCTAAAAATTGATTACCCTATGGGAGTATTAGATACTGAGATTCTCTGATCACAAGAGCACTGCTCTAACAAATGGCACCCAGAATTCAATCTAGCAAAGCTGTTGTAAATAAAGCATTTCAAAAGAAATGCTGCTATTAGTCACTGACCTATACGAAATGAGGATCCCACCCCACATCTGCAAAACCTTTGAAATCAGCCACTCACCTAGGGCATGCAGAAGAGTTTTACAACGCACTGCACTACCTTGCACAACGCTGCATCGTGCTGCACGTCTGCCAGACAACTCCTGACTTTATCAGCTGTGCTCCAGACCAACTAGAAGCAAGAACCAGGCCAAAAGGCACCCACCCTGTTGCAAGAGTCTAGTGAGATATCTCTGTTAAAAAACCCAAACTGTCCCAGCTAAATACAGAAACTGAAACAATTTCTGTACTTGTCCAAGTTCAGGGCACACACTAGATTCTCTGTCGCAGTCTAGCATAATGACAAGAAATTTTTTTTTAAAAAAAAGTCACAATTCACTTTTTCAAGGAACTGTTTTACAATCTTATGGCAGATTTTACTCTTGAAAAACAGAATCTACACTGAGAAACCTCTAGATTTCTAAGACCTTTTATCTATTAATGATAGCAGATCCCACCTAACAGAGGTGAAAGGGAAGGGGGGTGAAATTTCCTGTACAGAATGTCATTAGCCTTATTTAGGAAGCAGTTTTTGTTGGGTACAAACTAGCCTGATTCACAGGAATTCTACTACTATTCAGATAGATCATTTCACCATTTAATGCATCAAACAAATCCATGAAAATACATGAAAATACGCTAATTATTCTACTTAATTACACAGCCTTCATGAGCTTTACAGAGCAATAAAACCAAAACGAACCTACCAGGCTGAGTATCACCTCCATTAGGAGAAATCAGCTTTACTCCTCACCGAAGAGTGACGCATGTTTCCTTCAATAAGTTCTGTTATGCTCCCAAAATGTGGCAACAGTGCACTGATGTTCCGTGCTGTTAAAAGTAGACTTCTATGCCCACAAAGAAATAGAAACATCATACAAAGAGCACCAACAGCTACTCTTCTGTGCAAACCAAATTCAAACAACTCTGGTAAGTTGCAACCCAGCCATGAGCCTGTGCAAAGCCTCACTGCTGCAAGAATTCCCGTCTCACTGCTGCCCTCGCCTCGCCTCCCCAAAAGCTTCGCACAGCAGAAGCCAGATGATGGGATCGAGTCTCAGTAACACGGAGGGACACAGATGCTCCCAGGTGTCCAAGCCAAGAGCAGAAAAAGCCTCATAAATTGAGAAGGCACTGAGAACAGCAAGGAGGGGATGGGGGCACCGAGCAGCCCTTCACTGCTCTGAGTGGTCTCCCCGCACCTTCCCTCAGCCTCCAACCGTGGGTCCCCAGCTGCAGCAGTGGCAAGGGAGGTACAGTGACCGGCAGCACGTTTGCATTCTACAGCATTTCTATCCTGAAGTTACTCAGTAAAACTGGAGAGAGGAGGGATGGGGCGGGGGGAAATAAAAAAAGGGCAAATGAGCTTTCATGCAGCTTAAAACCTTATGGAGATTAGATGCTCATATGATCCCTACAAGAAGATGAGAACTCTTTCCAAGACCCCTTAAAACCAAGAAAAAATACAGTAGGAAATACATCCATATATTTGGGGAAATCTGAATGCTGCCAAGTATTAAGTAACACAAAATATGAAGTAAGAGTGTGATAAAGTGGTGGAAAATTCATGCACTGAGTTGTAATCATTCCTTCACTGAGCCATTCCCTAAAGTGGTGCTTTGACTGTGAAGAAAAGGTGACCTCCACATCCTCTTCCTCATCTAGAGTATTTCACACAGGTGAAATGCCTTTTTTTGAAGACCTGAGGTGCACATCCAACTGATGGGAAGAGAAGCCAGTGTTAGCAAGCTCCTCACAGCAACAACTGAACTCTACACTCTGCAATCAGTGAAACTGGGAAAATGAGGACACAAAAATGTAGCAGTTACAGGAAGACAAAACCCTGAAAATGAAACAGCGGAGGTGTCTAAAAAGACAAACTATAATTATCAGTGGAAAACTGGGCCAGCACCATAGTGGGACATCTAGAGACATCCCATGACCAATGTAATAGATGAAGAAAAAAATAAAATAAAATAAATCAGACTCAGCCTTCTCTCATGCCCAAATTTCTTCTTCTGCATCAAATGCAGACAAAACCAATCACAAATGTCAGACTAGGCTAGGAAACTCTCCCAGGTGATGGACTCTTTCAACTTCATATGCAGACACAAATGCAGGGCAAAAATACTCAAGCAAACCTGTATGTATAAGACAAGTCTTACTGAAAACAGAGTTAGACCAAGACAAACTCATCAACTTGCAGGTATGCAAGGGTTCCTGCAATACAATTTCTGTCTCTTTACACATCTGGAAATTTTGCACACTTCCAAGTGCAGTTATAAAGCAGGAAAACTGTAAGTTAATTATGTCAAAGAAAAATTTCCACCTCTGACTGTCCTCAAAGGGGGCACCTGAACATGTGCACAGCTGACAAACCCTTAATGCTAACTGTTAAAAGCCAGCTGAGGAACCTGCTTCTGGATGATGCAGCTTCTGCCCTCCCCTCCAAGGAAAGTGGAATTACAGAGCTGTGAGGATAAAAGAGCAGATGTAGCTGCAGGTGGAAAGCAGGCTGCAGGAGGAGGCACAGTCCACAGGGAAACACTGCACAGAACTGTCCTGCATGCAGCGAGCTCCAGACAATTAACTAGTCATCACCAGCAGGCAGGTCGGAAGATGAGCGAGCAGAAAGCAAGAGTGTATATAAATATATAAAGTATATAAATATGCATAGTAATGAAGGAAGGGAAGTGTGTGCACACAAGTGCAGATATGACGAGAAGGAAGGAGGGGGAGAAGCAAAGAACAATTGATTATTAAAACCTTAAGGCAGAAGGACTTGCTTGGCAGCTAACACATTTTAAACAAGAATTACATCCAGCAGCTTATGCATGGATGTGTATGTAGGTTTCCATTTTCTGAATGCTTGATACAGGAGTGATAGCTTTGAAATTAAATCAATTTCTTCACCATGTACTTTTTGTGCCTGACTAAATTTGTGGTTGTACATTGTAAATATTTTTTCGTATCCAAGCTAAATGTAACACCAGAATTTATCAGCATACATGTGAACTGTGCAGTGTATACATCAGCTTTATCCACTTGCACTTGTAAAATAGTAAAATGACTGCAAATGTCATAGTTTTCGAATTAATAATCCATATTGTCTAGTGTGGTTTTTTCTGCCAGTTCAACTAAAGAGGTATGTGTCAGCAACTTAGCACGGAGCCCATGGTCTAAAACTAAGGCTCATCAAAATCAGCAAACATTGCCAGAGTTCAACTGGGACTGAGCACTCAACATCAGTCAACTCATTTTCAGGGCTTCAGAAAGAAAACAATGTTTTCTTTCTGAAGTCCAAAGAATTCATAATTCTCCTGATCTGCTTGAAACATAACAGGCTCAGCCTTCTTCTAACTAAACTAGGAAATCCCTCCTAGAAAAATCCAAAATGACTATGTTCATAGGAGGAGTACAAAACCCCTGCTTTACGGTGTACCTAAAGACCACTTCAGCCCCAAAGGAGCTGTTCAGACAGCAGGCAGGAAGATGCTCAACCAGTTTAACTGCTTAACCAAAACACAGGCTCCCCAGAAATACGGATCTTCAGGAACTATCTTGCACCTCTTACTGCAAACCTTATTCTTGATATGGCAGTTGAACCCATCAACAAAAATTTCATCCTCCTTCCCCTTTCATGAGCTCCTTCCTGAAGAACAGTCCAGTTTTATGGCTTTTTGTAAGTCCAGGTAAATGGGATCCTTAAGGCTGGGAGCTGCAATAGACACATGACTCATCTCTTTAAAATGTTTCACCTCAGTTTGGGAAATGCTGCATGACACAATGATGAACCACAAAGTTTTCCTGTCTTACAGCCTCTATGATGGCTATCATCAACAGGGGCTGCATCACTGCCTATTCATAGGTCCTAGTTTTCGAAGTACACTTTTCCTTGTACTTGGGGTAAAGGGATCTTAGCCACACTGAAAATATCAGCTTGATAAAACATGGAAGAGGAAAGAGAAAGGGACCTCATTTGTTGTGTTCAGCAAAACTTCTGGACCCACAAACAGGTATTCTCTCTCAGGAAAGGAAACCTTCCCCCCTAACCTTTTTAAAAGCTACTACTACTGCTTTCAGAGCAGGGAGGATCCGCCTTAAAACCTACTGACTTCAAAACCTTATCTGTGAGAAAAACAAAAGATAACTTCAGTGTAAAATGACACAGCACGATGATAGTTTGCAGTGAAGGTTTAAAATAGGCCATATTACCTGCTATTTCTCTTCACAGCTGGTAAAGCACTAACCAGGTACAGTAAAGATCTCAGAAAGCCAACTAGTGACAATTAATGCTGAAAATACGATCTGATAAGCCATTTCAGCCCAGGTTTTGTGCCTGTTGTTTCTGCAATATGTGATATTGAATACTTGAGAGCTCTCAAAGACCTGGGTGTTCACTTCTAAGCTTTGTCCAGATAGAGAAATTGGTTATAGTTAACTTTGAATTCATAATTTCGCTCTATTTCCACAGAACTCCTAGAAAGGGCAACACTTAGTAATGAGATTTACATCCTCCAAACTACCAGTGCACAGTGACAGGATGTAAGTGTATCTACATGGTTAATTAATTTACAATATTTGGCTTAAGTAAAGCGGTGGAAAAGTTGGAAGACTTGCTACCATAAAGCCTTAAAATGAACACAGATTACTGAAAATTCAAAGCCACAAGATTTGCCTTTATTGACTAGAACTTTACACAGCCAGTGATGAGTTAATAATCAAACACTACTCCTGGATCAGTAACGTCAGTGATATCAGGCATCTTGCATAAGGCTCTCTGGTTATGTGGTGATTAGGGATTTTCTGCACAACTACAAGTCCACCTAATCACAGATATCTGGGCTGATCCATGTTAACCCCCAGAACTGAAAGCTGACAGTCTGTTCCCATGCTTAGGCCCAGGGACAAAAGCTAAAGCCACCTGAACGTTCTTGCTGGCATGTACAAATTGTAAAACCATGTGTGATTATAAAAGCTGCAATAACCTAATGGTATAAGGTACCATTTGGATCAGAAGCACTTCAAGCTAATGTATTATTTAACATTTACCTTCTAACTTAAGCTCCTAGACTTCAAAGTCACTGCACAGAACTGGAGTTCCCCTCCTCTGCACATACCCACTGGATAAAGTTAGTTTGGACTGTATTTGTCTTTTTGAGCTGGCACTCAGAGGATGCTCTGTATAGGACTTGCTTTCCTTGTTACTGTCGGCTATTTCCTTGCTCCAGTTTCAACCACCATAAGAAAAACAGCCCTTCCTTTTCCCATACACCTTTCCAGAATTATTCAGAATGTTTCTACTAACACTTAATAATGAAAGCGAAACTGAGAAAGGTTAGTGCACAAATATGGCACCCTGTAGCCAGTGTGGCTGTATTGATGGTGCTTTTCATAACCAGTTTGGCAGACAATACCAACACTCTGCATCTCAAGGAAGAGTCCATGGCAGGCTCTGACGATGCAGATCAAAACTGAAGTACCATCAAACGCCAGCCCCTTGCCGGAGCTGTTATTAGCCAGTAGATGGCTCCCTTAACCAGGTTAGCAAGTAAAGGGGTGTGCACGGGCAGATCACCCTGCAGGAGGCTACCCAGGACAGATTCCAAGGGCATTCTCCTGATTACTACTGCACCAAAGCAACTTTCCCACAGTAACGATGAGAGAAATCTGGTTGCTGTCTGCCAAATTCCTACTAGACCAGATTTGCATTCATGGCTAAAATTATGTCCATATAGAAAAGGACTTCTCAATATTCATAACCTAGTGTGGAGACTTTAGGAAGTTTTTGCTGAGCTTCTCTATCCCATCTACTCATGTGATGATCCAAACCCTGACTTTACAACACCACCTGCCCTTTCTGGGAGCCAAATCCCACCTTCTCCTGTCTCACTGGCTGCACTAATCCAACAGCAGCATTTACCCAGCAATAACTACCAACCTGTGCCTGCAAACAGAAGTTGTGCCTCCAGGACCACTCCTGTCCTTACCAGGAGGTAATAGCAGATTGGGCTTGAAGCACCTGGCTGCTGACAAGAAACAGCATTTAGTTTTGAGGGCACCTTATGCTGCTATTCCCCGTCTCCAAGAAACCACAACATGCTGCCACTTGCATCCCGTGAGCCGCACTACAGCCACCACTGTATACAGGACAGTGCAAAGAATGTCTTGACAATGGCATTCATATCTACTTTCACAGCTCTGGTTTTCCTCAAATGGCACCAGATGCAAACTTTTAAGCATTCAGTTCCAATTTTAGACACAGCCTAAGATGTAACATACCTGATTAGCACATGGGTGATAGTCTTGAAACTACATCTTTTTTTTTTTTTTTTTTTTTTTAAAATGAACAATGAATTGGTTGTTACTCTGTTAGAAATCTGCATATAAGAAAATATCTACCTTCTTCCTCACATGGTAAAATACAAAATAAAGACTTTTAGCATACTATGCAACATCACTTTGGTTGGCAGAAGCCACAATCAAGGCAAAATGCCCAGTCTGCATAAAGGATTGTTTACCAATAAAGCTGCAACCTAAAAACTGCATAGTGATGAAATGGACTATTTCCAAGTAGGCTTGGTGTTTCATTTCTCAATATCTCAAAATCGCCCATGTCCAATACAAGTCTAACTGATACAGCATACACTCTTTCCCCCCAGAAACATTTCCTTTAGTCTTCATAGAATCATAGAATGTTAGGGGTTGGAAGGGACCTCTAGAGATCATCTAGTCCAACCCCCCTGTTGGAGCAGGAATACCTAGATCAGGTCACAAAGGAATGCACCCAGGCAGGTTTTGAAAGTCTCCCAAGAAGGAGACTCCACAGCCTCCCTGGGCAGCCTGTGCCCGTCACCCTCACAGTAGTTTTCCCTCACATGGAGGCGGAACTTCCTATGTTCCAGCTTGCACCCATTATTCCTTGTCCTATCACTGGGCACCACTGTGAAGAGACTGCCGTCTTCCTCTTGACCCCCACTCCTCAGGTATTTATAGACATTAACAAGATCCCCTCTCAGCCTTCTTTTTTTCAAGAATAAACCTTCATAGGAGAGATGTTCAAGTCCCTTGATCATCCTTGCAGCTCTCCGTTGTACTCTCTCCAGTAGATCCCTGTCTCTCCTGAACTGGGGAGCCCAAAACTGGACACAATATTCCAGGTGTCGTCTCACCAGGGCAGAGTAGAGGGGTAGGAGAACCTCCCTAGACCCGCTGGACACACTATTCTTAATGCACCCCAAGATACCATTGGCTCTCTTGGCCGCAAGGGCACATTTGCTGTCCCATGGACAACTTACTGTCCACTAGGACTCCAAGGTCTTTCTCCATGGGGCTGCTTTCCAGCAGGGCGACCCCTAATCTATACTGGTGCCTGGTGTTATTCCTCCCCAGATGTAGGACTCTACACTTCTCCTTGTTAAACTCCACGAGGTTCACCTTTGCCCAGCTCTCCAGCCTGTTCAGATCTCGTTGGATAGCAGCACAGCCTTCAGATGTGCCAGCCACCCCCCCAGTTTTGTGTCATCAGCAAACTTGCTGAGGGTACACTCTACCCCTCATCTAGGTCATTGATGAAGATACTGAACAAAACTGGACCCAGTACTGATTCCTGAGGGACACCACTGGCCACAGGCCTCCAACTTGACTCTGTGCCGCTAATCACAACCCTCTGAACTCTACTGTTGAGCCAGTTTTCAATCCACTTCACAGTCCAATCATCTATCCCACATTTCTTGAGTTTTCCTACGAGCATGTTATGGGAAACAGTATCAAAAGCCTCACTGAAGTCAAGGTCTATGACATCTGCTGCTCTCCATCTACCCATTTGGTCACCCTTTCATAGAAGGGTATCAGATTAGTCAAGCAGGATTTCCCCTTAGTAAATCCATGTTGGCTACTCCTGATAACCTTCTTTTCTTCCATTTGGTTAGAGATGGCCTTCAGAATGAGCTGCTCCATCACCTTTCCAAGGACACAGGTGTGAGGCTGACTGGTCTGTCGTTGCCTGGGTCCTCCTTCTTGCCCTTTTTGAAGACTGGAGTGACATTGGCTTTCTTCCAGTCCTCAGGCACCTCTCCTGTTCTCCATGATTTTTCAAAAATGATGGAGAAGGGCTCAGCAACAACATCAGCCAGCTCTCTCAGCACACGTGCATGCACCCCATGGGGGCCCATGGATTTGTGCGTTTTCAGTTGCTCCAAGAGGTCTCTAACCCAATCCTCACTGACCAGTGGAGAGTCCTCCTCGCTCCAGTTTTGCTCCCCTTACTTCTAGCGACTGGGATTCCTGAGGGCTGATCTTAGGAGTAAAGACTGAGGCAAAGGCATTCAGCAATTCTGCCATCTCTGCATCCTCTGTTATCATATCTCCCATCTCATTTAGCAGTGGACCCACTCTCTCCCTACTCTTCCTTTTCTCTTTGATGTATTGGAAAAATTTCTTCTTGTTATCTTTCACCTCCCTAGCCAGGCTAAGTTCCAAGAGAGCCTTGGCCTTTCTTGTTGAGTCTCTACACACACTGACAGCATTTCTGTAATCTTCCCAATTAACCAGACCCTTTTTCCACATTTTGTAAATTTCCCTCTTCCTTTTGAGTTTTTCCAGGAGCTCCCTGTTTATCCATGCAGGTCTCCTGCCTCCTGTACTTGATTTTTTTTTTTTTTTAAGGGAATACATCTATCTTGCACTTGGTGGAGATAGAGTTTGAATATATGTCTTAACACTATGTTTTCCCCAATAACAACTTGGAAAGGCAAGGAGCTGTGGCTGAAATTGCTTTCATTTCCTTTAAACATAATTTCACTTGTCAGCTTTCAGTTTTATTGGATACCTATGGATCAATTTTATTACTTCTGGTTATTACACTGTTACAGATTTTTGAACTACCAAACTTTACCCTCTCACACTTTTTTCTTATTAAAATATTAGAAAAGAAAAACAACAACAACAAACACCACTCAGAAAAAGCATCTTCTCATCTTTCATCAACTGTCTTGGTTGTCTAGTTTTTACCATTCAGTGAGCTGACTTCCCTTAAAGTATCAGCAAAGAGCCCATGTTGACATACTGAGTTGCTGTGTGTTAATCACAGTATTTGGAAACTGGAGTTGTGTTGGCCACTGCAAAAGTGAGGCAGGAAGCATTTGCCTGAACCTAAAGTCTGTAGATCAAGATTTAAGATTTTGTTCCTACCTTACAAGGAACTTAAAGTGCGCAATATAACAGCTTAGCTGACATAAGCTAATTTGTTAACTCAGGAGTCTATCTGAGGTTTCGGATACAATGAATTTGATAGCTCTCCTCTCAGCTCAAAAGTGAAAGAGAATCTCCAAACATTCAAAGTAGAATGTCAAAGCAGTAAAAATAAATAAAACCACAAGAAAACAAACAACCAAGAAAAACCCACTATTCTGTTTTACAAAAAAGGAAACCCCCACAACTCAAAATTGTTTTCAACAACAAATATGTAATTCTTCCTTGCAGATGACCTACAAAAAACTTTTTTAAACATGTAGCCCTGTGCTATTTTTCCCATTGACAGTTTATAAAATAACACACATAACATGTCTCTTCTGCTAAAAAAAAAAACCCTCTTCCCTTTAACCCACATTTTCTTAAACTGTAGGAATATGAATAGCAGAAAATTTGATCTTTCCTGGCTTTGTTGGAGAGGTATTGAAGACTCAGACACTTGCAGCTAAACTGACAACACAAGAAAGCTGAATTTTTAAAACCCAAAGCACTAGTCATCGAAACGGAGTATGTACAAAAAAAAAAGCTGAAAACAGACTGACTAAAAATATTTTCTCTTTCCAAGTAGATCAGTCATCACTTATCTTTTGTACTAGTTCTCCGGGCATCTTAATCTAGCTTTGATAATGTCTCATAGAAAAATATAAAACCCCTTCCTTTTAAGTTGCAAAAAAGCAAACGCCTCACAAGCCAAGATTTCCTCTCTACTCTCAGCTCACCTTTAAATGCTGTCAGTGGCTCTGCATGCTGCTCTGGCCGCTTACCAGAGCTCCACAAAAGAGAAAGGCTCCCCAAATAAAAAGAAAATAGTTTGAATGCTTTTAGTATTTTCACTTTTCTTTGTCCCAACAATGCAGCTCTGTCCTGGGAATGAGCGCACGCGGCCACACACAGTGTGCCATTCTCCCGCTGCCGTCCCTGCGGAGCGCCACCGCCCTGAGCCGCTGCCCGGCCGTAACCTCGGAGGAAGGTCCCCGTCCCACCGAGCAGCAGAGCCCAGCGGACGCAGAACCTGCTTCCAACAAAGCCTGCATTCACCAGAGTGAGCGCAAGGCAGACAGTCAGCAAGGCACGAGCAGCACAGCGGGAACAGGGAGATAAGACAAGTGCTAACGCTATCAGCAGTCCCAGGATTGATGACATTTCCACGAGACTGAGGGAAGGGAACTGCTATGGGTTTCACTACCGTATTCTCAATGAAGCACCTGCTTTTAAAGTCAACCAAAATATTCCTAGTGAAACTAGGGTATGCAGGCAGACTTTCAAAAGAGTGCACTTCTGTCTTGAAGAACAAAGAGTTTCCTAGAACTGCCTTACTGTCCTGATTAAACACAATCATTAAATGCTAAAGAGATCCTAAACAATATTGAAAGTTGACCTCAGCCACATTTCCTCTGCTGTCACATTCCTTGCTGTTCACTAAATCTGTATACTGCACCTTCTGACAAATTCTCTACATTCTGTGCTGTTTGGAACAAATTCCAGAATACTTTGTGGAGAACTAGCATGAGGGAGCCTGAGCTCAAAGCTCCCTGGAAGAAATCACTTACTGTAACTGGAGAAGCTCTAACCATAAGCCCAGAAGACACAGACTTCTGGTATTAAAAAACTTCTCTAGTCACTAAAGCATTGAAACTGCACATTCTTTGCATTCAGGGGGAATCTCTCAACACAAAATCTTTACCCCCACAGCAAGCACAGATCAAACACTTAAAAGACAAACACCACCTCAGCAGTGCCAGCAGTTTTCCTTCTTTTAATCTTGAGCTCAAGCTGGGCAATAAACTGCTTACTATGGAGCAACAGCAGAGTAAAAAATCTAATCCAGCCTCATGAGAGGACGGACAGAAGAGATTTGATTTCACCCCTTCAGCATCGCAATAGGCAGCAGCTCGCAGGCTGATTTTTAAAAAGCAAACTCCAGCGGCAGCAGTTAATAAAAATGCTGAGCCTGGGCATTCACCAGTGACCCAGGCCTTTGCCTAGCAAACCAGCCGCATCCACCACCCTCATACCACCGGCATCCAAGACAGGAGAAAGCCCCAAGACGTACGGTTTCGGAGGCAGGCAACGAGCCCTCCATGCTGGGTGCGGAGCGAGGGAAGCATGCAGTCTAACCCCAGTGCCCCTCTGCCGGCCAAACATGTTGTACCGCAGTTACGTTAGCAGAGACCAGCTCCAGCCCCGTCAGGCTGAATTCTGCCCTGACAAAGCAGGACCTTGTAATATGAAGCAGTAGTACCCTGGGTGTCTTGGCAGAAGCCCCAAATGCATGTATGAGAAAGCAACTGCAGCTCTGAACAAGCAAGGCATAAACGTACTGCAGAAGAGTTACTGAGTCTGCTAAAAATCCTTCATCGCTGACCCCATCAGGAATACACCTGAAGTGAGAGTCTTGTTTTCTGGAGAATAACAAAACCAAAAAGCAAACTACATCTGCTGGCAATGGTCTTGGAAGTTTATTATAAAAACCAACCAAACAAAACCCCAAGACAGTCTTGAACAGAAAAACATCTCACATTTCCTTCCAACAGGAAGACTCCTGGGGTGAGTGACATGCTTTACACCTCTTCTAGAGCTCCAGGCAAGGTGGACCCTCAAAATCTCTCCCTCTGTAACCTGCCACAGGAGGTTGCTCAGATTCCTATTACAAGTTAAGGAGCTAACTGCAGAGAAACTCAAAACCCGCCCTGCTGAAGATGGTGCAGAAGCTTTGTGCATTGCACAGCCCCATGAGACAAATGGAACATGGGTCACCGGGCCAGGGCCCCCTGCACAGCTTTGGGGTCTCCTACTACAGTTAGGACACCCAGAGAAAAGCAGAAGGAGCCACTGGACTGGAAACATGGCTAAAAGATGTGATGCATCTGGTCTGTCCCACCCTGGTGAGACAGACAGCAAAGTTCTTCCGGGAAGCAGCTATGGAGCCTTTCTCCTGCCCTCCTCCACCAAGCAGAAATCCACATGCCATGATGGGCAGAACAGATCCTGAGCAACTCTGACGGCATGAACGAGCTCTCTGGGGAAAACTCGTCAAGACGAGGCTTTTACTTTATGCCTTGAGTAAGCAGAGCAAGCATACCCTGTATGTTTTGTGAAACTGTTGGGTGGTGAGACAATTTATTCTTCTGGGGAAGGAGAAGCGAGAGAAGATCCTTCATAGCTTACTGCTCCACAGTCAACGGTGTTTGCCATCTATTCATAACAGTCTATCCTTAAAAAGAAAGTTATCTTTAAAAGATGTTAATTTATTCAGCAGGCATGTTTTCACATCCATTATGTTCTGTTAATTGCTCATCAGCCTGTTTGCCTGTACCATATCCATTCAAGGAAAGCAGAGCTGGATGCTAAGTCTAAGAGACACCACACTCTGTATTTGCCTCAGAGCTTTTCAGGTCACAAACACAGATAATCTACACCAGTATATTCTCTGGATTTGTAATAACTATCTGCTTAGTAGTAGCATGGTAAGTTTATGACGATCCTGTTTCAGGGGAAGTCTGCTGTTACAAGTTGTCCCAAGGGTGGGTGGCCCACCAGGATTCAGCCTCCAACGCCAATCTGCCAGCTATTCCCACCCAGGTGGTTTCTGCGTTTGCAGCCCTGCTCGACAGCAACACGAGCAAAGGCCTTGCTCACAGACAGAAAATGAAAAAGGTGCAAGAACTGCAGAAATATTTAGAAAAACTGGTAACAACAAAAGATTGGCTTAAAAACAACAAGTGATGTGCTCCTGCTTCCACTCACCTCAACATTAAACCAAGCTCAACAAGCTTGGTTTTCTGACTTAACTGCTTGGGTTCACAGTTTTGGGAAATAACCACATTTCAAGTTTAACCAGTGAGCACACCTTTTGCTCTTATAGCAGTCCCTGCCAACTGATCAGGAACTTTGATCAGTTTTTAAAGGGAACCTTGTCCCATCTGCTTGTGTAGCAAGTGTATATGTAGTTTTAGGACTAGCAAGCTCTAATTCCACAGTGAGAGCGTGAACCTTTGCAGAAGCCACCGTAGTGGAGGGATCATTGAAAGTCCTTCTTGTACCCATCACTTTATTTCTTTTTTTTTTTTTTGGTAAGAAATTTAGAAAATTTCAGATGTCTCAGTCTGGGTCAACTTAAATCATGTCCTAAAAAGTGCATAACAATTAATTAAGGAAGCTTTGGTCTCACTCAAGTCGGTACATTTCTAGGTGTTACTGTAATAATGCATCGATTTCAATTGTTGGCTACTCAGATGGATGAAAAGGTCTCACGTGGGTCCCAATAAGCCCAAGATCACCTCTCCAAATGGCTGGCAAGCAGTTTACAGCTGCACAGAGCTTTGCCAGGCCACCACCAGCCTGACTGGCTGGCCAGTCACTGCCCACTGGCATTATGTACTTCCAAAGCCCCACTGGAGTCCACGGCTGCTCCACACGCACACAAACGCTCTCAGCACATGCTGCTCCAAAAGGCTGTGTGCCCGCATGGCAGTGCCACAAACAGTACACAAACCTTGAACTCGCGTTGAAGGAAAATTTGTTGCTACAGGAATAGAGAAGGATAGAGAAATTCTTAAGCTTCCATTACTTTATAACAATAGCTTACAAAGCAAATGGCAAAGGCAGCATCTTCCTCTGCCGATGGATGCCCGTTCCTGCTCCAGGCAGCATCTGTCCACACTGTCCCCAGCTCCGTAACATCATCTTGCTCACAGCTGCTTCCGGAGCTGCCCGGTGACCTTTCAGTAAAATCACCCCAGATAACCAAACAGTTACAGCAGTTTCATTAACCCAGTTTACTTGGACAAATGTTTGGCAGTTAAAAGAGGACAGTGAAAGTTACACAGCAAAGTCCACTAAAAGCACTCTGTTTTCCAGTTGTGTAACCTTCAGCATCCATCTCATGAAAGGGAGCCACATACAAGCAGACAGTGATGTCCCGACGAGCAGGGCTGGAGTCCTGCCTTCTCACTGTACCAACTCTAAGTGCTTAACAACTTTCCCCATTCAAAAACCTGGCTTCAAAGTAGACAATAAAACTTTTCTGAAAGTACCTAGCTGTTCTCTGCTTCCTGACTGAATTTTTTCCACACATTTTTAATGAAAATTGGCATTGATAAGCTGAAGACAGCTCAGCTTTGTTCTAAGACAACAAAGAGTATACAGAGAAGATCACACACAAACTTCACCTAGGAGACAGTCAAAAGTAGTGCAAGAAGATACCCACTCAGAAGCAACTCTGCTGAATAACTGCAGAAGAGTATCTCATGTTGTTAAAAATAGAACTAATTTCTGCATTGGTAGATGGAGTTTCAGTCAAAATATCCACTGAGCCACTTGAATAATTAAGTGTTGCTTCTCCATGGCATAACAAAGCATTTAATGCAATTTACTCCCCTTTCTATAAAATGTGATATAAATACCGTTTGCTAATGTTTCAGCAACGAAATTAATAGAAATAAGGTTTTTAATACTGTACAGCAAGCCTCTACGTGAAATACTACCATGGCTGCCAAGACATTCTCTACACACAAGCTATTTCATCTTTCAGGTAATTACCTCCTGGAATACAGCAGTCAACCTAGAAATGAGGTGTACTAAGAAGAAAGCGGAAGAAACTCTAGACTGGTAATCCTAAGTAAACTGAAACACATGGCTAGACAGAATGACAGATAGGAGCTGATGCACGGTGAGATTTTTTTTTTAAAAGTGTATGCACATTTTTAAAACAGCTACATGTAAAAGGCAATTTTTATGGTAATAGACACTGCATATTGCATAAAACTGCTTGTATTTCATAGAATCAAGTTTTCTTTTCAAATCTTTTTAGCTTTTCATCTCTATTTAGAGAAACTTCAGACAACTGCCTTCTTCCGCATACCAACTAGAACATACTACATGAACTACTGAACAGTTATTTACCCTTCTTACAGGCCTCCAGGGGTAACAGCTATATACAGTT
Organism: Podargus strigoides; assembly: GCA_028020825.1. Classification (NCBI taxonomy): domain Eukaryota; kingdom Metazoa; phylum Chordata; class Aves; order Caprimulgiformes; family Podargidae; genus Podargus; species Podargus strigoides. The sequence continues at coordinate 311,163 of CM051629.1, read as the reverse complement.
ACCCCCTGCTACCTCAGTAGCTATTTTCAGTCCATGAGGGCACAAAGGGCTCTGCATCTACCTTACAGCTCATGTTATCATCAAAATTCTGTTCCTCAAAGTCTCAGTCTAGCAGGATTCCTGGGTTATAGCATTAAATCAGCTGCAGCTTTCAAAGAAAGTTTAAGTCCTGAAAGGAGAGCAAATATCTTAAGATTTGTCTGTGCTGAAGCCGTTTGCTGTGAAGTTATGAAGGCTGCATAGGAAGCACTTTAAACATTTAAAAAAAACCCCAACAACAACAACAAAACCAAAACCCACACAATTTTTTTACTGCAAGGGTGATCAAACACTTCTCTGGAGGAGATAGTAAATGGCTGCTCAGGTGGTAAATGCCAGTGTAATAGCTAAATGCTGCATTTACATCATTGCAGCACAGAGAATCTTCTACTCCAGCCATGTGTGGGAATGTGGCAGCGTGGGGCTCTGGTCTGGGAGATGTCCTGTCATCAGAGGCTCCAAGGAGGTCACAGACACAGGATCAGCTCCGCATGCTGACTGGTGAGATCGAGCCATGCAAACTTACAGTCTTCACCATACACAGTATACATATAAGCCCTTCAACACATCTTAATACTTTAAATGTTTTTTCTCTCTAAACTTTCAAGTTAAATAACGTCAAATTTCCCTTAATCCTTCTAAAACCATGAATTATATACAGTTAAAAAATAATACAAAGGTCACATTCCAGATGGTTGATCAATAAAAACATCCTGAAGCAGTCAGTCAATGCAACCTGACCATGAAGGGCCAGGGCATGAGCAGGTAGGAAGAGGATGGTCTTTGAGAAATGTCCAAGTGCACTAATACTTGTCCACTAGATGAGCTGCGACAAGAATTCAGGGATGATATCTAGAAACTACAGAACAGCCTGAAAAATCAGGTTTAATGAACCATAGAGAGCAAAATGCAAGCCTGCTAAAAAAAGCACTGGTAAAGACATACAAATTTCACTAACTGTCCATTGTACACCAGAGTGGTCAGAACTTCTTGGCTTCTACACCTAGACTGTATGCGAGTGGAGGAGCTGGCACTTTGATCCACCTTTCGTCCCCAGTTTTGCCCCAGGCTCACTAACCAGTCTCGCGTTCTCTATCCTACACCGGCAGGAGAAGCGTGTTTTCCTTCTAAATCCAAGCAGCCAGGGCCTGTAGGAATGAGCCTTCTCTGCCCCAGCAGGGAGAGCCAAGCTCCCCTACCCCTGCCAGGGCGCGTGATCTCTTTGGTAACCCAATGCTGTACAGCTGTCGGCAAGAACCCGATCCCAGCTCCACCAGCATTGACACAGCAGGGCCAACTACACAAGTAACGAAGCAAACAGTATGGACACAGACAATCAACATCAGCAAAAAGACTTACAGGCTAGTCTGTCCACAGTAACTAAACACAAGAGCTTCTTTAGTTAAAAGCACTGAGAGCAGGATTAAAACTCACCCCTTCCTTTACCTTATTTTCACTGATATATATTTAACCCAGCCTACATATAAGGTTAAAAAAAAACAAACCAAAAAACAGCCTATGCTAATTAGCAACTCAACCACCAACCTGAGCAGCAGCAACACTGCTCAGAAGAATGACAGGACATCTGACCCTGAAGAACTGCTATGGAAACAACACTGCAGAATAAGGAATAAATTACTTTCAAGTTAAATTTTCATACCAAAGTTCACACTTCAAAATGAGTATAATCATTTCACTCATTTGCGTGAAGCTCTCTGACTAAGGCAAACTCGTGTGGGCTTCTACTTCCCCTACACGAAATTACAGCGTGCAGTGCAGGCGCAGAGCGAGCTAGACATTGCCAGGAAGACAGTGCACAGCACTGTGTACCAAAGCATCTAAATATACGGGCTTCTTTAGAAATTAAATGCCAGATTAGTAAATCTTCCCAAGCTACCACAGCAGAGCTGCACGTCTCTTCCTAAACAGACTAAAACCAGAAGATGACAAACATTACTAGATCTGTCTGCTCTGTTGAGACCAGAAGAGTAGAAGAACCTGAAGTTCTTCCCCCTCAGCTTGCTAACGAGTTTAATTTTGAACGTTCTAATTTTAAAGTCTTTCTTTAAACATTTCAGATAAGCTTTATCACTGACAAATAAGAAACTGACAGAACTGAAGGTTTGGGTTGGGTTCCCCCCTCCCTCATTAAACTGGAAGATGAAATAGCTACTATGTAAATGTCAGAGGCTCTGTTAAATAATATCTGGAATACGTAAGCAAACAGCACCAGAAAAGAAACCATACCTTACAATACTGTTATGGGAGACAAAACAGGAACGGTGTTTGGGCTGGAGAAGAAAAATAAGTAACTACATAACTCCAAAACACATTGGGAGCGTCATCCATCTAGTTAACTACTTATCTGGAAGGCAGCTGAGCCGAAGAGGCACAGAGAAAAACACCAGAATGGGGAGAGAAGGGAAGGAGACTGCATGCCAAAGATATGAAAGCATGCAATTGTGGCAGATAATTAAGAATTCTTATTTAGTCTCTCTCCCTCACTCATCCAGTGTTTTTTAGTGATCGAGGCACGAGGGAGGGAACACTTCCAGCTCAGCTGAGGAGGAAATTACATTGCAATCAGCAGAGGATCTACAGTGCAGGACTGTGGCAGCAGTAATGCGACCCGCTCCAAGAAACGGCCGCAAACAGCTCCCTCGCCAAGCGTAACGTGTATTCTCCAGGGGCAAACTCATGCAGACCGAGGCCACTTCTCAAGACAGCAAAGAGAACCAAACACCATAGAAAATTTTTTGTAGGATGAATCTATAAGAGCAGGATTACTGGAGGAAGGCAGTGCCAGGGGAGTGCCTGCAAAGAGTTGTCCTCTGGGTTTCACATTCACACAACAGATCTACAACAATTCCATCCATTTGAACGCATGATTTTTACTTACTCAAGGGATTTTTTTGCCAGATGAGGATTTTGCAAGGACACAATTTCAAAGTTTAACAAGTGGGATAGACATGTCTAACTAATTTCCAGTGACTCTTCAGTGACATCTGCAGCAAGGTCTGAGCAACAGTACCAAGTTCCATTTTTCCTGAGGAAACGAGATGATCTAGATGCCTCTAATCCAGGTTCAATGTTTCACATACAGAAAAGAGAATCTCCTATACAGACAATCACTTTGTATCATTCACCACTTTTAGGGAGCCACTATTTGTACTCTTGCTGGGTTAGGACAGCCTAATATTAAAAACACTCAAAGAGAAGAACATGTTTCTCCATACACAACAGTGAAGTGCAGCGCATACTGACTTTTATTAGTATTAAGATAATATGAAACAGCACAGTCCTGAACTTTAAATATCTAACGAAACACTCAGGTCTAGGCTCATGTAAAGGCATATTCTCTGAACCTTCACAATTCTCCTGCCTCTGTCAATTCAGATGGACAATAAAACCACCAGTAGAGATTTACAATAAAATGCTAAAGTTGACCACTGTATTAAATTACAATGAAAGCTATTTTTAAAAAGTTTGGAATTAGCATCAGACATTAATGTACATGCAGAAATACACATGTGCACACTCACACGCACAGCCCAGCTGACTCCCCAGCTCCTGCTACACCTGAAGCAACACACAGTGGCACCAAACATAAGCAAAAGGTCCCTGGGCATAACACTGAAATTCCTCAAAGGACAGTAAGGAGGGTCCAGGAGTTCTGAAAAAAGCAGGAATCTGGAGTGCAGTGTACTCTGTGTTGTTCTGTGCTACCTCTGGCCTGGAAATTTTGGCTCAAATCTCAGGATTTTCAGAGAGCAGCAGCACTATTCAGAAATTAAATTTGTGTAGAACACAAGAATTCTGGCAAAAGAGAAAAGAGCAACGAGCAGGGACAGAGGTGTGGAGTGTAAACATAGCAAAATGCTGGTGAAGCTGCAGATATGCAAGCCCAAATTTTTCTAAGTTAGTCTACATGGCATAATGAAGACAAGATACCTACTCTAGCTTCAGCCAGAATTGCCCAGGTACCAGGAGAAGTCCACATCTGCTAGTATGGACCAAGCCTCTTTGTAAAGCATGGCAGTCCATTTATCAGCTCTGTTTGTTACCAGCTAGACCTCTTTTTGGTGGGCAGAAAAGCTCTGAGAACTTCAGTAGAAATGCTGAATATACATATTCGTTACTTTCAAATTACAGTAAATTAGCTCAGGTTCCCATGACTTCATACTGCTTCCAACAGTCAAAGAGTTAGGATGCCAAAACACAGGGAGGATGTTCCTTGAAATCTATGTTCTGCTATTCAGTCAAGATTCATTAAAAAACAGGCTCAAACAAGCATTTGGTCCATTAAAAAAGTCAATGTGATTTAAACCCGTTATTATTTCTCCCCTTCCAACAATGCTTCTTGTTTTGTTTTTAAACAAGGTATGTCCAACCACAATTAACTTTCAGCAGAGAGACAGAGGGACAGAGAGGGAGAAACAGAGTGAGACGTACCACAGAGCAGGAAGAAAAGCACTGACCTTTACCTGGCAGTAAGACACATTAATGCTGCAAGGCATTTTTTGGAAGCTATAATAGAACGTAGCTATCAATGTATAGGTGGGTGCCATGGCCTCATTCTTCCCTGCAAAAAAAATACTTTAATGTTATTTATAGGTTAAAAGGAAGAAAAGAAAAAGTCCTATACCTGAATGTCACTGTACTCTCACAACGCAGATAGGGATCACACGCAACCCACATAAGACCTTTTCTGTTTCAAAGTTCTGGGCTGCTTCGATTGGCTGCATTAATGCGAACAGCGGCACTGAAATGGATTTGCCTGTGTGTGGATCACAGCAGACAGTCATTCAAAAGTCAATTAGCATAAATATTCCCTTCAAAGAGAAGACTGCTTTAGAAGTTGCTGGCAAAGAAGGTATAGACAAAGAACATTGGAGAATGTGTTTAACAGTCAAGGTACTGCTGCACAAAAGCAGCTTAACACAAAACATCAAGTAATTTTTTTTTCTTTACCCTTGGAAATGGGAAGGGGGGTACTAGATACTTGTCTTCATGTTATGAATACAAAGCCTTGCTAACACTGTGTCTGAGCTCTAGTTAGGTTAGCATGCAATTCTATGAGTGTGTGAAAACAAGTACAGCAATACAGAGCTCCTTGGCTGGATACACTTGGGAGGAAAGAAGCAGCAGCAGCAGCAGATACACCTCCCACAGTGGGGTCCATTGGTCTCAGAGGTAGCAAAACTGAATCACAACAATTTAAAGCCATCTGCTCGAGGTCATTAAGACGGAGAGGTACAGAACCCATGAGCTGCAGTTCCATGGTTCACAGTTTCAATTGAATCTGTGATTGCCCAAAGACTCTAATCACTGACCTACTCCAGTATCCCCGGGGTAGTTCCAGTTTGTTCAGGAGATTTTAATGGGTTAATTTCTGTTGGCAGACATCATCTTGACTACGTAATGTCTGTCCATGTCATATTTCTGCTAGGTGCCTACTGACTATCAAGCTGTTTCTTTCGCTTTCCCTCCTCTTCTGCAACTGCACCCAATTTCGGTGCTGGCTGGACCATCAGTTATCCGTTGTTCCCCGGGGAAGCCAGGGCGGTTTCTTCCACAGGGCTTCTGATCATTAAGAATACCCACGGACCTTCTCCCTGAAATTAAGATTGCCAAGAGTATCTATCACCAAGAAAAACGCCTCTGCCAGCTTCTAAATCCAAACAGAAGAGAAACACACCCACAGGAAATTAACCACACAGAGTATTAGCCACTCTGCATCATGATTAAATGCATCTGATTAAAACATGCTTAATGTATTTAATTTTCCATCTAATAAACCAAATCAGCTTACAGGGCTGGACGACCTCTCTGGTTTCCTTCTCATATCTTTTTCTGCACAAGTCTAAGCAGTGCCCAGGTTGCAACATACTTCCAATCCCTATTGCCCTGATAAAATAGAGGGTGTACAATATTCCAGATGAGGCCTTTTTTAAGGTGTGTGGAATTCCTATAGATAACTATGACATTCAGTATTTCAAGTTATCACAAAGTTTTTTCAAATCCCATACTAATCTAATCTTGGTAAATAATGCCTAGGGTTTTCTCTTAATGAATGCCAGAGCTTTAATTAGACCACCTAGAGGTTGTGCATGGTTGCAACACACTGTGATAGTCCGAGTTAAGTGTATGACACGGGTCAAACCACCAATTTAAATGATGAGCTGCCTCTGAAACCTGCAAGATACCACAGACTCAAAAATCATAAAGAAACCTTGGAATTCCTTCCACATCTGGTTTTGTACCAAACCTTAGCTATCCAAGGTTCAACCCTGGAATGCAATCATCGTCTTTTTGGGCGATGAGTTAGCCAGTCAGTGTTGTAACTGCAGAGCCACCTTGGATGTGAGTAGTTCTCTGCTTATGGTCACACACACACACGCTTCCCCCACGCTCTGCACCTCTCTGCAGCCCTGAAGCCATCAAAGAGAGTTCTCCACAGCCAATACTTCTGACCCAGGTACATGTGAACTGCTGGGTAGTCACAAATGGTTTTCAATTTACAGACCAGACAATGAAGCTTGCATAGAGACCAGCAAATCACCAGGCAAATATTTAAATATCCCCTTAGGAAAAATATCAGAAAAGGAAAGTTAAAGTTCATCAATAGTACATGCATTTCTTGAGCATCAAGAAAGCTTCAACATTTCAGGCCCAGCAACAAAACATAGACAGTCTTTCAAACATGTACTGCTTACTAATAAAATGTGAGAAGAAAATGGCTTGAATGAAGAACCAGGAGGTTCTATAGAACCAGGAGGCCTTTTTCATCCAGCTTATTCTTTTTTTTTTTTTAATTCTTTAATTAAATATAAAATGGTCAAATGTCTTTGCTCTTTGGCAGCAGTTCTGGTAGTCAGATTTGGATGGCTAGATTAAAGGTACTTCAAAGGGAATGAAAAGCAGTATTCAGCTGAGTAATGTGCCTGTTGCTCAATCTCATGATATATATAAATAATATATAGCTGCTGGTTACAGATGGTGTCTGATGTACATCTGATTAGCTAGAGACATGACAGCATGAAACAGCAGGAGGGGCTGGAACACAGCCTTCTCTCTTGCAGAATTAACCATGTGTTCAGAGAGCTGTATCCCTCTAGTGCAGCAGGGATCAGGAGATGTAGATTTTCACTGTAGCAGCAATGACATTCTAGGCTGGGACATCTCTCTCACTCTAAAAGCAAGACATAGGTGAAAGAACACGCATAAAGACACATCCAGTGAGAAATTCTTTCCTTGCTACTGATTAGCTGAATAGTTTGGGTAATCCACAACCTTTTCTACCTGTTCAGTGGACTATCTAATTTTTGAAATGTCTCATTTTGAGTGCTGAAGATCTTGTATTTTATGCAACTATTTACTTCTGGCAGTCTATGTACGAATGCTGTTCTCTCTTCAGCTCCATTATGGTACAAAAAGGATAATTTTACATAATGCATGGCAGCTACAGCATACCTCTGAACTTCTGTAGCTGGTATTAAACAGCATTTTAGGGATAAAAAAATTAAATTCAAAATTAGATGAACTAATATGTAACTCAATGAAAAGACTGAAGGATGGAACAGATCAAGTTATCAGAGTATTGCCAGTACATTACCTTAATTAAGCAACTATTTTATTCAGAACATTAACACTGAAAGCACTAAATAAGTGCAGGAATAGCTCTAAATCTGACAAGTATTTAAATGTATAGCACTTTATCCTACCACATAATAACTATGACTAAGACATAATTTCCCTACTCAGTTCCAGGACTCTGAGTCTCCACTATTAGACTATTATTTTTGAGATTAATGGGCCTGACCCCAAGATATGCCCAACTCCTACTGAAATTAATACTTTGTGCATAAAAAGTAGAGGAACGCCTCTCTTTTTTTTGGGGGGAGGGTGGGGGTGAGGGTGGTCTTTAGCATAAAGAGCAAGGCAACCTACATTTCACTGAAAGACAGAATACACACCAACTAAAATCTTATTTAAATAGAGAAAACTGTTAGAACCTTTGGTCCCATTCCAACCAGTAGCCCCAAATACCAAAGACCTGTGGGCAACAGTTCTGCAGTAATATTTCACATGCTTCACAGTCCAGCCTCCAGTGATACACCTCCTCCACACCAACTTGAAGCTCTTCATCTCCTCGGCTCGTATTGTCCTGTTGACAATGTCATCAGGCTGTGATAAAATATTTCTGATGATAGAAATATTTCTTTCCCCTGTAAGCTTTGTTCACCACCAACAGGATCCTGGGTCCTTCCACATCGATGGTGCAGGCAGTGGGTTTCAGCGCACCCCCAAGGCAGACATGCCTGAGCAAGCAAAAAGAAGCGCCTGCATAAAGGCTATCCCATGCTAATTTAAGCAATCCTTTGATTTTTATTATCTTTGGGAGGAGCGATTCTAGAATTGAAACTTTTACTAGTTATGGATTTTCCAAATGTGACACCAGTGCTCATAGGCTTCCGACAGTTAAGTGTGACAGATGATGTATGCAGATAACAGAGAAAGTATTTTTCTGCATGCAGCACTGGGATTAATATTTTACTTATTGTTACCTCTAAATCATGTGTTCAAAACCCAAGTATTTTCTAAGACACAAAAGATATGAAACCACGTTTAAAAGTAATACAAAAAGCAGGCAAGAAAACTCACTTGCAAGGTCCTGCTAATTTGTAATTGCTGTGGAACATGCTTGTCGTCTCTTTAAGAGCTAACACACTGTAGGGCTGTGAACTTTTTCATGAAATAACAGGTCATCCAGTAATTCCAGTTTAGGGAAAAAGAAGGTGCCCTGTGTTCTTATGAACCCCAGAGGAGGGCCATGGGGATGAAAAGTGACAGCTACAACAGTTTCAGTAGTCAGGGAGAAAGTCTGTTCTGTCATTCTTTAGTATTCCAGCAAACTAAGTTTAAAAACACCAAACCATGCCCCGCAGAAGTGCAGACACTTGTCAAGAAACAGCCCAGGCCGGGCTGGCCGCAGAGGAGCGGGTGCCTGCTCGGCGGGCCATGGGGCAGCCCTGGGGCCACAGCCTGCCCACGGCCATCTGTGCTCTCCCAATCTGCTTTACTCAGTAAGGGGCCTACGAGGAAACAGAGAGGCTGCTGTGGAGAATAATTTCATTTTTTAGCCAAACTGATGGAGACAGATGCTATGACTCGGCTCTATTGAGGCTGTCAGTCCCACAGCAGCACTGCTGCATTCTCAGAGTGCTAAGTACCACTGTACCCTGTGCAGCTCAGTGGGCACCTGGAACAAAGAAATATCCCCAGCCTCTTGCTAACACTAGCCTTTTGTGGACTTAGAGAGGAGTTACCTTGGCATTCTGCACTCACTTTGGCTTACTGAACCAAATGGAAGCTCTGCTGTATCATTTACTCTGAGCTATGAAAGCTTTTGACCATTCTTCCCTGGAAACGTCTTAGCCACTAACCCAGCCAGGACTGCCAGCACCAATGTATTTTCTTGCAAGGACCTGGCCATCAGTGATTTCTGTGGACATCCAGGGTGGCACAGGCACACCCACCACAGGCCCTGCCAGGCGGGTGACACTTGCCACAGACAGGCTGGTGGTGTGGAGCTCGCCCATGCTGGCAGTGCTGCTGGACAGCAACTCCCCAGTCCCCAGCTGCTCACGTTGGAGCTGCCACTGCCCGTGTTCCAGGAGCAGCTCCTGGAGCAGCTATCGTGGCCAGAGCCTGGGGGGTGCACAGCCAAGCTGTGCCTATGTGCAGGGGGCACCAGCCCTGCCAGCAGCAGGGTGTGGGCAGGGGTGAGAAATGGACTGTGCAACTGTGGGCTTTTTATAACCCTCAGGCATCAGGCACACGATGTCTAGGCTGGAATAAGAGCCCCAAAGGCAAAAGTCAGTTTAATGGAGAGAGAACTCATGGAGGAGCCCTAGTACCTGTCAATTTATCTTAAATACAATCCCAAAGATGAAATTCATGGTGTGAAAGGACACTAGAACTCTTATTATTCAAGTCAGGTGTTCCTGTGCCCATCATGGAAGTGTATTATGATGCAGTTACAGTCTGGTAGGAATAGGACTGCAACACTCAACTCTGAAAAGAATTATTTTGGAGGTCACTATCACATCCTTTGTCAAGACAGGGAGTCCCAAAACACATGCCATGGGAATGCTGAAAACTTAAGTTCTCTTGCTCCTGTTATTTAATTTCCTCGTAACTTCATCCAGTGTAAAAGCTTTTCTATGCTTTCTGAAAGGACATAGTTTACATATGTTTACATATGCATTTTTATCATTGACTGTCACATCCCGAATGGAAAGATTTGCAGAATGAGAGCAAACTCTTCTCTGCCTCTGAAGAAACACTGGCTGGGGAAGGAGCCAGCTGGTTTATCACAGGGAATTGAGGGGAGAGGGGCAAATACTACACAAGACAAAATCTCTGCAAAGGACCCCTAAAGGTAACTAATTCAGAGTAAAGATGCCAACACTTGTAATGCTTCCTTTGATCACTGCTGGTAGGAAATTCCAATTGTTATTGCTCTCCAGCCCCATGTAAGCACCTATTATAAAATATGATGATGTTCTACAGAGCAAACTGCCACAAGCTGTGGAATTTCATTATTAAAAGGAAAGATGCGTTTATGTAAGCTGCATTCCATCCGTGGTCTGTGTTTACATCCTTTAACATCGTAAGTCTATTTGGCAATGAGCCATCACAGGCAATTCATGAGACCCCTGCTGGCATGTATATGGGTAACTCTTTGGATTATTAGTAATGTTTTTTCATAAAGAGAAGTCCCTAGTCCTATCTCTAAGATCTCTATAGGTGTAGGCTCACATACCCTATTAATTACCAATGTGGGAAGATGCTTCAGGTCTATTTTACTTCCGCTCTATCATGGTATTCATAAAAGCTGTAACACTGAGACAGGACAACCTCCTCATGAAACCTATGACTTCTACTTCTTAAATCAGAGTGCCAGAAGTGGGTTTTTCTTTTGTAAGATAAAGGTGACAGCTCTGCAACATTTTCCCAGACACTCCTATGAGCAAAATGATGCAGTAGAAGCTCATTCCCTTCTGGAGGGACCCATCTTGCCTAGAAAAATTAATTATATTTCTAATCACTGCCAGTACTCATTCAACACCTGCATGGCCACAAATTCTTGGGAGACCAATCTATATCCCACCACCCCTCAGTGTTGTTTAGACAAGCCTTTTGCCCAATAAACCTTACTAAGCACCTGTGCAGAAGCAGATTCAAAACTAAATAATGTGAGGAGTATACACTGAGATGCTCCAGTTGGTTTTCCTACAACAGTGCTCAAAACAGCCAACACAAGCAAACCCACCTTCCATTAGGAACAACAGGAAGTTTCTGAGTAACTGCCGTTGCACTGGTGGTGATGATAAACTAATCCCCTCCTTGACCCGAGGGAGTGCACATACATGAGTTATGGTGAGGTATGCCAGAGACAGGCTTGCAGCATACCAGAAGGTCTGTTGTGAAGGTGAGCGACCTTCTATCAGTTCCCCCAAACAACAAGTTGCTTCAAGCTGCATCACATCTGCCACGAGAAAAAAAAGGTAATCTAAAGGCAATTGAGCAGCTGACATGGTAACTTATGGGTCCTTTTACCCCCTGAACCATCCAGACAGCTTCGCTCAGCCATGGGTACAGTGATATTATTTCAATTCTGTGAGCAGTGCAGAATTTGAAGAGGCACAGGAAAAGTGTTTGCTGCTCTATTAAACATGAGAATAGAGTTGAAATGCATCAGATTTTCATACCCTCCACTTACTTCTGGCACTCCCCCACAATTAACTGTAGCCAAGCCACATTAGCTATCAGCTCTATGAGCAGTTTTACTGAGAACTTAATGAGAGCTATTATTTTATATATTTTAATAGTGAAGAGATGCTATTTCAGCATAATCCACTGAACTTCCTCTCGATAAATAAACTCAATCCACATCAGTGACAACACAGAGACATTTCAGGTGCTAATAAACCCATACAGTACTTAAGAATAACATAGATCAGCTCAAATTTTTTAACATTTAATATGCTGGTTAAATGAACGGAGTACCAGCACAGTTCACAAAAAATACTTTTTTTGGCCTTTTCTTTCTTTAAACTGAAGGTGGTCTCTTCTAGTCAAAACAAAAATATGAAAGCACTGTTTGCCTCACCTGAATCTCTTCTGGGAGAGCAGAATCTTTAAAAGAAAGGGTATGCATTTTAACTTAAAAAAACTTCCTCAAATACAGTTCAATTTATCTGCATTACTTTCATTTCCTTTCAAACCCAGCTAAAACATCTGGACAAAGTTAAGCTGAGTAAAAGTTGTATACAGTTTTGTACTATCACTCCAAGAGTGAGGGAATTCCCCAACTAAACATAACACAGAAGCAACAGCAGTTCTTGAGGTCTTGAATGACTAATTGCAGACCCTCCAAGGATTTCCAAACAGTGCAAGATGGAAAGTGGTTTGAACCAAAATATTTGGAAAACACTTTGGATACGTAGGGAGGAGAGGAAAAAGAAGGGGGGGAGTGGGGAAACAAAGTGAACAATCTGAGTTTGGCCTGGGGAAGACACATTTGCTAAATCAATCCAAAAGCAATAAAGTATTTTGCTTTTAAAGCTTAACACTAGAGATGCAATAACTTATTACTCAAATTTTTAACAGTTACAGACATTTAAGTTGGCAAACTAACACAGCATCCAAGCAGTAACCCACAAATATAGATACTGATTTGATATATGTGAAATAAGAAGCAACACTTGAAGATAAGTCTGTGTAAAACTTTCCAAAATTCCTGATGCAGATGGGTTATCAAATGCAAACATTTCATAAGTTAGTATATGGTTAAGTGCTTATACAGATCTCCCCAGAAGAGTGTTTCAGAATTTGACAGCCATTATGTAAATAAGAGAAAGGCATTAACCCCATTCATAGAAGGAAGACAAAAGACTGGGAGAGCTTAAAGGATTTGATCAAAGCCATGCAGTGCAAATAGCCACGTAGGAAAGGGAAACCAGCTATTTGAGGCTAAACCCTGTACCACAAAGCCACATCTTTCCTTCCCACATGAAGTCCTACATTTTCTTTGCTCACTTTTTATACACACTAGTGCCAGCGTTTTTCGGTCTGTAGCTCTCAAATCTGCACAGTCACATTCTATTTGAAGCCCCTGCCATTAAATATGGTTCGAAACTGGAATTTTGACCTTGCAACTGAATAACACAGGCACACCGTTTAATAATGTCCTGTTTTATTCAAGAAGTGAATACATTCTGCGAGGAGGTGCTCCAGATCCTACACAGATGTTTGCCAACTTTGAAGTCCAAGTCCAGCAACTATGAAAGAATCAAGATTTTTGCACAAGAAATATTAATGAAGTACTGCATTGTTTTATATAGTCTGTCAGTCATTACATTTTGACTAATAAATATATTAGCAAAATTCTATGCCTTTTCTATAGTTTCCCTCAAAGAGATGACAGAGTGCTTTATAACACCCCTTTTCCCCCAGCCCTCAAACACTCAAACACAAAGGGTCTTCCCAATCCCACTCTAAAGAGTGGCGAGGAGACAGGGAGATGGAAGTTCTCATCCTACCTCCAAACCTAGTTAAATACAATCTGTTTTGACTGATCCTTCACACAACTACACTTTTATTCTGGTAAATACAGACCAAGCTCTCATTTTTTCCTTCAGTTCATCATTCTGTAAAGGTTGTGCATCTTTTACAATTAAAACAAAGAAGTGAAGAAGCTATCAAGGCTAGACAATTGTTTCAAGTAGGCTTGACACAACCAGAGCTAATTCAGTGCAAGACACAATTGTGTCAGATAACACAAAAATGGAGAGCGAGCTAGAAAAACAAATTGGGAACACTTCTCCCACAGTAAAAAAATGAGGGTAAACATTTTTCCAAATCACCCTGCCAGCTTTAATAGACAAGAATTAAAACACAGTTATCCAAAGGAGTTCACTTAAAGCTATTTTGTCTGTCTCATATAAAGAGAGCTTAGATACAAAGTTCGCTACCAACTAGATCAAGTCTCTTTTGAGGGGAAGGTTAAACTGTAGTGTCTGTGGAGACTTCCAGTGATTGCAGGCACAGCTCTTGACATGGAACAAGGTAAACCATTAAAAAATGCAAGTTTCACTTTTTCACACCCCCTAAAAATGGCCACATCAGTTTCAAGATGAGGAGGTACTAAAAAAAAATAAATCACAAATAAATAAGGAAGATACCAACCTATTGCAAAGCCATAGCTTTTCCCACAATAGTCTGCATGATGTGAATTCTGACCTATTTTAAATGCTGACAATAGCATTTTAAAATCTTGGTTAATGCATTTTAAAACCTTTACAAACACACAGGGGTGGGGAGCTTAAATGTAAAGTGAAAATTCAGCTTGCCGTTGAAGTGTCCAATTAATACTACAATTCTTATGTCCAGAGCCAAGACTGCTCAATGGGAATGGTTACATGCAATAACGGGCTGTGCTGGCCGCTCCGTAGAAGTGTTCTTACCTGTAGTGCGCCGCGCAGCCTCGCTTTTAGTCACGGATTGATTTTTTCCAAACGTTTTTCAAACTACACACATTGGATTGATTCAGTGACAAAACTGCAAGACTACATGGATTAACTATTCTCTCCTCTAAAGCAGCTTCTTGGAATGAATTAGAACACTTGTAATCATTAAACAGCAAAACCTGTTCACGACAGCTCCTTTGTTCTCAAACACCGTACGACAGCAAGCACTGCTGAGCACTTCAGAGAGCAGGGCCAGCTCTCCTCCTGGTGCTGCAGGTGTGTCGCCGGGACAATTCCTGTTCCTGACTACTAAAGACGTTCTAGCCCGGAAAACGCACACGTTTGAGCAACCGCCGCAGGCAGCTCTCCCGTCACACAGCGGGCAGCTGCGTGCCCTCCGCACACACCCCGGGATTCAACCGGGTGAGGAAACCGCCGCCTCCCCAGAACCCCACACAATAACTGCGGTGTCAGAGGCACAAACCTGCACCGGCCCCCAGACAGCGTGCCCCACAGCACCGAGCGGCGAGCGGAACCCCTTTGTGTCTCCGCGGCAGGAACAAAAGAGGGAGCTGCCTCCCCGCGCGCACTCGCCCACCGGGCGCGCCCCGCGCCGCCGCCCCGCGCTGACCCACCTTGGAGAGCTGCCTCCGGAGGCTGAACCGCTGCACCATGGTCTGCCTCGGGCCTCGGGCGACGCCGTCCGCAGCGGGGCATGGAGGGCGCCGGGCGGCAGCGGCGCCGCTCAACCGAGGCAGCGCATCCCGGGGCCGCCGCACGGCCCCTCCCGCCTACAGCCTCAGCCTCCTCCTCGTCCGCGGGTGCAGGGCAGGGCGCTCCCCGCTGCGGGGGCGGGCACCCGCACACCGGCACACCGACACCCCGCCCTGCGGCGGCAGCCGGGAAGGCCCGGCCCTGCGGGGAGTCGGCCGAACGCTGCCCCCGCCCCCGCGGGCCAGACGCGGCCCCCCGCCCCCCCCCCACCCCCCCCCCCGCCCGCAGCGGCCGGCCGCGGGGCCCGAGCTCCCGGGAAGGCGCTCAGTGCCGCCGGCCGGCACGGGACACCGCGCCCGCCCTCCCCGCCGCTCCCGGGGCGGGCCCCGGCGGGGGAAGCACGGCCGCGCCCCCGCAGCCCGGCGGCAAGGCGGCCGGGGCGCGGCGCTGCCGGCACCGGAGGAAGGACGCCGGGGCGGCCCGGTACCCCGTGAAGGGTGACCCCAGCCGCCATCCTGTTTCCATCACGGGTGGACTTTCCCTCTTCGGGACAGAAGGGCTCCCCCCGCCGGGCTCCGGGAGATGCCTGGGGTCCCGCTGCCCGCCCGGTCCCGGGGCGCAAAGCCCCACCGACAGCTCCCGCAGCAAGGCGCGGCTCGTCGCTGCTCCCCGTCCCCGCGGCAGCGGTGCCCACGCGTGCTCGGAGCGCACACATCACCCGCAGCCCCAGCGCAGGGCCGGTGGGGACGAGCCGCAACGCCACCTCTGCACGGACACCGTGTGCTAGAAACGATGCTAACGGAAAACGCCGCTGCCGGGGCCGGGCTCCACCGGCTTCCCGGGGCCGGGCTCCAGCTGCCTTCACGTATTATAGACACGAGCTTTAATTCTTCTATGGGAACCACCACAGAACACCCTGTTGCAATCACTAGAAAATACTTGAAGAAAATATTTCTCTCTTCCCACCACAAATAAGCAATAAAGCTCCACGGTGAAGCAGTCAGGTACACTTTCATTTCTCCAAATGCCTCCAATCACTCTCTCCCCTCACAGTACCTGCGAGCGATGGACACGGTACTATCTTCATGCAGAGACGCGACTGCGGGACGCCGTTTGCTACAGCACCTGCAGCGCTCTAAGTGGTTTTGAGAAACCGGCAGCAGAGACTCGTGCATTTCCAATTTCTGTCATTCCAACAGAGGTCCAGATCCCAATGAATTGGCTCAGGCAGCTGCCAGGATGTTCATAACAGGAGGGGGAAACCAAAAACCCCAAACGCAATGAGGAGCTCAGAAGCTCTGGGAATAAGTCCATTTCTCATGTAGTCCTGTCCCAGCATTTCCATTTTGGACTTCTTCAGATTTTATTTCCAAGCCCTTTCGTAACTGTATCCTGCCTGCAATTTTGCTCTCATTTCTTTCTGTTCCTCCAACTTAAACCCACTGCGTGCTCCTGCTCTGGCTCCCCAAATGCCTCTCATGAACCTCCCATAGAGAGTTCCTCCCTCACCCCGAGCCTTTCTGGAATACACTCATGGCAGGAGCTTTCCCACCATGATCCACCAAAGCAATAAGGCAATACTTTAAGTGAAAACAAGTACATTTGAACAAAAAATGATACTTTGAAGAGATATGAAATTCTATAGAACGATAGCCAACAGGACTGCCTTTTTATATACAACAAATAAAGAAATAAATTTAGGAAGTTTTAAGACATTAGAAGTGCGTTCTCCATTCTTACCCTTACACAAAACAAAAAACGGCATATAAGCCATTGCATGTGTTTTATCTGGATTTAGGTGCAATCCAGTGTCAGACACCTGAAACTCCTGAAGACTTCCTACAATCCTGTTTGAAAGAAGTGGGGAGGCTGGTTCCCAAGCACCACCCTGAATTCAGCAAGCATGAAACTCTGCATATGCCAACTGCGTGAGAATTGCAGTAAAATGTTGCTTTCAGCTCCGCAGTTCTCAAATGCCTCTACTAGCCTCATTTTACGGATGGAAAAATGGGCAAATTCAGGGGAAAGCTTGAATTCAGTTCCATGGCCTGTGCTGGAAGAATCTGTCTCACAAGGTAGAGGCACATAGTTCATTGTTGGAATTACTGCAACCATTGCAGACACTGCACACAGGTAAGCTAAGCATTCACTGACATCAACAGACTGTCACTTAAGTATGACAGACGACAGAACCACACAGCAAGTGACAGAAAAGGTAAGAGCAATACAGAAATGAGGTTATGAGGCTACCCAGGACGGTTACACACACACCTTTGCAGTTTAATAGCATACGACTTAAGCAAAGACATACTGAGTTTCCAGGATTGGTGTCTTTGTTAAAGTAGCATACTAGAAAAGGGTCTGGAGTTTAGATCACCAGATCCTATCCAAAGCTCCATTCTGTAAAATTTGCCCCCCAGAATACATTTTTCAGCCTCCTGTGTCGAGAAGGTGTATCCTGCTGTAACGCACACAACCAAGGTTCAAGGGCAAGGTTAGTCTTCCATTCAGTCACCAGATGAGATTATACTAAACTGCTGTAAAAATGATCACATGCCATGCAAAAGGTTCAAGTTGGCCCAGGGCAGTGGTGGAGTCCCCATCCCTGGAGGTATTTGAGAGACGTGCAGAATCATAGAATAGCTTTGGCTGGAAGAGACAAGGTGCTGAGGGACATGGTGTGGTGGGGACTTGGCAGGGCTGGGTTAATGGTTGGACGTGATGATCTTAGAGGTCTTTTCCAACCAAGGCTATTCTATATATAATGTGCATACTCTTTGCCCATAAATAAGACTTTGAGTTTAATGCCCCTCTTGTGCATCACAAAGGTTACTGTCACCAGCCAGGGAAAAGCAGCGCCTGGTACAGCATTGTCTTTGAGAGCAATTAAGCAACTGAAGATTAATTTCTGAGCTCGTGAAACAATTCTCAGCCTGCTCCTGACCTATCTCAACCTGCAATTAAGCCATTACAGTGACCTGCCAGTACCTTATCTTGTTGTGAGATGCAAATAACGCAACCCTATCCTTGTACAAAGCATCAACATTGGGTTGTGCTTTTCTGCTGGGGGAGGAGAACGGTGTTCACTGACACGAGGGCTGGACCTGCGTTAGTCACGCGTACACGCAGCACACAGCTGTCCATTCAGATTTGCTTGAAGCCCTGATCTGTAGCTCCAGCTGTTTGCAGCACCAGTTTTAAGAAATAATAAATTACTATTATCCTGAAATGCTCCTCATACACCAATCTACTCAGGTCCCTGTATGTCTCACTGTCAGGATACAGGTAACTCCTACTTTACCCTCTCTGATGAGTAAAAGCTCTCCCTTTACAGTAACTGCAAGCTTAGTGCTGTTCCAACACGACTCAGCCGATGTATTACTTCCAGAAGCACTTGTGGCTAACTTGATCTATTTATATGACAAATACTATTTTCAATATAAAAATAGTCCTTTACAGCCAAAGCTACACAACATTTTGCTCATGATCAGCTATGAAAAAAATTTCAAAAATATTTACCACTTAGATAAGTTGAATGGGACACCGAAGACTACAGTTTGATGTTAAAAAGACTGCTTGTTCATTTGGGAAATGGGTTAAATCCTAAGTAATCTTTAATAGATCTAAGACATGTTGTTTATAGCCGCAATAGACTTTCACATGGTGTTAATGTTATAAAAAACTCCCATCTTTCATCTTTTCACAGGTGGTTGTCCCACGTGTATTGCATCGTATTTAGGACGAAAGAATTTGTGAAAAATGTTTCTGGCAAATAAATTACTGCTTTAAAAGTCTATTTACAATTGGAGGGAAACTGTCCATTCTTCCACAACTCTGCTCTGTACACTGAAAGGGTGGTGCAGATGAATATACTACCTTGTTTATGTTAATATGTAGTTTGCAGACCAGCGTGACTACTTGAAAAGTGCCAGAAGCAGTACCTAAGAAAAGCAAGCTTACTGTTAGTAGGTCTTTGATACTCACGAGGTCAACACCATCACTGGAAAATACTGAGGAGTCTGCAAACTAAAGACTGGAAACTGTTACTCCAGAAGCATGTGCAGTCATTTTTTTAAGTGTGGGCAGTAACAGAATACAGATTTAAACTGTTAAGCAAAAACCAAAGATATTTGAAATACTTATTAAAACTGCTGATCAAAACTGGAAGGACGATGAGGACACAGGAAGTGCCAGGAGGACGCAGCAGAAGTGAAGCCAGTGGTGCCTTGGAGAGCTGCCCTAGGGGTATCTCAAATCCTTTTTCCTATCATTCCTGTAACCCTGAGGCAAGCAAATGGTAACCTGGAAATGTCAGGGCTTATGGAAGCAAAAAGCTGCAAATCCACTGAACAATATGATACTAAATTAATTCAAGTTAGTCTGCCTTCTTAGCGATACCAGAAGGTGTCAGCCAAGTGCTTCCACCAAATATTCCAATTCCCTGTACAGAAACCCTGAATGAATAAACTGACCTCACTACCACCTTGCTCTAACACCGATGCTTGGTGTGTAAGCCCAGATGACAGAAAATCATATAAAGATCTCGGTGGTAAAAAAACTCAAGGTGTTGCACATTTGTCATGATCTCCATTTCAGTATGACTGATTTTGTATTTTTTCTGTAAAACTCTACCAATGTCAAAAGGCTTCATGATTCCAGTGTGCAAGTCCATACAAATGCCAGTCCTTCCAGTAGAAGTGGATAGGTCTTCTACTCTTTTTTTAAAGACAGTGTGATTTCCTCCATTTTTCCATTCTGTTATTTTAACACTCATAATAGTTTTGTTTCTTTCAGGTAAACCTGACTTTATTCCTCCCATATCCCATTGTTACCTTTCTGATGACCTACCAGCTGTTTGCCACACTTCTGCAGGCTTCACACCCTGCACACACATACCAGAGACACAAGTACCACTACAATAGCATCCTCACAGCTAAACTGAGGAAGCATGGTCTGGATGATCAGATAGTGAGGTGGACCGTGAACTGGCTGAAGGAAAGGAGACAGAGAGTTGTGGTCAATGGGACAGAGTCTAGTTGGAGGCCTCTCTCTCAAAACAAAGATCATGAGTTCACAGTGAAAAGGGAGCCAGTAAGTAAATAAACCTGAAGCTATGAAGAAGCCTCTTAATAGCTCAATTGATACGGCTGAATTGCAAAATTAACCCGTCCTAGGAGAGCGTACATTTTCCCTAACTACTTTATTACTATTTCTATTCTTTTAACTGTTGGTAAGAAACAAAAATCTCAGATACAGCTCCAGGCAGACTCCCTCAATGCTTCTCCCAAGAGGAAACTTTACTCACTGCCTTAGAATGATATTGTAATTTATGCTAATACTTTGTAATTACCATCTATAAATGCAAGATATGCTAATTTCCAGATGAAATTAGGGGAAATACATTGAAAGTATATTACAACACTGAATACTCTGACAAGGATTTCACTTGGAGTATTGCAAAGTTTGCTTCAAGGCAAGGAAAACAATATACAAGGGGACAATCTTGCTACACAGGCAAGGGGAGGTAACCTCTGGATGACTGAGGAGATCTCATTCAGCCTCAATCCATCATGATCTAGCCAACATGGAAGAAACTGTAGTACATGTGAACAAATTTTCACAATGAAAAAATCTCTGTAAGCTTCAGGACTGTGCTATCTCAACAGCATCAAACAGCAGGATTGTTTCTCTTGGACCAAGAGTCATGGTCAGACTCTCTTTAATTAAGAGCATATGAACCAGAAACCAGTTTCACAATGCTTCCTTATCTTTATCAAAGGGTTTGTCCTCCAATAAACAAGCCTGCAAAGAATTTTTGGAAAAATACAGGTTATAGCTAAAGTTCAATCAGAAACGCAGTTTTTCAAAAAACAGTGCTTCAACTAAACTGATCTGGGAAAGGAGACAGTAAGACAAACACTACTTCTTGATATCATCAATAAGACAGAAGGCACAGCTTTGCAAGAACATGTCACAGAACAGAGACTGTCATTTTGGTGAACGTTTTTTCCACTCAGGCTAGACAAAGTAAAAGACATTGATCCTGTATCAGCACAGTAGCCAGGCTGGTCGAAATCAGATTCAGTCAACCTGGCATTGCAGTTCAGTCTCAGGCTGCAGCCAGTGCTCCCAGAGCCTCTCAACAGCCTAAATGATCGACAGGACCACTCACTCAAACTAGAATTCCTAACTTTTATGAAATACACAATAAAACAACACGGGAAGGAAAAAAAAGCCATTATGTAAATGCAAGGTTTTGTAATAGGAACTAGATAACAGCTGCCAAGGAGGACTACTCTGGCTGCTGCTCTTCCCATCACTCCTTGTTCGGCTGTAGGGTGCCATCCAACCAACCTAATGTGTTTCAAGAGTAGCTCTAATTTCACTGATCAAATACATATAAGATAAGCCACCTGCCATGTGAGAAAATGACTAATGCTTGCATCTTTTAAGCTCTTTGCTTCACCACTGAAGAAGCTTTTGAACACAGTAGTATTAGTGCTTGCTGAAAGAAACTTGGTTTTAAAAACAAGATTAAAAAGGCTTAAGAAAACATACAGGGAGATGATAAAGACCAAAGGTAAATCTGAGTAACTTACTGCTGCTGCTGTGGCCTCCTCTCCACCTACACAGACAGAAGAAGCAATCTCCATCACGGACAAGTTCGTAGGAGCATCTGTAGTAGATGACGATCTGGGCCGACCTGACTGAGTATCTTGGGCAGACCTCCTGTTGATCTGCGGGCTTCCTTTCGGGGCATCTCCCTTGCCCCGCCTGCTGTGCAGGCTCGTCCCTCTCTTCATTTTAGGTGGCACTCTGATCTGCTGAAGCACCCGGTTCAGAGCTGTGGGGTGGGTGGAGACACCATCAATTTCAGCACAGATGCTTTGGCTTTCCAAATCCATGTCAGGCTCCAACTCAGCCTGAGCTTGCTGAACATCATGCGGAGAAACTGACGACCTCCGGCGCTGATGCTGGAAAAGGTGCTTCAAGCCTTGACCAATCACATTAATGTTCTCCAAAGCATTATGAGTTATTTTGGATAATTTTTGCTCTGATTCATGTTGTTTTTTGGTCTCTTGATCTTGGGATTTGCCTCCAGGATCAGGGTCATCACACAACTGTTCAGTGCCAGACGGCTCCATTGATGACACTCAACAGGTTTGTTTGACTATTCACACATATATATGTCCCCTGTCTTTAAAAGGCTTGTGTTTGTTTTAAAAATGCCAAGATTGTCAGCCAATTAGGTGTGCAATTGCTTCAAGAGTGACTACACATGCAGCTGTGCCACGGTGATCTCATGCTTATCTAATGTTAAACAAAAGAGTCATTATTATACATCCATGCAGAAAGTAGTGGGTTAAAAAATCCAATGCGCAAAACATGCCATTAACAAAACAAAATCTATCGGTTTTCCAAGCATCCCTCTGTGTGGTATTAGTTGCATCTAGGCTGTATGCAGAAGCCAAAGCTTGTAGGAGACACGTCATTCATTGCCTAGAGGAAGATGCCTAGCACAAAGGGTATAGGAAAGCAAGAAAGGTAAAAAAAAGCTGTTCAAAAGGGGGAGAAGCAAGGAGAAACCAGCGGGGTTTTGTTTAAGAACAAGCCCATAATAATATCTAACAGGACATGACATTAAACTTCTGAAGAGCATGTTAGTCTCTTTGGCAGAATTAATTTTGTTCTTGACAAAGATCTGATATTTTGTGCCTCAAATGTAATGTCTGCTCTGCCTACCCAATTTTCCTGTAGAATGCCTAACTTCACAGCATTTAATACGTGCAAGAAAACAGCATTTCCAAATCAGTTATGCATTTCCAAATAGTTAAAAACGGCTTATTACTGCCAACATCCCTGAAAACTAGATGTGAAAATCTGTCTACAAGCAAGAACAGGCAAGTGAAATGGTTTCAATTGGCAGTCTTGCCCACAGACCTCAGAGAAAACAAGAACACCTTTTTAAAAGTAGATTAAGCAACCAGTCTGAAAGGGAGCAGCACTGTGTAGGCTCTAGCAGAGAGAAAAAGCACAGCTTTTCTCCAAGAGAGCTCAACCTTAGTTGAGCTCAGGCAGGAGCTGGTTATGCGACAGTGCAGCTGAGCACTTCTACAGCAACACACTATTGGAGAAGTACAGGGGAGGGAGGAGGGGAGGGAGGGGAGGGAGGACACAGTATCTGAAAGAGTTTCACATCAGCACCATGAGATCACATGCTTGGAAGTTGATCATTGTTTTCTTCCAGGAGAAAGCTTTGATTAGGCTTCTATAAATACAGAAATCAGACCAGAGAGGTCTACCTCAATCTTGGCAAAAACCAGCCTGTGCTTTAAAAAAACATTTTATTTTAAACACAAGATATGCTTAGGATTTGAGAGCATTCATTCTCATCTTAAAACAGCTGCAGAAACATAATGCATTGAGGTTACGATTACAGCACTCTAAATTTTGTGCATCTGAAACTTGACATAACGGGTTAAACAGATAATCCAAAATGCTTTCCAAACTGGCATCCAAAAGTATCAGAAGAGCTGCCTCACACTCTCTTTTTTTCAAATGTCATTGCAGTCAGCTGGAGACAAGATGAAATTCAGTACTTACAGAAAGCAAAACACTAGCATCATACAGGATTTGATCTCAGTACTTGGAACACGTTATAAGCATTGAGACTAAATATATTGGTCAGTTTAATCAATAACACATTAAATGCAAAGTAATAAACTATATAACTACATCTCAGAAAAATATATTTACCCATATTCATGCAGAAATTGTGTGGTAGAATAAAAAAAAAAAACAAAAAAAACGTGTAACCAATCTTGTATTTGTACATACTAAACAGTTTCTCAAATGCCTAATGTCCCTTTATGACTAGTATTGTGCTTTGACATTTAAGCTTACTTTTTTTTTGTGCCCTCACGTAACAGGTTTTCCAGAAAATTGAATTGCAGGTTTCAGTTTTGGAGAATAAAAGGCAAAACTAGATTTTTCCTTTTCATCCAACAGACCAAACGTCTCAAGATCCTTTGGTGTATAAAATACAAAACTGACACATGATCCATAATGGCCTTTTTCATTTTAGCTAAGTCTCTCAATATTTGTTTTTCAGTCAGGACTCACTGAAGAACTGTAGTTCATATCAAAGATGCCCAGTATACTCTCTAACCAGTACCTTTTCCATCTACTGCATGTTTTCTGTCCAGATTACCACTGGCAATATCGCTGGATCTTAAGAACACTGCTTTAGACTAAATTCTAAATTTTACCTAGAATTCCATGCATTATTTGCTGGAAACCATTAATCTGCTTAAATTAGCCCTATGTCAATTTACAAGCCAACCTGAAATGAATCAGCCTACAATCAGCTCACAAACAAGTCACTATTACCCCTGTGTATTCTGTCACTGATGTCTGAAATTACACTAACTCTTCCCTTTAAGAGGCTCCTATAGGGAGCTTTGTGCTCATCCATCTATTCATATTTCCATATGAGGAGTCTGTCGTGAGCCTGAAAAGAGCTTTTCAAATTGTGTATCTGGTATGAAAATCCTTAAAACTACTTACTTGTCCTAGTATCTACTTTTGGGGAAAAAACTACTCATAAATATGAAAACTGAATCAGCAGAACTAATCAGCACATTTGTTTGCATTAGGATTCAAGTTTTATCTTGGTTTTTTCCCCTTATAACAACCTTTACATTCTGTTTGAGGGAGGAAATGGAGTACTTCATACTATAAGTCAAAACCCACATCTCTTATTCGTACGGCAATACATCAGGGACAAAATTCACAATTCCATATACAGTCACACTGAGCAGATGTTATAACATTACTACATCCCAGAACATGCTACAAGTCCTTCATTTGTGCAATTATTTCATAGCAGCACTGGGAAACAACACAGTTCAAAAGAAGAAACTGGTAAAAACAATATTAGATAACTGAATACATAAACTAGTACTTGCCTCCATCACTTGCCCTTTAGCATGGCTGACATACAGCAGTCCCTCCACTGAACAAAACTGCAAAAGAAACTGGGTATGAGATGCAATTCTTGGAAATGGGAGTAAAGATGTACATAAACAACAAAGCGAACATGGTTCCAACTTCTAGATTATTTTTTTATTTAAACACAAATGCCTCTGGAAGCTAGGCTATTTTAAACTCTTTCAAATAACTGGAGGGATACAAGTATAAATGAAATTAAAACTGAATCTTACAGAGTTAATCAAGAAGTTCTTGTGAAGGAACATTTTCTCTCTGCATTTAGGACCACCAGTATGCACTGAAAGCACAGGCAGATGTCAGGGCTCTTGCCTGCAAGGTCAGGCTGGTCCACATAGATTTTCTTTTCTCCTTCTATTTACTCATTGAAATGTTCTGGGCACAGGTCAAACAGCTTGCTCTTATTTATCTGGAGTTCACCTAACAGCACATGAATACTGTGAGCACTTTGAAACATGAGCACCTTTCAGTTCATTTCACAGGGAAGCCTCTGTCACATTGGCTCAACTGCTGCTGTGTGCAAGAGCAACCTCTCCAGGAGGCCAACAAAACCAGCCCGTCCTCTACAGCAGTAACCCCTGCACAGCACCCTCCCATAGTGACAGAGCACCTCCACACTGCACCCGTCTACATGGAGATGTGGCAGTGGATCCAGTCACAGCCTTCACGCAGAATGACCACGAAGGACTCAAAGGCTTGAGTCCAACCTAGGCAAAGTACACCATGCCCAGGACACCTCCCTTCCTAGAGAAAGGAACCAAGTATTTCAAGAGCATTTTGATGATGTTTAATGTTCCTGTGACAAGGCCAAGGTAAGGCCAGACGCCTTAGAAGAACACAACAGAGGATGACAAAAGGACAGCTGAGAGCAGATCCAATGACCACATTTCTCTAGCCAGACTCACGTATTATTCTGGAACACAGCTAAATCATCCAGATTTTCCAAAGGTCATTAGTTACTCAACTAGCTATTGAAAACAGGGACACAAGCTTCAAAATCCATTAGCACTCAGAAAAATACAAGACACTACACGTTTTGACTATTTTATTACATGCCAGATTCCCACCTCCAAGAAGACAGCAGAGATAAAGAAAACATTAATCAGAACCACTAAAGTGGGATGCTAGAATATAAAGAAAGTGATGACAACAAATATGAAGAACTCAGAGAAAAAAAAAAATAAAAAACCAAAAACGAATGAAAGCATTTTTGAAAAAGATCTTGACATAGAAGAAATCACATTTCTTCAATACTATGAGTGGAGAACTAGGCACATTGTGTGAAGTTCTGTTAACATGAGGTGCTGCTATTTTAACTTCATAGCAGTTCTACTGGTCTTCTTTCTTTTTTTAGTTTTAATGTTATTTTTTATTCGTAAGAACTGTAAGAGCTTCAGCCAGTAAGGTCTTCACAGATATGCCCTACAGCACTATAGGACCCTGTAGGTCAGTAGATGCTTTCGACTCAAATTCTCAGCCTTTATACCACAGTCTGCTTTCCAGAGCACTCACAGACAGGCTTCAAGATACAAGGTCACGAAAACTACTTGTATTTTCTGCCTTCTGAATCACAATTAGATTCCTTTGAAGGCAATGCATACAGACATCAGTAAAGAAAAATACAACCTCAGAATGCCAAGCTGCTGAATTTTAAAGGTAGCCAACTGCAATCTTGTGGTAAAAGGTTTTTTTAAGTCAACTGACACATGCACTATAAATCAATTCTTCATTTAGTAGTCCCACAACTTAGACAATAAACCACAGGTTACTTGTATGAATTCCAAAGAACACAAAAACTCACTCCAGCACACTGCTAATCAAATAACAGAGAAGCTGGCAGTGTGTTTCTGTATGAATTACATGATCGGCACCAAAGAGCAACTTCACAAGATTTTTAAGATACTCAGGGACAAAAAGGGCACTATGCCAGAGCCCATACAAAACACGAGACACACAACCTCCCTCCTAGAATCCTCACAAGCCTAAAATAGATCTACATAGTCCATCCACTTACTTGTTAGGGGTGAGCATGCTGCAAGGAAAAGGAGGTGGGAACAGATCCCTGAGGTCACTCAAAAAGCATTAAGAATTGTCCTCCTCTTCTCTGCAGCAGGTGTGGGGAGGGAGGAAGAGTCACCTTTTCCCATGCCTTCCCCATGCACATTAACAAATGGTCATTTCAGAGGGTTCAGCGTCAGAAGATTTTGTTTTGGCACACCAAAATGTTTTCTCCATTTCTACCCCTGCATCCGTTAATGGTTCACGTGCTCGTACTGTGTGAGGGTAGCATGTTCACAGACATAACAAAGGTAATTTTTCAACATGAGCCTCTTCTCAGATCCACATACTGTTGAAACAGTTCCTTCCTGTAACTTTATATTTAATACTGCTGACCAATAAAACAAACATTTTAGAGCTTCCTGAAAGCTCAACTATTAATCCTGTAGATAAAATTGCATTCAAGGCACAGATGAGTAGATACCAAACACTCTCTTAAGTGACAAATCCCTTTCTCCTTCCAATACTTTTAAAGAAGCATCTTCCTGAATATACCCACATCAGAACCAAGCATATTCAACACCATCCATGGGCTACCTCTAAATTACTGCTGTCCTCTAAGAAGTACTTCTCACTGATTGCTGAATATAAAGACCAATGGTTCTTCTGCAAAGTTAGAAGTTCACAGTGTAAGGACCACAGACGTAAATATCAAAAATCATTGCTCTACAACTTCCAGTCTTTCGTATTCATGATAAAACATGCTTTATCCCTGCTCTTCAGAAGAAAATTGTCCTTCCCGATCTTCCTACAAGCAACCTAGTCCAGGGAGCTTTTAATTAAGTGCAACTCTTAAAAAATTATATTAGTGTCACAGTAATGGCCTTAATCTGGGGCTGGTTTGTTTAAATGGCTCTTTTTTTTTCTAATTAACCATTAGTAAGTCCCTCTCCGCAGAGCTACAAGCAAGATGTTCAGTTTGCCCATTAAACACTGCCTGGAGTCCTTCAGCCAACACTTGACAGAGGCTGGGAGGACTTAGCAGTAAAACACCACCCTATCCACACCTCCCTGCCTACACTTGTTCCCAAGAATCTGCTACCAGCTGCCAACAGAAATAGGATACAGGCATAAATGTGTTTTTAACTTGACTCATTACAGTCACTTCTCCACGTCTCAGGTAGCTCAAGCACAGCTAGAGACAAGGAATGTAACTGAGTACATATGTATCCTGCAAGGTAGAAATAGTGGCAAACTTGCCCTTGTGCCTCTGGAACGCAGCCCAAGCAGAGTCACAAGTACCTGTCCTGGAGTACACGGGCATGCTGCCAGGCTTCTTCTCTCGTGCTGAGGAAATAACCCAGCACAGCCACAACTCCTCATCACAGCACAGCAGCCTGCACTTGGCAATGGGGCCAGCGGTAGCTGTAGACACAACTGTTACCGCATGGGAGTTGCAACTTCCCTGCTTTGCTCACTGAACATGAACACGGCCATCCCAAGCACGCCCAGCTTTATTTTATTGCTTGAGCACTAATAGGGGACATTTTTAGTGCAAGTTTTGATACATCAGAAGTATGATTACTGTTCCACATTTACTTTTAATAACCTTTCCTCGCACTGATGTAATCAGTTCACTGCAAGGTCAGATATATTCAGCTTCAGCTGACTAGTCTTGAGAAGACTTTTATAAAAGGAGTAAAGGCCTACATTTCTGGACTTAAGCAATAAAAATACTGATACTCACCTATGGTTCTTTTCTTCTAATAGATCTAATGATGCCTTTTTAACAAGAACACACACAAATTGCACAAACACAGCACAGCTAAGCAACCACACACACAAATATGCTAGCTCTTCAATATCCACCTCCACATCCAACTGCACAAAGACAGTAGTTAACTTGCTGATTTTAGTAAAAAGAAATTGGGCTTGACGACTTGCTTGCCAATGGGAATCAAGTCACACATTTAAAGCTTCAGCCAAAACCAGAATGTTTCTTCCCACATGAAAAAATCCACAAAATCTTTACCCAAAGCAGCAAAAAAAGGGAACAGATTTGTCTGAAATAAGACTGAAGGTTACCTATCACTGAGGCGATGCAAGCTTATAACCAGAGTCAAAACCAAGCAAGACCTACGTTAATGTCTTCTTACAGAACTGCTGTTCAACTTGTGTGTCCACCACAACTCTCAGGTCACTTTCTGCAGCCCTGCTTTCCAGCCAGTCGAGCCCCCAGCATGTATACAGGCATATAGGGTGGCCCATATAGGGTATACCACCTGCTACACGGGGTGGTTCCTCCCCAGGTGCAGGACTTTGCAGTTCCCTTTGTTGAACTTCATGAGGTTCCTGTCTGCCTGTTTCTCAGTTCTATCCAGGTGCCTCTGAATGGCAGCACAATCATCTGGTATATCAACTTCTTATCTTGTATCATCTACAAACTTTTTCACCATGCACCTGGCGCCATCATCTAAGCCTTTAATGAAGAGGTTAAGCAGTGCTGGACCCAGTTTCCACCCCTGGGGTACTCCACTAGTGACTGGCCTCCACTAGGACTTCATGCTGCTCTTAGTTTTATTAAGTGCCAAAGGCACAAACTAGATAACGTAGTTCCATGAGACAGCTACATCTACTGCTATTTTAAAGCTCAGCCTCACTGAACACTGCAGGTGTCTACTCTTGAGATCACCCAGTCAGGGATAACAGGACCAACAGCTATACTTCATCACAATCCTCACGCAAAGCATGGAGACAAAACACCTCAGGCAGTGACTCAACATGAATACATGAGAAAAAAAAAAAAACAAACTGGAATACAAGGATGCCTTCAAATAATGGGTTTTCTTACACCACCTCATCAGTAACACAGATCCCGATCTGAGGAACTAGTCTAAATGGAGCATCTTCACTCCAACCAACTATTCCCTTTTATATTTTCTAAACAAGTATTCCGGTTCTGCTTGTGGGGGAATGACAGGACGCATAACCACAGTACAGGTAAGGATCCCCTTCTCAACCACAGCACTTCACTGCCAATTACAATCTACACTAGCACTGCAGGCACGGTCCATTTGCGTTCCTGTTGTAGGAAGAACATCATCAGGCTATGAACCCAGACAGGTAGGTAGGTTAGATCTGTGTCCCTCCAGTATTGTCTCAGCCTAAATCACTGGAGCTCACAAATAAAAGCTCTTAAGAAAAGCGTGTCTGCTAAATACATCTCGTCCAGCAATGCAGCATGTTGAATGATTCAGTCAGGTATCTATTTTCAGCATATTAGTTTTCCTTTTTTTAAAAAAACCAAAAAACAAAAAACCACAAAAAAACAACAAACAAAAAAGTAATGAATAATCAGTTTCTTGTAGAAGACGGAGAAGCTGTTTGGCTACCTTTCGCAGTAACCCACAGTTAATTGGTATGACTGCCTCTGCCCTGGAGTGTTAGCACGAACACCTGCATCACAGAAAAGGTAACTATGTCCAAGTAGTCTACAAAAGGGGAGTCAACAGATTATATCAGTGCACACCGGCCTCTTCTAAGCCCATAGAGAGGAAGTTAGCCGACTTCCTCATTCCAGGTTTAGAATTCAATATGAAGTACAGCCAAAAGCCTTAAGGCAAAATACAGCTGTGCAAGCTGCTGAATTTCTGCGCTTCTTAAACAGCTAAGGCTCTCCATCTTCTGTCACCTGGGCAGGATAAAGCTGCACAGTCACAAAGCAAAGCCCACCCAGCTCTGCTAGTCTTGTACATTACCAGCAGACTGCCCTATGAGACTGCTGCTTTCCGTGAGGAAAAACACCACCGCACTATGACCTCCGCAGAGGAAGGCAAGCAAGACCTACTTCTTTTCTAACCTTCATTGAAGACACTTTCCAATTCAAGGCAGGTATTTTCTAGCTTCATCTGAACACTTTACCTAACCAGAGAAACCACCACTGCCTCCATCCCAGGTGCATTTCAATGACTACTTAAACTCTGTCCAGTGCCTGGAAGAAGAAAACCTCTACAAACCTTGGTGGTATTTAAGAACTGAATGGGTGAGCAGTGAAGCTCAGGTCATACAGCACAAGCAACTTGCTCTTCTGAAAGGAATCTTTAAATATTCCTACAGCAGGTTCAAACAAGGTCACCCTCCATCCAATGCCAGCTGGGTATTCTGGTGCTCATGCAGTCTTCACTGTGCATATGTATATTCCATTGCTAAAACCATGAATAATGGTGTAAGATCAATCTGAATCTAGAAAATCTATGCCTAGAGTTCCTTTCACCCTATTATCAAATGGCCTTTTCTTCCCATTTGGTTTAAGTTATAGTAGACGTACATACCTCAAAATTGCTCAGACTAGCTTGTCTCTTTGCATAGGTATGCTCACAGTTGTAATCCAAATGTCTTCAACAGAGGTCTAATTTTAAAAATACTTTGAAGTATAAATTCCACAGGAAATAGGAAAGTCAGGGGAGGGAAGGAGATACGATTTATCAGCTTCTACATTTGCAGATAGCTACAGTCAGTAGTGCAGGTCATTTTCAGGGTAAAACTTGGCAACAAAGCTTCCTTGTAGAGGAGAAAGACCTGCCAAAATTAACAAGCAGAGAAGAAACACCATTAACATCTGATAAGCAATAAAACAGTACCACAGATTCAGAGACTCCTTCAGAGAAAAGAATTAACTCTTATTTGAAATAACGCTCGCTTTGATGTATTTAAAATCAGAAGCAGCCACTGAAGTTACCTCGTATTCTGAGTACTTTAACCTAATAAATTATCTCAAGGAGGAAAATTGTCTAAGTATTCAGATAATGTTTGATCATAACAGAGCATACAACACAAGGCAGACTGCCTTGTTACAGACAAAACTTCCCAGCTCGTTAGATGCCTTAGTGTTCATTGTGTATTTTCACACAGGAGTGCTTGTGTGACCACTGTCAGACTAAAGAAGTAAGCTGCTGTCCAAAACGAGGACCAACACAGAAAGTGTTGGAAGTCCAACACAGCATGGATATAAGGGACATATCAGGGGAGTTCCTGCACAGCATAAACATTTAGGAGTCCACAACACCGGACACTTTTAAGATCCGGACGGAGAGGGTGCTGGGCCATCTTGTTTAGACCATGCTTTTGCCAAGAAAGGTTGGACCAGATGATTCTTGAGGAGGGGATGGGGACGGACACCCCAAACTTTTTAATGGCAAAAAACTTTTTCATTTTTTTCAACAGCATGAAAGCCCAAAGTCCAAATTTATTTCTAACGCAAAATCTTCACAAAGTAGACCTTCCTCCATCTTCACTTTGCTTCCGTATTTTGAATGGCTTCCAGACTGGCTGAGTGGGTTTATCAGGTAGCTGAACTGGACACAGTGGACACAAAGCTCCAATAAACTTGCCCAAACCCTGTGAGGCTGTGGAGGTCACTGAGCAGTACAAGTCCTGAAAGCTGGGGGGTCCCACTGCCCCCAAACAAGAGAGGGGAAAGAGTTCCCAGCACCAAGAGAGGCACAATCCTCCCAGCTAGCACACTTGGCTTTCCTTACCTCCAGACATTACCAGATGGACCAAAAAAATATACTTTGAGAGGAGCATCATCCTGTTGACTAAACACAATGCTATCTGTGACATATTAATCCTGCTTAAAACAGGATCAGCAGTGAACAGCAAGGACAGTGCCACTTGTTTCCCAGACTCAGGAAGACCCTCTTGCACTGGCTCAGATTCAGGGCATTACAACTTCAATGGCCACACTTGTAGCCCAGACGTGTGTTATTAAGGGTTTCAACCTTGCAGAAACATCTGATTTTAAGGTCCATGGCTGACGGACACGATTTCTGATGCAGCGGTAGTTATGTTACTCTCCTTCTCTACTCTTCCACTCAGATCTTTATATCTTCAGTTCACACCTTTACACCTTGTGCCCACCAAGCAGCCTCCTTAAGTTTCCTCACTGATGAACTCCTGTAGTGAAAGCAATGCTTCAAGCCACTATACGAGGCCAAGACACTGTAGGTATTTCTGGTATCACCACTGACAGCAGCTATACACACAAGCTGACAGTTTCAGTTCCAAGGCTCATTACTTTTGGCACTTGTAAAGCTCAGAAGCCACTGCTTACATCTGAAGCTCTCTACTTGAAAGGCCTGTCTTGGAAAGCCCATTTTTACACAGGCAAAATTTGAGCTCACTTACATGTCAGCACAATGAAATAATCAGTATCTCAATTATCACATAAAACACAGCTAAAGTATGGAGGAATAGGTGAAGAACACACCCCAACTTTAGCAATCTTAAAAATCAGTCCGGCCAGACACAGCCAGCTCCTCCAAAACAAAGAACCCAGGCACTAGCAGCGCCTTTGCTGGCATTTGTGCACGCACGCACCGGGCCCCGCGGCCTCCCAGGAGGGGCTGGGCCGCTGTGAAGGCTCCACGCCTTCCACCGGCTCCGGCAGCATCCCCGCGCAGGCCGGCGGCGCGCACCGAGCCCCGGCGCTGGCGAGGAGGCGGCGCTCCCGCCCGCCGGCCCGCGGGAAGCGGCCACCCCAGCCGGGGTGCACATGCGCCCCCGGCCCGCCGCGCCGCCCCCTCCCCCGCCGGGCCCAGCAACGAGGCCCGCGAGCCGCAGCGGGCCGGAATGCGGCGACCGGGACAGGCGGCCTCGAGGCGGCTGGGCCGCGGGCCCCGCTCTGGGGGGGGGGGGGGGCTGCAAACCGGCCACAGAAAAACGGGCCAACGGCGGCGGTGGGAACGCGCGGCCGAACTACAGGTCTGGAAGCGGGGAACGCCGTCCGCGATGGGCGCTGCCGGGTCCACCGCGCCCGGCCGGCCCACGGGGGTCCCCTGAGGCCCGGGCCCAGCCCGCCCTGCACACCTGCGCCGGGGCCGCGGAAGGGGCGCTTTCATCCGGCCGCGGGGGCAGCCCACGGGGTCACTCACCGGCCGAGCGGAGGCGCCCCGAGCGCGCCGCCGGCGGCTGCTCCATCCCCGCGCGCGACACCAGCCCCGTCGCTCCGGCCGCGCGCGACGTCACGGCGCAATCTCGGAGGGCGAGGGGGGGCGTGCGCGGCGACGTCACCGGCGGTAACGGGGCGAGGCAAGAGACCACGCCCACTCCCGACACCTCCCTGCGCCCGGAAGCCACGCCCCCAGCAGGGCTCCGCCCTGGGACGGTCGCTGCCGGTGGTCACGTGCGGGCCGGGGCCGGCGTCTGCTTCGCACGCGTCCCTTCTGCGGTGGGTGGCGGGGTCTGTCCTGCCCGGTCTGGGCTCTGCGGGCGCGGTGCAGCCCGCCTGCAGGCTGGCGCCCGTTAGCGAGCAGGCCGCGGGCCGCGTTCTGCCGTGGCAGCCCTGTAGCACCCGCTCACTGGGCCCTTCCCCGCGGAAACGCGGAGATTCCGTTCGTGCCCCTTAGCAGGAGCCCCGGCGGCAGGAATCCCCTCCACCGGACACGGCGTCTGGGGAGCCTGGCTGGCCCCGAGCGGCGCGCACGGCCTGCCCGAGTGCCCACCGTGGTGCAGATAAACAGTTGCGTGGCTCATCATTTCGAAGTGTCTTTCCAGCACACAGAACCACAGGAGCAGCAGCTCTTTTGCCCCTTCCTCTCCTAGCACCTTTTGGTTTACTTCCTTGTTCCTTCTCCCATAGACACGTTACCCCAGGGCCCTTCAGGCACTGCTTTTGCAGCCATTGCCAGAGTGAGGCCTCTCATAGAACAGCTTTGCCATGTCTGAGCTTCACTGATAGCTGCTTGCCTTGGTACTGGTGTTTCATTGTCCCTTCAGTCCCAGCAAAACGGTTATTTGAACTCACATTTGAAGCCCGTGACGGGTCGCAGTCACTGAGGTCCTCTGTGTAACATTATAATCACAGAATCACAGCACAGCCTTGGTTGGAAGAGACCCCTAAGATCACCCAGTCCAACCATTAACCCGGCACTGCCAATTCCCCACCGCCCCATGTCCCTCAGCACCACCTCTACACAGCTCTGAAATCCCTCCAGGGATGGGGACTCCCCCACTGCCCTACAGTATGTTGTAGAAAGGATTCATTGATGATACCAGGTTGCAAATCAGTTTGTGATCCCTAGTTTGCCATATGGAATAGTGCTCATGGTTGTGATGACCATAGAGAAACCTCTAAAACACTCAAACTGTATTGTACATATTTCAGAAGGGCTCCTAGATCAGCTGCTTCTGTTTTTCCACCATCGTTTTCATCTAACAGTGAGTTAGTTAGATGATGTGCTCTGAGAAGACCAAAGAGCAGGATCTCAAAAACTCTGCCTCAGTTGACCCAACCATCTCTCTTCAGCTGAACAGCAATGTTATCTAGGGTGACTGTGCTTGTATATTTGTAGAAGGCTGCACCCTTTCTGGAAGCTGATTTGATGAAAAATTTGCCTTGATCTGTATTTGTCTGGTGCAATTAATGTATTCAGCTACAAAAAAGTTGGAATTTATACAACTTGATTTTTATTTCAAACCAGTGCTCATTTCTGCTTGCATTTTTTCACATAAGGCTCACTCAATTTGCAGCACGAAAACTATGATTTAGTTGCCATCACAGAAACGTGGCATGGTGGTTTAGACCCTGCCGGGACCCGAGACCACGGCCAATGCCACCCTGGGCTGCACAGGGAAGTGTGTGGCCAGTAGGTCCGAGGGAGGTCATTCTCCCCCTCTACTCTGCCCTGGTGAGGCCGCAATTGGAATCCTGCATCCAGTTCTGGGCTCCCCAGTTGAAGAGAGACAGGGACCTACTGGAGAGAGTCCAGTGGAGGGCAACGAGGATGATCAGGGGATTGGAGCATCTCCCCTGGGAGGAAAGGCTGAGAGAGCTGGGACTCTTCAGCCTGGAGAAGAGAAGGCTGAGGGGTGATTTAATTAATGTTTATAAATACCTGAAGGGGGGGCTGAGGGAGGATGGAGACAGACTCTTTTCAGTGGTTCCCAGTGAAAGGACGGGGGGTAATGGACACAAGCTGGAACAGAGGAGGTTCCATTGAAATATGAGGAAGAACAACTTTTGGGTGAGGGTGCAGAGCACTGGCACAGGCTGCCCAGAGAGGTTGTGGAGTCTCCTTCTCTGGAGATTTTCAAGACTTGCCTGGATGCAGTCCTGAGTGATGTGCTCTAGGGGATCCTGCTTTACAGCAGGGGAGTTGCACTAGATGATCTCTGGAGGTCCCTTCCAACTCTGAATATTACGGGATTCCATAATATCTTTCCCGCTCAAAGCCCTTCCTCACCACCTCCATCTATCTTTTCTCCCCGTCCCTCCCCCAGGTCACACTCTAGTGTGTCCTGAAGCTCAAGCAGGGCCTGGCTATGACACGTTGGGGTGTACAGGGAAGGCAAAAGCTGTATGCTGAGCTCAAGCACTGCCACTTGAAGTTACAGTCATAGGGTCTGCAGAGAGGGCATGGATCCTGACACACCAAGAAAACCTAAAGGCAGCAAATAAGAGATGGTGAATCTTTGTCTACTAAAGCGAATATGCACCACTGACATTGTCAGAGTTCCACTGGGGAGTGTGATGGATGTATCATCTGTCAAGGGCCTCTCCCTCCTTACCGCCTTCCTTCTCTGATGCTTCACTGGTCAAATAAGCCTTATGCCTGTTCATAAACAACTGGTCATCTAAGGCCTGGCTGGGCCTTGCATGACTTGCAGGATCTAGGAAACAAGGACAGTTTATTTAAAGCTGACAGGAACTTTGTTCCTTCCCCTACCTCCTAAAAAGACATTTTGCAGAACTAGTATGAGATCTTTTAAAATTTTTCTTTAAACCATTTATCACCTCTCCTCCTTTTCAAAGCTGAATAACCAAGTGCTGGGATCTTGTGTCAGCACATGAGAACAGAAAGCGAGACTGACAAGAAGCAGCAAGTGAACTTAATCAGCTGAATTTCACTGGCTAACAACACTGCAGCAAATCTCAAACATTTCTCATTATTTCAGGATGACCTCATTTTACAAAAGCCTTTCATCCAGTCAAGTTCAAACTCTAAAAAATCAGTGTAGAATACTCAAAACAATATAGCACTTCCCATGCTGACGCATCCACTACTAACTGAACTGCATTACACCTGCCAAGGAAGGGGGAGAATGTTTCCCAGGTTTCCAGATATAGGGAGTTCAAGGCTCAGAGGACAGGGGCCCAGTCCAGCATAACACTCAGCATCACAGCTCCCAGCAAGGAACATGTCTGGGCCCCACAGCTGATCTGAACTACACCTTCCTGTGTATGCCTCTGTATTTCCTCATTTCGTGCATGGATTGCCATTGATGCCCAGCAGTCTTTAGAGAACTAGAATGCAACTCCGGACATTTTTTGACTCATGGTGAGGCACTGCTGCAAGAGCATGAGCATAACTGAACATGTGAAATCAACTTGTTTTACCCAGCAGTGCCACCTCCTGCTCCCGTCATCTCACTGCAATTGGGCTGACAAAGGAGCCTACCTCATCATCATCCCATGCCCAGGTCAGTATTCCTCCAAGTCTGTGGCCGTCCTGGGATCCTGTGCACAAGAGTACCCACCGGCTCTTCCCTCCCAGAGCTCCCCTGCACACACGGGGGCCGGGGGGCAACGACTGGCTGAGTCCCAAGGATGGCATGGGGCACAGCTCCCCACGGCCTCACTGGGCCCTGCAGTCCAGCAGCTCCCCTTGCCCTTCTACCCTGCTGCCCAGGGATGGGGAGTTCAGGGGAGTTCACCCTGGATAACAGGTACCACCATGCAGTGCTGCTGGCTGAGGAACCCATGGTACCAGCGCTGCAGAGGCATCACTTGTGATTGTGTGGTCCTCGGGTGTCATGATGCACGTGAGAAAGCCAAGCCTTGAAGCAACATACAAAGGTTGTGATGTTGGCCTGACTTGCACACTGCTGCTGTTCCGGCAGAACAAATTCTATGTGTGCTCCTAAAACATGTAACAAACCTGAGGGCCCCTTTAGTATTTCAGACCCAGCAATTCACATTCATAATGAGCTGGTAACATCTGTACAGCCCGTGAAGGTGTACCCCACACCCAGTGGATGTGTACTTCCACTACAGCAGCCCAGGACGTGCCCAGTCATCATCGCACCAGAAGTGCAGACATACGCATGTGTGCTGCACAGCCTGAGCAGGGCAGGCTGTCATCTGTGTCACCAGATGTTACCCAACCCGCTGAGGAAAAAGCCCAGGTCTTCAAGCACACGCGTCTCAATTCCCAGCTGAGGGAGGCGAGGCGGCCTGCGCTGCTCCGGCTGCACCGCCCCGGCTGCTCCTCGCACCGCCGGGCGGCCGCGGCAGAGGGCAGCAGCGCCCCGCCGCTCCGCGGGACACGGCGCCGGGCGGCCCCCCGGGCCGGCCACTGCCGGTACTGCCGCGGGATGGGCACTGGGGCCGTGGCGTTGGCCACGCACGACCGTGTCCCTCACTGCCTCCACAGTCAGCTACGGCGAGGCCAGAGCCGCCTCCTGCGGACCTGCCAAGGTTCTCCCCGCTCCCGATCCCTGCTGCGCCCTGCGCTGGGAGCAGCTCCGCGGGGAACCGCACACAGCGGGAAGGAGAAATACGTTCACAAATTACGCCACTTTTGCAAATACTTCTATGATCTCTGGCCTGTCCATGCTAAGGCAGCCAGGCGAGGACCAGCAGGAACACCGCAGGTACAGCTTTTCCTCTGTCCTCTCCCTGGTCTGTCAGTCTGGGAGGTGCAGTAGGAAACAGCTGCATTCGCTTATTTAGGTGCTTTTCTGCAAGATGGGAGCCTGTGCAGCAGCCTGCCCCAAACCCAAGCGTGCTGGAGGTCTCCCACATGACAAAATCCTCACCAAAGAGGCAAAAGTTAACAGAGGGAAAAACATTGCATTTCTGTTGTCATTTTAGTGTCTATAGAACATTGCAGAGCTGTTTATAACCATGATTTTTAACTACAGGCAAGTTAGATGCACTGGAAATCCTCTTCTAGCAGACACAAACCTAATTACCTGAGTAGATGACACCTTCCTTCTGCTGTGAGTAGCCTCTATATAGACCAGCAGACCTCCTGACATCAGTCCAATACAAGAAGACTGAATGTGGTTAAGAACAATAAGCTGTGGGTCCTCTGGTACAATTTAACTCCTGATTCCTCAGGGGAATTCAGAATGAGGTCTCATTAAAACTGTTCAGAAGCTGTAAGATTCACATCCTGGTGCAAATGAACTCAGATCACAGTTACTGTGAAGAAACACAGATAT
This sequence comes from Podargus strigoides, assembly GCA_028020825.1. Classification (NCBI taxonomy): domain Eukaryota; kingdom Metazoa; phylum Chordata; class Aves; order Caprimulgiformes; family Podargidae; genus Podargus; species Podargus strigoides. Next base: position 271,642 of record CM051629.1, on the reverse strand, counting down.
GATGCTCACCTCCACTGGAATTTAACTGGATAAATCAGTGTACTACCTAGTTTAATACTTTAATAACTTAAGGAGTTCCTGGGGAAATTCCCTGTAGCTCTTTTTCTGAAGTGCTCAAGTACAGCGTATAAGACTACTCAAAATCCAAAGCCTTCTTTGACCAAACATGAGACATCCATCACTGTCATTTCTGGACAGATCACCATCAGAGGGTACACTTCACTTTTTAATCTATGCCCCTGTACATCATCAAGAACAGTGCCAGCATATATAGAATTCAACAGCACTCTCATGTCGCATGATGCCTCTTTTGTTTTTCCTGTTAGCTTAGAGCTTCCATCTGTCAACTGGGCAATGCAGAACCATTTTTTTAACTGTTGACAAAATACAATTCATTTCTTTGAAGAACAAACAATGAAAGTGTTGGGCTATATTTGCCCAGGATATTTCTACATGACAGACCTCTGGAAACAGATGGGCAAGCTCCATTGCTCTTTCTGGCATGACTGATCTGCAGCAGAAAGACACTATTACTGCACACAATGGGTATTATGAAGACACACACCCATTAGGAAAAAAAAAAAGTCAGACCAGAACTGCACATACTGACAACTCTCAGGAAGAGCACACACTCAAATTCAGGCTGAAACCTATGTTTCATATCTATCGCCTGGGCTAGAATTTCATATTAGCCCTTTATTGCTTACTACAGAACTCTACCCTGGACTTGAAGTGGATGCAAGTACTATTTCCTATAAAAAACAAGCTATTATCTGATCCATAGCCATGCTGGACGTTTCCACCATTTTTATTTCACACTGCTACTGCACTTTTCCTTGGTTTTGCATCTGTAACTCAAACTTTGTTGTGCCGAATTCATGTCTGAGAATCAAGAGAGAAATGGCTTAATCCTTCTGTTGTTTAAAATGGGAAGAATGCCTGAACTGAGGAGGTGGTGGACTAATAAAACCTTTGAGAGCAGTCACTCATTTGATGGGGGGCACACAACACAACTGTGGCATGGCAGAGGTTACAGGGTTGCAGATGGGCCAGATCTTCAGGTGGAATAAATCCCAGCATCTGGCTGAGACTGGTTAATCAACTGGTATCCCTCTCTAAGTGAAAGGAGCAGGCGGGCACTGTTCATGCATCTGTCCCTGGAGTTCACACTGCTCCTCTGATACAGTACTCAGCTACATCATGACCAGCAACAATTAATCAAATGTTAACACACAACTCATTAGTCTGAACTCTTGTAAACATAACCAACAGCACTGCATCATTCAGACTGACTGTGTTCGTCCATGTCTGGCACCACAGGGACTTCATTGCCTGTTTGCAATGTCTCGTTAGCAGCTGCTCTTGCTCTCTAGATGTTTTTCCTGCCTCAACACTCCTTTTCACCTAAAGGCTGTATAAGGAGGTGAACTTGTAACACTGAGTTACAGACACAGACAAGGGTGGCTTAGTAACAATGGGATTTTATTGAAACTAATTTAGTGCTAAGATGGATTCAGGAAACATGAAGAGCTAGAAATCAATAAACAAACCTGACTATTATTAATTTACTAATATATTTCTGCATCATTTTTTTTCCTCACAAAGTTATTTGCAAACTTCAGTTGAAATACTTTTTATCCATCAAAATGCAGCAACCACTGGGATACATGGAAATGTGGAAACTGCAGGCCTTTGAGTTATTCGGGCTGCATGCTGGTTCAGGGAACAGACTGAAGTACAGGCTTGTATAAAGCATATTCTGTTTGTTTTCAAGAGGCTGCTGGGTGTAGGCTCTGCTTTGGCTGTACCGTGTGAGCTGAATATTCACAATCTACCTAGAAGCACAGATCAAGCTGGGAAAAAGAGAAATGCAAAAATGCAGGAAGTTTCTGCTTTTTTTTCTTTTTTTTTTTGCCTTTTTATTTTTTTTTTTTTTTCTCTGTCTTCCATTTTAACTGTGTGTGTGAGAGAGAACAAGGGAATGACACTGGCTTGAGAACAGCATTATGCATACTGTGTGCTCTGAAGTGTGGAGTATCAGTAAACTGAAAGATGGTCTGAGGTGAGAAACTGATGCTGGACTTCGTGATGAATTCAAGTTAGAGAGTTCAGATCTGGATGGAAACATCTGAATTTGGCATATTTTAATCCAGGATTAAAATTACATTCTACAGATAAGAATGAGGTCATGGTACCTTGCTATAACTCAGGTTTCTGTTTCCAAGTAGGAATAACAAAATTTGCTTTTTTAAGAGACGATCCTCATACAAAGGCTTTACAGAAACATTTGTGGTTTTTCCAACAGCATAAAAAAGGGCTATGACAGTTCCATTTCTAGGCTATAGAAAAAAGTGCTCAGAATCCTCTTTAAAAGCTATCCACCCCATTTTCAGCCTCGCTCAGTTTACAGCATTTAGGGATGCAGCAAGTTTTAGAGCATTTAACAGGCTTCTCTTCAGACTGCTATGCAATATTATGTAGTTCAATCCCACTGCATTAACTTAAAATTACCTTTGACATACTCCAATTCATTAACTGGTGTGGAATTAAGCTTGTATGGGGCAAGGTGCATTTAGAAATTTTATTTATACTTTCTATAAAGCTTTTTTCTGCACTACCATTACAGATTTACATGTTTACACTTTTAGGGCAGATCCAAATATTTCTTAGTATCTACGTGTATAAGTGTGCTAAAAACATTGAAGCTGGTGGGAGGCATCAGCAGCTATCTAATACAAACTTTCATGGGGATATAGTTATACTAGATCTATCAGAAATTTATAGAAAATATAGTTGGTTTCTTTATAAATAAGCGTGTCAAAAGGGAGACATAGCAGCCCTGGGCCAAGCTGCTGGGTTAGCTTGGTACTACAGCCAGAAGACGAGGAGAATGGAGGAAGACTTGGGAGACTAGTTGGTGGCAGAGGGACTCTTGGATTTGCATCAGGGTCTGCTCTCAGATTTGGATTCCAGGCTGTTTTCAGAGGACAGAGAGAGCTGAAGCAGGAAGGACAAGAACATTAGTAGAAGGGTTGACCTGAAGCTCCTGGCACACCACGAGGCTGGGCATGCAAATTCTTCCATTATCCCTTTGCAGCTGGGAGCAGAGGGCCTAAGTGTTTTCACAAAACATATCCTGCAGCAACAGCAGTGGAAAAGATCAAGAAAATTCAGCAGAACAGGCTGCAAAACTGATTGATTGCTTTGAACGTAACTGAAAGGTTTTGTCAGGGTCCTGAGTGCACTAATAGGCCTTAATGGCCCTGAACAGCCTCACCTGCAGGTTCCATCCATATCCCTGCCCAAAGGAGCCCCATTTCAGCTCATGCCTGGGCCTTCAGTCCCTGCCTGAGATACATCAAAAGCCTACCAGTTTCTCACTCTTTCATAGCTGTGCTCCACTGATTTGGATCCTGACCTTGGACTGACTGCCCAGCTTCATCTCAAACCTGCCTTGTCACTATGGACCTGCCTGGCAATCACTGGACTGTGTCTAACCCTGGTTACCATCACTGGACCTGGTCCTGACCCTGACCTGTGGACTGACTTCCTGGATTGACTTTATCACAACAAACTGCCCTGATGATCTGGTTCACCGCGGCTGCCATCGTCAGGCCGGCCCTGCTTGCTGCACTTGGGTGCTGCAGTGCGACCCTTGCTCAGTGAGGCCCCTGCCCTGCTGGCCTTGTTGCCGTTCGCCTCCTGGTTCTCCAAACCTCAGGGAGCCCTTATCCTCACTGCTCCCTGACAGGTTTACTCTGAGCCTCTGGATGAAAACGGGAACTTGGATACTTATCCCTGTTTCTGCTCAAAGGCAGCTTCATGACAAACATCCTATAAGCATTATGTCTGACTTAACGTGACACTGAGGAGAAATCTTCCAGCCTCAATGCGTGGGACAGTGCAGACTTAATACTGACATTCATTACAAATGCTGTACATCCAAGGCTGCGTGTCATGTCCTGGCTGAGACCTAAATGAGTGTGAAGTGGCTGACAGCATTCTCACGACCACAGCAAATTATTTCATTGGGCTCCTGATGAACAGCAGGTGATGCAGAGGTGCCGAGGCATGGCAAGAACACACAGCAGGAGGCGTGAAAGACATTATTGATCCAGTCACTGGAATGAGATGTCCCAGAATAATTACAATCAACCGCAGGGTTCACTTACTCCGGAACAAGGGATCAATACTCAGACAGATAGCTTGGGAGGAATGACTTGGTGGCGTAATGAGTTTCTCTGTTTGTGACTATGAGTGCTAAACTCCCAGCTCTCATACACCAGGAGAGAAAAAACATGTTTCCATTTTTCAATGTAAGTAAAACTTGCCCTGTTTGACATCCTTCTGAGGATGCATACAGAAAATGAAGTCTGTGGAGGAGAGAATATGGATTCAAGCAGGTGAGCACAGTGTACTCAGTTGCGTTTCTGAGAAACTGCTTTCAGGCTTCACAAGGGAAGCACAAAGCCCCTGTATACTCCTCCAGCTCAATTTACTGGTAAGAACCTTTGTGAGAACAAAATTGAATGTTCTTACAAGAAGGAGCCCACTGTACAGGCAGCACTTCAGGAGAAATGCTGGAAGGAAGGTCAACAATAATGATGAGGTTACACATTTTAATGACTAAATTGAGTAGTGTAAGATTACCTATTTAATGGCCACATGCTGAGAAATTTAGGTTCATCAGGAGTTTCATTCTGGATCCATGTATGTAATAAGAAATGAGAAAATGCAAACACAGCTATAAAGCCAAAAGCGGCAATAAAATCTGTAACTTCTATTTCTGCTGGAAGAGATGAAGTGTCATTAAAGAAAATAACTCTTCTTCAATTTAATTATTTCTTTCCTTCAGCTCAGTATATAAGTAACGAAGGATTTTGACTGGAGGGGATTGCTGTTTGACATTAATTCACTCTGTTGACGAGTTCCTACAGGATCTTGAGCAAGGCTCGTGAGACATTTGGACATGCCAGCCTACACTGCAGCGTACATTCAAAGCCTGATAAAGTGGCACATGTGCCAGGCTGCTTGAGGTGAGATAGTTAGGAATTAACACATGCATGGCAGTTAGAACTGCTACAAACTCCTTCAAAACCCGTTCCTACCAGAGCTCATTCTGAACAGCGATAAATTCCACTAGGCCAGACGCTAATCTCAATTATAGCAGTGCAGGCTCTGAGAAATAACTTACCTGACTGCAAGACCTACTGGCTGGATGTGTTGTTCAGTCTTGAAGATCATTTATTGAAGAAGAGACTTAATAAAAATCACTCAAGTCAACAGAACCAGCTCCAGCTATCCTATGGGGAGAGCTGGGAAAAAGGACAGGAAGAGCAACACATGGGTGATGTAGGAATGCTCATATTCCTTAGCAGGGTCTGAGGGGAACTACTGAAAGCAGAAGTCATGTGCTGGCCAATAACAAAACTATTCCTTCAGCAATGGAACTACATCACAGTAAGGGTTGGGCAAAAATCAGGATTACTTTTGGAAAGAGCAAGGGTGCATTTTTTTCATTTAGGCAAGGGTCTGGAGACCAGAGCTGTGGGTTGAGGTTACCCCCCCAGAAAGTGCTGAATGATGGGAGTGAGCAAGCATGACAACTCTGAAATTACAAAATGGTTCTGTATTTGTAAAAAAGTATTTCTTGTGTTGCAATTTACAACTACTAAAAATAACTAGGGAGACAATTGTGAGAACAGTCAGAATCCAGCCCTGCAGCAAGTAGACAAAGAAATAGTGAACACAGAATGTGAATTATCTGTATAGTCCAAACCATACAGATATTCTGTTCATTGCTTTGTTTTACAAAGCTAAAATTTGTCATGCTCCATACAAGCAGCTTTTCCTCTCACCGACTTGGACAGACATCGAGAAGATGACAGAAGATTTTTCTGGTCTCATAAACAAGACTTGCCAACAAAGAAGTTTGTTCTACATGAAGTACTGCTGGATCGATAGGTAAAAGGCTGAAAGGAAATGTAACCTACCAAGGAAGAATGACACATTTTGCAGGAACAATGTGTTGTCATTAGGTATAATTGGGCAAATGGTGGTGTGATCTTAAAGCCTCAGTTGATCATATTCCCTTGAGTGCATTATCCAATTAGGGAAAGGTGCATTAGATATGCCTTGCTTTATTGTACTGCTGAAGTGGAGAGCAGGTGTGAGAAAACAAACAAGTTTGTAATCCTTGCTTTGCAAATCAGTTCTTAATCACTCTGACTCTTATTTCCATACCAGATTTAACTTTATGATATTTATGAGAGCAACTTGGCAGCTCCCCTTTTATGGCTCAAATAAATAGCAGGTCCAAGAGATTTTTTTAAGGCTTTTAATTCCTAATACTAGTGCATATGGTTTATTTCAGGTCAGAACCAGCAGCTATAATGAGATACCCAAGCAAAAAAAGATTGGATGAAGCCCTGCTGAAAATGCAAGCCACACAATCCAAGTGGATAGCACATAGTTTCACCATTTCCTATTTCACTGTGTGAGTATACAAGTATTTTAAGACTTTGACATACAAAGCCCAATTTACATCTTCTATCCCCATTAAGAAGTCACTTCTCTCCCTATATTACTTCACTACAACTATCATCACTTGTAGGACAAAACTGGGAGAAGCATACATCCAGGGTATTCACAGCATGTTCACCTTTGAAATATGCTCAGTCTTTGGGATAAGGGTCTGCTTATCTGGCTGGAATTGGTCCAGGAGACATTCGTTTCAAAAGATGTTAAAGGGAAGCTAAAGGATAGGAGAACAGGCATTGGGATGAAAAGGTGTTTTTAGTAGGCCCGTTGACTAGAGAACTCAATGTGAGTGGAAAGGAAATACACATTCTCATGTATTACCACTATGGCTGTTTTCATTTCTCTCTTGTAAGACATTTTTTAAGACATCTGAAGACATTTTAAGACATTGAAGAGCATTAATGTTTTTGAACAGAGGAAAGTACACTAACACATCTTGTGCAATGCTGGATGCAAGGGATTGGATTTGATGGACCACTGGTCTAAGACAGCACTGTATGACAAGCTGTCTGCTATGAGGTGCTACGATTGCCAGTGGCATCCCTACAAATTGCTTTTTAATCTCCCTACACACAAGTGAATTCCTTTGCCCACCATCCTCTGCTCAAAAATTATCAACAGCAGTACACATTAGCAGCTTGATTAATAAGTGAACTTTTAATTAAAACCTAAAAGAAACAGGCATTTGAGTAATTGGAGAAGAAAGTGGAAAGTACTGTTTTATTGCTTGGTGATGGATTTCATATAACAAAGTTACTTCAAAGCTGAGATTTTCCTTTCTGTGTCCAAGAGCCATGACCGAGAGAAGAATATGGTGGTAAACTAGGACATAAATTAGACACAAAGATCACAGCTACCTCTGGGAGAGGAATTAAGCTTGTATAAAGTGTTACAGCTAATATTTTCTGCGTGATACTGTTTTACATGTTGGTACAGCAGCACGCACAGGGGTATGGCTACTGCACATAAATAACAGTATGGCACAGCACAATGCAGTCAGTCAGTCAGTCTTGGTCACCATTTCCAAGTTACAACAGGCCACACCTTATGTCCTCCTGTGGCTGTCTAGTGACTTCCAGGGAGCTATGCCAATGTTAGGAAAGGCTGAAAGTCAACTGGTTCACTCAAAAAACCGTAAATAAAAATTATTACATGGGGTAGTGCTATCATTAAAGACTGCAACATTTTCTCATTTGTGTAGAAATATATATCTAAATTAAATGCAAAGCTGCTAATGAAACAGTAATATTTACTACACACTTCACTACCTCGTCATAGTTAAACATAATTGAGTTGTGTTCCAATTCTACTTGGAAGCATCCTGTGAAGAACAATGCCACAGAGCAGCCCCAGAAGCCCTGGAATTCTCTCCAGCAAGCAGTAATTAAATAAGTGTTTGGGATCTTTCTTTTATAAATAAGCAAGTAACAGTGGCCCCTGCCCTTGATAAAATAAGCAAAGATCAACAGCACAATTTGTTGCAATCCTAGAATTACTTGCACTAAGAAGCAGGTCTTATTACATCAGGATGAAGGCAGAGTAAATATTTCAGTCTTTGTCCTGCGAATGCCTATCCCTGTGCCAGGAAGTTCTGACCCTTCTGGATCCACCTGATGAGTATGCTGAATTGTATCAACTGGGGCTGAGTAGTCCCTACAATTTAGGCAAGCAAGAATATGGTATGGATAGGAAGAAAGAGGAGTGAGACTGTCTCTATGCCTCCAGCTGCATGACTGTGCTCTATCCCTCACAACAGCACTTAGTTACAAAACTAATGAGTTTCTTGAACCAAGATAATAATATGAGAATTACCATCAACTGCTGCTTAATTGCAAGGTCACCAATTGAGTATTTTAGTTTTCACATGCTCCCCAAACGGTGTTTTGCTCACTGTGAGAGATACCCTAAGAAAAATGCTTCCCTGACAGAATCCTGGTGGAAGTATAAGGCCTGTCACCTGGCCAAACAACTCATTAAAACTTCTTTCTCTGCTGTTTAGTGGCTAATTAGGAAGTCAGAGTGTTCTTATTTTCAAGTCTCCTATGACAAGTAGCAAGACTTAATTTCAAGACATCTTGTTCAGTCAGAAACATCTAAATGGTCATTGATTGTTTTTCCTTAGTTGGATGTGTAAGTCTCTTTAAAAGCAGAAACTGTTTGTTATTTGTGCTCTGTCCCTGCTGCTAGACAGGCTACAGGGCTTATGTCAACATTACTGGAATAAAAAATGAAGAGTTTGAACAAGTCAAGCCTAAACACTCACACTCCTGAGAATCAGGAGGATTGCCACTGAATTGAGATGAAGAAGTTCGGGCCCAGTCACTTTGCTTAGTCAGAAGCATCTGCAAGGACCCTGGAGAAGAATCACCCCAGAAAATATCCTAATGTATGGACATTTCCCAATAGCTGCATAGATTAGCTGCAGAGACCTGTAAAAGCTTTGTCCATTTTTACAGGCAGAAAAACGTATCAACAACTTGGGAAGGTTGAAACCTAAGTCTCTCTGGAAGGTGACTTCAGAAATGTTGCTCCCATCACTGGAATCTTAAAGCAAATTAAGTCCTCAAATGAATATGTTACATACTTCCTATGCTGCTCATGTTCCCAGTTCCTTGAGACAGTAAGCACAGGAGTAAGGTTAATGCTTTCACATGCCTACACTGATTTCCCGACTGAAGGCTGCTGTACAGCATATAGACAAAGTGTCCACACAGACTCCTGGTCATTTTCTAAATACCACTGCAGATCAGAAACTACGAGGTTGGTCTACAGTATTATAGGTAAAAGGGACATTTACCCTTGAGTAACACACATCAGCAGGCATCTGGCTCTCCTAGGCCCCTTTGCCTTCAACATCCCTTATAAAACATGACAATTCCAATGTCAGTTACCCACACCTGCATCACTTCAAGGCTTTCTGTCCCAAAGGGATGCATTTCTTCAGTTCACAATTCCCTTGTGTTTTTTTCCCCATGCTAAAGCTTTTGTGAGTACATTTGAAGATGTCCCTATCTATCATCTATAACTCACAGCTGTCCACCACTGAACCAACCTCTTTACCATGTATATGCTCCCTAGCATGACTAGATGATTCTTACCGCTTGTCATTTCAGCCACACAATCCTAAAGGTACAAGCCTGAGCCCTGAAGCAAGAACTCAGAGGAAGCCAGAAGCAAGATTTTACTTCTGTGAGAGGCAGCTGGTCCCAGCTCCCACATCCGACTGATCCAGCAACCCTTGCTTTGGTGCCATCTCCTGAGCCCGGCAGCAGCCTAGCTGCTGCTGAGCTGGGAGATAATTCTTCCTTTCACTTCAAGTACTGCCTTGTGCGATCTTTGATGTTTGCTGGGTTGTGAGCAAATATTAATTCTATTAATATTTACACATTTCATAATTCAAAAATCAGTGCCTGCTATAAGTTACTGATTGTCGCTTTCTAATCCACAAGTACTAAGCAGTCTACCATGTCCAAGTGCTCAGAAAGTGCCAACTGCAAGACCCTCCTTTCTTGATTTGATGTCATTTTACATATGTGCTGTATGAAACTCCCTATGTAAGACCAAGTTAAAGTCTACTCTCTGGGGTAACAGCAGCTGACAGGTTATAGCTGCCAATATGATGGATATTAAGTTTTCCTCCTGTCTGTCAGAGAGGTGACAAAGGTATATGTCACTAACGCCAAAGCAGTGTGGTGGGTTGAAGTCTTCAGATTCTTTTCACAGCCCTGTTAAAGAGCAGGTGAACCATCACTGATAGAAGCAAACTTCAGCTGCAGATCTGAAATATTTAATCTAAACCAGTTCCACCTGAACTGTGTAACACACAGATACAGGTACCATTAACTTGGTATCAATTTAGCAGTGTTTTTCAGTTCCCCATTACAGGCTGTATTGACCAATGCTATGTACCTTCAAGTAAAGAAAACTGCTACATGCCTTCTTTCTTCCTATCCAAGTATGTGTTTATACAACTACTTTGATCAGTACCTGGCCCCATACAGGAATAAAAGTGACTCTAATGAAGACAGAGTAACTGTTTTTCAAAAAAAGCGCAAGTAGTTGTAAAAGGTCAATAAGATTTACTCTGGTGCTGGCTTCAAAATCATTTGTTATTCAAATGACAAAGGTACTGTGTTTGTAAAGTACAGTTACTGATCAATGGCACTACCTGTTTATCAGGCAATCCTTGGCATTTCCATAATTTCTCCATGCAGTAAGACTTGAGCTTTGCTTACTCAACATGAGCAGCAGAAGCTCAGAAATAATCACAGATTATTGCTGAGATCTTCCAGAAAGTATTTTAAAAACAGTTTATCAGCTTCTTGTTCTTGATGAGCCATTTCAAATGTCAAAATGTTGGGTCACATTTTGAAAAACAGATATACAAATGTAATGTTATGAAAGTTTTAACTCCACATCTTCCATGACAGCCTCTGAATCAGACTCATGGAAATGCAGGTCTATAAAGGACCGCTAAGAATATTTTTTTACTTTTTCTAGCTGCTTTACTTTTTGTATAGTTTCTAGATCTATAAGCATTTTCTAGGTGACTTATAGATCATCACAGAGCAAATTTAACAAAAGGATTGCTTTTATTAATGACCTTTGACTCATCCCTTTGAAGTCATTCCAAACCCTGCATTGTCTTGTACCACAAGTTGAAAATCAATGATATGTTACAGCTTGATGTGTTACATTCAAGGACAGGAAGACCATCGCCAGCCACTCCAGGAGTGCATTCTAGAATTCTGTCATGCCATTCTGGTGCCACCATAGAACAGTTCAAATCTGATAAAAGCTATAGACAAGGAAAGAAAGAAACCTGGAGGAGAAAACTGTTTATCAAAGTCATCAGTGGTTTGTAGAAAGAATCCTGCAAAATTGCTCATTTAACAGAATGTTACATCGGTTTTTATGGGCCAAGAGAAGTATTCTTATCACAAACAGTCACACCAAAGCTTCACTGGAATCCAAATCAAACTCAACTTTTCTGTTTACCATTTTCTTGACTTAAATGTCCATGCCAGACCCACTGGGCTTAGTGAATCCTACTTGCTTCCTAAAAAAAACCCAAACCCACAACTATTAACAACGCCGTTGACTTCTCTTGTCACCATCTGAGACTTTCAAAGCATGTCACAAGCATCAGAAGTCACTACTGTATTACTATTGCTTATTTGTGGACAGGGAACACAAAACTCAGTTATTTACGGGTCTGCCTAATTTCAGTTACCATCTATGAAAAGTCTGACTCTGATTTTAACTACAGTTGGATTTCTGCCTTAATGCACCACTAAGAGCCACAGAGCAATTCAATGGGAAAGACAGAAATAGAATACAGCTGTCCCAATTCCCAGACTCCATTCTAACCAAATGACCATGTGGCCTCCCAGCTTGGTGCTTATAAAAATACACCAGCTGCTGTAGTTTACATCTGCAAACCATTCTCTGCTTTTAAATGTATCTTTGTACAAATTCAGGCTCAGCTGAAAAGGCCTGGGGGAAGGGAGGGACAGAAGAGTTGAGGAGCACAGAGACTTTGTGCCTCAGTCTTCTCAGCAGTAGCATGTATGAAATGACTCAAGGAACTTTCACTCCAGTGCTACACGTTCATTCACTCAGCTTCCCTTGGGATGCACAGAGTGGTCCAGCTGGAGAGATGTGAAGAGGAAGCCACGAAAAGATCACAAAAGCCATTTCTAAAAGCCAATACTACTCCTGGTCTCAGCACATACCTCACTGGTCATGTATGTGCCTTTATTGTTCCATAAAGCATGATATCCAATATTTAGCCTATCAAACAGCTTTAATTATAATCTCTGCCCCCAAATGGCAGCTGAACACCCACTGATTCTCACTTTGTGCTGTCTGCTTGTAAACAAACCCATTAAACCCCAGTGAAGAAGTCTATTGTTATTATAGTGACTATGAAAGTTATAAAGATGCAGATTACATAAAGGTCTTTGTCGTTATGTAGCTAGTAGTACAATATGAAAATCATCTTACTTGAAGAACTGGTTGTGTTCTTCCTTCTCCCCCCTACCCCCGCCAAGTCTCTCTGCTGTGCATCAAGCTTCATCTAAATGACTATGAATGATGGGCAGGGGAACAGTTCTAAACTGAGTACTCCAGGAACTTACCTCATATTAACCACATCATTCACTCAACCCTCCAAAGAAGGGACTTGCTAGCCTATTGTGCTCTATGCAATGTGCACATCTCAGCACTGTATTAGATCTCTGGTGGCTTCCATGGTTAGCCAAGTACAAGCTGTAGCATTTCCCAGTTGATTTCTAGCCACTAATCCATACCTTTGATACAGTGAAGGCTTGGATTTTAAAAGACAGCTTCCAGTTTCACTAGTGCCATTAGTTATGGGTGCAAATGATAGAAATAAAAAACCCCTAACTATTCTCGTGCCACATGCTTTGCAGACACAGTGGGGCTAATGGACAATACTAGAAACTGTAAACTGTATCACTACTATTTACTCAGACCTTCCCATAAATGGTCCATGCTGGAATTGGAGAGCAAAACTCCAGTGGTCTTCACCCTGCTGGTAACACCATGTGATGAGATTTCTTATAAGCCTGCCCTTGCAACAGGGAAGAAATCCTCGCCAGGATAAAATGATTGTCTTCTTTCTTCAAAGTCCTTCTGAAACACTGAGCAAAGCTTACAAATCAACTGTAACCTAGCCCTGATTAGCTTCATGATGATCTACAGCTACCAGAACTCTTGAAATATCATATTTATGCCCAACACAACTGACATGATTACTCTATCTTCCCACTTCCTTAATCATCTCATACACCTACAAGTGTATGTACATATGTATGGTAGGTGTAGGTATATGTAGGTATTCTAAATCTCTTGCGATGGACAGTTTTGAGGGTTTTTTTCTGTATAGTACTCACCATGATGGGATTCTGATCTTCACTGCTGCTGTGCTACAGGATTCTTAAAACACAGTAGCCTAAAAGATAAAATGACTAATTTTACTGCAGGAAGAATAACACATGGTGAGCAACTTCAAGCCCTCACAAAATGAGCAGACCAAATAACTCGGTAACTACTAAGAACAATAAAGCCACTAGAAAAAGGTCAGGAACAGTTCTTTAGTAAAAATCCACACACATAATGCATATGCATACTCACAGGCAGGCAGAAACATTAGAAGTGAAGGGAGCAATACTTGAACTGTTATCTATTTCAATCAGATCAGCTGATAGAACTGGTACCTGAAATTAACTTTGTTAGTAACACCAGATCCCCATTCAAAATTCCTCTCTACATCTGAATCCAGGCTGCAGTTGCATTAAGAATAGCTGCTCTTGGGTGTTGTGTATAGGTAGGCATAAATGCAGCTGCCTTGCTGATGTGGCCCTTCAACTGGCCCCATTTCCCTTTTTTATCAGACCAACATAGAGAATTTGAAGGCAAATCACATTTGTCCTGCACCCTTAGAGCAAGCCTTGAGGTCACTTTACTGAATAATTTATACAAATGAAAAGCTGTATTTTACAGCAACTGAAAGCAACAATAATAAAATTATTTCATTTTAAAAGCTGCTACAGAAATGTCTCAATTTCAAGAGGAAGGTGTTCTATAGTCAGCCACAAAGGCCAGTTCTGGAACTTTTAATTCTGCTTGTACTGTCTTATTTGTGCTCCCACTGTGGTCTTTGACCTCTAACGACTGGGCATGCATTATGTATGTCAAGCCTCCAGGAGCTTCTGAGGCTTTGACATCTGAACAAGCAGGGACTGGCAGGTGGGATTTTCAAATACGCTCTATGCTGACTGCTCCTAGAGAACTTGACAGGAGAACTACCCACATGCTGAGAATTGGTGACTTTAAAATACAAACCAACATTTTCAAACACTTTGTGCCAAACACTAAATCTCCTATCAACTCTTCTCTCGCTCACAAATTTGCTCCCTTTCACACCCAATTACGGTTTCATAATTAAGATGTGTTAGCAGCAACTGTAAAGGAACAGCATAGAGGAAAGAAATTAGCAGGTTACTCCTTTAATTGCTATGGGAAGTAGTGACCTCCTATTTACAAATCCTCCAACTGACTTCGTAAGTTACTTTACAGTGTGAATCAGACTTCTTGAAAGAAAGCTGGATGTCCAGCATTTCTATCATACCAAATCAAATTTCCCTGAATCTCTTCTTGCTACACCATGAAACTCACCCCAGCTTAAAAACAGTATTTTGGCAAGGTATACTGAGCTGTAAATTTGTTTTGTCCAATGACTAATTCCCTGTTGGAAGGCAACAAGAACCTCTTGAGTGCTATCATTAGCAGCTGTGGGAAAAAAAAAAAACAACCACAAAACAACAGGCTGGACAGCTGGTGGTTTTTTGGTGCCTAGAGCCATAGGCTTATTTCATTAAGTGTTATTATTTGGTTTGAAAGATCTGGACTGTGCATGAAACAGGAGACAGGGCACAGTGATACTCTTTCTGAGGATGGCCACTTTCTTCCCAATCCACAGGGTTTGCTTGACTAGAAAACTATAGAAAAGACGCTCCATAAGCACTGCAAAGATAATTACAAAATAAAGAAACATTACAGTGAATTCATTGAGACCTTTAATTCCAAACTTCCAGCATCCCAGAAGGAACAAACTGTGAGTTAGACTGACTTTTAAGTACACAATTAAGCCTGTCAAGTTCTGACTCCATAATATGCTGTTTAATATTGAAAAGTCTGTCAGTAAACCAATATGTGGGATTAATGTCATAATGCTTTGGTTTTGCTTCCTCATGAAACTATAAAACAATTTAGGTGATATAAGAAACACGTTTTTTATACTCCTTTTGGCAACAGTTTTAATGCTATGTGGGATACTCCCCCTTCCCTCTAATATAATAGCCTTTCCTGGCCTTTACGGATTTAAATTGGTGAGGGGAGCTCTGTGCATTCCATGTGGAATTTACTCAGTAATTCTATTAAGAGCTTCCCTGCACACAAATTAATGTTCTCATCTCATTCAGTGCTTGTCCTGTTCATTATTTAAAACAGAAGACCTAATCTCTCCTTATATTAAGTTTCCTCAAAGGATTTCCTATTAGTTTCAAGGAATTCAAATGATTAAGCTTCAACACTTCTGTGTTTGCAAAACTACAAAACTCTGGGGCTTACAGTTAGAGCAGAAGTTTTTGCGATTTCTGGAATTTTTGAGAAGGAGGGTGTCAATTGAAAGTTACAGAGCCTTCAAAAGAGGCCCTTTACTTTTGTTCCACACCATTTGCACATCACCCTTCAAGTGACATTCAGCATTACCCAGCAGAGCTTCTCATGACTTCACCAGATTCTCTAGGCCAATTCATTCACCTAGCTTTAAGTGGCAGCTACCCCCAAAGGCCTGAGAGCCCATATCAGAAACAGGTATTTCCCACCACAGGTGCTTGCACTAAGCAACAGCAAAAGCACCACAGTTGGGGCTCAGTGCTGGAGCAAACAGAGAATATGGTAGAGAAGTTGCCTTCATTTCTCCTCCTAGATTTTATATGCCCAACTACTGAAAATGAATAGAAAACCTGTTATTATTCCTCAATGTTTTTGTTTTTTGATGAATTGCAGCAAAGCCAGCTGGACTGTGACGTGCTGAGCTGCTGACTACCATGAAGCTCCTCTAGCTGGCTATGTATGCCACAAAGGGGCTCATTTACACTAATGCTGGCTGTGACTACAGTGGGCTGCCTTACTAAAACTGAGTTCACATATCATTAAATCCACTGAATACTATCTAGGTCCATTTACTTAGCAAACAAATTTTGAGGACTAGGTAGATACAACTTGTTTGGAACCCTGCCTCCAGCAATGATTAATATTTAATACAAGATTTGTAGGTTAGGTATAATACCTTTATTATAGTGACTTCTATTGCTGGGAAAAGCTGAGGGTTTAGGGGGATCATAAGTCCTTTTTTAGTCCTAAGAAGAGAGAGAAACTTTCTGACATAAATGCCTTTCCTCAGTTTTAGGAAAGGTCCATATTCCTGAAAGCTTGCCTGCCTTGTAAAACTATACTATTAGTCTAATAATAGGGACCATATAAAGATCATTGTGGCTGTACCCACTCTGGCATTCTGCTCTTATTAAAATCAAGATGAAGAGAAGCGGGAATTATACCTCTCAAAAATACAGTACATCCTCCTGCAGGGCAAGCTATTTACATATTCTGATGCATGAGAAGCTGCATTTCAGAAAGGATCACACAGAAGAGAGATTTGTTCACCTATTACTGATATCTGTCTCCATTGTTTTCTCCCCAATTTAGATTTTCCAGAGAAAACAAAAGAGCTATTGCCCAGTTGTTGTCCACTGGCCTGCTGTAGTAAATTGCCTGTTGATCTGTGAATTTATTTGCCTTGCAGATCTTTAATTCTGATGCCTGCTCAGGAAAACAATACTGATGTGGTCTTAGACTGGCAAAGACAATATCTCCATAAAGCCACAGATGTGTTCTGCACGTAAGGTACATGATGTCTCAAACTCCCTTAGAAATCCAAACAAGAAGGAAAATATATTCAATTCTAAATATAATAGTTACAAATGCAGTTATAATGCTGTAAGCCCCAGTCTCTGTCCCCACTGCAAATCTGTAACAAGTATATTGACATCCAAGACTTTTCAAATTACAGCAGAGTAATTAATATCAAAAAACACATCTATATACAATTACTGATGCATTTTTCCTGAGATATTAAGACAAAACTCAGGATCTGCATTCTACTGAATTCATCCCAAAAAGGTTAACTTTCATTTCCTAAAGAGCTGAAAACAAGATTTTTCTTGTGTATTTTCTGATCCATCATACAAAATTGAATGGGGTGGGGAAAAAAAGCTCTGTAAGATGACCATTTTTTCTTAAATTCTGATGGGTAATAAGTCACATTGATAGAGAACAACTGACTTCACCCCTTTTCAGTTTTAGATGGTATTTTCACCATCTGTTCGGCCACAAAATACCTTTTGCTTTAAGGAAACTTTACAGGCCACATAAGGATCCAAGTCACTTACTGATAAGCATAACTGATCCACTTTTAAGTGCAGTGCTTTTAAGAGTATCTCCAAAATGCCTTCTGTCTCAGACTGTGGCACAGCACCCTAGAGAGCTGCTAAAATGCCAGTGTCCTACAAAGAAAGGCGTTCTCAAGCCTTGGTGACAGGTTATTGGGTTTTGTCCCTACTTATTGCTGAAGACAAATTTTAACTTAGACACTTTGATGGCAGTGATGAGAAGGACATACAAAGGTGCTTTTGTGTTCATGACAATGGTAGTAAAAGGAAAAGCAGAAAAACGTTGAGTTCACTTAGTTGAAACCTTCCATGTAGTAACAATAAGGAATCCTGAATTGCTTCAGTACTGTGAGCAATCTGTACTCCAGTTTTAGTCCTATATATTGTCATCAGAATCACTAAGATTATCAAAGAATGACTAGTTCTTTATCTGTACCACCTGCATGGTATGTTTTTAGTAGTACTGTGTGGAAGAATATATTAAATAGACAGATGGATTAAAGAGAGTCTTATTTCTAGTTAGAATAATATAATGCATTTTGAAGCACATAGCAGCAACATAACTATCTTATTTCTAGTTAGAATAATATAATGCATTTTGAAGCACATAGCAGCAACATAACTATGTTTTAATATCTAATGCTATGCATCCCACATTCTAATGTACTGTTTATGCAAGCCTATGCCAAGAAAATATGGAATTGTGAACCAAAAACTGTAGTGTCATTCAGAATAAGAACCCATAGTATAAACTTATTTAAATATAATCCATGACATTTTTCGACTGCTTTTCTTTCTTAGTTTAATAAATTACCTGCCTCTCTGCACTTACTACATAGTGCTTGCTTAATAGAGGATACACAAGCTTCTTTTTGTTAAGCAGAGAAAAATCCCCTTTTCTCTATGCTGTTACATAAAATTCAACATAATCTTTTCAGAGAATGGAAAAATAGCAATTTCTGGAAGTTGAGCTTGGATATACAGAGGTCAGCAAATAACTATCAGAATTTTAAAATGCATTCAAAATGCAGATCTCTAACATCATATTTTAAAAAAAAAACAGAAACAACATATCACCTAAATTACCTCACAGCTATTTGCATAAAGGGTCCAGAGGCAGCACTGTATAAGTACGGAGACACAAGCTAGCCAAAGAGAACTTAGCAACAGTTCTATTGGATACAGTGTGTGTCTGTAGCAGAAAAAGGGCAACTTTGAAGCTCAGATGTGCAAACAGCTTTAAAGGACTAAAGAATCTCTTGGCAGATGCATCAAGCAAAAATCTGAAACTACAAACCAGGTAATTTAGCAAATCATTTCCTTTTTTAGCTGATTTTAACTTTCCTTCTAACGACTGCTCTGAGCCAAACAGCCTGTGATATTCTTAGGGTTGTTATTCAAGGACTTCATCAGAAGTGATAGAAACCTTCCAGTAAGAGAGGTAATAAACTCACTCTCTATTTTAAAAATTTGTAGAACTTCATAATATGGTGTATTTCTTTTATGTTCTGAAGATACAATTAAGCTAAATGACTGCTATACTAGTATTAAGGATGTATTCCATTCTACTGAAGGAACTCTGCTTACTGGAAAATAAATCCATGAGAAGTGTGTTAGGAATTCCAGTGCTAGCTAGAAGAAATAGAAAAACATTTGTTATCTGGGCAAGAGGTACTAGAGGACATGATCATTAGTATGTCTCTGAAAAAATATGAGGTACTTCCTCAATGCAAGAAATCTCCCTGACCAACGGAGCATAGCTATCTCATTATATTGACAAATGCACAGGCACACGGCTACTTTACATTTATAGAAATAGATGTTAAAAAACTAATGGACTATTAAAGTTGGGCTTTAACTAAAGATGGAATGAAAGTGCTGCACATCCCAGTATTATTTTAAAATGAACCCTTAGCAAAGAGAATTGCCTGATGGAGACTGTTAGTGCAGGTATATCTGTGTACACCTCGTGGGGCAACAAGAAGGCAAAGTAAAATCATTGGCTTTCAGAACTATCTGTGCATCAGGTATTTAGGTGTTTAAAATGTTTGCATTTATTCTGCCAGAAAAATGTACAAGTGTTTTGTTTTCATTATGAAGAATTTACAGATTCTTTGAAGAATACAAAATAAACTGAGAGGTTAGTAACAGAAATGAGGAAGGATCTTCATACAAGAGTCCAGTCCCTACAGCAGTGCTATATTTCTTTTTCAGCGTCTGGAAATACTGCTATTATTGCTGGGTTTGTTTGCTCCATCCTCCTCCCCAGTTTTTCTCTCTCCCATGCAAGTTTCAGGAACCCCCATCCCAGAATGCCATCGATCCAGCTGCCACTGCTACTCCTCGTCCTGACCTTGTGTGGTGTTTGCCTCAACGGTGGGCAGCCCCTTCCAGAGGGAAGTGAGAACATGGGGAAAAGTCCCCTAGATGACATCCTGCAGAGATCTGAAAGCCTCATTCTTCAGTCTGTCCTCAAGAACGCTGAAAAGGAAGAAGAGATGAATAAAGGTATATGTAACACTGGGGACATCCATCCGGTGATGCTGGCATAGTATTTGGCTGAGATCATTAGATCCAATGTATAGTTCCCTGGTTCTAATGTATATATTTATTACTTTAACTAAGGGGAAGAGAAAGATAGGAGGTCTGCTGCTACACACTGCACAGCAGTGGAAGCAGATCAGACTCGGGGATTTCAAGAAGCAGCACACAAGTGCCTGCCACCAGCAAGGAGCACAGAGCCCTTTCAAAGCAGAATGAGGAGCTGGCCTCAAGTGCCCATAGAGCGTGCGTTCCTCCCTCTTCACATGAATGCTGAGAGTTGATCATGTCAAGCCAAGACTGAAGGATTAAAAAGAGCTCAAGTATCTCTTACTCATTCTAATAGAGTTATGATTGGTAGCTGGAAATACTGAGCTGCCTTTCAAATGTTCATACCCCTGCTTCTACTTGTGTCTTAGCCCTGTCATTTCCCTGTCTCATGCTGATTTCCAGCTCTTTCCCATACCCAGCTTCTGCAGCTGATTTCTTGCAGCTGCTCAGCATCTTTTATTCACCCTCCTTTACCTGAATCTGATACATTTACCTGAATCAACACATTTGGCTTTGTCATTGCATGTCTTCCCATCTGGCTGCAGCTAGTTCTCAATGTATCAATCCATCCTTGCTAAAAATGTGCCAGAACTGTTTTGACAGATCCATCCAGAGTGATTAAATTCAAGACCATACAGTTAACTGTGCAACTAAATGAGCATAATGAGCAACAGATTATGATCCTGCACCACAGAACTCCACAAATTCCCATTTCAACTTTGTTAGTGAGTATTATGGGGAATTATTAACATTATTCTTTTCCTTGGACAGAATCAAATGTCCCTCTGCCAGAATGGCTTTCCAAAAGACAACACCCTGGGAAAAAGTACCTAAGTGACCTGAAGAAGAGACAGCATCCTGGAAAAAGAGATGTTGAGGAAGACATATCTCATGGAGACATTCGGAAGAGGCAGCATCCAGGGAAAAGAGAGACAGAAGACAATGTTGATGGCTATCTGGAGCTGAAAAAGCAACAGCATCCTGGCAGAAGGTCATTGTCAGATCAGTATGGTGACATCCCTAGCGTACAGCTAACCTATTTGAATGAGTTATCCAAAAGACAGCATCCAGGCAGAAGGTATCTGATGTACAAGCGTCAGCATCCTATCGAAAGAGGCTGGAATGATAAGGTAGACCTAAATGGCCAATATGGTGAGAAACGCCAGCACCCTGGAAAAAGGCACTGGAATTCTGACAGCCCAGATGATGCAGGCCCCTGCAACTTTCAGGAGTCCTTCACCTGTAACAATGGCAGATTGTTGCTTGATTTAGTAAAAAGCGTTAGCAAAGACAAGGTAGAAGAAAAACGTCAGCACCCAGGAAAGAGATCAGCATGGGAGAGTGAAACAGAGGAATGAAAAAATAATTGTGTATCATTTGCATTTGGTGAAGTAAACTGCCAGATCGCTAAAAAATTCTGTTCGCTCCCCCCTTTTGGCTTCCTGCTGCTGACCTCTGCACCCATCTTTCAGCACATTAATGTTCCCGTTTAAGTTAGTGGCTTTGTCACACTTAAAGGAACTGAAGGACCCAGTTGAATGGGACAGGCAAGTACTGAGAGTCTTCGACTCTTCCCACTTTAGGAACTTAAGAGTGCTCATGTCCTTATCAGCCCAGACCCCAGAACAATCCCACTACTTTGTCCAAATTTCTGTTCCCAAATGACTAAAACAGGATCTTAAATATCTGTTCTGATGCTATTAAAGTGGAATAAACATGTGGCTTCCTCTCACATCAACAAAATCAGTAAATTAATAGAGGAAAAAAAAAAAACAACATATGCCAATTATTTCAAAATGAAACTGAATAAGTTTTCAATTCTAAATGATACATTAATGAGACCTGAACTCCTGCACACCACAATCTGTCCAGACAGTAAGCACTAAACAGAGATAGGAACTGTTCCAACTGGAAGAGATTAGATGACTGACTTCATAGTTTGACTTGTAACTGGCATATAAAAACCCTTTTTACCTAAGAGGCTGCACAGTGCAAAGGGTTAATGCATCCCAGAGTATCTCAACTGCAATCTGTGAACCTGACAGTGTACAGCCCATACTAGAACTCCTGCCCTGGTATGTCCACATTTCAGTCATGCCACTTGAACTCACGCCTTCTCCTCAGACTTTTAAACATGAAACAAGCAGATATCCTTTTCTTCCAGTACGGATTTCTGGTTTCTCTCTTCTCAAAGGAATGCTTTTACTTTCCGTGGTCAGATTCCTAGTAGTGTTTACTTGGTATGAATGATTCAATAAACATCAATAGTCAACTCTGGATGTCCTTATTGGTTGCGCAAACATACTGTAATAGAATGAAAAATGTAAAACCAAGCCAAGCTAAATAAAAATAAATAAATTAACATCAAAGGCTATTTTTCTAGGCACAATCTTCTTGCATGCTGGTGGTCAGCACACGTTTCTATGTAAAACTGGTTTGCTACTGAAGTGGAAGGATGATTTGTATATAAATAGATTTGCTCTGTAAATCTTCTACTGGTATGATACAAAATTATGCATCTGGGCTAAACTCATAGCAACCTTGTCACCTACTTCACAGGGAACTTTACTAGAAGTCTGATTTCCTGTTCACTAGTCTAAACAATAAATTTACTGATTTTTGCAATTACTGCACAGTTACTTTGTGCACCGAGTTATTCATATTACTTCTTGTACATTCAAAGAGGTTAGAGCATGTCAATATTTTGCTAGAATGTTATTTTTTTATAAATAAATGAGTACGTTTTCCACTGACATTCATCCTTCTCAATACCATCAAGACCCATTAAGTGCCTTGAGTGTTCCTTTTAAATATGATTGTTTCCCCACTCAGTGCCTCAGAGCAGTTCCTCAGTTATAGAAGTTAGTTTTGCCATATGGTTTAGTTACCCTGAAGAAGAAGAATTAATCATCTCGGCGAGTTTCATTGAAGTTAGATGCTCCTACGCTGATCAACACTTAACACAGTCTATCAAACAATTTCTAACTTTGGAGATAATGCTGTTTAATATATGTGACAGCTGGCAGACCTCTTCTATTGATAAGGGTTTTCTAATTAACAAGTGCTGAAGAAATCCTCAGAGGAGGTAGCTGGGAACACTATACACTTCAAAGTCCTTCAGCACGCTTCCTGTGTATGATGCCTTTCAAAATGTTCAGTTTTCATTTCATAAGGGAAAAAAACACTGCTCTACAGAACACCATTTTATATATTATATCCGGCAATGAATGAATGCTTCTTAAACCTCAGGAACACCACTACACAAGCCCACCACCACTTGCTATAAAATGTCCAAAATAAGTGAAAAATGGGAAAGAAAAAATTACCAAGTGGGTAAACATGGGCAACAGCAAAAATGCATCACAGTTCCTGCAAGACAAGGATGCTGCTGAGGCTGCTACAAGAAAGCCAAAGTGGGGAAGGGAGAGAAGCATGAAAGCCCAAGGTCAAAGTTTTTAATGTGCAGCTAAAACCAGCTCGTTCAAGCTATTAGGTTACTGCCTGTAAAATCTACCATTCTGAGTAAATCTCAGATGCACTTTAATACAAAATCAATCACTTATTAAAAGGAAAGAGTGTGCTCTCCTTCCAGTGTGCCCAGTGCAAAGCTAGCACAACTGATTTTATCTAGGTCTAATTTTTCTATCATCTTCTGCATTTTAGGTTCTGAGTGCTCCAGCATTTTCAGAGCTGCCATGTTCTGCCGGGGCTAGTCATCTGTTGGGTTTTTTTAAAGCTAAGCCTGAGCTTACAGCACTTTACAGTAAATCACATTTATCACATCATTATTATCATGTCTGCAGTTTCTAAAATTTGCCTCAGTTTGGAGTTGCTGAAAATGCACTTGCCTGGCTGGGAGAGGCACAATGTAAGCAGATATTGAGAGTGCTCTGACCCATTTCAATTACTTCAAAAAACCACTTTGCTACTGCAGCAAAGGGTCTCTGGAAAATGACAGCAACACCCTCAAGGATTCCTGGACAGGGGAGAGACTACATGTGAAAAATCCCCTTAGAAGTTGTGTAGGCCAGTAGCCAGTTTAAAGGACAAGACACAGATTTTCATTCAGAGAAGCATATGTGCTGGTCCTGATGCTGGTCTGACACATCCATGAACAGAAAACAGAATAATAAACAGCATACCATGAGCCAAAAGTCCTGAGCTTCTGTGAATGACCTGAGTTTGAAAATCCTAGAAGCTCAAAGAGTATGACCCTGGAAACAGAACTGAATACAGGACAACTTTCTGCATCATATTTCCCATGTATATAACAGTCAAAAGAGCCAGCAAATCTACTACTAAGGCACCAAAAAATGCAACCATTTGGCTAAGGGACTAACCAGAAAAAAAAACAGCTTCTGTACTATAAGCTCTGCATCTTTGAATAGTAAATATAGTGCCATCTCTTAGCAACATGAACTACACAGATACATACTACTTAGTTATACGGTAAGAATTTGTTAACTGCACGTCTCTTATCTTATTTTTCTTGTATACCTTCCCCTCTCTGCCATCTTTTATCAGAATTTAAATGCATGCAAACACCTCCATATTACTAGCTTTGCTCAGTCACACACAAATGTACTCGCGCATTTTGATAAATGCAGAACAGGGCCTTAAGTTGCAAAGTTCCTTGATGAAGTGCACTACCTGTCTGTAAGATGGTTTCTGGCTCTTCAGGAATGGTAACAAATCAACAGCAGACTTGGTCCGAAGGTCTTGGAAGTCAGTGGAAAAATCTTTCCTGTTCTCTGCAGAATCTGGATTAGGTCCACAGAGCAAAGATGTGCACTGGCCCTAATGTGGCACCGCAGTCATGCAAAATCTTATTCCCAGCTTTAATTGAGACTAAAACAACTGTGCACTAATGACTTGTTTACTTTACTGCAGTTTTACATTTCTGGCATGTTACCAGTTATAGAGACGTAACGGAGTTTTGATTCCTGAAAAGCAACTTTTACAAGTGTCTTCAAAATGAGCTTTGTTTTCAATGGGAGGGGAAAGTTGATGTGAACAAACTGTATAATTAACATTTCCTGCAACTATTTTCAACTCCTCTCACCATTACTGTTCTCTGTGCCCCTTCCCACACACTTATCAGCCTTGATCTCTTTGCTAACCCACTATAATTAGCACGGGCTGAGTGTTTCCAAGGGACATGCAGCCCCAACAAACCCCTTTATTACTACTTTCAAGGACTCATTAGTTGGACAAAGTTTGAAGACATCATCATCACCATAGCTGAAGCAGAGTCATTGCTTGCTTGGTAACTCAGTTAACATTAAACAGCCAGCTATAATTTTAAAGCATCAGTCATGACATAGATATGAATAAAAACAATGATCAAAAGCAGTCAAGTGGAGAAGCACTGCAAAAAGGATGAACCTGGGTGAGGTCCAGGCTGTGCAGAGACAGGAAACAAAAGAGGCAGTCAGGAAAATCCTTCTGTTTTTAGGAAATAGATATGTGGACTATCTGCATTAGAGTGCAGAAGTGCTGCTTCCCCCCCAACAAGAACAGCATGAACTCCCCACTCCTACAAGGCAATAAGGAAGGATTCTGGTTGAACACAGAGACCTCTCATAAAAAAAGATGAGGAAGTTCCTTGAGAAAACTAAGTTATCTACTCGCCTTGAGATTCCTTTTAGATCTGTGTGAAGACATTTGTGGGTTGTTTTCCTTGATGAAACCACTGCAGCTTAAAAGTCCTAAGAAGGAAATCAAGAAAAGGACATTTATCAGTTATCTGCCATTTCACTTTGCCCATTTACATGAAATGAAGGAGCACAGACTGAAGGAGGGTAAAGCAGAACCAAAATCTTATTAGATCACAAATTGCTTTGGTATGCTAGAGCAAGATACTGGTTCCTCACAGAGACAGGGCATGTCAGATACTAATATAATGGCATGATCCTAGGCAAAAGGCAAAGACAGCAGTTGAGTTTATTTCAGCCACTTTGGTTTGAACTGACAGACAGTGATCCAGATGAGAGAGCAGTATCGCACAGACACACTGGCACGGGAACTGCTGAGTGACTAAAGGAAGACCTTCTTCATTCACTCACAGCTAACATACACCGCACCTTCCTCATGTTCACATAGATTGGAAAGAGGGAAAATCTGGACTTAATAAATCATGCAAAATGGCATGGCAGTAAACTAGGACCCAACTTGCCCTATCAAAGGAAGTTAGTTCATTGCCATCTTCTCTCTATAATGCAATTGAGTGTGATGCAGCATACACATTTTAATAGCCGATTGGTATAGGGAAAATGTGAGATTATAACTTAGAAAACAAGAGAAAGTGACCTGCTTTGACAAAGTTGCCTGAAATATGATTGCTGTTTTAAACTAATTTTCACAGGGAAGCATGTTTCTAGCATAAGTGTCCTCTTGATTCTGAAGGTGGTACTGGTGTGTGGGGTGCCTGAAGAAGCTATTGTAAAAAGAGGAAGAAGAGGAGAGAGAGAAAAGCCAAGACAAATGCAAAACATAGTAAGACTTCATGAAAGGTTCTCTGAGCCAAAGCAGTCAAGACAAAAAGCAAGCTCTTTGAACAAGCAGGTGTTCTTGAAGATGACAGCAACAACAGCTCTGCAAAAGATCACAAGTCATTCACTGTCAAATACCCACTGTTGACAGTATTCCACTTATTGATTTTAGACATGCTGCTTGCAAGACAGGAATTGATCGCTGTACAAATTTGTAGGGGAAATAGAAGACAAGAGAGGCTATAAGAGACAGCAACCAAATACAGGTGTGCTTGAAATTTGAAATGAGCCCTGAATGTAATCTAGACACCGTGGCACATAGATCTTACAGTTAAAACATTAAACAAAATGTAAACACGAAGGAATACTGAATCTTCCCATCTCTCCTCTTTATAATTCGCCTACTCTATGTAAAAGTGGTGCCATTCCATGGCACTCAGGACCAACATGCCAAATTCTTCAGCAGTGTTAAGGCACCAGATAAACTTCTGTCGATGACTGGCCTGCCAGTACTGAAGCAGTTAATAGGCAAATCAGATAAATGGGGCTCAACAAGTTGTCAGCTGCAGCTCTTGAATCATCATGCTGTCAGTTTTGATTGACAAGTCTGCAAACAGGAAAAAACACTGTTTTGGCATGGAAATGTAGCTTCTGTCCTCTCTACACAGACTAATTAAACAAATGTGTTTTGTATCAAAATGTCTCCTACAAGCAACTTGAGTATATTGAATATACAAGTTTTGCTAAAAGGACCAGCGATATGCAAATTTTTTAGTTCTCTGAACAAAATGAAAAACACAGAAAATGTTGGTTTAGAGCCATCCAAACAAACAAACAATAAAAGCTTTCTCAGATAAATTAAAATCAAAGATCATTTTATGTTGCAGGAAGAATTTTGTGCCACCCATTTCAATGTTAGGAGATCTGAAATTATTTTTTAAAATTTCACCATTAAATATAAAATTGAATTTAGGCCAATTTTAAACATAGCATCAATTTAAATTAACTAGTTGTTTAGTTTAGGGAATACTTAGGAAGAACATTCCGATTTTCCACTCTGCTTCCACCCCAAAGTCTATATTGAACTCAACACTGTTAATTTTCAGATATTATAAACTTTTTTTTTCAGTGAGTAAGCCATGTATGTTTGTACAAAAATGTTCCACTGCATTCCTTGAGAAGTAGACAGGCATCATCAAGAATTACTTCTAGTCTACATTTACCTCTCCTGTGCTGGGATCAGATTCCATTATTTAACAGTCAAAATGGCACTGAAGATATTACAAATCGTTGAAGAATACATGTGAACCATGGAATACATTTCTAACAGGACTGTGCCATAGCTACAGGGTTGACTGTCCCCCACTTCTCAGCTGTTCTCCCACCAAAGTCTCTCCTCTTGGACGTTAGGGGAAATGACCAACTTAGCAACAGACCAGGTCCTAAAATTGACTGTTAGAGTTATTGCAACAGCTCACAAACATACTTTACAACTTACTCAGTGCTTGCAAAGGACTTTGAGCGTAGCAGAGTAGGAGTTATATAGTGGATGTGAGGTTTTGCAGGCCGAGCTTTTATGGGGCAGTACATGCCTGACTTTGCTTCTTGAGCAAGTGTTTGGAACACATTCCTTTCCTGTGCTGTTGCTCTTTTACAGTGATGCACAATGGTAAGCCATTACTGATTCAAATTCAGTCCCCAACAGCATTCGTAGCATTTCAGTAAGGTTTAATTCGTCCTCAAATACCTCTCTTCCTATTGCGACTAGCTGGATGAAGACAGATAATTTTTGAAGAAGTATTAACTGGACTGCTTTAGACTGACCCAGATTTTTTCATTTTGTGAACACTCTCGGTATGGGAAAGTGTGATAAGCCTCACTAAGTGACAAGCAGCCAGAGTAAGTTCTTATTTACACCAGGCCATAAGGGACACAGGAGCCCAAATTTCCCATTGGGAAGGAACGGACACTGTTGAACACATCACTACATCTGGCATGCTAACTTCGGATTATCACTTCTGTAATTCTCTCTGAGAGAGTCCCGACAACAGTCTAACACTCTCATAAAGATCCAAGTCATATTAAACAGGTACAACGACTTAATGGGGAAGGAGTTCCTCAGAGAGTGCTAAAGGCCATTTACAATCAGAAACATGCAAACGAATGGCACATCTCTTTCAAAACATTCAATGTTATTTCCCTTTCAAGAGTGATTGACACAACACAGTGTTTTATCAGTAATTCAAAAAGATTTCGTTTGGTGAGATGTGTCTGTGGTCAAATGTAGAGCATGCAAAGGAGCACAATTAACTAACTAAAGATTCAGTGAAATGTTTGATTTCTAGTGTGCATCCCAGCATGTTATCATCCCTGTCACAACTCACTGCAGGCAGTCCTTCTCCCTGTATTGTTTGTGCCCCAACAGTAGGCTATTAGACATCAATGGTTGCATTTACTATTTTAATAAGCCTTTAAGACTTTCCTTTTGAAGATAAGCAGTTACTGAACATGTAGAGAAAGGCAGGTTTAAGAAAGAAGCTTGCTGTTCCGTACAGTCTCACTTTTCCTTATACCCGATTCTTACTACTTCTGAACAACAGGAGAGGACCGAGCTGCCTGGGTCACCAGGGCCTCACAGCTCAAGAGGCAGGACTATCCTACTTGCTGCAGGAGAAAAACCTTTAAAACAGATAGCTAAGCATCCCCATGTGCTGTGACATCCCCTGCAAAGGCCCTCAGCAGGTCTCAGTTGCTCTCAGACGTGCTTGGTGTGCCATCTAGTGACAGGCATGTCTTCCATTCCCCACCTACACCTTTTCTTGTCCTTTCCCTACACTCAATAAATGAACAAAACACACACGTGAAACAGGAACAAGAAAACTGAAATGCCTACAGATACCCTCCTACAAGCCCTGCATCTGCTCGTCTTTTCTTTTTCACTTATTCCTGCTATCACCCTTCTCATGCTCACTACTCTCCTATCCAAGCACTGATCTTGCAACTCTTTTAGAGACACTTGTATTGCTTGAGCATTCTTTCACTGGCTCAGTAAGTTATAAATCACTGGCCTCAACAGAGGTCTGGACAAAAGGACCAACGTGACAACAAAGGGAGAGGTAGTTGGTTCCATCTGAGCTTTCCCAAGGCACAAACAAGCCTCAGTGCTAGGAAACAAACCAGGTGAAATTCATTGGTGATACGAGAAGGTGCTGAGAGTGGTCATGTAAGTGTCAGCCCATAAAGACCAGAATACAGTAAGGAGACCAAGCTTAGAATGGCTTCTAAAACCAGCTTGTGGATAAATCCCTTATCCCATCTGGGACCATCTGATATCCTTTGGCTGGAATTTGAAGTCCCTAGGAGTCAGGCATCTAGTTATAATTCATGCCTTGGAAAACATTTCCCCTCTCTGATCCCTGCTGAAAATGTTTTCAAGCACTTAACTTCAAGGATAAAAGTGCAGGACATGAACAGTGAAAATCCACCTTTAATGGGTAGGACTCAAGTGTAAATAGCATTGCCACGTAAGAAAACCTCTGCCTCCAAGAGCGTGCAATTCTAACAGATGAAGCAGAAGTATGGCTACACGCTCCTACTATTTCCTCCATACTCTAGGGAATGTGGGACAGCACAGATTTCTGACAGTTGAGACTAAACAGGCACTAGCATCAGAAAGGGCATATTGAAAAGCTGCCGTCATTGGTTTACCTGTCAGGCGGCAGGGCACACAGTAGTGGGATTCCTGGATTCCATTTGTGGCTCTGTGAGCAGCATGCCATCTAGTGCTATGGCTTACAATTTCGGTACACTTTCTTTTGAATTACTTGGCAGGCTAAGAAAGGGAACATGAGGCTTGTGGTTAGCAACGCCGGTCCTCTTCCCAGCACGGTCAGTAATAAGGATACAAAGCACAAAACCACCAGCAGCTAACAGGTGTTATGTGAGATGTCCCAAAGTAGCAGGAGGCCAGAGAGCGGGCCAGCCTCCCCCACCCCAGCACGGCAACACCATCCCAAGAGAATTCCGTCCCCACGATCTCATGCTACTCTGATACACACCTGTGAGCCTCGGGACACTCCAACAGGCCCCGTGACTAGGGCTTGTTCCAGGGTGACTGAGAACAGGGGAGCTGCCACTGCACTCCCCTCAGATGAAGCCCAGGCCCAGGCCTACTTCTCCCCGCCCCGGAATCGCCGCCACCCGCCCACCGGCCCCGCCCTCCATCGATAGCTCTGCGCTTCTCAGCGCACGCCTTAGCTGGGCCTCGCGTCTTCCTACGGTGCCGGACGAGCCCTGCTTGTCCCCACCCTTCCCGCCCATCGATATCTCGGCGCTCGCCCCGCCCTCCGCCGGGCTCTACTGCTCCCGGGCAGCCGAGCGGCTGGGAGGGTGGTGGGCCGCGGCTTCCCTGCGGCTGGAGACGCGCACCTCCTGCTTAGGTGTTGAGGTGAGGCCCGGCCGCCTGCCTCGGGGCCGGCGGAACCCCTCGGGCAGAGCGGGGCGGGGGCCCCACAGCGGCCGCTCCTCCGGCGGTCGGCGCGCGCGCTAAGCCCCACCCCTTTCTTTGCGTGCCCCCCCCGCCCCGGCCGCGCGGGGGGCAACGGGCCTGGCGTATGGGGCCTCCCTGCGCCTGCGCAGGCAGCTCCCTTCCTCCTCCGCCTATGCCCGCCGCCAGGGCCCGGCCCGGCCCGGCCCAGCCCAGCCCGGGCGGCGCGCTGTAGGCAGCGTGGGCCCGGGGCTCCGGGCGGGCCGTGTTGCCAGCCGCTCTCTGGTTTCTAGTTCGCCCCCCGACTTCTTCCGAAACAGAGGCACGAACGTACGGGCGCTGCCGGCCGAGCGGATGCTGCATGCGGAGCAGCGGGACGCGGCCCCCGCCCCGCCCGGGGCCTTGGCGTGGGCGCCGGCTGGGCCGCGGAGGCGCCAGGGAGGGCGTGGGGTGAAGCCGTGCCGCCAGCCCGACGCCGCCGCCCGTGTTTCTTTCAGAAAGCCGCCAAGGACGATGCCGCCCCCGCGCTCCGTCCCCGCTAGGAGGCCGTGCCCCGCGCTCCTGCGCTGGTGCTGAGCTCGGGGACCGAGCGGTGCCCGCCGCGGCCGGGCCGCCATGGCGTCCGGCTACCCGCAGCCCTTCGGGGACTCGGGGGAAATGAGGGAAGGTTTTCTGTGCCCCCTCTGCCTGAAGGATCTCCAGTCTTTCTACCAGCTTCAGTCGCACTACGAAGAAGAGCATTCCAGTGAGGACAGAGATGTCAAAGGACAGCTCAAAAGTAAGAGGCGTGACAGCTCCTTCAATGTGTTCGGTTTTGTCATGTGAAATTCCATACGACAAAAGCCACTTGTGCTGCCAGCTCTCTCAAAACGTCTAGGAATACCACAGTGTTAATTGAAGTGAGTTTCAAGTGCGGGATGGGGTTCTGTTTTTTCTACAAATTACCTTAGGCCAAGGCATAATTTTTACATTATTCTCGATGCTTTAGAATTTACTTATTGAAAGTAGGCACTTAAAAGGCATCATTCTTCAAATGTCTGATTTTCTGCATGATTGGCTTTTAGGGTTTTTTGTTTGTTTTTGTCTGAAAAGCCTGATTTATGCTGTAATCGAGATGAATTCCCAAGTATTATTTGAAGACTTTACAGAACACGGGTAATCTGTGGTACTGGCTGGGTACCAATTCATTAATCCCTTGTCTTCACAGCAGATAAAACTGTAGTCACAGTGTAAAGTTACAGAAGGTTGTTGGTGGGATAAGATGGAAAAGAATGTGGGAGGTGGAGCTGGCAGTAGGTACTGGGAGTGTCCCAGGATTGTGCTATGGATTACCAATTTTTATTGGTGTTTGAAAAATCCCTTTGAATTCTGTTTAGCTAAAATATTTCCCTTCCCTGCCCCCCCTTGCATACACAGCATCATTTTACATTGAGAGAAAAATGTGCAAAAACCTATTTTAGGTTTAAAGAACACTAAAGAGAGAACAAAATCAAAATGCACCTGTGGTTCTCTAAACTGCATTCTGGTTCTAGACAGAATGTGTTGCAGATAAAGTTGTTATCAAGGAAGAAGACTTGTACTAAAATATGAGGAATATTCCATACTGGTTTCATGTGACAAATATCTGGTGACTACCTGCCATGTTTGATAACTTGGATGTATCCTTTTCAGGTCTAGTCCAGAAGGCCAAAAGAGCAAAGAAGAAATTGCTGAAACGAGAAGGAGATGACAGACCTGATTCTGGATCTCAGGAACGATACGAGTCCTTCAGCTATGGTGGAGTAGATCCGTACATGTGGGAGCCGCAGGAAGTAGGTAGGAGAGCTCGAAAGCCATACGCAGTAGGGATAACTTCTTTTAATGTTAACTGGGAAAGTGCTACAGTATTGCTGAAGTTGCATGAAGCTGTGTCTGTGTCTGTTGCATTTGATTCGCTCTAGCATGGGGTTATGATTTGCCTATTGATTTTGTGCAGCCTGTCTACATTGTGTGGGATGATGGGGGAAATGCAGATAATGGAAAAAAAATAAATGTATAGAATCAGTACCCTAACTAATCTTGAAAGCAGGATAGTTTGTCATGTCATTGTGCCTGAGCTGTTGAGACTTGCTGGATATGTGTTTACCTCAGTGCATCTAGCTTTGTTGAGGTGTTCTGCAACCATTTTGTGGCTTTTTACAAAACAGATAATCCACTAATTAATTACTAAGCTAGAGCTATACAAATCTCCAGCTTTTGGGCTACAGTTACAGTAGTTATTAGTTAGTCTTTCAAGAGGCATTTAAATCCGTTCAGAACACCTGGGTGACTATGAAAATTTTCTTCTGTCTCTCCAGGTGCTATGAGAAGCCATCTTTCTGATTTCAAGAAACACCGAGCAGCCAGGATTGATCACTATGTAGTTGAAGTTAATAAGTTAATAATCAGGTTAGAAAAGGTAAATTTGCTGCTTTTTAATATTCCAGCTTTCTGAATGTTTCCTAGATTTAAAAAACCCCCATATTTTAGTATGAGATGTGCCCATTTTATAAAGGATTACTAAACTATTACTCTCTTCACACATTACTGTTTTCCTTTTATCCTTGAGTACTGTGCTTGGTCTGAGCCTGTACTGTGGATATGATTTCTGTCCCTATGCACTGTTTTCATGCTGAAGATGCTACTTCCATGTGTTTCAAGAACCATCTGTTTTCCTGTATATTTTTTCCATCTTGCACTTTACTAAATTTCTCCCTAATGTTTTTGTCATGATTCTTCCAGCTTCTCATTCTTCAAAATCTACCAATGATACACTTATATTTTGGCTCACGTGCTGTAAGGTTTATGCCCCAAATGCTCTGATCTGCACAGGTCTGGCAGTCATTGTTTAGCACTACTTGTATGAATATGGCATTACAAATAAAGAGGAAAGTTGTGGAAATCTGGTGTAAAACAGGCTTAGACTTCTACCTCTTAAAAATGCCGGGTTTCTTGTTGGTCTGGGTTGTGTTGATTTTTCTTGCAAAAGTACAATTTTCTTGAATGTATTGTTTATCTTCTACTAGCTTACATCGTTTGACAGAGCAAACACTGAGTCAGCTAAAATAAGAGGTTGGTATGAGCTTACCTCAGACTATTTGCTCCTATAGCTTAACCAGCTGAGGAATTAATTGAATTAATATCTTACATTGTGTGTACTCCCTCCTTGCCCGATCACAGCTATAGAGAAATCTGTTGTGCCTTGGGTCAGTGATCAGGATGTTCCATTCTGCCCAGACTGTGGCAATAAGTTCAGTATTAGAAACCGACGTCACCACTGCCGCCTTTGTGGGTCTATTATGTGCAAGAGGTGCATGGAACTTGTCAGTCTTCCTTTGGCAAGTAAGTACAGCGTGTGGTGTTAATTCCTCCTTTCCTTAGCTTACTTTGGGTGCCAAGTGCCTCCTGGCTTTTTGCCATTAGAAGAAAAGCTGCTGGTAATATTCTGCCTGTGCAGAAAACTTGATCCTTAATGTGTTACTTGGTTTCATGCAGATACTTGTCTGTGAAACAATAAGAATGATTTCTCCATTCTTTGTCTCTATTCCTTTTTCAGATTTGGAAGTTTTACATAGCACTGAAAAAAGTCACTATAAGTAGTAGTAGCATATACTGCTAGTAAATATAATTAATATTTAATGTCTTACTCTACTGAGTACCATAATTATGAAGGTATTAACTTTAGGAATTGTAACTGCCAAGGTTCTTGACATTTAAAACTATCGTGGATATTTCCAAATGCTGACATTAAGGAAATTCATCCATCAGCCTTTAAGAAACTCTTTTAATTTCCTCATCTAGTGCCTTGGAGAGGAGGCTATTTTCTGTGAAAATAAATTAACTGGGGTTTTTTTGGAGCATTCAAGCACAAAACACAGACAGTATTGACATACCTGCTCTTCTGCACACTATTCTATAACTATGCAAACTCCAACATGAGAATGCTTCTAGGCGTAAGCAAAGTAGGTGGTTCTCAGCAGTCTGCTCTCTGGCTGCTTTTAGAATGGAGTGGGATTTACAGTGAAGACCCAAATTCTGACTTTCAGTCTTGGTTGTCGTGGCTCCCTTGCATGTCTTTCAGCAGACTGTTCCAACTTGTTTTTCTAATATTCCTGAATGTAAACTTTCTGTTAAAGTGCAACTCATTTGTGTTGGTAAAATTTGTTGGCTTCTCCAGTCACTGTAAAATGACCTGTGTATAATTTTTAGGCAAACTCACTAGTGCCAGCAAAGAGGCCTCAGGTTCTCATACTAGCCCAAACTCCTCACCTAATAGTGTCCATGGCTCCCGCCGTGGCAGCATTAGCAGCATAAGCAGTGTGAGCTCAGTTCTGGATGAGAAGGATGATGACCGAATCCGTTGCTGTCAGCACTGCAAAGACACCCTGTTGAAGAGAGAGCAACAGATTGATGAGAAAGAATATACTCCGGAGATTGTGAAACTCTATGAGGTAAATCAAACTCTCGTTTCTCATCCTCAGTGTATATATCTGCATTTGTCACTACTTGACTTTTGGCTTGTTATGTCATGTCCTAGCACTTACTTTATGGCTTAATACTCACTTGTGTTAGAATAGACTCTATTGGGTGTTTATGCTGTGTAGCAAAGATGTATCCGAAATGGAGCCAGTTGTCATATAGTATTTATATCCCATGATAACTTCAAACATCATTTTAAGATACATCTTCATTTTTATAATCTGGAACTAGTAGTTCTGAGATGTCTTTCTCTTAAAATTGTGAACTATGTCAGCTGGGATTCCTCAGAACAGTTCTTGTTTAAACCAATGATATGCTGTGCACTTTGTTGATCGGCTGCACTGGAACTATGGGACTCAATGTTGTCAGTGCTGTCTGTCCTCACGCTGATGGCAAATGCTTTTTTGAACCACCTATATCAATCAACAGCATATAGCTGGAACATCGTGTTCAGATGTGCTTTGAAAGCAGGTACTGACAGTCATCAGGTATCTTTTCAGTGGGGTCCGCAAACCCCCAGGTTAGTATTAATGGGAGTTCCTAGTGGTGCTCTTTGTGAAGAGATTTAAGGCTAGAAGTTGTCCAAGTTGTCCATTAAAACAGCTTCTGAATTCAAAATTCACGTTGCAGGGGTGCAGGCAGTCTTTCTCTGTTCCTGACCATGCCATCTGTGTTCTGAAGATAACTGGAGGCTCTTGGTATCCTGAATAGTTAAAGGGCTTTCATCACGGTTAACTTTAAATGTGCACAGGCAGCATGAAAGGTTTATGTTAGCATGCTCTTGCATTAGTGTTTTAATATAAGTTCTTTTTTTTAATGCTTTTTTAAACAAGAAACTCCGACTCTGCATGGAGAAGGTTGACCAGAAGGCTCCAGAATACATAAGGATGGCAGAATCACTGAAGTAAGCCTCATTTGCCTATTTTGTTTAAGAATATGTATTTTTCCTCCCTAAAAGTGAGGAAGGAGTAAGGAAGTGCCATGCTAAGGCTGTGAGAGTGTGTAAATTATAAGAAAAAGCAGTGTTAGATAATCTGTTGTCTTTTGGATGCACTTCAAACACAGTAGTACTGAATTAATTATTAATTGCATAGAGAAGTCTGATTTATTTTTTTTAAAGCCACTTCCCAGTGAGCTGCCACTTCCCACATGTCATCTTTGCAAAAAGGAAATACAAGGCTACAATTTTATTGTGTAAAAGAGCCCCTTTGGAACAGTTGAAGCAGGATATTACTGGCCTCAGTGGGATGGTATGGCTTCCAGGTAGTGCAGTAGCAAAGGATCGTTAGAATGCTTCTCATCTGTTCTTGTGTAAAGCAAGGCATCACCTGACACTTGTTCTAAATCTGGCTGGCCTGCCCTGTTCTGCAGTGGATAAGCAGCATTCACAGATTGCACTTTTGTGCATGATTTCTTGTGGTAGTATTTTCTCACTGCGGTAACTGCAAGAGGTTGTCAGGATATACTTCTGGCTTGTATAGTAGTGAAATACACACATTGGTCTTAGGCTGTGAAGCATACCCATTTGGGAAGTTGAAGTTAACAAATATTTCTGTACCTGTCCTTTAGATGTGATGGTTGTAGAAAAATTAGGCTATCATTCATCATAACAAAACTGGTTTTGTAAAAACTCGCCTCCCAAAAGGAAGAAGGAGGTATAGAGGGTGAAAAACATGTTAAGGTGTTACTGCATTTTGTCATGACTTCTTGAGAGCTGGTGTTGTGTGGCTTGACAACTGGAGAAAAGTAAAAAGATCAGTGTCCTGGATAATGGAAGCATGTGTTTTAAAACAAGAGACTTCTGATGAAATGAAGGATTTGTGACTAGTAGTGAGTCCCAGAAACTGGAATCATATAGACAGTGAAGTTGCTTTTGAGACAGTGATCCATATCTCTTATATTTGTGAAACAGAAGGAGAGGGAAGCTAAAAACTGGTGAAGAGTCTTCCCTGTTAAATCCTAGTTGGTTTTATCAATAAATATGAGGTTCCAGTATAGTGCAGTAATTGTTTGTGTCCCCATGTGGACAGTCGGTTACTAGCATCTTAAATATTACACGCATGTGGGGTTGTAGGCTTTTGCTTTCTGACAAATGTTAGTAGAGATAACTATTTTGTTTTAATGGTGTAGTTACTTATTCAATCAGTGGTTTTTTTCCACATGCAATAACCTGGGGAAAAAAAACCCAAATAGATGTGTTTGCTAAGTGTGTGTATATTTTAGATATTATTGGTAGAGTGGCATTCTTGGGTTAAAGTACAATTTCTCTTATAATAGTAAATAATTTTATTCATGATTGTATTATCTTCTATGAAACATTCATGTTCACAAGATGATTGTCACTTTCCACTTCTGTCATAAAGAAAGGGTTTTTAAGCACAGTGAGCTTGAATTAAAATCGTTCAACCCCTTCAGCTATTCTTGCCATTGTGGAATCTCAGTCATCTTGTGATAATGTCTAGTGTTCTATGTATTGTTAGCTGGATGCATGACAAAGTTGTATTTCTTTCTTAGTGCTGGGGAGACAACCTACAATCTTGAACATGCTAATGACTTGAGGGTGGAGATTCAAAAAGTATACGAATTTATAGATGCCTTAAGGTAAAAGGAGATCTCTCACTTCTTCCCCCTCCCATGTGTATTTCCCTCTGTTGTGACTTCTCTAGTTTTTCTCAATTGCTGGTGTCTGTGGTTGTGTAGCACAGACCTGCTTATTCATGTGGATAATTAATTTGTCTGCTTAGTTGCAAAGAGCATGTGAAAAGGTAGATGCTGTTCCTGTGCACCATCAATTTCTATTTCATTTTCCAGCCTTAAAAAGCATGCATTCTTCTGCTGTGGAAATAACTAAGCACAGAGGAAACAAATAGCAGCATGGTTGGGTTTGGGTTTTTTTTTCCTTTTTCTTTTTTTTTTTTTTTTTTTAAAGAGTGGGAGCGGGAAGTGTTATAACTTTTAATATCTAAAATTATTTACCTAAAAGAACATCAGAAAATTTTCATCCAAAACTGCCTTTCTCCCCTTCTGTTGCATTTTCGCTGGCCCTTGTTTTTGAACTGATGGGGCTGTGTGTTTGCTTTGATTCAGTAAGAAGATTTTGAGTCTAGGCTTGCATGAAGATCCCCAACCTCATCCTAAAACACTACAACTTCAGAGAATGATAAGATATTCAGCTACACTTTTTGTCCAGGTGAGTGGACCATATGTTATGAGCTGAATGTAAATTTTATATAGGGTGCTCGTCTTTGCCAGGCATCCCTGTGGTTTGAAACTTTCGACAGGATTTTGTTCTATACATTTTCTGTAGTTCCCCTAATGACTTATGGTAGCCTTAAATGAGCCAGCTTGACTACAGATGGTATAATCAGAGCAGCATTAAGTTTAGGGACCTAGGAGAATGTGTGAATCTTGGCTGTGTCTCTCGCTTAGGTGTGAACCTAGCTAGCAGTATAGTTCTGGCAGCAAAGACTTGCAGCGATGACTGCTGTGTCAAAGTACCTTTTATTTCTTTGTGGGGTGTTCTGTTGGTGGTATCTGTCTTTTCAAGTACTTGAAAGTTGGCTGAATGCCTGCAAGCAACACTGTAAATATTTCAAATTTTGCCAGGAAAAACTGCTCGGCCTAATGTCCCTGCCAACCAAAGATCAGTATGAAGAACTGAAGAAGAGAAGACTGCATATGGTAAGACAGGTTAAGATCTGGTACATCTTGTATTAGGGCCTCCTTCAAGGACTTAAGCCTAGTAGCTGTGTGTGTGTGAGTAGTTGCCTTTAACATTGGATTTCAGTTTTTCATTTTTATGCCGATCGTTCCATACCCTTTTTCATGGGTTCGTGTAACACCATCATTGTATTCTATCCAGAACACAAATAGGTGTGTACTGAGGAGCTGAACACTTCTAGTAAGCAGCAGTGACTTGGTTGCACATGCTGCTTCTGGTGCAGTGCATGCAGAGCAAGCTCTAAACTAAGTATGTTAGTTTACATGGTTCTTCAAATTGTGTTCTGGAGTTCATTTGCACAAGTAGAATTTGGAGATTTATTTCGGTGGTGAAAAATGACATATTAGAATAAGGGTGCTTCTTCAGAGAGAGGTTTTTCCAGTTAGGAGGGAGGACATCATTAATTGTGAACTAAACTAGCTTTATCTTGAGGTAGAAGTTGAGAAATAAGAATCATTGCACTCCCAAAAGCTAATGATATCAGTGACCTTTAACACTGGTGCTCTATTAGAGAGGTCTGCCCTAGTCAGATGTGATACAGTTACTGCCCAAATCAATCTAGACCACCCTTTGCACTAGACATCAGGCAGTTCCATTAGGCATTTTTTTTTTTTTTTTCTCTATATAAAGCACTGTCACTGCTCCAGCTTGCCCTCAGGTTTGTAGAGGCAGATGTCATGGGTTTTTGATCAATATTGTCACAAGCAAACTGAAGGGAAGCACTTAGGTAATATTATAAAAAGAAGTATTTTCTGCAAAGTAACCAAAAATGCAGCTGAACCCTTTCAGTGTCAGCTAGGAGTGCTGAAGATCAGTTAACTTCTTGCACTATGGATACTTAGAATGGAATTTTTTAAGCTCATGGTGTTCTCTTACTATGTGTTTTTTGTTTTAGGTGGCTCTCGAAACACATGGAAAACAAGAGGAAAAGCAGACAGACTTTATCTCCAGACCTGCAGCTGCAGTCAATGGTGATGCAACTCACCTGAAAAAAGGAATAGTCAGGAAGTCTGAAGGCTGGTTACCGACATCTAGTGTACTGAGAGAGAGTGAGATAGCAGATCCACTTCTTCAGCAGATTGACAATATTACATCCTTTATTAAACAAGCAAAAGCAGCTAATAGGATAGATGAGGTTCATATGTTGCAAGAGAACCTGAGGCAGCTTCAGGATGAGTATGATCAACAACAAACCCTGAAAGCTATCGAGCTTTCTAAAAAACAGGCAGAAGAGGAAGAGATGCAGAGGGAGGAACTTCAGGTCCTTCGTGAAAAAGAGTGGGAAAGAGAACACCACAAATTCATGTCTCAGCATTCAAGGACATGCTCCTTAGACTTCAGAGAAGTCAAGCAGCATCAGCATGAAGTTGCAAAAGAAAACCAGAACTTGACAGCACATGCATTGGATTTGAATATTACTCAGATCAAAGGGGACTCAAGTTTTGAAACTCCTGCTGTTGAGCAGCTGCCAGCTAAAGAGCACTTGACCTTCACACTCGAACCCCAGAAAGTCTCACAGTGGGACAAAGACCAAGCTCATACAGCCTGTCTAAACCCCTTTGAAGATGAAGCAGATACCCCTCAGTTAGAGGAAGATCCAGCTAATCCATTTGCCAAAGACACTTCTCCAGTGGTTTGTTTTTCTAACACAGTTCTGCAAAGTGATAAAAAAGAATATAATCCATTTGAAAATGAGGAGGATGAACAAACTAATGGAGCACCTGGCAGTACTTCAAACCCTTTTGAAGAGGATGAAAATCCATTTCAAAAGCCTGGGGGCAGTTGGAATTCTGGGAATCCATTTGAAGAGGGATCCTCTACCAATCCCTTTGAAGTGGAGGATGGCAATGAGATCTCTGGAGAGGAGGCTATAGAGGAAGAGCTGCTTCTCCAACAGATAGATAATATCAAAGCTTATATATTTGATGCCAAACATAGTGGACGAATGGATGAGGTGGAGGTACTGACAGAGAACTTGAAGGAATTGAAGCGCACATTAGCAAAGCAGAAAGAGAAGTTCAGCTGCTGAAGCAGCAACAGGGCTGTGTAATAATTAAGTCTGCTGTTAAATATGGGAAGGTAGAGCAGATACTTAAGAATACAGATCAGAAGAGGGAACTGGGAGAGTCTTGACTTTTATGCACTTTCAGTTAGGCATTTCCACTACTACTCAATCTGGAAGAAAGAATTTTTGAGGTATGCTGCTGGTCTCAAACCCTTATACTAAGAAACTTTAAAATAACTTGTTACAACACTTTTTTTAATGCTAACTGGTCTTGCTGTGTGCTTATTTTGGTCAAAGTGGTCAAGTGCTAATAGGGAACTATGATTTGGAAATGGTGGTTTGTCGTCTTTCCTCCTTTCTGTTGTAGTATTGGCCTTTCAAGTGGGGCTTTGACTAAAGAGAGATGAAAACTGCTGCATCCTCTGATGACACAGTGCAGTGTTACAGGCTAGCTTAATTGCCTAATGGTGTTGTGAGAAAGTGCTGTTAAAAGGCTTCTCTGATTCTTTGAGGTGCAGAATATACAGGCTTGCAGATCAATTTTGTGCAGTCCTAATAACATAAAAGGGATTTTAAGACAGAACTTTATAACTCATCTTAGTACGAGTAACTTCTTAATAAGTTTACAAAAAGTCTCAAGTAAAATTCGGATGCTGTCTTTTCATCCCTTTTAGTTTCCTGTTTGCTCTGAGCCCAAACTACAGTGTAATAGAGAAAGCCATGTTGGCTTCAGAGACCTGCTTGTGTGGGAACAAGTATCTACTCTTTTCCGGGGAAAAGAGCATCAGGCTAGCACCATTTCAAACTATTATATAAAGGGTGACCCTCCTATTCCTAACTATCTTATGGAATCTACTACACATTCCTTTAAATTCTCTGGGTGACAGAATGATCATGTTTGTCATTTGTGACTGGAACCCTCTTTGTACCATTCAAAGAAAAGAAACTCGTTTACAGTGGAGAGCTGAAGGGCCACTGAACTGGAATTCTGTGAAAGCTGGGAGACAAAGCCTGTGGCAGCGATAGTGCCAAATAGCAATTTTCTTTCATGTTAGATTCCACTCACAAGTTGCTATGAGAATTAGGCATGTCTGTCTTAAATAAGCAGCTCCAGATTGGAGTCATCTTGTCATCTTGTGGTCCAAGGGATGACTAGGTGATGGCA
The DNA here is from genome assembly GCA_028020825.1 of Podargus strigoides. Taxonomy (NCBI): domain Eukaryota; kingdom Metazoa; phylum Chordata; class Aves; order Caprimulgiformes; family Podargidae; genus Podargus; species Podargus strigoides. Next base: position 229,106 of record CM051629.1, on the reverse strand, counting down.
AGCACCTGTGATGCAGGAGGCCTTAGAGCAGTGCTTCCAAAGACTGGTATCAGAGATGTAGGATCCCCTCAGGGTTAGGTCAGCCTGTGTCTTTGTGAAAGACAGAGCTTGAGCTGTTTTGGTTTTTATCTTTGGAAGGCAGAGGTCCATCATCAGGCATCACTGTTTGAAAGGGAGGTGGGTAGGAGTTAGTCTAAAGAGTGTATTTGAAGCTGAAACAGAGAAAAATCAGGTAGATCACACTGTACAGCACTAAAAATAGCAGGCTTACTTGGAAGCATAGACTTTTATGGAATGGGACAGGTCTTTTAATTATGTCTCTGATAATATATATTAGCATAGCTGTAACCCAAACATTGCATAATATTTTAGAGTCACCAATAATTATGCTACCTAAAGAGCAGGAACTCTAGTTTTATTTTGCTGTAAAGAAGTGGAATTAGGGACTTGTGGGACTGTTGTTTAAAAAAAAAAAAAAAAAACACAACACAAAAACCAAAAAACCAAACCCACCAAAACCAAACCACCTATGTTCTCACTTAATAGCACTAGTAAGTGATCAAAGTAACTTAGAGCAGCCAGTTAAGGACAGCTGATGTTCTTACTGTAGCCTAAATCTGAAGTTGAAAGGTGTGCAAACAGGTTGTCTTAAGACCACTAAATTTTTATACTAAGATGTTTTATTAGAGTTGATTTCAAGTCCCTGAGTGTTATTTTGCACCAAGTAAAATGAAGAACAGAGGATTCCGAAAGGTTGTAAACTAACAGAACATGTGCACTGTGGCACCAGATTTATGAAGGCAGCAAAAAAGAAATGCTAAGATAGCTAAATGTAATCCCTGGAATTGTTTGTTTTAACAGAAATAGTAGAAGGTAGTTTTTTAAGACAGACTTGTTTGCTAGTAGAGAGAGGATTGCTCCCCACGCTGTAAGCCAGTGCTTTTTTTGGTATCAACATGAAAAAAAATGTTTTGGTGGCTTCAGCTTTCACATTTAAGAAGTGTTTTTTCCTTGTTGCAACTATCCTGCCGTGTTTGTATTTTCAGTCTAATACACTAATAATTAAAGTATCCTTATTGTACATGTAGTAATTTTTTACAAGCAGATAACAGACTAGCATACCTCATGATCTTTGTCAGTGTTAAATGTGATAGACTAGACATCTGATACTGAAGTTATCTCCGAAGTGAAGACCTTATGCTGGTATTTGGACTGCTGTGAGGCTCATGAGGCATGACAGAATGAAGACATCTTAACCACAAAGCTCAATAGCTAGCATTGACTTTTGTTAAGATTGCATGCACTACCCTGTATGGAAACTTTGTAAACAGAGATGAAATAAAACAACATGTTTATTTTGTGCTGTGTTTGTCCTTGACAGTTTTTATCGGATGCTTGAGTTGGTGTGAAATCTATTTGATCATTAGCTCAGAAATGCTGAAATTCAGTTCTACAGTAATTTCCAGATATAAGCCTGACTTAAAGGTATGTGCAGTTACCAAATTACAGTACAGTCAATCTCTCATATGTTTACGTACTACTATATGTATAGTGTAATTGTTTGGTGAGGCAGAAGCTATGATGATTTAGAAGGGTTTCTTGACGCTGCACAGGGGGCAGGAGTGTTTCTGCTTAGAGGAGTTAACAGCAGCACTGGACTTTGAAGCATAATGGACTTGCTGGCTAGAGTTTGCTGAAGCTGATAAATCTAGCCACAGTTTTCCTTTGTATAGCTTTTTTTTAAAAAAAAATAAAAATAAAAAGACTGTTTAGGAAATAGTCTAAATTTAAAAGTAGTTTGTTTTTTTTTTTTTGAAGAACAACAGAGAAAATTGTAAAGCATATCTTTCAAATAGCAACTTACATCTTCTCTTTCACTGCCGATTCTCTTGATTTGATCAGTGCTTCTCAGAGCTGCAGTATTAACTCTAAAAGCTGTAGCTTGTAAATGAGACCTCTAACTGTTTCTGCATGGTAACTAAATAAAGTTCAGCATGTAGTTTGAGCCTGGAGTTAGTGTCATTTGGCTGTCTTCAGTTAGTACAAGATGGAAATTGTTTGGAACACTTTTACATCACTTTACAGAAAGTGTGGAATTCTGTGCTGCTTCTAAGATAAATTAACTTTTTGGTCTAGTCTATCAGTCATAACCTTATACATGCAGGCATGAGCACGAAATAGGGCTATTTATTTTCCTTGTTCTGTTTTCTTTTTATGCAGTGTGGAGTGTAATGCTTTGTAATACTGGCACAAAAAAAGAAGCTGGGTTTTTAACTTTTTCACTTTAATTATTCTAGTTGTAGCTATAAGAACACTTATGAGACAAAGTTGTCTATATTACATGAATTTGCTTCTTCCCTTTTCCAGGAGCTGTTAGCTCTTGTTTCCCACTGAAGTACCTTCATCATCCACCCCTGAGGAAAAACAACTGCATGACTTCAGATGTCAGGCTGATGCTTCCTTTTTCATAGCAGCTTTGTATTTTCCCCTCATCTCTTTTGGCAGTGGCACAAAAGCTGGGCAGGGAACTTGGCCTTCAATTTCACACATGCATTCTCGCAGGTGGTACTTCTTGGGCCCAAAAGTTGCTGGATGTGATAGTTTTTTCCTTTCTCTCTCCTCTTTTTCAAGTGTTTCTCTAGAAGAGAAATCTGTTACTTTCAGAAGCCTGAATGGCAACATTTCCTCTCCCTTCCCTGGACCCAATTTACCAGAAAGATGGATTTACAGTTCCAAGCTTGTGGATTTTGCGTAGCTCATGTCAATTGTGTCTGGGAAAAGTGGTATTTTCCTTCTGTATACTTGACAAAAGCTTGCAGGGATTGCATTAGGATCTATGCTAGACTGTATGTTAGTTTATTAAAGTGTTACTTACTTGCTTTTCCCCAAGATTTTTTTAATATGCTCAGTTATCTCTTTGTTGGTTTTGTCTTCCACATCCACCAAAACTTGTTCTCCGTTGTCTGTCAAGAAAGATTTGTAATAGTCTATCAAACAGTACAGTCCTGTCTCACAGTAGATGCAAACAGTGTTTTAAACACACGAAACTCAAGGCATCTGCCTCTCTGCTGCAGTTAATGTACAGTGTAAAGTTTCAGGAGGAAGAGCAAAGTCTTCCCCGAGGCCAGCTGGCAGAGGGAGGCAGCGGTGAGCGCAGGGTGTGTGCGAACGCCTAAAGCCACCGTTCTAAACGAGCGCCCTTCTTCCCGCGGGGCCAAGTTAGAACGACAGGCGCGCGATCAAACCCGCCGGCGTGCCGGTGCCTCCTGCAGCCCCGCGTGCCCGCGGGAAGCCGCGCTCGGGGCTCAGGGCGGGACACGGGGCCGTCGGGGGAAGGCCGACTGGCCGGTACCGGCGGCACCTACCCAGGTAGAACCGGAGGAAGGGCGAGGGGGTCATGTTCCTGAACAACATGATCTGCACCCAGGGGTTCTTGTACTGGATCTGGGGGATGTTGAAAAACACAAACTTTCTGGAAAGAGAAGAAAAACACTTAAATGCAAGCCGAGACCTCTCTGCGGTAGGCGCAGGCCGCCCCGCCGCGCTCACCTCGCCCCTTCGCTCAGCTCTCCCGCCGTGTTGTAGTTCACGGTCATCACCTTCACCGAGCTCTTGAAGATGACGTCGCCCTGGCTGAGATACTGCAGCGTCCGCCTGATGGGGAACCGGCCCTTCATCGGCATGGCGGCGGCCTGGCCCCGCTCCGCTCCGCCGGGCGGAAATGGCGGGAGGCGCCGCCCCGCGCGGGGAGCGGCGGGAGCCGTGGTTCCCTCAGCAGCCCGGCCCGGCCCGCCCCGCCCCGCCCCGCCGCGCCGGGAAGGAAGGGCGGAATCAGAAATAAGGTACGCACAGGTGTGGTTGGGATGGCTGAACTGGGAGAAATAACTAGTTAGTAACGAGGGAAGCAGAAGAGTTGGAAGATGAACTAAAACATAAAGGGCTGCAGTGCCTCTCCCCGGGAAAGAAAAACAAAGGAAAGATGATCACATGCAATAACTTCCTTTTGCTGTTTCCCTTTGTAGTAACATCATATTGATTAGCGCAAAAACTGCGTCTTGAAAATAACTGTAAAGCTGCCGAGGATCTTTAGCAGCAGGTGTTCGTTTATCGCTCCTCCTGACGAGCCCGCCTGGGGCCGGGAGCGTGCTCCTTTTACAGCCCGAAGTGTTGCACGTTCATAGGTTTACACCAGGTGGGAACGAGGATTCCACCGTTGGGAGGGTCTCAGGGGGGTAAATCATTGTAATGTTCCACGCCTCTGGCTCCGCCCGGTTGCGCCTGCGCGGTGCATCCTGGTGGTCCTCGGGGGTCTTCCTCGCGGTGTCCTCTTCACCTTTGCTTGCTTTGCACATCCAGACCAGTCTGTTCTGGCCCCCGGGACACCTTGGTTAGCACTGTGGTTCTTACCAGTCCCTCCTTCCTGAGGGAGCGTTGTCCTTGGCCTCTTAGCCAGCACTGCCTGATCACCCAGGCCCTGCTCCAGCCCCAAGGGCGAGTCTCTCCGGTTTTCCCTTATCTTGCTCAGCATTCCTGCTTGGCAACTCCAAACCATTATATTAGCCTCTTTCTGCTGGCTGTATGTATATATCTCCTACTGCAAATACGCGAATCTGTACACAATTGCTTAAGTTAGCACTTTTCCATAATCAATATGTTGATGCAAATTAAATTTCTGAAACATGCTATTGGCAAGGGGTTTTTTTGTGTTTTCGGGTTTTTTGGGTTTTTTACTTTCTCACTATTACTTTCATTTAAGCGGATAAAGAAATATAAAAGGCTACTGAATTTAATACATTATTTGGCATGGCATAAATTAACGTACCTTTTTGTCTGTAACAAGCCAGACAGCTCTGTCAAATGTAAAAAAAAAAAAGCATTTTGTGCTCAAGAAAAACGTGCATGACTCAATGCATGCGGTCATGCCACAGGATATACAAATGCTCTGTAACATCTCCTACATAAATTTCTGTCAGTACGCTGATCCTGACTAGTAATACCCTTCTGAGCTCCTGTTGTTTCTTTTGTAGAATTTCAGTTGGCAGAGGATCAACCTTTTCAAATTCAGGCCACAAAACCTCCTGCTTTACAGTAGTCCTCTAAAGCAAAAGGATCTTTTTTTTTTTTCTTTTTTTCCCATGCACGTTTTTCTTGTAGACACCTGGAGCTGACAACTGAAACCTAAAGTCTGATGACCCTCATTTCTGCTACGTGAAACTTGTCTAAGTTGTACAGTTTCTAGTAGCAGCAACAAGAAATGAAATTAACTGTTTTCTCTATATAAATACATATGGTGCCTCACAACCATGTAATATATAAAATGGAGGATGCATTTATTGTTTGGAATAGTCTAAGTAAGTTCATTACCTCTGTTATAGTGTGTGAAGGGAACTAAAACAAGATCCAGTGCATCACCTTAATGTAAAAACTGGGCAACAGGGAGAAGCTATCAGATAAAAGTAAACATAAAGCACTGTCTGTTAATAGCTAACTGTCTCCTCAAAAAACCTGAGAAAAATGGAAGACTAAAGATTAAATTAAAACTTCAGGAAAAGGTCTTTCTTCTAGAAATAACCCCCAGTATCAGTAAGGTTCATGGGATTTATCTTCTTTATGTATTTGGCTTAGACACAATGTTTAAGAAAACATTAAGCAAACTTAAAAATAAAACTCAAGAATGCATTTATATTTGTAATTCACTTTAATGGTATAAACCTCATTTGGGTAGTAGTATTAAGCCACAACAATATAATGCCACATTTAAACAGCATTTAATAAAATGCATAAGCTAAATCATGCACTGCAATACTCTATATACAAACACAACAATGCAAATTCCTCTTTATGACTGAAAACATTGATTAGATAACAAATTCAAATTAAAAAAAAGAACATGCCATTATTTTTAAATGCTATCACACATAACAATGCTGATTTTACAAAAGAAGCTGTGAGAAACTGATAATTTTGCAAGGTTTTAAATTTGACATTAAAATATAATAACATAAACAAGTTTCCTAAATTATAATGAACAGAGACGTCTAGAAAATATCCCAAGGAATTAAAAGTAGATGATTCCTTTTATAAAAATTGCTAGTTCTGTATGAGCTCAGAACCCCTTGGTATGCCAAATAGGTACAACACACAGTGTGCAGTTTTTCAGTTACGAAACTGTCTGAACACTGGCTTGCAATGTATTTTGGAGTACAGATTAATTATTTAAAATATTCCCTCATGTAACATTGATTCCATGTATGAGAAGCTTAACATATGCTCTGTGAGTAATATGTTTTCTTCTTAAAGAATATCCTTTTTATTTGAAATTTATTCAGTCCTACTTTTAACCCACATTCATCAAAAATATTTTAAAATGAACTTGTGCCTTATTTATCTAAGATCATTAAAAAATGTATGAGAAGCCAGTTATTCAGGGGTGTTACATACCTGGAAACAGGCGTGGTTCTCTTACTTTTACCTTCTGTGATAAATACAGAAAGCTGATTTCACATTCCTCAGTTTCCATAGAATCTTACAACAGAGCCTTTATTACCACTTAAAATTGAGCCCATTTTGTCCATCAGCATGCAAACAATTCAAATGTGTATATAAAACAAGTTCACAATTTTAAAATATGCTCTTTTTTTCTAAATTCACAAATGAATTTTTAAACAGATTCAATCCTGATCAACACCCCAACTGGCTTCCTAATCTTTAAAAACATTACTGCAGTACAACGACGTTAATAGACATTCAGGCTGCCATTCAGCCTTTAAAGAGGACAGCAAACATTCAAACAGCACTGATTGTCAAGACACCAATGAAGGACCATCTGTCACAGGAATTCCTGTCATTAACTGAAATAATTTTAGTGCTGAAAATCTCAAAAATAAGGGTTGAAATGTTAGAATGGATGTTTTACAGGGTTTTTTTCCCTATATTTGAAACAGAAGTTTACAAATGCTTACTAAACAATATAGCAAGAAACAGAGAACATTCTTGGCATTTTCCATAGCAAAGACTTACAAGCCTGACTGTGAGAGAGACTTGTGTTTTACTTCACGCATCCAAGAAGCTCACATTATTTTAAATGGTGTCTGCTCATCTTCATAAACATACACAAGTCTTTGCCACATTGAGTACAAAAGGTGGAAAGAAATGCCCAGAAAATTCTGCTTCACCTTTTTAATATGACAGAAACAAGACTTGCTGAACTACTCCCCTACATGGTCTGTGAAATGCTTTTTTAAAAAAACAAAGTTAATAGAATTACTTTTATAGAAGGCTTCCTTTGTAACTTCGGTCATCAGAAGGGAAAAGGAACAAAACCTACTTTTATTTTGATAGTTTAAATGTTTCAGTACTCCCTATAAGTAATAAATTGTCTTCCTGCAAGTCTAATTTCATAAATGCTCCATGTGCCCAGCTGCCCTGTGAGCAATGGGAACTTCACATACAGAGTGCGAGACCGGCGCAGACTGCAGTTTCAGGAAAGGAAAACAGACATTAGTTTGACATCAAAATGAATGAACCAGCTTTGTTTATTTTAAGCTAGACAATGAAGAGAATAACTTTGAAAAGTGACTATACAATTGAAATGTGTCATGAAAATCCTAAATAAATTTGATGCTTGCTTGCTAAGAAATAAACTAACTGCAATCTCCATCTTACTTAATTACCACTGTAACAGAAAGGTCCTTGTTTCATTGAACAGAGGACATAACCTTTGTTTTACTAATGGTTTGGTTTCATGTTATCATTATGGCAATATGACTACTGATTTTTCAAACAGCACCTACTGCGTCCTGTTCTGTGTGCTACAGTTCCACGATAAAGGGCAACTTGTTTTTCTTCCAATTAGCCACTGCTGAAGACTCAGAAAAATCAATCTCTTACCAAGTTTCACTGCAAAATAAAACTTTACAAAGAAGTCTCAGAAGGCTGTAAGAGAATGAGTACATATTGAAAATAGGGAAGTATTTTCTATAACTGTAGTTATTCATTCATTCATTTATTTTTAACAGACAGTGAATGTTCAATTCAGTATTCACTGGCAGACTTCTACACGTCAAATGAGAAAAGGTAAAGGGAGTAATGTAAAAGCCAGAAAATTAATGGAATATATTTGTCAGTTCTGAACAGAAAATACTAAATTCAGGCTGGGTTTAGAAAAAGGTGCAAAGCTCTGAAATTCATGAGGATTCGCCTGCTTAAGTGCGGCTTAGTTTGGGTTAAGAAGTGAAAACTAGGAAGCACTGGATTAGCAAATGAATGAAAAGCTTTAACATACAGAATGGTATGAATACGTGGATACATATCTGTACATATATACATACACCACACACTTTCTATACACTGTACATAATATATTTAGATGGATAGGTATAAACATATACATTCATACACACATACATACAACTATGTACATATGCATTAGCTGCTCAAGTGAGTTTTAGAACTGAACATGCAGAAATGCACAATGGTGGGAGGCACAAAATAAAGATACATAAAAATCTATCAAACCCTTTAAAAAGAAGGAAGACTGGCATGAATTTAACAATAAGCCATTTTTGAAGCATTCATTTAACTCTGAGGATAAAACAGGCTATGGGAATTATGGAACATGATGACAGTATTATCTGTGATGAACTTAGCATGACTTCACAACAAAAAGCTTAGTAATAAGGTAATGGTTTTATGTTTTCCATGTCTAATATATTTAGACTTGGAGCATTTAAACTTTATGAAAAATTTTACTTTAACTTGCAACCTCAGTATAAATACTGTTCTATTTTTTTGCACAAATAATTTCCCATAAAATGTTGATAATGTTGATTGTAGCAAAAGTAGGGTTGTAGCATTATTTAGCAAGAAGTGTTACGGCATTTTTCATCAAACAACAAGCCTGAACTTAGTTCAGGAGAATTTTAGAATTTAAAGGTGCAAAAAGTAAATGTTTTTGTTTTCTCCCCTTTGCCATGCCTTCTTGTTCATTTTTAATATAAAGCTGTTTTTAAAACTAATTTTCTGTCATTCAGGATCTAGTAGATGCTGGCACTCTGTCCCTCCTCTGCCCCTTACTCCCCTCCATAGGGTGAACACGGCCTCATTTTGCCTATTCTTCCTGGAGGCATTACGACTGCAGATCTTGTGTGCTGCTCTCACAGCAAGCCCATGCTTATCATCAGAGCAAACACAAGTTTGGCACTGAAATTTGTCCTTTATGAAAACAAGCTATTTCCATACTTAAAATCAATAAATAGTTTTTCAGTAATTGTTACAATAATAAAAAAAACCTCTCCTGTCTCATATTCATAAGCAAAAGTTACTTGCAAAGAAGAAACAAAATGGAGATATTCTAAAGTCACCTGGATATGGTCCTTGCCAATTGGCTCTAGATGTCCCTGCCTGAGCAGGGGGGTTGGACCAGATGACCTCCAGAGGTCCCTTCCAGCCTCAACCAGTCTGTGACTACACTTGAAATTTAGCACAAAGCAGCCTTACTGCACTGCAGAGGGTGGTTTATATTATTATATGGCAGTGTTTTAAGTGATTCCTTTCATCAGTGTCTCTCCATCATATGCCAAATCTTTGGCCATTTTTATGACAGCCCTCGAGCAAAATGTGAGAAAGAAGTGTTAGGTTATTCATCACATCTATGTTATTACTTACAGCTAATATTCAAACATCCAAAACATTTTAGATTCTGAATATTTCTTAAGCTCTAGGATCTACCTTCCGCCATCCAAATTGCTACAACCCAAAAGCTTAGTCTTGGAATCAAAATAGTGCATAATTAGAGGTAAGTTCTTTTTGTTAATAGCATAAGGACTAAATTAGCTTGGTTCTGACTAATGCAAGCCAGCAAATCATGCTGATGATGCTAGACAAAGAGAGACAGTATAGCTTTTAGGTGGCAATATCAGAATCTTAAGTATGGAAACTGCTTCATTTAATCTGTTAAATGCATGCACAATAAATAAACCCAAGATATAGATTGCATTGGTGTTACTTCATTTATACAAATTAGTATTTTATCCCTAAAGTCCAGGGAGCTATTTGCAGAGTATGTCAGGGATGGATCAAGGATAGCATTATGTGGTCTTGCATTTTTAGGGGCTGTAGTTTATCTGTAAACAGAGCTGCATGGTATTTACCATTCTACAAATGTAACACAATGCATACATTTCAAGTTTTATTTCACGCGATCCCTCTGTTCCCGAAAAACTGTAGTGGCTTAATTTTGTTTCCTGAGCTGTTATGCTCACAGCACATGTAAGAAAAATTAGGAAAACAAATTTTTGGACAGAAAATGGGGCCCTTTTACTTGAAAAACTGGAAGATTAAATTATGCTTTTCATGAAAAAGCCAGCTGGTGTGTATTCAAATTTGGGAAAAAATATTCCAGTGACTAGTTTTTGTGCTAAAGAATATTTCATATGTCATTTAACAATGCTTACTTATCTGATTAAATGATTTTTACAAAATACTGAAACCGTAATCCTTTTTGTAATGAAAAATATCACAATAGTCCAGTGCTCGCTGCTTTTAGAATAATAATGACATAACCCAGTAAAATTTTAACAAAAACGGCCGCAACTCTTTCCCAAGGTAGCTACTTCTTCTGGTAGTGTTAATATCACAATTAATTTTTAAGTTGTATACCCTTAAAACAGGAACTTCACTTTGAATTGCTGATACAATCACAGGAGAATTACACTGCAATAAAACAGGCAGTATAAAATTCTGTATTCCAGTTGACTTAACATTCAGAGTGTGGACCTTCCATCACATTAAAAATATGACAATTTCATTTGCTATAGCAAAAGCAGAGAGAAAGTGCAATATTAGAAATCTCTGCATGTACATTGGACTTTCTGTAACACCTTTTTGAGAAAAGAAGATTCTGAATGCTGTAACAACAGTAACTGTAGAAGACTTTAATGCATTCAGAAGCTAAAATTAAATAGCTTTCTGTGTCAGAATGAGTGCTACAAATGTGAGCCTCCCACTGAGAATGAAAGTATACCAGGTCAAGGCTTTTTATTACATCAGAAGCCTCATCTAGGGCTGCTTAAGGTCTTTTGGCTACAATTTAAACCCTTAAGACACAAACACCAACCTGGTTGGTATTTCTAAATAAATGTCAGTAACAGAAGAAAAACAAAAGTGATCAACTAATAGATTTTTGTCACAAAAAAATACCCAAGTAGAAAATGCCGCTACCATAAAACAGTTAAAATAATTGATGCATCTCATCTAGAATACTGTGTCCAGTTCTGGGCTCCCCAGTTCAAGAGGGACATGGGGCTACTGGAAAGAGTCCAGCCCAAGGCCACAAAGATGATTGGAGCATCTTCCATATGAGGAGAGGCTGAGGGAGCTGGGTCTTTTTAGCTTGGAGGAAAGGAGGCTGAGGGGGGAATCTCATAAACGCTTATAAATATCTTAAAGGCAGGTGTCAGGAAGATGGGGCCAGACTCATCTCAGTGGTGTCCAGTGACAGGACAAGGGCAATGGGCACAAACTGGTAACCAGGAGGTTAAATCTTAACATAAGGAAACACTTCTTTACTGTGAGGGTGACTGAGCACTGGCACAGGCTGCCCAGAGAGGTGGTGGAGTCTCCATCTCTGGAGACATTTAAAACCCGCCTGGACGTGTTCCTGTGCGACCTGTTCTAGGTGAACCTGCTCTGGCAGAGGGGTTGGACTGGATGATCTCCAGAGGTCCCTTCCAACCCCTACCACTCTGTGACTCATAAGCCGGGATCAAATGAAGGCATTAATTACCATGACTTTTAAAAAAAACTTTGATTGTTTAAAATATTTAATGTCAATAATAATAAATGGTACTCAAATGAAATCAGTGCTAGCAGCTAATGGCCAATACTAGAAAACATGCTGATGGCTCATCAATCTAGACAATTAAAAGGTAGTTAATTTTATAATTCCATGATCATTCATTCAGTCATTAACTGCAATTGTATATGACTGAATGCAAATCCTAACTATATTTCAGTTTCAAACTAAGTCAGAGGAAGCTTGAGACCTCTGCAAAACTGGGAGTGCCCAGGCAAGGAAGGGGAGGGGGAGAAATAAAGTAAGAAAGCTTTGTAATATACTCCCACCAACAGCCCGAGGTTCTGCGCATTTCAGGTTTTAAACTGGACTTTTGGTTGGATGACAAGGGTGTTTAGGAGTATAGAGACAAGAAGTAAATTTGGAAATACAAAGAGCATACTCAACATCACACAGCTCTCCTTGAAAATGACTGTTCTTCTGGTTAATGACTGATTTTTCCCACAATCAAAAGGCCTCCCATTGGAATAACATTTGTCATGACTGTGTTGGTCTGAATAGAAACTTTAAGGAACCTGAATATTTCATCATTACTGTGACAAAAAACACATTTTTTCTCCTAGTTTAGGTAATTCCTGTAGCACGTAATAGTCATTATGACTGCACCGTACTGTGAATTACAACTGCACTAGTTTAACAAAGTAGAGTTTCATATAATGTGGATATCTGATTTAAGAATCACATTAATATTACATGCACAACATAAGAGCAAGTGACTTTTTGTAGAATAAATGATTGTCTCTTATAGCATTCTACATTTTCACAGAAATCACTAGCATTTTGATTAAGGACCTGTGCAACTTTTTTCACTATCCATACTCATCAGCAGGATGTTGATGATGCTGTCGATTTGACAAGAAGTGCTTACAAAGTGCTAGTATTACACCCTGGCATTTATTAGATATTAATTCCAGGGATATTTTTAAATATATACATACTGTTATTTTTACTTTTACAGTAATTTTATTACTAATCTCTGATATTATAAAACTTTATTTTTAACAACTGATAATTTCTAAATACAAAGCACGTGAAAAGAATGTTCAGTAATCTATAGCCTTTTAAATGAAAGGCATCAAAAATATTCCTTGTGGCAGAAAAGGTCCTATAGCAGGTCTTTTAATAGCTGCTTAAATTTTGTCAATGTCAGCAAACAGACAAGGAGAAGTTGGACAGGAAACTGATAACAAGTTGGAAATACTTGTACATACCAAAATACTATTCTTTTAACTTCGTAATTGTATGTTTTTACAAAAATTGCTTCGATCCATCAAATTGTATTGTTCTCACTATGCAGATGTGCCAGTTATTTGACCATTATATTCTGCTGTTTCCATTTTGAGAATGTAGGGGATTATGCTGTCAATGGGAACATTTCCAATGAGACCAGTAAAAAATAGTTCCTCAGTAATGCTAGAGCTCATCAACCTAAGTGCTGGCAGGCGAACTAGAATCCGGGCTAGCCTGAAAAAGAAGTTCCATAGATTATAAATACACATAATACCAGTTTAAAATACTTTGTGGCTAAAGAGTTGGATCTGCTTTTACTATTACCATAACTCATGAATGGGAGTAAAGAGGCAATTAAAGCTAATTGAGCTACCATAAAAAGAATGGTTACTTTTCTATCCTGAAAGGGAAATGAAAAGCTACCATCTATCTTTGTGGTTTTCCAATGAAAAGAATATATTCATGCCCTTTGTATATACAATGTGTATGAACAAACACACAGTTTTTCTGGTCTGCTTTTGAAATTCCCAGATCTGGAAGCACTTCATAGTTCAGGACAATGCTGAGACCAATATTCATACTGACTAGTGAGAACATGTCCACAATTTTAAGAGTAAAATACTTAATTAAAATTTAAACCATAAACAGCCTAGTCCTAAGCTGCCTAGCAACTTAATGACATACTAGATAGCAAAGAACAGGACTGGATATGTATAAAAAGAAATAAGAGAATGTGATGACAAAAGGAATTTGGAGGCAGATGCTGTTACTCATACAAATTGCCAAACGTTGTGGTGTTTTTAATGTACCAAGATGTCAACAGACATCCAATATAATGAAGTGATTGTATTGAATTCTAGACTGCATTTCAAAGCATTTGAAAGTGACGAAAGCATATCTTCTGTGTTTATATGGCAGATGTACATCACAAATGCCAAAATAAATACATTTCCTGAACCAGAGCCATGTAATAGAAAACTTTAGGCAGCACTGAACACAGGCCTCTGGAAAATGCTTGAATATCTATGGAGAAAATATATTATTATGCTAATAAACCATATCTTGTAAACTTTAAGGGAAAACTGCAAAAAGATTCAAGCTACATGGCTGGTTTTGTTAAAATTATAACACTTGTGCCTCCACCTTAATTTGTGCTAGCATCCAGTTGCTCAGAAACAACCAGATTTGTACTGTAAACTTATCTGTGGGTGAGCATGGGGATCATAGACAGTATCAATTAAAATAAAGGACCTTGTTTGGGAAATATAACTCCATTTTTTTTCCTTGAGCCACTATCAAGAGAAGTATATGGAACAAATTCTGTATTTCTTTTTATGGCAGATATCCAACTCTCAGGCATCAAAGCAGAATAACTGAATTGTACACAGAAGAAGAATGTAGGATTTGAGGATATTTCTGAAGTAGAGAATCCCATCTTCATTACACCTGAGAATCCTGATGCCCTTTCTGTTGCCTCACACAATGTTAACTCTGTTAAGATCAGTGCAGAAACCAGTTGCTAAGATGGGAGAAGCTTGCTCTTTTACAGGCTTTGGTTTTGTTATTTGAAGTTCCACTACCCTCAGACCTTGCTTAAATATATGGAATTACCTGCTTTCTTTAGCTGGGGATGCCTTTCACAGTAAAAGAGAGTATGTTCTAGGATATATTGCTAGAGAGAAGCAATTTCCCCTTGTAGAGCAGAGAATCATTGTGTTGATGAAATTTAAAATAGTTTTGATGGAGACTATCAGAAAATAAGATAATTATTTCTAGCAAGCAAGAAACAGGAACAGTTGAGAGGTGAAAAGACAAGTTAGATACTGTCAAAGAGAAGTGCTTGGAAATGGAAAAAAAAACCCAAACAAAAACCAAAGGAAAAAATAACTAGGATGTGGGAATTTCTTCTATAAACACAAGTTTAAGAGTTGGTTACTGTTTCCCACATGTAATCTTTATTGTTCCAAAGTTTATAAACTGACAGTTTTAATACTTTTCTGCATACGTAACTTGACAAACATTTAAAGGATGATAATCACCTTTTATTATCTCAGAGCCTCTTTGACAACTAACTTGAAAGAGGAGGAAGTTTGAATTAAAGAAGTTTGAGGCAGTTATTCTTGAGACTTCGAATAAAATAAGCGTGTTTACTTTTCTAAAAATGGCAATAAGACTCTCAAAAAAAACAACCCTCAAAAAAATTAAAAGAAAGTTCTCAAGTTTAATTTACATGGAAGAAGCTAGACAGCTATTCTTGCGTCTACCTATCTTTAAACAAACCTGCTTGCTTTCATGAACAAGGTTCTAGTTCTTTCTCATCAATAGTCAAAAAGAACAGATGTCAAAAAGGAAATTTTTACATCAATGATGTGATTTTGTACTTTAGCCAGCTATGACCCACAATATAACTTTGGGTACTATAGATGATAAATACCTATAAGTATCTTCTGGATAGGATTTTTGTACATAGTCCTGCAATTCCATCTGTGCCTTCTCCTGGAATTTTTCTATTTGGGTTGAACTGGTCAGACCAGGGTGATCTAAAGAAACAAAACATTTCTGTATGTCGATTGTTTCCCTATACATTGTGAAATATACGTAGTTACAAGATTCTCACATTTAATTTCATTTAAATACTTCTTTTGTATTGTGATGTTTAACATGTTAGTTGTTTAAAGGAAACCACTCAGTTGAACATTTGCTTCCTGGTTTCAGAATGAGCTTGCTCACTTTTCTCTCTATAGCTGTGTATATCCACAAGAAAGTGGAATAATATTAAGCCTGGCAGTATGTATCAGGCAATGACACTTCTAGTTTACATTTCTAAGCCTGCTTTTTAAGAAGTGTTTGCCTCTGTGATTTTGGCTAACTGTGCTGACCGAGCAGTATCTAGGGTTACTTCCTTGACAGATCAATTTCTTGACTTTCCCGAATCTGTCTCACATTTTAATTCCAGCTGGCTCAACTCCTCAAAGACAGTCACATGATCATGAGAAAATCCCAGAAAATACCACATATCTGACTTTGCCCAAATATCTTCAGTGTTGTGTTCCAATTGCCCTTCCCTTGAAACAGGACAGAGCTAGCTTCAGTTTGGAGAGTTTCTTGCTCCTCCAACTTGAATAAAAACTCTAATAAAACTAAATCTAATGGTACAATCTGGAAAAAAAAAATAAAAAAAATCAAAAGCAAATTTCAGGACACCAATATCTTCTAATTAAAGTAAGTTTATTACAAAGAGAAAAATAATATGCAAAAAAAAAAAACCCAAACCAAAACCCCTGATAACACAATGCTCCTTTTTCGTTGTACTTCGTAAAAATCAAAGTGGTAAACACCTTTGAATTAAAGTAAATAATTTACATTTCTGGGCAAGAGTTTCCCTTTCACTCAGCTTGTCAGCAGTTTTAAATTAACCTTTCTGTGTCCTAGGAACATTTTTCCACCTTTGCTGAAGAGACTGTCGCTTCCCATTTCTTTAATGTCCTTACCTTATCATTCCAGAAAACCTCAAGTGTCTTGTTTGAGTAAATCCTGATATCTCATAAACACTGTTGATCATGCTTTAGTTCTCTGCTGCCATTTTTTTGGTAACAAATGGAAGACAGCCTGTTTACATTCAGTTTTGGAGATTTTGTGGAAGTTCCATATAAAATACAGTGGTATTTCTTTCATATTTCAGTGATCCCTCTTATGAGTTTATGAAAAATATTAAAATTGAGGCCATTTGAAGCCAATTTCTTTTGTCACTGTGAGAATGTATTTTCTCTAATCCTTCCTGCCATTTACTTCACTAATATTGCTAGTACACATTCCAGATAACTTACAACTCAGATTCTCAGCTGAAGATAATTGAGTCCTCTTCTAAGGTGGGTGTACAGGAAATACCTGATATGTTGGAACTGTAAATAACATGGATATGTTGCTCCAAAGTTTTAAAAATAACACGTATTGTTTGTGATCAATCATTATGGAACAATCATTTTATCTGCAGTTTAACAGATCAGACTCATCTCAAGATATTAGCCTCATTAAAAAACCTGCTAAGACATTAACATATGAATGCTTATTATTTATAAAGATATGGTTACTAAATTCCTTACCAGGGCTAAAGAGGACTATAGCTTTAAGGTATGCATATTCATATCCATCAATATCAAGCTTGGCCATACTGTTACAGAACTCCTGAAGTTTCCAGATGTGTTCCATGACTTGCTTTATTCTGTCTCCAGAAAGTTTATCTACAAAAAGATATTGCTTACTATTTCATGTGACCTCAAGTACATCTGATATATTAACCAATATCCTTTTATAAACCAAGTGAAGTAACGTTTTAAACTCTGGTGTATCATTTGCTATCTTAAAACCTTAACATGTAAGGATGGCCTGAATGACTATGGAAGTGAAGATTTATAAAGCTGAGTCAGAAACAAGGCTAGCAAACAGAACATTAACACTTTTGCATAACTGTGCCACTACAGCATAATTGGCAACACCAATCTTATTCCAGTGGTGTACTGTTCTGAGCAGAGACTCTCAAATTACAGTGAATTATTCTACAAATGGCTACAGTGATTCTAGGAATGAACAGAAGCACAAAACAAATGCTATCATGCAATCCTAATTTTAAATTCAAACAGCATTCAGTTAGCTTTTCCAGAAGTGTAATTCTAAAAGCAGTAATAACAGTACTACTTTTTCCTCTATCTGTACTTTTAGAAGTGAATTTTTCATTTACTCTGGTAAATAGTCTTTCTTGCTTCCAATGGTGTAAATCCACTCCAATACACGTACATAGATTCTTCCATCATTTGAAACTTCATGTTCCTTATGTTGGTTTCAGATTGTTTCTTAAAATGTTCATTTAAAAATAATCTTACAGTATTTGGGGATAAGTTACAACTGAGTGGTATTAGATGCTCAGCTAGGGAGGGAGAGATTTCTGTTTCGGTAAATGTACCTTCTCTCTGACTGCATTATTTGCAGACTAGTCAAAGACTGAAAACCTTAGAGATTACATTGAGACAAATCTTTGACTACATAATTACTGTTATCAAACTTCAGACATAAGTCAGTTCAAAAGGGATACAACTTTTTCTGGAGAAACACATTAGAATCATTTTATTCCAGTCATGATCTCCAATGCTAGTATTTCATATTGTTATAACTTAAATATTTTACCTTTATCTGTACAGCTAATAGTGTATATGATTGCTTAGACCCGTGTGCCTTAAACTGAATATTTGATGTAATTTATTATTTTATAAATATAATATCTTCCTTTGTACATTTTATAGTTCTACGACTAAGTTATACCCTCTTCAGTAAAACCCTATTTTCCAATTTTCACTGTGTGCACAATAATGGCATCACAAAAATCAAACAAATAGGTACCAAATAGCATTCTGTAACTACTTTTAACTCACATTTAAATTTAAGCTAGCTTTCATGCAATATACTGTGTTTGCAGAGTTTAAAGCTACTAGTACTGGTTTTTTTCCTCCTATTAAAAATGGAATGTTATTCTCATGCTAATCGATCATATTGATTGGGAGCATCCTGAAAGAAAAGAATGAAGAAAAAAAAAAAAAAAAAAAAGAAGCAACCATAACAGATTAGCATCCATTCTAGATATAGTCATCATTATCAACCGGCCAACACTGAATTAAAAAATAAAATTACATAAATCTTAACAGTGTCAAGAAAATAGATTGTTTAATGCTTCAAAGGGTACTTCAAAATACATTAATGATTACTGCATTATAGCAGTATCCAAAACCATTATATTCACAAGAATATTCTTGTTGCGATACGTGGCAAATGCTAGAGTTTTACATTGCAAAGAGGAGACAAAGTTCTGGAAGGAAAAAGTTGTGGTGTGGTTTGGAAGAAGACACAATTATTCAAAGAGTTTAAAAAAAAAATTACATCTGCATGGGAGGAAAGCTCTGTGAGCACACCCAACTTGAGAATGTACTTGCCTTTCTCTACATGCCAGTCAGATGTAGAAGACCAGAGAATACGTCCCCATTTCTTCTATGGACACTTCTATCCCACAGAGATCTCTGTGAGGTCAGTGTAACAACAGTTGTACATCACCAGAGAAAAGGAAATTATGCAAGAGAGGGCTTCTCCTTGCCCTGGATCCCAGGAAGCAATTCTGCCACTGATTAGGAACACCTCCTGAGGAATGTTTTACAAGTGTCCCTGTAGTGTTGACAGGACTGAACATATGTAAGAATGACACACTAGAAACATACCTTCCTGTATGCTGTTCTGGAGATGGTTGACAATAGCTGCTAGTATAGTAGACAGACTCATCACTTGTGCACACTGTGCCAGGCCTAAGGTAAACAGCTCATTCCAGCAGGCACGCACAAGGCTTGTATTACAGTCCTGCCTGTATACAACAGGAAAAAAAAAAAAAAAAAAAAAAAAATCAAACAACTGTAGGTAGTTTTCATATCAGATTGGTATTACCGTATGTGTAATTATGTTAATTATTACAATTAATAATAAGGATTAATGTATTGCAAGCCACTTTACTAAAAGGCATATTACAAACATTTCAAAAAGCAAGAAGTGACAGGCTGACTACAGGAAACCATTTCAGGTTATCTGTAAAATGGTGCTCACCAGTTCTTTACCAAGATACATTTCTACAAATTAAATGCTTGGTTTTGATTTGGCTTTAGCTTCTGTAACCGCAGTAACATCAGATATTGTAGTTATCCCCTCCTCTGCCATCTTCTATTTTACTCTTCAAAAAGGAGAATATTGCATAGTCTTCACACATTTTAAAGAATTAATTAAAAATTAAACAATATCATAATTTTAAAATTCAAAATAGCTGAAAAGTGCTTAAATTCATGGAAAGCAAACCGTTCAACATAATATGTCCATTTACCCAAGAGCCTGAAATGCAGGTATGGACCTAGCCCAGTGCATAGACAGGAAAAGTAGTCGTGATGCTGACTCACAGATGTAGTGTACATTAAGGTACTCTGGCATTGGACTGGGCATTGTCAGCTGCAAAAAATAAAAGTACAGTAGAAGATACACAGTTCAGACATAAATCAATGAAATAACCAGCAAAAACATTCAAACTACTCTCATAGTCCGTCATAAGCAACTGTGTGACAAGAAATTGTCAAAGGAAGACTGTATTAAACTCATTACTACTGCAAGGAATGCAAAATGGGAATAGCAGACAAGAAATTATGTGGGAGAGAGCTTAAACGTTTCATTTTAAAAAGTTTTAATATTCATTTAATAATAATTACATCTATAAATTTAATTGCTCTGTGAAGTGTTGGCTAAAAACCATTTAAAAAAAAAAATCTAAAACCTAAATATCTAAAATGGGAAAGTCACGTAATAGGAATCTACAATCACAAAACACCATTAATGGGAATAAACAGGTTATGAGAAAAGTCTGAAACTAATACATTAAGTATTAGTTACTTCAGTAACAGTCTTTGTATTTCTTGAAACAGTGCAGTTTGACTACAGCAAGATGAACACTGTTTCTGTTGTTTCTTGCACACTGCTTGTCAACATGCATGTGTTTGCATTCAGTAGGAGCATCTCTAAAATGAAGGACCTTTTTCAGTGGTCTAACCATAAGCATCTAAGAAAGCACTGTAACCTCTCTTTACATGAATGAGCCTTTTAGTTGAAAGTTTTTCACTATCTAGAATAATAAATGAATTAAGGAAGACATCATACTATATGGATGATATGAAAAGTGATTATCAACAGCACTGGAAAGTGAAATTAATTTTGAAGCATTCTGTCTATGAAAAGGTCTTATGAAGTAACACCTATACTCTTTAGATAAGGCATGCAAGAACAAATATTGCATTAGAAACTTTGTAACAGCAGATGTTATCCTACATTATATTGCCAAAATCAAACATAAGAATAAAGAAAACATAGTAAACTAATTTGGGATTATGTCTTAAGTGTTATTTTGTTTAGTAAGGCATTTAAAAAAGCACATACCTTAAATGTGACATGTGTATCTGTAAGCAGGGGTCCTTCCACTTCAATAATTGGTGTTGAATGATCTCTACTGATTACATGAATATTCCCTCCTCCTGTAGGATCCATCCCATCTGCTAAGTTATGAGCTGATGTACCATCTGTGGTATTAAGTGCTTTAGCCAAAGTATCAAATGCCCTGGAAAAAAAAGTAATAAGCAATGAAAGAGTGCTTCCTTATACCTTAAAAAAATTCAGAGTAGTGGTCAAATTAAATGCTACAAAGCATTTCCACTTAGAGGTAACATATACAGGAATGGTTTATGCTAAGACACAAGGTCAGACTTGGGAGAGATTTATTTTTTTTTCCTGCTTTAAAGAAAGAGTACAATATTGACATAAATCAAAGTTGCAGTGTCAAGTATTTTTAAATATCAGTTCATTAAGTTGAAGAGTTTAAATAAAAGACTTAAGAGCCTGAAGTTAAGCTCCTCTTAAAAATCTTCTACTTGAGAAACAATGGACAGTTCTGAGGACAAGCATTTTTCTTATTTCACTATATTGTCAATTTATGTTGTCCTTCAACTCACCCACCCCCCAAAAAACTCCCAAACAAAAATCCCACCAAAAACCTCAACTGTAAAAATCTGAAGCTCTGCTGAAAATTTTAAGATTCCGTGTTCCTTTTCCTGATTTTTCTCATTAATAAAGAAAACAAAGACCTCAAACTCTTTCTAAACATGGGGGGGGGGGGGGGGGGAAGTTTATTAATCTTAGTTTAATTACATTTTCCCTATATTACTAGCAGGTATTATGACAGCACAATCTCAAAAAGAAATCTGCAGTAATACAAACCCCTAAAGAGCAGGGCTAAGGGCATGAGCACTGTGCAGGAGAAGCTTCCATATAACAAGCCTTTCAATTAAAACAATACTGACGTAGTGTTATTTTCAGAGTCTCTTAAGGTCACAAAGTCAGTCACTTATTATTTTTCCGAGTGTGAAATCTGGTCAAGCTTCAAAACACTACATATATAACACAGGACACAGCTTTTCACAAAAGGACAACAGCCAAACCTCCAAACCTGGATTTCTACAGAATTGCCTTTGTGTTTCAAAATAGGGGACAATCTCTACTGTGTTTGGTGTCACAGTGCCAAATTACTTTAATGAATGAGTGTAAGTATACACCATACAGAACACAAATTGCTAAATAAAATGCAAATATAAATGCATACCTTGTAATCTCACTTGCAGATTGCTCTTCTTCTTGAACTTCAGAAGTATCTCCATTATTTAGTGACTCACTGAGATTAGCAAGAGATGTTACTACATTTGCTAGTGTTCCTAAAGCACCCTGGCTTGTTTCAGCCTAAAAAAGAAGAACCATATTAGTAGATCAAAATTATAGGCAAAGTATCATATATAAATTTTCCCCATTTTTAATCTTTGTGTTTTCCCTTATGTACCTTTTGCTTCCTCCTGAACACCTACAGGAAGAACAATGGCTCACAATGATCTTTAAATCCTATTGTAATTATCAGTCCTAGCCCCAGCTGACATATGTGGGGAACTACCTGTGGCTGAACTTTTGCAGAAATATGCTCATGAAAAGAAATCATGTTCCTGTTGATCATCTTATTACCTCCATTCATACAGATCTTCAGACTTATCTTCTCAAGAGCAAGAATTATCTGTGTCTATGTACGCAGCTAAAATAATATGAGCAAATAAATATGTATGTTCAGAACTTAACTGAAAGAATAATACCTTGGAGTCAGCAGCAAGGAGGACTGTACCATCATCCCTGATCAAAGGCTGCTGAATATTCACAAGCATTCCCGGATCAAGAAGACCTGCTGACCTGTTCAAAGGCATAAGGCATTTGACAGTCAATAGTATTTTACATTAATCAGAAAAATGTCTAATGACCTATGTCAGAATAAAAGGGATTACCAATTTTTAAATTAATTTAATGAAGCTCAGTTTATTCAGCAGTACTTAAGTCTTTCTGAAACGTTTCCAAAAAGTAGTTTGAAAGACAAAGACTAGAATACATTTTCCTTTCCTGTGCAAAAGCAATGACAACTTACCACATAGTTATCCTCTCATTTGCTTTTTATGCTGGTTTATGTCTTAAGAAAAGTTGTCTTCTCATGCTCTCAGAAGTCACAGAATCACAGAACCATCTAGGTTGGAAAAGACCTTGAAGATCATAGAGTCCAACCATCAACCTAACACTGACAGTCCTCAACTACACCATATCCCTGAGCGCTATGCCAACATGACTCTTAAACACCTCCAGGGATGGGGACTCCACCACTGCCCTGGGCAGCCCATTCCAATGGCTTACAACCCATTCTGTGAAGAAATACTTCCTCATATCCAGTCCAAACCTCCCCTGGTGCAGCTTGAGGCCATTACCCCTTGTCCTGCTGCTTGTTACTTGGTTAGAGAGACTCACCACCCCCACCTCTCCACAACCTCCTTTCAGGTAGTTGTAGAGGGCAATGAGGTCTCCCCTCAGCCTCCCCTTCTCCAGACTAAACAACCCCAGTTCCCTCAGCCGCTCCTCATCAGACTTGTGCTCCAGACCCTTCACCAGCTTCGCTGCCCTTCTTTGGACACACTTCAGCAGCTCAGTGTCCTTCTTGGAGTGAGGGGCCCAAAACTGAACACATTACTCAAGGTGCAGCCTCACCAGTGTCGAGTACAGGGGTACGATCACTTCCCTGCTCCTGCTGGCCACACTATTCCTGATACAAGACAGGATTCCACTGGCCTTCTTGGCCACACTGCTGGCTCATGTTCAGCCAGCTATCAATCAACACCCCCAGGTCCCTCTCTGACTGGCAGCTTTTCAGCCACTTAATAGCTCTAGAGTTATTCATTAGACTTTGGAGGAAGGCTTAATTGTGCATTCCAAGTTAGACAATGGACAGCACTGAAAAAGAAGTTTTGTCAAGAAAATATTTTTTACATTCCAAAATACAGCCATAAACAGTCATGTAATCAAGGTCTGCATAAAATCTTTGTTCCCTTTACTTCTGCTACTTTTTGACTAAACATCCTTTCCCTTTGTTGTATGTAATTTAGCCAGACAGTAGGAAGCCTTTGCAGTCAGCAAGGATAAGTTTATTTGTTACTCATACAACACTCCAAATCTGCATAACCTAACAAATGCACACATGACAGGTTCATGCTGCAAGGGCTCTGCCACTAACAGCTAACATAGTGAACTACCACAGGCAGCAAATTATCACGTTATGCAAACCTGAATCCTACATAAATAGAGTGCCACACTTAATGACTCTAATGTTGTTTATAGGACAGCAAGGGATCTGTAGCACAAGGAAATCTCAAAGAAGCAAATGTATCTGTGAGCAGTACTTTTGAACAATCTGACTTGCAAATGAGTACACTGAAAGACAATTCTCCAAGAAATTTGTAGCCCAGTCTTCCTAACTGCACTGTCATTTGTTCAACAAAGATTATATATCTATTAAAAAATTATATATAAAAGTTTATATATATATAAAAACTGAATATTGAGGTCCAGTATCTTTAGGTGGTTATTATCCATTCATAAACTGGACCTACAGTTTTTAAAATGTGATACTTAACCGAGAATTCTTTTATAGTCTACTCAGAAAAAGACTAATCTTGCCTCTATTTATTATGGTATGCATTTCCACACTCACTGCCTATGGAGAAAACTGAGAGCATAGGAACTGTCTCAGAATATCTTCCATATAGTAAAAGCAAGTTGTTGCTGTTTTGCTGTTGTTGAAAATGGTCTCTCGGGGTCTGAATCAGCAGTCACTGCAGTCCCTTTTACTAATGCTTTTCAGAGAACGAAGACTGAGTCTGCTGTCTGCCAATTTGATTTCAGAGAAGTGCTAGCCTAAATACATCACAGCATAAGACTACATGCTTTTTGCTTGAACATCCCACACTTGCCCCACCTGTGCTTTGACATGGCTGAACAAGAGCCAGCTCTGAACTGAAAAGCACCAAGCTGTACTCAGACATAAAAACCTTCATGAGAAGCAGAACAATCTAGGTTGGTCTTGGTAATGGAAACAGACGATTTGTGAATTGGAGCTCTTTTCTGTCCAAATCTCTAGAGCAGAGGGGAAAAAACAAGTATAGGTGTGCCTGCAAAGTAATATGCATGAGTAACCGTAAACATGATCCATTAAACTGAGGTACTCACCGCGTCCCATCTTTATCTGCTACAAATGTTGGAGTTGCTATTAGAGGGCTTCGTAGATCTTTTCTGATATAGATTTTTTCAGTGGAAGCTGCACAGTTGGTTGGTTTTTCTCGCTGAACATCAAAAGGCTTTCTTTCACTTTGAACCGCTACATAAAGATAGAAACATGCAGATTTGAAAGTAAATAATTCAATTGAAAAGTACAAAAGGAAAGTAAAATTCTCATGGTAGGATTTCAGTTTGCACAGTTATTACTGTGTATCAGATCAGTGCAAAACTGGAAATTTAATATGAAGACAGAAGAAACAGGCTCCAATTTTACTATACCCATGATTATGTACATTTTTAACTAAGAAAGTCACAGACTGATCACTTGCTTTAAGTTTTGCTGAACTGGAGTAAAACCTTGCTATTTCATTGGCATTTAATAAGATGCAACGTTGTGCAAAATGTGTTTTCAAATTGTTGGGTTTGTGTTTTGTTGGGGTTTTTTTTATAGGTAAAGCTATACCTACATGTTAGACACATACTCTAGATGATTCAAAACAACATAAATCCACAATGAATGCAGAAAAAAGTCAAGACAGGCAAGTTATGTGAAAGATGCAGGTTAATTTCCTGGGAGATGAGTCTCTGCATGATATGCAATTCACTTACACCCATTCATTCCACTCAATTTGGGAACAGTGTTCGAAAACTAACTTTTTCAGAATTTAAAATATTTCTACTTGATAACTAGAAGAAAGTAGGGTCAGTCTCCAATGTACCAAGCAAGTGTGGCAAATATTTTAATAAAAATAGCACAAACCAGTACCTTTGTAATTTTAAAGGAAGTAAAAAGTGCATCTTTACAGTATCAAGGTGTTATTATTATTAAACAGATTACAGAAAATCCTCTAGAATCTAAGTCACTAAATTTTAGAAACTCCTCTATAGCTTGGCATAACATTCAACTGCATCTATTTTTCACCTGAAAACGAGAATAATAAAATGAATAAAAGTCTGTAAGGATAATACAAAGAATTTTTTACAGTGTTGTACTAATATTAATTTTCATTACAATTTGCAAATGTAAGGCATAATATAAATAGAGACAATATTTCTGTGCCGTTCATTGTACTAATTAATCATATAGTAGTTATTGGTCTAGAAGATTAACATTATTAACAAGCAAACAAATTCAGCCCTCCTCTGTAGCCCTTCTAAATGTAACAGAAAAATACATGGATTGTCTGTCTCTGTCTTCATAACCAGCAAGAGTTATTTAGTTCCTGATTCTATTTTTGCTACCATTGTTACTGTCAGCAAAATTTAGGTGCTTAAAAGTAGGTATATCCATTTTGTTGGCTTGGTGGATACAGAAATATTAAAAAGAAACCTGACCCAATGCCCAATAAAGTGAGGATATAACCTAATCATATTGGGATAAGAAAGGTTTAGCTTCTGGAAATGCAGCGGTTTCCCTTGTATAAATGTCTCCTCTTATACTCAGCACAGTGTGTGCAAAACACAATGATCACCGCTAAAGGTCTGGAGTTCCAGAGTGCAAATACAACAAAGATCCCTATTTTCAGCTTAAAGTTCTGCCTCCCTTGAACTCAGTGGTTGGAACTTATCCTGCCTAGATCAGTGTGGAAAAAAAGTATTTGTTGCTTCATCTCAAATTCTCCATAAATTTATCACAAAACAGCCAGATACTAGGCTTCACGAAGTACTGAACTGAAGAAGCAGAGGTGCTATAAATTTGAGACAAAATACATTGAAAGAGGTGTTTGCATGCTAGCACTGGAATTGTACAAAGCACTGCACGCAAACATGAAAGTATATTGTTTAAAGTATGACAGTTCATGCAATGCCTCATAATACAATGCTTACAAATAACCAAGTCAATATAAAAATTTAAAAAGAAAAAAAAAAAAAGAACAAAAGAAAAAAAAGACATCAACTACTTTCTATCACTGGATGAAAAAGCAGCAAAAAGAAACCAGAAGGAAAGCAGGCTCTGAACATGGAACATTAGACTCAGATTTCTATCCACGCATGTTAAAATATTTTGTATTATAAACATACACTGTAACATGCATTCTAAGTGAGGCTCAGAGACTACAGTAATGAGAGACATGGTTCAAAACAAATCACTGCTGCACCTCAGACAAAATGGTGATGAAAGATAGGTACAGTAGATGCTTTGGCTGCCAGAAGTTCCGTTTCCTTCAAGCAATATAAACCGAAATGGAGAGAACACACTAAAAAGTGGTAGTCACCGTATTTAGTATTTGGTAGACACAGTATCACATTGGGTACTTAACACTCACATTCCATTTTCATGCCCATCTCTAGACATTTCTTAAGCCTACAAAACTGGCAGCGATTCCGATGGTGTTTATTGATGATACAGTCCTGGTTGCTACGACAACTGTAGGTCAAATTCTTCCTCACACTCCTTTTAAAGAAACCTTTGCATCCCTCACAACTGACAGCACCATAGTGACGACCTAGGAAACATATATATTATCAGACGGAAATGACATATTTTAGCATAAAAATATTTCTCTTAAGTAAGTAAAACACTGTAAAAGTCACCCTTTGCATTTATTTTGTATTTGTACTGTCATTTTGGACCAGGAAAACATTGTTAAAGTCTTACAGAATGTTTCATGTTTACCTATTGTCAGGGCTTTTTGGTGGGAGAGTGGAGAGAAGAGAGGAAGCCTAGGCCAATTCCTGAATGAGAGGCCTGTGAAGTAGTAGTTCCCATTCTGGACAAGTACAGGTACAATTATATCTGCTGTTACAGATTATAGGATATATTAAAAGAACATATGGGCTAAGAGTTTAAGTAATTTCTGAATATAAGTAATTTTACAATAAAATTTGAAATGCAATCTTAGTTTAAAATTCCTATATATACAAATTCTGGTATTGTTTTAATTACATAAAAACTTTAAAAAAAATAAAAGTAAGCAAGACAAAGACAGAAAGGTGTCTTCTCTGTAGCATGAAAGCACAGTCTACCTCCTTGGCTAATGAAGAAATTTTACCTTGTAGACTCCTTGTTATTGCATGGATTAGAAACACTGAGGATTCACTTGATTTCTACTTGCCTTTTTCTGTGATAGCAAAAGACCAAAATCTACCAGGAAATCTTCAGTTTGTTAGAGAGTGCTAAAAAGTGTTTTCCTGGAGCAGGCACACTTTTCTGGGCGACAGGTTTATTGCATGGTTGTCCATAGCTATGGGGAACTGGACTAAATGCTTCAAATAGTCTCTTTCAGTTACCAGGAGCTATTCAATCGTTACTTTGTCTTTCAGCACATGCTGATTTATCATACACTCCAGCTAAGTACAAACTAATATTCTTCCAAGCAGAGTTTAACTATTCTGTGTGCATAGATACAAAGTAAAATGTTACGTTTTTCCATTTTAGACTCAATTGCTTTTGCCTTCAGCATGGCTAAAATCAGTTAAAATACAAGAAAACTCCTCCCTTCATCCCAGCCATAATTTCAATCAAGTTTCTTAAATACTACTTTCTGTGCTTCCTTACCTGATGCTTTATCACCACAGACTACGCAATATTCTACTACCTGGGGCCGCTGAACATCAGTTTTTCCCAGTAATCGTTCTACTGAAGCGGAGTCTGTCACTATCTAAAACAAAATTCCCAAACAAGAAGAGGCAGTTAGTCAGTATTTTCTTCTGACATGAAAGTAAGGAGCTTTGCCTACAGAACAAGACTGGTGTATCAACTGGGAAGAGGTGGCTGAATTTGAGAATAAGCATCACATGTAGAATGAAATTAAGTAATATAAAATGCAAGTTAATGAGAGATTTTACTGTCCATAGTGAGACTGTTGAAACAGTCACAGCAAAACAAATTCCAAATAAAAATCCTAGCTTTGCTCAGTACAAGTAAGTTTCCTCACTTGTACAGTCAACACTATAATTCCCTTCTTACAATTTCTCTCAAACAGCTGCTATATTTTAGCTAAAGACGGTTGTATTTCAGACACTGTTCCTATCTCTCCCTTCTCTAGTTATTAGGGATATATGGCTTGGAGGGGACAGCCTGAAGCTGAGATCAATGACAGAAACACTTTAGCTTCTGAAGGCCTTGGATTCCAGAACTTCTGTTCAGAACATTCCACTTAACACAGAAAAATTAGAAAAAAAAAAAAACAAACAACCCTACTCCTCTGTAACATCAAATAACCCACTTAGCACGGTAAAATAAATTTTAAGACTGCTAAAACAATTTTCCAATATTTATGCAAGAATGATACTTCTCCCTGTAAAACAGTCTCTATTGTAACAGTAGCAATAGCGATCAGGCACTTTTTTTTTGTGTGTGTGTGTGTACGAAGGCCAGGAAGAAATCTTAGATTTAACTAGAGATAGATTATTGTTTATGTAGTTTGTTTTGCAAAGCTCCTGTTGGTCTGGATTATGCTCAAGACCAACAAACGACTATAACAGAGGACAGCTCCTGCTCCCAAGAGCTTTTACTACAGTGTCTTGATGCTGCATTGTGAATGTAGGTTTGCTCAGGCGAGTTGTATCTCTGTATCTTTGAATCTTGAACAGACCATCTGAAATCCTACCACTGCTCACAAGCATGGTCTTAAGTATTTGTTTATGTCTTTAGAATTTTAATGAAGACACACAACAAGGGCTGATGAGTGCAACGGAATGCATGAGGAAAGTGAAGACAAGAGGATTTATGATTGAATAATGAAGCCTACAAATAGTATAGTCTAATCCATGTGTTTTGCCAATTACTAGGCCTAGCACAAAGGACACAGCCAGCAGTAGAAAGAACCAGTAGTTAGTTTCTATTGTATACAAAAAAGTCAGTATATGGGTGATCGCTGGGGGTAAAAACAAGTCAAACAGATCACACATAACAGACATCAAACCCAGCAACGACACAGCACGACCAATAATAGGTGGAATAAACAAAGAAACAAAGTCTCCCATAGAAGAGATGGGAGACAACCAAGTCAATAGGCTGACCATATAGGATAGAAGTAGCCACGTATTGTTCCCCCACAAAGCCCACGTTTGCAAATGCCAAACCTAACTGGGGCCCAGTTGCTGGGAGAGTCAGGAGGTCCTTCCCCAACAGGGAAACTCTCCAAAGTGCATCCACCTCACAGACAGACACTGCACCCTTCCTGCAAGTGGTCCCAGCTTTTCTGCCCAAAGCAGGACCCCTGGCACTCATTTACCCAATGCAGGGCACCTGGGGCTTGTTTACCCAAGGGCTTTCCCTGCAAGGTCAGCCACACCTTGGAGGAAAGCCAAAAGGCAAACTCATCCCCTCCTTTTGAAGGACTGTGGGAACCACCCATATGTCAATCTTAATTCGGGGCTAGGGGTTCAGACCCCAGCAGTTCAGCATGTCATTAGATCTTTAGAAAACTATTTCAATTTGTCAATTATAGACATATAGCAATTATAGACTTAAGTATCTTAAAATCAAAAACTGAAAAACAGAAATCTATGGTCTCTCTCAGTTACTGTATTTACCTGAATTCTGCCTGGCACAATGTTGTCCGTGGTGGTAAAGATAAGCTGTTTGGCATTAGGTGTCTCAGGGGCTGCCAATATCACCTTTCCTGTACCAGTTCCATCTGGACTGGTTAAAATAAACTGTTGCTTTGGAGACACAGCTGAGTCTACTGCCGTCACTATTTGGATTTTTTGACCTGTTTGCTGATCTGTCACAATCTGTAAAACACATTGAAGAATTTTATGACCCACAGTAAACCTTACATTTTAAAACCTCTCATTCTATCTCAGAATTATATGACACTCTCTGATAACTGTCCTTGTTATTTATTATTTTGCTATTTGAACATTTATTACACTGATACAAAGTTATTGCAGCTACCTACATAAGAGCAAGACAATAAAATCAAACTAAATATATATGTATATAATATATATGTACCCACATACCTACCGCATAGACAGAAAATACCAGACAGAGTTCTGAAAAGTGTAAGTCTAATATTGTTAATAATGAAGAGCTACAGGGAGATCTTGTAACTACAGTTAACTGTTCAAAAGGAGTTAGATATAGTGGATATATTGCCACCATCCCTGGAGATATTTAAGAGACATGTAGATGTGGTGCTCAGGGACATGGTTTAGTGGTGGACTTGGCTGTGCTGGGTTAACAGTTGGACTTGATGATCTTAAAGGTCTTTTCCAACCAAAACAATTCTGTCAACCCATAATCTCAGACAGACACATTAATGGTGCCTTCATATTACCTATCAGTAACAACGATCCACTGTGCAGCATTCCCAAAGGCTAACTTTATCCTGAATAGGCTAGTCTCCCACTGGCTCCTAAATACCACGGGGGTGGGGAATGCCCTTGGAGATAATAGTAGGTGTTCTCTTGACAACATCTGCCCATTTGCTATGGCTAGAACTCAGGAAACTTGTATGAGTAGGCTAAATTTAATCTCTGCATATATTCCTCACTGTCTACATCAACAACACAATTATTATATATAGCCAATTAGTCATCACCAAATACATGCAGAGGAGAAAGAGAATTTTAGTCTGTACTAAAAATGATCTAGTCTCACATAATTTAAGGAAGTCTTCCATAGACTTTACCAGGTATAAACTGAAGTGGGAGAAGGCGGGGGGGAGGGGCAAGAAAAAAAAAGATGCAAGGGTTCGTTACTTCATCAATGGATTTTTACCTGAATGCGCTGTGGTGAAGCTACAGAAGAATCTGTGGAAATTATCTGGATACGTTGGGAAGGGCTGGTCATCACTGGAGATTCAGATAGTGAAGTCTGAACAGTCTGCACCTGTAAATAATGTACAGAATTTTAATCCACTGTTAGAATACTGAACGCTTTTAAAAACACATGTATTTGTTAAAGATCAGATAACCCTTATAGCATGGAATCTAAATTTATTGAAAAGGTTACAGTTATTAAACCAACTTGGGTTTGTTTTCAATGAATTATCAAAACACTGACTTTTTTGGGGAACAGAATGAATCTGATAGATGACCAATACACAAAACCAAACCACCATCACCCCACCTCAAATAAATCACTGGGTAACTACTAAGTGATCCTGCAGCTTACTGAAATGCAGAAATACTTTTTTCAACTTTTCATTATATATACGCCTTAGGCTTTGGTTCTGTAAAAACAAATTACATCATATACACAATAACGTATAATGTTAATATTTCACCTTTTAATAATTTTAAAGAATTTCAGGTAGTCCAAATTCAGAAGAGCTTTCTCTAGGCCCCTAAATAAAACATGTCCTCAACTGCAGGAACATATATGGGACAAGAGATATAGGGAATCTGCTGAAAGAGTACACAGACCTCCTATCTGACCAAACTGGCCTTTAGTTTTTATGTCTCTGACTGTTTTTCACCTATGAAGCCTTCTGAATATGTGGTGACTATACAGCTCTCTTGGAGAAAACAGCAATTTCATTTTTCAAGTAGGTAAAAACAATTTTAACTATGTGATACTTTTAAGGTAAAAAATTGAAACTAAGATGGCTGGTTACCTGGATATCTGTGTTTTTAGGAAAATTAGAATTCCAGATGTTCAGTTTGCTCATATCCTCTCCCCTTTTTTATTGTCCCCCAATTTCTTTTTTTTTTTACTGCTGAGTGGTGCAGTTTTTTTCTAGACTCTCTGCTCCAACAGATCACCAATATATTCATCATGTACTCAGGTTATGTAGTTAATTTTGGTTATTCTAGTGAGGATTTCACTAGCATGACAGAGATTATATATGGCACTACAACTGAATACTGTTGTTTCTTGTTCTGTTCCGTATCTTTCTAGAGCACCAAACTATAATGCAAATCTAGTTCTGAATACCTAGAAAAAGCACCCCTTGCATAGTTATTTTCATAGCAAACCTGAATTAAACATTGGCTTGACAGCCTTTATCTTCTATTTACAGAAGGGATATGGCATTGGCAATGTACATTTACACACATAATTCTACAGCTGTGCATATTTAGACTTTGTGCTTGTTCATCCTCAGATTTATTCATGCAACTGTTAGCAACAATTGTTCCTTAATAATTGTAAATGTAGCATAAATGAAGCACTTGTATTCTAGTCCTTACAGTCAGCTCACAGGTAGAAAGGTACTGCTTGCCACTCCCCACAGCTCTCAGAGGCCACTTGAACAATGATCTCCTTATCTTCCATGCTAAATTATTATCTATGCTATGCACTCCAAATTAAAGCAAGATCTTTTAAAACTGTTTTCCTATTCTTTCACATTGAATTACAGAATCCCTAGCCTTTTTTTTGAGGTATCTTCAAACCTTAGACCACAATGCACTGCAAAAGAGAGATCCATTTTTCCATGTTTTTCAAGGATTTATAGCAACTTATAAAAAGAATGTGTGTGTGTATATATATATATATATAAAAGCCTGTATATATATATATATGTATATGAATAAGTATATATAGAATCATAGAATAATTATGGTTGGAAGGGACCTCCAGGGTCATCAAGTCCAACCTTTATCCCACCATATTCCTAACCATTAGACCATGGCCTCAAGTGCCTCATCAACCCGTTTTTTGAACACCCCCAAGGGCCAGCGACTCCAACACCTCCCTGCGCAGTCTGTTCCAATGTCTGACCACCCTTTCAGTAAAGAACTTCTTCCTAATATGCAACCTAACCTTCCCCTGACATAACTTGAGGCCATTTCCTCTCGTCCTATCATTAGTAATTTGGGAGAAGAGACCAACACCAGCCTCACTACAACCTCCTTTTAGGTAGTTGTAGAGGGCAATGAGGTCTCCTCTTCTCCAGACTAAACAACCCCAGTTCCCTCAGCTGGTCTTCATAAGGCCTGTTTTCCAGACCTCTCACCAGCCTCGTTGCCCTTCTCTGGACTCGCTCCAGCACCTCAATGTCCTTCCCATACTGCAGTCCCCAGAACTGGACACAGTACTCAAGGTGTGGTCTCACGAGTGCCGAGTACAGGGGCACGATCACCTCCCTACCCCTGCTGGTCACACCGTTTCTGATACAGCCCAGGATGCCGTTGGCCTTCTTGGCCACCTGGGCACACTGCTGGCTGGTGTTCAGTCAGCTGTCAACCAACACCCCCAGGTTGTTTTCCACCAGGCAGCTTTCCAGCCACTCTTCCCTAAGCCTGGAGCGCTGCACAGGGTTGTTGTGACCAAAGTGCAGGACCCGGCACTTGCCTTTGTTGAACCTCATACAATTGGCCTCAGCCCATCACTCCAGCCTGTCCAAATCCTGCTGCAGAGCCTCCCTACCCTCAGGCAGATCAACACTCCCACTCAATTTCATGTCATCTGCAAATTTACTGAGGGAGCATTCGATCCCCTCATCCAGGTCATCGATAAAGATATTAAACAAGACTGGCCCCAAGACTGAGCCCTGGGGGACACCGCTTGTGACTGGTCTCCATCTGGATTTAACTCCATTCACAACTCTCTGGGCTCAGCCATCCAGCTGGTTTTTAACCCAGCAAAGAGTCCACCTGTCTAGAACATGAGCTGCCAGCTTCTCCAGCAGAATGCTGTGGGAAACGGTGTCAAATGCCTTACTGAAGTCCAGGTAAACAACAACCACTGCTTTTCCCTCATCCACAAGGCAGGTCACCTGATCATAGAAGGATATCAGGTTGGTTAAATAGGACTTGCCCTTCGTGAACCCATGCAGGGTGGACCTTGCCACGTGATCTCCCCCAAGATGAACCGTTCCATAATCTTCCCTGGCACAGGGAAGTTGACAGGCCTGGAGTTCCCCGAATCCTCCTTGGTCAGGCTGACAGGCCTGGAGTTCCCCGGATCCTCCTTTGTGCCCTTCTGTAAATGGCTTGGGACTAAACAACAATTTCTTTTTTCTGGATTTGTAAAGTACCTGCTGCAAAGGAGGTCCTAGTGTACCACAGTGGTTCCAGGTACTATGTCAATACAAAAACTAGTGCTTATGTTTTAAAACACTTTCTCAGTTTTTATAGAACAGACCACATTCTCATTGAAAGGTTATTTTTACTGATCAACTCCAATCTCCTTTAATATGAATCATTACTCATCCTCACCACATGACTAGTTGGTTATCTTAGGTCTAACAGTGAGTTGTCTACAAAGCTGAGTAAGTTTGAGACCAGCTGCCATATATGACAATATATCATTTTCATGTTTAAATATTCAAGAACATATATTTATTAAACTGAAAACAGAAGATTTTAATCTTCTCTTGGCTGAGAAGATATGGTACATCAATGGACAATAATTTGTCAAATACCAATAAATGTTTCAGTGTGCACATTATAATTTACTTTTATACTCTTCTTAACATGCATATACGTTAGGATCACATAGGACTGAAATGTAAAATTTTACCTGCTTTTCAGGCCTGCCTACTTAATACTCAGTGGTAGGCATAAGAACAGCTTTAAATTTCTGACTGCTACTAAAAATCTCAAGTTTATTTTCCAGACTGAATATACATTACATAGGTTGACAGCCAAATTTGACTTAAGTAAAAATATTTAAAAAAAAAAAAAAAAAAAAGAATACTAGTCCAAGAATATGCAACACTAAAAAAAAGTTCTATCCAAGATTTACAAGGTTAACTTCAGACAACTTATATAAGTACTACAGGAAAAAATAAGCTAGCATTAATTAGACTCCCAAATAAATTGAATCAAAGTATTCTGAAAGCAAATGGCTTAAAGTACTCATATCAGGAAGATAACACAGTTTAGCATTACATTAGGTTCATTTATGGGATTAAACATAACATTGACTATTCTAATCTGTTGTTCAGAAGAAACCCGACACCATGAAACCTGTATCGTGTTTAAAGCAACTGCTTTGGAAGCTGTACATGCAAAAACCTAGTCCTCCAAAGTCAATGATGGTACGTTTCTGTAATTCTAAAATATAAGCATTAAATACACATTAATTTCTTTAAGACTGAACAGAGTCTCAAATTAGACTTCATCTTCAAGAGATGAGGAAAGAAACAAAGTAGGCCATATATCATAGAAAACTTCAGTGCACCACATTTTACAGAGCCTTAATCAACAATCATTTAAAAGTAACCACTAACACTGTGACTTAGACATAGTCAGAAAATAACATATAACATGTAAAAGATAGCTCAAACTCCCCTAATTTCCCTACAGAAAACACATCAAATACACTTCCTTTAAGACAGGGGAAAAAATAATCTGCTTTAATACACTTGGTACTGTTTTCTTTATAATGCTCCCTAGCTGTACAACTGTGCAGACTCTAGTACTTACAGTGTCAAATTCTTCCTGCGGTCTTATTTACATTTTAACTGAGCAAAGCTCTGAGGGCAAAACAATCCAAGAGAAATGTTGAGGTCACTTTTAGTCAGATCACCAGGATTTTCATCCAGTCTCTATTACTGAGGATTCCAATCACAGAAAGCAGCCAGTATTGTTTTAAAACGCCCTCTATGTGACCCTGTTCCTCTGAAGGGCAAGTGCACTATCATTCCCTGTAACCAAGGAAGCAGAATCAACGTGTTCCTGCTCTTTTGCCAGTTGCTGAAGGAGCTTGTCTAATAGTAAAATAAATTTCATCTGGGGAAGATAGTCCCAGGTTACCAAGATCTCCCTCCCACCCCACTCTCTGTTCTTAAGCCCCTCCACCTGCTTACTCTCTGCAAGCTGTAAAACAGCAAAAGGAAATCTGAGAAGATGCAATTAACAGTAAGTTGAGAAAAGCTGTATTTGAACTAAAAATTGTTTGAGAAAACTCAGCATCAAAACTCCACCTTGAGAAAATGGCCAGTGATAATAATAAAATACATTAAACATAAATGGCCTTATCGTACACTTTGTTAACTCTTACAACAAAGCAAAAACTTAACTCCATCAGGACAGCAGTGTTTCTACTCTCTTTTTTCAGCACGCTGTGCATCTGGATTTAAACCTAAACTACTGAACTACTCATGATGTAACGTGTCAGAGAGACCTGAAGAGGGTCAAGAAAATACTTTATGTGACGAAGATGTGCAGTATTTTTCCAGTCCCATGGCAAAACATAATTTCAGAAAGGCCCAAGGTTTTGATAGGTTCTTATCAGGGCATTGAGGGAACTGAAAACAACTCAAATCCTCCAGCAACACAGCTGGTCTAAATGAGATTCCAGCAAGCACAGGACTCGATAGAGTCATCTCCTGTGACTCTCTCCCCATAGCCTCTGACAGAGAAAAAGGATGCACTGGGAATAATTTATTATGTCATGGAACCATAAGGGGACAGTTTTAGCAACTACTAAAAAATCTTCCTGGTCACATCAGAGCTGATATTGGAAACAGCCCTTATTCCTCCCCACAGCCACAGTTCTATTTAAAAACTTTGCACTAAAAACTAAGGCACTGCACAGAGAATACATTTTTCTTAAACAATATGCAAATCAAATCTAAGTTGCTGCTGGGACTGAACCTAGGCCACTAATATATTGCACAGTGACAGTACTAAATAAATACTTGAGAAAAGCAACATTACTTATTTTTGCATTAAGGCTAACATATTTTTTACGTTTTTCAGAAGCTACTCAGGATGAGGAAGAATTCCTTAGCTGCTTTCTGTTCTCCAGTCTCATGAAAGGCTGCAGACACTAAAAACGGATCTTTCTCACCCTCACAACTCCTTCTGTTTAGAAACACAGTTGGAAAAATGCAACAAGCAACACTGCCATAAAGCAGAAGCAAGCAACAGTAGTGAAACCATTTGGAACTATTACAAGGACATTTTTACAAAGTCTTAAAAACACAGTAAGTACAAAAATATAGGCAATACTGGAGTGTGCTCAGTAACTTCTGTGAGACATTCACACTTTCATGGAAAACAAACCTGATGTACTATTGTTCAAGAAAGAAAAAACAACATACAGCTTACTTGCACGATTCTGATTTGGTGCTTGGCATCATGGTTCTCAATAAACCCATGCACTACATATGTGGCAATTATGTTTAAAAAATTATGCAAAATATAGCTAAAACCTGCCAATATTTGCATTGAGTTATCCCATTTGCAACTTGCCTCCCATCATTCATAATTTAAAATTCAGTGCATGATTAATGACTCTCTCCTTCCATTTAATTTTCATTGATGAAAAATATGATATTCTGAAAAAGCCTCTCATTTTTCAAGGCCAGTGCCAAGCTTCATGCTACATTTTCTCTGAGAAACAGTGAGTACTAATGTAGAATTTTAGCATACTTCAAGAAAACTAGTAATACATTTACCTGTATTAAAAGCTGTATCTGACTGAAGACACAAATAGCAGGCTGATAGCCATTTATAAATAAATGGTTCAATGTTAACATGGTCATAGCATTAATTAATTCTTAATGAGATAATGCTGCTTATAACTGTTTTTCCATGAACAAAGTTTTCACAGTGTTATGCAGTGGACAGGCATATAATTTCAGGAGGAGTTGAACACTATAAATAGATGAAGCCCTCTATTTACCCACCGGCCAGGAAGAAATCACAGAGCTTCATACACTCTTGAGATGGAGCGATCTCTCCAGTGGCAAGATACAACCATCACACTATGTTACCACGGTGCATTTCCTGCACGAGGAATTACAAATGTCACATATTTTATGTGCCTTAGATGTGATTACAGCACTCAAGTTCTACCAAAATAGTATAAGGTTTGCCAATATTTCCATTACAGGTTTTTATTTCCAAGTTAGTTTGGAAGTGTTTTCAAAAAATACAGCTTGCCAAACTGATATCTGGTATAGCAAACTGAGTGAAAATTTGCTTGTTGGTTTTCAGTGTGAAATTTTAAAGTTTTCTGAAACTAATCCTTAGATATTATTTCCAAGATACTCAGTAGGCCATTTTCCACACTATTTAAACAGAACAAAATTTTTTAGAAAAAAATTGCTCTAAGTTGGGAATACTAAATCTGTTTCTGAAAAAAACAATGACACATATTTCCTTCATACATAGAGCTTCTTCTTGAACTAAAAATATTTTTTAACATCCACGTGTAATCTTAGTTCAATAGGTAAAAAAACCACCCCAAATTCATGTCTGAAAAGTGGCCTTGTCTACAAAGGTCTCTTAGCCTACTTGCCCTTCTTACTTATGAAATCCCTTAATTATGTAATCATAAGATAAATCATAGTAAGTTTGAAGGATATTAAACCAAATAATTTTAGACAGACAAAAGTTCTAGTTTATTTTTATACTGAAGTTTGCACACTGAAGGAAATAAATAGGTCATTTTCTATGGCCGTGATCACATGCAGCTTCAGTGTTTATGTGTTGATTTAGACATTTTAGCTGTTGAGCATCCAAGCTTCAGTGAATATACATGAAGACATCACTTAGTATCACTTTAAGTAGATTTTGTGCTCTTTTTCTCCTACATGTAAGCAGAAGATATAAAGCTCGATTTTAATCAATCACCTTACTGTAAATTTGATATTGTGTATAAGTAAAACAGGCAACTTCAAACACTGTTCCAGATTTAGATGACAACTCAAGAAATGAGCAGAAACCTTTCATGTCCAAAATGGACAAGCTAATGATCAAATGACCAGAAATATTGTTGTTTTATTTTTTCAAACAAACCATAATACAGCCAAGTTTCTCTGTACTCATGTTGAATTTCCCACTTGCATTCCTATGGGGGGCCACCAGAATGAAGTAAGGTAAACAAATCACATACTGGTTGCACTGGTTTCTTGTTTGTCCCCAAGTGTAAAGAAAAACTGTTTCATAAAGATTTTCTGTTCCATTTCTGCTTAATTGTAAACAGCAAGGACTCCCTAATATGTTTTTAATTTCAAAAGCTCATATACCAACTGTTGTGATACCATCTGTCACTCACCTCAGCCACCTGCTGAGTCTCCACTACCTGCTGAGCCAGCACCTCCATATTGGTTGCCATGGTGAAACAAGATCATTAGAGAACCTGTTTGAAAACATGCCAGCAACTTCCATCAGCCACAAAAGTTACTTATTTTCTTATTATTAAAGAAAGCTCTGAAATGACTTTTTGATAATTTACAATACTGTTGGATGTATCTGATAAGAAAATATGCCATGGATGCATGTGCATGAGTTTGCACACATATATACACACATATATGTACAGTACATGCATACTGGAACCATACTGTTCAAAAAGCTGAGGCACAGTTATTCTTTTAGTTTATAAAGCCTCTAGTATACTATTTTTACTCTATTATTTAACCTGCAAAGAAGATATGTTAATTTCATAAATTAGAAAGGACTAATCTGAGTATCAAAGGTGTTCAACTTGCACAATAAGCTTAGGAACCATTTCCATCAGACCTATTTAACACTGCTGCTTGTGGATGGTTTCGCAGTTGTTCAGTAATTCCTTTTCAGTATTTTCTCTTATTTTAAATTCATATTTTATGTTCAGCAAGGAAGATAAACATATGCTTACAACATGCTGTCTTCTCAGTGCTTTAAGATGAAGGAAGCCCTGAAGATGAGATACCGTTGATGAGAATACCTTTTCTAAGACCCAATGAAGTCTTTGCTGTGGTAAGGCTCTGACAGATTTGCTGTTGGTGTTGTGATCCACCAAGGTTTTTTGTACTTTTGACCTTCCCAAAACAGCAATAAGTTGAGGCTACCTGATAAATCCAATTGGAGGAAGCCCAGAAACGATACACAGTCACGCCAAGTAAGCTTGTCAATGATGCTGACTCCCAGAACGTGACACAAGGCAAAATCAGCTTCCTAACAAAACCTCTGAGCAGGAGAGTTCATAAAGAAAAAAAAAAAATCCCCCAAACAAACAAACAAAGGTAGAATTTAAAAATTGCAAGAAAGCATCTGGAGCAACAGTAAAATATTTTCAATGTAACAGTGTGGCAGCCAACTCAGTATGTGTAGATTCACTGCTGTCCAAAATATGGCATAAACCCATTAATCTCTCCCTAAATTGCAGTGAAATCTCAGAAGCAAGCCATACACTCCATTTGAGATATTCTAAGGGTACGGCGCTACTAGGATAATATGGCAAAAGCCAAATTCGAGCTTATTGAAATTTGTTCCTTTGTCTTAAGGAACCAAGGATCTTCAGACTGTGTACTTGACTCGGCCACATTGAGCAGTGGGCCAGCACACTTCTCCTCAGGAGGAGTCTCGAGGAGATAGACAAGGCGGGGCTGGCAGGTTGGGTTCTGCCTGGAACCTCTGTAACACTGTCACTGTGGCAGGAAGCCGGAAGAAATCCTTGCAGCAATTGCTACCACAGAAAATAACGAGGTCAGAGCCCTGGCCAGAAGCAGCTCCGACACGTCAGACCCGCTGGGTCGAACCGAGCCTGACGACAGCGTCTTTCCCGCCGCCTGCCCCCATTGGCTGCAGCGCGCTCGCGTCCGCCGGCACACAGGAGCCCCCCCGCAGCCTGGAGCTGAACAGCCTCCAGCCAGCTACCGCCGCGCGCCACAAAGCCACACCCCTCCCTCCCGCCTCCCGTCCCGCCCAATGACAGCACTGGAGATGCAGCACTCCCAGCACACGCCACCGATTGGTTGAGGGAACCGCCTGTAAAACCCGTGGCCCCGCCTCTCAACTACGAGGGAAAACACCCGAGGGACGCGATTAAGTACAAGATGGCGGTGCTGGCTGGCAGCCAAGTCCCAGGCGGGGCTGCTGCCGCCGCCATTAGGCCCCCTCCCCTCCGGTGTATCCTTATGTAAGGCTACGAGAGGCCTGGGTATGGCAGTAGGGAAGCGGCCGGTAAGATGGCGGCGGTCTCAGCCCCGTATGCAAAGTACCCGCCGCCCCCTCCCCTCCGCCCTCCCGGTGGCAAAGGTAAAAGGGTCGGGTTCAAGCCGCCGCCTCCACCCGCTCAGACTCCATCTTCTCTCTCTGTGTCCGTGTCCCGAACTCGTCATCGCCGCGACCATCGCCCCTGCGACCCCCGGACAGCAAACGGCTCTCACCGAGACCGGACCGGCTCTGGCTTCAGGCGGCCCTCATTCCAGCCCAGCGGCTCCGCAGTGTGGCTCCCGCACCGGATCGACCCAGCACTTCACAATAGTCCTCGCTCCAGGAGCTGCAGGCCAGCGTGCAGCACGGCCGGCTCGCGCTTAACTGCAAAATACTGGAGCCTTAAAATCCCCCCTCCCCTTAAATCGAGCGTTACCCCTCCCCTTTACCGCTCGCGGGGGTGTCCCGAACAGGGCCCCGATGCCACCTCCCCGCACCCCCTCCCTTTTTCAGGTCCCAACGACAGAAACCCAACCGGGCCACCTCAATTTTAAAAAACGATTTTTACCTCAGGAATTGGCGCCAAACGTGGCCCTGGCGGTGACCCTGAACCGGGCCCAGGCGGGCCGGTGTTGGGTGACGGTGCCCAGCGGCGGCCCTCCCTCCCCCTGTGAGGGCGGCGGCGGTGAGGGGGCTAACGGAGTCCGCGGAGGGAAACGGGGGAGCCGGGTCTGTATTACGGGGCCGCGCGGGGGGGGGGTGGTGGTGGTGGTGTTTTGTTTTGTGTGCCGTGCCCCTGTGAAAGGTCAGAGTTCGTGACCCCGCCCGCCGCTGCCGCCGCTCGAGAGCGTTTCCCCGCTTCCTCTTCTCAGCAGCAGGCCGGCCGCGGCCCCCTCCATCCCCCTGACGGGGCGGGGCTGGGGCGGGGGCGGGGCTACCTGAGCCGCTCCTAGGCTTCGCGCCAACGCTCCGGCGGGCAGCGCGCGCCCTGGGCGGGCTCCGGCTGTGCTAGCAGCGGCGGGGTCCGCTGTGCACGTGGGGGCGGCTCCGGAGCTGCTGGGCTCTCGTTACGCCCCGGCGGGACAGGGGGCTAGGCAGGCACCTGGGCCTAGTAGATCACAGTCCTTGCCCAGGCTCCCTCTTCCGAAGCTGCAAGGGGAAGATGCTGCCCCGGTTGAGAGGCAGCTCTTTGTAACCCTTCTTTGCAAGGCTCCTCTTGTATCCTGCAGCTCAAATTAATTGGCTGCTGGTGGCAGTGATGATGTGCACGGGTGGGTGTTAATGTTCCACGTACATCTTGGGTTCTTACTAAAGATGCAGAGTCAAAGGTAGGCTTGCAGCTGATGCTGGCTTTCACAAAGGCCACAGACAGAGTGTCCTGAGGTTTTCTGTCATTTTGTGGAGCCAATGTTGATTAGGGCCCTCCCA
Source organism: Podargus strigoides (assembly GCA_028020825.1). Taxonomy (NCBI): domain Eukaryota; kingdom Metazoa; phylum Chordata; class Aves; order Caprimulgiformes; family Podargidae; genus Podargus; species Podargus strigoides. The sequence continues at coordinate 185,632 of CM051629.1, read as the reverse complement.
GTGGAGCTGGCTTAAGGGAGGCTTGTCCTGCTTCCATGTGCGTGATGTAGACATGAGCCACGTTTGGGTGCAGCTGATGTGGTTTAAGGGCTTACCACCTTTCAGTGTTTGTCAGCTCTTTCTGAGGCTGCTGAATATAGACCTGTGACCCTGGTTCACTGTCGTAACTGTGTGTAGCTATATCTTAGCCTACTGCTATCAAAATGATCTTAATACTTGTAGTAAGTTTCTCTTAAGTCTAGTAATTTTGACAGAAGCTAACTCAAGGACTGGTTAGATGAACAGTAAAACTGGAAGATGGGAAGCGATAGAAACTCCTGAAAAGAAATACATGGAAGAGAGCAGCTGAAGGCAATAATAACTTAAACAGGAGGTGCTGTTGTCTGAATAGTTAGATGGTCAGCACCCTTTTTTTGTTTGATTTTTTGTTTTGTTAGAATTGGCTATTAGGGGCAAGGATGAATTATAGCCTGTCACAAAACTGGAGTTAATAACATTAAAACACATGACATACAGATGTGTTTTCAATACATAAATAAAGGAAAATGTTTCAAAAAATGTCTTGGGTTTTTATTAACTAATGTAATGTTAAATATATGAAGAATTTCCAAATTCTAAAAATATGTGCATGCACATACCTTCAAAAGCAGATTTTTTTTCTTTTTTTTTTTTTTTTTGTTTTTTTCCTTGATGAGACATACTATCATAGTGTAAATATATTTTTCTAACAAATACCTTTAAGGATTTTCAAAATTCTCATAATTACTGTAGAAGTAGGTTAGATATTAGGGTAGGAATCTGTTTCCCTTGTTATAAATCAAGGATATGGCTTGTGGAGCATATTCCTGTCAGGAGCGTGGGCTCCTCTCCGCAGGCCGCAGGGCCTGTCAGGAGCGTGGGCTCCTCTCCGCAGGCCGCAGGGCCTGTCAGGAGCGTGGGCTCCTCTCCGCAGGCCGCAGGGCCTGTCAGGAGCGTGGGCTCCTCTCTGCAGGCTGCAGGTTCCGACAGCAAGTATTCAACTGCTCCCAGTCACAGTTCTGAAAGGATTTCAGTGGTGGTCTTTCTCAAACTGTCCTGCTGATAACAAGGACTGTTTAGCTGCTCCATTTTGTGGGATAGTTGCCTCAAGGAAAAATGTGCTGCAAATGTGCCATACAAGAAGAGGAGGGAAGAAACCCCCGTGGAAGTTGCTCCTTGCCCAGGGGAACAGATTTAATTCACAATGGACTAGAGGTGAGATCGGAGATGTGCACATTTACAGGGAGAGGATGTTTTTAGATGTAGAAGGAGAGAACCATTGCAATGCAAAGGTGGGCTGTAAGAGGGCCTACGGCATAGGCCAAAATCCTCTCTCTGGTCATGGTGGTGGTGTTGGAAGTAAAAGGACTAAAGGGGGTTCAAAAGTCAGGGCAGGCCAAGAAGTACAAAACAAAAGCAGGATTTAAGATTATTCATGTGTTTTAAATGTTTGGGATTGACAGTATTGTAGAGCTCTGTTTGTTTATTTGTTTATTTATTTATTTAATTGTCATTTCAAATGCTTAAAATTTTCATAGAATCTTCCTGAAACTTCTGAGTTAAATTTTAAAAGCAAAGCTGGTATCTAGCATGGAAGAATTCAACAGTTAAAAGTGACTGAAAGGTTCTAACAGTATGAACTGTTTGGTCTTGCTAATGCCACATTCAATTTCAGTCTCTCTTTTAAGTATTAGTAGATTATTTTTGATGTACAAGTCCTCGTGTCTTATGTTCAGGTTTGTACATGGCTGTGCAGTGCTGAGGGAAGCTAGTGACCTCTATCATGTGGGGTTTTCACCCTCATTTCTCCGTAGTTGTCTCTTAGCAAAAGTGAGGTTGCTCTCTGCTCTAGGCTCTGTCTAGACTTTTGCAGAAAAATCCCACTTCAAACTGAGTTCTAAATAGTTTGACTGGTTTATTGGGAAATGCAGTTACTTAGCTAATGACATGCTGTTTTATTCTGGAAAGAGGAAAGAGTGATTCCTTGCACTCATGATGCTCAGGTCATGGTTAGAATTTAAGTATTGCTTGTATAGTGAGGGGCCATTCCAGGGAGTAAAAGATGCATCTTAAAAAAAGTCTCTATATCTTATCTGCTATTTGCTGTTATCTCCAGAATCTATAAGAACAAAGATGCAGTGCTGTCTGGATACAATCTGTGGCATTTGCCTTTGAACTTCTCTCTAGCAAACTTGTGAGGGAAGTGCGGTCAGATTTAGTTTAAAGTAATAGAGGACACACTGGTCACTGAGACAGCATGCTACAAGGATATTGAGAACACTAGAGAACACAATGACTTCTCTCCATCCTGAAATGCCACGTTTATAGTGTCACTGGATGTGCTTATTCTTCAGTAGCTTAAGTAGCAGTTGCTGTTTTCCACCATCTAATTGACAACATCAGAGCTCATCTGATTCCTTTGTCTTGTGTACCAAGCTGTTTGATGACCCTCCTTTTGGTACTGAGGTCATTGCACAGTTGATACTGCGAGCACATTCAGACATGTATGTGGCCATGGCCTTTGGATTCCATTCTGGGTTATAGCTTTGTGAAAGTACAAGTGGACTGACCTTTCTAAATTGAGTTTGTCATCTAAAAATATTTGAGACAAAGGAAGGCAATTATGTGATAGGGCAAAGATTTGTTTCATTCTAATGAAAATGCACAGCAGATTCAAGATTTCTGATGCAAAATACAAACTTGTGACTATCCAAAGTTGGATTAAAGTTTCCTTTAATGCAGTTACACACTTTCAGAATTACTTTTTCTCATCACTGTGGTAAAAAATGTATCATTGGGCACTGAAATGGAAAGTTAGGAATCTAAACCAAGTGGTGTGAAGGCTGATGGGACTTAGCAGACTTTATATGTGTATATGTTTTCTGTATATTTTTTATTTTTTCTGATTTACATCATCTGTGTAGTCTTGCTCTACTTATTTTGTTGTTGCGCTCTCTGCTGCTCATGAGGATTGTATTTATGATTGTAGGTGATAAAACTTGTTGATCCAAGAAATGATTGGTGTTTATCATGTAGTGGCTGTACTTTGAAGTGAAATTTTAAACAGAATAAGCTAGAAAGAGTTTTTCGTTATAAAAAATAATTTTTAATTTAATTTTAATTTAATAAATTTTAATTTTATTTTAATTCAATTTCATTTAATACATTTCATATGTTTTTATTAATTAATATTTGTAAAAAGCAGTTTTAAGAACAATATGCAACTGCTATGTACTGAAGACTGAAAAGCGAGAGCAGTGCAAAATCCTAACCCTGCCCCAAAATTCCAATAAAGCGACCTCTCAATATGACATACTCAATTATTACTGCAGGACCTGGCTGCTCTCTTAAGAACCGTCAGTATAAATAGAAAGTAATTCCAGCTTCTGTGGTGCTTTCTTTAAGATCACATTTGTCTGCTGGCAAGTACTGCAGTTAATAACGTGACATATAGTATGTGAAATGCAAACAGACAACTACTAGGCAGTTTGAACTGTCCTCCAGTTTCTTTTAACTTGAGGAGTGAGGAAGGGACATAAAAATGTAGTACTACAAGTAAAAATATGAAAAAAATCAGAGCATGTTAATGTAAAATGTATTCCATGCCTTTCCAAAGCATATAGATTAGAAACAAGCTGCAACACTCTCTGGGGAAGGAAAAAAAAAAAAAAGCTATTAAAACAATCAAAAGAATGTAAAAACCTTGCCATTTAGTAATAATAATATAAAGAAAGTGTGGCAAAGAATGACAATGCTGTTTCATGGGCACTTTGAAGGTGTCCTGGTGTTTGCTGTTATTCTGTGGAATAGGAAGACATTCAGAATATTTGTGGAACAGTTGTTTTTGGAAAGATCTTTTTTCTTTTTTTTAAATTTTATTTTACTTGGGTGTCTCTGAAAGGGATTGTAAATGTCCCCTGGAGTCTAGAAACTTTATTGTGAAAAATTGATCAAAAGTGGTGTCTCAGTATTACCCAGACTGAAAGATCTCACTGTTTTTAATAGACAGAAGTTTGTACCTTATGTTCCCAAGTACCTTGTGAAGTTAGACTAGTGTTTTAAGTGTTGCGTGTAGGAGGCTCACAAAGTGACATGGGAATACCTTTTCTCTAGTGGAGTACTGGCACTTTTTTTACATTCACAAACAGTGATATTTACTAAACGTGGTTACAACCAAAGTATTCTTTATTGCTTTTGTACCAAAGTAGCATGCAAACAGGAAAAGCCTGGTTGGTATTCATAGCTGTGTGCTTTTCATCAATCATAAAAGCAACACAGAATCAGCTCAGGAAGGGTTGCTGTCCCAGGGCTAGATCAGCAGTGCTTGTGTAAATGGCATGGGATCTTGTCATATCTGAATACTCTCCAACTCTGAATGACTTGTACTGTGATTTGGAAAAATAAATTAATTTTTAATGTTTTTCAGTAAGTAGCAAAACAAGCAGAAAAACACTGAAACAACAAATGAGATCAGCTTGTATCTGAGCTATTGACTGAGTACCTAGTACATTGTGACTTATCACTGAATTGGTTTTGAAACATTTGTCAACATCTGTGACAAAATCTTTGTTTTGAAGGAGTAATACTAGCTACAAGTTAGGAAGAAAGACATGTTGGTAAGTAAATGGCATATAGTAAACTGAGTATCTATATACCTCTATTCTAAAATGTTACAGTTCTCTAAAAGGCAATTACTGGATTAACTCCGAAATGGAGCTAATTTCTGTCTCTGGTGCTTAGTTTTGCTCAAATTAGATGAACAGTTGCAGTGAATTTGTGAGGACATTTTAGTTGTATTTTTTTCCTCTTTCTTTGTGCTGTGTTGAGACCATTTATATCTGTAACTGAAGTAGAGTTGACTGGTAGGTAGGCTTTACAGGAGGTAAATGCAGTGTGGACTAAAACACTTCATCATAGCAATTAGGTCTAAATCCTGTTTCTACTAGGAGGCCTCCACTACCGTCTGCTGATTTAGTGGAAGATGCTCCTCCTTCATTTGTCATGTAATTGGTTAATAGGTGAGTGTCTGCTAACAGTGACTGGAACTGCAAAGCTGGAAGTAAAGAAGGTAAAAATAATGTAAAGGAAAAGCCTGTAGAACTGCAGTTGTGGTTTGCTCTTTTATTTTTCCACATTACTTTAAACAATGTTTAATACCACTGTATCTTGTTTTTTACAACAAAATATTTTCATGTATTCATTTCCTGCTTATAACTGAAAACTTCATACAACAGCCGCTAAATGTCAGCACCTAAACCTTCAATTAATACTGTTCTGTAGTGCAGTTTTGTTTTGTTTGGGACCATGGTTAGAGATCTTACTCTGTATTCAACATTCTCTTTTTTTGTCAGTGCAAAATGTTTTTAAAGGGGGGATAAACATTTACAGTGTATTGGTAGCAAGGCCATGGTTCTAACATGAAATGGAGTTAACATTGGTGTTCATCCATTAACTAAAGAATGAAAAGCTTTCCTTTTCTCAAACTCAGTTTCTGTTTGCGTACGATAATCTATGCTTTATGTAGCTATCAGACGCAGATGTATCAAAAAAACCCAAACCAACTATATTTTTATTTAGTAGTAGATGTGTACTTGGTTTTTTAAGCTTGTTTTTCCAGGTGATAAATTGAACTGCCTTTATTATTAGGATACATATTATAGACCTTTAAAAATACAGACAACTTCAAACAGTTGACTTGTTAGAGTCAAAAATTCAGATATCCATTAAGTTTCTTGAAGAAAGGGAAAAATGAAAGTGATACAATTCCCCCAATGTATTTTAATGTAAGTCAGTTCTTAAATGTGGTACTTTTATACAAAGATGTATTGTAATCATAAATGACATTCTATTCCACAGTCAAGTATTATGACAAAAATGGGACATGGAACCATTTTATTGCAATGATTAGAACACCACTTCTCAACCTTCTTTATAAAAAAAAACCCTACAAAACACTAAAACCAAACAAAAATAAATCCTCAAAACAACAACACAAAACCCCCAAAACCCCAAACTCCAGAGTTCTATATCCTCAGCTGGGGTGAAGCAGCACAGCATCTTTGAAGTCACACAGACACTTGGCTGCTGAGAATCCAGCCCTGGAGATGTAGTGCACAACAGCAGTCTGATGTAAGATACATTTAGCCACAGGAGTCCCAAAGCACTCCAGCAGAGCAAGTTCAGACAATGCATTTCAGCCCACCAGTATATTTCAACTGGTGCGCTAATTGTATTGATTAAACTTTTGATGACATTTTTCATAACAAGAACAGCAGAAAAAACAGGAGCTTTGATAGACTATTTAAATACATGATAAAAATCTTAATACACTACTAGGCAGACTAGTGTTAAATAAAAACTGTCTGTAGGTTTATAATAAATAAAAAAAAAAACCTTTGGGTTTGTGTCTGATGCAGTATTTAGGGAGAAGTGGTATAATTCAGAGTCTGAATTTGTAGAGCTATTGGAGTGCATTTCAAAGTACTGCAGCAGTATGAAATTAAACCCTTTAACTTAAATTATACAGTGATCTGCATAAAAGTACAAATTGATAGTAAGTAATTATCCTGGATCATAGCCAGTGAAGTGTTCGTAGACCAGGTGAACTGAATGTGGTGTTTGTTCATTTTCTGTGGAAGCAGACATGGGGCATAATTTCATGCTGGCATTTGTTAATGGATGAGTAATAAATCAGGCCACAGAACTCCTTAAAAACATGAAAAAATGAAGCTGTAGTTCAATAAAAATAATAAAGTGCTTTAAATGAGCATTTGTTGTTTACTACATTGTTTCTCATTTCATGGTAGACCTCAAAACCAACCCAATGAAATATGATAATGCTCTAGAGTAAGTAAAACTGAGCCTGTTACTTACTGTAGTCAGTATTTCCATGTATTTTCTTGTCTCGATGTTAGATTTAGTTTACTGTGGGATCAGAGGAGAAGCTTATAGTACAGGTTGAACTTGCACAGACATAAAGAACACCATAAATATTCTCTATTTTTAAAGTTTCCATTTGCAAAAATGTGGGTGTAAGAAGAAGGAAGCAAAAAGAGCAATCTGGAAACAGTTCATATCCAGTGTATGTAGCCAGTTTGCCCGAAAACCACTGTCTGGTTTTGTAACACAGAAGAGGGTTGCTGGGAATGTATAGAAATCTGAGAATTTATTCCAAGTCCACTGAGTGATAGCTGCTACAATATGGATGCTTCCTCCATGGCTTCAATCCACCTAAAAAGGGCAGGAAAGAAAAAATGTACATATAAAATTATATGCATTTTAAGAACAAATATATTTTAATAATGTAAAGCCTGAAGAGAACTGTATTGCCCATCCCAGCTCAAATGAGGAACTATAGTTTTGTGATTAAAGCAGGGAACTGGGTACTAGGACTCTCGTGTTCTAGTACAACCTTTACCAGTAATTTATTGTAAAATCTCAAATACAGTACAAGTGCTGTCTTGGAATAGTACAGATGAAACCACTGAAGTATGTTTAAAAGCAACAAAATCTCCCATAAACACTCATTTCCTTCCCTGTGTATTTTGAGGTGCTGGCATTTTTATTACTAATTTCATGACTTTTATTATGTGGAAGCAGTAGCATTAGAATGGGAAATCTAAACAATTATTTGTTGATGAGGAAGCTAAGAGATGGATACATAGAAACTTCTCTGATTTATGTATTCTGTACAGTAATAGCATTTGACAGACTTCTAGGCACAACTTAAGACTCAGCCTTCTCTTTACCTATACAAGGGAGCAAATTATCCTTTCTGAAGGAACTAAAAAGCATCAGGTAGATTTTTAATGTCACTCAGGTCAGTCACATGCAATTGGGCTTAATCAACACTCTGAAAGCTGTTTGTTTCCTCTGTTATGAAGGCGTTCTGAAGAAAAGGGAAAAGCCCTACATAAGCTTTTGGACCTGCACACTGTCTAGTGTGGAAGTCTCCCCCCATACCTCTGTGCTGAATTGTTATCCTCTGCTCGGAAGCTATAAAAGAGAGTCTGCTTGTGGTAGAGATGGAAAACTGTATCTGTACTTCCTTCCTCCTTTTCCGGGGCAATAGTGAAACCCAACAAAGGCAAACTTTCTGTGGCAACTTTGTCCTGAAAGCAAACAAGAAGTGAACCAAAATTTAGAGAGAAGGCTTGGGACAGTTTGAAGGCTCTTTCTAAAAACCAAATAATGATACAACCACTGTGTGGCAGGGCTGCAAAAGCAGTAGTGTGAATCTTCTGCTAGACTGGTGGCTCTTACCTAAACAGGAGCAGTGCCTGTGGACTGCCCATGTTTATCTAGTCGTAGTCCTGAACTCAAACACCACCTCTGAAAGTCAGTTCTTCATGATCATCCACATCGCAATGTTGTTCAAAGTAGCTATTACTTTAATGGCTATCTTTGACATAACGGTCCAGGAGGCAAACTAGAGGTTACTGAGAGTATGGGACAGTACAGCCACAGTTCTGAAAGCCCGAGACCCACTCCCAGTTCTGTTTCTTTCAACTATTTTTTATTTGCTGAGTGCAAGGAGTAGTCTTTTTGGTACCTTGTCATTTCCTTTCATAGCACTAGCAACATTTTTAGAAATCTGCACTGTCTCAAACAGCACACTTGCTTTCCAAAATGCTGCTTTGAAATTTTTGAGTTGGTAATGCAATTAATTATTAATTTACTCCCAAGAAACATCTGTGAATTTTATTTGCCAGACACTGCTTTGTACAGGTTAAAGAAAACAATAAGCCTTAATCGAATTGCAGTTTAGCTGTTCCTGATAACTGCAGTTTTGGTCACTGTATTGAGGTGATGTTTTCTACGTGTGTATGTTGCCTTTGCCTCTGCTTTTAGAAGCTAAATTGCAAACTGGCAATGCAAAGTGTAATTAGCCATCTGTTGCTTTTTCCCTGTTGTTGAACTAAAAATGATAACTTTTAAGCTTAGCAGAGGCAAGGTGAATGTATTGGATACAGAATTTGATGCTAATGGTCTGAATTGCTAGCCAAATTGTGAACTCTTTTGGTGCTTCAATCCCCTCATCTGTTTAAAGGGGACAATGTTGCTTCATGCAACCATCACAGTGGTGATGAAAGTTTAAATAACTGATGTTTGCAAAGTGTTCTGATGGCTTAAAGTACCACATATTGCTATTACAACAGTTCTTGCATTCTGTCCCCTTTGTTCAGCAAAATAAATTTTTATGTTTCTGCTTATGAAATGTCAGTTATAACCAAACTTTATATCACACTTCCTTCAAGTTTCTTTGTATTGCAGCTATTCACAAAGGAGATAAAATAAGAAAAGGGACTGGGAAAAGACAAAATACATAAAAATGATCTAGTTGATATCCAATGTTCTTGGCTGTAAGGAGGAGCTTACTGGACAATACACAAGGCATTATTCTCACCTCTGCAGACTGTCTCCTGTCTTTCCCTGTTGGTACTAGTAGGACAAATTATGTCCTATTTATACTTGCAAAACTACAAGATTCTCTTCTCCACCAGAAATGGATCATAGTGCCATCTTTTTATAAAATATCTGGCAGTTACCCAGTGCACCAGAGAACACCTAAAGACCTTCAAGTCTCTAGGTGTAAATATGTAGTCTAAGGTTCACAGTGGTTGACAGTTTATAACAGCATGAATAGCAAGAAGTCAAATAATGAAGGGCAGTTTGTGAAGAGGGCTGCTGAGGTCCAGCTAGGGCTGTGGCTGGGCCCCTCAGCTAGGAACAGCTCCCTGGGGACTCAGTCTGTCAGGACCAGGTCTCAGAAGGCAGGTAATTGTGAGAACTGCCATTTATCCCTTTCATATTTACTTGTGCTGCCTGTAGGGAGTAAAGAAGGCAACTCGGATAGGAAACTATTTCAAATCACATTGCACAGTACCTCATTTGCTATGTAGGTGTAGAGGACTTTGCCTTTGATAACAAACCAGCGTTTCTTCCAGTGTCTTTTGCCTCTCTTACATCTGCTGAGGTAACCGCTGATGGTTGCCCCCTCTCCTGAGGCTGCCACCTGGAGCAGGGTAGAAGAAATCAGGATTTATAACTACAGAGGCTTTTCCCCTCCTGATTGTGCATGTTTGCATCACACCAGACAACTAGGTCTATGTCCATGAAACCATAAGTAGACCATTAAAAATATTGAGACAGAAAAAAAAAAAAAAAGGCATGGTATTATGGTTCTTCTTAGCTGTTTGAAGGTTTCTGGTTAAACTTAGTTCTCAGTAACTGATGGAAAATATGCAGTTGAGTTATTATTGAGGTCAGCAAGTTTACAGTTGTGTTCTGAGAAGTCAAACTTGCCTCCCTTCCCAGGTCTGGGTTTTTTGGTATATTAAAAGTACATGCTTACAAAAGGGCTTACTGCCTTGTGGCTGAACACTTTGAAGATGTAGATATATTTAGGACTTTGCAGTGGGTCTATATCAGTTTGTTACTCACTTGACTATGACTTGGTTTCATTTGTGAAATGATATTTCTCAGAAGAGTTACCCCTCTGACAGAAGTATTTTGAGATCTAAGTGCTTCATGTTCTTAAAGATCCAGACTTTAAGTAGATGGACTATACACACGCACAGTGTAGTATACATTATTAGTTACAGTAGTAAACTGCATTAGTATTGGATTTAGAAACAAGACGCAGAGATTCAAAACCAGCTTTTGTAGCACTGACAGAAGACTAAGCAGTAATATAGCAGTGTTTTGCAGCAGAACAGAAATGTTCCAGGACCTTAGCAAAGCAAGTTAGAAAAAGCTATGGAGCGATGCTGTTGCGGGACAGCTCCTTTAATAAACATGTGCTGCCTTCTTCTGGACAGAAAGGCAATGCTTTTTTCTTAATGTGGCTGAAATTTTGCTTGACTCTGGTTCTTTCAGTATTCATGTGTTTGTATTACATGCTTGTATCTTTGGCTCAGTTTCACTTCAGCACAAACAAATCTCAAGAAATTCCAGTGTTTCAACTGTACAGTGAGTTCAGCAAGATGTTTGCACCCTATTCTCTTTAATACAACCACAAATACATTCTGATTTCAGTGAAATGGGAGTACCTTACTGTGCTTGAGTACAGTGGGCAACTTAGCTACCTAGACTACATCAACATGATTGGCACTTTGTTCCTGGAAAGAAGACTAATATAGCTGGAGAAATCCTGGCCCCTTTGAAACTGGTGGTAATTTTGTTTGTTTACATTGGTGGGATCAAGATTTTACCCATTTGATTTGAAGTAGTTTGGTTTGAGCTGGAGGGATAGTGCCTGATTAAACATGTATGCTCCTGAATTGATTGCCAAGGGCTAGAGTCTATTCCCAAAGTAAGTGGTATTTTATTTCTCTTGAAATCAAAGTAAGATTTCAGAAGTAAGAGGGTTTTTTTACCAAAAAAGGTAACTGATCAACATTATGTCATGCTCTGTTGATACTTGTCATTGTCTGTGATCTTCCTTGTTGTACTATCTTGTACGACCTTGAAGTCGTCTTAGTTTTCTAAAGACTTCACAGGCTGATGAGCAAAATTAAAGTACACTGCTCTAATTGAGTTTCTCAGTGGGCTCAAGAAGCTTCTGTGGTATCTCCAGAGCTCAGAGTAATTTGTATTTTAAACACTAATGTGAAAACCAGAAAAAAATCATTGCATGATGAAAGTAGACCAGGGCATGGGCTGAGCCCATTGCACACAGAATAAATTATAAACATAGCTGCTGAAGTATGAGCACACAGATGTCTACAGTTCCTTGCCTTTCTCAGGCAGCTTGGTCCTACCTCCATAAGAGCTGAAGGGATCTTCTTCTGTTTCTTAAAAGATGAATAATGAATACTGTGGAAGACAGAGGAGAAGGCACTGCTTGAACACCTGGATGAAGCTGGAGGGAAGCTCACACTTAGTGGCCGCTCTACAAGATTAAGAAAATTCAGAAAGGGAAGGGGGAAATGGATTAATTCGTACATATCAGACTAGGGATAAGAGACACACAATACACTAATGCAAACGACTAAGGAAAATGCAATGCCTCCTCCATAGCTGGTTTTTATTTTAGCTGTTTTTTTTCAAATCACCCCTTTAAATCTGAGTAGATGGTCTGATTTCATAGCCCCCTAGGTTAATGGTAATAACCCACAGCTACTTGAAAGAAGCCTGCAAGAAAGCTGACAAAACACAAAACACAGCTTGTTTTCTTCCAGTTTAAAATCAGCATTAAGCAAATAGCTTTTCCATCTGTCCCCTCTATGTTCTGTAACAACACCCAGGGAAGCTGTGGATGCCCCATCCCTGGCAGTGTTCAAGGCCAGGCTGGATAGGGCTTTGAGCAGCCTGGTCTAGTGAGAAGTGTCCCTGCCCATGACAGGGGTTTTGGAACGAGATGATCTTTAAGGTCCCTTCCAACCCAAACCATTCTATGACAGCTTCACTAATGGGACATTCTTTCTGTATGAACCATTCTCTGAGTTCTGCATGGGAGAGAGTTATTCTGTTTCTGTCAGTCTTCATTAACCCCACTTGTCTGAGTTCATATCTTCATGATCTCACTTCTGGCAACACAAATTATCTGGAAGCTCTTAGTAAAGCACAGCATTGTTTTAGCATAAATCCGAGTTATCACTTGCTGGACACACAGTGGCTTGGGTGTGCTTTTTTGGCTCTTGTGACAGCATCTGTTCATATGTTTGCTTGGCTAGTGTGAATTTCTTTAATCAGGATGGAAAAACTAAACTTCATCTGTCCCCAACTTTTTATCCCTGACAATATAATGTGCCTACTTTTAGAGATTGTCTACACAAATAGTTAGGCAAGAAGATTATTTTCTGTTGATTCTCTGTTCATATATATGTAACCCCTGCTCCCCCTTTTGTCTTTGATTTGGATGTGTTTTTAAATCAGAAAAGGGACTTAAATAGTAGGACAATAATACAGAGTTCTAGTCAGGCTTTGAATTCATGCTTTCATCTGTAACGAGATTAACTCCTTATGTAGAAAAGGTCTTAGTGACTCTGCACTTTACCTCAGCATTTCTTTTTGTAAAAGCTATGACACAGATAAGGACAGTGAGGAACTGTAAAGTCACGGTTTTACTTTAATGGATAATTCATTAGAAATGGCAGGGAAGAGCTATCACCTATAATTACATCACAGAATAGAATAGTTCCATTGGAAGTGACCTACAACAATCATCTGGTCCAACTGCCTGACCAATTAAGGGCTGCACAAAAGTTAAAGCATGGTATTAATGGCATTGTCCAAATGCCTCTTAAATGCTGGCAGGCTTGGGGCATTGACCACTTCTCTAGAAAGCCTGTTCCAGTGTTTAACCACCCTCTGGGTAAAAAAGTGTTTCCTCATGTCAAGTCAGAACCTCCCCTGATAAGCTCAACCATTCCCATGCGTCCTGTCACTGGATACCAGGGAGGAGAGATCAGCACCTCCCTCCCCTTCCTCAGGAAGCTGTAGAGAGCAAAAAGGTCTCCCCTCAGCCTCCTTTTCTCCAAACTAGACAAACCCTGTGTTCTCATAGGACATAGTTTTTATCATTATTCTGGTTTATCAAAAGGCCAGGGGAGTCCTCAGGGAACATGGCTTGCTAAAATAATGTTAGCTGCCATACAGCCTGGCACTCCTGGGACCTCAATACACATGCCTCATGCTTGAAATGAGAAATAATACTCTTGAACAAAACACAATGTGGTAGGCAGATCCAAAAGCCTCCCTATTGTACAGGCAGGAAATGGGTTTGTGAGTTTTGCCAAGAATAAAGGAATCTTACCTCTTTTCTTAAGTTCCACATAGCAGCTATCACAGACTTTGGCTGCTTGATCTTTGAGGTACTTCATAGGGTACTTGTTTCTTGAACAGTTTCGACATACAATCTGTTCCAGCAAGGAGAGATGCACATAATATAATTTAATTTTTTATATATGCACATACAAAACAAATCCTCTGAGCTGGCTGGGTGAGGAAGATGGATAGCGGACCAGATACAACTCTCTCCTAAAACTGGGGCAGTCAGGGTAAGTCTCCTGACTAAAACGGGATTGCTGTAGATTTACTTTGTTGTAAGCCAAGCTGAAGTGATCACTGTATTTGGTTGCACACCATTGCTGTGTCCATCTCCCCAGAAACATACCTTCCCTCCTAGTGAACCACAGAAAGACCACTTTAATACTAGTTCTGTTTTCATAGCTTTGTTAGTAACATTGTTTTCTTAAGCAACCTTGCATGTTCCCACTATCCCTGTGTGGGTACAGACTGATTTTCTCTGTGGAATTAGAAAAAAAGATTAAGTAAAAGGATTTCATGCCAGCAAAAATTAGTGGTAGTTTGATACAAAAAAAAATTCAAAAATCAGAGGCTAAAATACAGCCATGCTTTAAAACAGGACTGTGGGTTTATGTGTATAAACAAATCTCTACAGTCAGTGTTAAAGGGACAAAACCAATAAAGCTTATAGATCCTCTTGGCTTTAGGGCAAAAGGCAGCAGCTCTTCAATGGAGCACAGAGGAAACTTTCCCTTTGGTCACTGACCAAACCGTGCTCTACTGCCGAGTTTCTTCACTTTACTATCTGTTATTAGGGACAGGACATGGACTTGATGTGGTACTGCTCTGGTCCAGAACACAGCCTATGTTTTTAGTGTACTGCTTCATTCTCTCTAGAGGAAGCTGTATATGATATGCAATGGCTAGACTGAGAAACAATTATCCTGTAAGCCTTTATCTACTAGCCTTTGAGAATTAATTTGACCCTAAAGGGAAGGTTACTGTTGGTCCTACTAGAGTCACTGGAAACCTAATTACCTAATTTAGGTAATTTAATTTAGCAAAGCACTAACAGGTTCTGTGAGAAGTCAAATTCTGGCCTCGATGTTGCTAGAAGTTTGCAGAAATTACAGCAGTAGCAGTCAGTGTCCTAGAGGTGTAAATAAAGCCTCCCTGAGAAGCTTGTACAGCTCTTACCTTCCCACAGGCATGGCAATGATGTCGCCTCAAAGTGAGGGTGAAGTCACAGCCACAGTTCATGCACATCATGACATGGGACACAGGTACCAAAGTAGGAGGCCTCTCACCCAAGGGTATTCCAAGCCTTTCCCTTAGCTTAACATCAAACAAGAACAAATGAAGAAGCATCCACACTTCCAAAGTCCACTCAGGCAGCCCAGCTTCATCCCATTCAATTTTCCTCTCATTTCAGCCTGCCTTTGCCTGCTAAGATCCCCAAATTTTCTAATTCCTAATGCACCTTGTAGGCGAGATACTGGTGCTTCAGCACTAAAAGACTGTGGCCAATCAGCACATGGTGCTGTTAAAGCCAGAGTCACAATAGGTAAAAATCCATGTAGAACTATTAATAGCCAGGCACTGACACTTTTCCACATCAGACAAGGATCTGACTCAGTGCATATGCAAATTGCAGATTCAGCACCAAAGTATTACGGGTACCCCACTTTCAGTTCACAGCAGCTTAGTGTTTGGCATAAGTAGTACAAAACTCTTGTGTTTTTGAAGGACTGTTTGTTAGGAGGGTTTCCTATGGCTTTGAGCAACCTGGTCTAGTGGGAGGTGTCCCTGCCCATGGGGACAGGTGTCCCCCTCCCATGGGCATGGGGGTTGGAACGAGATGATCTTTAAGGTCCCTTCCAGCCCAAACCATTCTATGATACGATTCTATGAGGAAATGAGACTTTTGCAGACAAACAGGATTTAAACACAGAAAAATAAAATTCCTCCAAATTTCTCCTTGCACACATTCAGGTTTGCATCAGAAGCAGAGCTGCAATGGTGATTTTTCAACAAAGGAACAATTTATGAAGTTATAAGTAAAACAATTGTGAAAAAATAACCTGTTGATATCACCAGTGCATCTTCCCTTCTCCCCCCTCCACTTCTTCATGCTCAAAATAATAACTTTCTAATTCACTGTAATTATATTCCAATCTCCTAAAATCATATTAGCAGCCTAGATCGATCTTTTTGTTTTCCTTAGTCTCAGAAAACTTTGCCTTAACACATAACAGAAAAAATTTAAGAGCTCTGAAAATACCATCCATTGGCTTTTTTCTGGTTTCAGTTATGACATTCCCATTCTAGTGGTTTTCCTAACTGCAGACAGTGCTTATTGAACTTGCAGAAGTATGATATGCCATTTTAAAGTAAAGTAGCACCTTTAGATCCCTACTTTCTTTTGATTTAGCCAAAAGAGGTATCTTTGAGACTTCTTAGCTCCTTTCTGGAAATTCTTAATGGTATTCAAGTCACCAGGTACTGCCATGTAAAATACATGTAAATGCACGGATCCCACGTCTGGTGAAAGCTGAGGCTATGGACATGGAAAGGGCTATGCCAGGAGTGTAAGAGAGCACTGCATTTGTTGAAAAAGAATTTGGTTTAGGTCGCTATACAGAATCACAGAATGAAATGATCACAGACTGGTTGAGGCTGGAAGGGACCTCTGGAGGTCATCTGGTCCAACAACTCTGCTCAGGCAGGGACACCTAAGAGCCAGTTGGCAAGGACCATATCGAGGTGACTTTAGAGTATCTCCAAGGATGGAGATTCCACAACCTCCCTGGGCGATCTGTGCCTGTGCTCAGTGCCTCTCAGAGTGAAAAAGTGTTTCTTGATGTTTGAGGGAACCTCCTGTGTTTCATTGTGTGCCTCTTGCCTCTGGCCCTGTCACTGGGCACCACTAAGAGCCTGACTCCATCTTCTTTGTGCCCTCCCTGCAGGTATTTATACACACTGATGAGATCCCCCCTGAGCCTTTTCTTCTCCAGGCTGAACAGTCCCAGTTCTCTCAGCCTTTCCTCATAGGAGAGATGTTCCAGTCTTTTCATCATCTTTGTGGCCCTTCATTGGACTCTTTCCAGTGTGTCCATGTCTCTCTTGTACTGAGGAGCCCAGGCTGGACACAGCACTCCAAGTGTGGACTCACCAGCACTCTTTTTTTTTTTTTCCCCCAGTTAGTCTTACTTGGTAAAACTGGGATTCTACATAACCTAAAACAGCGTTTTAACTTTTTGTCAGATGCATTCTTTGCCTTCTTAACTGGAAGTAGTACAACTGAAATTAATAAGATAACATAATATACATCAATTGTGCTGGTACAACTAGAATATTGTTGGTGGGGGTTGCACTAGCAGTGACTTTGTTGTATGTATGATATTAATGTAACTAATGGGTAGTTTTGTTTTCTTAAAATCTACAAAGTTTGTAGCAATTTTTAATTAATTCAAAATAACTACCCTTTAGGACAAAATAGTCATCCTCCAGAAGAACTATTTAAGTGAATACCACAGAGCATACAGCGTGATCAACATTTCAGAGGTGGCCCATGAGCTGTGATGAGCTTCATTATGTAAGGTTGGCATACTGGTTAAATGAAAATAGTAAGAACATCTTGCCACTAAGAACTCAGCATTTTATAACCCTCCTCCTTTTCTGTCACTCTCTCTTTCTCTCCCTTCCCCTTTGAAGCATTGAAAGACTTAGCCTCCTTTTACCTCCACGCTGCTGTGAAAAGTAGAAGTGTTGTGAGCTTTGTAGTCATCTGGGATGTGTCTGCTGATGCAGTTGTACCAGTCATCCCTCTCCGAGCAAGAGCTATGGAATGAAACACAGCAGAGCAATCAATGCAATGCACAGCAGGGACTGAAACATGCTGTTTCTGGATCAGAGGAGAAAAGCTTCACTTTAGGAATGTTTGCTTTTCCCTGCATTGAACTGGTGATTTCCCAACCAGGAACAAAATTGACAGTTGGACATACTCAGCAGGATCATTAGTGTAGATCCATGGTTAGGACTGTGACTGAGAAGGAACTAAATGCCCAGAAAATTTTTCAGAGTAGTCTCTGACTTTGCTGTAAGCTGCTCAATCCTAGATCACATAGGACAATATGAAATGTCTCTTTTTGTCATGTCTGCCCAAGCTTTTAGGCACTCTAGAGCATGTAGTGTTGGCATGGGTGGCTCAAAGTAAGCATGTTTGTGTTCATCTCTGGCAGTGGGATGCTTAGATGATCTGCGTGTTGGGAAAATGTGGAAGTCTGTCACTTGCAGTAGAGATGTGAATACTTTCATTTTCCTCTAGCTCCATCACAGACAATCTCCAGCCTCCTGGCAAGAGGCCAGCACAGCAATTTGGGAAGGAAGTTCTGTGCTCCCTCTAGTTATGCATGGAGGCCAGTAGTTCTCCAGACTGGCCCCTAGATGCCACCTTTGCACAAGGCAAAACAGTGGGCACGTTGAGCTTCTCTGCCAGTGCAGCTATCCCAGAAGAGCAGCAGGGTTCTTAGTGCCTGTTACTTTCCAGATGCATTCGCTCTGTTACAGCTATAAGCTGTCCTGCCTCTGTTATCTGGTTTTCCTGCTGTGACTTCAAACGGCATCCTTCCTGTCCACCTGAAACTGTGCACAGCTCTAGCTATTCCCAGCATTAGTCACAGGAGTGAATGTGACTCAGTGTGGTCTGCCGCCCTTGAGTCATACCAGCCACTCACATTAAAGCTATCCATTAGACTTTGCTGTAAAAATTAGCAATGGCATCATTGCCAGCTGCTGTTCAGCTGTGATTTCCTCACACTGTCCTCATGAAGGCCACCAAACAAGACATCTGAGAATAATTTGTCTTTTGTGGTCTCAAAAAAAAACAACAACCAAAAACAAAACCCCGCAGAAAAAGAGAGGAAATGCCAGATTTTATGAATGATCTCTGACTTAGCATCCCTCTGCACTGTGGGTGTAAGCCCTTGTCTGAAAAACACCAGCCACTGTAAAATTCAACAAGCCTGGAGCAGAAATTAGAGCAGTAACTCTGAGGCAGTGTGTCTACTGCATATAGGTTAATCTCTGCAAGTCAAGGGGCTATGTTACAGGAGATTATCTCTGGCAAGAGTCACACTACTAGTCAGTACTTGTTACTACCAAAAGTCCTGTCAAATTAAGCTTTCTAAGAAATCTGAAGATGTCTGTATCTTCCAGACAAATCACGTTCACAGCCTGCAAAGCACTAAAAAGAAGTCCTGGCTTCAACCTTTCTAATGATTTCTTGGAAATTCTCTTCACTTGAGAATTAAAATATGATTTAAAAAAAAACAGAGGAGCTCATGGCCCATATAGCAATGTAAATTAAAGCCACTTTGAGAAAGACAGATAAGAAAGACAATCTGTTATTACAAACCTGATATCTAACTGGCCCCTTTAACCTCTTCTCCACTCCATTAAACATCTCTAGGCAGTAATCACAGGTTATTAGTGTCTAAATGTAGGAATAACACCAGACTGCTGATAAGTAAGATAAATTATGTCAATTGGCACTGGTCTGTTCTTAATTAGATATTTCACTGGTTGCATGAAGGCTCAGAGGAATTTTTGCTGAACCTCTGAGGCTCAGAGAAGCTCAGACCTTGATTCACCATTGCCACATTTGGTTCCTTTTGTGATTTTTGGGCTGCAATTTTTGTGCTGAGCTGTCGGTTACCTGTGTTGGCTCATGTATTCTTCCTTAAGCAAATAGAAACAGAGGGTCAAATTGCCACTGCAGTCTCCTGGACAGCAGGGGACATCCATGAAACACAGAAACTGGACTGGGACAGGGCAGGATTTTGTTGCAGTACTATCACTGTCACTCTGAATTAGCCTTTTAGGGAGGTAATACTGTGTTCTCCCAGTGCTCTGGTATTTTATCTGGGCACCACATGACTACCTCTGTGTCCAAAAAGAGCATTTTTGAAATGCAAATAAAGGTATAAGAGCAGTATGAGCCTTCTCCATAAAGGCTCTGTGCTCAGATCTGTTACCAGCTCACTGCAAGCCAATAACATGGCTCTTCAGGTAAGCAAGCCATTTTCAGCAGATGTAAAGACTTTATCTGCTCATATAGCCACGCTGACTTCTGATCTTTGGTCATCCTCATTCTGCTGCCTTTAGTCCCTGGCACTCATACCATATTTCTTCAGTGCATTCACCTTGTCTCATGCAAGTGTAAAGGCACTGAGGTTTGGGTTGTGATGTGAACAACTGGCCTTCAGTGCAGACTTGCAGCACCTTCATGTGAGCAGTAAAAGATAGTCTTTAGGGACGCTTGGAGCCTTCTGGTACTTTTCTGTCTTTGGTGCTTCTTTTGGTGAGTGCAGAAGGCCAAGGATGTTGTGCAGTGGGTTTAGAAGGCATGCTGTCGCACTGGTGCCTCATCAGCTCTGCCAGCCATTACAGAAAGTGAGAGGAAAAAGTGTTCTTGGGTGGTTTATTGCAGATTGGTCCCAGAATGAGCAGCACAAAGAAGGGAAAGGAGCTCTATCCCAGTGCTCTGGTAAGAGTCAGTATCCATCTGGCTGTTATCAGAGGGCAACCTTAGTGTCAGGCGCTGGATCTATCTACTACCAAAGAAACACAGCTTGCAGTGCCCTCATGCTTTGTTTAGGCTAACTAAGCACAGACTTGGTATGAGTACAAAAGGCAGAGAAACAACATAACAATGCAAGCAGAACATCCCAAGCTTCTCACTAGGGATGCCACCTTCAGTTGCCTTGAATAAAGAGAACATGCAGCAGTTATTTCCTCTCTACAATACAGAAAGACTGTACACATCCTGCTTTTGTAACCAGCAGCAGGTAATTCAGAAGTGCTGTGTGTATTTTTTGAGGGCTGTGATGAGTGTGCAGCTCTAAGAAAATCCCAGATATTTTCTCATTTGCTGTTTATAAAATGAAATAGACAAAAAGGCTTTGACAGGTATCTGAATGCTGCCCACAGATAGCAAATGGTCTGGGAAGGATGAGAGCTCCAAATTCTGATTCTCAATAATAAAATGCCCTCCCTGTCTTTCTACTGCACTGTGTAATTTAGGGAAGTCTGCTGAGTTTCCAGCCATGTTGTAGTTGGAGACTGATGGCGAGAAAACAAGTACTTAAAAGCACTGAAGAACTTATTTGGAAGACTTAATTTTAATACCACTGCTAGTAAATTACACCTGAAAATCGAGCCACCCACCTTTCTGCTATAGCTCCAGGTAAATTTGCAGGATAATTTTGGGCTAGAAGCATGAAAAAATACCATACACTGCTATCTTCTGATCAGAAACTGACTGATAATCTCCTTCTGGCATTAGCTTGCAAGCCCAGGACAGAGATCCTGGCTCCCAGTTGCAATCAGTATTAGAGCCACACAAACTCATTAGTGAAATTCCTTTTATTAGAACAACACATGAAGCTTCCAGTAAGGTTCAATTTTGGCTTTGTCATTTAAGCACTATTAAATGCTTTTATATCTATCACATGGTATTACCTAATTACTATTTTCGCCAGCAGTTTTGCGACCGTGGTGGTATGAGGTAACAAGTGAAAAAGGGGAGATAAAAGATACTCTTAGTGTCACAGGGAAAAAGTCTGAAAAATCAATGGAAAGGACTCAGGCTTAGTAACAGACTTCCATTTCTTTCCTTTCTCTTTAAGATGTTATCAAGAGCTGACTTCTAATCTTTAGTCAGTATATTGGGTGAATTAGTTACAGTTTATGAGGTTCGCATTTATAATGAGTATCTTCATTGTATAATCAAGCACTCAGCCATTGTCTGTCACAATAGCACAGACTGAAATTGAGTTAAAAAAGATGAGACACCAGTTAAGTCTTTGGTATTGGTTAGACTAATCTAGAGTTACAGCTCTAGAATGTGACAACCTCTGCCATGGGTGTTTGGGGACAGTACCTTGCAGACAGGATCAGGCAATATTCATCATATTCAATCTTCAGGACGTTTTGGGCTTTTTCTGTCACTGGGCAGCTGACCTAGAAACAAATGCCATGAACATGAATGTGGACATGAGTTAAACTGTCTCTAACAAGTACACCATACAAATCTCAATGCATACAGATCTATGATGTCCCAGTCATCTGTTTCATATTTTAATGCAAAGAGATGGGCAGGTAGGGGTTTCTGTCTTTTCTATTGCTGGGGTAATAAGGAATGTTCTCTATTTCAATATGGTGGTGGTGGTAAAGGAAAAAAAAATCATTTAATCCAACTATAAAGGTAAGGATAAGGTATCAAGCAGGGTTTGGTGGGAGGTATGTAATGGATGTCCAGGTAAGAAGCAAAGACCCCTCCATCCCAGTATCTCCTGTTGCACAGGTACTGGTGCCAATGGATGCTTAGGGAAAGAGTGTAAGAATAGGACAATTGAGTTTCTGTAATCTGCAACATGAAATTTATGGAAGAAGAGACTGTGTTTGTATCATTGCATGTAATAGCTCCCAATATACCTTTTCCCCATAAAGCTGGCTAATCACTTTTTGAATCCATTAATGTTTCTAGTGAAAACAGTTAAAGGGCACATGAAAACCAGGCAAATTAAAGCTTATGTAAATTTTGAGTGGCAGAAGTTTAAAACCAGACAGATTAAGCCCTAGTGAATATGCTGTAAGGAACAACCATGCACTGGCTGGAGACATGAAGAGAGGAATGGACAAAGTGGGATAATAAAACTTTTCTGTCTCCAGTTTCATGATCAGATGGTAAATCTGATTTTGCCCTATATTATTTATGCAGCCTGAATAAGACTGTTGTACTAAGTCACAGCCTTACAGATAATCTTTTATATGTTTGCATTATATTATTTTTCCTTCTGTCTCCTGTAAGAGCCAAGGGAATCCCGTGATAACAGGTCCATCCCCTCTTTCCCCTTGCTTGATACGAGATATAAACCAGCAAAGCACTAACAGCCCACTATACAACTTTAATTCCAGCCTATAATACAGATGAGGCATTACCTTCATGCCTGACACAGCCAAGGTGTTTTTCAGTCGGTATTTACCATCCTTCTGGGGATATGTGTACAGCAGAACATCATTCATCTATATGAAGAGAAAGACAAAATCAATAATTTGCAATATGGCTTGCAGACCTGCCCATTACTCCTGAGGGGGATACGCAGAACAAGCAGTAACTTGATGAACTGCTAGGACTGTTACTAAAGACAGGCCCAAGCCACACAGCTTAGATCAAGACCTGCATTTCCACAAAACTATGGGGAGTCTGCATCCAGGACTTTGATTTCTTCCCATTTTTGACTCTTGCTAATGGCTAAGCAAGTACATAATCAGTTCCTTTTTATTCAGCTTGGGTGAAACAGCTGCTTGTTTCAAGGTCAATGCCATGTTCAACACCATGTTCAACTTGGGAAGGCAGGCTCTGCATTTACTACCTGGCAATACCAACTAACTGCCCAGGATGCTTCTGCTCTGACACTCTCAGGGTCACCCTGACAGTGAAGCTGCAGTGAGGCCACGGGTAGGGCTGGGCTTCATGGACTTCCATTTCTGAGCAAAAAGGAAGTGGAGGTGAGGAGAGGTGCCACAGTCTGGAAGAATGATTCAGGGAAGAATGGTTTGGATATTTGAGACCAGTAACTGTACTTTACTGCTAGCAAAACTTGTCTAGACATCTGACAGCTTTGCTGAGTGTGGGCCACAGCAGAGACCATGGAAGGGCAAAAAGTGAGAAACTTTTTTTCATTTTACAAAGAAAATATCTGTACCTTAACACCCCAAATATTTCCATAGATCTCACAGCTCCTTGTAGAATGCATGGTTTTTTGAACAGCTTCATAGTAAATGGGATCAGATCTTCTCTGCTGTTTGCCTATTTAATCATAGACATTATTGCAGCCCTTTACCTTCCTGCCAATAAACAAATAAATGAAACAGCAGAACTGGACCTTGTAGGTCTTTGCTGGCCCCTCCTTCCCTTACTACTAGAAGGAATAGCAGTATCAGTGGGCCTTAACATTGCCAAAGTAACTCTTGTGTGTATGTACTCTCTGCTTCACGTGAATGAGCAGGTCACTTTCTCTTGTCTTTCCCAGACCTCTCACATCAGTACCAATATGCATAAACTCAGTCAGCCCCTTGATTACTGTACTGGGATACTAAGAAGAAAGATGTGCAAAGCAATGTAAAACCAAGGCATAGGTACTACTGTGTGATGCCAGAGACAAGGCAACTCAAATGCAGAAATTCAAGAAATTAAAAAGTAGACAGAAACCTGCTTCACTTGGATTCCTCTGTAACAAAGACATTTAAATATATCCAATTGGATGGTAATAATATTATATTTTGAAAGGAAAACTGTGATAAAGAGAGATGCAGAGAAGAAGGGAGGAAACAAAAGAATGATTTGGCAACAATGTATCCTGTTTGAAATTGCTGGAGTCTTGATAATACTGCCTGACCACCTGAAACTGCTGGTGTAAAACTTTCACTAATTTGCTTGCCTGAAAGAAAAAAAGAAAGGAAAGTGGAGCCTTATGGATGTCTTCTTGAAAGGTCATATAGTTCAGCTTTCTTACAGAGCAGGAATAATGTATGCACACACACAGTCCCCAAAACAACAGGTGATAACAGAGAAAGAAGGATACACCTGCTTTTTAAATTTCTTTTTTTCTGTTAATACTTTTCACCCCCTTCTTTTTATAATCGCCTCTGTTGTGATGGGAACCCAGTAACATTAGAGATCAGTGCACGTTTTCTAACTTAGTGTCCAAATTTATTGATCCAAACAAGTTTATCTATGCCCTGCTGAACTGCTGGCATCCATATGTAATGCACTCTGTCTAAAAGCTCCTACACGTGTTTGGTTTCTCTGAATGTTTCAAAGGGTAGTTCATTATGAACCCTGTGTTGCTCTAGTCAAGTCTCTGTTAAACAGTGCCTGAGTGTCAGTGGAGCAGCCTGAATGTGTGCTGGGGCTGCATTTTGCAAGCTCAGACTCCAAAACCTCCTATATTCTGGCCCTGCCAACTAGAGCATTAAACAGTCTCCCATTTGATAGCAGCTTCCCACACCCCACTTGCAACACAAGCAGCCTTTGTAGAAAAATTATTGGAAGGGAGAGATAAGAGACAGTGTCTGAGTTGCAATGTCCTGTGGTTGGAGGGCAGTTAGGGGGCCTGTCAATGTCAGCAGCCCATACTGTGCTGCAAAGAGGCCCCAACATCCTTGTAAACAGAGACTGGAATCAGGAAACAGGCGCACAGCAAAACTCACCAAACATCCTGCCAGGAAACACCAGATTCAATAATAGAATCATAGAATGGTTTGGGTTGACAGGGACCTCAAAGATCACTTAGTTCCAACCCCCCTGCCATGGCAGGGACACCCCCCACTAGATCAGGTTGCTCCAAGCCCCATCCAGCCTGGCCTTGAACATTTCCAGGGATGGAGCAGCCACAACTTCCTTGGGCAACCTGTTCCAGTGCCCCACCACCCCCAGGGTGAAGAACTTCTTCCTTATATCTAGTCTAAATCTACCCTCTCTCAGCTTCCACCCATTGCCCTTCATCCTATCATTACAGTCCCTTGTAAAATGTCCCTCCCCAGCTTTCGTGTAGGCCCCCTTCAGGTACGGGAAAGCTGCTATGAGGTCTCCCTGGAGTCTTCTCTTTTCCAGGCTGAACAAGCCTAACTCTCTCAGCCTGTCCTCATAAGAGAGGTGTTCCAGCCCTCTGACTATCTTGGTAGGCCTCCTCTGGACTTGCTCCAACAGCTCCATATCTTTCTTGTGTTGGGGGCTCCAGAGCTGCACAAAACAGCCAGCTCAAGTAACCCTGTGATACACACAACATACACTCACAGAAATATATGCACAAAAGCCCCTAAATGTGTCTCCTACACACTTATGCCTGTATAGGCTGTGCACAGACATACAGCGCTCCTTATGGGCATATATTAAGAGCATAAGCATGCACCTCACCAAAGCACATCCTGAATGCGCAGGCCAAGTAGGAGTCTGGCACACACCCAATTTTTATAGCATACATTAACTACAACTCTAGTTTGGTGGGCTAATCTCCTCAAATGCATAGGGGTTAAATTCTCAGGGTTATCCTTCAGTGTATACTCTTCCACTGAAATTCTCTTGGCTTCAGTCAGAGTAAATTCACTACTAACTTCAGAAAATGCTGTTCATGTAAAAATCTGGTTTGGGTAGCTAAGTTTAGGTACTTCACCCAGAGCTAAACCAAACTGGACCTAAAGGTGTTAGCTTCTGGTGATGTTTTTAAGTGGCAGCTGACATATGAAGCATCAAAAAAGCAGCCTGTTTTGAAAGGTTTTTTTCCTGAATAATAGATTAGGACAAACTCTTACCCTACCTGAGTTTTGCCAGTGGCTTCAAAGGGTTTGGACATTGGAATGGGCTGGCCAGGGCAGTGGTGGAGTCCCCATCCCTGGAGGTGTTTAAGAGTCATGTCGACATAATACTCAGGGATATGGTGTAGTAGAGGACTGTCAGTGTTTGTTAGGTTGATGGTTGGACTCAATCTTCAAGGTGTTTTCCAAGCTAGATGATTCTGGGATTATGATATGGCCTTTAGAAGATAAGGGCTTTAAATAAATGTGGGTTTTAAGAGATATTGTTTAGGAGATTATTCTACTACAGTGTCTCCAGGCATCAGAATCAAGAGTTGGGCTAGATGCACTGGCAAAGGGAAAGGTATGTCCACGCAGGCCTTGGCTTTTACAAAAAGGTGATGGTAGGGCCTTAAGACTGATGCAATCAAGATGCTGTACACCAAGATGAAAATACATTGCCATAGCTATGCAGTAGTTGCCTTACCGTATCCACAGGCTAAATAGTCCATTAAGCAATGCATGAGCAGTGGTGGCATGAGTGGTAGAGGCACAGAGAATCCACAGCATTAGCAGTGACAAGCAAATAATGCAAAACCATTCAGATGTTAATGCAGGGATTACCATATTCTACAGTGACTTTCCTGCAATTTCACCATATATGGCATTGCTCTGCAATCTGAGGAGCTACTAGGCTAGAGGAGACCAAGTCAAATAATCACTAAACACAAAGGCAGATATTTGCCAATAAGTTTCCAACTGTTTCCAAGATCCAATCACTCCTGGCCTAATAGGAGGCATAATACAGGAAGCCAGAAGTGGTTGCAACTTTAGTGCATTAGAGCAGGAAAGAAGACAGTTTTATATGTCTCTTGGTTCTTGAAAGTGACCAATATGGTTTAGTCTAGCTCCACCACATACTTTGCATGACAGCATGTTTGGTCACAGTTTGCCTTTCTGACTGAACGGAAGAAAAAAAAAAAAGCAGTTTCTGAATACTGAGAGCATTTATTAACAACAGGACATTGGCTACTGTAATGTCTCCAGCTGCCAAGAGACACTTCTCTCTTTGCAGTTCACATCCAGGTTTGAGCAGCTCAACTCTCCCCAGGAATCAAAAATAGTTCCTAAACTAGAAAGTGCCAGAAACATCTGTCATTTCTTTGTTCCAGTAATACTTTCAGCCTCTTGTGACCTTCAAGCTGATACAATCATTTTGGACTACTTGAAATTTATCTCAGTTTATCCCAAGTTTAAATTACCTTCCTCTCAGTGTTTATTACTGACCTGATTTGTGATCTTCCTTTTAAATTCTCTGTATCGGTTATAATAGCTAGGTTTGTGACACTTCAGTATTTGCCATGCTAGTGGAAGACCTCTGTAATAAGCCAAAGAGACAGTAAAAACGTAAAAGAAATCTTACCAAGAACAAATGCCGAGGGTGCCTGTTTTTGCCAGAGACTTTCATCAGTGTTCCCTCTTTAACAAAGACCTGAAGGAGAAAACAGCAGGTTGTAATCCTGAGACTTCTCATTCTGAATCTGAGAAAAGAGAATATTCTTCTGAGGGAAAGACCTACTCTAACTGCTTTCATCAATACAGGAAGAGATAGATACCTCAACACTTGCTTCTAGCCTTACTCCTTGTGACCTAGCTTAGTCTTTGCCTGGGCTAGGCCTGCTGCTCTTCATGGCTTGCATTTGTATCAGTACCGAATGGCTTGGAAACCCACTTGTCCTCAGCCCACTTCTGCACCATGAATGTGCCCAGAGGTGACTGTCACAGACTGCAAAGCTAACATGCAATGGGCTTCAGAAAAGAGCTTGTCTTTAAAAATCCTCTAAAACAGACAGACCAAAAAGAAAAGCTGATACCTCGGATTTCAGCATGCTGCATCCACATAACTATGCCTGCGTACATCATCTCTACATGTTTGCAGGCACTATACTTTGTCAGTCCATATTGTTACTATGTATGTAGATAGGACTATGTATGTAATCAGCATACTAGAACATGATTGCAATAACATTTTAAAAGATCTAGAATAACTGAACTACATCAGACGATTAACAGTCATCTACTCCCTTCGTATGGAGAACAGAATTTGGTGTAGTTCTCCACTCTAGAAAAATTTATAATCAAAGAGACTAATCCTGCAAATTCTGTATGTTGGGCTTTGCAGAATTTGCTAAAGGCATTACCTGACAAGCGCAAGTGAGAATACTGATGTTAGAGAAAAAATAGAGGTTGACTGCAGTATTTGACTGATGAGGATTCTTATGCTGTGAGTATGCAGGCCTTGAAAATGGCTTTGTGAGTTTTGCTAAAAATATTGGTGGACTGCAGGGAAATTTAAAGTTGCAGAACTCAAGAAATAAATCTTTTGAAGTGTGGAGGCAGGCTGGAACTGAGGAAACTGGACAAGTTTGAAAGCCAGGAGAAGTTGTGGATGGCAAGACAGAGCCATACACTCCCCCCATTTCTGTTCACGGGTTGCTTAAAAATCATGTCTTGCATTAAAAGCACCACTGGGGAATAATGAGAATAAAAATTTGAAAACAAAATTTCTCCTGACCTAAGGCTCTTATCCAGCCAAACTCTGAGTGTTTCCAGGCTGCAATCGCTCCCTGCTAGTGTTGCAGCCTTTCAACAGGAGTATATAGGGAAGAAAACAGCAGCTCCATCAAAACAAACTACACATGGGGTGGCTGAGAACAGCTGGAGTGAAAAGTCAAATGGCTATTCCATGTAAAAGCATGGGCAATGCATGTCTTTCCCAGCCCGAGGCTCTCAGCACATCTCTTTGCATACTGCCAGATTGATGGCTTTTCACACAAACCAGTGCTCCAACTCTTATCACAGTAGCTCAAGTAAACAACACCTGTAGATGTCTGAAATCAGGCCATCCACACAATCAGAGATATAGCTGCCCAGAAACAATGCCCTTATCAGCATAGGTCTGCCTGCAGCACTCACCCTTCCTGGCTGGAGGAGGCCGCTCTGCCCTCTTACACTGTGCTCAATGTGTACCAGCTTCTGCAAGTTTTCCTGGGGGAGAGAAACAGTGTTTAGTCACCACATAGTGACTTCTTTCAACAAGCAGGCAAACCTTCCCTCATCCCTCCTCACCATTTTATATCTCTAGAAGTGGCATTGCAGAATTAGGTTTCGGAGAAAACTGAGCCCAAGGATTTTACACCCAGAGAGTCTTCTTCCAGCCTTAAAGATTTTTATAAAATCTCGTCACCTGCATTCACATCTGCTGTGGCCTTCTACAGTCCTGTTACCTCTGACACTGGAGTTCACCTTCAAAAGGGCCTGCTAACTCCAAACGGTGTTTATACCTAGGCCTCTTTGCTGACCATCTTGCTCTGGGAACTAAAACTGGAAGCAGAGACAAAATACAGTATCTGCTCCAACGGCCTGTGCATTCGTGGCATGACATGGATAATCCAAAGCATGCTTTGATACTATAAGAAAGACTATTGTTAGGATTTTCTGGAGGTTTATATTCTGTGATGATAACAGATTAATGGCTTTGCAATAGGGGATTTACAAGGTTAACTAGTAAGCGGGCAATGAAGCTGCATATTTCTTTTGATGCTTTGCAAAAATCAGGAAGTTGATTATCAAACTCTGTTACTATGAACTGCCTACCTGGCCTTACAGCACAGAAAGTCAGGGGGCACTGGCATGTGGCATGAATTTATCTATGAAGATGGTAAATAAGATTAATCTAGCTAAGCCTGTGCTTTTATTAAAAAAGATATTGGATGAATATAGAAAGGAGGAAGAAGAGATGTCTGTACCTTTGCAATATTGTTAGAGTCTTTTCAAATCTCCTTCCATTTAGCAGGTGAGGCTGCTAAAAACGAGGCTTGTACACAGGATTCAGCTGTGGTTTTATCTACTCAGAATAGCAGAATGGGCTGTGCAGCAGCAATGAGTAATCACTGGAATATGTTTAAAAATTAAGAGTCTCTTGTCTAAGTTAGCAATTGTATCCTAAGTCCTCAGTTACACTCCTAGATCAACTACAGGCTAAGGACCATATTTGATAGAGCTTCATGACCTGGCAGCCTTTGACTACAGTTTTCTGCTATGACAGATAATGGTCTGTTTTCCTATGCCCCATTGACTGGCATTAAGATACCCCTGGGCTTAGTTAGACTCAATTAGATTGTACAGTCTATCTACCTGATACAAATCAGTGCTGTCTACACAATCAGCTAATTAAGAAAGTTATCACAGATACTAGAAGGAGCATATCCATGTCAACATGATGGTCTGTCAAGGCTAATTTACCCTGGATCTCAGCTAGCACAATTAATGTTATCTATCTCAGCTTGCTTTTTGAGATAAGCCTGAAGTACCTCTGTATATTACTGCCCTGGTGAAATATTACAGTTGTTTAGCATGACATTAAGTATAGTTCTTAATCAGCAACTGCATATAAAACATATGGAAATGCCTACAAGCCTTGACCAACACAGGGCTGCATTGTGACTATGCAATATAACTGGCAATTGATTTTCATTTTCAAAACTTTCAGCTGTCAAGTATCTGTTTTTCAATGCAGGAAGTAACAAATGGAATTTTTCAGGTCACTTCTATAGGCCAGCAAAATGGAAACAGAATGTATAAACTACTAGCACAGGAAATTCCAGGGATCATGGGACAGCTGACATTTGCAAGAGATCTTTGCAAAGGACTCTCCCATCACCAAAGGGTATTTTAGCCCTAGCAAAACTTGTCAAACTCACAGTGTCCACAACAGAAAACCACAGTGCCCTCCTGTGAGGACACTCATGGCCAAAGCTAGTACTACTCATTGGGATTTCTACAAGAGTGAGAGGAGAATTTGCTGCAGCTCAGATACACCTCAGCATTTCTTAGGACCACTGGCAGAGGCACCTGTTGTAATGCTGACGTTTGCAGTATGGACACATGTTCACCAGGAAATGGGCAGAGATGTATCAAACTCATTTCCTGTAGGAAGTCAAACAGCCATCACATGTGAAGGACAGTGATTTATCTGGGAATGTGGGCAGCGGATGGGGGTATGGTTTCTCTATGGTTCCCCTAAAATTCCTTGTTTATATTGTTTTCTTCATTCTCCTTAGAACTACCATCGTTCTCCTTTCAAATATCCTTCACAAGCTACAACTGAAAATGAAAACAATGCTCCACCCAACTAGTAATGCAGATGTGGGTGGCCAAAATCCTTCTCTGGCCATTTTAGCAGTGAACTGCAGCTCCCATCATATTATCATTATGTCTATGCAGGAGGAACAATTCCCCAAGTAATTCACCAGCTGTTAATTGCAACAATGATTTACAGCTCTTAGCATCTCAGGACCTCTAACAGATTGTAGAAGTTCAGAGAGCAATACAAACTCTGCTTAGTTCAAGTGCGAATGTCTCGTAGAGTTACAGAAAGACGTGATGCTATGAAGTGATGGTATACCTCATGCCTCTGTTTGCACATCTGTAAATTGTGAATAATATTTTCCTACTTGATGAAAATGCTGTGGAGATAGTTAATATCATAATCTGTCTGAAAATCCTGGCTTAATATTTCCCAGGGGAAAACTGCTAGAGTGTTATTATCATAAAACAAAAAAGCTAATAGTGAATCATTGATATTCTGCAGAAAATGCCAATCATAATTCAATGTTCCTGTCAGATTTTTGGAGTGTAGTTTGATGAGTTGATAAGTGGCAGGATAAATCTTCTGCCTTGCAGGTACATGTCAAGTCTAAATTATTGCTTAGAACTTCAAGATACATGACAACTTATTAATGCTCTATCTTGAGTGGCATTGTTTCAGTTTGTTCTGTAATGAGAGTAACTTCTTAAATTCTTTGCATTTTTTAAAATCTGAGAGAAAGAACTGCTGGCTGTGGCTTTTGTGGATGAGATGTTAATTGAAGAGGACAACTTCTGATTTAGCAGAATATCGAACTGTGGTTCTTATGAACCCATGCCTTCACAAAACCCACAGCATTCACACAGATGAGAAAGAAGGAAATTTTGTTTCATCTCTTCCAGGCCACAGTTCTGAAAAAGAGCAGATGTGCTCTGATAATATGATAAAAAATTAAGTGTAAAATATATCTACGTGGAATTTGCAATGAAATTGTTCTAAAACAGACATTATTAATAACAATTGTTACATAGTCTGTGACATCTGTATGTAAACTCAGACAATGCAGTCATGTTCTTCAAATTACAGCATGGCTTAGGAGAGATGAAAATCATTGCATGGTAATGCAACACAGCAAATTTGATTTTGGCCCCTTAAGTATACTTCTAACTTCAGAAAAGTACTCATACAAATCTCCCATAAATCTCAGTGAAATCTAAGGAAGCAGAGGTGCCAGAAAAAGATGTGTGACCTTGATCTGTTAAGAACTGAGCTCTTGCCATTCTCAATCTCTAATACAGGTATCCCTAAAGCTCTGAAATTACTGTGGAAGGTTTTCCTGAGAACTCAGTTTTATGATGAAATACCCATTATTTTGATACAAAGAATGCTTTAATAATAGGAAAGTATGATTACTAATTCTTTGCCTGAGGAGAACGAAAATCAGAATCAAACCTGTTGAAAATTTTGCTCAGTAAGTCTGTAGTTTCAGAGCCACTCTGTAGAGTGGGCAGATTACATTTTCTTTTCATGATAAAACAGTCTCTCTGCTGGCTCCTGTTGCCTCCCAACACCGCTTCTTACTGATGTCAACAGAAAACTTCTGTATTAGACAAAAATCAGACCTAGATCCTTGGAAACAAATGATCATAGGACCAGCTATATGCAGGCTATCTTTGCCAGTAAATTAGGACTCTAATCATGTAAGCGATATTAATAAATCACATTGATCTTACAGAAACTGTTCTTTGGAAAACTATATAACTTAGATACATAATTCTCAATTTAGACATGAGCTCTAATCTATGAAAGTCCTGGCCAGTCTATTTGGTTGTCTGATCATTTGCAAGAGTATAAAGCACGACCTATTCTTCTGAAGTAAAATGTGATTCCAGAGTTGTGGGAAAATTATGTAAAAGAGCTCAGAATGTATCTTTGACAGTACACTTGTGATCAATATTTCATTCTAAAAACATCCCAGGTTAGAAGTAGAACCATTAAATTTCCCATCTCTCACTTCATTGCTCCAGATATCATTTCAGCAACCCGAAGAATTTTGGAAAAAGAGTTTGTGCTGCTTGCTACAGTGACTTACATCTTGCATGGCTGCACTAAAGGGCATAGACCTACTCCATATCTGCAATACTGTAAAACAGATCTGTATAAACTCTTGAGTCTCACCCTGGAGGAGGCTTCAGAATTTAGCAGAGATCTGTATTCACTTCAGCAGATGTGCAGAAAAGGCAATATCGATCAGGAGAGCATGTGTCATGGTAGGACTCACCGCTTGGAGCATGCTGTCATTGGCTTGGTCCGTGATTTCAGAAACAATGAATAAGGCAGCTGAGGGGTAAAGCAAAACAAGCACCATAAATCACATAAAAGACTAGGAAAATACTCCAAATCCCTTCTGTTTGCAAAGGCATCTTTAAAAAAAAAGCAAAGATCATCCCCCACAGCACCTTCTTTAAATTCTTTGGCACCTTCAGAATGCAACTGCCTAGCAAATTTAAGACATAGCACAGTGCTGTCAGTTCCCCTTCCCTTCATCCCTCCCTTGTGCAAAACTCTGCATCATACTTGTGCTGACCAAGAGAGCTCATGAGGTCCCTTTCATGCACCTAGCATGGGACAAAATCTTTGTGATGTTTTCTTGTTACAGATTTTTGGCAATTGGAGTTTGTGGTGGGGAGAGATTAATGTAATCCAGTTTTAGCCATCCAAAAGCATGGCAATCTAAAGTGATCTGTTTCCCCTTACTGATGAGGGAGAGGACAGGCCGTCTCTTTCTGACAGAAGTGAGTATGAAGTGGTGACATGAATCAACACCTAGATTCTCCACTGGCGAATAACCTGGGCCAGGGCGTGTTTGCTGGCCCTGAGAGCAGTGGCATAACATAGCTCAAGTCCTTACCTCAGATCTCTTTCCCTGTGGAACCTATCTGTTTCCAGGCATAACCTGAGGGCATGCTAGCCATCACTGGCCAGAAACGTGACAAGTGTGTGCTAACCACAAACAAGATAGGCAATTGTGGACACAGGGCTTGAGCATCTGCCCTGGCCTTAAGTTACTGGTATGGCTGTAGTCCCACTGTCAGTGACTAGGGTCCTAAATATTGCATGAGATTCTGCTCTTAGAACAGACTTACCTTCAGTCAGCCGCAGACCTTATTGCTACAAGTTGGTTTGGACTTACACTCAGTGTAACAGAGAGGTGAACTGGTTTCATTAACAGAATATTATTCCAGCCTGGAAGCTACTCCCACTGAAGGCACAGCTAATAAACCTTGCTTTGACTTCAGTGGGAGTAAGATACTTCTACTTTATCCATCTGATGTGTTAGAAAGGATGGTGTTAGCAGCTGAACATCTGGATTTCTTCTTGATTGTGCAGAACTGATTTTTATGCAAGATCTCTAAAGTTTATTCAGGCTTAAGGAATCCAGAATACAGATACACAATTCAAACCTCCTGGGTTTCTCCAAAGCTCAGAGAGCACAGCAGGCATGCCATAGATAATAGTATACAAACAAGGAGGTGGAGCCATTCCAATAGACTTGACAGTGACCAGGCCAAATATGGACTGAGCCAAAAAGGATTAGGATTTCTCCAGTGACTGGGGCAGAACTACAATATCTGCACCACACCTGTATAGTTGATAATTTCTTCTTCTGTAAGTTCATTGTGTCAAAACTATAGGAAGCCAGCATGTTTCAATGAAAAAAAGGCAGGGTTCATGCCTTAAATAATTTGCCTAGATTAGTAATCAGTTCTTATAGATCTTACATCTAACCTATTAACACAAAATCTTGAAAATAATCCTGATCTGTGTACTACCAGCATAGATCCTGTACTTCTTTAGAAGCAGAGTTAGCAAAGCAGAATTTTTGTTCTACCCATTTCATTTTACCTTGTGTGGCTTCATACTCTGTAGAATCTGGGCAAAGATTATTCAAGTAATCTGTAGAAAATAACCAAACAAACACAGACATCCAGTAATCAGAATACAGGTCCACATATTTTGTAGTGCTATTAGCCAAAACATAAAAGCCTAATCATAGAGTCATAGAATGGTTTGGGCTGAAAGGGACCTTAAAGATCATCTAGTTCCAAATCCCCTGCCATGGGCAGGGACACCTTTCACTAGATGAGGTTGCTCAAAGCCCTGTCCAACCTGACCTTGAACACTGCCAGGGATGGGGCATCCACAGTAATGTCCCATATCACTTTATTCCCAAATAATTAAGTATACATAGCCCTTTTCAAAAAAACCCTCTCATCTTTGACTGCATTCTTCTTTGAGGATCAATGTAAGAACCTTGATACAGATTTGGACTCATCACA
The DNA here is from genome assembly GCA_028020825.1 of Podargus strigoides. Classification (NCBI taxonomy): domain Eukaryota; kingdom Metazoa; phylum Chordata; class Aves; order Caprimulgiformes; family Podargidae; genus Podargus; species Podargus strigoides. The sequence continues at coordinate 150,013 of CM051629.1, read as the reverse complement.
TAACTTGGTAGGTATAAACAAATAAACAGAGAATGACAAAAATACTTCCTTGTTTCTCAACCAAGAGAATAGCTGAGTAGCACCACCATACTAATAATTGTTCTTCTAATGAATTCTCTTTTCCTGTCTAAATGAATGGTGGTGGCTGTAATGACTGATTTTCTGTATTGTCTACGTTTAGCCAATACCCAGGGCTTAACTGCAGCAGTTATTCTACCACCCAGTGCTCCATCCCCAGTTGAGAAGGGGAATCAGGGAAAAAAGGGAGAAGCCCAGTGGGTCGAAGTAGAAGCAGATTTAATGAAATAAAACCAAAACAACTGACATAGACTATACAAAATTCTACTCAGCCTGGTCCTTGGGGTCAGCAGAAGGAACAGAAGACCAAAAGGAAGAGGCCCCAGAAAGAGGAACTCTACCCTTACTGAGCTCCCTCCTTTTATAACGAGCATGATGAGGTGGTGTGGGATACACCTGAGTCAGCTGCCTTGATTGGATCTCCCACTGACTGGGGGCTGCTCATGGCTGCCTGCATGGCTGGGCTGGGGGCTGTGCATGGGGAACCAGGACATATATTTATAGTAAATTAATTATATGCATTTTATAGACACAGGAAGGAGAATCTGGTTCTGTATATGCAGAGTTCAGTAATTGCTACTGGACTCAATCACATTCTGAAAATAGGTTTTGTAAAATACACACAATAGGACCTACAGAAATTATACTTGCATTACATGCAAACCTTTAACCTGTCAGTTCTATTTGGACTACTTGCCTTGGATCATCTGTTTGTTCTTTGTCTGGGTCTTTATGCTTTTAATGACTGTAGTATATTAGTGCCACTATTTTAAAAGCCTAATCCGGAAATACTTCTTACTTATCTTTCTGATGAATCCAGACTTCTAAATTCTGCATCCAAGAGCTAGGCTTATGTACTGAGAATGGTGCTGTGTGTGGATATTTGTTTCCTTGAATGTCCTATCCATATATGTTTCTCTTTCTAGTGCTGTGCCCTCTCTGGGGTCCTAAAATCTACCTGACTTTTTTACGTGCATTCAGGAAAGCATTTGCCTGCAGGCAGGCAGGCAGGCAGGAGTTATGTGGTGTTATCAGGCAACATTTAGCATTCCTTTTCACAGCTGCAAGCTCTGTCCTAGGATATGGACATTTAACTGAGTGGGCAACTCCTTTTGGCTGTAGTGCAGTACTTGCAAGTCTGGAAAGTTGCCCTTAATGTAGACACATCCAGAGAGGGAAGCAGGTCAGACAGAAAAGAAGTCTTACTATTGGCAGCCGGTATTAATTTGTATTGCTTGTACTAAAAAAGCAAAACCAGCTGTGAATAATGAGTTGCATCCTTGACTAAAGTGTTTGAAGCAAGATGAAACGGCTACTAATCTGTGCTGTGAATAAAAATTTCATATGGTCGCTTTGTTCTGATGCGTTTATAGGAGTCCCTTCTGTATGTGCCCTTCAGCGGCTGTTGAGTATGGGCAAGGTTTATGGCTTCCTTTTTACTGTCCCACGCATAACACATCTTGCATCCCTCTCCACCCACACATATACATACTCCCAAAGCATTTCTGCATCTGTATGTCTATGAATCCCTGCTCTTTAGTGTTCTGATCTAAGTTGCTTGACAACACTGAGATTCACTGTTACATTTCACCATTTCCTTCCCCAACCAGTTTGTTAGTTACAAACCTAAACTTCACAATTCTTTCTAGGGGCCATATCCTGCTCAAGAAAGCTTGCTTCCCTCACAGGCTCAGACCTGCTATACTTGCTGTGGCTAGCGGAGAATGAGCCACCAGAGGGAACACAACCCCCCTTGGAGAGACTCCAGGCGGGAGTCAGAATCTGTAAATGTACTGTTAATGTAAATTTGGACCCCTGTCTCCTACAATGCAGAGAAACTGGACTGGGATTTTGACTTAAATTTATCACTAGCCTAAGGTGTACTGTAGATAGCGCTTAGAGTGCAGTTCTAGGTACAAATACTTTGTTGATGGAGTAGGAGACGGTGCTTGCCACTGTCATACAGGATGCAATGCAGAGTCCCCTTGCTGGGGACTACTGTCCCCTACTGTGTCTGATAATTGCCCTCGACATAAGTAACTCAAACCTGTTTGCTGGCAGCAAGGCCAAACTCTGCCTCTCCTGATTCACAGAAGGGAAAAGCCAAGAAGGAACGGCTAAAAGCACCTGACTTTACACTTTTTTTGTGATCTTTCAGCATGGTTGTACTGAAGAAGTGCCTGCTCCCTCCCAGGCTCCCTGACATTTCCTGAACCCTGTACTAAGCATACTGAAGTTTCCAGGAAATCCCACATGGCTTCAGCCCTATTTTAGCTGTCTTGGCATCAACGTGTGGCACAGTGGAGGCACAGAACATCATAGGAGGGTTTGTCTCCATTGAGTACCTTTGAGAGTGATTTTACTGACCTGTGAGCAGCACATGATACTGGAAGATACGCTGCACCACTTTCAAAAGCTGGTGTTTCACACTCTGAGGGCTGCCACCAGAGCTCTGCTGTCCTCAACGGAAGGGAAAGGAAACACAAAGATCAGGGATGTGTGAGCTCAGCAGCAAACTCTTATCTCCTCCTGATGTGTACTATGAAAGTTTGCCACCAGTTGCATGCACAAATTCCATTGAACCATTCCCAATTTACCCACCTTGCTAGGGGGTATTGTCTTTGTGACTATAAAGAAGTACCATAAACAGTTTATTTCCTATGGTATTATTCACAAATAGGTTGGACTCAGAGAGAAAAGGGAGGAAAGTGAATAACATTTAGAAGGTAAAGGTTGGTTAAAGATTTTAGGATGGCATCTGAAGACACAGGTATCAGATCTCAATGAAGCTTGTCACTGTTGTTCCTGTCTTGGATGAAAGTTTCTTCTTCCTGCAACTTTTTAGTATCTTATTTTAAGATATGGAATTGAGCAAAATACAGCAAAGCATCTGCCTGTAATTGAGTTGGAACTGAATCATAGAATCAGAATGGTCTGGGTTGGAAGGAACCTCAAAGCTCATCTCGTTCCAACCCCTCTGCCATGGGCAGGGACACCTCCCACCAGAACAGGTTGTTCCAAGCCCCATCCAGCCTGGCCTGGAACACTGCCAGGGAGGGGGCAGCCACAGCTTCTCTGGGCAACCTGGGCCAGTGTCTCACCACCCTCACAGTAAAGAATTTCTTCCTAATATCTAGTCTAAATCTCCCCTCTCCCAGTTTAAAACCATTACCCCTTCTATCACTACATGCTCTTGTAAAAAGTACCTCTCCAGTTTTGATTCACAAACATACGTTCTGTTTGCACACATAACAGACACAGACACAGAAGCACATCATGTACATGTGAACATCTCACTTCAGTTTTATCACGAGGATGTGTGAAGAGAGCTATTCTCCCATTCTGCCCTGTGTGAACACTGGTGGAGTTGCAGAAAAAGTATCTCTGAGTAAGCCCTGTGGCACAGCCATGCATTAGTGCAGGTAAAAAAACATGGGAACCTTACCTCAAACTCCTGAATTATGGTAGCCAGCTGGGAATATTTAAGGCAGGTTTCATCTAGCAAAGCCAAATTCCTATCAAACTGCATAATGTATGCTGTGTGGTGATTCAGCCTTGATTTTCTGGTGAGAAAAACATCAGCAACTTTCTGGTGTTCCTCCCTAAGGTCACAGAAAGAAAAGAAGCAGCAAATAAATAAATAAATAAATATTAAAGAAGAGCCATACTACTTTCTTACTGTATTAGACCCACAGTGGCTAAGGACATTATGCAGCTAAAGCCTAGGTTAAAAGGCAGGAAAGAGCAGAATGGAGGTGTGGGGCTACATGGCCCATTATAAGCTGTCAGAGCCAGAGTAGTTCAGTCTAGGCCAGGGGCTGCACTGGCTGCTGTAGGTTTAGTCAGCAGGTAATTTCTCTTAGACACTGTTATTCCAGCAGTTTGATAGACTAGGGCCTGGCAGCCTGGCTTAAGTAAGAGGTCTCCTTAACGGAATGAATTTTGGAGCTTTGTCTGTCCTACACATGGTCTTATTCTCTCATGGAAAGACTGCCCGGTGAGAATGTCTGCCTTAGGTGGAGTGCCTCAGCAGGCTGACAGTGTCTGTTTGGCTCAGAGGCCCAGCCTGTGCAGAGCCCTGCCTCGGTGCTGGGAGCAAGGGGTGGCCTTTATCTGAGAGCTACTCAGTTGTCATGTAGATTTCTGTAAGCAGATGACCTTCTTTAGGATCAATTCTGATACCTGCTGTTCCTGCCTCCCATGGCAGGAGTCTCTGACCTTCAGGCCATGAGTGTGAAGCTGCTTGGTGATGACTGTGAACTGACATCAGAGGATAAATGCATGTGAATCAGGCTGCGCTCACACTGACTGACGGGGCCATTTCAGAGTCATGGGCTGTGCATCGTGTGAATGTTTCAGTATTTGGTTTCTTAGCTTCACAGCCTCTACATTTACTTCCTTCCTGCCTGTATGCAAAATCTGCCAAAGTAGTTTGGGTTCTACTCTTTTCACCTCTGCTGGAATCCCACCATCCCTGATAGTGGGGTCAAGGAAACACTGATGAGTTCACCCACCTGCTGCGGAGGGTATGTTAAGACCATCAAACCATGCCATTCCATGCTTACCATTTAAGGACTCTTTCTTCCAGTTCTCTCAGGATGTCTTGGTGTAATTCATAAATTTCAGGGAGTTCACTTAGGCCATGCTTGAGTTCTTCCTGTTCATTTTCATCTTCTTCCCCAAGCACTTTCAAGATAGTTTCATAGAAATCCTGTGAACAACAATACAGAAATTAGGCTAACAGACTTAATGTCTCTTTTCTGAAATTACCACTTCAATTTCTTGACTCCTAAACTATGCTTTCTAGGAATTACAAGATACACCATCAATAGTGTTAGAGTGCGCTCAGTATAGCAGGGAGATCATAACATAGGTTTTCTTCCATCCTTTAGTTCATACACATTTTCAGCTGAATTCCACAATGCTGTCTACCCAAAATTGAACACTTCACCTGACCAAGCCATCAGACCCTTATGCATACAATGAGTTTGGTATCTTTTTATTTACCTTGCCTTTTTTCCCCTGCTTTTCTGGGTGTAGTTGGTCTCATTTTTATAGTATTTCTTATCCAGAAACAGAATTTTTTAAAATGGCGGATGAGATTCTCCTGTCACTTCATTGAGTCCAACAGCTTGACATGAAAAAGCATCAAATTCTACATGTCTTGTGCTAAAATTTGCAACACTTGTCTCCAAATGTGAACTTAAAGAGAGGAAGAAGCTATAAATTTAAGCTATGGAACAAATAATTTTCCCTATGAAACCTAACTGAGAGCTTTTTTCCTCATCTTAGAAATGGTTTCTAAATGGTTTCCTGAATTGGTTTATAAATTATGTGGACACAGGAGTAATTTTTTTTATATTAAGATGTAGCCAGCTCTGGTACATAATAGAGTGTATAGCAAAATCTTTCCCCAGCTTTGACCTGGAAGTAAAGAATAAGGCCTCCATCTGAAGCTGCAGTGATAATTTGTATTAGATCCCAACAGCAGCCAGCAAATATTTTGTGTGCAAAACATTGCTTAAAACCTCCTTCATCCAGAGCTCTCGATGCTGAAATGTTTTCAGGTGAAGGCCTGATTCCAACAGAATGCATCTCTGCTTCAGACTTGTAAAGGAGCCTTTGCTGGCACCTGGCTTCACTCCAGAGACTTCAGCCTCTGTGGTGCCCTGGCCCTTTCCAGGTTCCTACCAGCCACTGCTATTTCCTCTGCCTGCTTCTGGCAGACATATCCTCTCTTCACAGGCAGTGGCTAGAGAACTTCAGGCATTTAAAGCTGCCTGGGCTTTGTGGAAGTCTGAATGCAGACTGTGGCAATGGGGTGCAAGGCAATGCACAACACAAGGCAGGAAAGCTGATGCTGTGCAGAGGTATAACCAACACTTTGGTGCTGAGTGGCATGAGGCAGGTTCTGAACCCAGGGATTCTGGCAGCCTTTGCCATGAGTTAGGGCGCTCTAACTAAATGGTTTGTTTTCGTGACAGTATCTGGTGTTCCAAAGCAGAAGTCTTCATTGAATAGAAATAAAAGGGTGTGATTTCAGCACCTGTTTCTTCAGTATTGCCACAAAATACACATTAATTGAAAAACATTAGTACAGCGTTTGCCCGTGTTTCAGAGAGTTTCAGTGTTTGCCTGAGGATGGTCCTGCAGAACTGTTACAGGTTTAATTCTCCTCCATATTCCCTGTAAGGAAACTCTGTGTGTTCCTCCATTAGGAAGGATGTCCTGGTTCCCAGGCACAGCCCCCAGCCATGAGCAGCCCCCAGTCAGTGGGAGATCCCATCAAGGCAGGGACTCACAGGTGTATCCCACACCACTCATCATGCTCCTTACAAAAGGAGGGAGCTCACTAAGGGTGGAGTTCTTCTTCCTGGGGCTCCTCCTTCCTGGCCTTCTGCTCCTGCTGCTAACCTCAAGGACCAGGGTGAGTAGAACCTTATACACTTTATGTGGGCTGTTGTATCAGTTTTGTTATTTCATTAGATCTGTTTCTACTTCACCCCATGGGGCTTTTACCTTTTTATCCTGATTCCCCTTCTCAACTGGGAAGGAAGCATCGGGTGGTAGAATAACTGCTACAATTTAGCCCAGAATACTGGCTAAATGTAGACATAGGGTTAGGTTGGGCTTCTACTGTTGAATTTCCCATTTCTGCTAGTCAGGTCTTAATGGGCAAAGTATCTGAGTCTCAGTTTTTCTACAAAAAAAAAAAAGGGAACAATTAGAAACCTAAGTGCTTCCTAGTCTGTGATGAGAGCAGAAACCGGGCATTCATATAGAATTGCTTAGAAACTAATTCTGTGAGTGCCTTTTCCAATTTTTTTTTTTTTTTTTTATCCTAATAAGCCATGAATTGCATGGAGTTTTTATTGCACAAGATGAGGAAAAATGGAGTGAGAGTCTAAACCTGAGTAAATAATTGATACAACAGTTAAGTAGAGAGGCCACATGAATTGTGAGGTTTGAAAGCTCCTGATGATTCTTTTTGGTGCAGCAGCTACAGACTAGGAGATTGCAAAACTTCCTTCCTTATAAAAATACTCTGTCCTTATCTGACACCCCCCCCCCCCTTTCTTTTTTTCTGTGTGTGAAAGTAAGGCTAGGGGATTGCAGCATTTTCTCTTATTGCTAGTCAGCCCAGACATGCTTTTTTCCAGTAAGTACCTCAAATCAGGTATTGTTTTTAAATTCAGCATTAAAAATACCTGAATGGAGGCTTAATAGCTGAATATACTTAGATTCACTGACTTTAAAGCCAGGAGGGACCATATGATATGATCTAGCGTGGTCTGGTCAGTAGTCCAGACCACAGGCATTACTAGAACATAGAATTACTAGAAAAACAACCAATTTTGATTTAAGACAGATTCTACCACGTTATGGATATGCTAACTCTGCAACCTGAGACAAAAAACAAGTCCCAAAAGGGGCTTTCGGTGATCTTGAGAAGGGTCAGGTAGCTCATAACCACATACAAAACCCACGCATCTAGTCATAGCAGAGCTGGTTGTATCCCATCAGACTAAGGCCATCACACCAGGAGTTGTTCTTCTAGCAGGTTCGCACTGAGCTCTGCTTCAGCCCAAGATCTAGTGCGAAGGGAAGCTTTAGTGTCTGGCCAGATCCATGCTGTGAATGTATTTTTTCACATGCTAGTCTGCAAACAATGATTTATTATTATTAAGACCAATGGTTTTTCAAAGATATATTAAAAACATTCTCTCTGCTTATAGAAGCCAATTATTCAGAAAAAAATGCAGCTGCTTTAACAAGCATTGAGAAGGTGATTCTGCTGGATGAGTTAATAGAAACAGCAGCTAGGTTTTTCCACTCAGAAACCATTTCCTGGCCTCCTACCCCACTGTATGTGATGTGGCCAAATGTACTGTGAAAGGAAGCGGGGGCCTGATAAGAAGAAACCTCTAAGGTTGTACAGCTCATTGAAAGATACCAAGCTGTTTCTATCTGGCCCTGAACTAGGATGGGATAGGTTGAGTATCTCCCTCTGTCAGGATCTTGTGATCGGGAAACCTATTGCCAGAAAGTCAAATTCTGTTCTCTGAATGTTTAGGGACAATCTTATGAACTTCTCTGGGCTGTACTAGGATTTACCACAGCATTTCTCATGACTCTGGGTTCTATCTAGTTAAGTTTTGTAAGTACATGGAATAATTGAGGAGTCTGAAAGAACTGATTTCCCTGAAACTTGCTAATGTCCAGTAATGAGCAACTCAGAGTGTGTTTCACTGGGGATCCATATTTTGCATTAGATAGTCCACTTTAGTTTGATTAAATCAAGGTAGCTGTATTGATCTCAGCATGCTGGGGATCTGGTTGGTATGACTGGTCCTGCTGAAAGGTTCCATAAGGAGCAGCAGAGCCTCTGGGCAGAGGACTTCAAAATTCCTCTCCCCTTACTGTAGAAACTAACTCCAGGCAAGAGCAGTTTTTAGTCTCCTCAGATTCTTTCCCAGCTTTTCTGTTGTAACATGGTCAACTGCAGTCTACACAGTGGCTCACTATGAACTGGAATGACTGGAGTATCTAATACATACTAGCCAAAAGAAAAGTCACATATACACTGTATTTTTAGCAACTATGACAGATGAAGCATTTGTTTTCTGAAGAGTCACTAGAACTAGGTAAAAAAAAAAAAAAAAAAATCATGATGACAATTTTCTGACTATATCCTGGATAAAACAAGATCATAAACCTTTCTGAAAGAGTATTATTGTGTTTCCTAATTATCTGGGTCTGATTTCCACAACATGTCCTGCTCCAGTACCACAAATAATCCCAATGTTGTGCTATTTCAGCTCCTATTTTTTCTGGTGCATGAGTGAGCCCATCTAACTGTATATTTTAGCCAGCGTACACTCCAGAGGCCTTCCAACCAACTAAGCCAGTCAATCTGTCTTCTTCCTAACACAAAGGAATCTGTAGCCTTTTTTAAGTCCTCAGTCATAGTAATTAATCTAGACTGGGGAAAGGGAAAGAATCCAAAGGGTTCTTTCATCTTATTGTGCCTGGGGAAGTGAATAGTTGTAGTAAGTTCACTACTGTTGTGCTTAAGTAACCTACTATGTTACAGAAATATCATCTTTTCCAAATTAGCATTGAACAGCTCTGTATCTGTCCATTTTCCACCATAGCTAAGCAACAGCATTAACACTCCTTTCCCACAGTGTCTCAGTGGATTTAATTAGTCATTAATTGTCTGCCCCTTTGATTATAATGAATTCTCAGACAAATTATTTCATTCCAGTTGCCTGGATAGCCAGCTTCCTAATGATTAATAAAAAACCTGCAGCGTAACAGTAATCACTATAAAGATCCATTAAAAAAAAATTATGTCGCTATTGAAAATGCTGAGTGCCTGGGAAGTCACTAATCAAATGCAAAGCGCTTTTGCAGTCTCACTAACTCTAATCAGTCATGACACCTGAAGGTCTCCAAGTCTGTCACCCAAGCCCCATGTCTAAACACAGAAGGTACCAAACACTGAGTCCATACAATTCCCTGCTGGGGCAAAACTTGCTCAGAACAGAAGCATGAACTGAAGTTGTTCAGTTCAAGGTCCTGGCATGACAGCCACAGAGCTCAGTTTCATTTTGGGGTATATGAGCCTTCAGATCTCACACCTGTCTTATGCCTGTACCTGTGTTTGTGTGTGCATGTGAAAGCATAACCCAAGCTGGCTAGGTAACATAGAAAGTTAGCAACTGCTCTAAAAATACATTTTTGAAATGTAAAGCTTTTCAGTACATTTTGAGTACTCTTAAATAAGCCCTTTACAGTCATCCAATGGCCAAATCCCTAACATCCCTGAAATAAACCCTACAAATAAGTGAAACAAAGAGGACCAAAAACTACTGCCACAAAGGCTAGTGAGTTTTTCTTTTTTTTTTTTTTCTTTGTGCACATCACTAATACAAGTTGCATCTTTTTCCCCAAGAATGCCTCTGAAGAACTTCTGTTCTCTGCTAGAAATGGGGACTGTAATCTGGAGCCTCTTATAAGGGTGTAAGACAAGGAAGAATGCAGGGTTAGTTTCAATGAGGTCTTATGGTTTACATAGAACACTGCCCAGCTCTCACATGCTTGGCTCCTGGAGTAGAATCTGATATTCTTGTGAGGTGATGAGGCTCACTGTAGAGTTCTGGGATATGAGATGCTTTAGAGATTCAGGCAGTGCCTGCTAATGCTAAAGGAAACAGTGACTACAGGAGAGTTTTGATTAAAAAAAGATTTAGGTACCTGGCTCAGGGCTACAGCAAAGTAGCACAATTTGCCTGGGATGAGCAACCTGGAAACCTTTGTAGCAGGTAGTTATCTCCTGGTAACTCTTTCAAAGGAGTCAGCAATACCAGCAACCAGAGGTTTCTGGTAGACCACTTGGCAAGAAAGTTCTCTGCAGGATTCAACTTCTATATAAAACCTAACATTCTAATCCAAAGGCAAAAGGGGTAGTGAAGTGCTGGGGTCTGAGCCCTGAATTAAGGTTGACATATGGGTGGGCCCCATGGTCCTTCAAAAGGAGGGGATGAGTTTGCCTTCTGGCTTTCCTCCAAGGTGTGGCTGACCTTGCAGGGAAAGCCCTTGGGTAAACAAGCCCCAGGTGCCCTGCATTGGGTAAATGAGTGCCAGGGGTCCTGCTGTGGGCATAAAAGCTGGGACCACTTGCAGGAAGGGTGCAGTGTCTGTCTGTGAGGTGGATGCACTTTGGAGAGTTTCCCTGTTGGGGAAGGACCTCCTGGCTCTTCCTGCACCTGGGCCCCAGTCAGGTTTGGCATTTGCAAACGTGGGCTTTGTGGGGGAACAATATGGGGGTACTTCTATCCTATATGGTCAGCCTATTGACTTGGTTGTCTCCCATTTTTTCTATGGGAGCCTTTGTGTCTTTGTTTATCCCACCTATTATTGGTCGTGCTGTGTCATCCCTGGGGTCGCTGGGTTTGATGTCTGTTATGTGTGATCTGTTTGACTTGTTTGTACCCCCAGCAATCCCCCATATAATGACTTTCCTACATACAATAGAATCTGACTACTGGTTTGTTTTTCTGCTGGCTGTGTCCTTTGCACTAGGCCTAGTAATTGGCAAAACAGGTAGTTGATGGGACAAGAGTTAGTTCTGGGTTTTGCTTCCAGGATTTTGTGAGCAGATGCAGAAACAGGTTGTGTATTAAATCTTTCCAATAATGGGGCTGAATATGCTTTGGAGCACAGCTTCAAAAATCAGTTGTAGCAATCCTGTTTGCATATCAACAGCTATCTTGCAAGATGGATACATCCCATGTGTATTGTAGTCCTTTCTGCATTTCAGCACTACTGCCAGTTAGCCTTTATTAGCCCGAGAACATTTATCCTTGCAGGACCCTAGTGAAAGGAAGGAAAACTAATCTCTTGTCAGATAAACTACTACTTCAGGCAAGTAGTTTACCCAGGAGAAAAAAATGCCTATATATATATTTGCTATGTTGAGTGATTTCTCTTCTTTAACTTCTACTTGAAAATAATCCAGGGTACAGTTTGGATCCAGAATATCTGTTTGCTTTTTCTATGTATAACAAAATAGGCCAAGGTAGATCAATTCATCCAATCGCCTGTGGATCCCTGGGGAACCAGGGACTACTGCAACCAGTCTAGTAGGGGCAGTTAAGAAATGATAGGACTAAAATCAGTCTCTGCCTTCACTGTAGAAAGCTGATGGTTCTGTCACCTACAATAGGCTGAAAGCACTATGTAGATTAGAAAGCTGAGTAGACCGGAGGAGAGAAGGTCAAGGTTTTGACTTAAAGGTGTAGCTGAACAGATAGCTCTATTTGAAAGAATATCTTTTAAAAATGGTCAAGCAACGCTGACCAGTTGCTAGATCTTCTTTTTGGTTTTCTGTTATTTACTCATCTTCTAAAGCAGCGGTATATAAGATTCTAATCCAGTCAGAATGAATTCCTAGTTCTTGTGTATTGACTACAATGGCAGGAGAATAGAATGAGAATTGCGTACACCACCATTATATTGGCTTTGCCAATAGTAATTTATTGTCCTACAGTTTGACCAGCAGTTGCTCTGCAGGTGAGAATGGATGTTCCTTCTCACTGGCTCTCAACACAGTGTTCCGAGCAGCAGGCCTGCATTTGGGCCAGAAACAGTGACTTTCTATTAGAAGATGGTAGTTGTAGAGCAAAACCACACTGTACCAGTTCAAGAGAAATACCTGAAAGAAGTATTCCTGTGATCAAAAAGTGTACATTATACTAGAAGGACCAAATTGCTAGACTCTGTGGCTGGATTAGAAAAGCTCTGCCTGTTGTCTTAGTATGTTCCAGATCTTGGGTGCTGAAGCAAAGTCTCTACCTGCTGTGTTGCATCATCTCACTGGAAGGAAGCTTCTACCTACAATAATGTACAAAGCAGGGAAGAGGTCAACTGCTTCCCAGATTCTGAGTTATCTTCATGATGTTGATAATGAGGGAAAGAAATCTGAACTCAGAAGGAGTCTGCAGTGCCTTGAAGAAGCTAATCACCTGCTGTTCTTGCAGTCACCTGCCAGAGAAACTGTATAAATGTATACCAACCAGAGGTCTGACCTCTAATGCTGTTGGGGCTGAATCAGCTTCCCTGCTTATACCTCTGCTCTGTGTTAAAGAACAGGGAAGGACTGATGGGCGAATAAGTTCACCTAGGATATTTCTACAGTTTTCAAGGAGAATTCTCGCTGGGAAGATATGTGAGTTTCCATTAGGGAACAGAGCTGAGAATGAAAAATAAAAAGGAGTGTACAGAGCAGATGCATTAGTGGAAAACAATGGCCATTTTTCTGCCTTAGTTCCCAAGTGGGAATACTGGCACTTCAGTTGCAGGAATCATGTCTGCACACAGCATATTTACCTTGCTCATGCCACAATTCCCACCTGGCATCCAGACTTCTGTACTTTTCAATAAATAATGGAACATACATGTATCCAAAAATCATTTTGCATGTATATCTAGAATTGTAATTGCTTCCCAAATCAAGCTGATACTTTAATGAACTGATAATATTGGGAAGTAAGCATATTTGACCCTTTGAGTGGGCCAGGGAGGACAGCAGGAAATCTTACTGCAGCCCAGACTTTATACAACTGATGTCTACACTGATTGCACGAAGTGGGGTCGACTTTTACAACCACTTTTACTTCTGAAATGAAGGTGGATTCAACAGGTACTGCATATTGCAGGATCCAAGGCTCTTTTGGATATCCAGGCATTATACCTGAGGGGAAGGTGAAGAGTTCAAAGGAGAAGAGATTTGCTGTATTAAAGCTGAATGCAGGCATGAGATGTAGAGTATGCTGTGAGCAAAGTCTGACCCGTGGGTGGTTCTTATAGATATCTTCATTGTGGCCAGCAGTCCCTTTTCTAATGAGGAATGTGAAAGTGGTGCCCCTGAATTAAAAAGTGGTGTATGTCCTGTAGCAGAGTGAGTGACCCTTGATCTGTACTGAGCAGTCATCTTCCCAAATTTCTCAATACTGAGCTCAGCAGAAACCACTACCAGAGCAGACACAATTAGTCTCTTATCCTGCCATTGCAGGGTACAATCTAGGTAGGAACCCTGACCTCAGCACACACTCACATGCAGTCAAATACACATATTCATCCAAAACACTGCAAATGAGTTGCAGAACTGGCAGGCTGTAGAGTATGCGTTGCAAATACTGTATTGGTGGGGCTTGTTACCAGGCAATTGTCCTGATGCCAAATGTGCTAGTGTGACTTCCCTCCCTTTTAAGAGTGACAGATTATCTGAAAGCTACTTTGGTACAACATTCCCACTGCAGAAGCTCCCTAGCTGATATGTAGCTATTTTCCCACTGCTGATGAAGACAACAATGAATAAATAAATGAGGAAAAAAACCTACCAGCCTACTGTAAGTGAGAGCAGGCTATTCTTTTGTGACAGTGCATCTTTAGGCTTTTGTAAGAGCTTTAGAGGGTCTAACAGCCAGCTAGCTCATCATTTAGCCAGCACATTCCATTCAATAAAGCATTTAATTAGGAAAGTAATGATTTGATTGGTCCAGCAAAACTTTGAACATCAGCCAAGAAATTCACAGTGGTAAAACAGGCTCAGCCAATCATTCACTGCAAGTGTAAATAGTTAGAAAGCTGGAGCTGAGTTTTGTCTAACATGTAATAGTGGCTCCTAAATTAGACATTTGGTTTTTGTTCTTGAGAACATGCTGCCCACCAGAATTCCGAAAGTCAAGTTTAACCAGTGAACCTGACTTCATGATAATCTGCATTTAGGTACTGCTGAGTTAGTGACTTGAGCACTAAGATGATTTTTCTCTTTTTTATTTCCTAAGATGTATTTTGCAGTTAGAAGCCTTGGGATGCCCAGTGCAGAGCTGGATCCCAAGCTGCTGCAAAGGCTGGAGAACCAGCACATGTTATATCTACTCATTTCATCTTCATAGCCATATCTTCAAATGCTGAGCAGGCATAAATCTGGGTCTTGGTGTTTCTAAGAATTGTGGACCGTTGTTATGAGGAAAATGCAAACCAGGTAACAGGATCAATTTTCTTTGAACAGAGGTTTGTGGGCTGGTGTTTTCTCAGTGCAGAGCTGTTCTTTTAGGTACCTCAATTCAGTAAATACCTCAGTAATATTGCCTTCAAAGGGTTTTACACACACAAAAGAAAGGTGATTTTATGTACAGAAGCCAAAGACAAAATAAATGTGAACATGGTACACTATCAAGCAAATGCTTGATCTCATACAGACTGGGATCCTGAGGCAGTCTGAGTCACACTGTTTGATTGGTGTGCATCTAGTAAAGTCATTTGAAACAGACTGGCTGAAGGGAAGCAAATAAATCAGACTCTTGGTGCTCAAAGGTGATGTGTCAAAAATGAGGCTGAGATAGCAACCTGCAGCATTTTTGTTCAGGAGCAAGCACCAAGATGACAAGTGCAGCCTGCATTACTGGGGAAGAAAAGTAGGACAAAGTTTGACGATTACATGATCTTGAAGGAAATGCAAAGACTAATCAACTTTGAAAAACTAAATTGTTAGTACCAAGAGATGAGAGACTTGGACTGAAAGGCCCTGCCAGTCCTATCTGATCAGTCCAGAATGAGTTCTTAACTCCCTGCTCCAGAGAACTGCATTACCTTCAAGTAGGGCAAATAACAGCTAACCCTTTAGATTATTATCACTACTACCATACCAACTGATACTGAGTTTGTGAGCTAACACAATGTTTCCACTCTTTCAGTTCAATAGCAGAGTGGGTGTATGGAAATGCCATCATTTTGGCAATCAGTCAACTTATTAAAGTCTCCACTGAAAGGCCAAACAGATTCTGTTATGCTGAATGAATAGCAGCTCCAGCCAAGCCTGGAAATGAGATGGGAAACTGCTCCTGCTGCAGGCTTAAGGAAAGCCTTTTTTTTCCTTTCTGAAAGCAGCTAGGGTGTGGTTTAGTTCCTTGCCTTTCTTACCAACATGGGTTTATATAAGAAGATTAGACTTGAAGATGAGCATTTAGAAACTATTTTCTTTAGAAAGTTGGTGATGGGCAACAGACAGAAATGTTTGCCTGAGCTGAGATACACTGTAGAGGAAGCCTCTGGTCCTAACTGGCCATGAATGGCGTGTTGTACCTTGAGGGCAGTTTGGTGACTCTGTGGTCACTAGTGGTTGCTTGTGACATCTGCCAGTGGGACCTGTGCCAACGAGTGCACAGTGAAGCACAATTTTTTACTGATGTGACTATTTGTAATGCTATTTTGTACTTGGTGACTACCTGTGCCACAGTGTGGATATCCAGGCCACGGTGGGTATTATTGATACTGCATTATCAGAAAAAAAGAAGCTTAAAAGGAAGCAGAGTGAATCCATCCAAGTCAAATCCCCACACTTCATAGCTCTACTCCTATCTGTCTCTTTCTGAAGAGGGGGTTCACTCCTGTTTATCACCATGTCCTTCTCTGCACTAGGCTTATTCTACATCTTACACCAGTCTCAAGAGTGCCAGCAAGCACTGCTGGCCAACACTTTTCTCTGTGAATGACTGTAGAGGTTCTGAGGTTAAGTAGCAAGAGCAGATTAGTGGTAGACATACTCCTTTGCAATGATTTGCAGTAAGGCATTCACCTCAGTCCCTTCAATGCTTTTATGTTTTCTAAATTGCAGCTAAGTAAAAGGGCAATTAGGTTTCAGTGATTAAAATTATTTGCTTACCATATGTAACAGCTGGAGCATCTCCACGTATCTGGGGAAAGAAACACTTTTATTAGTTGCTGTCAAACCAGTGCTGAAGGATGGATTGCATAGCTTCAGTTGTAGGAGAGCAACAGATAGGTTGTAACAATGAACTCACATTTTTTCTGAAGACACCAGCTCCTGGGCAATGAGGTAAGCTCTAGACTGGCCTTCTTTCTGTCAACAGCAAAAAACAGAGACAATTAAGAGATGTCTCATTTCAAGAAGTAAAGCAGTATTAGAGAGCACTTTGAATTGACATATTCCTTCAGTAAAAACAGTGACCAGGCTTTTATTCTTTGTTGTTCAGTCTCTGGCATCCTGGAGTTCTTTCCATGACAGGGTATTTCCGCAATTCAAATTTGAGTAATACCGTAAATGTAATAGCTGCTAAGACAGTTGTCAGGTTTAAAAAATGTGTTCTTTATTGAAGAAGGAGAAAAATTTTCTGTTGATTTTTTTTTTTCTTTTTACAAGTCCAAAATTCATCAGAGAAGCAGAAAGTGCTTAGCTTTGAACAGGCTAGCTTCATGGCTGTTGAGGCTCATACCATGTGTTTAGTACTCTTGATTGCCCATTTTGTGTCTCTACCTCTTGGAGATCACTATGTGCTTCCCCTGGTTGTCCCAGCTGCTGTAGGAACACAATAGAGGCACTGAGTTTTCTATTCTCTCACTTTCTCTACACAGGCATAGTGGAGCAAATGAGAAGGGGCATGTTTCTTTCTGGGTCACCTGGCCCAATGCTGGCTGCCCAATACATCCTCTGTGGACAAGCTTGGCTCCGCAGTGCCAAGAAGCAGAGTGCATTTCCCCAGCAGGCCAGGCCTCCTTTCCCTTTGCATACACACATTGTCACACTCTGTAATGCCTCTTATGATTAATATGTCTTAGCCAAGATTCAAAACACAAGGACCCCAGTGTCACATGGCCTTTTCTAGGGCAAGTTTGAGACAGTGTCTCTAGGCGTTGCCTGTCTTGTGTTATTTAATTACTGTTTGTTTAACCAGGAAATGAACTCTGAGACTGACGACAGTGCCCCGAGACAGACTTCTGAGAATAGGGGATAGAGGGGGTGCAGGTCCCTCAAGCATGAAGTTTCTGAAACAAAGTCAAGTGATTATTATACCACCACCAAGCTGCCACCTTTTTAAGTAATCTACTTACCTGTAGCAGGATTCCCTCCTCTGTGTGGTAGTGATCCCATTAATGTAGGGATGAGGTCTCCACAGTCATTTATATACCCTGGCTTTGTTCTGAGCAATGCCAAGGTATCTGACATGGGCCCTAACAGGCCGTGCTTTGATGAGATGGTACTTCAGTGACAGTGCCAGTCAATCCCCTCTGAGCTCAACGCCAACTCTCAGTTGTGCTGACCCAGCTGTTTGCAGGACCTTGATCAGAACCAGACTGGTCTCCTGATCCAGCTTAAAAAATGGTGGCACTGGGGATGAATCCATGGGGCTGGAGCAGGGTTGTATGGCCTAAGAGCAGCACAAGTAGGTCACAGAACAGTCCACTAAAACTGAAGCATTAGTACTGTGCAAGCTATTCATCTGGAGTACTTGGGGAGTAACCCTTTGCATTTCAAAAGCAGGGTAACTAGTCAAGACATAGAAGCAGAAGCTCCATTCTTGAGTGCACCACTGGCTTGCCATCCTGACACAGACAAACTGCATCTCTTTGTGCGTTTTTCTATGTGTGTGTCTTATTGAAATGAGATTCCTCAGGGTAGGTGCATTGTAGCTGGATGGTACCCAGGACAGGAGCACTACTGTGACAATCAGAGACTGACAGCAGTTTGCAAGCTTCAGCCTCTGAACTGAGAAATTTCATAATGCCCCTTTTGTAATTATGAAATATGTAGCAGTTCACAGTGATGTCACAGTGGTGTCAAGAGCAAACTGAGGCATTACAAGAACAAGTGACTTTTTCAGGCTGTCTCTGTGAATCAGTGAGAGAGAGGGAAAAATAGTTCACATCTCCTGTCTCCCAGGCCCCTTCCTTGAGAAGCTAGACTGTAGCTCTCCTGGGTAATCTGTGTAATTACATAAATTAAGAGCTGTCCCTTGAAAGGAGTCTGAATTAAGTGCTTCCTCGAGGCACACAAATCCATCATCCCCAACTCCAACATGTTTCAGTTTTGTGTGTGTGTTAATATATGAAGGTTAAAGGTCTGCAAAACAGAATGATTAGTGGAGTCAAAACCAAGCCCACCCAGCGGAAATGGGTAAGGAGCAGCAAAGGCAGTTTTGTGTACTGCTGCCATGAGACAGTAGCTGCCCTGCTTGTTATGAGGATCATTTCTGCGTGAAGTTCCTCTTCATGCCCCGATCCCCAGCACACCACCATATAATGGTAATGAGTCTGGCTAGGATTAGATATATTAAACCTAAAGTCCTAAATGACTAGTCAGAATGCTTTGGGTTTTCATTGTCATAAAATCCAGTCACATCTGGTCTGAATTCCCTTTTATGCCATTTTGCTCTGGTTTCATGCTATTTGCCTTGCTACAGATTTTCATATTTTGCCACCAGGGTAAGATCACATCTCTCGTATGCTCACTGTATACAGTTCCTTGTAAAATATTGCTGGTTTTAGACTAAACTTGACAGTATTTGCGTACATATTGGTTTACTTTTAGATTTCCCATACAGTTAACTGGCAGACAGATCTGTGTTCTGGATGAGAAGTCTTTCTTTGCCCCAGCTATGGCTTTATTACTCGTGCTAGGTTTTGTATTAGTTTATTTCCTGAGTGCTTTATAGACTATAATTCTTATAGATATTCACACAGATTAATGCCATTCTCATTATTCTTCTGACAGTCCCTTCAGTTCTTCAGATCAAACTCCCTCCTGTGTTTACAGAAAGGTTTAAGAGTGTTTTTAATTGTTCCTTTGCCTAGTGACTTAATGTAGGCTTTGCTATATGTCATTCCTAACTGTAACAGAGTTCTTTAAAATAGCTGATGTTACAATACTCCACACTCCATTTACCCAGCCACTGCTTTCTCCTTCCAAAGGCACCCTGTAAAGGAAGACTCAGCCTCTTATCACTGTGGTGCAAACTGTGCAATTGATCACAGTCTAAATGCCTTCCACTGACTGTTGGGGTTATTTTTAAGCCTGTAACTTTGTTCAGTGTAACTTTAGCATGTGTGTGACAGTCTGGATCAGGCAGTGTGACAAAATTAGCTCTTGAAGCCCAGTCCAAGGCAACACCTTTTACAGTGTTGTTACAGGACCATCTACATGGCTCTCTGCAAAATGCTGGAAAAATGAGTTCTTAAATTGGTAGATGGGTTCTTGCCCCTTACCCATCCCCACAGAACCCAAAACCCGTGCTTTATCTCCATGTATTTCTTCAGAAAAATTTCACACCACTGCAGGGGCTCTGCTGTGTCTCCTTGCTATGGTTTGTCCCACAGGTGTTTGCTCCTCCCCAAGCTGATCCTACTTCCCCAAGTAAAGTTGTTAATGTAGTGATAGGAAGGCAGGTGCATTCCTGATACTATTGTCTCAGGGAATCCCTTAAAGGACTTTATGCTCTTTCAGTGGGGTTCGACATCTTGAACTTGAAGCATTTGCCTCGTGAGTGAATATTCAGAGGTAGGAGATAAAGTCCTTATTTTATTTGATACAAGTTTTTGGTTCCTAACTGGAATCCCTAATTCCATTTCTTTTCTGTCCTGTAGGCAGCTCAGGTCCATCATATAACCTTCAGAGCCCAGTACAGAAAAGCCATGTGTCATCTTCTGATAAATTGGGTGGGATTTAATGAAATGAACACATATAAAAGACACATGAATGAGAGATGGCCCAGGAGCTCTTCTAAATTAGCTTAGCAGGAGGAAAAAAAAAGAATGAATCTACATCAGTACTGTAAGAGTGAAGGGCATTGCTTTTCATAATAATGAAGTAGAATCACAAAGGTTAAGAAAACTTACAGCATTCCCTACCTCTGAGTTCTCAAGGTTGTTACATATGCCAACAGACTGAAGAGAAGGAAATAAAGCGCTTATTTAACCAGAAAGAATGAATTTTCACTGTTAGTCTTATACAGAAGAATCAAAAAAAAAAAACCCCATCAGGTGACTTCTGATGCCAAATGCTCAGCTTCTCAGGGTCTGAGGTACTCCCAGTATAAGCCTCCTGTTTTACATTTTTATACCTGCACCATTGCAAATAGGTTTTTAGTAATAAAAAATCCTGTAACACAACAGAGATGAAAGCTCCTCTTTGTTTGCTCTTTAAAATAAAGCTGATAATGTAAAAAAATACCTCAACATATATTATTGGCTATGATTCAAATTGTTTACAGAACAAGGGTTCTAGCAGGCTCCAAAAATTTCTCCACACTTGTGTGGGTCTGGTCCCCAAGAGAGCAGAGATTCAAAGGAGATGAACTGTTGAAACAATACCAGGAAATGTGTGTACAAAGCTAATTTTAAAAATTTTATTTAATTATAAAAATGAGCCTTAAAAAGAAACATCAGGAAAAAATTCTGCTGCAAACTGGAAGTCTTGAGATTCTCCAGCAAGCAGGCTAGGAGAAAACAGGTGAAAAAACCCAAAGCATGCCGCATGCATTTTGGAATTCATTTGTGATAGTGAAAGACAGCAGGTAGAATCCAGCTCAGTGCAAATGAAAATTATATATCTGGACACAGGGAGGAGATTTTGTCATCTAGGCTGTTTCATGCCTTTATTTAAACTATGTTTCCCTGAGGAGGAGAAAAACAAAAATCAAACTAACAAACCCCAGAAGGTTCCTTTTGTGTGTGTGCGTACATGTTTTTTTTTTTAAAATCCAAAATCAGCTCTTAGTAGGCCAGTGCCAAACAGTTGTTTTAACAAGATTAACACATTTCTAAATCCATGGTACTATTTTTGGCATCCAGACCAACACATCTCTGCCAATTCTCCCCAAGTGACAGTGCTTCTGAAGTCTTTCATGTTGTACAGCCACTCTGTGCTGTCCTGAGGATTTTGCTCCAAGGGATACATCACTTTACTGGGGAGCTGGACAAGTTCTTTGCACTTTGTCATAATAGAGACAGGTTTTGACAGGGCAGCTAATGTTCCCATGGCACCCAGAAGATTTGCGTCAGAAGAAAATAAAAGGAGGCAGAAGCAGTAGGGTAGGAAAGAGTCCTCTGTCAGTCCTCTGTAAAGACACTAGTGCTTTCTGAGACAAGGGCTGTGGACAGATGGAATGTATCCTGTTCACTCTTAATTACAGTGAACTGGAAGCCCTTGTCTCTGACAGAGAATCTGCAGCATGGGCTGCATGAGGCCTTGGAAGATTCCCGTTATCACTGTTATTCTGTGGCTGGCCTGGGCGAAAGATGACAGATGTGGTGCATCCTTCATGTCAGCTGACTGTTTTCCCTAGGCAATTGGGTCTTCCCTGGCCATCTTTTGATAATTGCTTCACACAGCCTGCAGCAGTGATGCTGAGGATGTTAGAGTGGCAAGACAGTCCTGATGCCTCTGACTTCCCAGATCCTTTAACAGAGTGCGTCCTGGGGACAGCTGGGACACACAGGGTCTGACAGGATATTTGATAGGATGGTTGCCAGGACCCCCTTAGTCTGCCCAAAGTGATGCCTGCCCTAGGGAGGCTACAAGAGCAATGACACTCAAATGTGTCTCAGTGCCACTTCTCATCTCTAGATCTTTTCTTGGTCCCACATACAAGCAGAGCCCCCTGACTTGGCTTACTAAGCAAATGGCTTATCCAGGGATGAAATAAATGGTGCTCCAACCTCTTTTAGTCTCTAAGTAAAACCCAGTAGACTGCAGAGTGCCTAATCTTCTACAGCCAGAATTCTAAAAGGCTACTGTCTACTTTCTTGGCCTGCTTCTTGGCAGGGTAAATAGCTATGTGCACTAATTCAACAGCCAGCTTGGAAATAAGGCCTGTACTCAGATGAAGCTGTTTTAGGACAGCTCCCCAAGAGCTGATGGAAGTCAGGTCCTGTGTACTGTGACCCTTGCTGACAATTAGCTTGGGAAGCAAAGGCCAACCAACCAGACTTGTTCGGATGTTCTCTATAAGGCATGTGCAGACATTTAGTTTGTGTTTACTGGAAGGAGGGGGAGGGCTACCTCCAGTTAGATTCTGAAGCATGTGCTTGTTCTCTAGGTGCTGCTTTCTTCTGTGACAACTACACAGTGAGGTTACACCAGCACAACAGAACAATTAAAATGCATGAGATGCAATAAGGGAGGCATTTAGAAAACCATCATTTCCTAGTGTCTCGAGTAAAACCCTACAAAAAAGGCAATAAAATTGTTTTTTAGCAGCCTTGAATTTGCTTCCAAATGCATAGTAATTGCATGCATTTCCCTTGTGAACTCAAGTCACAATTTTGTTGTCAACTCTCCACTGGCATCACAACTAAGAGATGCTGGGAAACTTGACCAGCTTAGATAATACACTAGTGTATGCTCTGTAAATGCTTATGGTTTTTCAGATAACTAACAGAACCGAAAGGAAAAATATTTATCATTTAACAGGAGATGTCAGAAATTTAAAGGCTTTTCCCTTTCCAAAATAGTGTGAAAACAACCAACAAAAAAAATTTCATGAATCTCAGAGGGAAAAAAAAAAAGGTAAGATTGCTTGCAACTGTTTCCTGTCAGCAAACCACAGTCTTTTCCACTGGTACCAAAGGCAGCTCAGCCTGCCCCTGCAGGGTAGACCTAAAAGTGATACAGCATACAGGGACGTCAAAGGAAGCTATTCTCCCTCAGATACTAGCGCAACAGCAATTTCATTTGCCCTTTGCTGTCATTCCGTTTGCAGTTCCTTTTCTGTTTCTCAAGAACTGGTGTCCTGGGGGAAAATTTTGCTCCACTCTCTCTACACCCGACCCTAAACAAAGCTTCACATTCTGGAAATGCCTGAAGAGATCTGATTTTCCTACATCAATGTAATTATATTCCTCCTTGACAGAGCTGACCCTTACTCAGCCATCATTTGGTTTTGGAAGGGCATCTGCACAGGCTTTTGCAGGCTCTGACACATGCCCATAACCAAACACGCACAAGCCATCTACAATGAGGAAGCCACATAGCTGTGCTGACACTGAGAGACCAGGCCAAAATGAGTGGCAGAGAGAGGTGTAGGAAACCAGGATTTGCTGTCTTCCTGAGCAGCCTTAGTTCCTGGGATTCAATTTGGAAGACTTCAGACGAAGACATGCAGTTGTTACATGCATACCAACTGGGCTATGCAGTGGATGCTGGTACTCAAGAGAGAAAATGCTAGATTGTTAGGCTCATATTAGGTTTTAAGAACATAGGAAAAAAAAAAGATCTGTGAAAAACAAAGATAAATTTATGCCTAAACCAGCTCAATGCCATTTCTTTAACAACTGCACTGTTAGTCAGCTTACTGGAGATTACAACAGCCTTGTATGGTCTTAAGCTGTGGTCAAATTTCCCTGGTCTTCTCCATAATTTGTTGAAGAGCTGTTTTATTCATCAGAAGTCAGTAAAATAAATCCTACATGAGTGCATTTTCCCATGATGAGAGAATTTTGAGATGGCAGAGACCTATTAGACTCCATCTCCCAGCCAATGCAGAACTGGTCCAAATAATGTATTTGTCATTGTTTTATTCCATGTAGTTTTAAAATTCTCAAGATTACAACTAAACCCTTCTTCAAAGTGAGACATTTTTCCTGACATTCAAGTTGGGCCTTTCCTGCTGGCTATGTTTCCTCCACTGTCCATCTTAGGACTGCAGGCTTTTGGCTTTGCCACATGCTATAGGGGTAAATTGTTGCTAGTGTGGTGGGGGAGTAAAGGATTGATGGCTCTGACATTTCTAAATGAGCACCAGGCAAAGAGCAGAGAGACTTGAGAATCCAGGTTCTTCAGCAAATTGTTTCTCCCTCTCCAGGTTTCACACATTGCCCATTTTCAGCTCTTTTACCTTGTTGAGGAGGTTGGGATCACCCGTGCTGCTCTCATCATCTTCTGAACTCTTCTGGTCCTCATCTGATGTGATGAGCTCCATCGGTATCACAGAGACTGGGCATACCTTATAGGGCTCGGTGTAGGCACTGCAGAGATAAAGAACAGACTAGCTCACTGGTGTTATTCCAAAACATTCACTATTGCTCTAGATGTAACAAATCCACACACTGCCCAGGGAAAACCAGTCAGGTGGCAGGGAATCCCTGCAGACCTGCTAGGCTTGGAAAGCAAGATTTCTCAAGCTTTGTTTTTTTGCAGCCGGGTTCAACAGCAAGCATTTAGGCAAGTAGAAGGATCTAAAAGGAGCAGTGGGAACCTAACTGAACTTGTTCAAGTTTCCCCAAAGGATCAATGTTCTGGCTCAGTTTGGAGCAAAAAGTTCATACTTAGTTGCAACCAGAACTGCTTTGCTGCTCCCTAGTCAACCCCTCAAAATGGATGTAATAAAATTATGCTAACATCTCAGTGCTCATTAAAAATGGAAGTTAGATATTGTAACAATGGGTTTTCTGGGAAAAAATCAGAAGAATGAGAAAAGTGTAACTGTAATACCAATGGCATCAGTTAAAACATAAGGTACTCAGATCCCATAATCCTTGAGTTGTTTCAAGGGAATCTGAATTTAGCTCCAGAAACCCAGAGAAAGCTCATTAAAAGCACTGCTAAATAAACTTACTGCAAGTAATAATCTTTAATGCAATGGAAGATGCTAATAAAAGCGTGGGTGTGGAGAGTAAGGGGAGAAATAGTCCCAGAGTTGGTAGTATCTCAATAGATATGGTAATCCCCAACTAATTCTCTTCCCTGTAGCAATGATATGGCTGAATGAGAGCAGACTGCAGATACATTATCTGCTGCTCCTCCAGCAATTGTCTGTAATAATTCCAAGAGTTAGCCAGCACAACAAAGGAAGCAATGAGACTTCTGGGACAGTCTAACCTTAAATTGACTGAATAAATGCAGGAGGAGGCAGTGCAACAAAAGTATTTCATTTAGCACCAGTTACATTATAATTAGCAGAGCTGCTGTGATAGGTACAGAGTAAGGGGAAGCTGTATAGATGCACTCTACTAGTTATCTATGTACCTTCAGCTGTGAACATATATTGATACATCTGCAAAAAGGTGTTCTAGAGTCTACAGATTCTCTGGTTATCCTGCCCCTATAGTGATGTTTACATTTGACCTCAAAGAAAAAGGATCTGTGGACTGAGCAGAGAATGAAACCATCAAGAAGAGGGAAGCTGAACTGATCATTTTAATAGCACTACCTCCTTTGTCAATAAAGTCAATACACAAGTCTCTACTGCCTATGGTCCCTCCATAGCACAGGCTGGGGCAAGTCCAAGTACAGATGGTATGTGCATGGGAGGTGAAGGAGCACTGTGGAGATACAGAATGGATGTGAGAGCTCACAGAGTATGATTCACAGACTCACAAATACTGTCTTTTGTCTAGCTTGAATGTGTAATTCTC
Source organism: Podargus strigoides (assembly GCA_028020825.1). NCBI lineage: Eukaryota > Metazoa > Chordata > Aves > Caprimulgiformes > Podargidae > Podargus > Podargus strigoides. The sequence continues at coordinate 124,216 of CM051629.1, read as the reverse complement.
AAAGAGATACTTGCTATTCTTTTAATTCCACACCTATCTTTTGAATGACCTGGCAAATTCTACCCCATTCCTCAGCAATGATCGCATCAATTCTTTAGGATTTTTAGGACTTAGTCAGCATTAGTGAGATTAGAAGATGCTAATACAAGTCTGGAATTTGTAAGAGTTTAACTGGGGGATTTAACAGTAGCAAAAATACCCAGCCAAGGTTATTGTAATAAAGGTCTAGGAAGACCAGGTACTTTTGTTTGCCTAACAGCACAAATGCTCTTGGCTATATGCTCATCTCTTGGCTACACACACAAGTGATGTCTTGTTTCCTCCTTTAGAGTCACCAACTGCTACCAAAAATAAATAAAGAAATAAAGCTGTGTCGTAGAAATCTAAACTTAAGGCCTGTCACTTCGACTAGGTGATAAGTCCTCTGTACCTGTAAAGATCAGATTGCCTGCAGTTTGCTTTTAATGAATCTGTACAAAAAGTGATGTATCCTACAGAAAGACTCATATCACCTGCCTTCTGCTTCATGGTCTATGCTCCAGCAGTGATCATGAGGGGAGATGCGGAGTGTTCTTTCCTGTAAGGTATTTATATTAATGTATCTCTGGAGCTCTCAGTTATGCTTTATGATACCTGTGAAGTATCCATTCTTTTCATCAAGTGGCTCTTTATACATCTAAAATGCAGCTGGTGAGGGTGTCAAGATGTGCTGGCCATGTCCCTTCAAACGGCAGTGCAGAGGATCCATCACAGTGTCTGTAAGGTATGATCATGTGTGGTGGGACAGACTTACCACGTATTTCTACCTTGCAACTTTCTGCTTGGACAGTGTAAGAGTTCTAGAAATGTGTGGTCAGTCAAGAGCAATTCAGCTTCTCCCTGAAGCAGTGAGCATTTGTGTAGGGTTCACATGTTGTGCAGTTCCAGTGCCACAGTGATTCCCCCCTGTGTTAATCATATGAGAGGGAGTAGGCCAGTGGGAGACTCCTGTGACTGGACCCATCTCCAGGGAAAAGCAGATTCCCCCATCCCGGTTCCTGAGCACCTCCTTCATTCTCATGTGCCTCTTCAGGGACCGGGGACTTCTTCTAAAATTGGATTTCAGTATTCCAAAATGCAGTTTCTGGAGAAAGAGACTGGGTGGCTTATCATTAATCACAGGAGTGTAACACACTGTCACCAGCCAGCCTGAGTTAGCTTCTCTGGAATAAACTGCTTTCTTTTGAAAGTAGGTTTCAAAATACTTTTCAGTCTAAAGAGTGGTATGAACAAGTGCAGCACTTAAGGAACCTCTGCTGTGTTCATACCTGAACTCATAATTTGTCTTCAAAAGGTATACACAGGATGATCCAAGCTAATAATACTCAGATGTCAGGCAAAGGATACCTTGCTTAATGATTTCCAGAAACAGTCCAGGGTGTGCTCAGGTTTTAACCATTCTGGTAGCATTCAGTTAATGACAACTGGATTACCTTCCTGCCACCTCCCTGTTGTCTTTCACTCTACATCCCTAGTCAGTGCCAGGACAGAGAGAAAAGAATATTTGATGCTCTCTTTAATAGGATTTGGGGGGGGGGGGGGAGGGGGCAGAAAAAATGGACAGAACCTTATTTTCTAGAGATCCTACTAATTTCTTGTCTTTACATCTGTTGCAAACTGCAAATTAGATGATGCAACTTAATTACTGTCAACATACTTGAAGGGCCAAAGAGCCCACTGATTTATTTCCTGAAAATGTCTTACGGTTTCAAAAGTGCCTGCAAGTAAAGATCAAAGCAGTATTTGGTCCAAAATGTCACCAGAGGATGAAGAAAGCAGTAAAAGAGGATAGAAAGCACATCCTTGGTCCCATTCCTATATCAGAACTACTGTTATGAAAAGGTGATTATGCCAGTAACTATCAACACATGGCTCACCATATTCACTGTTTCCATATAGTGGGACTAGGAAGTAAGTGAACTCTGGGTTTCTGGGGTAAATGCTGACTTCTGCTCTGCCTTTTGTGGGGGACCTAATATCTTTTTGTCTAGGATGTTTCATCCATTGATTAGCAAAACCATGGTTTTGGATTGCTAAAAAACAATTCTTTCAATTCTTTGCTACAGAGAGGCAGTCATGTTGTGTTCAGTTAGGCTGAGATCCACCAAAGCTCTGAAATGAATGTCAGTTATGACACTAAATATTCTTCTGTGTGTATTGGTGATTGCACTGGCAATTATTTGCCCTGAGTCAGCAAAGCAGGTTTGTAGGAACTGCCTAGGAAGGTACAGTTATTCTCTCTCCATGGGGAACATCCTCTAGAAGTATAACCTCCCTGAAGCCAACTGAGTGGTGATGAGCTTGACATGTCAACTGAGAATCAGATATGCTCAGTTTACAAATTACTAGTAAATTGCTGCCATAACCTTCCCACCCACAGATCCCAGCCTGTGCCCATTATGACTCCTCTGTCACAGGGATCTTAGCTCGTAACTGGATATAATGTACTGGATGCAAGAGAGAGACTAGAATCTCACCTAGACACAGCTGGGTTATGCAAAGGCCACTGATATAAAATCTCCTCCTGCCAGTGGGGAGGGGAAAAAACCAATCAACCAACCAAAAGCCCCTCAAAACCCCTCTATTATTGGACAAAATGGATCAAATGCAACTTTTTTCTCTGTGCTGTATCTCTATTCCTGGCTTTATTTCAAGTCACGTGCCCAGCAGTTACTAGCTCAAACTCTGTCCTTCTCAGACAGTGATGTCCTTATTACAAAAAATTAAAATCATATGAAGTCAATGCAGTGATGGTAATTGGGAGAGGCTCAATGACCCTGTTTTATTAAAACTGATTATTTATTTTCCTGTATCCATTTGTAAATTATTTTTTTAATTCACTCTGCAAAAGTAAGGCTCATAACTGAAGAAAATTGAAGTCTAAAAGCATTTAAAGCCAATAAAAGGAAATGCCTATTAGTGCAGCATGTGTTTAGCCAGTCAGTTACCTGTTATGGCAGATCATCAAGGCAAGTATTGCAGCTAAAGTCTGAAAAGGGCAGGAAAGACACGATGTCTGCTAATAACATACATAGCCTGACAAGGCAAGGTAACACGGGGATAATCACATTTCACACTCTGAGGCAATAAGCTGTTTGCCTGCCAAGACCAGAAAGGTGTTCTTCCTCATGCCACAAACATTTCAATTTGAATTTTGCTCTTTCTTGCCTTGGTGTGGTGTAGGATATAGGACAGGGGGAGAGGATTTTTGGTCTGCTGCATAAGGCTTTTGCTCTGTTCTGAACAACTTTAGGGACAAAACTCTCCCACTTTCAACTGCTGGTCCAGGAGGTGCCCATGGAACAATAGTTTTGGTGCAGGTCTAGTTCTGAAGGGGAGTGCAGACAGGGGGGAGCACACAGGGGTTTGAGCTCCATCTCAGGGAATGTCCTCTGGCCCAACCTAGGGCAGTATAAGTAGAGAAGGGACAGGAGAAATCCTGAGAGTGAGGTATCACTAGCCATGCCCCAGATGTGCTGGATGGATGGGCTGCTCTTGCTTTGAGGTACCTGCACAGCCAATCCATGTTTCAGGCTCAGACACACGTACCCTGGGGTGCACTGCTGTCTGCAAGCACCATTCCCCTCCCCCATTCTGTGACTTTAAACCACTAGAAAAAACAATGCAACAGTAAAAGCTGGACATGCCTGAAAACAAAACAGAGTGTCCTTGGGCATAGGAGAAATGGCACACCCGCCCCCTGCTCTCCCAGGCTCACTGGAGAAACAGTAAGCTGTGGCAGCCTCAGCTTGCGCTCAGCCTGGCCCTCTGGCCCTTGTCCTGCATTTCCTGTAAACAGGGAACACTTCTTCCCCAGAGATGACCTGGCAATGAACTAGTGAGGGCTGACGCTCAGCGTCACCGCACCCAACGCCCCACCATGCCAGAAGGTACAATGTGGCGGCTGATAATACATAATAGGTTATTAAAGGCAGCTCTGCCCTTTATAGACTTCTTTGAGCACATTATTTACATTGCAAGTCAGTCACCGCAGAGCTTTTACTTTCATTAAATCATTAGCTTCACAGGCACCCTGAACTTTTCTACCCAACAGTGCCAGCAGAGGTTTTCCTTAAGGCATCAGCACAGCTGTTCTTACAGTTCTCTTTTTCTTGTTTCCCGTGCTTAATCACAGCTGTGTTGTTCTCCAGCACCCCATCTCTGGTAACCTTTTGCTATTTTGAATCCTTGCAGTGCTTGGAAGCCTGAATTGAGAAGGGCAAAATGAAGACCCGAGCGCTTTGCAGTGACAAAAGGCTCTGTTTTGTGCTGTGAAACTCTTTTTCCTTCTCAGACTGTGCAGACCATACATCTGCATCATGTTGAAACTTTCTATGCTGCACATCTGTCAAGGGACAGAGGATAACAAGGAAAATATCCACAAATTACCAGGATGGGTTTCAAGTGATTTGCTGAGCAACCCTTACTCACAGCACAAATGGCCTCTGACAGTGAAACCACTCAGCACTTTTGCCCGATTCTCCTCTGTAAAATTACTTATTTAGTGACAGTCTGACTTTGGATAAAGTGGTGTAAAACTGGGAGGAATTCACCCTGACTTTAGTGGAGTCACTTTATATGTATACTTGTGATCTTCAAGGAGAGTAAGACCCTCTGATGTCATCCTGAACCCTCTGTAAGACTTATCCCTCTCATAAATTAGTGACAGAATAAGCCATCCACCTAGAACTGCACTAGTAAGAAGGAAAAGATATCTCCTATAAGAAGTGACCTTCAGCTAGTCACCTGATGGTCATCTCAGAGAATGAGAAGTACACCTCTATGGGGAGACCACTATTTGGGAAGCAAAGCTGAAACCCCTGCCCTACTACAAATTCTTTGTTATTTTCTTTGGCATGTTTCTTAACTTCTTTGTGCTTTGGCTGTCATTTGTGTAAAGTGGTTAATCCCAGAGCAATGTCATGTTTAAAATACCAGGAAGACTGAAGGCTTTGGTACAATTAGTATTCCTAAAACCTTTTAGATAACAGAGAAAAATGATACTTCCAAAGCAGGTAGTGACAGTTTTCAGTTCTTTTCTTTCTTATAAAAGAGCAGATTTTTTTCTTAACTTAGGAGAAGTAGCAGTAACACACCACTACTATTTCACAAAGTCTGAATGTCCTATGATACTCAGACAATATATTAATTTCTTGCAAGTACTGACTTGCTTAGAAGTGAAGTTAGAAACACCTTGCATGATGAGTCCAAATAAAAGAATTATCTCTAAGCATTGTTACAGCATTACTGATTTCAATTTCATTCATGCAGAAGTGGAACAATGATTTGTTATGCATAGAAGGGAATAAGGGCAAAACACGGAATTTCAAAAGTTATATTAGAAACAGTAGGACACCCGGGATTTGTAACTGCCATTTCCAAAGTGGAAATGACACCTGTAATGTACGGCTTTAAGGCATCCCTTTCAATGCCATAACCACATTAGTCTTTCAAATCCAGCAGTAGAAGAGTGCCCAACTGTGCAGCGTGAGTGCCTTCAGTAGCAGCTAGCAAGGGACTCTCACAGTGCTTCACATACTTCAGTCCTGTAATCAAAGAATTAACCTTGCAGTAACTTGGCGTAAAAGAGTGTCCAGTCTCTTGGGTTTTAAAGGTCCTGAGCTCCTGCAAGCTGGGTGTGCATAAATACATCTCTATCAGAAGGACAGGGAGGTTTGGCAGCTTTTCCTATCAGTTTTCAGAGAAGTCAGAGGACAGATGAAAGGAGCTGACACTACTAGGAAACCTCTTATCTTCATGGTTGTCCTCCCCGCAGGGATTCCCTTTGGACTTCAAAGCACAGATCGAAGTTGAGACTGAACTACCCAGCAGTCTTACCAGGACAGCAGAGCTCCTGGAATTCTAAACTAACCGAGACCTTGTATCTGGCTTTTCCTTCCTGATGTTTGGGGGAAACACTGAGTGAACTGAATTTTCTTACGTTTCAGAGATTTACCCAGTTGTTAAAGCAGTATATGTCCAAAAGGAGAGAAACAGAGCTTAACTGCTAGTATGTAGGACTGAATGAAAAGTGCTCAGGGGCTCTCCTCTGTCTCCTAAGGCATCAGGTTCAGTTTCCAGAATAAAATTAGACCTGGCTTCAGTTTTGCTTGGCCATGGCTTTTTTAGTTGAAAAATCAGGCTTGGCATGATTAAAAATTGCATAATTTGTGACATTTGGCTGGGATTAATCAATTAATTCTGCACCCTCCAATAATTCTGGCAAATCAAAACCATCTTAATTCTGCAATTCAAAAGTATGTTTTAGTTCAGAATTTATTTCAATATCTTTTTTTTTTTTTAAATTTATTTCCAAATGAAACAATCAGAAAAAAATGTTGGGAACTACAGAATTTCTGAGAATGGCTGGATGGGGGCTGCTGACACAGATCCAAGCAACTATCACTTGTCTCAGTTCATCAGTACCTAGCTGAATTTCTTTTGAGAAAAAGAAGTCTGAGGACATCCCTGTGATACTAATAAAGCTAGTGTAGCATGAGTCAGAGCACCAAATGGGTTCACTGATAAATCTAAATCTGCTTGCTCTAGGCCTCTGAAGGATACCATCTAATTAATCCAGCCAGTTACTCAAGTGAAAGGGTCCTTTTGTAAACTCTTTAAGAGGGGTCTTAGCAAAACAGTCAGTGCCTCTCACATATGTTCTTCCATCCATTAACTGTAACTGGTCGATTAGGATAAATGTATGCCGATGAACAGCAAATCTTTAAGACAGTTTTTACATTAACCCCTCATGGGTCCTATAAAAGAATAATTCTTGTAGGAGAATTAAAAATGTGCTGTACGTTATAAATAACTTTGTTACAAATCTAATCTAGAGATATACCCCATATCATTGAGCAGTGGATTCTGGAAAGGCTGCAGAACTGTAATGTGCAATTGCTCATTCAATAAATCTTCTCAGTAAGGCTAGCTAAAAGACCTGACCATTTCAAACAGGCTGCATCGTGCCAATCTGCAGTCTCATCACCCTATCTGCAGTACATGCTTTTTTCTGTGTGGTGCTAGGAATGCTTAAATCACACCAGTGTCACTTCTATGCCCCATAAACATCATCCAGGACAAATCTGCAATACACAGCAGACTCTCTCCTCGTGTGTAACCCCACTGAAATATATTTCTGGTTCATATAATGGATACAGAGGAGACAAAGAAATCTACCCAGGCTTGTAAGACCCCAGAAGATGGCCATGTGTACACATTTCTCCTGCTCTGCACAGTGCTTTGATCAGAAAAGTAGCCATCAGAATGGAGTCCAGCTTCTAATAAAATCAACATCTACTTAGGACTTGGGACCACTTCCTGGGAGGTATATGGGACTCTGATTCCTCAAAGAAAGCCAGGGCTGGATCCAGCATGTTGTGGCTAAGCAGTGGCAGCCTTCTGAGGCTACGCTGGGACGCATCTGCTGTGTGTGCAGGATGGTGAGGTGCAATGCAAAGCTGTGCTGGGGACGCATGTTGCCTTCCTGACTACTATACTGTCCCCCCACATCTGCATCCCCAGCATGAACCAGGACAAACAGCTCTGTGGACATGAGGAAACAGGAGAGCAATCATGGAGCTGCTGTAAGACTGATACCTAAATCTAGACAATGTGTTAGAATCTCTCCTTCAGTATCAATATGACATTACCGATACTGTCGAGAGACACTTCTCAAAGGTGCTTGTTTGAAAAGCCATCACAGACCATTTAATAGCTGTCTTTCTGTCCTTGCTGTCTTGGAAATACAATTTCCCAGCCCTCTAATGCCTGACAATACAAGGTGAATCATGCCTTGTGCCCAGACCTGAGCAGCAAGGGGTTATCTCCCACATACTGCTCCCTGTCTCTGAGCAGCTGCAAGTCCTGCATTAACCGCTATCACCTTCTAACTCCCTGTGGCAATTCAGACAATACTAAAGTAAACAGAAATAAAGATGTGACTCATGTCAGAGCTGACTGTGGCTATTGTCAAGAATTTCAATAGGCTGTGCACAGCCTGAAGTCAGGGTACAGTACTGGGATCCCTTGCTCTGTGATGAACTTACAAACTTTCTGCCAGGTTTGTGCAGCAAAGAGCAACAACTGATGAAAGCTGCTGAGATTTTACTTTCCATCATGTGTACCAGATCACAAGTGAAAATGTCTCTTTCCCTTGGCTCAATCCCTGATCTTCCTTCTCTCTTTTAGAGCATTTTTATGGGGACTTTCTCCCACCTACAAGATCCAGAGTGCAGCACTGAGATAAAGAAAAGCTATGTATAGATTTATGTAAGTTTTAAAAAATAACTTATGTTTCTTTAAAAAAACCTCTCACAATGCTTATGATCACCATGTTTCTCCTTGTTTTAGTAACTCTCAGCAGAATTCCATACAATAGACCCATACAGGTCTTTAAGGGACTTGAGCCCCTTAGTAGACCACTTCTGTGCTACCTCCATAACTAACATTATCACCAGCCCTGGGAAGCACTTAACCTATATAAAAAGGAAATTCTCTCTCGTAAAGGTTCTCACCAGTGCTATGCGTACATGCTATCTTAGTGTCGGCACAGAGCAGGGATTTATGGGGAGGAGAACTAGGAACTGAGTGCAATCAGTAGCTAGAATTTGTTTTTCTGAGAAAGCAAAAAGAGGAAAGGATGGGAACATCTTTCCCTAAACAACTACCTGAACAACTGCCTCTTACAAACACACACTACAGCACATGGGGCTGAGGGGAAGAAGGTTTAAAGGGTAAAAGTCTTAAAAGGAAAAGAATGGTAATGACATTTTTTATTAAAAAAAGTGCTTTCTGCTTTACAAGCAATAGAGATCCACAGGGCGAGACTCTAATCTTAGACATCTTCTGTAAAATCCTTTAAAGTCTTTGTTGACTGACTGATTAATTTTTGAATGAAAGGGATCTCTAACAAATCGTGAAGAGACTTCCGAAATTCTTCTAATATCCTTTACAGAAGCCTTTCCATCTCTCTCATACTCTTGGAATGAGTTTAAGTGTGTGAATTTGAAGTAGTAGGAAAACAGACCACCCTTTTAGAAACAGTTCTGGTTTCTAATGGGAGAACAGAGTTGTTTTATGAACCACAATTATAGATACATTTTCTTGAATGACTTTTTGGCAACAAGGAAAGTGTATAAAGGGTATGATCTATGGCAGGCATTTAAGGCAGACACTCTTACAGACTTCAGTCGTAGCATGCTTGGGGATTAACTCTGTGGTGTGGGTATTATTTGACCTACTTTAGATAACTTTAGAAGTTAAATTAAGTTGTTTCAAATGTCTTCTCTAATTGAAAGAAAAAGAAAATGGAGGAGAGTAGGCAGAAGAAATTGATTAAAAAAATCTGATTTATTAAACTAATTTAAAGAAATTAAGAGGTGGCATCTTCACCTTCCCCCTGCTTTAATGGGTACAGGTGCATGCAGGCTTAATTCAGTTCACTCTGCCAGACTATATAGAACAGTCCTGAACATTTGCTACTGCCCTTACATGCATCAGACTTTCAAGGTGTGCCTCTCTGCTCTGAGCATTCAATAACACCCTTGTAGGTTAATTGGCATGCTTACTGAACCACTTGTCTGATTTTTAAACATGTTAGAGATGCAGATAGAGTGGAGCTGAATTACACATCAGTCTTTGATAAAGAGCTGATGGATTCTTCCAGTAGTTATTCTGAATTCATATCAGGTACTTTTATTAACCTCATGAGTGCTTCTCTCCAAATAAGCATCTCTTTGCCTGCTTGCCCATCTGTCCTTCACTACAGTATCTGAGCACCTCTGATATGCTGCCACTTTGACAAACCTAGCAGTACTGCTGTATCAGGTTTTCTAAGGACCTTCTTTTTATTTAGCAACTTACTGGTCTTTTATGTAAATTAAAGCACTGTGAATTTCCTTGGGGTTATATATGTGATATTGATTCACAATTATAACAAAATATATATAATATTCCTGTGTATTTCTTTGACTATTTTAAATATGACAACACTGATTTTCCTTTCTTAGTCATTGCTCTTTTGGTGTGTGAACTACTTATACTGAAGCTTCCATTACATAATTACCTCTAGACTTTTACCTTATCCTTCATATGCTGTGCTTAGATAGCACACTGTACCTCTCTAAGAGTTGGTGATTTAATCTTATACAGCATATGTGCTTCTCATGTGAAGGAGCAGAGAGAGACAGGAATATAGCATCTTGATTTTACTGGTTAAAAACGTGCTCTGTTGGAGGAAATTCACTCTAATGGTTTAAATTTCACCTTAAGCTTAAGGGCATATGAAGGTCTAAACAGTATGTTATTCAGACCATTTTTAGGCAGAGAATTCATGTTCTAAGACGTTTATTATGCTCAGCTTTTGTTAGGCTTTTTTTTGTACATGTTACAGAGGGAATAGAAGGTCATACAGACTGCCCCTGGCTGCAGTCTTGAGACTAGTCGGTGACTGATGACCTGCAGGGAGCAGAGAGGATATAATCACTTAAGTGGCATAATCTGATAGATCGTAGGTTGATGAATCCAGTGGTGAGGCAAGGGGACAGCTAAATACTCTTTGGAAAGAGAAGTAACTGCTCATCCACTGTTTTTTTGTCCTTTTAAAGGAAGAGGATTTGCATTCTCTATGGCCCATCAACGATAGGCAGTGGTTCTATTGCTGTCTAACTAATACGATTTTGGTATGCATTTTAGAATTGGTCTGTGCTGACATGGTCCTTGTGGTCTAGCGTGTAGGTCTGGCAGAAGCCCAGACTGGCTATGGCTATGCGCAGGGGATTGCTTACAAAGATTTTAACATAGCTGCTTACCCATAAAGCATCCTTTCCCAGTGCTAGCACTTCAGATGCCAGCACTGTTGTATCAGTCCCTAAGCACCTATGTGCTCCTTCTTCAGTCTGGTCAAATTAAAGGAAAGGTATCACTTGCTTGACTCACATAAACCATGTTTTTTTCCCGAGATTCTACAAAAGACAATTTTTTCTCCACCTTCTTCTAGAAGAAGCACATCCCTTCAGAATAAACCACATTTACAAAGGAGTAGGATACTGAAGAGGTGATCAGCTTTCTCAATTGTACTCAAGCTGAGAAGGATCAGATAGGTGCCATACATCTTGAAAAGCAGTGGAAAGATGGAGCCTCGAGAGTAATTTACAGGCATGAGACTGCCATTCTAGAGTCTTACTAGGAATTACCATGAGCCTTGGTGTAATTGCACAGAGCACTGGAATCCCTACACTGGCCCCCAAGAATTCACGTGAGAGTCAAAGTCTGAGCAAGTCCTGCTGTTGGTTAAGTGCAGTAATCAGACTGAGGTTCTTCTAGTATGTATCGATGACTATTTTATGTTGAAGGGTATAGGAATGTACAGGTAACAGCAGCATGGGCTCTTAGCTCATTTCTTATGAATATTCAATATCACAGTGGGATACTCCTTTTATTCCTCTCTTCTCCCTATCTTCTTTCCTCTCTGGATTTTCAGCATCTTAGCAGAAAGAAGGATTGAGACTTGGCAAACCTGGTAATCTAAATTACGGACTCTTAAGTAGAAAGCAAAAAGGGAAATTAAATTCTCAAAACACCCAACCTATGCCATCTTCCTGACCTTATCTAAACCCTGATAAAAGATTCTCTCCATCTCTCCTAAAAGCACTGGAAGTGATACTGTGGTAGACTACGAAATGAGTGAGGTACTTCCTTCCCATCCCCTTGATGTTTATCACACTGCCTTATGCATGGATGATGCTCTGAAGGTCCAGCTGGATTAGTGAAGCTATTCTTTAAGACATGCGACAGAATACTTTAATTCTAACTAACTTTCATCTGATGAAAATTTAGCAAGTAACTTTGGTGAAATTGCTTCAACTTATAGCTGCTGAGGATCAAGGCAATGCTATAGGTTACAGTATACTGTCCCAGAGGTGAGGCGCAGCTGTCTTTTGGTTCAGCGTGAACAATTGGTTTGTGTTGCTTTGCACTTTGTAGTGCAACTCTTCAGGGAAAAGGGGCTAGAAAGTGACTTTTCAAAATGAAAATTGAGTCTGATTCAGGCTATGTGGACTGGGGAAAGATCAGGGGAATACTGTCCAATTCCACTTATGTCCCATTATTTCTACACTGTACAGAAGTCTAATGATGATCTATATTGTCATATACCAGAATCAGAGTTTAATCATTAATACCAGATAGCTAAATTTTGGGGATACACAATAACTGCCCTTAAGGGGGCAATATTCCCAGTTCTATTCTGGCAATGGTAATTCTAAAATATATTTGTAGAACACTTTCATCGTTGGATTTTTTCTATAAACATGATTGCTTCTAATTAGAAATTATTGGTTTAAATCTACTCCACATGGTTTTTCCTTTTAAGCAAGAAAATTAAACAGTGAATCTTCATCTGTCAATTTCTGTAAGCCCCCTCACCTGCCCCACTTCTCCCCAGTCACACACAGTAGTGGAGGTTCCCAGATTATTATAATCTTTTATAGCAACTCTCACGTTCTGTTCTCTGAAATGTAATAAAAGAGTTGTACTTGGCCATTCATCAAAAATGTAGCAATTCCATAAGATATTGGCAGATGCTAAATACCAGGTGAATGCACCAAACAGAAGTTAATGCACTCAAGTCTCACATATTGGAAGGGTTTAATCCAACACACTTGTACTCTCAAATGGTTGATATAAGCCTCAGGATATGAGCAGGCTGGAGTTCGAAGTAATTTTTATCCCTGTGTGGTTGTGGTAGAGCAGTGTTTGATAGGTATTTAATATTACAGAGCTTAAATCCATTGAGAGATATTTTAGGCAGAACTGCTTTAGAAGGAAATAAAACATCCATGTCAATACATCATGTATGCATGTGCAAATAGATTCATGTACATGTACTCGTATGATTTTCTTTATGATTAGACCACACAGTTTCTCCAAGTATACTATGCCATTGGATGTGTATTACCCATTTACATTTCATCAAAGCTTTTCAGGCATGTCTTTGTCCAAAACATCCTGACAAATATAGCAAATAATAGCTATCTCTGCTGTAATATATATATATATATTGCTGTCTGCCTGATGCTCTTCCTCTCCACCCCGGTTATCTTGATAAAAGGGTTATTCAGGAGCCTAGCCTTCGTTTCTCCCCAACAGCAAAAACTGCATGCACAACAAGCAGTAGACTGAAAAATTATGTTCATGCCTTGACCTTGAGACTTCCTGAACCAGTTTGGATTGGCTCTCCCTTTGAAACAACAGGCTTCCACAGGAAGTTCATAAATGGGCCCAAGTCACAGCAATTGACGTAGTTTTAATATTTTTAACTTAGTTCTTCAAGAACTACCTAAAATGGGCGGTGTTTCATGGACACAAAGAACTGGCCAGCTTTTCCAAGAGCAAACATCAGTATGCTGGGTGCAATGCAAATTGTTGAAAGCAGTGACTAACAGGCCGTCAGGCCTTGCTAAGGCAGCTTCTGCTGAGCACTGCTCTGGGGACTTGGCTGTGTGCGTTGTGAAGCTGCACTGTACTCCACCATGTCCCAGTGTCAGCACCACTGGGGCTCCCAACACTGGAGGGAGCCAGCATCTCCAAAGCGCTATACCACAGGCCTGTGTCCCAGAACCCTCCACTTCAGGCACCTCTGGATCCACTGCTTAAGCACTGATGCAATCTCTCCCCACTTTGTACTCACCTCCCCCACCGCCACCAATTCTCACTTCTCTCAGAAAGACAAAGCACTGTACATCATTCTTGTCTTAGAAATGGTTTGCAAGACTCATTCAGAGGTGTTAAAGAAAAGTTCTTTTACGCCACAAGTTTGAAATATTGAAAGAGGGATGTGTGAAATGCCCGTGGTTTATTCCATTCAGGACAGGGGAGAGGACCAGGAAAAATAAATGTTGCAAAAACCCAGTATTATTAAATCTTTAGAAGGAGAATGATGGATGAAAATGGACCTGAAAACCTTGCTTTAAGATATTTATATTTTTCACACAGCTGTAACAAAATTCAACTGTATTAAAGACATTCCTTTCCATTCATTTGCTTTACACTTTGTGTTCTCATTACCTTTTAACATGACCTTAATGGAAAACACTCTTCTTATTTGTATCTCTGCACTCCACTGATTGTATGCTATAATCTGATGACAGATTCAAATAAAATTCGAAAGTCTTGAGTGCACTGCTCCTATGTAACTATGAAAAGGACATTTTCTTGTTTGAAAATAATCTAATGGAACAGGATGAAAGATTGTTATTAATGTTAGCAATGCATATGATTTCAGACAGAGCTATTTAATTTATAAATCAGCAGCTCTGTCAAAGGGCCATAATGATAGGCTTTAAAGCAACTTTTAAAATTAACTGTCTAGTCTGATTAGTTCATGATTTGGGATTTTCTGGTCTACACTTATCTGTTGTACTTCGAAAGGTAAGTTGCTACTTTGAAAAACTGACAGGAATGAAAAAATGAAATAGGACCCCTTCCAGCAAATAGGCTCTCTTTTCATTCAGTCAAGAAGTCAGAAATCTTCCTTACTGAAGAACAAAGCAAGCTCTCCCTGCCCCCTCAAGCCACAAAGATTAGATCCATTGGATAAACCAAATGATTTTAAATGGGTTTGGTTTGTACCTATAAACCAGAGGATCCAGATCCACTGGACTTCCTAGTATACATTTACAAGGTAAATAGTTAATTTGGTGTCTTTTTTTATTACTGATAAAGGCTTATCTTTTGTATTTTCCCAATCTTTCTTGTAAGCATTTCTTGAGAGGGGGTATAAGCCAAGAAACATGGAGGATCTGCCTACAATACCTAGCAAAGGAGGCCTTGCCTATTTGGCCAAGGCTAGCAGGTCTTACATAGTAATTTATTACAGTACCTTTCTGTTTCCTGGTCTGTGGTTTGCTGCTTGTTCTCAAAGCCAGTGAAGCTGCTCATATCCACATAGCCATCATTCTCATTTGCAGCAGATAATGCCCTGCTGGGATCTTCAAAAAACTCAGTAAAAGTTCCTGCTCTGGTGGATCTTCGAGGTGGAATTTGTATGTTTTCATAGTCAGAGCTCATAGCAGGAATGTTCTCATAGTCAGATGTGTCAGCGTTGGGAAAAGAAATAGACCTAGGTTTCGTTAATGGGAGTGGCATGAAAGGAGGTCTGGACCTGTCCTCAAAGGACTCCACCCTTGACACGCTCCTGCTGAAGGACTTTGGCGTTCCTTTTCTTTTACCATCCTTATAGAAAAGAACAGCTGAGGGAGACTCAGATGCACGGAGCTTCCCCACATGTGATTTTAGTTGAGGTGAGCTACTTAAGCTCCTCCTGTCCAACTCCATCAGCCTCGGAGGCCCATGATAGCTAGACTCTGATGAGGATCTTGAAGAGGAAACATTAACATCTACATGGACTTTACTTTCAGTTTTCTTCTTGAATTTTAGAGTGAGGAACCTCTTGAAGGAAGATTTCTTTTTCTTGGAATACTTATCAGGTGAGTCATTCTCTATCAAAAGTGAAGGGGAACTTTTAGTGATTGGCTTTTTGGTGATGTAAGCAAGTTCAAAAGGAGGTGGTATATCAACAACTGAGGATGGAGTAGATAAGCCACATGATGAAAGATGATTTCTCTGGGAAAAACTACCTGAGGAACCATTGACACAAGGCAAAGACAAGTTGTCTTCTGTCCTTTTTATTCTGCTATCATCCACTACACAGGCATCACTTTCTCTGTAAACAGAGACCGGTATCTCTCTCCCTTCAACAGAATAAGATCGAGGATATAAAATGAAACGTCTCGACTTGGTTGGTAATACCCTGTTGGCTTCCATTGCTTTTTCTTCCACTGAAAATAAGTTATTGCTTAAATCTTCTGTTCCAGAGCCATTGTGAGAAGATAGTAAATCAGTTTCAGGTCCAGTTTCTTCTGGAACTGTTTCTGGGACGTAGCCCGGCATTTTCCCCGAGAGCGACCGTGTTCTAGTAACAATGCTTTTATGATCAATGGGCAGCAAGTTGTTTTCACCATCCATGCCTAATTCATCCTTTTTACTGTGATCAGCTCCTAATTCAGTCTGCCGCTCATAAGCAATTTCATTTTCTGCAGGAAGCACGTAAGGGTCATCTAGGGAACCAGTGCTAGTTACTCTTTCCCCTGATTCTTCAGGCACAATGATCAATCCAGGAACTGCTAGATTTTCATGCAAGACATGTTTGGTCCCACATTCTACATTCATTTTTCCATGCTTGTGGACTTCTAACTCTTCCTCAAGTGGCACCTGTTGAGGCGGACTTGGGACATTTTTCCCAAGGCTATTTGCTTCCACCTCATTGTCTTCAAGTTGCAGCTCATTTGACTTAGAGGTTTCCACAATACTTTCACTATGCTCTTCAACAGTCACATCTTCCAGCTCTGGCTCCATCCCTGGACTACTAGGTGTAGAGATCACACCATCTTCATTCAGAGGGGTCCCTTCTGTTTGAAGATTCTCGTCTGAGTGTTCTGTGGGCTTTTCCTCACCACATTCATTCTCACAAAGACCACTTTTACAGCCATCATCCATATTCTCTGCATTCACAGTTTCGTCTTCTCCTTTCTCAGAGTCTTTGCTTGCTTCACAGGCTACCTCTGATGTCTTCTCCTCACCTCCCCTCTCAGTGATCTGGCAACCATCACTGGCATTTCCTGTGTTTGTATTATTGTGCTCATCTGGGTCTGCTTCCTCCACTTCACCTGCTGCTTTATGGATGGAGTCTACTAAACCATTTTCAGCACTGGGTTCATCTTTACGCGGTCCTAAGCCAGGAGCTGCTTCTTCACTGGCCTCATCAGGCAGCATGTCAAGACTTGCAGAGTCATCATTTTCTAACTCCCCTTCCACGTTCAAATCAAGCTCTGCATGTGCATTAAGGACACCATCATGGACTAGACACCCATCTCCCTTTTTTAAAATCTCAGGCAGTTCCTCCTCCTCCTGCCCTACCTTCTCACAACCTGGGATTGATTCATCTGTCGGTAGTGGCATTACAATGGTATCTTTACAGATATCACCCATTAGTTCCCCATATCTATTCAAAATGTTATCACTGTCAGTCTTATAATCACTACTGTCTTTAACCAGTTCCAGGTTGTTAGAAGTTTCCTCCTTGTTTTTGGTTTCATTATAATCACCTACAACATCCTCATCTTCATCTGCGTTATTGGAAGCAGCATTATCCACATCAGGCGCATCTGAGGACTCCTCATAAAGTGCTTCGGGCTGTTCACAGTCTCTGGTTGACTCTTCGGAGTCTGGTTTCATTGCTTCAGCAATATCTGAAGAGTTATGGTGCTCATCTTCAGTGACTTCTTGATTACTGGCATCCTCATCATAAGCAATGTTATCCTCTTCCTTCTCTACCTCTTCTGGAGTTTCTGAGACTTCATTTTCCACAGAGGAAACTAAGTTCTGATCATGCTCATGTTCCAAGTCATTACAGTCTTTGCTGATCAGCTGAGCTTCAGGAACTACAATGTATTCATTATCTGCCTCAGATTCTGGGCAAGCAGCATTGCATTGGTTTCCTTCATACAGCTCTCCATCAAGACATACCAGTTTCCCATTTGAGCATTTATTTAAGTTATTGTTGGTATAAACACTGGTTTTGCCCTCAGAGTCAGATGAGAATTTTGGCTTGGGAGCAATAGGTGGTTTGGGACCCCTAGACATAGAGTTTGGGTTATGAAGAATATCAGCCCTTGGCAGTGAAGGAGAAAATTTGGAGACAGCTACTGGAGAAAGATGACCAATAATCTTCGGTTTTGGTGCTAGTGGAGGCTTTGTGATTTCTGAAGAAAAGAGAGAAAAGCCATGTTAGTCATCTTGGTTTCTTATTAAAACCAGCAGAATATATCCTACGGTAGACTTCATCTTATACCAGTGACTTCTAATGCAGGAGTCCAGACAATAAAAGGCTCAGCTCTGAAGAGAACTGAAGGAGCAAAGCATATGCACTGTGCTGCCATGTGGCACTGTAGCTATTACAGAGAACATGGTTTAAGGTCAAAAATGAACTGAACTGAACTAGACGCAGCCCTAGTGCACTTGGGAAACAGAAAGATGTACAGCTGCAGAGCCAAGGGTATTGCATACACAGATACCCACAGATGGGTAACACATCCCACACACAGAAGTACTAATGACATTAGAGACCTTTTGATTCTGCCCCAGGAATCTGTTTGCCCTAAGATTAATTATGAACACTTTGATTCACCCATGCTGAAGTGTTTCACTGCAGTGAAAGAAATGCCTTTCAGCTATAGTAGCTGTTCTTAGAACACAGTACAAACACTTTGTAGCAATGATTTTCATTTCAATATGTATTTTGCAGCATTTCAGCACTGAACAAAATTAGTTCTACCAACAGATCAAGGTTTAACTCAACTCAGCCAAAATGAAGTGAACACTTGGTGCCCAGATACACAGTCTTCCCATCTGCTATTACCATGGTAACAAATTATGGAGTTACATTTTGTTTGTCGAACAACACAATAATGAGGGATATGGTTGCTAAAACCTTGGCTAATACTTTACAATGATTATGCAGCTGAGATATAATGCACTGAATGAAATACTTCAACCCAAAACATGAAGAGAGTTACTGGTTTGAACTTAAGTTCAGTTTTCAGTGTATAGCTTCTTCAGTCCTTTAGTCAAAAGATCTTCCATCCTCCTGTAAATGCCAGGACCCCTTGCAGGTACAATCTTCTCTGAACATCAAAGTATACTTTAAAAAAGTGAATTATCTTGCCAAATAAGGTCTGCCAGGGTCTCTAAACTATTTCTAGTGGAAGTGCTGACACACATGTAGGGGAATTCAAGCAGACTGACAATATGTTAGATTGAAGCTAGATGAAATAAGTCATATATGGCCATTTTACTCACAGTACAGTTTACATGTCACAACCATTTCCAGCTGTCTTGGTCCTGAAATTATTATTCTTTAAATAACTAAATGAAATGCTGAAAGGCTGCATAAATAGGCAACAATCGGGATCCTCCCTCATGAGATGAAATATGTGGTGTGAAGAAGCCAGCACACCAATTGGTTACAGATGGTAAAAAGTAAAGAAAACAGTTTGCTCTTACTGCTTCCTAGCCATCAATAGGTGATTACATGGTTAATCAATCAGAAATCTCTAATTATTTTTAATTTTAATTAAGACATTTTAGTGGAAAAAGGGAAGCTCTTCACTGTAAGGAGAAGCACGGGGCAAACTATTTAATCATGAGAGAGACAGGAACAATTTACTGTGCAAAATCTTCATGCCCTTACACACAGGAAGTAAGGGAACAGCATCTCAAGAGACATCATTTGAGACATGGTTCCTATGTAAAATCCTATCCTAAATCATGGTATAAGTTTCTGGAAGTGCAGCTACGGTGCTGTTGTATTTTGAGTATTTTGGAATGCAGACTTTTGACATCTGGAACTGAAGAAAATTAAAATTCAGCTGTGCACCATACTGAGATTAAAGTAATACTGAATGCAGACTGCTTAAGAATGATTCGCTGATTGTTCTGGTATTTGGTGTCATGGTACTTTTCTTATTGTTACCTTAGTCCAACTGGAGTAATTTCTGTTGAACTGATGCTGGCATATTTATTTGGTAAGACTCTGAGAGATATAAAAGGCTGGGTTTTTTGATCTTCTCAACCTTGGTGAAATTTCTACCAATACTCAGCAAAATGCTGACAATTTGGCATTCTGATGTAGTCAGAAAACAGTCTTCCTAGAGTTACGAGACATCAGAGAGATTTCATCTAAGTTAAAAACTGAATCAGTGATCTCTGCTCAGCCCAGAAGGAATGAAAAGTGTGTTCTAATCAGGTGCCTTATCACATATGCTGATTAAGAATTATTCTGTATCTAGGGTTTTATCTGATCCAGCTTCATGTGTGGGAGGCTTAAAGCAACTTGTGCAAAAGGAGGGAGAGAGAACTTCGTATTTGCCAGTCTCCAGTACCGTAACGTGTACTCCTCTCTCACAGTGTCCACTGCTGCTTTGAGCTGCAGGGCATCTGTCTAATTATTGAAATCACAGAATGGGTAGCTAATCTTTCCCTCCAGATTATTTCAGAAACATCATGTGCCAAACATTTTGCCATCACTGAAGTACCATTGCTTCTCTTGCAGCCAGCAGCAAGTCTGCAGCAGTTCAAGACTGCAGAGTGCTGAAAAATGTTGCCAGTTAAAAACAGGGAGGGAATAGAAGCAGGTTGAGTATCTGGCTCCCCAGCCAGATCTACCTTTTTGATTTTTAAATCAGTTATTGCAGTGACTGCACATCCTAAACTAACTTTCTGGTAGTAAAATGCATGGAATTTTTATCAGCTAAAACTGAGTCCTTTCACCTTTCCCAGTGGTTCCCTTACCACGATAATGAGGCATTTTTAGGACTAACTCCAAGGAAGAAACATCACTTTGGAGATATTATACCATTTCCTGCAGTGTCTGGCTTTTCCTAGGAATGTCTGTCCAAGAGTAGGACACAAATATACTACTCGGTTGCTGGGATGTGACAAGGCTTGAGCACAGTCTCTGCATTCTCATCCTTGTTCTTGTCAGATGGAGTGTCTGTACTGAAACACTGAGTAATGAGAAAAAGGCTGGACTGTAGAGAATGCCAGGATCTTCCGAGCTTTGTCTTATAAACAGATTTGAAATAAAATAATGTAATGAACTCATTTCCTTTATGTAAAATAACCATGCAGACATTCACTTAAAAAAAATTAAATAGCTTAAACACAGTTACCCACTTTCCCTCCAGTGATAATTTTCTGCAGCAAAAGGAATCAAGTAATCTTGAGTTTTCCTTTCTGCTACCTTCAGTAACATTTGTAGTGGAAGAAAACTTATGGTGATGGACCCTGTTCATAGTATGCTAATAATAGGCACTGTGATGTCCTACTCTTACCTACTTGTGCCAGCTACTGATTCCTTCCACAGTTTTTTCCTAACTGCTCTGTGTGTTGATCTTGTCTTTCACAAAGCTCCTTAAACAATTTCTCTTTTTTTTTTTTTTTAACTTGGGGGGGGGGGGGGGCAGGGGCAGGGGCAGGAGTACAAGTATTTGTTTTAAAAAAAAAAAAAGCCAAACAATTGCTAAAAAGAAAGCACCACTGTTTGCCTTTCATCAGGACAATTTCATTCAGCTTCATTTTCTGCTTCCTTTGCTGTTTGAGCCACTTGAAAGGTTCAGGCTTTAACTTCTAAATGGACACAAAACAACACTGCACCATAAGGAATGTGTATGTTCACAAATAATTGTGCATGTTTATTTTAGGATGTGTTTTATGTTGGAGAGAGACACACCCACCTTGTGCTTAAAAGGAAACTCTCCGGGAATAGGAATTTCTTTAGCCTGCTCCTCCCCTTATTGTTCAATGCTTCCTTGTACTGACAAGGACTGCTTCCTCTCCTTATCCACCTTCCTTCAGGCAAACCTGCATTTCAGCATGGTTTCATTCCTGTCATGGCCCTTTGAAATTACATTCCTCTCCTCCCCTCCAAATTTCTAAGCAGTGAGCAGTAGCCTAGCAGCTCTCCTGGAATGGCAATCAACCCATACAGCCTTCACTGTTCAAGTGAAGTTCTTTGAAACAATAAACATTTTGTAGTGGGGTGTTGCCCAAGACACTGCAACTACCCACTTTCAAATGTTCTTCAGATTTAGGAATTAGCTTAGAATTTAATTAAGGTTTTATAAGGACCACATCTACCTACACCACCACCACCTCACCCCATACCCCCCATCAAGCAGCTGGTTTTGGGGTGAAGGCCTAATTAAACACTGAGGTTTCACATTTGCAGGGATATTTGTGGAGATGTCCCAGGCCCACTGTCTTTGATGATGGCCCAAGAAATGACTTAGCACCACTGTGCAGATACTAGTTCCAGCTTTGGCTGGTGCCACAATCCAATTCAGACATCTCTTAAGATGCTGAAAGTAGCTTTTTTCTGACCAATGAACTTTTGTGGACCTATGTTTTCTTCATGCCTTTGGCATTAATTCAGCTCAGACATATGTTAAAATGGGAGAGACACTGAGGACAGAACACAGAAATGCAAGCATAGTTCAGGGGTCTGCAGGGCTTTTGGATGGAAGTGACAATGCAGGTGGAGGAACCACATTGCAACAGAGGGATGAGACTGCACCAAACCTAGAATCCCAATGGAAACCAACCAATGCACACAAGTCCTGTCTGTCACTGCTTCTGCCCAAGAAGAAGGGATTGAAATCCACAGATGGAAAGTACCTGAGAAACAGGAGGCAGAGAGAGAATATCCAGACAAGGGCATCATAAAATCTCATTCAGGTCTGATTGGGGGCTGTATAATTTCACTCAGCTATATCAGAGTAAGTTAAAACTTGTCCTCTAGAAGGCTTTGGTCTGAGGTCAGCAAAAGATGGACTATATACCTTAGTATCATCCTTATCTTATTCCTGTAATGAATTGCTTAGTTTTAAAATACAGCCCTTATTTCCAGTTAGTGCTGCCTGGCTTCTATCTCCAGCATTTGTATTGTTTCTTCCACTGGGTTAAAGACCCTTTTATTTTTCAGTATTTCTCTAGGGAAGACATATACTTCCCTACAGCTATGTCTTTCTTTTTGGTAAACTGAACAAATGAACTCATTAAATCTATGCAGTTGGACAATTTTGCCTTTCCTCACATATTTTCTTTTGGATATTTTTCTGAACCTTTTCCAGTTTTCCAATAGCCCCTATAAAATACATGGGGCAGACCTATGGGAAGAATTCCACAGTGAGTACTGATAATGCTGTACACAGAGTTCAGTACTTTCTTAGACCCAGTTCTCACTTATTCTCCATTAGCTTGTTACTCTTACCAGGTTGACTTGCTTGTCCATTATGACCTCTAAATTGTTCCCAAAGTTGTGTTGCTTGTTCACTGTCTCTAAACTGATAGCTTCATATATGCATTAAGTGTAATTTGTTTGAATGGATCCAATTTAATGATCCAGGTCTGTTTATATAACTGCCCTGACTACTTTGTTAATTACCCCTTCACCAGTCTTTACATCATAAAGTAAACTTTGTCATCAGATACTTTTCTTTTTGCTTTCCTACCAAGGAAGCATACTCCTCATCCCAGCACTGTGCATACTACCATTTGATAACGTTACAGAGAGAACTACTACAGAGGTGCACTACTGCAAATTAGCCGGTCCTCAGCCTAATTAACCCAGACTTTATTTCTGTTATATAAATGCTTTTCTCTTAAATCAGAATGCGCTACTAAAATACCACGTCAATGTATGTCTTTGTATCTACAGAGTTGCCTTTACCAAGCAAATCTGTAACTTCTTCCAAAGACTTGGATCAAATTCCCCATTTGAAGCAAGCAAAGTCCCACTACGGAGGAAATGAGAATAAGAAACCTTAAGAATAGCAGTAATATTTATTTTACTTTAGGAATTTATTTACATATCACTTGCCAAAACACTATTGTAGACATAAAAATTATTTAGTCCAGGAAGGACAGAAGTTATTTCATGGTAACATTTCTATTTTATGAACTAGGCAACAACATGAAACAACAAAGAACAGTGCTCATGTTCCCTCTCACATCAGAGCATGGTAGTGCTGTCCAAGTGCTCACAGCACTGACAAAAGCCATGTGTGCCAGGTGCTGCCCAAACACAGAAATTCACAGAGTGACTGCACTGTGCAGTCACAGGCAGAAGTTTCCACACCTCAGCTACCAAAACACCACCAAGTTCTTACAGAGCAGAACAGAGAGGAAATTCCATACCACTGTGTTTTTCAGCTTGTCTAACTGATGGGTTTATATTCTGACCATGGTGCTTACTCCTTACAGAAGAAATTGACCTGAGAGAATGGTAGGGAGAACTTCCTTCCAAAATAATACATGGAGCTTCACTGTAAGTGAAACACACAGGTCTTTGCAGACAAAGAGCTGGTTTTAGACCTGGCCAGAACATGGGTGGGCACCAACCACTATAGCAATGTTGCCAGGAATGTAAAGCAAGCCAAGCACACTCTGCTAAAACTCATTCGTTACATTTCCCGTACAGGAAGCTGTAGGTTCCAACCTATAATTACAGTTCTGCCAGCTATCCAAGTCAGCCAGTGAGGGTGTGTTTAAGCTGCCTATGTAGATAAGCCATTTTAATGTCATTCCGAATTAAGTACCCAGCATAAGCTGTGTAACCTTCTTCAATATGTTGGAGATTAAATAGATGAAGTAGCATGATTTACAAGGAAATTATAACCCCATTAAGGGGTTCAACTCAAACACCAGTGCTGTCACTGGTAGGCCCACAGGATGTCCTGTAAATAACCAAGATGTCATTAATTTTGCAATATTCACTGCAAAAGCAGTTCTCTGTTTTACAGCATGTAAATGCATCACTTATTTCACACTGTCTGAGAAAAGTTTGAAATGACAAAAGTTACGTAAGAAATTAAGAGAGTTGCATGGGAGTCACTTGAAACAGAAAAGTTATTTAGCCTTGGATTTTTTAATGACGCAGGAGTGCAAGTCTTCCCTTCAGATGGAACCTCAGTCCAGATTTAGGTATCAGCTCCCACTTTGACTTAAATAGGAATTAGATACCTAAGTGTCTTCGGAGAATTGCGGCTTTAGGCACTTGAGATCTGAGGTCATGTTCAAAGCCAGCAGGTCATTGGCTCCTAAATGCCTCAGACATTTATGGTAATGGTATTTCAGCTTCTGCGTAAGTCTTACACTTTTTAAAAACATCTGTCCTCTCTTATCAGTGTATGTTCTTCAAATGTGTGATCACAAGTACTCTGTATATAGCAAGAAGGCTCCACTAGTGAGAATACAGACCTATTGTCACTGGTAACTATCCCATGGGAATTTTGTCTTCTTACAAATCTTAATTGAAATATTAACAGCTGGGCTGACAGAGTACATCCCATTCTGCAGAAATAAAATGCTGTTCTGTACAGTTACTGGAATCCATCCTCTATGATTAGATCAATGCATTATGACTCTGGAATATCAGATCAATAGCTTACAAATTTCTTTTACTATATAACTTTATTGCAGCCATCTGTAAATATAATACAACAGCATAACATTCCACAAAGAAACATTGCTGGGGAAGGGGAAAATGTCTAAAGACAATTTAATCAGAAAAGGATGAATTTCAACACAAAAAAAAATCTTGATCCTGAAAATTCTCCAGCATTTTCACTGTCTCTATCAAACTGTACATACAAGTCTTTGTAGGGCTGGGTGGCCTGACTGAAAAACCACATGTACATGACAATGTAATAATCTTGATTCTAAACTAATGGCACATATTTCTTTTTAATGCAAGTGTTTGTAATGTTTCCAATTTGGCTGTGATTTCACAACAGGAAGTTCATACTGCAGCAGCCAGCTTATATTCACCTGTTGTTTCATATATTGCTTCCTAGGAGCCAAAGATGTTGGTTAAAATTCTCTGACAGGTACATATGGCAGCTATTCCTGTATCACTTTCAGTAGCAGCTGAAAGAATATATAGTCTGCTTACATCTCTGAACAATCTGGAGTCTAACATCTCTACATTCTTCCTATGGGCACAGCATAATTTCACCACCTGGCAACCAAATCGGTACTTAGAGGCTGGAAGGTCCTACATCTGAGGCTGGGAGATGGGGTCCGTCTCTTGTCTCTTACCACAGATTTCCTGTGACCTTGGGTGGATTGCTTCATCTTTCTTTTCATATCAGTTCTGCATCTCAGAGGATAATCCATATCTCCCTTCCTGTTTTCTGTCTGTCATTATTTTAACTTATATGGGATCAAGGCTGCCACATATGTCTGCACATATGACTCTGCTTGCTGATGCTATGTATTACTTACTGTAATACAAAGATCGCTAATGCTGATCCCGAGTTTTGCCGGTTAATAAGTGGCGCTCTCCTTCAGATTCAGTAGGAAGTTCTGCCTTGCACTGATGGGAGAGACATTCCTTGCATTGTGTGAATGTACAAAACAAAGGCTGAGAAGGGATATGAGCGCTCTATAAATACAACGTGGAGGTAAACACCAGAGGAGGAAAAGAACTATTTTTAAGCAAAAGGACAATGTAATCACAAGAATAAATGGCGCTGAATCTGGTCTGGGAACTAGAAGAACTAGCAATGGTAAGAAGTTCTCAGGTTTGTGAGAGGAATAGCAGGAGAGTTACCTAAAAAGTTTTGGTTTAAGATAGAATTTGATGAAATAATAAAAAAGATTAATAGGACCTTGTGTTCCATAACAACACAAATGCTTTGGATAATGAAGGTAGTCCCATTCAGGCCTACACTGATGAAAAAGACCACTAATAAAATTTAAGTCCTCACAAACAGATACATCTGATATTCCTTACTTCCACTGACAACAGGATCAGATTAGGGCTGGTCTGTTTTAAATAATGGAGAGATGAAGAAAGAGAGTTTGAAGCATCATAACTAACAGAATTTTTGGCTGGCTCACTTAACTTTCAAATGACTTTGTCTCCTGGGAGGGGCAGAGTCTGGTCAAGACAGTATCAGAAAATAGAATGGAAATGTCACCACTTTTTCAGTAGGAGACTGTCTCAGTCCCTGCTCCAAGTGGAAAGAGAACCTTTTGTTTTAAACTCAGAAGAGTGGTATGACATGCTGATACAACAGCGGAGGGCTGGGTTTGACCTAAAAGATCCTTTCCAGTCCTATGTTCCTGTGCTTTGGCAAACAATGATTCACAGTTTCCCAGCACACGACAGTTGCAGGGCAGGGTGAAATCTCTGGGCTTCAGGATGTACCCATGCAAGTGAGGTGCCCAGCTACATTCACCTTCTGGAACAAGGAAACACAGTGGAAAATTTTAGGGCTAGCACAAAGAGACTGCTTCTCTTCCTCTTTAATTCTCGATGCAGCATTAGATTTTTCTAAATAACTCCATAGTTAGTAATAATAGTTTCCTGGATTCTTACGTTTTTTATACACATACCTCGCCCCTGAAAACCAGAAAGCGTTGGTAAAGAAATTAAAATTTGCCCCCTTTTGCAGTGACTTCTATTAATGTTTAACTGTTGAACGCCTTGTCTTTAATATCTGTTCCCTTCTCATCCTGTCTCTTTCACCTTCCCAGTTTCCATCAAGGAAAAATTCTGGGAAGTTAACAGAAGGAAGAAGGAAGGGTTTGGGTTTGCCTTGGAGAGAAAATTCTGCAAAAAACATTACCACCCCAAAACTAGACTTTCTGAAAGTCACAGCAAATTTCCTAGGGGCTTTGTGAAGGGTTGAGTGTGTCCGAGGGAAGAGTGGGTGCAGAGCCGCGTCCCCCCAGCAGGCGCAGCCGTCCCGATCTGCCATTCCGGCTGTCCCCCGAAGGCCCTAGGCCAAGCTTGCAGCTCGTCCCCGTGCCGGCGGGGCCAGCGATGGGGCATGCACAGCCCCGGGGTGCGCGGTGCCCCGCGGGGAGCCAGCGAGCACCTGCCGGGGCTAGGGGGAGAGGAGGGCCAGCCCTGGACGGAGAGTGCCTGGAGGAGAGGTGCCAGCCCTAGTGGCACGGCCCAGGAGCCGCCGGCCCCGAATGAGGAATGTCCAGGACGCGGGTGGGGGCGGTTTACAAGGCCCGGAGGAGCAGTGCCCGGACAAGAGGTGCCACCTCGGTGGTACTGGCCCCGGAGGCGGAGGTGTGCCTGCCCGAGGGAAGGAGGGTACCGGTACCAGAGGAAGGAAGACCGCCCGGCGTTTGCCGGCCCCGGGGAAAAAGATGCCTGGAGGTGGGGAGCCAGCCCGGCGGGCCCGCGCACTTACCGGCGTGGTTCATCTTCTACCGCAAGTTCGCTCGCTGGCTGCCCCGCGCGCTCAGAGCATGGTCCCGGGGGGGCCGCTGCCGCCTTTGCCCCTCACGGACGCGCCCGGCCCTGCAGCCCCTCCGGGGGCATGGGAGCGCAGACGGCGCAGCCGGGCCCGGAGCGGCGGGCTGGGCAGGCGGCGGTGCCGGCTCGGGGGCGGTCAGCGCCGCCGCGCGCCTCCGCCCTGCCCCGCGCGCGGCCCGTCGGGGGGCGGTGGCGGCGGCCGGGGCCCCGCAGGGCCGGCGGCGCGCCGGGCCGGGCGGGGCCGGGAGGGGCAGGGCCGGGCAGGGCGCGGCGGCTCCGCGCAGGCATCCCCCGCCGCGGAGCGAGCCCGGCGGCTCCCGCAGGGTACGGGCGGGGATGTGGGGGGAGGCAGCGAGGGACGCGGCACGGATGCTCAGGGGCGCGAACATTTAAAGGCGCAGTGGGTTGCCTTGTCCTTCGTCCCCGCTTTCGCGTTCCCCACTCCTTTGCCACTGCCCTTGGATCCTCGTTTGACTCTCCCTGGTCCCCCTGTCTCCATTCCCCCTCTCGCCTTCTCCCCTCCCTCCCCCATATCTCCTCCATCCCCCCTCCCTCCTTCCATCTCCTCCATCCATCCTTTTCCCCTTCATCCTTTCCCCTTCCATCCTTTCACCCCCTCTTCATCCTTTCCCTCCCGTCCATCCATCCTCCCCAGTCCATTCACACACACACCCATTCCCCCGTGGGACACGACCGACCCAGCCTAGGAACCCCCAGGGAACGATGATGGGGGAAGACCCCTTCCTCCCCCCCAGCCCCGCCCCGCGCGTTCTCCCCTGATCCGGAGCGTCCCTGCGGAGCCGACAGCACCTGCTGCTGGAAGCGGTGTGAGTGCAGGGAAGCCACGGACGGTCCCTCGCGTGCAAACTACGCTTGCTCAGAGCAGTTTCAGGCAGCTCCAGACTGCTGTATTTCCCCCTTTCCCATAAACTCCTGGCTCAATGAAGTTAACACAGGCATCCCGTGGCTGGGCCCTTCCCCGTTTTCGAGCTGGCAGCAGCACTGGCTCCCCAGCAAGGTTGGATTGCCCCTTTCCTCACAGCGGAGGCATAATGTAGCCCTGCTGCCTTTCCCAGTGGAGCTGGTATTGTTCATGTAAAAAACTGCAACTTTGCAAATTGTCCTCCGCTGGCAAAGAAACGCCAGGAGAGCTGAGCTGACCCCAAGGGTTGCTTCCTTAGTCAGGGAGGGGCTATTCCTCCTCAGGGCAGGATGGTTGCTCATAGCCATCCCAGAGCCCTGCATGCCAGCAGGCTGGGGAGGGAGAAAAGCAGCACATTGTACCAGCCCAGTGTCCAGGCCAGGGTGTGTATGAAGCAGTCAGGTCCTGCTTTGACATTAGGAATCCCACATCGATCCAAACTGTTGATAACACCATCCAGAGCAACTGTCCTGGTTTCCCAGGAACAGCCCTCCAGCCGAACCATGGCAGGCAGGCCATGACCAGCCCCGAGTCAGCTGGGAGTTTCAGTCAGGGCAGCTGACCCAGGTGACTCACAGGTGTATCTCACAGCACAGACATCAAGCTCATTATAAAAGGAGGATGTTTACATTTCTTCCTGGAGTGTCTCTGTCTTGGTTTTCTGCTGCTCCCAAGGATCAGGCTGAGTATAAGCTTGTTGTATGCTTTATGTTGGTGATTATGTTAGTTTTGTTATTTTATTAAATCTGTTTCTATTTCAGCCTTTGGGGCTTTTCCCTTTTTTCCCTGATTCCCATCCTCAGCTGGGAAGGGGACACTGGGTGATAGAGCAACTGCTACAGTTTAGCCCCAGATACAGGGTAAACGTAGACAGTAACTTAATTTTAGATGCTGTTGGTTCTGCTTTTGCAAAGTAAACTAACATCTAAAAAAATAACTAACATCATCCTGCTGGCAGATGCTCTGTAGTACAGTCAAAGCTCTTTTTCCTGACCTTTCAATACTGTCTCACTGTGACTGATGGGGCGCAGAGTGGTATCCAGGAATGCCATGGTTCTTTAGGGGACCGTGGTTGTATCACTATACCTCTAAGCAAGCATTTGCAATCCTGTGTGGCTCTTAGAGAAGCATAAATTCACGGTAGCAGCTCTTTCGTTACTACTCTGACACAGATGAGGAGATGGAAAGGCCTATATATTCCCTCATAGCATAACATGCTTGGCGTGTGCTCTGGTGCATGGAATGAAATGGGTTTCCCTGGCCTACCTATGGCCGGTAGTGATGTGGCTTTCTTCCACCTTCACATACTGGTTCCTGATTTATTCTTGCCACCTGCAGTCTTGATATCTGTGTCAATCAACACAAATAACTTAGGTCAAAGGAAAGCATCATCTGAAGCAGCTTTAGGAATATAGATTTAGGGTCTTGCAAAGTGTGGGGAAAAATTTTATGTGATGTGATGGAAAAGAAAACACATGTAAAACAAGAAAGCACAGTACAGGTAATTTGGAAAAATTTCCTTAAATATGTTTTCTAGGAGAACAACTTTTTGGTTAAACCACTGCAAAATACTAACGCACCAGGGGAGGGGGCAGCAGGAATGAAAGAAACATGTTTTCATAGAAGATTTGAGAGTGTGGGCTGCAGAATTTGGGTTTCTTTCCTAATAACCTGAAAAGCATAGTCTAGGTAGCAAAGTCTTATCATACCTAGATACACAATGGAAAAATGTTGGTTAAGTATGTTACTAGCAAATCAAAGCCTTTGTAAAAGAGACTCTGCAAATAGACCACTTGGTCTTGCAGTTGCTATTTCTAATGTGCACTTGACTCAAAATCCCTTTTGGTCTGCTGTAGGGCAAAGAACTGTGATACCGTATAGGTTTTGAACCAAACAACCAATTTGTGAAAAATTTAATGGAGCAAAGAATGACTCTTGCCTTTCTCCTGTTTTCTGCAAAAGGAGCTAAACACTCCAGCAGAACCCTGCATTTAATGACAAGGGACAACTCTTGCTCCTAGCATTATGCCAGTAGCTCAGAGTCTCACTGAGGGGCTGGCATTACCCGTGACTAGTTTTGTGACCTAGCTCTGGAAACGGTGAGGGTTTCTCAAGAGTTCCTGTCTGCCTGTTCTCAAATCTATTTCCTGCCATGAAGGGCAGGGTGCCAGGGTACCTCCAGCAGTCGCTGACTCCTCTCTTTCATCAGATCGGATTGTTTTGAACTTTGAACGGGTTTGTGTTGGTTAAAAATGCAACATATGCACTGCTATGCGATACTGTGCTGTTCAACAAGGAATGTGTTCTTGAGCAGTTCAGAGTAATTTTGGACCCCAAGGACTCTGCTGTATGGGTTATTAAGCTACAATTTGGGTGCAAGAGGAGAAAAGAAACAAACATCTGTGCAGTGTTCACTATCTTAAAAAAATCAAAAGTATATTTAGTAAGCAAAAGGCTTATATTCTCTTTATTGTCAGTCTAAAAGACAATCCAGGGTGTAATTTCCCATACTGAAATAATGAAAAGCTTTAGGAGATTTATAGCTAAATGCAACTGAAAACCATAAAAGAACTGCTTGAAATCTCTCAGTTTATCCTCTAACCCTCTTCAAAAATAATGGGGAATGATCTGTCTTACAAATGGAAAAATGGGAAGGTGAATGCATGTGAACATGTTCAGGGGATGCTGAAGGGTCAAATCGATTTTTTTCAGCCAAAAGAAGAATCTCCATTTTTGCAAGCATATATTGCAATGAAGAGTATTGAAGGGTGGAGGCCACACCCCATACAACACTTCTTGAAGTAAGCAAAGTTCAGCACAGAGGAATTATCTTCCCCAGGTAGAATCTGTGACTTAATTGACTAGAAGCAGAATTACAGACTGGTGGGGGTTGGAAGGGACCTCTGGAGATCATCCAGTCCAGCCCTCCTGCCAGAGCAGGTCACACAGGATGGCATCCAGGTGGGTTTTGAATGTCTTCAGAAACAGACTCCACCACTTCTCTGGGCAGCCTGTTCCAGTGCTCTGCCACCGTCAGAGTAAAGAAGTTCCTTCTCATGTCTAGATGGAACTTCCTATGTTCCAGTTTGTGCCCATTGCCCCTTGTCCTGTCACTGGGCACCACTGAAAAAAGACTGGTCCCATCCTCTTGACACCTACCCCTTAAGTATTTACAAGCATTGATAAGATCCCCCTCAGTCTTTTCTCCAGAGTAAAAAGCCCCAAGTCCCTCAGCCTTTCCTCATAAGAGAGATGTTCTAGTCCTCTAATCATCTTTGTGGCCTTTTGCTGTACCCTCTCCAGCAGTCCCCTGTCCTTCTTGAACTGGGGAGCCCAGAACTGGACACAGTACTCCAGATGTGGTCTTACCAGAGCAGAGGGGGATTATAATCAAGGCATCTATTTTCATTAGTCAATTACTGAAATAAATTAAGCATATATTTTCTTTTAGTAATTCCAACTAATTTTTAATAGTAAGATGACTTTTAACAAAAGATTGCCTTCAAAACTTATTCCAACTATTCATTTAATAAGTGTGACGGATTTTAAAACTCAGGTGAACATTCTAGGTGTCTAGGTCCTCATGTTTTAAGTGCATGCTTAAATCTAAGCACCTGCATCATCTGGGTTAAGTAGGGCTACTCCATATACTTAAGTGCCCCGTTAGATCAGAGCTATCTGGCATGTCAGCATCTTATTTTATATCATTGTAACATAAGCTAGCACTCTGCCATTTTAATGAAGCTCTAGGGCCTTTGTCTATCACACTATACTACCTATGCATACTAATTGTTATTTTTAAGCCTCTTTATGTTATTATGTAGTGATGCTCCTCAAGATGAGGTCTGCTTCATTATCAACAGTGTTTCAGAGCATTTTTCATGATCTTTCACCCTGCTAGCTCTTATTCATTAGGGTCTATAGGTTTTGGGTCTGGGGCTTTCTTTTTTACTGTTTTGGTGTCAGTGTCCTTACTAAAATTAATTTTCTGGCATCAAATTAAGAATGCAGCATTTGCCCCCAAAATGACATTGAGCTAAGCATCTTATTTCCTAGTAGGTTTCACAATTTCAGAAACCAACATTGCCTTAGAAGTCTGTACATGCATCTGGTACTGGTTTCCTGAGAAATTGCCTATTTTCACATTTTGATATTTCCTGGTGCATTCTAGCTGTTAGTATGCCACCTGAGAAACTATGGGACAGGGAGAGGTGGTTCAACAGCACTCATCCCTCTTGGTGATCTGGCAAAGCCCAAATGTGTAAATCCGCAGGACAGAATACATAGGGCAGCTAGTCCTCTGTGTTTAAGGGTGTCTGGGACACCTGAAAGACTTAATATATGGGGAAAAGTCTGTTATGTTGGCATGGATTAATGCTGATCAGGTCTGCTCTAACATTATTGTACATAAGCATCTCAATTATTCGTGGGTAAGCTGGTGCAGTATGTCACAAAGAGGGAAATAATTTCCTAAAGCAGGATGGAAAAAAGTGAAAACATATTAATAACCACATGCATTACTTGGGATGGTAGATAAAATTAACTGTAAAATATGGGCAGCTGTGATGACCTGAGTACAGTAATAGCCACCTATGGTAAATATTGGGAGGTAAACACATTTCAGATATTTATCTTTGCTGGGATGGAATAGCACTGGGGGCAGTTGTAGACTGATGTCATTGCTGCCTGATGACAAATTCCTGTGTCTGTGGAACTTTGTATATGCTGCAGTGACTGGTATATCATCTCTCCCTCGCTTTCCGGGTTTCTTTTTCCTGTCTGACACTGAAACTCTCAGAGCTAGAATAGAAGGAAGTGCTGTATCTGACAGCTTGTCAGTGGCAAGTTGCCTGGGGAGCCACGAGAGCCATTGCCAGAGAAGTGCTGTATTAGGATTTAAGGTGCTTTGGCAGGAATGTGTCTGAGGTCTGTAGCACTCCAGGGTCCTGCAGTTTGAAGCGAAAGCTCTCGCTTGTTGGTAGAGAAGGAAGCTGAAGGATCATCCCTGGCTGAGATATCAAAGATTGGTGGTGAACCCTTCTTTGGAAGAGAGAAATTCAGACAAATGTGTCCAAGTCTTTTTGGGACTGAAATGAAATCCTTGACCCTCCAGAAGCCCATTGACTAGCTCAACTAAAAGCATCCTAATGTGAAGCTTGCTCATGTCAAAGTCGACAGCATTAGCTCCTCATCTTGGTGCAGTTCAGTACAATACTTTCTGGCATATAAAGATCATTTCTTCCTACTTTTGAGCACCAATGTGCCTTTTATGATAGACAGTTTGCTCACTGCCTTCACTCTATGTTTGAGCTCTTCTTTACATCAAAACTGATAGCAAAAGGAGCTGTCAAACATATCTCCCAGTCTTGGCCCTGAAGAGTTTACATCCTAATCAAGACAAAAGAAGACAAGTGAAGACTAACACGAAGGGAGTGAAGAGGAAGAGAAGAATAGGAGAGTTGTAGGTACAAGATGATGGATATTCTCTCTGACACCAGTAGTTTGTTACTTCATAGCATATCTTTTTTGCAGTACCTATTTCTCTGCAGTAAGAGGAAAGTGATTACAATTACCAGTTACTCATGACTAACACTGAAAACATGCTGTCCATTATCTAGTTACAGGAGTTCATCACAGACTGTAGGAGGTACTAAATTTTGAAGCATGGTTGATGTGTCCAGTTTTGGGCTCCCCAATTCAGGAGAGACAGGGATCTACTGGAGAGAGTACAACGAGAGCTGCAAGGATGATCAAGTCCCTTGATCATCTCTCCTATGAAGACAGACTGAGAGAACTGGGTCTGTTTAGTCTTGAAAAAAGAAGGCTGAGAGGGGATCTTGTTAATGTCTATAAATACCTGAGGAGTGGGGGTCAAGAGGAAGATGGCAGTCTCTTCACAGTGGTGCCCAGTGATAGGACAAGGAATAATGGGTGCAAGCTGGAATATAGGAAGTTCCACCTCAGCATGAGGGGAAACTACTGGGAGGGTGACGGAGCACTGGCACAGGCTGCCCAGGGAAGCTGTGGAGTCTCCTTCTTGGGAGACTTTCAAAACCCACCTGGATGCATTCCTGTGTGGCCTACTTTAGATGATCCTGCTCCGGCAGGGGGGTTGGACTAGATGATCTCTAGAGGTTCCTTCCAACCCCTAACATTCTATGATTCTATGTGTACAGACCCTGGAATGCTTTAGGAGAGGGATGCTAGAAAGATAGTGGAGTCACTTCCTGGGAGGCCAGTCTGTGTATGTATGCCTTACAAAGGAATACAAAATTCCTCACAAAGAAATACAACCTTGAAATACTCTAAACATATCTTTGACTCTCTTAATCAAATGAACATCTGCTTGTTTCACTTGCCACTTTCAGTAAAGAGCCCCTAGTAAGCACCAGTTCTCTCAGGAAGGAGGTTTATGTGCTTCCATTCAGGTTCATGATGCCATCAAGGTTCCTCTGATGCATCAAGTTTCTGAGATTATGAGTTAATATTTTTGTAAAAAAAGAATATTTATAGGCAATGGTACAAAATCTGAGAACTTGCACAATGCCGCAGCTGGGTTCACTCATTCCTCACTGCCATGGAGATTTTCTTTCCTTCTCAGCTGCCCAGATGCCTAATTCTGAAGTCCTTGCTCAGTTTTGGCCCACATCTTACCCAGGCAAAACTTCGTTTAATGTAATTTAGCTAGGGCAAGGATGTATCCAGAAACATGTTTATCTTTAGTCAATGGAATGTGATAATCCTGCACTCCAAAGCACTTGGTGCCCATGTTTGCAACATATCAGTAGAGCTCTACTGGCAAAAAACAGAGAAGCAGCTGAAAATACACTTCCATGGATTTACCTACTGCAGTTTTTTCTCCAGCCTTTTACACACTCTGGTGCTGACCGTTACATAAAGCACTGGAGGAAATAACATCACAGAGAATCAAATTGTGAGCTGGGTGCTGAAGGTTGGCAGATGAGCGCTTCAGACACCACTCAAAGAGAACAAGTGTAAGTGAGGAGCAATACCACTGAGGGTCAGATATTGTGCAGGTGTAAAAGTGGTGTCAGTGAAAGAAAAACTGGGCACTGAGTCAAAAAGGCTGACTTAGCATAAATAAAGTCAACAGCAGTTCTAGCTTCACTGAGGCCAGAGCTGAATTTCACTCCTGGAGGTCAGCAAAAACTCTTGCCAAATTTTGTCTGAAAAAGGGGGGGTGGGGGGGCAGGGCGCAGGGAACCCAAACAAGTAAACACCCAGCTGGAGAAATTTTGGCTGGTTTCCTGTGTTTGATGGGACCATGCATCTGACACCCCCAATACTTGCAAGTCTCCTTCAGCAGTGAATCATCAATGAGAGAAAAGATTAAAGCCACAATGATTATTGCTACCTCTGAGCATTGTTTCGAGCCACAACAATTAATTACATGCCTCACTTTTATTAGGGCCATCTACTGCGTGCAGTGTGCTGTGAGAGGTACATATAGGGAGGAAGCCAAAGGCCCATTTCCTCCCAGACTTTGTATTTGTTTTGGTCTCACTCCAGTGTCAGTCTCTTCCGGGCACCTTCCATCTCAAATCCTCCCCTTAACTCTGCAACCCACTTATCACTGGGGCCTTTTTGGCCATGATAAGCATTGGCTGCATTGATTAGCTCAGCCACTGGCCCAGAGCAGAGCTGGCAGCTGCGTTCTCCATTTCCTGCCCAGGCATTTGCTGCCTGATTGGAGGAAAACAGTTCTTAAACCTTCTTCAAAACAGGAAACTTCTCTTCTCCCTGCTTCCTGAGGTACAGGAACCGTCTCCGCAGCAACCCCTGGACAAAGAAGGCTCCTATTAACCACTGGGGTGCCATAATGGATACAGTGGGAGATCATAATTCAAGCCATAACCTACCCTTAAGGCTGGAAAGTGCCTTTCTGTGTGCCACTGCTCCCACCCCTCTGTGCCCAAGCAGCTGCCTCCTTAAACAGTCTGGAGGTTAATTAGCAGATGATAATTCTATCCATTGAATCATTTGTAAATGCTTTTCATCTTCATGGCTAAATACCAATCCTGTGCCAGCAATCTCTGGAACATAATTTTGTAATATTGTCCTTCCATCTTTGCATTGGAGAGGTGACTGAACATGGCCACATTGTCACCCTCTCAGGTTTTTTGCATGGCGTATCTTAGTATTATGTAGTTCCTTCTTTTTTTTTTTTTTTTAAATGGCCACTTCTTGTATCCCACAAGTATCGTATGACTAAAAAATATTGATATCTCATGCTTTGCTCATTGAGTATTTTCGCACTTATGATCAGGCCTCCTTGAGAAGCCTGAAGTGGAGCTTTCAGAAAATCACTTGTTGTTTGAATGCAGTTCATTGTAGTCCTGGAGAAAACTACACACGTGCTTATAACTGGCAGTTTAAATCATTGAAGGCCCATTGCTAGCAGAGCCAATGGAGCATAGCTGAAATTAGTATTAACTTCTGTAATTCTGTATTTGCATAGTCAGATGCTTGGCTTCAAAGTTTGCATTTGGTGGGTTCTTTTAAAAAAAACATGCAGGTCAGCTGCATCTGATAAGGGGCTAAAATGCACCTCACAGAATAAAAGCAAATGCAATAGGTGAAAATTGTAAATGGTGAGAAATCCTCGTTCTTATTTTTGGTTTTGAACATAAATTCCACCTACTTGATCACCTTTTCACAGCAAATGCAAAGCCACAGAGCTGTCCCTGTCTGCTCCACCCATAAAACTGAGTTATTTGGATGTCTGAGTATTTTTCCTGGTGTTCAGGCTTAAGGAAATAGAGCAGTAGGACACAGCAACATTCAGAAGTTATCCTTTCCTTTGCATTCAGCTCCTTTCTCACCAAATACTTTCTGAGAGTGCTACAGGGGAGAATCCCCTCAGACTGATTTCCTGCCAGCAAGCTATGCTGTTGAATGGCTGCCTTCAAAATCTAGCCTAATTATTTTGCAAATGTCTATACATATGTCTACCTCTATAGTAATCTGCTATGTATTTCTGATCACAGGGGGAAGCTGTTATATGCTTGTGGCTTGTCTGCTGTAACCCAGGCCACCTGAATGCCTTTGCAAGTAGTGGACAGAGAGGCCTTATAGCAGAAGGGTTTTTCATGTGATTTTACATACACACAGAAGCATGTCCTTTCCCTGCAAATTACTTTTAAAGGGAGAAGCAAAGTTTGCTGAGAGAAACCATTTAATCTGATAGATTAACTAATCTGGGTCATAAAGCAGACAAACTCACTTTTGTTCCTCTCACCAGATTAGGTGAAGAAACAGTAGGTTTTAAGCTAAATATAAGCTGGATGTACCTCTTGCTTTAGTCTAGTTATAAACGTAAGAGGAATATAATGAGACACAAGATTGCTCCTATGGTGTTTGCAGTTCATCACTGTTTCTGTGACTTGTTCTTTGGGGGGAAAATACTCTAAACCTAGCTCTTAAAAGTTGATGTTATGCTGCATGAGGAGAAGTAATAAGAAAGTGGTGTGATCAGAATATGGAAACATTTTTCACAGTGGCCCAGACTGTGGGATAAACTGCTTGTGATGTATCTATTTCCTGGAGCCAGCTCTTCTGGGAGCCAAAACTGGAATGAAGAAGTTCTGAAATGCCAAAAAATTCTCATCTTGAGCATTTCCCTCGTCATTTCTTCAGTCTGTCTTCTAGTCAACCAAGACCAATTTTTTTTCTATTCTTCCATGTCTAGAGCAGGCCAAGTGGTTTCCAGATTCCAGGGTGTTATTCCGTGGCCTGGTTGCAGTGCAAGTCAATGTGCTTCAAGTGGAAGTACATGTGAGGAAGGGCGTGAGGCATTCCTGCAATGCTGACTCACTTTTCACTGAATCAGGCAATTAACTTCTTCAGCTTGTTCTTGGGCACTGATATGCATGGTGAGAAACCCCACCAGTATTGATCATAGTTTTCTGGATAAGCAACACAGGATGCATGAAAGCCTTATGGAACCAATACACTCAGGCATGCTTCTCCTCTGGAGCATCAACACTGAGATCTCTCTCTTTTGCCTGGCATGGCTTTGCTTCTAGCAAGTATTTCTAAGTCATTGCAGCTGTTCAAGAATGTAAACATCCCTTTCGTTCCTAATTTTGATGTTAGGTTCAGACTTCACCAGGATTTCTCTGTGGATGGTTATCTGAGTGGCTCACTTCTTTGGAGCACTTCATTCAGTAGGCACAACTGCCACATGAATACTGTTCCTGAATGAATCAGTCCCCAGTTACACATTCTGAGCATTTTTAGACATCACTGGGGGAAGAAGGCGTACATGAAACAATAAAGTGTCTGTATGACCATTTAGCTGAAGTAGAACTAGAGTATCTTCTGCTCACTCACTGGTAGTACTTTCTTTCTGAACTACTGAGCCCTGGAATTAATGAAACTTAGCTTCTCATAAATTTGTGTCATGGTTGCCTTTCAAGTCAAACATAATGTGAAGTCTGATTTAAAGATCTTCCCGGCAGCTGGGCTGTTAAATAAAAAACTTTTTTAATTCCTTACCTTCCGATAAAGAGTGGACTCATACTGCAACTTCTCCCACACTCTGTTTCCTTCTGTCTTGTTTACACACCAATCCCATACTCGGATCTTCAGTGACAGGATATGAAGAGGAGAGGAGGAAAGTTCAGCTGAAGGAATTTTAATATGGAGGACTGAAGTGACAAGACACACAATAATTGTATACTCTGGGTGGTAGTATTTGATACCTCTAAAGCTGGGTCAGAGAGCCCAGAGTCCACTTTTGATCCAAGCAGAGAAAAGGAGGGACACAATTTAATCAAGTGACATTATTAGAAGCTATTTAATTTTCTTAAGTGTTTTGATTTTTAAGGGCAGATATGACACACTAACACCTCATTATTCATATGCCTATGAAGCAGTTAGCCTCTCCCTACTCCCTCTTGATATATCCATTAATGTAACTGATTCTAATAATGGAGACAGTGTCATCATTTTCTCTGTCTCTTCTCAGTGCATGTAACCAGGAGAATCGGGTGTATTCCCAAATGTTTCTGCCCTGCACGATTTTTCAGACTGTTTGTTCAGAGCTATGGAGCACCCACTAGCTCATATATTCTCAGTGTGGTTGAAAGTACTTTGCATTCCTAAAATCAGCATATTGGTTTGGGTTTGGTTTTTTTTTTTTTGAGGAAGCTGACCAATGTTTTACCTGGGTTTCCATCACTCCAGGGCACCTCTGGTTTCCTCTAGCTGTGGCTGAACCAGACCCTTTTCATGGTCAGTCTGAGGACACTTTTTCTATGACTTAGTTAAGGCAACAGTGATGCAACCAGTTGTGAATCAGGGTGATGTTAGCCCATTACTTCCATATCATCCAAACACAGATATGGTGGCCTCTTTAAATTTCTTGCAGTGCTCTGCACACCTCTTTACTGAAGCCATTAGAATTCAAGTCATGCTAGTTCTGGTGCATTTTTGCATCTCTTCACATTTTCTAAGTATCCTTCTTCCTGCCATAATGAAAGATTCTTCACAGTCTTGTGAAGTGCTGTGATTGCAGCATAATAGACACTGAAGAAACGACATGAGAAAATACAGAATAGGACTTTGTTCTACCTTTTTTTCTCTTCCTTGGGCACCTGTTTGTGGGAGAAGAGTTTAAGGCCATTTTGGGCACATCGTGTTGAGCACTGATGTGGAAGGGCTCAGAAAACGAGTGTGTTTCTTTTGGGAGCTGCTTGCCCTGCTGCAAGCTGAAGAGAGAAGGAAGCCAGAGAGGCTTGGAAGAAAGAGGTCTGCTTCTAGGACTCACTGTGAACTGTGAGAGAGATTTAGCTCCTGGTTTATGATGTCTTTATACACCTGTTAGACCATTCTGGACCCTGAGACCTGCAAGGCTGCTTATATTAAACCAGAAAAAAGTTTGGGGATTGGCTTTTGCTGGACTGTGGACTTGATGTATTCTACAGAGACCACCCCCACTGTGGCTCCTTCATCCTTCAAAACAGGGACCTTTCTGAGGGCAGTCTGCCAGGAGTTGTATTGCTCCACAACTCTAAATGGTGTGGACACAGCCTGTCTCTGCCCACACCCCCATCCCTGGCCAGTCATTCTACCAGCAAGTTATTTACAGCAACTGGATAAACGAGTGGGGTTTAGATTCTCTTCTCCATGGGTAGCTTTGGTGACAACCATTCCTGAAGAAGGAAGACTGTGACTGACCAGGAGGCGAAAACACACTGGATAGCACTGCAGATCTGAGCAGCAAAAGACCTCAGTGGCTTCTAGCGAGCAGTAAAAAACCCCAAAAGCAGCTAATAAAAACCATGTTTTTCAGAGAATGGACTTAAGTGTCCTCCATTTTTCAGTTGAAAAAGGACCTATTTGTTTTTGGCTTTCAAAAAAAGGAATATTATTTTGTGTGTGTTTTGCCAACAGCTGATAAATATTTCTGTGGATGGACTCTCAAAGAAAAAATGTGTTTTTCAGTCTCTACCAGCCTTGCTTTACACAATTGCAGGAGAGAGTGAGCAGTGAGGAAGGTGGGGGTACTTGTGCCTTTTACTATATGTCTTTTTTTCCCAGATCCAGTTTCGCTTACAGGTCTAAGACAAGGCAAACCAAGTTTTTCTTCATCAAAAGAGGAAACTACAGCTTTTTTTTTCTGCCAGCTTAAAAAAAAAAAGTATATATTCTTCTGTGCCAAAGGTCATGCTGATGACCTGCATTTGATTTGTCAGTAACATTTTGAGACACGCTGACATTTTGCAGATTGCCAGCTGAATGAGTGCTTGTGAGATCTTGTGGTTTTGAAGAGTAAGTGCCAAAATATTAAGAATGGCTGTAATTAGGCTTCTGTTTATGTATACGGGTATTGGTATGTCTGCGCAAATCCATAATCTGATTCTAAATTCAGAAAAGGACCTAAAATTACCATCATGGTAAAAGCTGAGAAACTGTGTAGTATTAGCTCATTTATACTGCATTTATTGTAGATTATACTTCTAACAGAGTAACTTGAAACAAATATCTTGGATGTTATTTAGATACATGCATGACGTCAAGGCGACCTTTTTCTTAATATATATGGTATAGAAATACCAAGAGCAGCTGCACTTACAGATGTTAATTATAGCAGTGCAAGACCTTAGTAGGTCTTAGTAGTGCTCATGACTGTACACATTCTAGAAAATCAGGTGTGTGCATGTAAATGTATAAGCATGTATTATTGAGTGTGTATGAAAGTTTCAGATGCAGTTAGTGGGCCTGAATGCTTTAATTTTGTTGAGTCCTGCCTCAGGTCATTTGAACTGGACCTGCAGAAATGCTAACTGTCTAAAGCTCTAGTGGCACCTGTAGGTGCTGTGGATGTTAATGGGCTGAGGACCAGGCTGCCTGGTAAGGTGAGTCATTGCTTTTGATGGCTGAAATAATTAGGACTGCTTTCTAATTTGATTACCATGTTAGCCCTTCCTGCATCCTTCAGTCCTGCCCTGCAGATCTCAGTCATCCTTTTAGTTCCTGCTCCTCCCTCGTGCTCCCTGCTTGTGACTGCTGCCAAGTTTGGGGACAGTGGCTAAAAATCTTTATCTGCCCTTGCAAAAAGCTAAAGAATCTGAATTTTTGTGGCCACTTTGAAAGTCTCTTTATGGGTGCTTTTAAATTCTTATTTGTAGCCTGACTTTATACGTTCTATCTAATTAAAATATTTTGATTTCTTGGTGAAGCAATAGGAGTGAACAGAAAATTATATGACTTTAGACATAGCTATTGTTTTACATTTCCCTGGGAAGCCATATGCCCAATTAAGTGACCTTGTGCAGATAAAACATGGCTATTTGGAATTTTAACAGAGGTAAAACTGAAATAAAATCTGAGGGCTTAACAAACCTGTTCATAGTGTAGTAGGTGCTGGTGAAATAAACAACCTGGTTTGGCTTGACAGTTTGTCTGGTGAAACAGATATACAAAGCAACAGCAATTCGAATGTGTGTTAAATGTCGAGTACTATGTCAAATAGCATTCCCTGCTACCTGTAAGGCAGCTGACTCTCATCTGTCTTCTTCAGTTGATTATTTGTGGCAATAATGACAGAATTTAAGGGCTGGTGTCAGCATGCTGACCAGGGTGTGAAATGCAAAGGGAAAGCTTGCTTTTTAGCTGGGTATTGGAAGAACCAAAATTTGCATGGGGACTGTTAACCTGGAAGCTGCTGTGAGTGGCTTCCTGTCTGGCTCCACAGTGTGCAAAACGTGTCCCTTCCCAGCTGCCAGGGGCCTCTCTTAGGATGCTGCAAAGCTGTGCATGGTGCTACCAACCAGTATGAGTGCAATTTGTAAGACAGGAGATGAACGTCTAGATAGACCAGCTAGCTCATGGCCATCACGCTTATTGTACTTTTCCCAAGGATCTGGCTGGTACCCTGGTGGGATTGTTGTATTAGGAATATTACTTTCATGAACAGGTAAACAAATTCTCCAGGTCATGCAGTGTGTGGCTGAGCAGGTCATTTGTCATATTACGTAACGTAAGCCTACATGTTGTACCTCTGTCACCGCTGACTCTGCTGTCTGAGCAGTTCACAGAGCTCGTTGCTATTTCTCCAGGGGAAGGTCTGCTGTTCATTTTAGTGTGTCCATTTTCCCTGAGAAACATTCATCTTTTTCCTTTTTTTTTTAATACCTATTGACTTCCTCCTGCTCAGATCCTTTTGGGAAGGCTGGTGAGGTCTATATCCATTCCCTGGAGTATGACTTGCATTAACTGCAAGTCATGATCATTTTAGCAGAGATTTTTCCACCCAAGAAGTCACCAGGTGCAGGCGGAGAGGAATGCCATTTTTCCCTGAACAGGCAGGTGCAGCAGGCTACTTTCAGACACATGCTACTGATTCAATAACTGCTGGTGAGCACCACAGTAGAACTGTCCTGTTACTTCTGAGCACTGGGTTATTGTTGTGCTTTTTTTACCTCATGGAGAATTCTGGGAAAGCAACAAAAGTCTCCTTCCTCAAGAACCTAGCACTTCTGTGTAATTATTTCCTTGGAAAAATTAGCTTTGTGTTTTTAGCCCCTCTCCAGAAGAGCTTCCTCATCCCTCTGTGAAGCTTTCCCTTTGACAGCCTCATGAAATGATGGTAGATCTCTTTACCCTGGGACTGCTG
This sequence comes from Podargus strigoides, assembly GCA_028020825.1. Lineage (NCBI taxonomy): Eukaryota > Metazoa > Chordata > Aves > Caprimulgiformes > Podargidae > Podargus > Podargus strigoides. The sequence goes on along the minus strand of CM051629.1, from coordinate 80,218 downwards.
GCCACAGAGGGCCTTGGGCCTTGCACACATGCCAGCAGCCCACTCTGCCTGTGGACACTTGCCCCCTTCAGCCTTGTGTCCCAGCAGGATCAACCCTGCAGCTCCCCCGTGCTCTGTGGCTGTGGAGCAAAGGGTTGCAACTGTTTCTTGGGCTGTCTAGCAGGTACAGCCTTCCCCTTTTCACCCTTGAGGAGGGAGGACACTGCCTGTGTTAGCTTGAATTTACAAATGCAGCTGCTGTTTATTGCCTTGTTTTTCAAGGAAAGCCTTCAGTACATTCAGAGACTCAGGGAATTTCCACTATTTTTCTCAATGTTTCCCCCCTCCTTGGCCTTCGGACACACACATTGTGTTGTTTTGACGTAATTTCAAGCAAATATTTTGCCACCGAGAGGCAGTGCAGGGTCACAGAGGTCCTCCAGACTTAGGCTTCAGGCTTTCAGCCCTCCCCAGTAAACAATAGCTCTATAATTCATTAAAACTCCCTTTTGATTACTTTTTCCTGTTTCTGATTGTTTTGGAGCAGCAGGGGTAGATTCCACACTCAACAAACTTTTTTTTCCTGCTGCTAAATTTAAATCTCTCTGAACTGAAAGGAGTTGCTAATCTCTTTGACTCCATCAAACAGAAATTACAACTGTAAAAAGATTTTAGGCTATTTATGAACGCTATGAGGGAATTATGACTTGGTATTGCATAATAATTATTATCTCTAGGAATTTTTTTTAACTGTCATTTCAGACAGAAAAGTTACCCAAACCCTAGCACTTTCTCTCCTGGTTACTGTATTCCTCATTTTCAGATTTAATACTAATTATATTCTCCTGTCATGGCCTGGATGAAACAAAGCTGGTAATCACCTTTCTTGCTTGTCATGCATTATCTTTTGCTTCACATAATTGATTCAGCACTCCTATCTCTGTCTCCAAGGTTTTTCACTGCATTTCACAGGTTTTCTCGTGCTTGCAAGTGCCACGATTCATATGATCTACATGTAAAAGTCCCTTGCCCAGCTGAGTTTCTTGCCAATTTGTACATTCCATCCTTTTTTTGTACCAGGAGTATGCTCCTGAAATTTTTCTACCACCTCCTTTTTCCTTGTAGGCCAGATACGGATTAATCAATTAATAATTTTCTTTAATGGACAGGAAGGGAAATTTAGAAAAGTGATTTGCAAATAATCTAATTCAAAGGAAAAATATGTGCATGTTCATCCATCCACATCCTTGTATCACATACACTGCCCACACATGTCTAGACCCTAATCTGCTTAATCTGTACTAATCTAGCACAAAACTATTTTTGTAGGTATAGTGCAAAAACTGACAAAATAACTAGTTGAAATGGAATCCATATAGCATGGGTCCACATGTAGAATTAATTAGCAAGACAATAGTTTATGTTATTTTTAAACCTATGACTAGGATCTATGGGGAACACAGTATGAACATGTATACAGATACAGTGTATCCTGAAGACCTCTTGGTCAGTTTGCTGTTATTATTTGTTAGCATGCCATGGAAAAAAATACATTTTTCCTGCCCAAAGAGCTGACATGTTAAACAAAACTGAAACAGACTACAAGAGGCTGATAAGTATTGATATTTTTATTACTTCTGTTGCTATTGGCTCAGTTTTAATGCACCCTCGGAGCAGAACATCTGTCAAATAACACAGTGTAGTAGATCCTAGGGTGGACTCTGCCTAAAAGGCAGAGTGACAAAAGGACACTTCCTGGAGAGAATTACACTGGTTTTTCCTTTTAGCAGCCTAGCCACCAAAGTTGTTTTTTGCAGTTGGATCCAGGGACAGAGAGGGAACTGTTCCATCTTTAGCAGGTGCTATGTAGTCCTGCAAGGTTTGCTACCACACTAATGAAACTATGGTACCTGCCCTTAAGGACTATGGATCCAGGTCTAATAAGCAAATTGGATAATATTTGCTGTGAGCTTCACAGAAATCCTCCCATAAACCTCCTGGAAAGACCAGGAGAATAGATCAGTGTCCTGCAGAGAGAGGGGTGACTGACTGCCACTGAGCAAGTACACAGCTCTGCTGTCCTAACAGAACATGCTCATTCACAGGAGGTTTCCGATGGCTTCACCAGGATTACACCAGAAGATAATTTGGCCCTGTGTTTGTCTTCAAGCCAGCCTCCCAGGACTATGCTTCCATAATTACATGATTTTGAGCATTATGTAGTTGACCTCAGTGAAACTACTGATTGGCCAAGTCATCTTAAGTGACTGGTCATGGTAGCTGATACATTTTGTATTGTATTGTATGTTATCATATTGGTGTGACCTGGCCAACGAACAACCTCTCAATGCCTGTGTCTTCTTAGTTTAAAGCCTATTTTTGAAGAGTACAAGATTTTTATCAGGCTCAACTGAGCTGTCAGGCTCATATAATATGCTTGGTTTTTATAGATCTTTACATGTGTACTCATATATATATTTATACACACACACTGATATTATTGTATGCATATATACATACATATGTTAACTGTATATAAATATGCACACATTGATAATTCTTTTTTAAGAATTAAAGAAAATGCATATGCTGTCCTAAAGAAACCTTGAAAGTGAAAAGGAAAATAATTGTTTTCCTGGAACAATTTTTTTTTTTTTTTTTTTTTTTTTTTTTGGCATACTATGTAAGAATGTGACTCATTTTTTGTGGAACACATTTTTTAAAAGCACACAAATGAGGGATGAATTTTTACAGCTGAGCTTCACAACTCTTTCCAACTCAACACCTTGAAAGGACAAGCTAAATATAGGCGGTGTGATTACTCTTCCCCATTTTCTATAGCTCTGCTCTCCAATTGTATTTTCTATTTTGATTCTGCCATGCTGCATGCAGTGTGATCTTTGAAAGATAGCAGTGAACTTCCTAAGTATGTTGGCAGTGTCTCTGGCCACACATGAGATGACCCTATCAATTGTGAGATCCAGATGTGAATGACTGAAATGTGTTTTTCCCAGCAACAGAATTTGGGTGTCTCAGCACCTTCCTGACTGCTGCTCTGTTACAAGCATTTCTTGGCTGACTCTGTGGCTTGCTTTAGAGCAGCTGTGAGTCTTGTGGTTAGGGTTATGTATGGGAGGAAGGCTGTTTCTTTGCACTGTTTAGCTAAGGGAGAGCACGGGGAGCTCACATTTGTTTCTGGAAATCTCTACATTCTGCTCAACTTCAAAGATAAGCATGGAGGGTGGGAATGCAATGATAACCGCTGGCTGGAACTGGGTTTGTTTTCCATAATGAGGTCATTTAGCCAAGCCACAGGATAAAAGAAAGTCTTCATATTTTTCCACCTTTTCTGAGTCCTCTCACAACATGCTTGAGAAGATGCAGGCAGCCTTCCAACTTCTAATAGTTTCAGATGGGGTTCCATCTCTGAATGGTCATAGAATCACACCATAGAATCATAGAATGGTTTCGGTTGGAAGGGATCTCAAAGATCCTCTCATTCCAACCCCCCTGCCATGGGCAGGGACACCTCCCACCAGACCAGGTTGCTTCAAGCCGCATCCAACCTCCCTGCCATGGGCAGGGACACCTCCCACCAGACCAGGTTGCTTCAAGCCCCATCCAACCTGGCCTTGAACACTGCCAGGGAGGGGGAAGCCACAGCTTCTCTGGGCAGCCAGGGCCAGTGTCTCACCACCCTCACAGTAAAGAATTTCTTCCTAATATCTAGTCTAAATCTCCCCTCTTCCAGTTTAAAGCCATTACTACTCATCCTATCGCTACGTGGTTTTTGTAAAAAGTCTCTCTTCAGCTTTCTTGTAGGCCCCTTCAGGTACTGGAAGGCCACTATAAGATTTCCCTGGAGCCTTCTTTTTTGCAGGCTGAATAGCCCCAACTCTCTCAGCTTGTCCCCATAGGAGAGGTGCCTTAGAGAGAAGAGATAACATGGACTCAATAATGAACCCTCATGCAGGTACACTACCAGGGATGTACAGCATTTAAATACATATTAGCTGGAAGGTCAGGGATAAGGCCGATGATTAGACCTCATCCATTTCAAACAGGTATTTTACGTACAACTAGTGGACAGAAATGGCTTTCAATATAAGCGGCTGCAGTTCTGCTGAAGTCAGTGAAGCTCTGTTGTTCTTCACTGGGCTGAGCATATCTGTGCTGCATAAGCAGCCAGGCTAGAAATTCAGAGGCCCTTTCGCTAGTTCTTCTGAACGGTATCATGTTACAGCACTAACATGAGCACTGTTAAGTGCCTGATATTTACTGCTGGCAGCTCTAAAATGTTTTACAGTGGAGAGAAGCTCCAGTGCAAGCCTTGGGGAGAAGTCCCATGATAAGGATAAAAAGTTTAATATCCCTTTCGTAGTAAAAGCAGAAACTTCGTCATACTTGTCCTAAGTATTACTGATATCCAAGGAGTTGTGCATTAAATTCAGTAAGTGCCTTCTACACTCACTAGTTCATCAAATTCTTTGCCTTACCCTCAGAAAGGACACGTGCCTCCACTATAAAATGGGAGAATTTGACATAGTGCCTTTTTCTTTAGGGATAAAAGGCACCACCTTTTTGCACTGTCTGGAGGTTGGAGTGCTACTAGGTGACAACTAGTGGGTTTAAAATCTGAATGGGAATTTAAAAGTCACGTTGACATAATACCACACTGACATATTGTTGCTTCCACAGCATGACTCTTGTTCCTGCCTGCATGACCAAGCATGGTTTACTTGTGGAGATCCTCAGGGACATATATATCCATAGATCTTTCATGCCTCTGTCATGACAAGCAATACAACACTATGGAGTACGCTGTCAGAGATGCAGATTTCCTTGTAAACAAACCTGCATGAATTTTTCTTTATACTCATGACAGACTCAAATGAAGCATAACAAAACACATTTGTTGTATATATTAAGTTAATGACTTGTTAAGATTTATTAAGTAATACCACTATGTTAGTACATCTTTTTTTTGCCACTCCCATTGTATAAAAAAAGAGTATGGAGCTTCCAGGTGTGTGGATATTGAGCCTGCAGGTTTTGATTTAGCCTCAGATGAGGAAATAGGGCATGATGCAAAGATATGTACCTTACAGGTACAGCTAGCAGAGACTGATAAAGGAGCATAGTCAGCCTTCGTGGCTAGAAAGATGAGCTTAGGCACAGTGGCTGTGGAGAACTTGAGACCTCCTTCTTACCCTGAGATGAGGCATGGCATAGAGGAACTCCTAAATCCAATTTAAATTACTGGATTTAGCTCATTTCAGCCCTATTAAGAAGATGTCTCCTCCTGTAGCAGGGTGATTCACATATGGCTCACATTAGATTCCCAAGCTAAGTTAGCTTAGCTAATTTAGTTTCCCAAGGAGCACCTCACATGCAGGGTGACACTAACTGATATCTGAATGTCTCTGTACCTCTGTGAAGGAAAAACCCAGTGTGGGGATGAAACGGGAACCTTTCAGTGTCCCCTTGTTTTGCCTGGAGTAGATCGTGAGGCAATTGAAAAGCATAGAGTTCAGCCAGGTAAGGACCCAAAATACAGCATCAAAGATGATTACAAGGATGAGATACTGGACAGCAATTGGCCAGTCTTGTCACTTGTTCTTTGCAGTTGAGCACAAGCACTCACTGCAGTTTGTATCAGCACTGCTGTCCATAAATGCTGTACATGCTGTATCCAGTATACCAACTTGTTTGCGCTGTCCTGAAATGTCTGAGCTATGCAAGATCTACAATGCAGACACAAACATACATTTATGCTTACAAATTACAGCTGTCCCCAAGACTGTTGGAGCCTTCAGTTAATTTGTGAGCTGTATATATCAATGAGGAAAGATAAATGGGGAAGGGCAGCAGAGCAGTTGCTCTCACAGCTAACTCCTGCAGAACTTCTGTAGCACTGTCCATTATTTACTCAAATTCAGCAGCTAAATGAAACTGTTGGTTTTTTCCCTCTCGCTGTCTGTAGAAGTCAACTCAGAAAACAACAGTTATTGAGAGAAATCTGTATGACCTGAAATGCACTCTAGGCTTTGCCATCTGCTTGGTACGAGAAATGCTTGTGTCGACCTGAATACGTGCTGGAGTGGGAGAGCTTTTAATATGTAAACATACGCTTCTGTTGTTGATGTGAATTCAGAGGACATGTATCTTTTATCATGAAGGATCCATGTAATAAAGAGCTTTTCAGATTAGAGATTATGTATTTTTAAGACAGGGGTTGTGTGCATTGTTTTAGGAGTCTGAAAAAGTAGTTAATGAGTGTCCTGGTGAGTGAGGCTCTTTGTGGGATTGAAGGTAGAGATATATTTGTGATTCCTGCAGGTTTGTGCAGGTGGGAGACTGGTTTGGAGAAAAGGACTTGTCAGCCTGGATGTGATTCCAGTTTGACTCAGGTGTTCAGGTTATGACCTGATCAGCAGGCTGACCTGAGGAATGCAAGCAAGTTGATTTATTGGGGAAATATCCAAACTATTCATGTCAAAAATCTATCCATGACCAAAAAAAACACCAACCCCGAAGCATACTTTCTCTAAAAAGACTAAACTTGTCCAAACAGAAAGGATTGGATAGTTAACCTCTCATAAGTGATTTAAAGGGGGTATGAACCTTGCTGGCTCTGCATTTCCATGTGCAAGGCTAGCTTTATTCTCTTTCATGGGAAGTTGTCTCTATATCTACATGAGCCTATGGAATATACTGTATGGAGGTACAAAACACTGAACAACTTAGCCTAGGAACTACTTTAGTCCAGAGCAATCATGGTTGCTATGACACTGGTGACTCCCTGCCACCTCCCTATTGCTGGATATTTGACAGACCCAGAGGACAGGGCTTGCGTTCTGCTCCAGGGTTAGAGGGGAAGTTATCTCACTTGCATTCCTACATTTGTCTACAGGGGTATCTATCTGAGAGAGGGAACTGATGAGTCCTTTAGTCTTTAAGATGTTATTTCTGCTGCTGTCTTTTTTCTTCTGCTGTGAATCAGTGAACTTGCTTTTGCTTAACTAAGGTGTCCAACATCCGCATCCAACCTGTCATTGAATGGCAGTCCACTGGTCCTTCCAGATTCCCTGACTCCTTTCCTGCGCAGCTTTGGCCCCATGATGTCAGCAAGGTTTGACTGCTTCCATAAAGATCTTTGGGGATGACCACTTGAGAAACAAGGTGATCTAAATAATCTGCAACCTATGCATAGGAGCCATCAGCTGGCTTTGATGTTGAGAAGACAAATCTTCCTGGACATTTTTTTTAGACCAGGCTGGAAAATCAGAAACCTTTAGCCATTATTTATGGCACCGACCAGACTTTGTGGAAGCAAGATTTACCCTTGGGTTTGCCTTGGCAACTTGCTGTTGAACATGCTGTATATAAAGTGCACCTTTCATTGAGTGTTCAGGAATAGACTCCATGAATGGCTTGTTTTCAAAATAAATATTACTCCACTCAAGTCTGTATTATAGAAGTGAGAGTGGATCACTAGGCTTCCAGGGAGATCCAGATTATGGCTATTTCCATGAAAATATCCTTTGATTCCTTCTAGACAGTTCTTGCCACAGAGTTGAAATTACTTGTCTCAAAAGAGAGTAGCAGCTCCCCACAGACACAGTATGGTATTTATGTAGAAAACAATCGTAAGGAGCCCATGGTGCTTTGAGCCAGCAGATTGCCTATGATTATCCTTGCAAGGATGGGTTCACTGGCTATACATACTGAAATCCAGCTGCCATCTGCACCCCAGGTAGGGAAAGGATGACAGCAACAGTCAGTGGGGATGTGATACGGGAGGTGAAGAGGGCCAAACAGCCTGAAGATTTTTGTGTCAGGTTTCTCATTTCCCAGGTCTGAATCTATCTGAATTTGGGCTCGTTCCTAACTGCTTTATGAGGCTTCTCAAGCTGTGTAAACAGTATTGCAATAATGGCAGATCACAATGCACTCATCACAGACCATGAAGAATAGCCTACGAGCCAAGCAATATGCTCTCTCTAAATGATGTAATGCTTCTTGCAGACAGCAATATTAATCACCCCAGGAACTGACAGGATCTGATGGAAGAGACTGTTATTAATATTATCTCCTTTGGAAGCATTTGCAATGGTAATAGTAATTTTAATAATGCCAGAACAAAATAAGCCAAGTTGGCCGGTTTTGTGGCAAATGGGAACACTGAGGAAGGCAATACATATATATATAGAGAGAGTAATTCATGAAGGAGGTGGACCAGATTTCTCTACTGACAGCTCAGACATGATTGGGAAGGGAAGGGAACTTTTTATTTTAAAGGTTGTATTTGCTTCATCAATCGTCAAAATCTTGTTGAAAGTCTAATTCAGTTATCAAGTCCTTGTTGCTGTCCAGAGACTGAATGTATTAGAGGGATTTTATATACAATTTCTGCCACAAGCAATTTACTATTATTTTATTATTCTAATCTGGCTGGTTCCCATGGAGTCTCTGAAACCAAATAATATCAAAAGAAGATGAATATTAACAATCCTATTTGTCTCAGGAGAACTAATAAAAGAATGGAGATCTTATGCCTTGGTTCAACACAGAACACTATGAAATGACCATGGAAGTATTGACATTTGTTATCATGATTGCTAGTTCAGTTATTTACTGCTTAGCTTGAGCACAAGCCTTTTGTACACCTGTGCCAAGACCCAGCAAGATTACAGGAGAAATCATGAATTTATTAGCTAAATAATGAGGTGTGTGGCAGAAGGGAACTGCTTGAGAGAGTCCAGTGCAGACCCACAAAGATGATGGAGTGGAACATCTCCCTTACAAGGAAAGGCTGAGGGAGCTGGGTCTCTTTAGCTTGGAGAAGAGGAGACTGAGGGGTGACCTCATTAATGTTTATAAATATGTAAAGGGTGAGTGTCATGAGGATGGAGCCAGGCTCTTCTCAGTGACATCCAATGATAGGACAAGGGGCAATGGATGCAAGCTGGAACATAGGAGGTTCTGCATAAATGTGAGGAAGAACTTCTTCACTGTGAGGATGACAGAGCACTGGCACAGGCTGCCCAGAGAGGTTGTGGAGTCTCCTTCTCTGGAGACATTCAAAACCCGCCTGGATGTGTTCCTGTGTGACCTGATCTAGGTATTCCTGCTGTGGCAGGGGGATTGGACTAGATATCTTTTGAGGTCCCTTCCAATCCCTAACATTCTGTGATTCTGTGAAGGGGTTTAATAGCAAACCAAAGAGCCAAGAGGACTGTATTTGAGTCCTTCCTTTGTTACGTTCTGCTTTGCATGTATGTACAATCTGCCTCAGAGTATTATATACCAATTAATAATGAACAAATGCATAAATTGGAGCAGTGTCTTTAGTCAGATGGCAAACTGCAATCAGACTGCAGACGAGTGTTGAGCTGAAGTTAAACTTTGTGTTCCAAACCAAACCAGTGCCCATGGAGACATGTTCTCTTCACCTTAACAAGAAAATGAGAAAATCCCTATGGAAAAGAGAGCTATCTGAGCAGTGTAGAGTGCTGGCAGCTGCCAGAGGCATGCTGAGAAATGTCTCCAGGTGGCACGTACCATAAGAAAGCTGCTGCCGGAAGAATTCGCACTCCTCCTCTCACCTGACAAAAAATAGCCAATATGCAGGAGGGTGATTGTGAGAAGTGGTGTGCTTCATACCAGAGAGGCTGCTCAGACTCCCTGCTTGTCCTAGCTGGTCCATACTGAATGTACAAAACTGGATGAACAGAGGAACAACAAGTGTTCTTGACCTGTACTGATGTCTTAAAAGTAGACCTGATGTCTTCTTGTAGCTGGCAAGGAAAAAGTGGAAAGCTTGCAGGCAGCATGGGATTAGTCAGGATGAGCATCTGCTGTGAAATCCAGGTCTATCTCAGGAACAGGTTGTCTAGTTTTGATACTCCAGACCAAGCACACACTGAGAACAGGTGGCAAAAAGAAAGAAGCAGAAATTAGGTACAGTCCTCCTGTAAATTTACTTTCTTGGTCTAATCTTAAATTCAAGGGGCTCAGGTCCTGTGTTCCTAATGGAGCCATCCATCCAATTTCTTAAAAACCCCCTTCTTATTCTCCAGCCTTTACTTTGCCTGAGCTGTGGTGACAAGGAGAACTGCTTTGCCTTGCCCTTCAAGAGGGAACACAACTCCTTTAGCCCCCTCCTAGACTCTGCCATCTTGAAAACTTACTTCTTTAACATCAGACTTGAGCTGGGGCTGTCAGCAAAGGAAAACTCCAAGAATTAGATACAAGAAATGCCTCCACCAGACCAACTCAAACAGTGATAAAACCATGCCTTAGTCTTCAGGTGTCGTGCAGTGGCTGCATCTCTGTCCACTGCAGCACCGGCCAGGCATTGCTGACAATTTATTACTGAATGTATTAAGATATTTTTGCTGCATAAATAAGAGCAATAAGTCTGTGGCACTGAGAGTTTGTCTTTACCTTGTAGTATTATCACTCTTTGCAAATATCTGTGCTCAGCACTTCCTTCTTTGTAGCACTGAAATACTAAGTGTTCATAAAGCTTAACCATCAGCCATAAACTCAATAAGCTGCTGTGTGCACTAATGTGGAATTAAAACCTTTATTTGGTTGATTTATTTTAAGCACAAGTGTGACAAAGGAGCCCATAAAAATTACAGGCTGCTTGTCACCTTTTTTTTTTTTTTTTTTTTTTTCTTTTCTGCTGCTGTAACACTTGCAGTGATTACTTGGCATTTTAAAATGTGTTTGGATGTTGGGAAGACATCCTCCCCCTTCCTTCTTATTCGCCCAGTTTTATATGCTGAGCATGACATCGTATAGTATGGAATATCCCTTTGGTCAGTTCGGGTCAGCTCTCCCAGCTGTGTCCCCTCCCAACTTCTTGTGCACTTGCACACTAGCAAAGCATGGGAAGTTGAAAAGTCCTTGATGTCTTAGCAACGACTAAAAACATCAGTATATTATCAACATTCTTCTCATACCTAATCCCATACTAAATCCAAAACGTAGCGCTATTCTAGCTACAAAGCAGAAAGTTAGCTCTATCCCAGCCGAAACCAGAACACTCGTCTAGCACAAGGCTACTTCTTGCTCAGAGCAGGTAAATGAAAGATCACAATTACCTTGTGAAAATGCATGGCTGAGTTGCTGGACATGTGAAGACCCATTCTGTGTCCTTTAGCTGCAATGGAGATCCAACTGAGGGAGATAATTCCTCTGAGCAATTAATACAATAACTTGCATGAATAATTTCTGATTGAGCTCTTGAAGTCTACTGATTAGTCTTTCTGTCTAACCACTGAATGGACCTCTGTGCTTTTGCTTCTGCCTGTAAAATATAGAAATAATAGTGCCTCAGTCACTAGAAGCAGTGGAATTGCAATGCTTGATGTTGGAAGCTCATGCATGTGGAGAAGCTCTGAAGTTGTTAAGCTTTTTCACTTACAGTCCCAACAGAGCATGAGATTTTGCACTTAAAGCTCAAAATCAGCTATCAATGGATGACTTTTTTTTTGCGTTGCACTGTGGCCAGAACCATGTCTAACATTTCCACACCTGAAACATGTCCAGATCAGAACTGATCTGAGAGATGGTCCGTAGCCTTATCCTGAGACTAAAGAGGAGGAGTGGATGATCTCAGTTTTTATTCTCTCAGATGGAGCCTGGCTTGTGTCTGTTTCATTCAATAAAACATTGTAATTTAGGTAGGGAAAGGAAAAGGTGAAAAAAAGAATTGAAGTGCAGATCAAAAAAAGAGACTGTGAAGATGATTTCCTGAAAAGCAATCAGATAACATGCATTTTTCCCAGATGGTTATGAATATTAACCACTGCTTTTGTCAGTTGTGAGTTACCCCACCTCTCTTCCACATTTCCCATATGATCAGAGGAGCCACAGTGACTCATAAACCAGAGATGTGGCACTGATTAACTTCCCCTCTCATCATACGTACTGTATGAATTTTTTAAATTTGCTGTAAGATATATTGCAAAGATTGAAGCTTGGCTGAAGCTTGGCAGGAACCCATCCCCTTTGTCTCGATGTTTATGGCTGATAAAAAGGAACAATTAATTGTTTCATCCATTAATACTGCCACGCAATGGAAGACCATGACGTCAAACTAATGTTGTTCTGATTATGCTTTTTTAAATGACTCTGTAAGAAGAAGATTGCCTCAATCTATATCATGAAGCTCATATAAGCACTTTCAGTGTTTGGTTTCTATAACAGAAGTTCTCTCTTTCTGACTTTAAAAAAACTTTGATGCTCATTGTAAATTTTTCTCACACCTACTGTATACATAAGCAATAAGAACAGTGGTCTCCCCATTTGTTTAGCAGACCTGGTGCTGGTGGAAGGTCTTGAGGCTGACGGCTGTAGCCAGCATATGGGTGGTCAGTGCAAAGAGTCAGGACAGTTGCCTTCAGCCTCTCTTGAGCCTGAGGAGCCACCTCCAGTCAGCTCTCCATGTCTGTTGTTCGAGTGAAGAGATATGTTTGGAGCTGTAACTTTTCATGGCATGCGTGCATTTCCTGTAGGCTGCCAAACAGTCATTAGGTAGTAATTGCGTTGATTGCTGCCAATCTGGGTTGGGTTTCAGCATAGAAGTGAAAAGCAGTATACATTATTATCAGACCCTTGAGCCATCTAGTCCTCTACAGGCCTGTATTTCTGCTCTATAGTCAAGCTTATGCACAGCAATAAAATCTGTTTGCTAGGCAATGTGTATCTCCCTCACCCACTGGTGTATGTAGTTACATACAGTTGGCTGGGTTCAGGAGGACTGTTTGGGTTGTAGCACTCCCTTATAAAGCTTAATTGTTTCTGGAAACCAGAAGTGCATCTCATTAAGAGATAATCATTGTTTACTCCTCTGGTATATTCATTCCACCTGATGAAGTCCTGTCATCATAATGTAGGTGCCAGGAGCCTATCTATTAGATTTACACTCTAATTCAGCATTCATTAGCAACATCATTACTTTAAAGTGTTTATAGAAATGAAGTGTCAAATTTACATGCTCCTTTTTTTTTTTTTTTTTTTTTAAAGCTACACTATCAGTTTAAGAGCTGCATAACAAATGTCTTTGTGTAGCCAACTGCACAATTTTTGAAATTTAATTTTGTGTGCACAGTCGGTGTTTTCTGTTTTCTCTGCCTGTTTCTGCAAAGGGAAGAAAGTAAGACAGCCAACTTCATTTTGTTTTATAGCCAATTTCACTTTCAGGTTCACAGTGGTGAAAAATGCGGAGTAAGCAGAGTGGACTGATGATAAAAACCTGTTTAAAAGCAACTGTTTTGGTTTAAATGAAAAGGAAAAAAAAAAGTGCTGCTGAATGGTTCTGCTGCATTACATTTATAGACTTATTGCATATTAGAAAATTCCACGTGAGAAATCCCTAAGTTACTTGCCCTGGCATGAATGAAGACAGTGTTTTCACCAGTCTTGGCTTATAGTTGTTTTCTTTTTAATAGCATACTTCAGAAATTCTTTTAGGTGCTGATTCATTAAAAGATTTGTACGCAACACAGAATTTAGATAATTTTATTCCAGCTGTGACAGAGTAGTTGGCTGTAGTGGTTTTGATCCAGTTCTTTGGAGTAGGAAGGAGTCTAAAATTGTATTGCTGAATTGTCACAGTAGGGCTTGGGATGACATTGGCAGGGACAATGGCTGAGTTTACACGTATACCTTTTAAAACTGCTAGTTCAGGACTTAAGTCTAGCTCAGGTTTAACAGGCAGCTGAACTCTAGTTGAGGGTGGTAAGTGCAGTCCTATTGCACTTGCTGCCCCTTCTGCCCTTACCCGTGTGTCCACCTTGGTATCTGCCTCTCAAGGTGAAATGATAGTTTCATCTCCATGGCCTGGTTGGTCTTTTGCATCTTAGCTGAAGTGCATGCTGCTAATTGCAACAGCGGCCTTTGGGGTAACAGTGCTATCTGTAAATTCTAATAGTGTCCTGCATGGCTGCCAAGAGAACCATGTCTTTGTGATTAATGAATCTTCTTTAACAGCCTACTTCCCAGCCTTATTACAGCCAGTAAATCTGGATGGATTTTCTTATCCAGTTTCCCATTTTTTGGCCAGTGCTGTCTTAGCATATAAAAATAAACCTGCTTTTCCTATTTTAATCTATTTTTCCTTTTTTTTTCCCACTAGTTATATGATTCTTCAAATCAAGATCAATTTCCCTAGGTATTGCCATCCTCCTCCTGGATCAGTATCTCAGGTCTGGCTCAGATCTCATCTGCAGATGACACCAAGTTAGGTGGAAGTGTTGATCTGCTCAAGGGTAGGGAGGCTCTGCAGAGGGATCTGGACAGGCTGGAGCAATGGGCTAAGGCCAGCTGTATGAGGTTCAATAAGGCCAAATGCCCGGTTCTGCACTTCAGCCACAACAACCCCATGCAACGCTACAGGCTTGGGGAGGAGTGGCTGGAAAGCTGCCAGTCAGAGAAGGACCTGTTGATTGACAGCCAGCTGAACATGAGCCAGCAGTGTGCCCAAGTGGCCAAGAAGGCCAATGGAATCCTGGCTTGTATCAGGAATAGTGTGGCCAGCAGGAGCAGGGAAGTGATCTTACCCCTGTACTCGACACTGGTGAGGCTGCACCTTGAGTAATGTGTTCAGTTTTGGGCCCCTCACTCCAAGAAGGACACTGAGCTGCTGAAGTGTGTCCAAAGAAGGGCAGCGAAGCTGGTGAAGGGTCTGGAGCACAAGTCTGATGAGGAGCGGCTGAGGGAACTGGGGTTGTTTAGTCTGGAGAAGGGGAGGCTGAGGGGAGACCTCATTGCCCTCTACAACTACCTGAAAGGAGGTTGTGGAGAGGTGGGGGTGGTGAGTCTCTCTAACCAAGTAACAAGCAGCAGGACAAGGGGTAATGGCCTCAAGCTGCACCAGGGGAGGTTTGGACTGGATATGAGGAAGTATTTCTTCACAGAATGGGTTGTAAGCCATTGGAATGGGCTGCCCAGGGCAGTGGTGGAGTCCCCATCCCTGGAGGTGTTTAAGAGTCATGTTGACATAGCGCTCAGGGATATGGTGTAGTTGAGGACTGTCAGTGTTAGGTTGATGGTTGGACTCTATGATCTTCAAGGTCTTTTCCAACCTAGATGATTCTGATTCTGTGACCATCGCATAACTATCATTGTCCTTGAATTACTGTGTTCTTTTCTTTCTTTTTACAGTATACAGGAATGGCTTTGGTCAGTCCTCTTGAAAATGCTACTTTGTTCTACATGCTAACTTGATCTTAAAGTCCATGTATAAGCCTTTTAACAGAAAATTCACACAGTCCCTTAACAGTTTTCCTAGCTGTGCAGGATTTTGGCCTGTACATTACCCTGTCCCTGTTCAGTTTTGCCCTAAAAACTGTTAGTGGTGCTTTGCTGGAGTGGCTGTTATGTTGTGGTAGCAGCTGATGAGATTTTTGTTGGCTCCCCTGGGGCTGTGAGCATATCACAGTGGCAGGACAGATCTAAGGCCTGAGCCATAGTAAGGTTGGGAAAACCTGTGCCTTGCTTGGGCTAAGGAGGCTTGCACAAGGGAGGCTACATATGAGTGTGCACCAGGGCATTCTACAGTGGGTCACAGGTATATGTACTGCCTCATAACATAGACACTATCCCAGAGGTGTGAGGGCTGAAAGGGACACTCTGGGGCCTTTAGAGTAGATTAGAAGAGAATCATCGAAGCAAGAAGAAAGAGCGTGGGCTCAGAATTGGAGCTGTTCAGAGCTTTTCTCCCTTGCCTGGCACCTGGGGCAGAGCCTGCTCTACCATGTCTCCAGGTGGGCTGGATCAAAAGGTACTTTCCTTGCAGAACAGGGAGAGAGATGCTTTTCATTCCCGTGGTGCCTCTCATCAGCAGCTTTCAGTGCTCAGAAAAATCGTTGATCATGTTGGCAACTGCTCTCATCCTGCCTCTTTTGATAGAAAGGATTTCTCATTCCTTGGTTCATCAGAAAATGAAGGCCCAGGCAGACTGGAAAGACTGGCTCAGGGTCATGTTTGCACAGGATCTAATCCTGTATCCATGTCCTTCAGAACTCTATGCAGGCAATATTTATGCCTGCAGCTCTGCAGCTGTTTGTTAGTTGTTATAATTGCACGTTAGTTTGCCCTGAGCACAGATGTGAAAACTCAGGCTTAGCTCTCATGGATCACCATCATTTGCGATAATCTTTAGATCCTGCTGGCCAAAGTTCTCCCACATTGACAGCCATGGAGTAAGCTCTTCCAAGGATATTGACTTTCACATCATGATACTAAATGGAGGCTTAAATGTGTTTTACACCAAAGATTTCCGAGATAGATAATCCATGTTGCCTGCAGAACATATGGTCCTGAAGTGCTCCAGATGGGTTTGAGCTGCTGAGGTTGAATATTACATTTTTCCAGCTGGAATTAGGTTCCATTATGGGAATATGCTCCTGGCTCCCAAATTGTCAGTATCTCTGTTATGGAAAGGTGTTGAAGGGTATCTCCATTGCAGGTGCTGTGTCCATTTTCTCAAGGTAGCAGCCTATGACAGGTCTGAGAAATCCCTTGTTTCGGTCCATGTCATGCAGGATACTGTTAGCAGCCTTTACAGGGGCAGAGGTGCCTTTTCTTGACAGGAGAACTGATTCTACAAAACAGCTTTGCTGTTGCAAAAACTGCTTTTAGTTTAGGTCTCGTGCTTGAAAGCAAGTCTAGACCCCGCTGGAGTGTCCTCCAGCTAGAGGATAATGAAGAAGGCAAGCCAAAAGTGTGTGGATTATGTGCCAATGGCCTGTTTACTGACGGCTTCCCATTGCTCTCCAGTGCATTAGATGACACCTTGCCCTCTGCCAGTCCCCTGGCAGAGCCAACTTGCCTGCAGCCTGCTCTCCAGTCCTCACTGCAGTGTGAGGCATTCTCAGATAAGGGGAAGGCATATTTAATCAGTCTAAACTGATTCTGAAATCTATACATGTCTTAGCTGGAGTCATAACTTAGCAGGAAAGTGTTGCATGCAGAGATGTGAAAAGGTGAGACAAACTGACCACAGCACATCCTGACCTACAGCAAACAGCGAGCCTTGCAAGTGACTGCTTTTGCTTGTGGCCCGTGAATTCTTTGAGTTCCTCTGTCATCCTCAGCACCTGGCTCATGAGACTGTGCAGCACAAAGGTGACACTACGCTGGCAAATTTCTCTTTTGCATGTCTACAGGCGTGTCTGGGCAGTTATGGAAAAAAACATCAGCTTCTTGCACTGCTGCTATCACTCAGGCCTGAGGTCACAACCCAACCATGATGGGGAGGGAGAAGAAAGTGGTAGAGGAAGTCATCACACCAGGTCAGTGTGCTTTCCCAAAGCATCACCACTGGGCAGGAGCCAGGTTTTAAGACTGCACTTTGACCTTGGCAACACCTGAACTGATTTTGTCTAGCTGTGAAATGGGGTTAATAAATTTTCTCAACTGTACTATAGTACTACAAAATAATATGTACTAAAAAATGAGTTTTTGCAGTCAGGCAGGCCTGACAGCCCTGCTACTCATCATGCAGTGCTGATGGCAAATCATCATTTAAAAGGTCAGCACTTTAAATCCACAATTTCTAGCACTACAGCTTGTGCTGCTCTGTGCCATTTCAATGAACATGTTTCTCATGGCAGGTATTTATTGGTGTGTCCTTCATTCTATTTGAAGATTCCCGTTTTGCTCCTTGAGGATCAAAAGGAAAAAAAAAAAAGGGAGAGGTAGGGGAGGAAAAAAAAAGGAATAAAAGTCAGAGCCTATTTTAGACAATCACCTACAGTGTTGCACTCCCTTGACCACCTGCATTGTCAGTCCCCCCAGCATATACGTAGCAGCTGGATAATAATTGAGAATTATGGCTTGGAAGGCAATTTATAATCTGATGGATAGTCTGTGACACTGATTTTCTTCCCTGCTGATACTAACAAAACATGACAGGGAATATAATGAGATGAAGCCAAGAAAAAAATCAGCACAAGCTGCCAGCAGGAGCCTCTCATCAGCCCTATGCCCTCCTTCAGTTACTAAAACATAGAGGTGTTTCCTTTAAACACTAGGACAGGGCTTGTTCTGAGAAATGCTGAGGATTTCCCAAGAAGTGTTGAGCATTCAAAGTCACCCTTGGGCTGTTGCATGTGTTTTATGGAGGAGCTTTATGGAGGAGCTGAGTATCCCCAAGGATGTGACTCTTGCAAGGGTGTGCACATTAGCCATTACTCTCTGCACAACATATATTTGCTCTTTAAAAATGCATTTATACACATGTTCACTTTTTTTGATGCCTCTAAATGCACAAATTAAAGGGATACTGTCAGTGCAGAAATAACAACATGATGGGGTGTAATATGGGACAAATTCCAAACCTATAGATTGAACTGAAAATCTGGGAAGCATTTAAAACAGATACTGTAAACAGAGCAAAAAGAAAAACTAAACAAAACCTAAAAAGTCTTGATGTCTTTCCTCTAATGATGGTGTTTTCCTTCCTTTTCCTTCCTTTTAGACTTCATGTAATTTGGAACTGGAAACAAAAGATATCAACTTTATTTCCTATTTGTAGTTAGTTTCACTGTTCTGTATCCCAGATGTTCTAAGACAACGTTTCCCTTGACTCACAGCATTATTAGGGAATGATTACATGAAACAGGAATATTCTTCCTCAGCAGATTTAGTTACTGATACTGAATTAGGTGATATTGTCTAATATTCTCAGCATTTCTTAAAGATGTCTTGAAGTGCAGTAGTCAAGGCTGGTTAATATATATATATCACATCTGTCTGTGTGTGTCTTCAAAAATCAGCATTCCTTTAAATGATATGCTGAGCCTTAACTATTTCCTCCTCCATCCAGAGATAATGTTACATTAAAATGCCTTAGCTCCACATATCATTTATGCCAGTATCAGCCTGATGCTGCAGCTGAAACCAGCAAACTTGCACACTCATCCCATGCTTGTACCATCCCTCACATCTATGCTGCCCTTTGTATAGCTGTATGGTGAAATAGAGCAGGAACTCATCTGAGTACAGAATTTAACTGGCAACCACACCACACACACACCCCACCCCCTGCAAAATAAGCCTCCCTTTTAGCTGAATCTGTGCCCAGATCCACCAAAAATATACTTTGTGAAAAAATACTGCCTGGCTCAAAAGAGTAGCTGGTCCATCGGTTTTATCAGTATTGAGAGACTTTGTTGGTTCAGATATCAGAGATGTGGTTTTGGAGCTATGTGTCATATTTTAACCTCAGTTTCCCATTTGAGGCTAACAGGCTCTGTAGTAATGCTGGATGCTGTAAGCCTGGGCAGTCCCTGCACCTAAACCCAGATCTTGGAGGTTTGTTGGTTGGTTGGTTTCTTAATTGTTTTGTCACCCAATAGCTAAGGTAGCTGAGGATTTCCTCTGTTCCTCCTTTCTCAAACAGCCACCATAGAATAGAGTTCCTTTCCAGGGCTGGTGATGGCTGACTTTTAGCTTTCTATATTAACAAAACTTTAAAAATGAGGACATCTTACCTGGCTTCAGCCAGCCTTCAAGCATCAGAATAAATGGTGCTCCCTTACTTCTTCACTGAGTTCATTGAAAAGTTGCAGCCAAAATTATGCCGTGAAAAGGAAGCAAAATGAGAATTTTACTGGAAGAGAAATAGAGAATTTCAGCCCTTCCAGACAGCCACAGGAAAGAAGCTTCCAGCAAAATGTTTTTGCTGGACTAGGAGACACTCGGTCCTCCACTCCCTAGAGAAATGGATAGTGCATTAGATCCTGCAAGAGGCACTCAGCTGGAAAGGGAAAACCCTAATGTCAACAAATGGTGATGATCCATTACTAGGCTGAGTCCTGGGGATGAAGAGATAGATTAAGCCCCATAGGAATATACATTAAGGGTATGACTGTTACCAAGCCAGCTGCTGAAGGCGAGGGATGCAGACTGTGGTTGGAGGGATTGTTTAGTGGAAACTTGAGCATTTCACTATGACTGGCTGTTTCTACTACTACAGATGTTTCTAACAAGTGTGTAAAACTGAAATTCAGTCAGCAGGGCTCAGAATTTGGCTCTTGGAGGCTGCTGTGTCCTCTGAAACTGGAGCCTGGCAAAGTATACTGGTTGCAATCTCCACTGGGGCAAATAACATTCATTGGTGACTTTTGGAACTCATTTTAAAACTAATGGCAAGTATAGCCTTTTTCTATATCAAAGTTAAATAAGCTTTTGCCCCTGACAGTGCTCCTATGATGTCTTTTCTGGAAGAGACAGTGAGCCTGACCCTTCCTTTCACTGTGAGATGGGGAGACAATGCATATCCTGGTGCTCACAAAGGCTGCCACCCAGGCCAAGGACATCTCTGAAGGACATACTAGAATTCTACTCAGAGATCCTTGTGGCAGCAATTCATCAGTGAAGACTAAGAGGGGGAAAGTCTATCAGCTTATGCTGACACCCTCATAAGCACTGTCCCCCAGTATACATGGGCTCCTATGAAGCTCTGTTTAGGGGTTTCCACTTGTATGCCTTTTAAAACACTCTTCTTACAGCTTCACTCTGTCTCCTTGTACAATCTGGAGACCAATTGCTTATACAGAACTAAATCTGCTATTATACTCTCTGGTACTGAATTATACATGCTGTTATCCTCACTTTCCTTTGCTGCTTTCACCTTTTTTGAAAGCCTGTGCTATGGTCCAGGCTCACTCAGACCCTGCACATTTCATAGCTGTATGCTTTCCTTCAAGGATGCCCAAGAACAGCACTGCTCATTGGCTAAGGCAAAACACTCCAGGTGAATCTTTGCTTGTTTGTTTTCTCTTTCATTCTTATTTGCGGCTTGTATTCTTTAGGACTTATCACCCAGTAAAGAAAAAAAAAACCATAATCAAATTATGTAACTCATATTTGCTTTTCTGTCTCTGCTGGAAGTACCTCTCCTGTTATGTTCTAATAATTCAGTGACTGTTATGACAGATTCAGTGTAGTGGTCACTTGGTCATCCTACAGTTGTTACAATATTAAGGTTTGAGTAATTTAGCAACACATTCAACAAGAGCAGCTGGCCTCTTTTCTATGGGATTTCTGTGCGCATCAGTCCTCTCGGCGTTTCTCACAGAAGACGGATTCTGAAGGATTAATCAGAATCACATTTTCCTCTAACTCATCTATGGACTGGAAGGAAAAGAATTTCATTTTAATCCGAAGAGACACCAAAAAGTTCTGTTGTTTCTCTCTAAAACAAACTGGATAAGAAGTTTATAATCTCCATAACAAAGATTTGGAAAAAAATCTACTTCTAAGAGAAACCTGCAAAGTAAATTCTCCTTAGGTCTGTCCATTTCTAAAGCCCCAATATCTAGTTCAAGAGAGATCTTTTTTTTTTTTTGCCTTTTTTTAAACACATGGCAGCTAGTGGGCTCATTCTGGAGTAGCAAAGGGGCAGACTTCCCATGGTAAATGCTGAGATGGGGGTATTTTTTTATTCCTTTGTCAAACAATCTTCTCTAGATTTCTTCTGTGTCTCTTGGAAAGGGCCTTTCTACAGGGACAGAACTGAGGAAACAGAGAGAAAAGCATTCACTGGTGCTTCATGAGTAGAAAATCCAGAAAGCAAAGAGCCAGAGTTTTTACCATGACAATATTCTCTGGCCCCTGAGGAGCATAAAGGACCAGCCCTTCTTACCTGTCTTAAAACACCAAGCCTGCAAGTGAGCACAGCACATGATCGCAGGGGCACTAGTTTGATGTGTAAGGCCCCAGATCTTATTCTAAGTTTTGCCATCAGTCCTTAAACATCTGATCACTATTTCCTGGTCAGGTTAGATGTGGCAGGACCTATGACTTTACCCCACAATGTGGCTCTGATCTCACATGAGCTCCTGTCATGCTGTACTGAAGTTACTAATGATTCAGAGCCAATGTCACAGGGCAGCTAATCTTTACCACAGCTTTGAGCCTTGTATGCAGCTTCTACGAACAAGCAAGCAAGCACCTATCTGCATTTCAAAAGCTGAGACCAAGTGTCACTATAAAGAAAGACTTTCGCTGAGCAGAAGCCATAAGCAAAAAACCCCACCAAACCCTAAAGCAAACAAACAAAAAACTTTTCTTGAAGGTCTTGAGTTATCTTGTTCCCACTGAAAGCCAGTATTTGTTTTGAACTGCTGTTTGTTTTGCAGTTGCTCTGCATGTCTATAGTTAGGCCACATTTCTGAGCAACAGCTATGCTCTCTGAAGAGGACACTTGCACAATTTAAAACAAAGCCAGGCCTTTGTTGCCTGATCCTCTAGGCAGAAACTGGAATCTGTTCCTCTTCCCAGATAAGGCAACATCCTGCCAGGAGTTCTCAGGAGCCTGTGATTATGGAGCCAGAGTTCAGTGATCAAAACACAAGGATGCTATTCAAGCTATGGCAGTGACTCATCATGGTATCTTAAGTGATCCCTTCTCCTTGTAAAATGGATAAAATGGTGTTTATCTATTCCTGTAATACCCTGTGAGATCTACATTGATAAAGAATTAAAAGGAACTTGTAGTTTCTTATTGTAGGACAACTAAACAATGTCTAGGACTTCAGTGAGACAGGCTACTGATAGTGGTGCATGGTTTTAGGGCTCTGTTTGAGCAGTGCTTATGCAGAAGAAAACAATATGTGGATGACAGTAGCTGAGAACTAATGAGAACAATACAGGCAACGGGAGGGCAGAAAAATTGGGGTTTGCTGGGCATAGTAATTTCCTTTTTCAGATGTATTCTTCCTGAGTAGTTCTTTACACCCTTACTTGCCTCAAGACACAGTTATACAATCAATCAGCCCAATTTCCAAAGGTTTTCTACAGGGTGAAGTTAGGCGTGAAACTTCATAAAACTAATGCAGGCTAATAACTTTGGGCAATGAAGTGATAAACAGAGTCCATTACAGAGGTACTACTGTTACTACTTTGCTGGTAGACAAGGAACACATAGCTGTAAATTTTCTAGGAGTAGACTCAGATTTTTTTCTTCTTCTCTTGAGCCTCTTTCAACTTTCATTCCTTGCTAAAATCTTGTTATTTTCACTTTTCCAGCAGACACCCACAGTACTGATGTTAAGACATTCTTGAAAGAGGCCACCAGGATCAAATATGGGCCTGGCCTGATTTCTTTAAATGCTGATTATAACTGCCTTTGTTTTCAGTGTGTAGTGAAGCCTCTGCAAGCTACATGCCTTTCAGGCTATACTGCATCTTGACCCAGTAACTGGAACATTATTATCTGGGCCCTGTGGCATTAGTGGTTATGATACCTTTTTCTTTGTATTTTTATCACATTGCTTTGTAGGACAGTTTATGGAGATTCAAAGCTTGCTGAAAGATACCTCATTTCACAGGCAGAAAGGCCTTAGGTTTTATATGTCATTCCTTGCTTTGTTTTACTTATGATTGTCCTGATAAAACAAAATGAAATTTCTCTTGCAGTGAGCCAGAAAAGGAACTGTAGCTTTAGCAACAGAGATTTCTGCTATCAGGGGAGATCTGAATATCCAACTGGTGATGCTGTGCGATGAAGCTACTGCTTTTTCCATTTGAGAGCTAATGGCTTCAATTTCCAGCAATCTAGCTGTCTCTGTGGATACTGATTATATCTTGACTTTAATGTAACGAGATGCTTAGCTGTAGCAATTCTTGTCACCACAACTAAACTTATCCTTAGGTTAGCGGGTGGAAATGAAATTTCGAAGCCACATTCTCAGGATCTGTGAGGGTTTTGCTGTCTTCCTATAAAGCATGGGTATACATTGGCCATATTCCATATCACCATCACAAGGTAAAAATTTAATTTCACAGAAGCAGTATAAGAAAACGGTGTTGTACTATTGTTTGTGACAGAAGTTTTACTGACACTAAGAGCAGGTGTTTCTTGCTAACAGCAAAATGTAAATGGAGTGACTCAAGAGGATTGTATGATAAACAAAAAAACAGTCAATTTATCAGTTCATTTGCATATAAATCAGAAAGGTAGTATTATCACAGCTCTTTAAGTACAGGACAGGAGCTACCAAATAGGATCAGAGAGATGCATTTTAGACAAATTTTTCCACAGGAAGAAGGAATGATCTTTGCTCACGTAATTTTTTTATGTTATTCAAGTGATGGCCATCTTGTTTAGATGTTGGAGGTTGTAAAGGACAGAAAGATAGGGGATCTTCATTCTCAGTGCTCCCATCTGGCCTTGGGAAAATCAGTAGAATTGATTGGGTGGAAAAATATAACCTCCAGGGAAAAGGGAAATACAAAACTGAAATATAACTGCTAAATCTGAACCAGTATGTTTGTGAATGCCATTGCTGCACTTTCTGGGAGTTGTGATTTGTGATCTCATTCTTGTCAACAGTTCAGGCTCATGCTACAGTACAGTGCTCATATCAAACTGCAATCTGCTCTTGACTAACATGAGCCAGAGCTTCACAGAGGGGTCATGGAAGACGAAATGCTTGATGCCTAGAGGAGATGGAGGGTCATCTATTTTTGTGATATGTTGTTTTTCAGCCAAATGTCTTCCAGATTTTCTTTTAATGAAGTTTCCCATAAAGAACTACACTTTCTGTCAAAACCTGCTTTAGTAGAAAAATGTTCACCAATCTGATTTAATAATCTTCTTATGCTTCATTTTCCCTGTAAAGATGATGCCTGCTCTGATGATTGGCCTGAACAGAAAGTAATCTTTACAGACAGTGCTCCTCTGCCCTCCATTACTTGCTTTAATTCAAAAGCATTTTAACTATTAGCAAAGTTCTGGCCTCTGTCACTACACTCAATTATTCACAGGAATGGACAGAGACATTGACAGACTGCACAGGCATGAATGTATTTTAGGGCTGGGGCTCCTGGCACTTTGGTAATTTATTGCAGCTGATTATGCAGACTGGCAGAAACTCAGGGACTTTACTTACAATAAATGTGCAATGTATAATCTATCACTACCGGAAACAAACTGGATAACCCAGTTCCTTAGTGGAACTGAAGGGAGGTTGTTCATTGCATGAGACACATAAGGTAATGCGATATTCTTTAGTTCCTTGGGGGGTGATGCACTTACTGCAGAAAGAGTATTGCAGGATTAGTACAGTTAAACCAAAAAATGAGATCACAAGTGCTTATACAGAACTAAGATACATCTTGAACCTAAGGCTTTCAGAAAAAAATCTCTACATGCGATACTGCTATATGTTAAATCTTTCCTTGACAAGAATACCGAACTTACAGATCACCGGAAGAGATTTAATACGAACAAGCAGGACAAGTAATTTAATGCATCAAAAGGTTTTGGCCACATTCAGCCTTTCCTGAAAACTCAGTACTGACTTTTACCTCACTGTCCTTTAGACTTCAGAATTTTTCCTTTTTCTTTTCAGTTTTTCATCTTTCATTTTCTATGTCAAATGCATCCTACTAGACAAGTGACCTGCTAACTTTCTGGCTGCCACCCCGTGCTGCTCACAATGACAGGAACAGAAGAGAAAATGTCTGCTGGGCTTTCACATTTCTGACTCACTGCCTGTCTCTGACAATGTGGTTGGGATTTTGTATTTCTGAAATATCTTACACTAGCTTCCATCAGATGGGAAGACAGTGACTGCTGCTCTGGCCTTGTTTATATCAAGCTAGTTTTCCATATTTACAACATTATTACAATGATTCTGATCTCATCCATTTGGTGCTGACCGGTGTCACCCATCTTTACTTTGGCCGACCCACCAACAACTAGAATGTACCACTTCTTTGATACAGTTTGAAATGATATCTTCAGTCTCTCACTTTTTACCATCACAGAACCTGGATTCATCACATCTTCATCACAAGCTGGATTCAAATCTCTTCCCATCTCCACAACACCCCTTGTTTGTTTACCAAATTTGCCAATTCTTTCACTGTACAGCCTCCCTTTGCCTGTCACTCCTTAATGAGAAAAGCTTTGTTTAGAGCTAGCCATGGTATCCCAAATCCAGTATTAGACTTTTAGAAGTTGACACTTCCTATGTGAACATTTTGTAAAAAGTATATCCTGCATATCCTGCAGCAGCGCTTAAAAAAAAAAAAAAAAAAAAAAAAAAGACAGTTTAACAGTATGGTCAGACAGACACTGGTAATTCTTCAGTGTTAAATTCATCAAGATACAAGAATTGGCACATTCAGACAAACTTCCTAGGCCATCTATTTTGTAATGTCTGCAACTACTGAGTGCTTTGGAAGAAAGTGAAAAACATCCCATAGTGTAACAGTCCTGGTGTAACTCATCTACCAGAAAAAGTATCCTCTTATCTCTGCCGCCCCTCCTGCTGAAATCAAAACCAAAGGTTGCTTAAAGTAAAGAATGAGTAAAATACCTAGCTCAGAGCACTGTGCACACAGAAATGTTTGATGCTGAGAGAAAAGTGCACATATGAGCCAAGCACTGCTATTTCTTAAGCAGCTCCTGCCAGTGGTGCAGTTTCAAATACCATAGTTTTACAGAAACCTAAGGGGCCCTTCAGGAAAACAACTTGATCTCCACAGTGAAAGTTTAACTTCCCTTACTATCAAACCAGTGCAAAGCCACAGGTTCCAGGACACAATGAAGTCTCCACATCTGGTCCGAAAGCAGCAATCTTAAAGTGCAGAAGAAAATGAGGTAGTTGTTCTGCTGTTGTGTGAGTGAACATTGAATGACATTCATTCCCACCTCACAGAGAACTATCTGCACAGAGAATACCAGAAAAATAAGTAATTCTTAAGTCACCAGTAGAGGAAGGTTCCTGTAAAAATGCAGAATACTCATGCCATCACTATAGGAGTAATATGTGCTGCAGCGTTTTTTTATTTACTGTTGCTAAACCATCCCGAGATACTAGCCCTGATTAACCTTTGAGGTATCCTAAATGCACTCCATGGGACCACAGAGTTTGCATTTGGTATCATGATGGAAAGCATGTATGGAAGCAGAGGATTCCCTTACATCCTACTATTGCCTAGCAGCCACTGCTTTTTCAGAGATTTTGTTTGGGTGCATTTGAAAGGATTTCTTTATCTTATATTTTGTCTAAGGTTTTCCAAAGTGCAGGATTCTATTACGGACTCAGCCCCTCTTCCGCATGTTCAGAGCATGCAGATGTTTTCTGTTGTGAGTGTTCGGGTCTGTTGCGCATGGCAAGCATGGGAAGTCCAACACTTCCAGGAAGTCTCAGCTGCCCTCATAAGACCTAGCCACCCACTGGTGAATTAATCATTGGATCACACTGCCTTCCACTTACTGCTACTGGTTTTACCTTTCTTGTGTAGAGTCCTCCCTTTCATTTAATGTACCATGTTGGTTTTGTCTTCGCGACTCTGCTCACACCCCTTTGTGGTTCAGCCACAGAATGGAGATTCCTGAAAGACTCTCAGTGATTTAGGTTCAGATTCAGACTCTGTTTTAGCTGTTGGAAACCATATTTTAGCTACCCAAACACCAGTTATACACACTGCTGGCCCCCAGAAGCAACAGCTCTCATTTCCTGCAAGGATCTTCCCCTTAAATGTGCATGCTTTAGATACAGGGTATTGAAGATGATCAAAGCTGTAAAAGCACATGCACAGACCTTAGAAACCGCAGCCATTCACAGGCAAAGCAATGCTTCTAGGTGTTCCTCTTGCCTTGGCCATGCCTTGCTAGCACCTTGCAGCCACCTACCTGAACCATGAGAGAGAGCGAGTAAAGCTGCATGTTAGTAGATTCAACAGCCTGCTGCAATGCATCCCACTCTTGGGGAATGCTGGGATGCCCCCTCTGTAAGGTGCTCTGCAAAACGCGAACAAAATCCCAACTATATTTTTCCCCTAATCTGAGATGTGGAGAAGCAGATCAATATTTGCCTGTCAGAGAGGCTTTGAGAAGGAAACACTTTTCATGGTTTCATGGATTGAGACCAACAGCTACTGTTTAATAGCTCAGGTCCTCTGAGTTATGGTTCTTGGGCTCAGAGCAGCCTTGGAAGCAGTCTTCCTTGCAGATCCCTCAGATCAGCAAGGGAAGGACTTCAGTGTGGTAATGTGGTAAAGAAATTCTCCATTAACAGGAAAGAAATTAAAGGGTTTGGTTTCCAGGTAGGGTAGGCTTCAAGGTGATAATTTCCCATTGTGTGGCTGAATCTATAAGGCGTGGTTGCAAACCTCAACCCAGAGTATGATCCAGCCAGTGGGTTTTCCTGAGTAAATGGAAAGGTCTTGGCTCCTCTTCAAATCCTCCACAAGTTCTGGAGGCTCCTAACCAGCACTCACTAGATGAGGTTAGCTGGCACCGAGAGTGCCCAGACTATCCTTACAGCTTGTTCTCCCTTCTGCGTAAGTGTAGCACTTTGATTTAAGGATCTTCCAATAACCCAAAATACTCGAGGAAAAAAACATTTCACCGGATCTAATTTTTGCATGTGTTTGATTTCCCGTTTTTCCACTTACACTGCTGTTTAACTGAAGAGCTGGTTATGAGTTCATGAATACAGCCACTTGCCTTATCCTTGCCATGTCCATCTCCACTGAACCCCAGTTCCTCTCAGCTAGTCCAGAGCCTGTTGCAAACAGACCTCGATGTGACATGGGCTTCCCTCTCCCTAATTTCCTACTTTACCTAACTTTGAAACTCTTCATCAGGAAGCGACCCATCTTACAGACAAGGCAAGCCTTGCCAATGTGCTTCAGCAGATCTTTCTCACTGCAGTCATATCCGTTGAAAACACAGCCCCCGTAAACCAGCTTCCTCTCCAGTGTACATCTGTTGACAAACAGTCAGGAAGAAGAAAGGGCGGGGGGGGGGGGGGGTGGCTGGGGGGGGGCGGGGGCGGAGAAGAGGAAGAAAAAACCACAACCTTGCAACGCAATAGAAAAAAAAATAGAAATGCAAAGGCTTGGACTAAATCTCTTCCCTTTCCTGTTTTGCTCAGGGCTCTTAGATCTGTTTTCTCTCACTATCTAGTGCTCTGATTGCTGCACATTCTTCCTCCACGGCACAACACCCTGCCAGCTGGATGGAAAGCAGGATGGAGAGCAGGAGTGGGGGCGAGGGAGGAAAGAACACGCGTCTACTTTTTCGTACCTACAGATCCCTCCTGTCACCCTTTTTGTGTCCCTCTGTCTACCGGTAACACTTTTTGGGCCACACAGATCCTGTCTTGTGCCAACAGATGCGCGCACCCCGCTACGCGCGCGGCAGTGTCTCACGGACGGGTAAGGACACTGTCCCTGCTCACACACCGGGCAGCAGCCGGCCGGCCCTGATCGCCGCCCCCGCCGGTGTCTGGCGAGCACGCAGCACAGCTCCGCCGCGCTCGCCGCAGCCTGTGAGCGCCGGGCAGCCACGTCGTGCACAGCGGTACCGGGTGGGAGCCGCGGGCAGCACCCGCTCGCCAGCACGCCGGCGCATCCCGGCTGCCCGCAGCCGCAGGGCCGGGAGTCCTGACCGCGTCCCCCCGCGCTGGCGGCAGTGAGGCCGGGGCGGCTCGGCGCTGAGGAGCTGGGGTCGTGACAGTGCGAGCACGTCTCCTCGGGTGACCACGGGCCTCGGGGTGTTTCCTGCCTGCTGCGGCCGCCTCCACGTGGAGGCGGAGGCGCGGGGAAGGTGGGGCGGCAGCGCAGCAGGGCAGGGCTGCCTCGGGGGCCGGCCTGTCCTCGCTCCGCAGCCCTGCCGCCACATGCCCTTGCCCGCCGAGTTGTGGGGCGGGCGTCAGGCAGGGGCTGGAGGCGGGTTTTGGCCCGGCGTCCCTGGTCCCACCCCGGGCGTGCCAGCGGGAGGACAGCCTCCCTTGCGGGTGCTGCGGGCTGTGCGGGCTGGGGAGCGGCGAGCGCTGCGCAGGACTGCAGGGCAGGAGGCCGCCGCGGAGGGGAAGGGTCCGGGGGAATGGGGTGGCAGCTCTCCGGAGGTGCAGCTTTTCCCGAGAGGAAGGGCAGGCGCTGGCTTTGAGGGGTGCATCGCCCGGTGACCTGCTAAAGCATCTGCAGTTATGCGCTTCGTGCTGTGGTCTGTTTTCACTGAAGGCGAGCGGGGTGTGGAGGCAGAGCTCCGGACTGCCAGGAGGTGCTTCGTGCCGTTTCATTTTTTCTACTGAGCTGAATTTTGTAAGCAAGCTAATAAAACCAAGCTCCCATCTCTTGCATCAGAGAAGCTGGAGACCTTGGTAAACACTGCAAATGGATTATATAAACTGCTCTAAATTAAAGAAATAGTCTCTGCCTATCATCACATATATCTTTTTGAGATGGGTTGAAGACTCCCCACTAAAAGAAAAACAGCACCTGTAAGTGTAAAAAGGTATCCTTCTAAGGAAATTAGCTGTTGGTATGGATCACGGGCTATCATACGATAGGAGATAGAAAATGAGGAGATTTGGTAAGTGAAGTAATTCAAGCCTTCATGAGTAAAGAGGGAATTAAACAAAAGCTGTGTAAATCTTGCCACCCACAGCACTCTGGAATGGTAGAAAGAAACAGACTATTAAAAATAAACTCAAGAAAATTATAGGGCAATATCTAAAGCAATGGACTGAAAAATTACTTGCGATACTAGCACCTTTAAGAAACATGCATCAGTTTACATTGGTGGTGTATTTTGTCTGGACAGCCCATGCCCCACACGAGACTCTAAGGATCCTAAAAGTGATCAGTGGGAATGGGAAAAACATTACAAAATAATAAAGAAGAAATTTACATTCTGGTGAAAGAAGCAGTAAAAGAAGCAACAAGAAAATGAGGAAAATTAGAATCAAATTTGTATATATATGGTAATACTGAGGCCAAATAATGGTTTTGAGCCTGGGTAAAAGGAAGCATGCCTTAGAACCAAAATGGAAGGGGCCCTAATTTGTTATCAATCAGTATGAGTCCTGTAACACATCAACGGGATGAGGGCAATGGTACATATGAATGTCTTCATGTTTCCCAGTTCTCCACCTACAGGGGCAAGTAAGTATGGACTCAATTGTAAGATTGGCCAAGAAGGTGGACAGTTCTGCAACATCAGTTTGGGAAGGTGGATATTTAGCTGACTTCCTTTCCAGCTCACAGGAAGCTCAAAAGAAATCCTATCTGTGAAAAACAAAGGAGGGAGCTATGGCTTCACCTGGTCACTTGCCTTGGCCCTAACATCATGAGTCACAAACAGCAGCCAGGAGAGCTGTGAGTTGTTGGAATTTTTCACTTATATTCTATGCCATATATTAACATATTTGGTAGCTGCAGTGTATTGTTCTATAATTGTATTATAAAATTATAGCTATCTAGTAGTAGCTGAATTAATAATGAACACAGACAGATGGACTATGTCTTTGAATGAACACTGATTGTTATGTGCCTCCCCTTACTGAAGCCCTGAGCAGTCAAAAGTGAATTTGTAGCTGTCTAAGTGCAGAAAGGCGGAATGCTGCTCAGAAGGAGGCTGCGGTTGCGAGCTTTGTCCATTCACTCTAGCACCTGCTTCTGGAGGATGCATGGTCATGACTGACAGAACATCTTCTTCTCATCCGGGCACTGAGGAAAGGGCTAGGGAAAGAGGATTGTAGTGAATAGTTGCTTGTCTAGGCTTGTTACCTGATGGCACATTTTGATAGTTTTTTATGCGCAGACATACTTGAGATCAAGTGCAAAAACTGCATGTTACTGATGCTTTAAAGCAGGTCCTCCATGGCACCAGGGTAGTGTGTGTAGTAAATATTAAATCCAGTAGTACCTCATTTTGATGTCTTTCTTTTACATAAAAGCATTTAAAGGAGATTACAACATGATACTAAGAACCCTGCAGTCAATAGGATATAGTAGGTAGTTCCCTCAAAGTGTTTTATTGAAAAATAGTGAACTACAGTTTTGTCTTTAACTCCTGGGGGAGCAGAAGGTTCTCTTAGGTAAAAGGTTTCTTGCAGCTTGAAGAAGCTGCCAACCTATCAAAAGTAAAGGCAATTCTGTGGAATCACGAAAAGCTTTTAAAAAGTCGGTATTTGCCCTTTATAAAAGGCTAGGTGCTTTGAATAACAACTGTAGTAATCAAGCAAATGATAGGTAGGTAGGTAGGTAGGTAGGTAGGTAGATAGATAGATGGATAGATAGATAGATGGATAGATAGATAGATAGATAGATAGATAGATAGATAGATAGATAGATAGATAGATAGATAGATAGATAGATAGATAGATAATCCAGTAATTACTTTAACAACCTCAGGCAGTGATCACTGGTAGAAAAATCCTGGTATTTCACAAACTGAACAAGGCTTTCAGCATTTCTCGTAGAACACGACGATCCGAATGCTGTTTTGCTGCCGCCGGGCGACCAAACATCGGTACTGCAGGTTGGGTGCCGCGCATGCGCGGAGACGCCGCCGTGATCAGCACTGCCGTTCTCCCTGAAGGCACTGAGATACCGCGGTGCCTGCGGAGTGGTGCTGCCGCGCTCCTTGCTGACTCCCGGTAAGGAACGCCGTTCCCAGCCCACATGTGCGGTGTTGGCGGGTGCTTGGCACGCAAAGCGCGGGACTGCAGCGCCGGTACCGCCTTTGGACAAGCGCCGCCCGCCGAGAGCTCGCTGCTGCTGCCGCCCCGTGGCCGAGGTGCGGTGCTGCGGCCCGACGTTCGCACGCAGGCTCTGGCCCTTCCGGCGCATGCGCGGTTACTGGGAGGAGCATGGCGGCGGCGGGTAGAGGTAGGTGCTACCGGTGAGGCGAGCGAGCCCCTTCGGCGGGTGAGAGGGTGTCTCCTGGTCGCTCCCCACCCGGGGGTGGCGGGACGGGGACCTTCACACGCCGCTCGGTGCAGCAGGCTCTCCGTCTGCTGAAGGTGAGCCAGGTCAGGACAGCCCCGGGGAGTTACCCGAGAACTGATGGACGGAAAGAGGGGAAGGAGGTGGACACCCCCCGCGCGCAGACACCGGGCGCCTCCCCGACTCGATAGAGCTCCCCCTGCACCACCCCCGTCCCTGCTCACTCTGTGCAACTGCCCCCCCAGCTCCAGCACCTCCCCTGAAACCTGTCCTGTAGCTCCAGGTCACCCCCAAGCCATGTCCTGAAGGCAGCAATCTGGCCCTCGAATGCACTGGATTCTCCCTTCGCACAGGTGCCGTGAGCAGCAGTGCAGGGAAGGAGCCGTGTCTCCAGAAGCCCTAGCAGAAGAAGGGGCTCTAGACAGGAGTGATCTACAGTAGTAACAGTCACTGCTTCTTCTTTCCCTATCCCAGAGTCTGTGCTGAGGATGCAGTTTTCCGCTCCTGCTCTGGGGATGCCATTGACTGCACCTGCCTCAGACCTGCGTGGATGGTCTCTGCCCAGCCTCACTGTCCTTGTGGCCTGGGTGTGAAAAGAGACAGTCAGAGCACTTACTGGCTGTGGGCAGGAGCTGCCATGGGTGAAGCTGGAGAGACCAGAGAAAGGTAAAGAAGAAATCAAAGGTCATCCAGCCAACAGGTGCCTCCTGCTGCAGGCCAGAGAGAGCCTGCCCCTCCAGGTGAGGAAGGATCTCTGTAGTCTGCAGCAGGTCAGACAGCCAGTGTGCACCACAGGGTCTGTATTTATAATAGTGTCATTCACCTAGTGCATGAGAGAGCAAGGCTCCATGTCTAGGAAACCTCATCTTGTAAGAGCTGTGATACACTCATGTATTCTCTTAGGTGGAGGACAGCCAAGTGACCAAAGAATAAAGGTGGACAGAAGGAGTAACAAGTATCTGAACTGTCAGTCTCCCAGCAGTGCCAACAGCGAGAGCTGCAGTGAGTCCTGGGCCCTTGGTCCCTGCTGCTATTTTCTCCATCTCTGTCCAGATCCCTGTCCCCCTGCCCTGCTTCTTCTCACTATATTTTCTATCTTTCTCTCTCTGTCCCATTCCCTCTCCCATTCTTTCTAACCGTTTTCCCCTGTCCAGTTGGATGTCCCTTCTTTCCTTTATTACTTCCTCATTATTTTTTTCATTCTTCATATCTCTTTCCCACTGCCTATCACAGTTGTTTTTTTCCTCCACTGCTGTCCTGCTCTCAGTCCCTTTTTTCTCTCTGACATTCTGTCACGCTCCCTGTACCCTTTTTTTTTTTAATTTCTCTATCCTGCAGCCCATCACTATTTTTCTCTCTTCTATCCCTTTGTCCTGCTCCCTGTCCTTGTTTCCGTTTCCCTTCTGACTCCCATCTTTTTTTTCTTTTTGCGTTCCATCTCTCTGTCCTGTTCCCTATCCCACTCACTTTCTCTCTTTCTCTGTCCTTCTTGTCTTTCCACCCATTTCTCTTATTTTTTACTGTCTTTCCTTTTGTCCAGTCTCCTTGTCCCTTTTTCCTCTCTATCGCCTTGTCTTGCTCCCTGTCTTTCTCTGACAATCTGTGTCCTGCTCCTTGTCCTTCTTTCCTCTCCCCTCTATCCCACATCCTGTCTTTCTTTTTTATCTTTCTGTCCTTCTGCCTGAATACATCTTTCTCCATGTCTGTCCTGCTCCCTGCCCCTTGTTTCCTCTCACTGTCCTTCTGTCCTGCTTCCTGTCCCTGTTTTTTTTCCTCTGTCCCACTGCCAGTCCAGTCATTTTTTGCTATACCTCCCCGTTCAGCTGTTTCTCCTTTTTCTCCTTTCTCTCCTCCTCCTACCTGCTCTCCAGCCCTTTTTTATCTTTCTCTGCCTTTGTCCTCTAGCCCAGTGCTGTTTCTTTTTTCCTTCTTGGTCTCTTAGTGCAGATCTAACCCTTTATTTCTTAATCCCTTTGTCCCATTCCCTGTCCTTTTTCTCACTGTCTATGTATCATGTGCCCTGTCGCCATCTTCCTTCCCTTTCCCCCCATCTCTCTGTCCCTCTGTCTTGCCCACCGACCCTGCATTTTCTTGCTCCATCTCTCCACAGGGCTCCTTGTCTATATTTTTCTTGATTCCTCTACCTCTCTGAACTTTTGTTTCGACCTTGCTTTCTCTCTCTGCTCCTCAGTAATCTCCCTTCTCTTTCTAGTCCTCTGTCTTGCTTCATGTCACTGTATTTTCTTTCTCCATTTCTCTGCCCCACTCCTTGCCCCTCTTTTTCTTTCTCCATCCCTCTCTGCTGTTCCCTATCCCTCCCTCTCCCTCCGTCGTTATCCTTGTGTCCGTTGTTGTCTCTCCACTCCTCTGTCCTGCTCTCCACCCCTTATCTCCTTTTTCCATTTCTCTGTCCTGCTTTCAGTCTGTCCAGATGGACTTTCCACTTTTGCCACTCACAGTATTCCTTTACCTCTCTCTGGGAGAATTTCTAATGATTTGATAAGTAGGCTTATTTTAATGTTTATCTTCCTGAAGTAGTTTGATCCTTATCAGGTTCTCTTTGTGCAAAGCTGATGGAATTGGTCAAGTTCATAGCGTGGCAAAACAAGTTCTTTTGTTTCTGCTGAAAATTTACAAATGAAATTTGCAAGGAGCTTAGAAGTGTCCTGACAGGAAATTATCTTCTCGGTGACTTGTGGAAGAGATTCACGAGGCAATAAGCTCTCGTTGCAATGTGCGATAACAAGGACAAGGAAAGATGACTGAGGACGTATTGGGTTAACCTAAATAGAGAAAAAAAAAAAGCGTTGTGTGCCCAGCAGTCTTGAGATAGAGAACACTTACAGAAAAACAATAAAATAACCATACAACCATTAATGATTCAAAACAGCAGTGGCTTTAACGTCCCAGCTGTAAAACAATCGGGTAAAAACTGTGTTGTGGAAGAAAAGCTTCTTTTGTTTTGTCCTCTGTCCTGTTCGACCTGACTTAGAGCTGTGGGTTAATTTCCTCCTTGCTTCTCATGCAGACAGAGGTACACACACTTGTCCGCTGCAGTTTGAAAGAAAGACAGAATGTGCAGGGAACTACAGGTGCTACTGTTTGTTGCTTCCAGGAAGGGCGAAGCGGATGGGATATGCAAAGCACAAGGAGACCCTGAGCTTTCTAACTTACTGGGTAGCAAGTGTTTATGGTACTCTTTGGAAGTCAGCACTGCAAATGAAAGCACTGCAAATGAAACCCCTGCAAATATCGGTGTGTGTTTTACAAGACAAAGTACTAAGAGCTCCATCACGTTTCTTGCTGGGATGAGATTTCTGCACTGCCTTTTCTCTTATGCTGTAGACATATATCCAGCAACACGAGTGTTTCATTGCAGCACAAGCCAAAGTAGCCATCTATGGTTGACCTTGGTGTCATAGGCAATTATGTGAGCAGGTTTCAGGATTCGGCACGGGCCGGTAGCTAGTGTATGAATGCATTGGGGACTTTTTAAAATAGAGTTTTTGATGACTTAGTAGGAAAGATCCTAGGTAACGCTTATCGCCCTTTCAGTTCTCAGTATTCAGTTTAGTCCAATGATAAGAATACCTTTAAGTATTTTCAGGCCATGTTTTCCTTTTCCTTTGCATACTTTATAGAAAAGTATACTTTATAGCAGCCCAATGCTGTTTTTTTTCCTTCTCCGTCTATCTGTCCTGCTGCCCATCCTAGGCTTCTTCCCCTCCATCTCTGTCCTGCTCCCTGTCTCTTTATTTTTGCCTGTCTTTCCCTTTGTTCCACCTCCTTGTCCCTTTTTTTCTCCCTCTGGATCACCTTGTCTTGCTCCCTGTACCTCTCTTTCTCTGACAAGCTGTGTCCTGCTCCTTGTCCTTCTTTTTCCCCTGCCTATCCCCCATCCTTCTTCCCATCTGTCTTTTTTCTCTTTCTCTCCTTCTGCCCCAACACATCTTTCTCTGCCTCTGTCCTGCTCCCTTCCCCCCCAGCTTTCTCTCCCTCTCCCTGTTCTCCTGCTCCCTGCGCTTT
This sequence comes from Podargus strigoides, assembly GCA_028020825.1. Taxonomy (NCBI): domain Eukaryota; kingdom Metazoa; phylum Chordata; class Aves; order Caprimulgiformes; family Podargidae; genus Podargus; species Podargus strigoides. The sequence goes on along the minus strand of CM051629.1, from coordinate 43,492 downwards.
GTTTCCTCTCACTGTCCCTTTCTCCTGCTTTCTGTCCCTGTTTTTTCTGTCTTTATTTCTCTGTCCTGCTGCCTGTGTGGTCGATTCTCGCTATACTTCCCCATGCGGCCGGCTCTCCCTTTTCTCCTTTCCTCCTCTCTCCTGCTCCCCGGCCCTTTTTGTCTCTGTCCTCTAGCCCCTTGCTGTTTCTTTTTTCCCTTCTCGGTCTCTTTGTACAAATCTGATCCTTTCTTTATTTCTCAATCCCTTTTCCACACCCCCCCGCACCCCCCCCCACCCCCCCCATCTCTCTGTCCCGCTCACTGACCCTGCATTTTCTGCTCCATCTCTCCACAGGGCTCCTCGTCCATATTTTCCTTGATTCCTCTGCCCCTCTGAGCTTTTGTTTCGACCTTGCTTTCTCTCTTTACTCCTTGTTATTCTCCCTTGTCTTATTTTTCTCTTTTGAGCCCTCTGTCTTGCTTCATGTCACTGTGTTTGCTCTCTCCATCCCTCTGTGCTGCTCCCCGTCCCTCCTTTCCTTTCCCTCCGTCGCTATCCTTGTGTCCGTGGTTGTCTCTCCACTCCTCTGTCCTGCTCTCCATCCCTCATCTCCTTTTTCCATTTCTCCGTCCTGCTTTCAGTCCCTGTTTTCCTCTGGCTCCGTTCTCTCGTTCTCCCTGTTGCTCTTGCTTGCTCTGTATCCCTGTGTCCTGCTCCCCATCCCTTTCTTTTCCTCTGTACCCTTTTTTCTTACTCCCTGTCCCTCACTTGTTTTCTGTATCCCTCTCTCCCCCTTCCTGTCCTTCCTTCCCCCTGCCTCTGGCCTGCTGCTCGCCACTGGGCTTTCTTTCTCCCGCTCTCCGTCCGCGTTCTGCCACTCTCTTTCTCTCTCCCTGTCCCCCGTCCAGCCTGTGTTTCCTCTTTCTGCCCCGCTGCCCGTAATGCTTTTTTCTCCATCTCTCACTTCTGCTCCCTGTCCCTTTGTTCATCTCACGGTCCATCTGTCCTGCTGCAGTTCAGCTGGGACGGCTTTTACAAAGAGGCGGGCTCTGCCTCCATCGGCTGCAGCCCCGGGTTCGAGTTTGGCCTCTACACCTCGTGCTTCATCGCGCGTCCTGGGAGGGCGTGAGTACCATCTCTGTCTGCGTCCGTCTGTCTGTCCTCTGGCCGTGGAGCCAGCAGTGCCCTCCTGAGCCCCATCAGCAGTGGGGTGAGCCCTGAGCCCCGCCCAGGTGCGGGGCGTCACGGGAGGAGGATGGAGCAGGGGCTGGTGTGGGGGACCCCGAGAGCATCTGGGAGATGTGATTGTGGGGCTGAGGGGTGGAGCAGGGCTTTGACCCAGGCTGTGTCCCCACAGATGTCACCTGAGCCTGGGGGGCTACAGCCTCAGCATCCAGACCTACAGCTGGACCAAGTCCACCTACGGCAACGGCAAGAAGTACATCGCCGCCGCCTACGTGATCTCGCCCTGAGCCTGGGAGGACGGGGGCGACTGCAGCCCCGCTCTGGGGGCAGAGGCCCGCGGCACGGGGCAGGACTGGTCCTGCTGTGGGAGGCAGATGGCTGTGCCGCAGGAGCAGGGCCGGGCGCCCGAGGAAGCCGGGCAGGACGGTGCCGGCCGTGCCCTGGATGGAGGCAGCAGCCCCAGTACCCACCAGTCCCACCGAGGGTCGTGTTCCCTGGTCGCAGCAGAAGAGCGGGGGTGAGAGAGGGACTTGCAGTGGAGCATAACCACCCCTCCACCCCCCCCACCCCTCCCAGGAAAATAAATACTGACTGTGGGTGGAGAAGGGTTCAATTCCTCCGTGCACGCCGGCCATGGGGCCAGCCCTCTGCCCCAGCTCCCTCCCCATCGCTTCTGCACCAGGAAGAGGGTGGGTACTGGCCCAGGGTGGGTGTTGGGGCCCCGGGGGGGTGCTCTCGGGTTCGCATCCAGCCCGGGGGGTGCAGCAGGAGGGGCTGCCCACCCTTCCCTGCAGCAGAGGTGGCTCTTTTGGGGATGCCAGGGGACAGGGTGGCCGAGACACCCCACCACCCCCCACCCGCCCCCCGCACCAGTATAGGGACTCTTTAACAGATTCGTCTTCCTCATTTATCTGTGCTGCTTGCAGGGCAGCCTCACGCAGGGGACCCTCCCGAGAAAATCGGGGTCTGGGGTGGGTGCACCCGCCATCCTCCCCCAGCTGAGCTCTCGCCGGGGGCGACAGGTCCCCTGAGACCCCCCAACCGCACACGGGCGGTGGTGTCTCGCTGCGTTTCCGCTCCGTGCTGCCGCCTGCTGGGCGAAGTGTTGTACCGCATGCAGGGGTCCGCGCATGCGCTGTGGCGTCGCTCCGTGCTGCCGCTTAGCGAAAAAAAGCCGGTACTGCAGCCCGAGTGCGCGCATGCGCGGTGGCGTCTCTTGCTGCGGGGCTCAGTGCTACCGCCTGGTGGACAAAGTTAGGTACTGCAGCAGGAGTCCGCGCACGCAAGGTGGCGTCTGCTGCCGCGGTGCTGAGTGGTGCCGCTTAGCGAAAGAAAGCCGGTACTGCAGCCCGAGTCCGCGCATACGCGGTGGCATCAGCTCCCGCGGCGCTAGGTGCTGCCGCCTTGCGGACAAAGTTAGGTACTGCAGCCCGAGTTGGCGCATGCGCGGTGGCATCTGCTGCCGCGGCGCTAAGTGCTGCCGCCTTGCGGACAAAGTTAGGTACTGCAGCGCGAGTCCGCGCATGCGCAGTGGCGTCTGCTGCCGCGGTGCTCAGTGCTGCCGCTTAGCGAAAGAAAACCGGTACTGCAGCCCGAGTTGGCGCATACGCGGTGGCGTCTGCTGCCGCGGCGCGAAGTGCTGCCGCCTTGCGGACAAAGTTAGGTACTGCAGTCCGAGTTGGCGCATGCGCGGTGGCGTCTGCTGCCGCGGCGCTAAGTGCTGCCGCCTTGCGGACAAAGTTAGGTACTGCAGCCCGAGTTGGCGCATGCGCGGTGGCGTCTGCTGCCGCGGCGCTAAGTGCTGCCGCCTTGCGGACAAAGTTAGGTACTGCAGCGCGAGTCCGCGCATACGCTGTGGCGACTTTTGCCGTTCAGAGAGGGAGAAGGTGAGCAGGGCCTGAGCGATTGTGCGACGGTAACGGGGGAAAGCGCCGCGGAGGGCGGCGGGAGCGTCCCACCGCGTCGGAGCCGGTGGTGGGAGCGAGCCGCCCTCCGATTGGCCCACCGATTGGCCCTCCCGCACCCTCCCGCACTCTGATTGTCCCTGCCGCTTCCTCCTGCCCTCCGATTGGCCCTTCCGCCGTCCGATTAGACCTCCTGCCCAATCCCGGCTTCTGATTGGCCATCCCGCTTCCTCCCGCCCTCATATTGGCGACCCGCATTCCGATTGGCTCTCTCGCTTCCTCCCGCCCTCATATTGGCGACCCGCATTCCGATTGGTCCTGCCGCTTCCTCCCGCCCTCCGAGCGGCGTCCCGCAATCCGATTGGTTCGCCCGCTGCCTCCCGCCCTCCGAGCGGCGTCCCGCAATCCGATTGGTCCAGCCGCTTCCGCCCGCCCTCAGAGCGGCGTCCCGCAATCCGATTAGGCCTGCCGCTTCCTCCCGCCCTCCGAGCGGCGTCCCGCAACCCGATTGGTTCGCCCGCTGCCTCCCGCCCTCCGAGCGGCGTCTCGCAATCCGATTGGTTCGCCCGCTGCCTCCCGCCCTCCGAGCGGCGTCTCGCAATCCGATTGGTTCGCCCGCTGCCTCCCGCCCTCCGAGCGGCGCCCCGCAATCCGATTGGTCCTGCCGCTTCCTCCCGCCCTCCGAGCGGCGTCCCGCAATCCGATTGGTTCGCCCGCTGCCTCCCGCCCTCCGAGCGGCGTCCCGCAATCCGATTGGTCCTGCCACTTCCTCCCGCCCTCAGAGCGGCGTCCCGCAATCCGATTGGTCCTGCCGCTTCCTCCCGCCCACCGAGCGGCGTCCCGCAATCCGATTGGTTCGACCGCTGCCTCCCGCCCTCCGAGCGGCGTCCCGCAATCCGATTGGTTCGCCCGCTGCCTCCCGCCGTCCTAGCGGCGTCCCGCAATCCGATTGGTCCTGCCACATCCGCCCGCCCTCCTAGCGGCGTCCCGCAATCCGATTGGTCCAGCCGCTTCCGCCCGCCCTCAGAGCGGCGTCCCGCAATCCGATTGGTCCTGCCGCTTCCTCCCGCCCTCCGAGCGGCGTCCCGCAATCCGATTGGTTCGCCCGCTGCCTCCCGCCCTCCGAGCGGCGTTCCGCAATCCGATTGGTTCGCCCGCTGCCTCCCGCCCTCCGAGCGGCGCCCCGCAATCCGATTGGTTCGCCCGCTGCCTCCCGCCGTCCGAGCGGCGTCCTGCAATCCGATTGGTCCTGCCACTTCCGCCCGCCCTCCGAGCGGCGTCCCGCAATCCGATTGGTCCTGCCGCTTCCGCCCGCCCTCCGAGCGGCGTCCCGCAATCCGATTGGTTCGCCCTCTGCCTCCCGCCCTCCGAGCGGCGTTCCGCAATCCGATTGGTCCTGCCGCTTCCGCCCGCCCTCCGATGGCCATCCCGCCCTCCGATTGGCTCTCTCGCCCTTATTTTCCTCTTCCGTCGCTCTTTTCCCTTCCTTCGCTGCTCCTGGTGCTTCTCTCTGTCTCTCCCGCTTCTGCTCCCTGTCTCTTTGTTCATCTCGCGGTCCGTCTGTCCTGCTGTTCCCCAGTAGTACCTGGCGTCCCCCGAGGGCACGGGGGACCAGGAGGACCGCTCCCCGCAGCCGTGAGTGTGACCCAGCATCCCCGGGGGGTGGCCGGGGGCCGCCATGGCAGAGCCCGGCTGGCCGGGGCGCCGGGCTGCTTTTGGAGGGGACCTCTCCTTCCCAGCTGAGTGCAGGATCCGCTCTCTCCTAGGCTCTGCAGATACGTCCACGAGGAGCTCTTCTCCAAGCCCACCTACGCCAGCTTCGTTCAACTCCTGGGTAACTAGCAGAGGGCGGCTGGCAGGGAGGAGGAGGTGACGGCGGAGGAGCTGAGGGAGCAGGACAGCTTCCTCAAGGAGGTGGTGGAAACCGAGCTCCCGAAGAAACTCTTTGCCTTCCTCCAGCAGGAAGAGTGAGTGTGGAGCAGGGCAGGGCTGACCTGGCCCCCCAGAAGGGAAGGGTCGGCTGGGTGAGGGGTGACCTGGGAGGGTGCAGGTCGGAGGAGCGTGGCAGGGGGCTCTCCAGGCCTGCCAGGACACGGGGGAATTGCACCGGGCAGAGCCGAATTGCTCCCGGGGAGAGGACTGGGAGGGAGCCCCGGCTCTGCCTCTCCCCGTGCACCTGTCTTGGGATGCTGCTCCCACCTCTTCACCCCTCCTGCAGACGGCTACGGCCCCGAGCAGGAGTTGGTCGCTGATTCGAAGGAGATGTGGATCGGTCTCTGCTCCAGAGGCGAGGGCGAGCGGGACTCCAGCGGCTTGGAGCGCGTCTTCTGAGGTACGACCCCACACCGGTGGGACGGGGGGTGCCAGGCGTCACCGGGCCGCGGGGCTCACCCCAAGCTCTCTCTCATGTTTAGGGCAGGTGAAAAAAGGGATGGTGACGTGATTTCACAGCTGGATCCGCTTCTACCTGTGGGAAAAGCAGGGCATCGTCAACTACTTCAGCCACAACTTCAACGGGCCGGTAAGTGATCCGGCAGGATGCTCAGCGTGCCGCCTCCCCTTTGCTTCTCTCTGTGGGCCCTGGAATGGAGGCAGGGTGGGAAGGTCCGGAAAAGGTGACGCATTGGGCAAAAGGGGCTCCCAAACCACCAGTGAGGGGTTTGAGGCTTGGGGGTTTCTGTCCGGTGGCCCCTTGGACCAACTGGAAGCTGCTCTGGATCTGTCCTTGGAGAGGGCGTGAGCATGCCTGGCTTCATCTGCAGATGGCTTTTCCTTGAGTTCCCTGCCCTGCTGCACCCGGAGCCGAGCGGAGATGAGGGTCTGATCCCTGAACCCCCTTTTCCCAGGGGGACACCTACCCCGACGTGCTGGGGCCGCAGTTCAGCTGGGACGGCTTTTACAAAGAGACGGGCTCTGCCTTCATCGGCTGCAGCCCCGGGTTCGAGTTTGGCCTCTACACCTCGTGCTTCATCGCGCGTCCTGGAAGGCGTAAGTACCATCTCTGTCTGCGTCCGTCTGTCTGTCCTCTGGCCGTGGAGCCAGCAGTGCCCTCCTGAGCCCCATCAGCAGTCGGGTAAGCCCTGAGCCCCGCCCAGGTGCGGGGCGTCACGGGAGGGGGATGGAGCAGGGGCTGGTGTGGGGGACCCCGAGAGCATCCGGGAGACGTGATTGTGGGGCTGAGGGGTGGAGCAGGGCTTTGACCCAGGCTGTGTCCCCACAGATGTCACCTGAGCCTGGGGGGCTACAGCCTCAGCATCCAGACCTACAGCTGGACCAAGTCCACCTACGGCAACGGCAAGAAGTACATCGCCGCCGCCTACGTGATCTCGCCCTGAGCCTGGGAGGACGGGGGCGACTGCAGCCCCGCTCTGCGACAGGAGCTCCACAAGAGGAAGGAAGGACCGAAGGAGAAAGAAGCGTCTTACCTGGCGAACGCTCCGAGCAGCGCCACGAGCGAGAGCTGCGGTGAGTCCCGACCCTGCGGGGCGCTGTTGCCCCTCTTCTCTATCCTGGGCCCTCCCTGTCCCTCTCCTGCCCCCTTCTCTTTCCCACATTGCTGGGATTTTTTGGCGTTTTTTTCGCTCACCATCCTAGGGTTTTTTTCTCCATGTCTGTCTTGCTGCTGCCTTGATTTTTCTCTCTGCCCTGCTCCCTGTCGCTCTGTCTCTTTTCGTCTGTCCTCTGTGTTCAAGTATGTTAGTCAAAACTCACCCTGATGGACTTTACGCTTTTGCCACTCACAGTATTCCTTTACCTCTCTCTGGGTGAATTTCTAATGATTTGATAAGTAGGTTTATTTTAATGTTTGTCTTCCTGGAAGAGTTTGATCCTTATCAGGTTCTCTTTGTGCAAAGCTGATGGAATTGGTCAAGTTCATAGCGTGGCAAAACAAGTTCTTTTGTTGCTGCTGAAAATTTACAGATGAAATTTGCAAGGAGCTTAGAAGTGTCCTGACAGGAAATTATCTTCTCGGTGACTTGTGGAAGAGATTCACGAGGCAATAAGCTCTCGTTGCTATGTGCGATAACAAGGACAAGGAAAGATGACTGAGGATGTATTGGGTTAACCTAAATAGAGAAAACAAATGCGCTGTGTGCCCAGCAGTCTTGAGACAGAGAACACTTACAGAAAACCAATAAAATAACCCCACAGCTGTTAATCATGAAGTACTTTCAGGCCATGTTTTCCTTTTGCTCTGCATACTTTATAGAAAAACTGTGACGATGCAGCCATTGTTAATGTTGCATTCCTAACGTGCAACAAACGTTAACGGCTGTATCAAACTCTTGTCCTCAGAGAACTTAAATCGTTACACGCTCAGGTATGGTTTGGGAAAAGAGGAGAAGAAAATAGAGGCAGTTGTAAACTGGGTGAATTTGAGACAGAATACAGATGGCACAATTTCACAGAGAACTTTGCTTCTCTGCTCTTATTTAATGAGATTATCCGTCCTCCCCGCCCCCCACCCCGGTCTTCTTTTCCTTTCTGAATTCTTTGTCTTTCGGGCTTTGCATTGTCATGTACGTACTGTGTACAGGCCTTCTTCATTCTCTTTCTGGCTGCGGGTTTTGTTCACTGATACAACAACAGCTCTTCAGAAAGCTTCCTTTAACAGGATGGCTGAAGAAGGGTGAGCTAGTCTGACTGTGTATTCGTCATACAAATCTATGTGGCAATTTTAATGGGAATGATTGTGGAGCAACATACCAGTGCTCAGCCTAAAAAAAAAGGATGCAGACCGCGGTCTTGATTTGTCGCCCTCGCTGGTTTTTTGCATTCTGTCTGTGGCTATCCCCGCCCTCCCTCCTGTTCGTCTCTCGTTCTCTCTCGCCCTTTGTGCTGCTCCCTGCTCCACTTGTCTGTTGTCCTCCGTCTCTCTGCAGGACTCCCAATACCTCTCTTTCTTTATCCCACGCCCTGTGCTTCTCACGGCCTCTCTTTTTCGCTCTCTCGGTGACGTTGGTATTGCCTGCCGCTGTGTTTTGCTTCCTTTGCTGTCGTTTTTCACTGTGTCCCTTTGTCCCGCTCCCTGCCCCTGTTCATGTTCCTTCCTCTCTGTGCTGCTCACCATCCTAATTTATTTTTTTTTCTCCGTCTCCATCTTGCTGCTGCCCTGATTTTTCTTTCGCTGTCCTGCTCCCTGTCTCTCTGTCTCTTTTCCTCTGTCCCTGCTGCTTTTTTGCCCATCTCTGTCCCGATCTCTGCCCTCTTTTTACCTCTTGCTGTCCCTCTGCCCTTCTTCCTCTCGCCGTCTTTTCTGTCTTTCTCTCTCTGTCCCGTTCTCTCTCCCATCCTTTCTAACTGTATCACCCTGTCCAGCCGGCCGTCCCTTCTGTCCTTTCTCTCTTCCTCAGTATTTTTTCCTTTTCTGTATCTCTCTCCCACTGCCCACCACAGTTGTGTGGGTTGGTTTTTTTTTTTTTCCCTCCGGTGCAGTCCTGATCTCTGTCCTTTTTCCCCCCTCTGTCACGCTCCCTTTGTCTACTTTTTGATTCCTCCATCTCCGTCGTGCAGCCCATCGCTATTTCTTCCCCCTCTTCCATCCGTTTGTCCTGCTCCCTGTTTCCCTCTGTCCTGCTCCCTGTCCCCCTCACCCCTCTGTTGTGTCCTTGTCCTTGCAGTTTCCCTGGGCTTTTTCTGCCCCGTTCCCTCTTTAGGGTTTTTTGTCCTCTATCCCTCTGTCCTGCTCCCTGACACTGTTTTTTCTCACTCTGTCTCTGTCCCGCAGCCCAATGCTGTTTTTTTTCCTTCTCCGTCTATCTGTCCTGCTGCCCATCCTAGGCTTCTTCCCCTCCATCTCTGTCCTGCTCCCTGTCTCTTTATTTTTGCCTGTCTTTCCCTTTGTTCCACCTCCTTGTCCCTTTTTTCTCCCTCTGGATCGCCTTGTCTTGCTCCCTGTACCTCTCTTTCTCTGACAAGCTGTGTCCTGCTCCTTGTCCTTCTTTTTCCCCTGCCTATCCCCCATCCTTCTTCCCATCTGTCTTTTTTCTCTTTCTCTCCTTCTGCCCCAACACATCTTTCTCTGCCTCTGTCCTGCTCCCTTCCCCCCCAGCTTTCTCTCCCTCTCCCTGTTCTCCTGCTCCCTGCGCTTTGTTTCCTCTCACTGTCCCTTTCTCCTGCTTTCTGTCTTTATTTCTCTGTCCTGCTGCCTGTGTGCTCAATTCTCGCTGTGCTTCCCCATGCGGCTGGCTCTCCCTTTTCTCCTTTCCTCCTCTCTCCTGCTCCCCGGCCCTTTTTGTCTCTGTCCTGTAGCCCCTTGCTGTTTCTTTTTTCCCTTCTCGGTCTCTTTGTACAAATCTGATCCTTTCTTTATTTCTCAATCCCTTTTCCACCCCCCCCCATCTCTCTGTCCCGCTCACCGACCCTGCATTTTCTGCTCCATCTCTCCACAGGGCTCCTCGTCCATATTTTCCTTGATTCCTCTGCCCCTCTGAGCTTTTGTTTCGACCTTGCTTTCTCTCTTTACTCCTTGTTATTCTCCCTTGTCTTATTTTTCTCTTTTGAGCCCTCTGTCTTGCTTCATGTCACTGTGTTTTCTCTCTCCATCCCTCTGTGCTGCTCCCCGTCCCTCCTTTCCTCTCCCTCCGTCGCTATCCTTGTGTCGTCCGTCGTTGTCTCTCCACTCCTCTGTCCTGCTCTCCATCCCTCATCTCCTTTTTCCATTTCTCCGTCCTGCTTTCAGTCCCTGTTTTCCTCTGGCACCGTTCTCTCGTTCTCCCTGTTGCTCTTGCTTGCTCTGTATCCCTGTGTCCTGCTCCCCATCCCTTTCTTTTCCTCTGTACCCTTTTTTCTTACTCCCTGTCCCTCACTTGTTTTCTGTATCCCTCTCTCCCCCTTCCTGTCCTTCCTTCCCCCTGCCTCTGGCCTGCTGCTCGCCACTGGGCTTTCTTTCTCCCGCTCTCCGTCCGCGTTCTGCCACTCTCTTTCTCTCTCCCTGTCCCCCGTCCAGCCTGTGTTTCCTCTTTCTGCCCCGCTGCCCGTAATGCTTTTTTCTCCATCTCTCACTTCTGCTCCCTGTCCCTTTGTTCATCTCGCGGTCCATCTGTCCTGCTGCAGTTCAGCTGGGACGGCTTTTACAAAGAGGCGGGCTCTGCCTCCATCGGCTGCAGCCCTGGGTTCGAGTTTGGCCTCTACACCTCGTGCTTCATCGCGCGTCCTGGGAGGGCATGAGTACCGTCTCTGTCTGCGTCCGTCTGTCTGTCCTCTGGCCGTGGAGCCAGCAGTGCCCTCCTGAGCCCCATCAGCAGTGGGGTGAGCCCTGAGCCCCGCCCAGGTGCGGGGCGTCACGGGAGGGGGATGGAGCAGGGGCTGGTGTGGGGGTCCCCGAGAGCATCCGGGAGACGTGATTGTGGGGCTGAGGGGTGGAGCAGGGCTTTGACCCAGGCTGTGTCCCCACAGATGTCACCTGAGCCTGGGGGGCTACAGCCTCAGCATCCAGACCTACAGCTGGACCAAGTCCACCTACGGCAATGGCAAGAAGTACATCGCCGCCGCCTACGTGATCTCGCCCTGAGCCTGGGAGGACGGGGGCGACTGCGGCCCCCCTCTGGGGGCAGAGGCCCGCGGCACGGGGCAGGACTGGTCCTGCTGTGGGAGGCAGATGGCTGTGCCGCAGGAGCAGGGCCGGGCGCCCGAGGAAGCCGGGCAGGACGGTGCCGGCCGTGCCCTGGATGGAGGCAGCAGCCCCAGTACCCACCAGTCCCACCGAGGGTCGTGTTCCCTGGTCGCAGCAGAAGAGCGAGGGGGAGAGAGGGACTTGCAGTGGAGCATAACCACCCCTCCACCCCCTCCCACCCCTCCCAGGAAAATAAATACTGACTGTGGGTGGGGAAGGGTTCAATTCCTCCGTGCATGCTGGCCATGGGGCCAGTCCTCTGCCCCAGCTCCCTCCCCATCGCTTCTGCACCAGGAAGAGGGTGGGTACTGGCCCAGGGTGGGTGTTGGGGCCCCAGGGGGGGTGCTCTCGGGTTCGCATCCAGCCCGGGGGGTGCAGCAGGAGGGGCTGCCCCCCCTTCCCTGCAGCAGAGGTGGCTCTTTTGGGGATGCCAGGGGACAGGGTGGCCGAGACACCCCCCCACCCCCCACCCGCCCCCCGCACCAGTATAGGGACTCTTTAACAGATTCGTCTTCCTCATTTATCTGTGCTGCTTGCAGGGCAGCCTCACGCAGGGGACCCTCCCGAGAAAATCGGGGTCTGGGGTGGGTGCACCCGCCATCCTCCCCCAGCTGAGCTCTCGCCGGGGGCGACAGGTCCCCAGAGACCCCCCAACCGCACACGGGCGGTGGTGTCTCGCTGCGTTTCCGCTCCGTGCTGCTGCCTGCTGGGCGAAGTGTTGTACCGCATGCAGGAGTCCGCGCATGCGCTGTGGCGTCGCTCCGTGCTGCCGCTTAGCGAAAAAAAGCCGGTACTGCAGCCCGAGTTGGCACATGCGCGGTGGCGTCTGGTGCCGGGGCGCTTAGTGCTGCCGCCTTGCGGACAAAGTTAGGTACTGCAGCAGGAGTCCGCGCATGCAAGGTGGCGTCCGCTGCGGTGGTGCTCAGTGGTGCCGCTTAGCGAAAGAAAACCGGTACTGCAGCCCGAGTCCGCGCATACGCGGTGGCGTCTGGTGCCGCGGCGCTAAGTGCTGCCGCCTTGCGGACAAAGTTAGGTACTGCAGCCCGAGTTGGCGCATGCGCGGTGGCGTCTGCTGTCGCGGCGCTAAGTGCTGCCGCCTTGCGGACAAAGTTAGGTACTGCAGCCCGAGTCCGCGCATGCGCGGTGGCGTCTGCTGCCGCGGCGCTAAGTGCTGCCGCCTTGCGGACAAAGTTAGGTACTGCAGCCCGAGTCCGCGCGTGCGCGGTGGCGTCTGCTGCCGCGGCGCTAAGTGCTGCCGCCTTGCGGACAAAGTTAGGTACTGCAGCCCGAGTCGGCGCATGCGCGGTGGCGTCTGCTGCCGCGGCGCTAAGTGCTGCCGCCTTGCGGGCAAAGTTAGGTACTGCAGCCCGAGTCCGCGCGTGCGCGGTGGCGTCTGCTGCCGCGGCGCTAAGTGCTGCCGCCTTGCGGACAAAGTTAGGTACTGCAGCCCGAGTCGGCGCGTGCGCGGTGGCGTCTGCTGCCGCGGCGCTAAGTGCTGCCTCCTTACGGACAAAGTTAGGTACTGCAGCCCGACTCCGCGCATACGCCGTGGCGTCTGCTGCCGCGGTGCTCAGTGCTGCCGCTCAGCGAAAGAAAACCGGTACTGCAGCCCGAGTCCGCGCATACGCGGTGGCGGCTCCTGCCGCGGCGCTAAGTGCTGCCGCTTAGCGAACAAAGTTAGGTACTGCAGCCCGAGTTGGCGCATACGCGGTGGCGTCTCCCGCCGCGGCGCTCAGTGCTGCCGCCCCGCGAAAGAAATCCGGTACTGCAGCGCGAGTCCGCGCATACGCTGTGGCGACTTTTGCCGTTCAGAGAGGGAGAAGGTGAGCAGGGCCTGAGCGATTGTGCGACGGTAACGGGGGAAAGCGCCGCGGAGCGCGGCGGGAGCGTCCCACCGCGTCGGAGCCGGTGGTGGGAGCGAGCCGCCCTCCGATTGGCCCACCGATTGGCCCTCCCGCCCCCTCCCGCACTCTGATTGTCCCTGCCGCTTCCTCCTGCCCTCCGATTGGCCCTCCCGCCGTCCGATTAGACCTCCTGCCCAATCCCGGCTTCTGATTGGCCATCCCGCTTCCTCCCGCCCTCATATTGGCGACCCGCATTCCGATTGGCTCTCTCGCTTCCTCCCGCCCTCGTACTGGCGGTCCACAATCCGATTGGTCCTGCCGCTTCCTCCCGCCCTCCGAGCGGCGTCCCGCAATCCGATTGGTTCGCCCGCTGCCTCCCGCCCTCCGAGCGGCGTCCGGCAATCCGATTGGTCCAGCCGCTGCCTCCCGCCCTCAGAGCGGCGTCCCGCAATCCGATTGGTTCGCCCGCTGCCTCCCGCCCTCAGAGCGGCGTCCCGCAATCCGATGGGTCCGACCGCTTCCTCCCGCCCTCAGAGCGGCGTCCCGCAATCCGATTGGTCCTGCCACTTCCGCCCGCCCTCAGAGCGGCGTTCCGCAATACGATTGGTCCTGCCGCTTCATCCCGCCCTCCGAGCGGCGTCCCGCAATCCGATTGGTTCGCCCTCTGCCTCCCGCCCTCCGAGCGGCGTGCGGCAACCCGATTGGTCCTGCCGCTTCCGCCCGCCCTCCGAGCGGCGTTCCGCAATCCGATTGGTCCGGCCGCTTCCCGCTCTCCTCTGATTTGCATCCCGCAATCCGATTGGTCCTGCCACTTCCGCCCGCCCTCAGAGCGGCGTTCCGCAATCCGATTGGTCCTGCCGCTTCCTCCCGCCCTCCGCGCGGCGTCCCGCAATCCGATTGGTTCGCCCGCTGCCTCCCGCCCTCCGAGCGGCGTGCGGCAATCCGATTGGTCCTGCCGCTTCCGCCCGCCCTCCGAGCGGCGTTCCGCAATCCGATTGGTCCGGCCGCTTCCCGCTCTCCTCTGATTTGCATCCCGCAATCCGATTGGTCCTGCCACTTCCGCCCGCCCTCAGAGCGGCGTTCCGCAATCCGATTGGTCCTGCCGCTTCCTCCCGCCCTCCGCGCGGCGTCCCGCAATCCGATTGGTTCGCCCGCTGCCTCCCGCCCTCCGAGCGGCGTCCCGCAATCCGATTGGTTCGCCCGCTTCCGCCCGCCCTCCGAGCGGCGTCCCGCAATCCGATTGGTTCGCCCGCTGCCTCCCGCCCTCCGAGCGGCGTCCCGCAATCCGATTGGTCCTGCCACTTCCGCCCGCCCTCCTAGCGGCGTCCCGCAATCCGATTGGTCTTGCCGCTTCCTCCCGCCCTCCGAGCGGCGTCCCGCAATCCGATTGGTCCTGCCGCTTCCGCCCGCCCTCCGAGCGGCGTCCCGCAATCCGATTGGTCCTGCCGCTTCCTCCCGCCCTCCGAGCGGCGTCCCGCAATCCGATTGGTCCGGCCGCTTCCCGCTCACCTCTGATTTGCATCCCGCAATCCGATCGGTCCTGCCGCTTCCTCCCGCCCTCCGAGCGGCGTCCCGCAATCCGATTGGTCCTGCCGCTTCCTCCCGCCCTCAGAGCGGCGTCCCGCAATCCGATTGGTTCGCCCGCTGCCTCCCGCCCTCAGAGCGGCGTCCCGCAGTCCGATTGGTCCTGCCGCTTCCGCCCGCCCTCGGAGCGGCGTTCCGCAATCCGATTGGTCCGGCTGCTTCCCTCTCTCCTCTGATTTGCATCCCGCCCTCCGATTGGTTCTGACGCTTCCCCCCGCCCTCAGAGCGGCGTCCCGCAATCCGATTGGTTCGCCCGCTGCCTCCCGCCCTCCGAGCGGCGTCCCGCAATTCGATTGGTTCGCCCGCTGCCTCCCGCCCTCAGAGCGGCGTCCCGCAATCCGATTGGTCCTGCCGCTTCCTCCCGCCCTCCGAGCGGCGTCCCGCAATCCGATTGGTTCGCCCGCTGCCTCCCGCCCTCCGAGCGGCGTCCCGCAATTCGATTGGTTCGCCCGCTTCCTCCCGCCCTCAGAGCGGCGTCCCGCAGTCCGATTGGTCCTGCCACTTCTGCCCGCCCTCGGAGCGGCGTTCCGCAATCCGATTGGACCTGCCGCTTCCTCCCGCCCTCCGAGCGGCGTCCCGCAATCCGATTGGTTCGCCCGCTTCCCCCCGCCCTCAGAGCGGCGTTCCGCAATCCGATTGGTCCTGCCGCTTCCGCCCGCCCTCCGATGGCCATCCCGCCCTCCGATTGGCTCTCTCGCCCTTATTTTCCTCTTCCGTCGCTCTTTTCCCTTCCTTCGCTGCTCCTGGTGCTTCTCTCTGTCTCTCCCGCTTCTGCTCCCTGTCTCTTTGTTCATCTCGCGGTCCGTCTGTCCTGCTGTTCCCCAGTAGTACCTGGCGTCCCCCGAGGGCACGGGGGACCAGGAGGACCGCTCCCCGCAGCCGTGAGTGTGACCCAGCATCCCCGGGGGGTGGCCGGGGGCCGCCATGGCAGAGCCCGGCTGGCCGGGGCGCCGGGCTGCTTTTGGAGGGGACCTCTCCTTCCCAGCTGAGTGCAGGATCCGCTCTCTCCTAGGCTCTGCAGATACGTCCACGAGGAGCTCTTCTCCAAGCCCACCTACGCCAGCTTCGTTCAGCTCCTGGGTAACTAGCAGAGGGCGGCTGGCAGGGAGGAGGAGGTGACGGCGGAGGAGCTGAGGGAGCAGGACAGCTTCCTCAAGGAGGTGGTGGAAACCGAGCTCCCGAAGAAACTCTTTGCCTTCCTCCAGCAGGAAGAGTGAGTGTGGAGCAGGGCAGGGCTGACCTGGCCCCCCAGAAGGGAAGGGTCGGCTGGGTGAGGGGTGACCTGGGAGGGTGCAGGTCGGAGGAGCGCGGCAGGGGGCTCTCCAGGCCTGCCAGGACACGGGGGAATTGCACCGGGCAGAGCCGAATTGCTCCCGGGGAGAGGACTGGGAGGGAGCCCCGGCTCTGCCTCTCCCCGTGCTCCTGTCCTGGGATGCTGCTCCCACCTCTTCACCCGTCCTGCAGACGGCTACGGCCCCGAGCAGGAGTTGGTCGCTGATTCGAAGGAGATGTGGATCGGTCTCTGCTCCAGAGGCGAGGGCGAGCGGGACTCCAGCGGCTTGGAGCGCGTCTTCTGAGGTATGGCCCCACACCGGTGGGACGGGGGGTGCCAGGCGTCACCGGGCCGGGGGGCTCACCCCAAGCTCTCTCTCATGTTTAGGGCAGGTGAAAAAAGGGATGGTGACGTGATTTCACAGCTGGATCCGCTTCTGCCTGTGGGAAAAGCAGGGCATCGTCAACTACTTCAGCCACAACTTCAACGGGCCGGTAAGTGATCCGGCAGGATGCTCAGCGTGCCGCCTCCCCTTTGCTTCTCTCTGTGGGCCCTGGAATGGAGGCAGGGTGGGAAGGTCCGGAAAAGGTGACGCATTGGGCAAAAGGGGCTCCCAAACCACCAGTGAGGGGTTTGAGGCTTGGGGGTTTCTGTCCAGTGGCCCCTTGGACCAACTGGAAGCTGCTCTGGATCTGTCCTTGGAGAGGGCGTGAGCATGCCTGGCTTCATCTGCAGATGGCTTTTCCTTGAGTTCCCTGCCCTGCTGCACCCGGAGCTGAGCGGAGATGAGGGTCTGATCCCTGAACCCCCTTTTCCCAGGGGGACACCTACCCCGATGTGCTGGGGCCGCAGTTCAGCTGGGACGGCTTTTACAAAGAGACGGGCTCTGCCTTCATCGGCTGCAGCCCCGGGTTCGAGTTTGGCCTCTACACCTCGTGCTTCATCGCGCGTCCTGGGAGGGCGAAAGTACCGTCTCTGTCTGCGTCCGTCTGTCTGTCCTCTGGCCGTGGAGCCAGCAGTGCCCTCCTGAGCCCCATCAGCAGTCGGGTGAGCCCTGAGCCCCGCCCAGGTGCGGGGCGTCACGGGTGGGGGATGGAGCAGGGGCTGGTGTGGGGGTCCCCGAGAGCATCCGGGAGACGTGATTGTGGGGCTAAGGAGTGGAGCAGGGCTTTGACCCAGGCTGTGTCCCCACAGATGTCACCTGAGCCTGGGGGGCTACAGCCTCAGCATCCAGACCTACAGCTGGACCAAGTCCACCTACGGCAACGGCAAGAAGTACATCGCCGCCGCCTACGTGATCTCGCCCTGAGCCTGGGAGGACGGGGGCGACTGCAGCCCCGCTCTGCGACAGGAGCTCCACAAGAGGAAGGAAGGACCGAAGGAGAAAGAAGCGTCTTACCTGGCGAACGCTCCGAGCAGCGCCACGAGCGAGAGCTGCGGTGAGTCCCGACCCTGCGGGGCGCTGTTGCCCCTCTTCTCTATCCTGGGCCCTCCCTGTCCCTCTCCTGCCCCCTTCTCTTTCCCACATTGCTGGGATTTTTTGGCGTTTTTTTCGCTCACCATCCTAGGGTTTTTTTCTCCATGTCTGTCTTGCTGCTGCCTTGATTTTTCTCTCTGCCCTGCTCCCTGTCGCTCTGTCTCTTTTCGTCTGTCCTCTGTGTTCAAGTATGTTAGTCAAAACTCACCCTGATGGACTTTACGCTTTTGCCACTCACAGTATTCCTTTACCTCTCTCTGGGTGAATTTCTAATGATTTGATAAGTAGGTTTATTTTAATGTTTGTCTTCCTGGAAGAGTTTGATCCTTATCAGGTTCTCTTTGTGCAAAGCTGATGGAATTGGTCAAGTTCATAGCGTGGCAAAACAAGTTCTTTTGTTGCTGCTGAAAATTTACAGATGAAATTTGCAAGGAGCTTAGAAGTGTCCTGACAGGAAATTATCTTCTCGGTGACTTGTGGAAGAGATTCACGAGGCAATAAGCTCTCGTTGCTATGTGCGATAACAAGGACAAGGAAAGATGACTGAGGATGTATTGGGTTAACCTAAATAGAGAAAACAAATGCGCTGTGTGCCCAGCAGTCTTGAGACAGAGAACACTTACAGAAAACCAATAAAATAACCCCACAGCTGTTAATCATGAAGTACTTTCAGGCCATGTTTTCCTTTTGCTCTGCATACTTTATAGAAAAACTGTGACGATGCAGCCATTGTTAATGTTGCATTCCTAACGTGCAACAAACGTTAACGGCTGTATCAAACTCTTGTCCTCAGAGAACTTAAATCGTTACACGCTCAGGTATGGTTTGGGAAAAGAGGAGAAGAAAATAGAGGCAGTTGTAAACTGGGTGAATTTGAGACAGAATACAGATGGCACAATTTCACAGAGAACTTTGCTTCTCTGCTCTTATTTAATGAGATTATCCGTCCTCCCCGCCCCCCACCCCGGTCTTCTTTTCCTTTCTGAATTCTTTGTCTTTCGGGCTTTGCATTGTCATGTACGTACTGTGTACAGGCCTTCTTCATTCTCTTTCTGGCTGCGGGTTTTGTTCACTGATACAACAACAACTCTTCAGAAAGCTTCCTTTAACAGGATGGCTGAAGAAGGGTGAGCTAGTCTGACTGTGTATTCGTCATACAAATCTATGTGGCAATTTTAATGGGAATGATTGTGGAGCAACATACCAGTGCTCAGCCTAAAAAAAAAGGATGCAGACCGCGGTCTTGATTTGTCGCCCTCGCTGGTTTTTTGCATTCTGTCTGTGGCTATCCCCGCCCTCCCTCCTGTTCGTCTCTCGTTCTCTCTCGCCCTTTGTGCTGCTCCCTGCTCCACTTGTCTGTTGTCCTCCGTCTCTCTGCAGGACTCCCAATACCTCTCTTTCTTTATCCCACGCCCTGTGCTTCTCACGGCCTCTCTTTTTCGCTCTCTCGGTGACGTTGGTATTGCCTGCCGCTGTGTTTTGCTTCCTTTGCTGTCGTTTTTCACTGTGTCCCTTTGTCCCGCTCCCTGCCCCTGTTCATGTTCCTTCCTCTCTGTGCTGCTCACCATCCTAATTTATTTTTTTTTCTCCGTCTCCATCTTGCTGCTGCCCTGATTTTTCTTTCGCTGTCCTGCTCCCTGTCTCTCTGTCTCTTTTCCTCTGTCCCTGCTGCTTTTTTGCCCATCTCTGTCCCGATCTCTGCCCTCTTTTTACCTCTTGCTGTCCCTCTGCCCTTCTTCCTCTCGCCGTCTTTTCTGTCTTTCTCTCTCTGTCCCGTTCTCTCTCCCATCCTTTCTAACTGTATCACCCTGTCCAGCCGGCCGTCCCTTCTGTCCTTTCTCTCTTCCTCAGTATTTTTTCCTTTTCTGTATCTCTCTCCCACTGCCCACCACAGTTGTGTGGGTTGGTTTTTTTTTTTTTCCCTCCGGTGCAGTCCTGATCTCTGTCCTTTTTCCCCCCTCTGTCACGCTCCCTTTGTCTACTTTTTGATTCCTCCATCTCCGTCGTGCAGCCCATCGCTATTTCTTCCCCCTCTTCCATCCGTTTGTCCTGCTCCCTGTTTCCCTCTGTCCTGCTCCCTGTCCCCCTCACCCCTCTGTTGTGTCCTTGTCCTTGCAGTTTCCCTGGGCTTTTTCTGCCCCGTTCCCTCTTTAGGGTTTTTTGTCCTCTATCCCTCTGTCCTGCTCCCTGACACTGTTTTTTCTCACTCTGTCTCTGTCCCGCAGCCCAATGCTGTTTTTTTTCCTTCTCCGTCTATCTGTCCTGCTGCCCATCCTAGGCTTCTTCCCCTCCATCTCTGTCCTGCTCCCTGTCTCTTTATTTTTGCCTGTCTTTCCCTTTGTTCCACCTCCTTGTCCCTTTTTTCTCCCTCTGGATCGCCTTGTCTTGCTCCCTGTACCTCTCTTTCTCTGACAAGCTGTGTCCTGCTCCTTGTCCTTCTTTTTCCCCTGCCTATCCCCCATCCTTCTTCCCATCTGTCTTTTTTCTCTTTCTCTCCTTCTGCCCCAACACATCTTTCTCTGCCTCTGTCCTGCTCCCTTCCCCCCCAGCTTTCTCTCCCTCTCCCTGTTCTCCTGCTCCCTGCGCTTTGTTTCCTCTCACTGTCCCTTTCTCCTGCTTTCTGTCTTTATTTCTCTGTCCTGCTGCCTGTGTGCTCAATTCTCGCTGTGCTTCCCCATGCGGCTGGCTCTCCCTTTTCTCCTTTCCTCCTCTCTCCTGCTCCCCGGCCCTTTTTGTCTCTGTCCTGTAGCCCCTTGCTGTTTCTTTTTTCCCTTCTCGGTCTCTTTGTACAAATCTGATCCTTTCTTTATTTCTCAATCCCTTTTCCACCCCCCCCCATCTCTCTGTCCCGCTCACCGACCCTGCATTTTCTGCTCCATCTCTCCACAGGGCTCCTCGTCCATATTTTCCTTGATTCCTCTGCCCCTCTGAGCTTTTGTTTCGACCTTGCTTTCTCTCTTTACTCCTTGTTATTCTCCCTTGTCTTATTTTTCTCTTTTGAGCCCTCTGTCTTGCTTCATGTCACTGTGTTTTCTCTCTCCATCCCTCTGTGCTGCTCCCCGTCCCTCCTTTCCTCTCCCTCCGTCGCTATCCTTGTGTCGTCCGTCGTTGTCTCTCCACTCCTCTGTCCTGCTCTCCATCCCTCATCTCCTTTTTCCATTTCTCCGTCCTGCTTTCAGTCCCTGTTTTCCTCTGGCACCGTTCTCTCGTTCTCCCTGTTGCTCTTGCTTGCTCTGTATCCCTGTGTCCTGCTCCCCATCCCTTTCTTTTCCTCTGTACCCTTTTTTCTTACTCCCTGTCCCTCACTTGTTTTCTGTATCCCTCTCTCCCCCTTCCTGTCCTTCCTTCCCCCTGCCTCTGGCCTGCTGCTCGCCACTCGGCTTTCTTTCTCCCGCTCTCCGTCCACGTTCTGCCACTCTCTTTCTCTCTCCCTGTCCCCCGTCCAGCCTGTGTTTCCTCTTTCTGCCCCGCTGCCCGTAATGCTTTTTTCTCCATCTCTCACTTCTGCTCCCTGTCCCTTTGTTCATCTCGCGGTCCATCTGTCCTGCTGCAGTTCAGCTGGGACGGCTTTTACAAAGAGGCGGGCTCTGCCTCCATCGGCTGCAGCCCTGGGTTCGAGTTTGGCCTCTACACCTCGTGCTTCATCGCGCGTCCTGGGAGGGCATGAGTACCGTCTCTGTCTGCGTCCGTCTGTCTGTCCTCTGGCCGTGGAGCCAGCAGTGCCCTCCTGAGCCCCATCAGCAGTGGGGTGAGCCCTGAGCCCCGCCCAGGTGCGGGGCGTCACGGGAGGGGGATGGAGCAGGGGCTGGTGTGGGGGTCCCCGAGAGCATCCGGGAGACGTGATTGTGGGGCTGAGGGGTGGAGCAGGGCTTTGACCCAGGCTGTGTCCCCACAGATGTCACCTGAGCCTGGGGGGCTACAGCCTCAGCATCCAGACCTACAGCTGGACCAAGTCCACCTACGGCAACGGCAAGAAGTACATCGCCGCCGCCTACGTGATCTCGCCCTGAGCCTGGGAGGACGGGGGCGACTGCGGCCCCCCTCTGGGGGCAGAGGCCCGCGGCACGGGGCAGGACTGGTCCTGCTGTGGGAGGCAGATGGCTGTGCCGCAGGAGCAGGGCCGGGTGCCCGAGGAAGCCGGGCAGGACGGTGCCGGCCGTGCCCTGGATGGAGGCAGCAGCCCCAGTACCCACCAGTCCCACCGAGGGTCGTGTTCCCTGGTCGCAGCAGAAGAGCGAGGGGGAGAGAGGGACTTGCAGTGGAGCATAACCACCCCTCCACCCCCTCCCACCCCTCCCAGGAAAATAAATACTGACTGTGGGTGGGGAAGGGTTCAATTCCTCCGTGCATGCTGGCCATGGGGCCAGTCCTCTGCCCCAGCTCCCTCCCCATCGCTTCTGCACCAGGAAGAGGGTGGGTACTGGCCCAGGGTGGGTGTTGGGGCCCCAGGGGGGGTGCTCTCGGGTTCGCATCCAGCCCGGGGGGTGCAGCAGGAGGGGCTGCCCCCCCTTCCCTGCAGCAGAGGTGGCTCTTTTGGGGATGCCAGGGGACAGGGTGGCCGAGACACCCCCCCACCCCCCACCTGCCCCCCGCACCAGTATAGGGACTCTTTAACAGATTCGTCTTCCTCATTTATCTGTGCTGCTTGCAGGGCAGCCTCACGCAGGGGACCCTCCCGAGAAAATCGGGGTCTGGGGTGGGTGCACCCGCCATCCTCCCCCAGCTGAGCTCTCGCCGGGGGCGACAGGTCCCCAGAGACCCCCCAACCGCACACGGGCGGTGGTGTCTCGCTGCGTTTCCGCTCCGTGCTGCTGCCTGCTGGGCGAAGTGTTGTACCGCATGCAGGAGTCCGCGCATGCGCTGTGGCGTCGCTCCGTGCTGCCGCTTAGCGAAAAAAAGCCGGTACTGCAGCCCGAGTTGGCACATGCGCGGTGGCGTCTGGTGCCGGGGCGCTTAGTGCTGCCGCCTTGCGGACAAAGTTAGGTACTGCAGCAGGAGTCCGCGCATGCAAGGTGGCGTCCGCTGCGGTGGTGCTCAGTGGTGCCGCTTAGCGAAAGAAAACCGGTACTGCAGCCCGAGTCCGCGCATACGCGGTGGCGTCTGGTGCCGCGGCGCTAAGTGCTGCCGCCTTGCGGACAAAGTTAGGTACTGCAGCCCGAGTTGGCGCATGCGCGGTGGCGTCTGCTGTCGCGGCGCTAAGTGCTGCCGCCTTGCGGACAAAGTTAGGTACTGCAGCCCGAGTCCGCGCATGCGCGGTGGCGTCTGCTGCCGCGGCGCTAAGTGCTGCCGCCTTGCGGACAAAGTTAGGTACTGCAGCCCGAGTCCGCGCATGCGCGGTGGCGTCTGCTGCCGCGGCGCTAAGTGCTGCCGCCTTGCGGACAAAGTTAGGTACTGCAGCCCGAGTCGGCGCATGCGCGGTGGCGTCTGCTGCCGCGGCGCTAAGTGCTGCCGCCTTGCGGACAAAGTTAGGTACTGCAGCCCGAGTCCGCGCGTGCGCGGTGGCGTCTGCTCCCGCGGCGCTAAGTGCTGCCGCCTTGCGGGCAAAGTTAGGTACTGCAGCCCGAGTCCGCGCGTGCGCGGTGGCGTCTGCTGCCGCGGCGCTAAGTGCTGCCGCCTTGCGGACAAAGTTAGGTACTGCAGCCCGAGTCGGCGCGTGCGCGGTGGCGTCTGCTCCCGCGGCGCTAAGTGCTGCCTCCTTACGGACAAAGTTAGGTACTGCAGCCCGACTCCGCGCATACGCCGTGGCGTCTGCTGCCGCGGTGCTCAGTGCTGCCGCTTAGCGAAAGAAAACCGGTACTGCAGCCCGACTCCGCGCATACGCCGTGGCGTCTGCTGCCGCGGCGCTCCGTGCTGCCGCTCAGCGAAAGAAAAGCGGAATTGCAGCCCGAGTCCGCGCGTACGCGGTGGCGTCTGCTGCCGCGGCGCTAAGTGCTGCCGCTCAGCGAAAGAAAACCGGTACTGCAGCCCGAGTCCGCGCATACGCGGTGGCGGCTCCTGCCGCGGCGCTAAGTGCTGCCGCTTAGCGAACAAAGTTAGGTACTGCAGCCCGAGTTGGCGCATACGCGGTGGCGTCTCCCGCCGCGGCGCTCAGTGCTGCCGCCCCGCGAAAGAAATCCGGTACTGCAGCGCGAGTCCGCGCATACGCTGTGGCGACTTTTGCCGTTCAGAGAGGGAGAAGGTGAGCAGGGCCTGAGCGATTGTGCGACGGTAACGGGGGAAAGCGCCGCGGAGGGCGGCGGGAGCGTCCCACCGCGTCGGAGCCGGTGGTGGGAGCGAGCCGCCCTCCGATTGGCCCACCGATTGGCCCTCCCGCCCCCTCCCGCACTCTGATTGTCCCTGCCGCTTCCTCCTGCCCTCCGATTGGCCCTCCCGCCGTCCGATTAGACCTCCTGCCCAATCCCGGCTTCTGATTGGCCATCCCGCTTCCTCCCGCCCTCATATTGGCGACCCGCATTCCGATTGGCTCTCTCGCTTCCTCCCGCCCTCGTACTGGCGGTCCACAATCCGATTGGTCCTGCCGCTTCCTCCCGCCCTCCGAGCGGCGTCCCGCAATCCGATTGGTTCGCCCGCTGCCTCCCGCCCTCCGAGCGGCGTCCGGCAATCCGATTGGTCCAGCCGCTGCCTCCCGCCCTCAGAGCGGCGTCCCGCAATCCGATTGGTTCGCCCGCTGCCTCCCGCCCTCAGAGCGGCGTCCCGCAATCCGATGGGTCCGACCGCTTCCTCCCGCCCTCAGAGCGGCGTCCCGCAATCCGATTGGTCCTGCCACTTCCGCCCGCCCTCAGAGCGGCGTTCCGCAATACGATTGGTCCTGCCGCTTCATCCCGCCCTCCGAGCGGCGTCCCGCAATCCGATTGGTTCGCCCTCTGCCTCCCGCCCTCCGAGCGGCGTGCGGCAACCCGATTGGTCCTGCCGCTTCCGCCCGCCCTCCGAGCGGCGTTCCGCAATCCGATTGGTCCGGCCGCTTCCCGCTCTCCTCTGATTTGCATCCCGCAATCCGATTGGTCCTGCCACTTCCGCCCGCCCTCAGAGCGGCGTTCCGCAATCCGATTGGTCCTGCCGCTTCCTCCCGCCCTCCGCGCGGCGTCCCGCAATCCGATTGGTTCGCCCGCTGCCTCCCGCCCTCCGAGCGGCGTGCGGCAATCCGATTGGTCCTACCGCTTCCGCCCGCCCTCCGAGCGGCGTTCCGCAATCCGATTGGTCCGGCCGCTTCCCGCTCTCCTCTGATTTGCATCCCGCAATCCGATTGGTCCTGCCACTTCCGCCCGCCCTCAGAGCGGCGTTCCGCAATCCGATTGGTCCTGCCGCTTCCTCCCGCCCTCCGCGCGGCGTCCCGCAATCCGATTGGTTCGCCCGCTGCCTCCCGCCCTCCGAGCGGCGTCCCGCAATCCGATTGGTTCGCCCGCTTCCGCCCGCCCTCCGAGCGGCGTCCCGCAATCCGATTGGTTCGCCCGCTGCCTCCCGCCCTCCGAGCGGCGTCCCGCAATCCGATTGGTCCTGCCACTTCCGCCCGCCCTCCTAGCGGCGTCCCGCAATCCGATTGGTCTTGCCGCTTCCTCCCGCCCTCCGAGCGGCGTCCCGCAATCCGATTGGTCCTGCCGCTTCCGCCCGCCCTCCGAGCGGCGTCCCGCAATCCGATTGGTCCTGCCGCTTCCTCCCGCCCTCCGAGCGGCGTCCCGCAATCCGATTGGTCCGGCCGCTTCCCGCTCACCTCTGATTTGCATCCCGCAATCCGATCGGTCCTGCCGCTTCCTCCCGCCCTCCGAGCGGCGTCCCGCAATCCGATTGGTCCTGCCGCTTCCTCCCGCCCTCAGAGCGGCGTCCCGCAATCCGATTGGTTCGCCCGCTGCCTCCCGCCCTCAGAGCGGCGTCCCGCAGTCCGATTGGTCCTGCCGCTTCCGCCCGCCCTCGGAGCGGCGTTCCGCAATCCGATTGGTCCGGCTGCTTCCCTCTCTCCTCTGATTTGCATCCCGCCCTCCGATTGGTTCTGACGCTTCCCCCCGCCCTCAGAGCGGCGTCCCGCAATCCGATTGGTTCGCCCGCTGCCTCCCGCCCTCCGAGCGGCGTCCCGCAATTCGATTGGTTCGCCCGCTGCCTCCCGCCCTCAGAGCGGCGTCCCGCAATCCGATTGGTCCTGCCGCTTCCTCCCGCCCTCCGAGCGGCGTCCCGCAATCCGATTGGTTCGCCCGCTGCCTCCCGCCCTCCGAGCGGCGTCCCGCAATTCGATTGGTTCGCCCGCTTCCTCCCGCCCTCAGAGCGGCGTCCCGCAGTCCGATTGGTCCTGCCACTTCTGCCCGCCCTCGGAGCGGCGTTCCGCAATCCGATTGGACCTGCCGCTTCCTCCCGCCCTCCGAGCGGCGTCCCGCAATCCGATTGGTTCGCCCGCTTCCCCCCGCCCTCAGAGCGGCGTTCCGCAATCCGATTGGTCCTGCCGCTTCCGCCCGCCCTCCGATGGCCATCCCGCCCTCCGATTGGCTCTCTCGCCCTTATTTTCCTCTTCCGTCGCTCTTTTCCCTTCCTTCGCTGCTCCTGGTGCTTCTCTCTGTCTCTCCCGCTTCTGCTCCCTGTCTCTTTGTTCATCTCGCGGTCCGTCTGTCCTGCTGTTCCCCAGTAGTACCTGGCGTCCCCCGAGGGCACGGGGGACCAGGAGGACCGCTCCCCGCAGCCGTGAGTGTGACCCAGCATCCCCGGGGGGTGGCCGGGGGCCGCCATGGCAGAGCCCGGCTGGCCGGGGCGCCGGGCTGCTTTTGGAGGGGACCTCTCCTTCCCAGCTGAGTGCAGGATCCGCTCTCTCCTAGGCTCTGCAGATACGTCCACGAGGAGCTCTTCTCCAAGCCCACCTACGCCAGCTTCGTTCAACTCCTGGGTAACTAGCAGAGGGCGGCTGGCAGGGAGGAGGAGGTGACGGCGGAGGAGCTGAGGGAGCAGGACAGCTTCCTCAAGGAGGTGGTGGAAACCGAGCTCCCGAAGAAACTCTTTGCCTTCCTCCAGCAGGAAGAGTGAGTGTGGAGCAGGGCAGGGCTGACCTGGCCCCCCAGAAGGGAAGGGTCGGCTGGGTGAGGGGTGACCTGGGAGGGTGCAGGTCGGAGGAGCGCGGCAGGGGGCTCTCCAGGCCTGCCAGGACACGGGGGAATTGCACCGGGCAGAGCCGAATTGCTCCCGGGGAGAGGACTGGGAGGGAGCCCCGGCTCTGCCTCTCCCCGTGCTCCTGTCCTGGGATGCTGCTCCCACCTCTTCACCCGTCCTGCAGACGGCTACGGCCCCGAGCAGGAGTTGGTCGCTGATTCGAAGGAGATGTGGATCGGTCTCTGCTCCAGAGGCGAGGGCGAGCGGGACTCCAGCGGCTTGGAGCGCGTCTTCTGAGGTATGGCCCCACACCGGTGGGACGGGGGGTGCCAGGCGTCACCGGGCCGGGGGGCTCACCCCAAGCTCTCTCTCATGTTTAGGGCAGGTGAAAAAAGGGATGGTGACGTGATTTCACAGCTGGATCCGCTTCTGCCTGTGGGAAAAGCAGGGCATCGTCAACTACTTCAGCCACAACTTCAACGGGCCGGTAAGTGATCCGGCAGGATGCTCAGCGTGCCGCCTCCCCTTTGCTTCTCTCTGTGGGCCCTGGAATGGAGGCAGGGTGGGAAGGTCCGGAAAAGGTGACGCATTGGGCAAAAGGGGCTCCCAAACCACCAGTGAGGGGTTTGAGGCTTGGGGGTTTCTGTCCAGTGGCCCCTTGGACCAACTGGAAGCTGCTCTGGATCTGTCCTTGGAGAGGGCGTGAGCATGCCTGGCTTCATCTGCAGATGGCTTTTCCTTGAGTTCCCTGCCCTGCTGCACCCGGAGCTGAGCGGAGATGAGGGTCTGATCCCTGAACCCCCTTTTCCCAGGGGGACACCTACCCCGACGTGCTGGGGCCGCAGTTCAGCTGGGACGGCTTTTACAAAGAGACGGGCTCTGCCTTCATCGGCTGCAGCCCCGGGTTCGAGTTTGGCCTCTACACCTCGTGCTTCATCGCGCGTCCTGGGAGGGCGAAAGTACCGTCTCTGTCTGCGTCCGTCTGTCTGTCCTCTGGCCGTGGAGCCAGCAGTGCCCTCCTGAGCCCCATCAGCAGTCGGGTGAGCCCTGAGCCCCGCCCAGGTGCGGGGCGTCACGGGTGGGGGATGGAGCAGGGGCTGGTGTGGGGGTCCCCGAGAGCATCCGGGAGACGTGATTGTGGGGCTAAGGAGTGGAGCAGGGCTTTGACCCAGGCTGTGTCCCCACAGATGTCACCTGAGCCTGGGGGGCTACAGCCTCAGCATCCAGACCTACAGCTGGACCAAGTCCACCTACGGCAACGGCAAGAAGTACATCGCCGCCGCCTACGTGATCTCGCCCTGAGCCTGGGAGGACGGGGGCGACTGCAGCCCCGCTCTGCGACAGGAGCTCCACAAGAGGAAGGAAGGACCGAAGGAGAAAGAAGCGTCTTACCTGGCGAACGCTCCGAGCAGCGCCACGAGCGAGAGCTGCGGTGAGTCCCGACCCTGCGGGGCGCTGTTGCCCCTCTTCTCTATCCTGGGCCCTCCCTGTCCCTCTCCTGCCCCCTTCTCTTTCCCACATTGCTGGGATTTTTTGGCGTTTTTTTCGCTCACCATCCTAGGGTTTTTTTCTCCATGTCTGTCTTGCTGCTGCCTTGATTTTTCTCTCTGCCCTGCTCCCTGTCGCTCTGTCTCTTTTCGTCTGTCCTCTGTGTTCAAGTATGTTAGTCAAAACTCACCCTGATGGACTTTACGCTTTTGCCACTCACAGTATTCCTTTACCTCTCTCTGGGTGAATTTCTAATGATTTGATAAGTAGGTTTATTTTAATGTTTGTCTTCCTGGAAGAGTTTGATCCTTATCAGGTTCTCTTTGTGCAAAGCTGATGGAATTGGTCAAGTTCATAGCGTGGCAAAACAAGTTCTTTTGTTGCTGCTGAAAATTTACAGATGAAATTTGCAAGGAGCTTAGAAGTGTCCTGACAGGAAATTATCTTCTCGGTGACTTGTGGAAGAGATTCACGAGGCAATAAGCTCTCGTTGCTATGTGCGATAACAAGGACAAGGAAAGATGACTGAGGATGTATTGGGTTAACCTAAATAGAGAAAACAAATGCGCTGTGTGCCCAGCAGTCTTGAGACAGAGAACACTTACAGAAAACCAATAAAATAACCCCACAGCTGTTAATCATGAAGTACTTTCAGGCCATGTTTTCCTTTTGCTCTGCATACTTTATAGAAAAACTGTGACGATGCAGCCATTGTTAATGTTGCATTCCTAACGTGCAACAAACGTTAACGGCTGTATCAAACTCTTGTCCTCAGAGAACTTAAATCGTTACACGCTCAGGTATGGTTTGGGAAAAGAGGAGAAGAAAATAGAGGCAGTTGTAAACTGGGTGAATTTGAGACAGAATACAGATGGCACAATTTCACAGAGAACTTTGCTTCTCTGCTCTTATTTAATGAGATTATCCGTCCTCCCCGCCCCCCACCCCGGTCTTCTTTTCCTTTCTGAATTCTTTGTCTTTCGGGCTTTGCATTGTCATGTACGTACTGTGTACAGGCCTTCTTCATTCTCTTTCTGGCTGCGGGTTTTGTTCACTGATACAACAACAACTCTTCAGAAAGCTTCCTTTAACAGGATGGCTGAAGAAGGGTGAGCTAGTCTGACTGTGTATTCGTCATACAAATCTATGTGGCAATTTTAATGGGAATGATTGTGGAGCAACATACCAGTGCTCAGCCTAAAAAAAAAGGATGCAGACCGCGGTCTTGATTTGTCGCCCTCGCTGGTTTTTTGCATTCTGTCTGTGGCTATCCCCGCCCTCCCTCCTGTTCGTCTCTCGTTCTCTCTCGCCCTTTGTGCTGCTCCCTGCTCCACTTGTCTGTTGTCCTCCGTCTCTCTGCAGGACTCCCAATACCTCTCTTTCTTTATCCCACGCCCTGTGCTTCTCACGGCCTCTCTTTTTCGCTCTCTCGGTGACGTTGGTATTGCCTGCCGCTGTGTTTTGCTTCCTTTGCTGTCGTTTTTCACTGTGTCCCTTTGTCCCGCTCCCTGCCCCTGTTCATGTTCCTTCCTCTCTGTGCTGCTCACCATCCTAATTTATTTTTTTTTCTCCGTCTCCATCTTGCTGCTGCCCTGATTTTTCTTTCGCTGTCCTGCTCCCTGTCTCTCTGTCTCTTTTCCTCTGTCCCTGCTGCTTTTTTGCCCATCTCTGTCCCGATCTCTGCCCTCTTTTTACCTCTTGCTGTCCCTCTGCCCTTCTTCCTCTCGCCGTCTTTTCTGTCTTTCTCTCTCTGTCCCGTTCTCTCTCCCATCCTTTCTAACTGTATCACCCTGTCCAGCCGGCCGTCCCTTCTGTCCTTTCTCTCTTCCTCAGTATTTTTTCCTTTTCTGTATCTCTCTCCCACTGCCCACCACAGTTGTGTGGGTTGGTTTTTTTTTTTTTCCCTCCGGTGCAGTCCTGATCTCTGTCCTTTTTCCCCCCTCTGTCACGCTCCCTTTGTCTACTTTTTGATTCCTCCATCTCCGTCGTGCAGCCCATCGCTATTTCTTCCCCCTCTTCCATCCGTTTGTCCTGCTCCCTGTTTCCCTCTGTCCTGCTCCCTGTCCCCCTCACCCCTCTGTTGTGTCCTTGTCCTTGCAGTTTCCCTGGGCTTTTTCTGCCCCGTTCCCTCTTTAGGGTTTTTTGTCCTCTATCCCTCTGTCCTGCTCCCTGACACTGTTTTTTCTCACTCTGTCTCTGTCCCGCAGCCCAATGCTGTTTTTTTTCCTTCTCCGTCTATCTGTCCTGCTGCCCATCCTAGGCTTCTTCCCCTCCATCTCTGTCCTGCTCCCTGTCTCTTTATTTTTGCCTGTCTTTCCCTTTGTTCCACCTCCTTGTCCCTTTTTTCTCCCTCTGGATCGCCTTGTCTTGCTCCCTGTACCTCTCTTTCTCTGACAAGCTGTGTCCTGCTCCTTGTCCTTCTTTTTCCCCTGCCTATCCCCCATCCTTCTTCCCATCTGTCTTTTTTCTCTTTCTCTCCTTCTGCCCCAACACATCTTTCTCTGCCTCTGTCCTGCTCCCTTCCCCCCCAGCTTTCTCTCCCTCTCCCTGTTCTCCTGCTCCCTGCGCTTTGTTTCCTCTCACTGTCCCTTTCTCCTGCTTTCTGTCCCTGTTTTTTCTGTCTTTATTTCTCTGTCCTGCTGCCTGTGTGGTCGATTCTCGCTATACTTCCCCATGCGGCCGGCTCTCCCTTTTCTCCTTTCCTCCTCTCTCCTGCTCCCCGGCCCTTTTTGTCTCTGTCCTCTAGCCCCTTGCTGTTTCTTTTTTCCCTTCTCGGTCTCTTTGTACAAATCTGATCCTTTCTTTATTTCTCAATCCCTTTTCCACACCCCCCCGCACCCCCCCCCACCCCCCCCATCTCTCTGTCCCGCTCACTGACCCTGCATTTTCTGCTCCATCTCTCCACAGGGCTCCTCGTCCATATTTTCCTTGATTCCTCTGCCCCTCTGAGCTTTTGTTTCGACCTTGCTTTCTCTCTTTACTCCTTGTTATTCTCCCTTGTCTTATTTTTCTCTTTTGAGCCCTCTGTCTTGCTTCATGTCACTGTGTTTTCTCTCTCCATCCCTCTGTGCTGCTCCCCGTCCCTCCTTTCCTCTCCCTCCGTCGCTATCCTTGTGTCGTCCGTCGTTGTCTCTCCACTCCTCTGTCCTGCTCTCCATCCCTCATCTCCTTTTTCCATTTTTCCGTCCTGCTTTCAGTCCCTGTTTTCCTCTGGCACTGTTCTCTCGTTCTCCCTGTTGCTCTTGCTTGCTCTGTATCCCTGTGTCCTGCTCCCCATCCCTTTCTTTTCCTCTGTACCCTTTTTTCTTACTCCCTGTCCCTCACTTGTTTTCTGTATCCCTCTCTCCCCCTTCCTGTCCTTCCTTCCCCCTGCCTCTGGCCTGCTGCTCGCCACTCGGCTTTCTTTCTCCCGCTCTCCGTCCGCGTTCTGCCACTCTCTTTCTCTCTCCCTGTCCCCCGTCCAGCCTGTGTTTCCTCTTTCTGCCCCGCTGCCCGTAATGCTTTTTTCTCCATCTCTCACTTCTGCTCCCTGTCCCTTTGTTCATCTCGCGGTCCATCTGTCCTGCTGCAGTTCAGCTGGGACGGCTTTTACAAAGAGGCGGGCTCTGCCTCCATCGGCTGCAGCCCTGGGTTCGAGTTTGGCCTCTACACCTCGTGCTTCATCGCGCGTCCTGGGAGGGCATGAGTACCGTCTCTGTCTGTGTCCGTCTGTCTGTCCTCTGGCCGTGGAGCCAGCAGTGCCCTCCTGAGCCCCATCAGCAGTGGGGTGAGCCCTGAGCCCCGCCCAGGTGCGGGGCGTCACGGGAGGGGGATGGAGCAGGGGCTGGTGTGGGGGTCCCCGAGAGCATCCGGGAGACGTGATTGTGGGGCTGAGGGGTGGAGCAGGGCTTTGACCCAGGCTGTGTCCCCACATATGTCACCTGAGCCTGGGGGGCTACAGCCTCAGCATCCAGACCTACAGCTGGACCAAGTCCACCTGCGGCAACGGCAAGAAGTACATCGCCGCCGCCTACGTGATCTCGCCCTGAGCCTGGGAGGACGGGGGCGACTGCGGCCCCGCTCTGGGGGCAGAGGCCCGCGGCACGGGGCAGGACTGGTCCTGCTGTGGGAGGCAGATGGCTGTGCCGCAGGAGCAGGGCCGGGCGCCCGAGGAAGCCGGGCAGGACGGTGCCGGCCGTGCCCTGGATGGAGGCAGCAGCCCCAGTACCCACCAGTCCCACCGAGGGTCGTGTTCCCTGGTCGCAGCAGAAGAGCGAGGGGGAGAGAGGGACTTGCAGTGGAGCATAACCACCCCTCCACCCCCTCCCACCCCTCCCAGGAAAATAAATACTGACTGTGGGTGGGGAAGGGTTCAATTCCTCCGTGCATGCTGGCCATGGGGCCAGTCCTCTGCCCCAGCTCCCTCCCCATCGCTTCTGCACCAGGAAGAGGGTGGGTACTGGCCCAGGGTGGGTGTTGGGGCCCCAGGGGGGGTGCTCTCGGGTTCGCATCCAGCCCGGGGGGTGCAGCAGGAGGGGCTGCCCCCCCTTCCCTGCAGCAGAGGTGGCTCTTTTGGGGATGCCAGGGGACAGGGTGGCCGAGACACCCCCCCACCCCCCACCCGCCCCCCGCACCAGTATAGGGACTCTTTAACAGATTCGTCTTCCTCATTTATCTGTGCTGCTTGCAGGGCAGCCTCACGCAGGGGACCCTCCCGAGAAAATCGGGGTCTGGGGTGGGTGCACCCGCCATCCTCCCCCAGCTGAGCTCTCGCCGGGGGCGACAGGTCCCCAGAGACCCCCCAACCGCACACGGGCGGTGGTGTCTCGCTGCGTTTCCGCTCCGTGCTGCTGCCTGCTGGGCGAAGTGTTGTACCGCATGCAGGAGTCCGCGCATGCGCTGTGGCGTCGCTCCGTGCTGCCGCTTAGCGAAAAAAAGCCGGTACTGCAGCCCGAGTTGGCACATGCGCGGTGGCGTCTGGTGCCGGGGCGCTTAGTGCTGCCGCCTTGCGGACAAAGTTAGGTACTGCAGCAGGAGTCCGCGCATGCAAGGTGGCGTCCGCTGCGGTGGTGCTCAGTGGTGCCGCTTAGCGAAAGAAAACCGGTACTGCAGCCCGAGTCCGCGCATACGCGGTGGCGTCTGGTGCCGCGGCGCTAAGTGCTGCCGCCTTGCGGACAAAGTTAGGTACTGCAGCCCGAGTTGGCGCGTGCGCGGTGGCGTCTGCTCCCGCGACGCTAAGTGCTGCCGCCTTGCGGACAAAGTTAGGTACTGCAGCCCGAGTCCGCGCATGCGCGGTGGCGTCTGCTGCCGCGGCGCTAAGTGCTGCCGCCTTGCGGACAAAGTTAGGTACTGCAGCCCGAGTCCGCGCATGCGCGGTGGCGTCTGCTGCCGCGGCGCTAAGTGCTGCCACCTTGCGGACAAAGTTAGCTACTGCAGCCCGAGTCGGCGCGTGCGCGGTGGCGTCTGCTCCCGCGGCGCTAAGTGCTGCCGCCTTGCGGACAAAGTTAGGTACTGCAGCCCGAGTCCGCGCGTGCGCGGTGGCGTCTGCTCCCGCGGCGCTAAGTGCTGCCGCCTTGCGGACAAAGTTAGGTACTGCAGCCCGAGTCCGCGCGTGCGCGGTGGCGTCTGCTGCCGCGGCGCTAAGTGCTGCCGCCTTGCGGACAAAGTTAGGTACTGCAGCCCGAGTCCGCGCATGCGCGGTGGCGTCTGCTGCCGCGGCGCTAAGTGCTGCCGCCTTGCGGACAAAGTTAGGTACTGCAGCCCGAGTCCGCGCATGCGCGGTGGCGTCTGCTGCCGCGGCGCTAAGTGCTGCCGCCTTGCGGACAAAGTTAGGTACTGCAGCCCGAGTCCGCGCGTGCGCGGTGGCGTCTGCTGCCGCGGCGCTAAGTGCTGCCGCCTTGCGGACAAAGTTAGGTACTGCAGCCCGAGTCCGCGCGTGCGCGGTGGCGTCTGCTGCCGCGGCGCTAAGTGCTGCCGCCTTGCGGACAAAGTTAGGTACTGCAGCCCGAGTCGGCGCGTGCGCGGTGGCGTCTGCTCCCGCGGCGCTAAGTGCTGCCGCCTTGCGGACAAAGTTAGGTACTGCAGCCCGAGTCCGCGCATGCGCGGTGGCGTCTGCTGCCGCGGTGCTTAGTGCTGCCGCTTAGCGAAAGAAAACCGGTACTGCAGCCCGACTCCGCGCATACGCCGTGGCGTCTGCTGCCGCGGCGCTCCGTGCTGCCGCTCAGCGAAAGAAAAGCGGAATTGCAGCCCGAGTCCGCGCGTACGCGGTGGCGTCTGCTGCCGCGGCGCTAAGTGCTGCCGCTCAGCGAAAGAAAACCGGTACTGCAGCCCGAGTTGGCGCATACGCGGTGGCGTCTCCCGCCGCGGCGCTCAGTGCTGCCGCCCCGCGAAAGAAATCCGGTACTGCAGCGCGAGTCCGCGCATACGCTGTGGCGACTTTTGCCGTTCAGAGAGGGAGAAGGTGAGCAGGGCCTGAGCGATTGTGCGACGGTAACGGGGGAAAGCGCCGCGGAGGGCGGCGGGAGCGTCCCACCGCGTCGGAGCCGGTGGTGGGAGCGAGCCGCCCTCCGATTGGCCCACCGATTGGCCCTCCCGCCCCCTCCCGCACTCTGATTGTCCCTGCCGCTTCCTCCTGCCCTCCGATTGGCCCTCCCGCCGTCCGATTAGACCTCCTGCCCAATCCCGGCTTCTGATTGGCCATCCCGCTTCCTCCCGCCCTCATATTGGCGACCCGCATTCCGATTGGCTCTCTCGCTTCCTCCCGCCCTCGTACTGGCGGTCCACAATCCGATTGGTCCTGCCGCTTCCTCCCGCCCTCCGAGCGGCGTCCCGCAATCCGATTGGTTCGCCCGCTGCCTCCCGCCCTCCGAGCGGCGTCCGGCAATCCGATTGGTCCAGCCGCTGCCTCCCGCCCTCAGAGCGGCGTCCCGCAATCCGATTGGTTCGCCCGCTGCCTCCCGCCCTCAGAGCGGCGTCCCGCAATCCGATGGGTCCGACCGCTTCCTCCCGCCCTCAGAGCGGCGTCCCGCAATCCGATTGGTCCTGCCACTTCCGCCCGCCCTCAGAGCGGCGTTCCGCAATACGATTGGTCCTGCCGCTTCATCCCGCCCTCCGAGCGGCGTCCCGCAATCCGATTGGTTCGCCCTCTGCCTCCCGCCCTCCGAGCGGCGTCCGGCAATCCGATTGGTCCAGCCGCTTCCGCCCGCCCTCAGAGCGGCGTCCCGCAATCCGATTGGTCCTGCCGCTTCCTCCCGCCCTCCGAGCGGCATCCCGCAATCCGATTGGTTCGCCCGCTGCCTCCCGCCCTCCGAGCGGCGTCCCGAAATCCGATTAGTTCGCCCGCTGCCTCCCGCCCTCCGAGCGGCGTCCCGCAATCCGATTGGTTCGCCCGCTGCCTCCCGCCCTCAGAGCGGCGTCCCGCAATCCGATTGGTTCGCCCGCTGCCTCCCGCCCTCCGAGCGGCGTCCGGCAATCCGATTGGTCCAGCCGCTTCCGCCCGCCCTCAGAGCGGCGTCCCGCAATCCGATTGGTCCTGCCGCTTCCTCCCGCCCTCCGAGCGGCGTCCCGCAATCCGATTGGTTCGCCCGCTGCCTCCCGCCCTCCGAGCGGCGTCCCGAAATCCGATTGGTTCGCCCGCTGCCTCCCGCCCTCCGAGCGGCGCCCCGCAATCCGATTGGTTCGGCCGCTGCCTCCCGCCCTCCGAGCGGCGTCCCGAAATCCGATTGGTTCGCCCGCTGCCTCCCGCCCTCCGAGCGGCGTCCCGCAATCCGATTGGTTCGCCCGCTGCCTCCCGCCCTCCTAGCGGCGTCCCGCAATCCGATTGGTTCGCCCGCTGCCTCCCGCCCTCAGAGCGGCGTCCCGCAATCCGATTGGTCCTGCCACTTCCGCCCGCCCTCAGAGCGGCGTCCCGCAATCCGATTGGTCCTGCCGCTTCCTCCCGCCCTCCGAGCGGCGTCCCGCAATCCGATTGGTTCGCCCGCTGCCTCCCGCCCTCCGAGCGGCGTGCGGCAATCCGATTGGTCCTGCCGCTTCCGCCCGCCCTCAGAGCGGCGTCCCGCAATCCGATTGGTTCGCCCGCTGCCTCCCGCCCTCCGAGCGGCGTCCTGCAATCCGATTGGTTCGCCCGCTTCCGCCCGCCCTCCGAGCGGCGTCCCGCAATCCGATTGGTCCTGCCGCTTCCTCCCGCCCTCCGAGCGGCGTCCCGCAATCCGATTGGTTCGCCCGCTGCCTCCCGCCCTCCGAGCGGCGCCCCGCAATCCGATTGGTCCTGCCGCTTCCGCCCGCCCTCAGAGCGGTTTCCCGCAATCCGATTGGTTCGCCCGCTGCCTCCCGCCCTCCGAGCGGCGTCCCGCAATCCGATTGGTTCGCCCGCTTCCGCCCGCCCTCCGAGCGGCGTCCCGCAATCCGATTGGTTCGCCCGCTGCCTCCCGCCCTCAGAGCGGCGTTCCGCAATCCGATTGGTTCGCCCGCTGCCTCCCGCCCTCCGAGCGGCGTCCCGCAGTCCGATTGGTCCTGCCGCTTCCGCCCGCCCTCCGATGGCCATCCCGCCCTCCGATTGGCTCTCTCGCCCTTATTTTCCTCTTCCGTCGCTCTTTTCCCTTCCTTCGCTGCTCCTGGTGCTTCTCTCTGTCTCTCCCGCTTCTGCTCCCTGTCTCTTTGTTCATCTCGCGGTCCATCTGTCCGGCTGCTCCCCAGTAGTACCTGGCGTCCCCCGAGGGCACGGGGGACCAGGAGGACCGCCCCCCGCAGCCGTGAGTGTGACCCAGCATCCCCGGGGGGTGGCCGGGGGCCGCCATGGCAGAGCCCGGCTGGCCGGGGTGCGGGGCTGCTTTTGGAGGGGACCTCTCCTTCCCCGCTGAGTGCAGGATCCGCTCTCTCCTAGGCTCTGCAGATACGTCCACGAGGAGCTCTTCTCCAAGCCCACCTACGCCAGCTTCGTTCAGCTCCTGGGTAACTAGCAGAGGGCGGCTGGCAGGGAGGAGGAGGTGACGGCGGAGGAGCTGAGGGAGCAGGACAGCTTCCTCAAGGAGGTGGTGGAAACCGAGCTCCCGAAGAAACTCTTTGCCTTCCTCCAGCAGGAAGAGTGAGTGTGGAGCAGGGCAGGGCTGACCTGGCCCCCCAGAAGGGAAGGGTCGGCTGGGTGAGGGGTGACCTGGGAGGGTGCAGGTCGGAGGAGCGCGGCAGGGGGCTCTCCAGGCCTGCCAGGACACGGGGGAATTGCACCGGGCAGAGCCGAATTGCTCCCGGGGAGAGGACTGGGAGGGAGCCCCGGCTCTGCCTCTCCCCGTGCTCCTGTCCTGGGATGCTGCTCCCACCTCTTCACCCGTCCTGCAGACGGCTACGGCCCCGAGCAGGAGTTGGTCGCTGATTCGAAGGAGATGTGGATCGGTCTCTGCTCCAGAGGCGAGGGCGAGCGGGACTCCAGCGGCTTGGAGCGCGTCTTCTGAGGTACGACCCCACACCGGTGGGACGGGGGGTGCCAGGCGTCACCGGGCCGGGGGGCTCACCCCAAGCTCTCTCTCATGTTTAGGGCAGGTGAAAAAAGGGATGGTGACGTGATTTCACAGCTGGATCCGCTTCTGCCTGTGGGAAAAGCAGGGCATCGTCAACTACTTCAGCCACAACTTCAACGGGCCGGTAAGTGATCCGGCAGGATGCTCAGCGTGCCGCCTCCCCTTTGCTTCTCTCTGTGGGCCCTGGAATGGAGGCAGGGTGGGAAGGTCCGGAAAAGGTGACGCATTGGGCAAAAGGGGCTCCCAAACCACCAGTGAGGGGTTTGAGGCTTGGGGGTTTCTGTCCGGTGGCCCCTTGGACCAACTGGAAGCTGCTCTGGATCTGTCCTTGGAGAGGGCGTGAGCATGCCTGGCTTCATCTGCAGATGGCTTTTCCTTGAGTTCCCTGCCCTGCTGCACCCGGAGCCGAGCGGAGATGAGGGTCTGATCCCTGAACCCCCTTTTCCCAGGGGGACACCTACCCCGATGTGCTGGGGCCGCAGTTCAGCTGGGACGGCTTTTACAAAGAGACGGGCTCTGCCTTCATCGGCTGCAGCCCCGGGTTCGAGTTTGGCCTCTACACCTCGTGCTTCATCGCGCGTCCTGGGAGGGCGAAAGTACCGTCTCTGTCTGCGTCCGTCTGTCTGTCCTCTGGCCGTGGAGCCAGCAGTGCCCTCCTGAGCCCCATCAGCAGTCGGGTGAGCCCTGAGCCCCGCCCAGGTGCGGGGCGTCACGGGTGGGGGATGGAGCAGGGGCTGGTGTGGGGGTCCCTGAGAGCATCCGGGAGACGTGATTGTGGGGCTGAGGGGTGGAGCAGGGCTTTGACCCAGGCTGTGTCCCCACAGATGTCACCTGAGCCTGGGGGGCTACAGCCTCAGCATCCAGACCTACAGCTGGACCAAGTCCACCTACGGCAACGGCAAGAAGTACATCGCCGCCGCCTACGTGATCTCGCCCTGAGCCTGGGAGGACGGGGGCGACTGCAGCCCCGCTCTGCGACAGGAGCTACACAAGAGGAAGGAAGGACCGAAGGAGAAAGAAGCGTCTTACCTGGCGAACGCTCCGAGCAGCGCCACGAGCGAGAGCTGCGGTGAGTCCCGACCCTGCGGGGCGCTGTTGCCCCTCTTCTCTATCCTGGGCCCTCCCTGTCCCTCTCCTGCCCCCTTCTCTTTCCCACATTGCTGGGATTTTTTGGCGTTTTTTTCGCTCACCATCCTAGGGTTTTTTTCTCCATGTCTGTCTTGCTGCTGCCTTGATTTTTCTCTCTGCCCTGCTCCCTGTCGCTCTGTCTCTTTTCGTCTGTCCTCTGTGTTCAAGTATGTTAGTCAAAACTCACCCTGATGGACTTTACGCTTTTGCCACTCACAGTATTCCTTTACCTCTCTCTGGGTGAATTTCTAATGATTTGATAAGTAGGTTTATTTTAATGTTTGTCTTCCTGGAAGAGTTTGATCCTTATCAGGTTCTCTTTGTGCAAAGCTGATGGAATTGGTCAAGTTCATAGCGTGGCAAAACAAGTTCTTTTGTTGCTGCTGAAAATTTACAGATGAAATTTGCAAGGAGCTTAGAAGTGTCCTGACAGGAAATTATCTTCTCGGTGACTTGTGGAAGAGATTCACGAGGCAATAAGCTCTCGTTGCTATGTGCGATAACAAGGACAAGGAAAGATGACTGAGGATGTATTGGGTTAACCTAAATAGAGAAAACAAATGCGTTGTGTGCCCAGCAGTCTTGAGACAGAGAACACTTACAGAAAACCAATAAAATAACCCCACAGCTGTTAATCATGAAGTACTTTCAGGCCATGTTTTCCTTTTGCTCTGCATACTTTATAGAAAAACTGTAACGATGCAGCCATTGTTAATGTTGCATTCCTAACGTGCAACAAACGTTAACGGCTGTATCAAACTCTTGTCCTCAGAGAACTTAAATCGTTACACGCTCAGGTATGGTTTGGGAAAAGAGGAGAAGAAAATAGAGGCAGGTGTAAACTGGGTGAATTTGAGACAGAATACAGATGGCACAATTTCACAGAGAACTTTGCTTCTCTGCTCTTATTTAATGAGATTATCCTTCCTCCCCGCCCCCCACCCCGGTCTTCTTTTCCTTTCCGAATTCTTTGTCTTTCGGGCTTTGCATTGTCATATACGTACTGTATACAGGCCTTCTTCATTCTCTTTCCGGCTGCGGGTTTTGTTCACTGGTACAACAACAACTCTTCAGAAAGCTTCCTTTAACAGGATGGCTGAAGAAGGGTGAGCTAGTCTGACTGTGTATTCGTCATACAAATCTATGTGGCAATTTTAATGGGAATGATTGTGGAGCAACATACCAGTGCTCAGCCTAAAAAAAAAGGATGCAGACCGCGGTCTTGATTTGTCGCCCTCGCTGGTTTTTTGCATTCTGTCTGTGGCTATCCCCGTCCTCCCTCCTGTTCGTCTCTCGTTCTCTCTCGCCCTTTGTGCTGCTCCCTGCTCCACTTGTCTGTTGTCCTCCGTCTCTCTGCAGGACTCCCAATACCTCTCTTTCTTTATCCCACGCCCTGTGCTTCTCACGGCCTCTCTTTTTCTCTCTCGGTGACGTTGGTATTGCCTGCCGCTGTGTTTTGCTTCCTTTGCTGTCGTTTTTCACTGTGTCCCTTTGTCCCGCTCCCTGCCCCTATTCATGTTCCTTCCTCTCTGTCCTGCTCACCATCCTAATTTATTTTTTTTTCTCCGTCTCCATCTTGCTGCTGCCCTGATTTTTCTTTCTCTGTCCTGCTCCCTGTCTCTCTGTCTCTTTTCCTCTGTCCCTGCTGCTTTTTTGCCCATCTCTGTCCCAATCTCTGCCCTCTTTTTCCCTCTTGCTGTCCCTCTGCCCTTCTTCCTCTCGCCGTCTTTTCTGTCTTTCTCTCTCTGTCCCGTTCTCTCTCCCATCCTTTCTAACTGTATCACCCTGTCCAGCCGGCCATCCCTTCTGTCCTTTCTCTCTTCCTCAGTATTTTTTCCTTTTCTGTATCTCTCTCCCACTGCCCACCACAGTTGTGTGGGTTGGTTTTTTTTTTTCCCTCCGGTGCAGTCCTGATCTCTGTCCTTTTTCCCCCCTCTGTCACGCTCCCTTTGTCTACTTTTTGATTCCTCCATCTCCGTCGTGCAGCCCATCGCTATTTCTTCCCCCTCTTCCATCCGTTTGTCCTGCTCCCTGTTTCCCTCTGTCCTGCTCCCTGTCCCCCTCACCCCTCTGTTGTGTCCTCGTCCTTGCAGTTTCCCTGGGCTTTTTCTGCCCCGTTCCCTCTTTAGGGTTTTTTGTCCTCTATCCCTCTGTCCTGCTCCCTGACACTGTTTTTTCTCACTCTGTCTCTGTCCCGCAGCCCAATGCTGGTTTTTTTCCTTCTCCGTCTATCTGTCCTGCTGCCCATCCTAGGCTTCTTCCCCTCCATCTCTGTCCTGCTCCCTGTCTCTTTATTTTTGCCTGTCTTTCCCTTTGTTCCACCTCCTTGTCCCTTTTTTCTCCCTCTGGATCACCTTGTCTTGCTCCCTGTACCTCTCTTTCTCTGACAAGCTGTGTCCTGCTCCTTGTCCTTCTTTTTCCCCTGCCTATCCCCCATCCTTCTTCCCATCTGTCTTTTTTCTCTTTCCTTCTGCCCCAACACATCTTTCTCTGCCTCTGTCCTGCTCCCTTCCCCCCCAGCTTTCTCTCCCTCTCCCTGTTCTCCTGCTCCCTGCGCTTTGTTTCCTCTCACTGTCCCTTTCTCCTGCTTTCTGTCCCTGTTTTTTTCTGTCTTTATTTCTCTGTCCTGCTGCCTGTGTGCTCAATATACTTCCCCATGCGGCCGGCTCTCCCTTTTCTCCTTTCCTCCTCTCTCCTGCTCCCCGGCCCTTTTTGTCTCTGTCCTGTAGCCCCTTGCTGTTTCTTTTTTCCCTTCTCGGTCTCTTTGTACAAATCTGATCCTTTTTATTTTTTCTCAATCCCTTTTCCACACACCCCCCCACACCCCCCCCCCACCTCTCTGTCCCGCTCACCGACCCTGCATTTTCTGCTCCATCTCTCCACAGGGCTCCTCGTCCATATTTTCCTTGATTCCTCTGCCCCTCTGAGCTTTTGTTTCGACCTTGCTTTCTCTCTTTACTCCTTGTTATTCTCCCTTGTCTTATTTTTCTCTTTTGAGCCCTCTGTCTTGCTTCATGTCACTGTGTTTTCTCTCTCCATCCCTCTGTGCTGCTCCCCGTCCCTCCTTTCCTCTCCCTCCGTCGCTATCCTTGTGTCCGTCGTTGTCTCTCCACTCCTCTGTCCTGCTCTCCATCCCTCATCTCCTTTTTCCATTTCTCCGTCCTGCTTTCAGTCCCTGTTTTCCTCTGGCTCCGTTCTCTCGTTCTCCCTGTTGCTCTTGCTTGCTCTGTATCCCTGTGTCCTGCTCCCCATCCCTTTCTTTTCCTCTGTACCCTTTTTTCTTACTCCCTGTCCCTCACTTGTTTTCTGTATCCCTCTCTCCCCCTTCCTGTCCTTCCTTCCCCCTGCCTCTGGCCTGCTGCTCGCCACTGGGCGTTCTTTCTCCCGCTCTCCGTCCGCGTTCTGCCACACTCTTTCTCTCTCCCTGTCCCCCGTCCAGCCTGTGTTTCCTCTTTCTGCCCCGCTGCCCGTAATGCTTTTTTCTCCATCTCTCACTTCTGCTCCCTGTCCCTTTGTTCATCTCGCGGTCCATCTGTCCTGCTGCAGTTCAGCTGGGACGGCTTTTACAAAGAGGCAGGCTCTGCCTCCATCGGCTGCAGCCCTGGGTTCGAGTTTGGCCTCTACACCTCGTGCTTCATCGCGCGTCCTGGGAGGGCGTAAGTACCATCTCTGTCTGCGTCCGTCTGTCTGTCCTCTGGCCGTGGAGCCAGCAGTGCCCTCCTGAGCCCCATCAGCAGTGGGGTGAGCCCTGAGCCCCGCCCAGGTGCGGGGCGTCACGGGAGGGGGATGGAGCAGGGGCTGGTGTGGGGGACCCCGAGAGCATCTGGGAGACGTGATTGTGGGGCTGAGGGGTGGAGCAGGGCTTTGACCCAGGCTGTGTCCCCACAGATGTCACCTGAGCCTGGGGGGCTACAGCCTCAGCATCCAGACCTACAGCTGGACCAAGTCCACCTATGGCAACGGCAAGAAGTACATCGCCACCGCCTATGTGATCTCGCCCTGAGCCTGGGAGGACGGGGGCGACTGCGGCCCCGCTCTGGGGGCAGAGGCCCGCGGCACGGGGCAGGACTGGTCCTGCTGTGGGAGGCAGATGGCTGTGCCGCAGGAGCAGGGCCAGGCGCCCGAGGAAGCCGGGCAGGACGGTGCCGGCCGTGCCCTGGATGGAGGCAGCAGCCCCAGTACCCACCAGTCCCACCGAGGGTCGTGTTCCCTGGTCGCAGCAGAAGAGCGGGGGTGAGAGAGGGACTTGCAGTGGAGCATAACCACCCCTCCACCCCCCCCCACCCCTCCCAGGAAAATAAATACTGACTGTGGGTGGAGAAGGGTTCAATTCCTCTGTGCACGCCGGCCATGGGGCCAGCCCTCTGCCCCAGCTCCCTCCCCATCGCTTCTGCACCCGGAAGAGGGTGGGTACTGGCCCAGGGTGGGTGTTGGGGCCCCGGGGGGGGTGCTCTCGGGTTCGCATCCAGCCCGGGGGGTGCAGCAGGAGGGGCTGCCCCCCCTTCCCTGCAGCAGAGGTGGCTCTTTTGGGGATGCCAGGGGACAGGGTGGCCGAGACACCCCACCACCCCCCACCCGCCCCCCGCACCAGTATAGGGACTCTTTAACAGATTCGTCTTCCTCATTTATCTGTGCTGCTTGCAGGGCAGCCTCACGCAGGGGACCCTCCCGAGAAAATCGGGGTCTGGGGTGGGTGCACCCGCCATCCTCCCCCAGCTGAGCTCTCGCTGGGGGAGAGCCCGTCTTCTGAGGTACGACCCCACACGGGTGGGACAGCGGGTGCTATCTCTCTGTCCTGCTCCCCATCCCCCTCACCCCAGTGTTGTGTCCTTATCTGTATCCCACATCTTTTGGGCTTCTACTTTATTTTTTTGCCTCCAGCCCCTTTTCAGCCTCTACTTTTCTGCCCCCCCCCCCCCCCCCCCTTCCCTCTCTTGGCCCCCCCCCCCTTCCCTCTCTTGGCCCCCCCCCCTTCCCTCTCTTGGCCCCCCCCCCTTCCCTCTCTTGGCCCCCCCCCCTTCCCTCTCTTTGCCCCAACCCGTCTCTCGTTGCCCCGCCTCCCCCCCTTCTTGCCTCTATTTGCGCCCCACCCCCCCCCCCCGGGCTCCCTTGGCCCCGCTCCCCCGGCTCTCTGGGCGCCCCTCCCCCGAGCTCCCTTGGCACCGCCCCCCTGGCATCTCATGGCCCCTGCCTCTTTTGGACCCCCCCACAGCCTCTCTGGGCACCCCCCCCCCCAGCCACTCTCGGCCCCCTGCCTCTCTGGGCCCCCCCCCCAGCCTCTCTTGGCCCCGCCCCCCTCCCCTACCTCTCTGGGCGCCCCACCCCCCCAGCCACTCTGGCCTGCCCCCCCCACCCCTCCCCCTGGGTTCCCTTGGCCCCACCCCTCCCCCTGGGCTCCCTTGGCGCCACCCCCCCCCCACAGCCTCTCTTGGCGCCGCCCCCCCCGCCTCTCTGGGCG